>CM066048.1:27303209-28624886 GCA_033557465.1 Ichthyophis bannanicus
AGATTGCAGCAGCGTGGAAACAAAGGGAGATGCCCTCGGTGGAGCAGTTTGAAAGACGCCTTAGGTTTATAGTTCTTATGGAAAAGTTAACAGCAGCACGGCGGCAGAGACTGTGTGGGTTTGAAGAACGGTGGGGTGAATTGGGACGTGTTCTGGGGGTGGGGGGGAGGGGCGGGGTAAGGGAGGGAGGAGGGATGGGGGGGTAGGTGGAAGGGGGGGTGATGGGGGGGCGGTGGAGGGGGGAGGGAGGTTTGAAGGGGTTGGGTGGGATGGGGAGGTGTGGCTGGAGGGAGGGGAGGGGGGAAGGCATTAGTCTCCGGGTGGGTAGGGGGTGGGGGGAAAGATTGGGGAGGCAAATGGTTTCCCAGAAGGACGGGCACAGATTGTAAATATAAATATAGACAATTCCGATGGTGGGGGGGCGATGCGTGTGAGTTTGCAAAGGTATATAATTGGCATCTCGGGGAACTAGTATCAAGGGATGTTACTTTGCTCTGGGATATATGATTGTATTGTGTTGTTCTTGAATACCTTTTTGTTGGAAGCAGCTGTGGGGTGGCTCTTGTAGATGTTAGTTACCACATGTCTAGAAGTTGTTTCGCTCTGATACATGTGTCTGGTTGTGTGCTGGAATTGTTGACAATAAAAAGTTAAAAAAAAAAAAAGAAAGAAATTGGTTGGGTGTGAGGCGACAAAGAGTACAAGTAAATGGAGCTCACTCTGAGGAGAAGGATGTTACCAGTGGTGTGCCCCAGGGATCTGTCCATGGTCCGATTCTTTTTAACATCTTTGTTAGTGATATAGCGGAAGGGCTGTCGGGTAAGGTTTGCCTCTTTGAGGATGATACCAAAATCTGCAATAGAGTAGACACCCAGGAAGGTGTAGATAACATGAGGAGGGATCTAGCTAAGCTTGAAGAATGGTCTAGAATTTGGCAGCTGGGATTTAATGTTAAAAAATGTAAGATCATGCATTTGGGCTGCAGCAATCCAAGGGAGCAATATAGTACAGGGGGTGAAGTACTTTTGTCCACTAAAGAAGAGCGGGACCTAGGCGTGGTTATGTCTGATGATCTTAAAGTAGCAAAACAGATAGAAAAGGCGACGGCAAAAGCTAGAAAGATGCTTGGGTGCATACGGAGAGGAATGGCTAGCAGAAAAAAGGAGGTGATAATGCCTCTGTATAAGTCTTCGGTGCGACCTCATTTGGAGTATAGTGTGCAATTCTTGAGACCGCACCTTCAAAAGGATGTGAACAGGATGGAGTCGGTGCAGAGGGTGGCTACTAAAATGATTAGTGGTCTTCATTATAAAGCATATGAGGACAAACTGAAGGATCTTAATATGTACACCTTAGTGGAAAGGCGGGATAGAGGTAATATGATTGAGATGTTTAAATACCTGCGTGGCATAAATGTTCAGGGAGAGAGCCTCTTTCAATTGAAAGCAAGTTCTGCTATGAGGTGACATGGGATGAGGGTGAAGGGAGATAGATTCAGGAATGATATGTGGAAATATTTCTTTACGGAAAGAGTAGTGGATCCGTGGAATAAGTCTCCCAGTGGAGGTGGTAGAGATGAGGACAGTAACTGAATTCAAAAAAGCATGGGACAAACACAGAGGATCTCTAAAGGTAAAAAGGGGACTGTTGTAGTTGTTGATATGGAAGGACAGACTAAGATAGGCCATGTGGTCTTTTTCTGTCATGATATTTCTATGTTACACAAATATGCAACAAAAGTAAAAAATGCAGGTTGCTTGGAATCAGGAGCTACTCCACACCCGACTACAGTCATTCAAACATGTCTGAACCTAGGCCATCAAGGCAAAATGCCCCGGAGCAGTGTTCAGGGCTCACTGCCGGCAGCCACAAACATGGTATCAAAGCAGGACCAGATGCAGGCAAAAGAATGTCACCAGTCAAAATCCCAAAGAACATCGAGATCCAAAGAGCTCATTAGGTGACTTCAGCCAAGAGAGGGAGTTTCAAGTCGGCAGAGATTCCAAGAACCGTCCAGCTTCCACGGGGCTGAGAAAAAACCTCTGCTGTGCCTGGCAGTCCACCTGCAGTCTGGCAGGATATAAAAGAGAGAAGCGCAAGCCGCGGGCAGCGAGTTGTTTGCATGCCTCCGCAAATTCCCGGTGCCTCTTGCTGATGATCATAGAGTAATCCTGGAAGATGAGAAGGCCATGAGACCCAGGTTCCACATTTTGGCACACCTTCGATGCACTCCGTAGCGCTTCTTTTTGGACAAAACTGAAAAAGCGCACAATGATCACTCGGGCTCAAGAGTCACTCTCCCTCCTTAGGCCCAAGTGATGGGCTCTGTCCAGTACAATCTTGCCCACATGGTTATCCAAGGTCTTGAGGGAACCAGGATTCAAGGAACCCCCGCAGCTCACTTTCAGAAACCTTCTCAGTAATGCCCACTATGCAGGGGTTCTTTCATCTTCTGCGGATTTCTAGAACATCAAGTTTTTCGCTATGGTGCCGTAGCTGTTCCTCCGTGCATTTCAGGGCATCAGCCTGTGAGTGCTGGTCATCTTCTATTGTTGAAATGCATTATCCCACTTGGGTGTTAAATTCTGCAATTCCTTGAGCCACTTGGGAGATTTGTGCAGAGATATCCTGGAAGCGTTCTTCAAGAGCTTTAACCACCGCCGCCGAGACCTCATTTATAACACTGATGAGTTGGTCGACATAAGGGCTCAGTGGGCTGGAATCAGCCATCTTTGGAAACCCCAGGCCGATTCCTTTACTTCCTCACCACCTTGGATGTCATTGGTACCATGCGGTCAGGTGAGTAGGCAGAAATGTACAGGCAGTACTGATAATTGCAGACCCAGCTATTTCAGGAGGTTCCTAATAAAAGGTGGCAAAAAATAAGGCAATTGAATGCAGAGAACCCCGGAGCCAAGGAGAATGCAACCATCTTGGTTCACTGCATCACGTGACTCTAACAAAAAAGTTAAAAAGAATCGGACCAAGGACAGATCCCTGCAGCACAGCTTTTCCTCAGAGTGAGCTCCATTTACCTGTTCCCTTTGTCGCCTCTCACTCAACCAATTTTTAACCCAGTTAGTCACTTTAGGGTCCATCCCTAGAGTGCTCAGTTTGTTTATAAGTCAACTGTGTGGAACTTATCAAAGTCTTTACTGAAATCTAAGTACACCACATCTAGGGCTCTCCCTCGGTCCAACTCTCTGGTCACTCAGTCAAAGATATCAATCAGATTTGTCTGACAAGACCTGCCTCTGATAAACTCATTCTGCCTCAGATCCTGCAATCCATTGGACTCCAGAAACCTCATTCTTCTCTGTTTTAGTAGCGTTTCCAATAATTTACTCACCACAGAGGTTAGACAAACTGGCTTGTAGTTCTCAACCTCATCCTTTACTTCCACTTTTGTGTAAAGGGACCACATGTGCCTTTCTCCTGTCTTCTAGGACAACTCACGATTCTAAAGAAGCATTGAAAAGGTCAGTCAGTGGAGCTGCTAGAACGTCCCCAAGTTCCTTCAGTATTCTCAGATGTATCCCATCCAGTCCCATCGCTTTGTTTACTTTTAGTTTAGCTAGTTCCTCACAAACACAGTCTTCTGAAAATCATTCAAGATCCCCGTCACTTCTGTTCCTTTTTGTGGGTGTTTTCTGAGGTCCTGCCCTTGGCCCTTCATCTGTGAACACAGAACAGAAATATTTGTTAAGCAATTTTTCTTTATCCTCATCAGCTTCTATATATTCCTCCTCTTCACCCTTGATTCTGACAATATCACTTTTGTCCTTCCTCCTCTCATTAACATATCTGAAAAGCGTAGTTACTCACCTGTAACAGGTATTCTCAAGGGACAGCAGGATTCAGTCCTCACATATGGATGACGTCGGCACCAATGGAGCCTGCATGGTAATCACTCCCCGGCTTTCAAAGAAAGCCTTTGGAAGCTACAGCATGCATGCATGATCACCTTCCTGCCCAAGGGTGCCATCTTACTTCAGTATAATGACATAGCTTAAACAAGCATAAAAAAAGAAAACAGCTCCACAGGGAGGAGGGAGGGTTGTGAGGACTGATTCCTGCTGTACCTGGAGAACACCTGTTACAGGTGAGTGAGTATCTATGCTTTCTCCGGGAACAAGCAGGAAATCAGTCCTCACATATGGGACTCCCCAACTACAGGCTACCAAAAAAAAGCCTGTAAAAAGCCACGAATGACTGAAAAATGGTGGGCCATGAATGGCAGCAGGAAGCAATGAATGACCTCAAGTCCTGAGACGCATCCCCCGTAGTAAGGATGGAATCACCTCTCCGGTAACCTGGAAGTAAGGGCTGGAGGGAAGGAGTTGTATTAATCCCCAAAGAGATGACAGAGTTCTGCCTGGCCAAAGGCGCTGTCACGCCATAGCTCTCCTCCAGGCAGTAATGAGCTGCAAAGGTATGGACCGAGGATCAGGTGGAGACCCAGCATATGTCCTGCAGAGGGACCAAGATGTGCCACCGAGGCCACTATGGCACGCACATTATGGGCAGTGACATGATGCTCCAGAGAGAGTCCAGCCTGCTTGTAGGCAAAGGAGATGCAGTCTGACACCCAGGTGGGACAGGGTGCACTGAGAGATAGCAATGCCGAGCCTGTTCGGGTCATAGGAGATGAACAGTTGAGACGAGCGGTGGTGGGCCTTTGTCTGCCAGCGCTCTCTTACAGTCGAAGATATGAAGGGAGGCCTCCACTCGAAACACGTGAGGTGAAATGTGTACACACTGAGATGAAAAGTAAATACAACTTTTGGCAGAAACTTGGGATAGGTGTGTAGAACTATCCTATTCATGTGAATCTGGTGTATGGTGCATGGGCCACCATGCCTGGAGCTCATCGATTTGCCGAGCAGAAGTGAGCGCAACGAGAAAGACAGATTTCTAGGAAAGGAATTGGAGGTGAGCGGAAGCAAGCAATTCAAAGGGAGGAGCCATGAGTTTCCCAAGAACCACATTTAGGACCCAAGGGTGGACAGAGATGGATTGCCCATCCATCGGATGGTGATGTGTGGCCAGGGCACTGAGGTGCATCCTAATGGAGTTGGACTTCAGGCTAGCACGAGAAAGCTGCAATAGGTACTGGAGTATCGGCTGCATGGGACAAGAAAAGGGACTAAGGCCCTTGTCGGCACACCAGAGAGAAAAAGACACCATTTAGAGTCACATGCCCTCTGGTGGAATCTTTGCAGGGGGCCAACAGGACATTCTTACCCTCCCTGGGAAGATGGAGGTGGGCCAGAGCTACCCTCTCAGCAGGCAGGCAGTCAGCGCTAGGGACTAGAGGTTGGGATGCAGCAGAGTTCCGTTCTCCTGTGAGATCAAGTTCAGAGTGTAGCCCAGAGGGATCAGGGCCGCTCAAGACAGTTGCAGCAGCAGCAATAGGAACCACAGTTGCTAGGGCCAGCAGGGAGCAACGAGGATCACCTCGGCTCGGTCCAACTGAATCTTGAACAGGGTTTGGGGAACCAGTGGAGTGGCAGGATACACATACAGTAGACTCCCTTGTCCATGGCAAGAGGAATGCATCGGCTACTGCTCAATCCTGGGCCAGTACCCGGAAGCAAAAGTGGGGCAACTAATGTTGTTGGGAATGGCAAGGAGGTCCATCTTCAAAGTCCCCCAATGCCGGAAAAGAGTGTGCTATGACTGGATCCAGATGCCACTCATGCAACTGAAGGATCCTACTGAGCCTTTCTACCAAGACATTTTCGTGTCCCGGGAGGTAGGCCACCCAAAGGAATATGGCCCCCGCTATAGCAAAGGTCCAGAGGTGAACTGCTTCCCAGCAAAGGAGGTATGAGCCCATGCCTCCCTGCTTGTTGACATAGAACATTGTGACCTGGTAGTCTGTTTGCATAAGGATTACCTGGTTAGACAGCTGATTATTAAACACTCGAAGGGTGTTCACCACCGCCTGGAGCTCAAGGAAGTTGATCTGATACAGGCTTTCCTCCTGCATCCAAACACCCTGGGATTGAAGACCGTCACAGTGGGCTCCCCATCTGAGCTTAGAGTCGTCCGCAGTTAGGACACGCTGGACTGGCAAGGCCTGCCTGCATGCCAAGAAGTATGGTGGGCGCTGCTACCATGCGAGGGAATTCGCAAAGGGCCTGGTGACTAGTACACAATAATCCAGGCGACATGTAGCCTGTGATATTGAGTGCTGAGGGACCACTGGGCCTACTGAATCCGCAGGTGGGCATCAGGAGTCACATGGATTGTCAAGGCCATGTGCCCCAAGAGGCAGCCTGTCCATCATGGGCTTGCCAGAGAGGTTGTCCTCTTGGCATGGGACATCGACCAACTTGTCCAGAACCCATCGCTCCAGAACTGAAGACTGTAGCCATGCCAGACGGCCAACACTAATATCCACAGCAGCTATCCAAGCCACGGACTCAAAGCCATTGTAGGCTGCCTGAGTCATGAACTTGGAGCAGTCCTTGACCAAAAACACCAAGATCCAGAACCACGCCAGAGGTTCATCTGTCAGCCCAGCTGAGAACCTGGCAAGCTCCTTTCCAGGTCCCTCAGGTACATGACCATGTACTGCTGATAAGCCTGAATGCAGGCCATGAGCATCGAGCCCTGGTAGCATTTCCTATCAAACCCATCAATGGTGCCACCCTGTCTGGGGGCACCGAGGAGTGCATCTTCTGGTTTATAATATGACGCATGGCCAATTCCACCACCATGGAATTGTGTGACAGCTGTAGTGTTTCAAACCCTGGGTCCTTGCGTACTTGATACTGGGAATCAAGCCGCTTGCTCACAAAAGGCACTGTCACTGGGGCTTCCCACATCCTGAAGAGCAACCGCTCCAGTATGCATGGAACCAGCACCATTAGTGCCTCCCTCAAAGAAGCATCGTAATGGAGGATCTTGAGGTCCCTGTGGAGCCAGGTATTGGGTGACTCGTCCTCAATCTCCCACTCTGAGTCCGTCAGACAGCACCTTGAGGATTCGATGGGCATCAGCTCGATGCCCTGATGGAGGCATCGAGGGAGACAGAGGTGCCCGACGCCTCGACTTGAAGGTGCTCTGTGGCGAGACCCAAGGCCTCAAGGGTGGAGAGGAGCATTGCTGCTTGGCTCTAAGCATGTGCTTCTTGAGCAGTGGCTTGATATCGTCCAGGGAAGCCCTCACGGAGGAGGGTCCTGACATCGACACTGATGATCCGGAGCACCGAGCATCAGTCCATTCTGTGACTCCAGGAAGGCAGCCAGGCTGCATTCCAGGGCCACTATCTTGGCCTCAAGGCCAGATGATTCCACAGCCACCAGCTCAGGCACTGAGGGAATTGGGCCTGGAGCCAGCTTCCCTAATGGGAAATCACCAATGGTGATCAGTATGTCTTCCCAGCAGGGCAGCTTTGAGGGCCACTCCCAGCCATTGCCCTCAGCGTCACGCCAAGGACTTCGGTACCAGTGGCAGAGGTCTTATCCCCTGCTCTACCATCAGACCTCAACATAACCTAACCTTATGGGGGAAGTCCTCAGAGGAAATCCCTGATCCAAGGCTCAGCAACCCCGGGGCTCGCAGCGAGATTAGCCATGTGACAATGAGTCATCAGATATGACCCAATGCCAGGGATGAAACCTTCTGATCATAGATCGATTCTCACTGCTTTTCACAACTCTCTTGACTCTTGCTCAACATTTGCAGGCAGAGCGGGCAGGTAGCGTCATCATGATCAGCACTGAGGCACTGAAGGCAGCAGTTATGGCAGTCCATGATAGAAATGGTGCGTGTGCACTTGCCACACTGCTTGAAGCCACTGATGTAGACATAGCTGTCTTCTCCACTACCGCAAAGTCAAACTGGAACATCATGGTCAGTGTGGGCGCAAAAAAAGCCCTGCGCACCAAGAAAAATGAGAAGGAAAAAAGGGACCAGAGAAAAATGCAATGCCGAGGCGAGAACGATCCCGGGTGAAGGGAAGGTGATCGGAACGCGAACCAGTAGAAAAAGAGCGAAAAAACACCAAGAAAAAAATAGAGAAAATCAACTTTTTACCAGGGGATCAGACCTGATGTCTGCTGGGCTCAGCGAAAAAAGGAAGACTGTGGTAAGATGGCACCCTTAGTCAGGAACATGAAAATAGATGCAAGATGTTCCTTTGAAAGCTGGGGAGTGAACACTATGCTGACTTCATCGGTGCTGACATCACCCATATATGAAGACTGACTTCCTGCTTGTTCCCAGAGAAAATGTCTTATCCCCCCATTTTATTGCCTTGGCTATTTCTTCTTTTTGTATCTTTGCTTTCCTGACTACCTTGCTAGCTTCCCTAAGTTTTTCCAAATATAGATGCCTGTCTTCCTCTCTCTGTGATCTTTTGTATTTTATGAAGACCACCCTCTTTTTTCACCTTTTCAGCTACTTCTTTTGAGAACCATAGTGGCCTCCTTTTCCTTTTACATTTATTTACCTAATAAAAAGGTTTGTTGCTCTTAAAATATCACCTTTTAATTTTGCTCATTGCTTTTCTACATCCCCCAGCTGTTCCCATCCCGCTAATGACTACCCGAGGTATTGTCCCATCTTGGCAAAGTTAGTTTTCCTAAAGTCTAAGGCCCTTGCTTTTGAATGGATTATATCAGCCCTAGTCTTAATACTGAACCACCACATCTGGTGATCACTGGATGCAAGATGATCTCCCACTATAACATCAGAAACACTTTCCCCATTGGTCAGCACCAAGTCCAGTATGGCCCCTTTGTATATGGGTTCTGTTACAAGTTGCCAGAATAGTTCTCCCTGTAGAGAATCCAGGATCTCCTTACTTCTAGCAGCAGGGATGTGCCAATCAACATCTGGCACACTGAAGTCACCTATCAGTAGCACTTCTCCTTTCATGCAACATTGTGTATGTCTTCTCTTAAATCTCCATCCATTTCTTCTCCCTGTGAGGGGGGTCTGTATATCACTCCAATGCAAATGGATTTCCCTTTCCCTCTTTCTAGCTTAACCCACGGTGCCTCCTCGCTCCCTTTTAAGACCTGTAATTCTATAGCTTTAATATTATTTTTTACACACACACACAAACACACACAGGCACCCCACTCCTGCACCACAGACACACACACACACAACCACCCCACCCCTACACTACATACACACACACACACACACACACACATATACACAGCCACCACTCCCATGCACCACACATACACACACAGGCATCCCAACTCTGTACCATGTACACACACAGGTACCCTACCTCTGCATCACACACACACACACACAGGTACCCCACCTCCACAGCACACACACCCACCCTACCCCTGCACCACAGACTCACACAGGCATCCCACCCCAGCACCACACACACACTATCTGAAAATAGACACAAATATAGATTACAGCAGTTATAAAGATTCCTCATACAACTCCTGCTACCACAACATGTTTCTGAACTCTTCCTCCATACATGTATGATTTTGCAAATGAAGAAAGGGGAAACATGTCACTTAACCTTCCATTGTCTCAGTAAAATCCAAGTTATCAATGTCCCTGTTTAATGTATGTTACCAAGTTTAAGTTACAATGTAAACCGCTTTGCCTGAAATGATAAAGAGGTGTAAAGGTGACATTCCACCTACCATTAATTTCCTTTCCTGGAAAGAGTAGTTACTCACCTGTAACAGGTGTTCTCCAGGAGCAGCAGGAATCAGTCCTCACATATGGGTGACATCGACGTCGATGGAGCCCTTGCGGAGCATTTCCCCAGCTTTCTATGAAAGCCTTTGGGAATACTGCACGCATGCGCGGTCCCCTTCCCGCCTAAAAGTGCCATCTTGCTCAGTCTAATGACATAGCTAAAAAGACAGCACAAAACAAAACTAACTATATACAACTGCAACTCCCAGGGGAGGAGGGAGGGTTGTGAGGACTGATTCCTGCTGCTCCTGGAGAACACCTGTTACAGGTGAGCAACTACTCTTTCTCCAGGACCAAGCAGGAAGTCAGTCCTCACATATGGCTGACTCCCTAGCTCTGGGCTACCAGGAACCCAGGCTGAACAAGAGAACTCCCTCTAGTCCCAGCATCTCAGAAAGGCTTTTCACTTAAAGAACCTCCACCGGTAGCCCAACGGAGGGCTGGAGGGCAGGAGTTGCCTAAACCTCAAAGAGATTCCGGAGTACTGCCTAGCCAAAAGCACTGTCCCTACAGGACTCTCTCTCCAGACAGTAATGGGCCGCAAAAGTCTGGCTTGAGGACCAAGTTGCAGTCCTGCAGATGTCTGCCAACGGTACAGAGCGGAGATGAGCTACTGAGGCAGCCATTGCCCTGACACGATGGGCCGTGACCCGACCCTGCAAGGGAAGGTCAGCCGCCCTGTAAGCCCAGGTGATACAGTCAGCCACCCAAATGGACAAGGTACGCTTGGACACAGCTAACCCCAAATTATTAGGGTCAAAAGATATGAATAGCTGAGTAGCCCTTCTATGCCCCTGCGTACGGTCAAGGTAGAAGGACAAGGCCCTCCTACAGTCCAGGGTATGCAGAACTGCTTCAGCCTGGCTTGCATGAGGCCTAGGGAAGAATGTCGGAAGAACCACCTCCTGGTTGAGGTGGAAAGAGGAGACAACCTTAGGAAGGAATTTAGGGTGAGTCCTAAGGACTACCCTGTTCCTATAGAAGCGAGTATAAGGCCTGTCACAGACCAGGGCCTGAAGTTCACTCACTCGCCTGGCCGAGGTTAGGGCTACCAAGAAGAGAGTCTTCCAGGACAGGAAGCGGAGAGGACAAGTAGCCATCGGCTCAAAGGGTGGGCGAGTCAGTTGCTGCAAGACCACATTCAACTCCCACTCAGGAGCTGGAGGACGGACAGGAGGTTTGAGCAGGAGCAACGAACTCCCTCTTCGGTGGTGGCACAAAATTTACAACGTTGACAGGACCAATGACCCTCTCGACGGCCAATAACCTCTGTAGAAAGGGAAGGAAGGACCGCATGTACCAAGCGATCACGGATGTTCCTGCCCCTAGTGTAGGCCAAACGAAGGGGCTTTTGAAAACAGGTATGTATACGTAAAGTCCCCCAATGTTTCTTCAACAAAGCCGTAACAGGGGCAGTGTATTGCGTGAATGGGAGAACCCCAGTCACCATATCCATTTCCTCCTGTCGAGGAGTACCAAGATGGGAGTCAAATGGGGGGGGGGGCTGGGTCACCCAAACGCCACTCCCTATGAGAGAACCTGGCTCGTGTGTAAGCCCGACGGACCACGGTTGCGGGATAGCCCCGATCCAAAAGACGCATTCGTAAGCCCCGTGCTTGATCCTTAAAATCTTGCAAGGATGAACAGATCCAACGTAGTCGCAAGAATTGACCCACCGGGAGATCTTTCCGTAAGGAAGAAGGATGATGACTATGATAACATAATAGGTTGTTCCGCTGGCTGGGTTTTCGGAATAAAGAAGTGGTCAACTTGTCCCCCTGCTTCTGAACCAAAACATCCAAAAATTCCATCCGCTGATTGTCCACATGAGAGGTAAACTGGATGTTAGGCTTAATACTATTCAACCAGTCCACAAAGAGAGCTAATTGATCAGCAGTGGAAGACCAAAGCAGAAAAATGTCATCCAGGAAACGAAGCCAAAGACGAACATGCTGAAAAGCGGGAGCCAAATAGATGAAGCGTTCCTCCATATCAGCTAGATACAATGTGGCAATTGAGGGCGCTACTGTAGCTCCCATCGCTACTCCATAACTGATAAAACTGGCCCTGGAAGACAAAATAATTTCTGGTCAACACCAGACGGGTTAAATCTAAAAGAAAAGATTTAGGAATCCGGGGAGGTGCCGTCGTAAAAGCAGTTTCCAATAAGGACAAAACCTCTTCCTGATGAATGTTAGTATACAATGCTACTACGTCTAGAGTCACTAGAAGATAATCCGTAAGGGATCCAGAGACCGCAGACAAAAGAGTCAAAAAATGCGATGTGTCCCGCAGGAAAGATTTAACCTGGCGAGTTTCTTGTCTCAAAAAAAGATCGCTAAATTGAGATAATGGCTCAAGGATAGAGCCACGGCAGGAGACTATAGGGCGTCCCGGAGGGGCAACCAAAGATTTATGCACTTTGGGGACTGTGTAAAATACTGAATTCGAGGATGCCGTTGCTGAAGGAAAGCTGCTTCCCGCGTTGTTATCCAACCCCGGAGGAGCGCATAGTCCACTAAAGTTTTTATCAAAAGTTGTAATTGCGGCGTAGGGTCTACCGGCAAAGGTTTATAATATTTAGTGTGTCCGACAGCTGAGATAGAACCCCCTGCACGTAAGTTGTACGAGTTTGGATCACCACAGCACCACCTTTGTCCGCCCCACTTACAACCAAATTAGTATTGGCCTCCAATTCCTTAAGGGCAGAACGTTGTGCGTTGGAAACATTAGAAAATCGGAGGGTAAAAGATTTTTCACATTCCGACAGTTCTTGCAAAACCAGGGATTGATAAACCAGTATAGCAGGGTCCGTCAAACCCGGGGGGACCCAACGGGAAGGAGGGCGCACTAAGGAACCCTCATTGTTGTCCCGTCCCTGAAAGTAACAGAGGATTCGTAGCTTCCGAAAGAAACGAAACAAGGCGACCCGCATCTCATGCAATGCAATGAAGCTACAGGGTAAACTATTTAAGACTAATAAAAGAAAATATTTTTTCACTCAACGTGTAATCAAACTCTGGAATTTGTTACCGGAGGATGTAGTAAAGGCTGTTAGTGTAGCTGGGTTTAAAAAAGGTTTGGACAAGTTCCTGGAGGAAAGGTCCATAAGCCATTATTAAGAAGGGACCCAGGATATCAATGCTTGAACCAATACAAGCATTGTGGAACCTGTGTCCCTTGGGGAAACTGCTAGGTACATATGACCTAGATTGGCCACTGTTGGAAACAGAATACTGGGCTTGATGGACCTTGGTCTGACCCAGTATGGCATATCTTATGTTCTTATGTTCAAACGGGAGCAGAACCTTGGCAGCTGTTTGTTCAGAGGACTGGCAAACAGATCTATGGATGGGAGCCCCCATCTCAGGAAAATCTTCTAAACCACCAAGGGATGGAGCTGCCATTCGTGGGGCTGCAGAATCCTGCTCAACCTGTCCGCCAGGTAGTTGTCCTGGCCAGGGAGATAAGCAGCTTTGAGAAACATGTGGTGTTTGAGAGCAAACAGGCAAAGGTTCTGTGCCTCCTGACAAAGGAGCCTGGACCCATTGCCGCCCTGCTTGTTCACATAAAACATGGCTACTTGGTTGTCTGTTTGCACTAAGACATACTGATGAGCCAGGGTCTGTGAGAAAGCCTGGAGGGCTAAGCGAATAGCTCGAAGTTCCAGCAGATTGATCTGTTGTGTGGCCTCCCAAGGAGTCCAGAGGCCTTGGGTGCACTTGTCTAGACAATGTGCTCCCCAGCCTTGCAGGGAGGCATCGGTGGTTAACACCACAGTGAATGCAGGAATTTGAAAAGGCACCCCCTGCAGTAGATTGGGGGGGTGCAGCCACCAGTGTAGAGAGTTCAGGAATGGTCTGGACACCCGTACTCTGTCGCTGAGGCTCCCAGTGGCTTGAGTCCACTGAGTCCTGAGGCACCACTGTGCAGGCCGCATATGGAGCCGGGCATTGGGAGTCACATGTACTGTGCAAGCCATGTGGCCCAGAAGTCGCAGCCAGAGTCTGGCGGAGAGCAGTGGCCGGTTGAGAAACTGGTTTGCCAAGTCTATCAGTCTTTGGGCCCTGTCCACTGGCAAGAAAGCCTTTGCCTGCAGAGAGTCCAGCCTTGCCCCTATGAACTCCAAGTTCTGGGAGGGGAGCAAAGTGGACTTTGCAAAGTTTATGACAAAGCCCAAGTGTTGAAGAAGAGAGATAGTCCTGAGGGTGGCTTGCCTCGCCTCCTGGCACGTTTGACCCTTGATGAGCCAGTCGTCCAGATATGGGAAGACAAAGATACCCTGATTTCTCAGGTAGGCCGCCACCACTGCTAGGCATTTTGTAAAGACCCTGGGGGCGGAGGTGAGGCCGAAAGGCAGCACTCTGTACTGATAATGGTTTCCTCCCACAATGAACCTGAGGTACTTTCTGTGGTCCGGATGAATGAGGATGTGAGTGTAGGCATCCTTTAGATCTAAGGAGCATAGCTAATCTTCCTGCTGGAGGTAGGGCAGAAGTGTTCCAAGAGTAAGCATCTTGAACTTTTCTTTCTCTAGGAACTTGTTGAGGTTTCTGAGGTCGAGAATAGGCCTGAGGCCTCCGGTTCTCTTTGGTACGAGGAAGTACCTGGAGTATAACCTTTGGCCTTGGAGGTGGGGAGATACAGGCTCCACCGCTTTGTCTCGCAACAGACCTTGAAGCTCCTGAAGGAGTAGGTCTGTGTTGAGGGGAGGTCTTGGAGGCTCTCCTGGAAAGTATGGAGGAGGCAACTGTTGGAAATGAAGCAGATAGCCCTTGTGGACTATGCTTAAAACCCAACTGTCCCCAGTGATGGGTGGCCACCTGTGGGCAAACAGGGTTAGTCGACCTCCTGTGCAGGGTTGGGAGAGCAGGGATGGAGAGGCTATGCCTTGGGAGTCAAAAACCCCCACCCTGCTGAGTGGGAGCAGGAGCCGGAGGCTTGGGGGCCCTCTGCCTACGGGGCCCATTTCCCTGCCCCTTGGCCTGCTGCCCCTGTGGGGGAGCCTGGGAGGCCTGGTAAGGTGGGAACTGAATGTAGGCAGTCACCTTCCTCGGGTAAAAGGGCTATTTACCCGAGCCCTTCTTTTTCTGAGAAGGGGCAGAAGTCTTTCTAGACATCCTAGTCCTCGTGAGGTGCTCAGTCTTGAGCTGTGCAGCCTTCTCGGCCATGGGCTTGCCAAAAAGGTTCTCACCTCTGCAAGGGACATCGACCAACTTGTCCTGAACCCAAGGCTCGAGGTCCGATGACTGCAGCCATGCCTGGCGTGGAACTGCGATGCCGGCTGCCGCAACACGGGCCGAAGCCTCGAAGCCATCATAGGCAGCATGGGACATGAACTTAGAGCATTCCCGAATCCCCGAGGACAAGGACTTGAACCTCTGCAAGGGTTCCCCAGAGAGACCAGCAGAGAACTTGGCAAGCTCCTTTGCCAGGTCCCGCAAGTACATGCCCATGTACAGCTGGTAAGACTGGACACGGCAAGCAAGCATCGAGCCCTGGAAGCACTTCCTACCAGAACCATCCAGGTTCCGGGCCTCCCTGCCAGGGGGCACCGCGGAGTGCATCTTCTGACTTTTCAGATGATGCATGGCCGATTCCACAACCATGGAATGGTGTGGTAGCTGCGCCTTCTGAAAGCCAGGGCTCTTCCTGAGTCGATAAATGGAATCGACCCGCTTGCTCAGAACCGGCGCCGAGGCCGGTGCCTCCCACATCCGGAAGAGGAGCCGTTCCAGCATCGGAGGAACCGGTACAGTAAAGGTCTCTTTTGGGGGAGAGTCATACTGGAGGGCCTCGAGCTCCTCGGCTCGAGGCTCCTCCTCAGGGTCCGCGGGGATTGCCAACGCAGTGGCCATATCCCGAACGAACTCCAAGAACTGGGTATCCTCCGGAGGGGATCTACTCCGGGGCTCAGACTGCGGTGAGTCCGACGGGACGCACCGAGTCTTGAAGGTATCGGGGGACTCCTCGTCCTCCATCTCCCAGGCGGACTCGTCCGATGAGGAATCAGGCTCTGACCGCGCGGGGCCCAGCAGCAGCCGCCCCGATGCCAAAGGCACCGGCGTCGATGCCCTCGGTCCCGACCGGGAGGTCGAAGGTGACCGCGACCGAGGTCAACCTCGAGCCTTCATGGTCTCGAGTATCGGCTCGGTCTCTGGGGTCTACTTCAACGTCGATGTCCCGGTGGTCGGGGCAGATGCACCAGCCAGGCTGGCCATTAGCATCCGCTGCTGATCCATGAAGGCAGACAGTCTGCATTCAAAGGCTGTCAGCCTGAGACCCAGTTCAAGAGACTCAGCAGCCACCGACTCGGGCCCCGGTGGCGCCGGGCCCGACGTCGGCTCTCTGGGAGGAGAGTCCTCGAGGACAACAGGACTTACGTGTCCAGCAGACTCCAGCTCCACATAAGGTACTTTTGGCGGCTTCTCCTGTTCCACGGGCCCGGGATGGCGGTCGGGGATCCGAGACCTAGCCCTCGAGGAGCCAGGGACCTCCTCCGACGCCGCCCTCATGAGCCGCTTCTTCCTCTTTCGCTCCCGGTCAGGGGACCCCCTATCCGAGGAGCCCCGACGGTGCTCGGGGTCAGACTCCCGAGATGTCGAGGCCTCAGACGAGGTCCGGGCCCGGCCGGAGGCCAAGTCAGAGAAAAGCCTTTCCTTTTGGTGCTGACGACTTCGAAGTGCCTTAGTGGACATTTTTCCACACGGTCCACAGATCTTAGAATCGTGGTCAGGACCGAGGCACCGAAGGCAGCAGTCGTGTGTGTCGGTGAGAGACATTAGTTTCTTGCACCAATCACACTTTTTAAAACCACTGGAAGCCATCGGGGAAAAAAGAGCTCCCGCAAGGTCAAAGGACCAGCCTGCCAGGGAAAAAGAAAAAAGGGCGCGAACGCCAGCCACGAAGGGCAAAAACCGAAAAAACAAGATCGGGCTCGATACCGGTGTACCGAACCCGGCGGGAAGGGGAACCGGCGTCGAACCGGAGAAAAAAAACGCAAAGGAATCGCAGAAAAATCTAACTATTTTCCGGGTGGACTAGTACACACGTCCGACGGGCTCCACGGAAAAAGAGAGACTGAGCAAGATTGGCACCTTTAGGCGGGAAGGGGACTGCGCATGCGTGCAGTATTCCCAAAGGCTTTCATAGAAAGCTGGGGAAATGCTCCGCAAGGGCTCCATCGACGTCGATGTCACCCATATGTGAGGACTGACTTCCTGCTTGGTCCTGGAGAATGCTACTAGTGAGTTATGTTCCCCAGCCAGCAGATGATGGAGAAAGTACCAGAAGCTTCAGTGACCTCATCACTGGTACATATAAGTATTCCCCTAGGGACCAGCTTCAGTATAACACTAGCAAAGCAACCAAGGATTTTGAAAAGGACCAGCTCAGCCAACAGAATATCCACCCAGAGTCAACCTGAACTGAACTGTTCAAAAACTGAGGCAAGAGACACTTTTACAACTATAGACAGGGTGACAGAGCAGCCAAACTATATGCAGGAACAAGCCAGAAGAGAGTTGTTGACAACTCCGGTCGTATATCTGCTTATGCTAGGAAGGCTAGTTCAAAATACAGACAGAGGGTGGGTCCTGGACTGGTCTAACGGGATTCCAGGAAAGGAAATTAATGGTAAGTGAAATTTCACTTCCAAATCATCCTACTAGACTAGTCCAGAATATTGGGAAGCATCATAGCTACACCACCTTAGGGCAGGATGAAGCAGACTCTATTAACATGGTGGCTTCAAAGCAAGCTGCATCCCAAGCATGGAGGTCCAAGCAATAATGGTGAGCAAAAGTGGAGGAGGACCAGGTTGCTGCCCAGCAAATATTCACCGGAGCTACACTAGATTTCTCCGCCCAAAAGGTGTACTGAACCCTTGTGGAATGGGCCTTAAGGCCTATCAGGGCAGGCTTGCCATGCAAAATATAAGCAGACTCAATGGTCTGTCTGATCCATTGTGCTATTGTTGCTTTAGAGGCCGCTCACCCTTTGCAGGGCCCAAAGGTTAGGACAAACAAGTGGTCTGAAAGAGGGAATGGATTAATGACCTTTATATAGTGCCATAAGGCATGGCTCACATCCGGTGAATGGAGATCATGATCAGAATGTTCATCCAGACCTACCGAGAAGGATGGGAGTACGACCATCTGACTCAGGTGAAAATCCGAAAGCACCTTGGGCAGAAAAAATGGAACTCTATGCAGGCCCTCTGCTGAGAAGACCAAGAATGGATCTCAGCAGAAGAGTGCCTGGAGCGAGTGGAGGTAATAGCCACCAGAAAGGTGGTCTTGAGAGTCATGTCTCTCAAGGTGTCTGTCTTAAGGAGCTCAAACGGATGTCCCATGAGAGCTCGGAGCATTAGGGAAAGATTCAAAGGTGGCACAACCAGCTGTAACAGAGGGCGTAAGGCTCGCACCCCCCACAGAAACCACCCCATTTCAGTGTGGGAGGAAGGGGGGCGACCCCCAAGCGGCCCTCGGAAAAAAGTGAGGGCAGCCATTTGCATCTTCAGTGAATTCAAGGCTAAGCCTTTGTCAAATCTGTCTTGTAGGAAGGCCAGAATGGCTGGGACTTGGGCCTATCACAGCGATTGAGAATTGGTGCTCCTCGGCATTCCCTAAGAGTATCAAACTCGAGCATAGGCTGTCGAGGTGGAGGGGCACCGTACTTTAAGCAACGTTGCCACTACTGAAGCAGAATATCCCTTACACACTAGTCTGCACCTTTGAGCCAGGCCGTAAGTGAGTAGGGAGCAGGGTTATCCAGTATTATCAGCCCTTGGAAAAGTAGTCCCCAGCAGGCTCCGAGAACGAGCAGATCTGCCACCAGTAGGCAAATCAGATGTGCTTACTAGGAGCTCTGAGGCCAACCTGGTGCCACTAGAATCACCCATTCAGGGTGCGATTTGATGTGCCAAAGCACCTGGGCTAACATGGCCCACGAAGGGAAGACAAAGAATTGTGAGCGGGGCCATGGCTGAAGCAGGGCATCCAAGGCTGCCATTCCAAGTTCCTTCCGGTGACTGAAGAAAATGCAAGGAGTCACAGGAGGTGGCCATCGGATCCAGGGAAGGCCTCCCCCAGTGGTTCACTATGTGCTCAAATGCCAAGGCCAGGAGTTCCCGTTCACCCAAATTGACCGTGTGGTGACTGAGAAAGTCCATCTGTACATTTTCCACCCTTGCAATATATTGTGCCAACAAGACCTGGAGGTGGCACTCGGTGCACAGAAACAGTAGGGACATTTTAAAGGCTACTCCTGGGCACTTTGTACCACCCTGTCTGTTCAGGTAGGATACCGTTGTGAAGTTGTCTGAAAGAACCCGAACTGGGCGGGCCAGGATCAATGGAAGAAAGGCTCGCAGTGCTACGTGTACTGCCCGAGCTTCGACACGGTTGATGGTCTATCTGGCTCCCCGATATGTCCATGCACCCTGTGCCATCTTACCTGGGCAATGTGCCCCCCCAGCTGAACAGGCTGGCATCAGTAGTCAGTGCTATCCAATGCAGGACTCCAAGGTGTCAACCGAGCAAATGGTGCGGTAACACCTATTTTGAGGAACGGTCCCCCGCCGGGAAGAAATTGTTGGTCAAGGAGGAGGGAGAGGGGTGAAGGGGTGCAGAAAACTCACTGTGCCTCTTAAGTCTTAGCTGTTGGTCTGCCGCTGATATCCGGGGAAATCTCTCTGACGTCTCTCTGAACACGAAAGCCTTGAGATTCCAATCGTGTCCAAATGCCTTCTGCTCTGTTTTGCCACAGTAGTCACTGACCAAGTGCTTCTGTCTTTGAGTATTTTGGCATCGCAGGTTCCCAGAACAAAGACGTAAACCTTTCCACCAAAACTGGGGCAGTTCAGTCGCACATAGTCACAAGTTTCCCTTTATCCCGGGGATCCGCGATGCCAAAATACTCAAAGACAGCAGCACTTGCTCAGAGACCACTGTGGCAAAACGGAGCAGAAGGCATTTGGCCACGATTGGTCTCGTGGTTTTCGCGTTCAGAGAAATGTTGGAGAGATTTCCCTAACGGGTCATGCTGGTAAAGGTAAAAGGGGGTAAAAAGGGCCTGCATGGGTCCTAGCTAGGCATTAGCTGCTGTTTGTTCTTCTCAATCTAAGCTGTGTGAAGGAACACCTTTAGTTTACTTAAGTTCACACATAGCGCTCACTGTCGCGGGGCTTGACATAGTGCTGACTGTGGAGAGACTTTTTGATTGCACTATATGTGTAGAAGGATGCAGTGATGCTATGTTGCATATATTATGTCTTTACAAAGTATGTGGGAATAAACATTTCTACCTAAAGAGTTCATTGGGTATATTTTATTTATATTTATTATTTTTTATTATTTATTTATTTACTGGTTTGAATCCCCCTGCTGAATCCCCCTGCCTTCACCTTAATCTCACCAAAACTATCGCAATTTGGTTCTCTTACGGTAATCCACCTCCCTCACTAGCGCCTTCTTTCTCCGGCACCCCCGTTCCCCTAGTCTCTACCTTTCGGTATCTTGGAGTCCACTTCGACTCAGATCTCTCTTTTAAAGCCCACGTCTCTCACCTTACTAAAACTTCCTTCTTTTTCCTCCGCCAAATTCGAGCAATACGTCCTTTCCTTTCCCCAGCAGCCCTTACTACTTTACTTCTGTCACTGGTCATGTCACGGGTGGATTTCTCTAACTCGGTTCTCATAGGCCTCTCCAAATCCCAGCTTGCCCGCCTCCAGAGGATCCAAAATACCGCTGCCCGTTTTCTTACTTACTCCTCTCCCCGGGACCACATCACACCTCTACTCCTTCACCTCCACTGGCTACCTGTTCCCTTCCGCTCTCAATACAAATTGCTCTCCCTAGTGCACAACATCCTCCACACCAATACTCCACAGTACCTAGCTGACCTCATATCTTTCCACTCCCCCAGGCATACACCCCGCTCCTTCCATCTCAATCGCCTCACTCTCCCTTGCTCATCTACAATTTACATGATCCTCTGCTTTCTTTTTCATAGGACCTGCCTTGTGGAATTCACTTCCCTCATCCCTCCGTCTTGAACCTAATCATAGCACCTTCAAGAAAGACCTAAAAACTCACCTCTTCTCTACAGCATTCAGTCTTCCCTCCCCCTTGTGTGACTTGTCCTAGATCTTATCCCTTCTGTATGCATCCTCTTCCTATCTTGTCCTGTTTTTTCTTTCTCTGTTTCTTTTCTCTTGAAACCATTGTAATTTCTTTTCCATTTCTATGGCCTCGAGCCGCCCTCTTTAATTTTGTATCTTGTACACCGCTTTGCTTGTTTCAGAAAGGCGGTTTATCAAATAAAACTACCATAACCATAACCATTTGTTTTTGTATCATTGGTGCAGTGGGGCTAACTCTTTTTTTTTTGTATCGCGATTAGCAATCCACAAATAAATTCTCTGACTGGGATTTCCATGCTATCACCACCCTCCCCTCCATTTTCCCCATAGCTTCATACTGGTATGTGAAGCTCCAGTTTCTCTAAGGTGCTCTGGTCAGGGGTCCTTACACAAAAAGCTCCAGTTCAATACAATTAAAAAAATAAAAAGAAAAATAAGATGGTTCCTTTTTATTGGTCTAACTTAATACGTTTTTGAACTAGCTTTCAAAGGTTAAATCTCTTTCAGGTCAGGACAGGACAACTAGTCCAAAAATGTATAAAGTTTGACCAAAAAAAGGAACCATCTTATTTTCCTTTTTATTTTTATTTAACTACCATGAAAGTAGACTAACACAGTAATTACACTATTTTTAACAAAAAGTGCCAGAAATCATATTATTCTCTTTTCTTCATACTGAGCCAGTCCCGCCCCTGGAGATACAGATATTATCCTCCAGCATTGCTGAGAGATGTAATGTAACCCTGGGATGTGTGGTGCCCAGCAAGGCGGCTGTTACCATTAGCTGGGAAGCAGCAGAGGAAGACCTGCATCTATTCCATCCGTCCCCGAACACACACATCATGCAACTCTCATTAAACCTCAACGCAGCCAATAGAGAATATGTGTGTGTGGCCAGCAATCCTGCTGATACAAAGAGCACCTCTATTAACACAAGCAGCGTGTGTCTAAATAAAGGTAACATACAGGGCCCAATTCTGTGCCACAAACAGCTTGGGCACATCCCCGCTATTCGTGCCTTCTCCGGCCGCATCTATCTTCCCCACCAGTTGTACGATGAAGTTAGATGGGGCAGAGGAAGGGGCATCTTGGGGGTGGAGTCTGGGCAAGCGGTGGGTGGTCGCCGGCCCTGGACATACAGGGCCAATTCTAATGTCAGCCCTGTACGTCCAGGACCGGCGACTTGTGCAGGGACGTTATTCCACCTCCAAGGTGGAATAATTTCCCTGGACTTTTTTACTTTCGTGGCCTGGGGCTTGGATTGGGCAGAGGTGGGGTCTGAAGGCATTCCCCGCAGCCCAACTCTGGCCTTAGGAGACCGGATTGGGGGTCGGGCTGCAGGGAATGAAGCCCTGAAGTCCGGCAGTTGGCATTACGACTCTTCAATGGAGCCACGGTGCCATGGCAACATGACCCCATGGCGCTGCAGCTCCATTGAAGAGTCTTCACTGAGTTAGCTGGGTACAGTCCTGTATGTGCACCCCAGGGCACTTTGAAAGGAGTAAAATGGCGAGGAGACTAGCACAGAACCTGGATTGGCTGGAAACCCCTAAATTATGCCAGAAACAGCAGAACAGCACAACATCCAGATTGGCTGGAAGGGCCAAAAACAGCAGAGGGAAGGCCAGCACTACAGCAGAACAGGTGGCAGGAGCTCAGGCCATGGGGGGAGAGGAGAAGGGAGGATTTGGCTAAGCTGTGTGCTTGCAAATTAGAGTCGTGCCATGGTGCCCTTTGCCAGTGACTACTTTTCAGCCTCCCCATGCCAAAACTTAAAAAAAAAAGACCAAGAAATTAAAAAAATAAAGCAAAAACAAAAATACTCCCACAGGGAATAAAACAAAAAGAAATGAAAAAAGTCTCCCTCTGCTGCAGATTACTATAAATTTATTACTTTACTATTTATTTATTTTTTACAATTTTTACTATAATTTGTTACTTCGCTTTCCTTCCTGAAGATCTGGTCCCAACCCCAGAAATACATATACTATCCTCCGACATTACTGACCACGGTAATATTACAACTCTTACATTACCTGCAAAGTGGGAAAGGAAGCCTCGCATTTACCCCATCCATCCCCGAACAGAAGCACCCTGTAGCTCTCACTAAACTGGCACGCAGAAGAAAGAGAATATGTCGTGGACACAAAGAGCACATCCATTAACACAAGCAGCTTGTAGCTAAATAAAGGTCAAATTAGTGTCTAGGGCCTCTCTATTGCAAGAGAGGGTTTAAGTGCCCCACATACACAACAAACCCCTGAATACAGGACACATAAGTAGCACACACATGGAAATGATGAGTACGTGTTAGTTTATGGTTTTGAAGTAGTCATTACCGTGATGAGCAATTAATTCCATTCTTCTCTGTCCTCCTCTTCCATGCAGGACGGCCAGAGGTTGCAACAGGAGACTCTGGCTACATGAGACATGGTATCCTCTCTCTGTTATTGGTTCTGGAGATCACTGCCATTGTGCTAGTAAATCTGCTGGACAGAAGAACTTGTACGTATCAGAGAAGAACAAGGAATGGCAGATAGATTTGTGCCAAATTCACAAATGCATATTCCAAAATCGTGGGAGGAGAGCGAAATCTGTAAAACGTCAGCATGGCATGTGTGTCCCCTCTTCCCTTCACTGCTATCTGCGCTGAAAAGGGGGGGGGGGGTTGCTGGGGTGATTCGCTTCTGGAGCATAGGGAAGCTTTAACAATCTTTGTGTGTAATCACTGAAGACTACAAAACGCTCTTCATGAAGGGAGACTGCACTCCAATAAAGATGTTTAAATGCAAATAAACGTCTTCAGTAGTATACATTTCATAGACTGTACATTTGGGTGGGGAGGAATCAGAACACTCCTTTACACTCTTTCTGACGCTCCAGTTCCGTCCTGTAGCTGTTTTCCCTACTGATACTGCTCAGTAGAACTTCTGATACCTGGAAACCCTCTAGCTCTGGGACGTCACACTGTATCTCTGCAAGTAAAACTCCTCATATTGTGCAGTGCCTCGCTGGTAATTGGTAACACAGACTGGACAAGTCTATTTTCTGCTCTTTACTTTATTCTACTGTCTGGATTCCAGAATCCAGTCTGGATAACCCAACAAAACTCTATTCTTCAGGGATAAGATCAAGTGCTTTCTCCCATCTCTTTTTGCAAAACTCCTACTCTTGAGTCTTCTACCTTAAGATGTGCTGGAAAACACTGGGGAAGGGAGCTTACTTATATATATAGCTCTATATACCCTCGCCTTGGACAAGCCAAAGGACATGGTGTACAAACAGTTCAGCACCAGCAGCTAGAGCTGAACTTTAAACCCAGATATTTGATGCCAGGACCATATCAGGGCATTGAATATTCGGGTTGCCCGGACGGCAGCAAAGCTAACCGACCAGTGTTTCCTGCCCCTGACTTTCGCTGTGTGTTGCTAACCAGAATGCCCCGATGCTAACCAGTTAGAATCAGGGCATGTAGTGGCAGCACTTGCAGATATTCAGCGGCACTAACTGCAAAGGAAGTCGGCATTGAGCATCTGAGAGGTCAGACGCATACAGCCCCGCGGCACCAAAGTTTCAAATTAAGCGCCACATGATGTTTTTTCTCTTTCCCCTTCTCCCCCCCCCCCCCTTCTCTTGCTTTGGGTGATGTTTTTATAGTAAGAAAAGTGCCATTCCCTGTTCTCTTCTTTGGTTGCTTGCTGTCATTCCTTTTATGTGGGGATGGACGTCCAGTTTCAGAGGATGGGATTATACTAGGTCTGGAGTACATGTTCGGGTGTGGGTTGTTAGCTGCTGGGGCTATATGGGCATATGTGAGAGCGGGGTTGGGTTGGGACCTATATCTTTAATTGGGGGTACCGTGCGGCCTCTCTGCAGCCGTCGCTGGTCCACCCAAGTATTGCTTGCCTCTGTCTGTCAGGGGAAGTTATGACACCTTGTAGGCCTTACCACATATACTGGTTGATGCTAATGTTGCCATTTATGCGAGTCCAGAGAGTACCAATATGGGAGTCGCGAAGTCTAGCTACAATGTATTGCAGTGTAGATGTTCTCGCTTAGGATTTTATCCCTGAATGTGAAGGGCATTAAACATCCCATGAAGCGGAAAAAGATATTGACATATTGTCAGAAGCAAAAAGCTGACATAATTTTGCTCCAGGAAACACATCTGCCTTCTCACGAGGCTCTGAAGCTCGCTGGGGGCAAATATTGCTTGGTCTCTCAGGCGCCAGCGATAGGTGGCAAAAATGGGGTACTCATCTTAATTAGCCAGGCCTGTCAGGCGCAGATCATCTCTACCAGAGCAGATGCTGAAGGGAGATGGGCAAGTGCACAGATCATAGTGGATAAACGGCAGTTGGTGTTAGTAAACGTGTACGCCCCTAACTGTGATTCCCCCAAATTTTTCCAATCGCTTGCAGAGATGCTTACAGACTTTTCTCCACATCCTATCGTGCTGGGCGGAGATTTCAATATGGTGTCCGACCCCCTCATTGACTGTCAGCCCCCTAGGGTTGCTAGGAGGGGGCGAGCGTCTGTAGTGCTGGAATCTATTATTGAAAATATTGGCATGGTGGATATCTGGAGAGTGCGGCATCCTTCGGAACGAGATTACACCTTTTTTTCTCATCCGCACAACTCTCATTCCAGGATTGATTTCTTTTTGGTCTCTCGTTTCTTTGCCAGAGAAGTTGAGAGTGTCGAAATTCTGAGTACGCATATCTCCGACCATGCGGCCATCATTATGGATCTAGGGGCACGAGCAGCACCGACTCGAGGAGGGGGCTGGTTTTTTCCCCGAGCTCTCCTTGCAGAAGAATCTTTCAAGCTCTATGTCCAACGAGCCATAGAAGAGTATTTCGATCTCAATCGCCCAGAGGAAACATCTATATGGGCTTGGTGGGAGGCTTTCAAGGCCTCGATCAGGGCAAAAATAACCAGCTATGTCATAGCTGATAATAGGAAGTCGAGGGCCGAGCTGCAAGACCTTGATTCCCAGATCAGAGCCGGGGAGCGAATTTTGCAAGGGCAGTTTAGTTCTGTGGTCCTCAACCGGCTTCAGAAGCTACGGTATCAATTCAATGCTCTATTGAGCAGGGAGGTGGAACATAGCTCTTTCGACTCTCAGGCCCGTTACTATACGGAGGTGAACAAGGCTGGGAAGTTGTTGGCCTCTAAATTGAACCCGCGCAGTGCTAAAGCGCATATCGTGTCTATAGTAGATGAACAGGGGGTTTCTCATGACGAGAATGCTGAAATAGTGGAGGAATTTCGAAGTTTCTATCAGCAACTGTATTCCTCAGAAGGGTCTAGCGAAATATCCATGATACGGGATTTTCTTGTCCCCATCAGTCACCCGGTATTGGAGGCGGAGCAGGTTGTGGACCTCAAAAAGCCGCTAAGTATCACTGAGATTCGGGAGAGGCTCCAGGGGATGAAGAGCGGAAAAGCAGCGGGCCCGGATGGGATACTGATGGAGTTTTTTCAGGTTTTTGCAAAGAGTCTCTCTTCCCATCTCCTGACTTATTTCTCTCATCTCCAAGAGCAAGTGAGTAACACTGGGAGTTTCGCGGAAGCCACAATTGTGGTATTGGGAAAACCGGGCCGAGATCCGCAGCATGTAGGGAGTTACAGACCAATCTCGCTGCTGAACGCTGATTATAAGTTATACTCGGCTATTCTGGCAAACCGGCTTAATAAAGTTCTCCACCTGCTCATTCACCCTGATCAATGTGGCTTCATTGCCGGAAGATCCACGTCGGATAATGCACGCTTACTCTGCAATGTACTGGGACTAGCAGATCGCATGGAAGTTCCCCTTGTTGGGCTGTCTGTGGACGCTGAGAAGGCCTTCGACAGGCTTGAATGGCCCTTTCTATTTGCAGTCTTGGAATGGTTCGGGCTTCCGGAGGAATTTTTGAATATGATACGGGTGCTATACTCTCGCCCGACTGCAAGGATTCTTGCCAATCGTGTGCTTTCTAGCCCCTTCTATTTAGATAGGGGCACACGTCAAGGATGTCCGATGTCGCCCCTTCTTTTCAACTTGGCTTTGGAACCACTTGCCTTACTCGTTCGGCAGACAAGGGAGATTAGGGGGGTTACAATTGTGGATTCTCATATCAAGGTATCAGCATATGCGGACGACATTCTGTTTTTTTTACAACCAGAGTCAATAGCTCCATTAATGCAAGTGATAGCTTGTTACGCCCAGCTCTCTGGCTACAAAGTTAATTGGGTGAAGTCCTTGGCCTTCCCCCTAAACAAACTGGCGCATAGCAGCATGGTGCAGGAATTCTCCTTTCAATGGGAGACTAAAGCCATTAAGTACCTGGGAGTCCTTTTTGCTACCCCTCTGGAGGAAACTATTCGAATCAATATTGACAAAATAAAGGAGATAGCTAGATCTTTTACGTTAAAATGGTCCCCTTTGCACCTTACCTGGTGGGGACGCATGGAATCCATCAAGATGGTCCTCATGCCCAAGATCAACTATATTCTCGGAATGATTCCCATTTTGTTTCCAGCAGCGGTCTATAAGGATGTGGAGAGAATCTTGAACAACTTTCTTTGGGATGGTAAGCCGCCTAGAATTGCCTTATGGAAATTGAAGGCCAGCAAGAACGCGGGGGGAGTACACTTTCCCGATTTTCAGTGGTACCATTCTGCGGCGGTGCTCAAGCAGGGGGGACTGTGGGGAGGTATGGCCCATAGTCCGCAAAAACCAACCTGGCTGGCCCTGGAAGAATGGCTCTGTTATCCCTGTCCATTGGGGTTGTTGATGGGCATGCGGCACGCGGAATCATCTAAAGTTGGCCGTGTCATCACGTCTACGCAAGCTGCCTTTCAGAGCTTGCTTCCTCTTCTTGCCAGAGAGAATCTGCCCTCTCGACAGGTTCCCATATGGCACAATCCGCTGTTCAAAATTAACAAGGTGTCGGTTGCCTGGGAGACCTGGCAGAAATGTGGCATATGGACTGTTGGTCAGCTTTTTGAGGGTGTGGAGTGGAAGACTTTTCATATGCTCCAGTCTGAGTTTGGGATCCCTGGTACCAGTTATTTTCAGTGGGTGCAACTTCGGCACTGTATATCACGAGTGTGGCGAAATCCATCTGAGTTGGCGGCATCGTGGGGTCTGGAGGAAATTATGTCCGAGGTCTGTACAAGGAAGGGCAGTATTTCTCGACTATATGCATACTTTAGGTCAAAAAGTGTATGTCCAACCTCTGGTTTATCTACAGTATGGGAAGCAGAGACCGATTTTAAGATGACTCCTAAAGCTTGGAGCATATTCTGGGGGCCTATCGTGCGTGTATCCAAATCAGCGAAGTTAACGCAGTCTATGTTCTTCCTTGCACACAGAGCATATGTTACTCCAACGAAATTGGCTAAATGGAGCTCTGCAGGCTCTTCTCTCTGTTGGTCCTGTTGCACTGCCCCGGGCTCCCTAAGGCACATGTTTCTGGAATGCCCTCTCATTCAGGGATTTTGGTTTTCTGTGTGGTCTCAAATTCAGAAGGTGTTAAATATATCGATCCCTCTGTCTTGGAGGATCCTAGCACTGAGATCCTTGGTAGATATTCCTCGGCTGAGTAGAGAGGATTTCTTTGTGTTTAACTTTATGATCACTGTTGCTCTCAAACTGATTTTATCACATTGGAAGGATCCTCAGATGCTAACTGGGCCTTTATGGTGGAATACAGTCTGTTTATATTGCAAATACGAAAGGGCGCAAGATAAGTATGACAAATGCAGGGGTTTGAAGCCGACTCGTTATAAATGGTACTCTCTGGATCGCTATACCCAATAGGGGGTCTGCAGATTGAGGGCTTGATCGGTAGAGGCATACAAGGTGCAGGGTGGGAATTGCGCGGGTGAGGGGTGGTCTTGTAGGGTTTCGGGGGGTTTTCTTGCTCTGGTTGTATGTTGGATAAATATTCCATTGTAATCCTTGTTGTATATTTTTTTTTTGTGTGTATTGTTGTTCTTGTTTAAAAATGTTCTAAAAATAATAAAAAAAAAATAAAAAATAAAATTAAGCGCCACATAGCTGTTTGCAGCCACTGCATGTGCCGGAGAGGGACAGCACTGGGTGCCAGAGGGGGCACCTCATCTCCTTGTATCGGCCCTGCATATAAATGCCTTTGAATATCAGATCCCCTATTTCAAGGACTTCTGCACGTGAATAGGCACTTCTGCGGGTGCTCAGCCAGTTACTAATCTGTAGGTGCGAGCAGAAGAGCCAATTACTTGTAAGTTCCACTGGGGCATGTAGGGGCGGCGCTTGGGAGAAGCATAGACGTGCTCTTGATGTATGTAAGTTTTAGATTACTATGACTTATATGTTTCATTGTGCTGATCTAGGCATGGCCAGCTACACCTGCTCATGGGCCAGCCCAACCTCCCCACATCTAGGTTCCGGCATTTCCATATGTGGTTCACTTTATAAAGTAGGCCTTAAATAGCACAACATGCTTTGCCTGCCTGCACGGGAGTTTATAATGAATGAATGAATTGCACTCCTGAACCAGGCTATGATTCAATAAGGGTTACCTAATAATTTCCTTGAAGCCTGCCAGTCCAGCCAAGTAGGGATTCATAGACCCTCCTCTAGCGGACAAAAAACCTTTCCACCTCCCTATATAAACTGGTGCAGCCAGAAGGCATCAGTGTATCTCCAGGAATAAGCAGGAATGTAGTCTTCACATATGGGTGACATCAGTACCGACGGAGCCCATGCGGGAACGCTCCCCAGCGTCCAATAGAAAAGCTTTTAGGAGCATCCCACTGCACCTGAGTAGCTGCGTTCCCACCTCTGCCTCTCTCCCTCCTCAGTTCTTCATTTTTGGCGAAGCCGGCAGAAAAGGAAATCCTGTCACCGTAGAAACTTCCCATTTTTCATAATTTTGTGGTTCACATTTGCCTTCCTGTCGATGCTGGTACTGACTCCCAGTCAGTTCTTTCTTTCTTGAAGATTAAGAAAAAGAAGAAGAAGAAACCCTTATTCGTCAGGCACATCAATGCCAATGTAGGCCCTGGCCTTCCATTCTGTAACCGACAAAATGGAAAAAACAACCAGTGGGTTTAAAAAATGTTCTAAGTGTGACAGTACCATCTCGGCCACCGACACCCATGACTGATGTCTAAAATGCCTACGTCCTGACCATCAACCCTCAGAATGTCCCCTCTACAGGAAGATGTTGAAGAGCCTACAGAATTGGGCTGCTAAGTTAGGCACCCTCTTTGCCTCTGACGCCGTCTCTTTAGCATCGATGTCAGAGGGCATTGTTTTCCTCCCATGGATCTCAGGTATCGAAACATACGTCTTCGTAGAAGACTGGCCACCTCCCCTCCCCCAAGGGTAGATCTCCTTCTAAGCATTGAGATGCCTTGAGCATTGCACTGGAGGGGGATACACTGGCCAAACAGCCCCAACGGGAGGACCCTTCCTCCAAAGCCATCGTGGCATTGCAGGATTTACCTGGGCCTCCACCTCCAGAGAGCTCCTGGTGCCATGCTGAGGGATTGTGGCTCGCAGCTCCGGTACTGATACCCAAGCATTGGCAAGCTACATGGATCAGCGCATACTGGCCATCGAGCAGAGCCTAGCGGCCTTATTGGCAGCCTTGGTTCCAATAAAGACTTTACCGTCAGTGCCACAAACGCCAGCACCGTCTTTGGTACCAGTCCAAACCACACCAGGTTATATGCAGCTTGATACGCTGCCGCCTATGCCTGCCCTCAAATCCATTTCTGGTACTGAGGTCCCGGCTAAGCAAGTTCCAGGTACTGACTTTGATCGGTACCGAGTGATAACGGAACGCAAACACCCCACCCGTCGATACTTCGAGTCTTCGGAATCATCGGATGACGAATCGGCCGATACTTGAGGCCTACAAAACCTATCAGAGGACCCGTCTCCATCTCTGCAACATTGCATGTCCCTGCCAGAGGGCATGTCTTTTCAAAAATATATGCACGATGTTGCCAGGAGTATTTCCATAACAGTGACATCGGAGAAAAAGCCTAGAGCTGAATAATTGGAAATTCTCCGGTACCCAAAAGCTCGTAAGGAAGCGGCCACACTTTCTGTTCACCGCATTCTCCATGACTTCATGTTCCATATGTGGGAGACACCCCTAACCATTTCTCCACATACTCGACAGCTCGATACCATGTACCAATTGCTGGAATGTCCTGGTTTCCAAAACTATGCTATCCTGAACGAAGGGAAAGGAAAAACAATGTACCCAGCTAAACAACTATAAAATGTCACAATTGAGAAGGATATATATATAATTAAATATAGAAGCCTCAGACGGGGATATATCGCTGGTAGTGGAAATTAACTACTCAGCGAAACGCCCTTGTTGTCATTCATAGGCTTCAAAGTGCGCTATTAGTTTTTATCAATTTCTAAATGCATTCAAAGGTTCAAAAAACTTGCAACGGCACTTATCTGATGGCAAACCCTATTTCAAAGGGCGTAGATACACAATAGATGTACTGTCAACTCAAGTTTCACTACATAAATTTAGAGGCTACTTCAGGACATTGCTGAAAGCGGTGTGAAACACTCTTCTGGGAACATAAGACTCTAACTAACAAGCCATTTAAATACGGTTTCCAAAAGACACAATTGCCGCACCACTCAATGTTAGTGGAATCAGCAATGCGTTGAATCAAAAGTGCAAAGACACATTCCTCCAACCCTCTGGGTAGAAAATTGAGAACCCTCGATGCTTTTGGTCGACGTTGTTTTCAGGCCTCCATGCTATCAGCCAGAATCAGTTCCTACATACGCTACATGGGTATGCTCCTCAAGGAGGTAACTAGGGATTTAGAATCAATGGCTCCTCTTCTCCCTGATGACAAGAGAGCAGACTACCTCACTCTAGTCAAGCATGCTCAAAACATCTCAAAGTTTGTCAATAGAGCAACCTTTGATTGTTCTGAGTGCACCAGTAGAGCTACATCGATCTGCATTGGTGCACACAGAATGGCATGGCTACAAGCATTGGATCTTGAACAATGGGTTCAAGATAAGTTGACTAATATTCCTTGCCCTGGTGAAAACCTTTTTTGGCAAAGACTGGCAAGACAAAGTTAGTTAGAATCTGAAAACACTACCCTGAATAGGCTTTCAAGATCCACTGTCAACCCAGCTAAAAAGAAGGCAGCAAAGAAAGCCTTCTTTACAAAGAAGAAGAAGTACTATTCTTCTTAAACCCCCTACTTTTCAATACCAGCACCATGCTCCCCCAAAGGGACAGCAACCTTCAAAACAGCAGAGGAGGAACTGACATCACCCACCACGATGGCTCCTGAGCGGAGAGCCCCGGGGCCATCCCAAAGAAAAGATCCATAAAGTTCCCCTGTGAGGCGGATCGCTGCTTCCACGATTGCAGGAGAGGGAGGAGAGGATTAGGAGCATGGCGACAAGGAAAAAAGCTGCGGACATCCGCGATTACGTGTGTGCCAGTCCGAACACAGTAGCAGAGGACAGGAGGACGGTGCCGATGGAAGGCTCGCAGGCTGACCACGTGGAGAAAGCCAGGAAAGTATGCAGAGGCTCGGAGGAGGAGAGAAACGCTGGAGTGAGCACCGCGGTGACCCGAGAGGAGCTTCGAGAGTGGTTTGAGGAGCTGAAGGCTGAGGTGCAAAAGGCAAAAACTGAACTGGGAGAGATGCTGGCTGGCATGAAGGAGGAGGTCGAGGAGTTGACTTACTGGATGGGGGATCATGAAAACAGGCTGGAGACGCTGGAAGTATGGCAAGAAGAAATGAAACAGAAGGCAAGCAGGGAGAGAGAATGGAGAGAGCAAGTGCAGCTAAAACTGGAGGATTTAGAGAACAGGTCAAGAAGAAATAACCTGCACATCAGAGGTGTCCCTGAGGAGGCGGAATTTAAGGACTGTGAAAAGATAGCTGTGTCAATATGTCTTGAGGCCTTGCGCCAGGGGGGTGAAGATGACTTTGATAAGCCTCTAGAGATACATCAGGCGCATTGTGCATTGGGCCCGGTTAGGGCTAACAGAACCCGGGACATTATCATCTGCCTAAAGGAGTACAAAGTAAAGGAATGTATCGCTGTTAAAATGAGAGGACTGAGCACTTTTCAATGGCAAGGCTACCCAGTGGCTATATATGCAGACTTATCACTGGGAACTTTACAAAGAAGGAGAGAGTTGGGGCCAGTAACTAAAGCCCTGCGAGGAGAGAGGGTGTGCTACCAATGGCTGCATTCCTTTGGATTGGCCTTCACAAAAGGAAAGAAGACCTGGCGAGCACAGACGGTGGAGGGGAGGCTGCGCTGGCAGCGTTGAAGGAGGTGGGCCTAGAATCGCAGGAGGTGGAGGTCTGGCAGGAATGTGAGAGTGAAAGGAGGCTGGCAAGTAAATCCGATGGAGGCAAGGTCAACAACAGCAACTGTCGAAGAAGGAGAGTGATAACAGGAAGATGCAGCGGAAAGTGCAAGGAGATGACTGTGTGTTGAACTGTGGGAAGAGCAGATGGGAGAAGGAGAAGGGGAACCTTCTAAATGCTCTTATGACTCTTAAGGGAGATGAAGGGGAGGTGGGATATGAGACTAGGGGAATGTAACGGGATACAAATAAGGGTATCTATAGAGGTAATGAAGAGGGGTGGTGAGCTAAAGAGGGGGAGGGGTGGGAGAGGGAGGGAATGTGTTGCTGTTTTGTTGCTCTGTTGTAGGAGAGAATTGTGGTAATGGTGGGGGGTGGAGACAGAGGGGGAATATTGGATGTGGGGCTAGGGTGGAAGGAGAGGAATAGAGGGGGGAAGGGAGGAGATGAGAGGGGGTGGTGGGGGTGGCACTACTCCATGTATAGCCCTGGGATTCAGAGGCTAGGTAAGGGGGGAGGGGGAAAGTATCAAGGGGGGGGTAGAAGGGGGAAGGGGGAGAAACAGCAATTGGTAATAGCCACAGTGAATGCAAAAGGGTTGAGAAAGTGGCGAAAGAGGAGATGTATGGAACGGGAGGGGGTGAGAATGAAAGCTGATGTGTTGTGTATACAGGAGACACATTTGCGGGTAGGTCAGAAGAGATTGGTATGCTCCAAGAGATATCCTAGGGCAGTTTTGGCGGGACAAAGGGCGCATCCATGAAAAGGGGGAGTAGGAATTCTTGTTAGTGGAAAGTTTCAGGATGCAGTGGTGGAGGAGCGCAGAGATAAAAAAGGAAGGTGGGTGGCGGTGAGGCTGAAGATTAAAGAAGAGGCTGTGTGGATAAGTGTGTATGGTCCGAATGCACAGAGAAGAGTTTTTTACAGGTTTGACAGAAGAGTTGGAGGGTTGGAGAGCGACTCCAATTGTTATAGGAGGGGATTTCAATCTGACTTTAAACCCAAGGTTAGATAATAGTGGGGGGGGGGAGAAAGGGCATGCTTTTTAAGGTTTAAGGAACGCCTGGGATTGGTGGACGTGTGGAGGTGCAGACACCCTTGGACAGAGGAGGTATACTTTTTACTCACCGGTGCACTGTACATATAGTAGGTTGGACATGATATGGGCAAATGGGAAGTGGGCGGGTAGTGTAAGCGAGGTTGAGCAGGGGAACATAACATGGTCCGATCATGCACCAGTTAGTGCTAGCTTCAAGGTGGGTGAGGGAGATGAGGGGGTTAGGTTTTGGAGGCTAAACGATGCGTTGTTGGAGCAACCAGAGAATGTGGCGCGGATAAAAAGGGAGTAGTGACAGAATATTTAGTTTAATATGAATGAGGAAGTAGCAGTGGGAACGGTCTGGGAAGGACTGAAGGCAGTAGCCAGGGGACATTTGATAAGCATGGCAGTGCAGGAGAAAAAGAGAAAGGGGTGGGCGGAAGGAAAGCTGTTGCGGAGGATAGAGAGCATAGAAAGGAAACATCAGAGCGACCATGACCCGCAGGTGATAGCAGAATTTGTGAAATTGAGGGGGGAGCTCAACCAGTTGAGAGCAGCAGAAATAGCTCATGAATTGGCCTTGTTGAGGCAGGTTCATTTTGAAGGGGGGAACTGCATGGGGAAAGTATTGGCTAGTAAGGCTGAAGGCTAGACAACAGCGGGCATGGGTAGGGGGTACACGAAACCAAGGAAGGAAGGTAGGTCCATAAATCGTCAGAGATAAGAGGAGTGTTTAAGGAATATTATGAGAAGTTGTATACCAGTGAGGTAAGGAAGAGGGAGGGGGAGTTATTTCTAAATGAGTGCCAGCTTTCAAAGGTAACGGAGGTGGAAAAGGAAGAGTTGGGATGGGAGATTAGTGAGGAGGAGGTGGAAACGGCCATAAAGACATTGAAGATTGGAAAGGCCTCAGGGCAAGATGGATTCTCTGCAAAGTTTTATAGATTGCTGTATCAACAGGTCAGAGGCATTTTGGCGAAGGTATTTAATGCGTGTTTGTATGGAGAAGCGTTGCCAAGAACAATGGAGGAAGTGGGGATTACGATAGTGCCGAAACCTGGAAAGGATAGTACTGAATGTGCATCCTATAGGCCGATTTCCCTGATTAATTTGGATGCGAAGGTATTAGCAAAGATATTGGCCACAAGACTACAGAAAGTAACTAACAAGTTAGTGCATCAGGACTAAACGGGTTTATAAGGGGCAGGCATGGGGGGATAATATACGGAAAATTCTGAATGTGATATGGAGATTGCAGAGGGGGGCAAGAAGCAGTTTTTGTGATGGTGGACGCCGAGAAGGCTTTTGATAGAGTAGAGTGGCAGTTTATGGTCCAGGTACTGGGTAGAATGGGGTTGGGAGACCAATTTATAAGCTGGATTCGAGCCCTATATGAGAGGCCGACAGTGAGGATAAAAGTGAATGGAGGGTACTTGGAGAGTTTTGCATTGGGAGGGGGGACGAGGGAGGGGTGCCCATTGTCGCCATTGCTTTTTGCCTTGGTGATAGAGCCATTGGCGGAGTATGTGCATAAGCAGCTGGTCATAAAGGGGATTGAAGTGGGGGGTCAACAGTCAAAAGTAGCATTGTTCGTGGATTATGTAATTTTTACTCTGGGGAGGCCATTAACTAGCCTTCCAAAATTTCTCCAGGTAATCAGGAGGTACAGTGAGGTGGCGTGTTATAAAATGAATATGGGCAAGATGGAAATACTAGGTTTTAACCTCTCTGTGGATATGGAGGGGAGGTTGCGGGCAGGGTTTGCGTTTAAGTGGGTGAAGATGACCTTTAGGTATTTGGGAATAAATCTAAGTAACACTCTGGAGAAATTACAAGAGTGGAACTATGCACCGCTGCTAGAGAATGTGAGGAAGGAGCTTTCTAGATGGGGGGGGGGGCTTGCATCTGACCTGGCTGGGCAGAATAGCTATTATTAAAATGAATGTACTACCATGGATCCTATTTTTGTTCACGGCACTGCCATGTAGAGTGTCGAGAGGCTTGTTGAGGAAAATCCAGGGAATGATTATGAGTTTTATATGGGATGGGAAAATTCCTAGGGTGGTGAGGAGGACCATGTATAGAGTCAGAGAGGAGGGGGGCCTTGGAGTGCCGTGTATAGTACACTATTATGATGCGGCACAATTGCGGACCTTACTAACGTAGCGGGAAAGGGGTGAAACCCCTCAGTGGGTGGGTATGGAGAAGGGACAGGAGGGTAGTTTGGAGGCAGTGATTTGGGAGGAGGGGGGAGGGGAACTTGGTGGGTTGAGAGAATCCTATGAGTGTGTTGACGGCGAGCATTTGGCGAAGATGGAAGTTCTTCCTCTTAGGTGGTAAACAGGTGCCGAGAATGACTCATATAAAGGAGTAGGGGGGGGGTTCTACCTGGGAGGGAGGGAGGAGTTTTTAGGGACTGGGTGAGCAAGGGGTTGTATAAGATTGGGCAAATGGTAACCTCTGGGGGGGGGGGGGAATTAGGAAGTTTGTTGAACTTAAGGAGACTTATGGATTGAAGGAGGGAGACCGATATGGGTACATGCAAATTTGGTATTATTTGCAGCAGAGAGCAGTGAGAGAAGGCTTACGGGCCAGAGCTACCCCCTTTGAGGAGTTAATAGAAAAGAGTGAAGCCCTCAAGGGAGTGCTGTCTAGATTATAACGGCTTTTGAATGGAAAGCAGGAGGGGGTATTGAGGTGGCAGGGGTAGATGGGGGGGGGGGAAGAGCTGGGGGGGGGGGTTTGGGATGAGGGGAGGTGGGGGAATATCTAAGAGCAAGAGGGGCATATTGGGGGGTGATACCTCTTTTCTGGAGAATTGCTTGAAAATGCACCTGCGAATGGTATGGACTCCGGCAAAAATACAGGCTATATGTCAAAATAAGTCAGATGAATGTTGGAGGGGATATGGAGGTAGGGGTGATCTGTTGCATATGGTTTGGGGATGCCCCAAGGTGCAGGAATGATGGATGAAGGTGGCTGAAGTGTACCAGGAGATCACACAGGTGCGGATTTTAGTGACTGCCGAAATGGTGTTTATTGTTTATGAACACTTAATATACCGCCCCCCATTACATCGGGGCGGTTTACAATATAAAATAACCTTAGATCAGAAAGGAAAAAGAAATTACAATAAATTAAAGGAAAGAAGAGATAGAGAGTAGGAACAGTTTAAAGCAGGAAAAGAGAATGAGGTTATGAGGATTCATAGAGAACCAGGAAAAGCAGAGGAAAAAAGGTGGGTTTTGAGGAGGGAGCGGAATTTAGGGTAGGATTCTTCCAATCGGAGGGCAGTAGGTAAGGAATTCCATAGGGAGGGACAAAGGTAGAAAAAGGCTGATTTTCGAGTGGATTGTAAGTGTGCACGAGAGGGAGCTGGGAGGATCAGGCGGTTTACATGAATGGATCGGAGGCTGCGAGTGGGAATATGAAATGTCAATAAATCGGATAGATATTGAGGTCTGTGGAGATAGATAGCTCGATGTACCAGGGTGAGAATTTTGAAGGAAATCCGGAATTGCAGTGGCAACCAATGGAGATGCTGTAGCAGAGGGGAGATGTGATCACGTGGGGAAGCATGTAAGATCATTCGGGCAGCTGTGTTCTATATTAACTGTAGCCGATGTCGCTGATACTGAGGGATACTGGCATAAATGGAGTTACAAAAGTCCAATCTTGTTATAACCAGGGAAAGGAGGAGGGTAGTGAGAGCTTGAGGGGATAAAAATGGCCTAATGGCACGAATTTGCCTGAGACAGAAGAAGGAACGCCAAGAGATATGGGAGATGTGGTCATGGAAAGTAAGGTCGCTGTCGAGAATAACGCCAAGATAACGGAGTTTAGAAACCATGGAGATAGGGGTACCTGAAAAGGAAGGAATAAGTGACGGAGTGGAGGAACCGTGGGTGAACCAGATAGCTGCAGTTTGTCAGACGGCTGCCTGGGTGAGAATGTTCACAGTCTTGGCAAGTGCATATATCAATATGATTTGCAAGGGATTGTGGGAAATGCAGTCCATTCACACCAGACACAGCTGCTCACAATAATTAGTTGTGCTTGAGTGTAAAGCCAATAAGATATTTATTTATGGGGTTATTTCTCCCAACACAGATATGCTTGGTAGCACATAAAACAGGATACTTGTTTTCAGTGTTAAACTTAGAAAAACAAAATCAGGAAAACAGCTGAACTTGTCAGGCAATCAAAGCAAAAGAATAAAGACCTGGTTGGTAACAAACTGGTCTTTTCTGTAGGCTTTAGCTAATATTTTCTTAGCAGTGTTTCAAACAACAAGCAAAACCCACAAAGAAGGGAAAAACTGTTCTTTTCAGGTTAACTTCTTATATCTTCACACATAGACTCAGAAGTGATTCCCTCAGAGCTCACAAGCAATTAGGTAAGGCTCAATTGCTAGCAATTACCCAGCTGAAACCCCTTAGCTGGCTTGCTTTCTACTTCGTGGCTCAAATCCTACTTCAGGAGCTTTTCTGAGTAGATTAAAGAACAAGTTTGTATTTCTTTGTGATGGTTGTTGTACTTTGTAACAGAAAATTACCAAAGGAGTTTAGACAGCAATCCATATATTCACAGCCTGTATCTAAGACCGCTCCTTCCCCTTCTTCAACAATCATGGGTTCAATATCAGGGATTGGCACAGAGGAATTTCTCAATGGAGCACTTTCAGGAGAATACTTGTTTCCCTGCTGTCTTTCAAAGTTATAGCTAGGGCATAGATCAGTGTTCATACCTGAGCTTCCATTGCTGTTAGACTTCCTCTCTAAATAGCCTGGCCAGTATGTAGTCCAGTTCTTATGTCCAGCCTTCCAATCCAGATCCCTGGACACTGGATCTCTCTTCACATACCTTCTGCCACGGTCTTAGGGTCCCTTCCACGTGCAGCCGTCTCCCTCACAGGTACCGTCTGGAGATTCCTAGCTCTGCAGCACCATTCCTCTGGCTTTCCCCAGTCCAATGGTGTATGCTGGCCTTTTGAATGTCTCCCAGTATACGTACTGCTCTGGACACCTTTAGACCTCCCAAATGCTTTTCTCTTCTTTCTTCCAAAGGGTTTCTTGCCCTCTCTGTCCGTCCGGTCTGGCTTCTGCTTCTGATGATCCTCCAGATGATGAAGACCTCCAAGCTGAGGATATCCAAGCTGATTCTGAGGATCTCCCAGATGAAACTGAGGATAATTCTGAGGATTTCCCAGATGATGAGGATAATTCTCTGCAGAATAAACTCTACCTTTATTCTGCTTTGATGAGTGCTCCACCCTAGCACAGCGCAGCTGTGCTGAATCAGGCCCTGCCCTTTGAGATGAGTGCTTGGGGATTACCTCATAGCCCTCCTGATTGAACACACGTTTCCCCACTTCAGCTCCTCTAATGGCTGTTGGAAAAAACCTGGTGCGTTCTGGGACTGGTAGTCTTTTATGGGAAAATTCTGTTTTCTTATTTCTACCAGAACTGACAGGTTGCTTGTTCAGAGTCACTTCACCTTTTCTATAGCTCCTTCCTGAGCTATGATAAGCTTCCTTATCACAAGTTTTAGAGACATTGAGAACCAGACAGTTGGAGGAGAGCCATGAAGAGACTAGAGTCAAACAGGTTTCCAGAGGAGTAATATCGGGCTGAGACGAGGACGTATGATGCAAGAGAAAGATATCATCGGCATAATAATAGCCTGAGATCCCCAGTTGTTGGATAAGTAGAGCTAAGGGGGCCAGAAAGACGTTAAACAGTAAGGGAGCCAGGATAGAGCCTTGTGGAACACCACAAGTGAGAGGAAAATGGTCTGTGGTGGAAAGAGCAGAGGTAACTGCAAATGAACGAGAGGATAAGAAAGAATAGAACCAGTGAAAGACAACACCACGAATACCCGCATCCCGTAGTCGAGAAAGAAGAAGAGAGTGATCTACCAGGTCAAAAGCAGCTGAAAGATCAAGAGATACTGCCACCGTGATATCGCCATGATCCTGAGAAGTACGTAGTTCATTCATGACTGCTGTGATAGTAGTTTCAACGCTATGCCCAGGGTGGAATCTGGATTGCCGAGGGTGCAGAAAATGTGTAGAATCCAGATGATGTGAGAGTTGTGAGAAAACCACCTTTTCCAGGAGTTTGGAAGCAAAAGGAAGGTTGGACACTGGACGGTAATTGGTGGGTACAGAAGAGTCTAAAGATGGATGTTTCAGGAGGGGGCGGACTAGAGCGTGTTTCCATGGGTGAGGAAAGGTGCCGCATAACAGACTAGAGTTAATGATGGCCAGGAGAGGTTGTAATAAGACAGCGGAAGGCTCAGTGAACCAGAAGGAAGGAATGGGGTCTAAAGGACAAGTGGTCTTATGAGTAGTAGACAGTAATTTGATGAGTTCTGGGGAGGTGATAGGGTAGAAGTTAGTCCAGGTGTGTGATAGAAGGGGGGAAGGCGGGGGCGAAACAGGAGGAGGCGAGGTCAGAGCCTGTGGGCAGAAGGGAAGGGATGACCAAAGGTTTTGAACTTTGGATGAGAAGAACGAAGCCAGTTTGGTAGGACTGGGAGCTTGCAAGACGGTAGCAGGTTCACGACTGCTGATGATATCCTCCTGATTCACCATACATCACCTCTAGCTCCCGACCTCTCCCCCCTCAACAATTGTCTCACCTCCATTACCACCTGGTTCCGTGAAAATTTCCTTATCGTTAACCCCTCTAAATCAGCCGCTATCTGGTTCACCTTTGGGGCTCCTTCACCCACCCTGTCACCATCTATGGCAAATTCACCTATTCCCCTGGTCTCAACCCTTCGCTATCTTGGTGTTACCTTGGATTCTTCACTCTCGTTTCACCAGCACATCTCGGGGGTGGTGCGTAGTTCCTTTTTCCATCTCCGCAAGATTAGGTCTGTTCGCTCTCTTCTCCCACCCACGTCCCTTGTCACTCTTGTTCTCTCTTTAGTGATCACTCGGCTCGATTATTGTAATTCTCTACTCTCCGGCCTCCCCCAATATCAAATTCGAAGATTGCAATTAATTCAGAACACAGCTGCACGCCTCCTTACTTGCTCTTCACATCGGGACCACATCACTCCACGCCTTCTCTCCCTCCACTAGCTTCCCGTTAAGGTCCGCTCTGTGTACAAGTTGCTCACTATCACCCATAAGGCTCTCTATACCAACACTCCCCAGTATTTAGCTGACCTCATCTTTCTTCAACCCACTCCTCGCATTCTCCGCTCGTCATATGGCAACCGCCTCTTCCTTCCCTCACCCACCCAGGCCCGCCTCGAATCGACACGACACGCTGCCTTTTTCTTTATAAGTCCCGCCCTTTGGAATTCTCTCCCGTATTCTATTCGCACTGAAGCATCCTTTCCCCGGTTTAAAGCTCTCCTCAAAACACACCTTTTCTGCCAAGCCTTTGATCTTCCTCCTCCTTCCTCCAGCCATTCATAACTTGCCCATTTCTATCATCCATCATCATGGGTTTTCCCACTCACCCACTCCCTTCCTTGTGTTTCTTCCTGTAGTGTCTATCTGAACCTTCTCCTCTGTCCTATACTAATTTTCTCCCTGCTTTTTCTATCGTTTTCCTATCAAGTTAATGGCGTTCCTTTCTCCCTGTATCTTCCTGCAGCCCGTAATTTTTCATTGTTCACCGCTTTAATGCCTCACGTCTAGGCGGTATATCAAATGTTGTCAATAAAGAATAATAAAGAATAAAGTCTGTAATTGAGAAAGCGTGTTCAGGGTAGCAAAGAGGTGCCGCAATCTGTTGAGAGCTGAAGCAATGGATGTGGAGTAGAAGGAGCACTTAGCTTGGTGAATACTCGACCGATAATGGGCATGGCAGGACTTGAAGTGCTGGTAGGAGGCTGCAGAATGGGATTTCCGCCAAAGATGTTCAGCTCTCCTTAGCTGGGAACGTTGCAATCGAAGTCCTGCGTGAAACCAGGGGTGATGAGTATTATGATGAGGATTACAAGGCCTTAGGGGGGCAACCTGGTCCAATGCAAGAGACAGTTCAGTGTTCCAACGGGCAACTTGGGATGAGGGTGACAAGGATGAGAAATCAGGCGAGGGAGGGTGATAGACCGTAGTGAAACTTTGGAAGGTTGCCGAGTTAAGATGTCGAGACAGCCGAGTGGGTAATGGAGAGAGAGAAGGGAGAAGGGGTACTGATTGAAGAGTAAAAGTAAGACATAGATGGTCTGACCAGGGAACCGGCACTGGAGTGGGAGATGAAATCAGAATTGGGGAATCGCAGGAAAGATGACTAAATCCAAGGTGTGATCGGCAACATGGGTAGGAAAAGACACATGTTGAAGCAGGGAGAGATCCTGGAGAAGCGCAGAGAAAGCAATATCCCTGGCTGAGGTGGGTGAGTCAAAGTGGACATTAAAGTCACCAAGGATAAGAAGCTGAGGGAGTTGGAAAGACAGATCAGAAATGGATGAAAGAAGAGTGTCCCAAAGGGGAGGAGGGGAAGACGGGGGAAAGTAAATGAGAAGGAACTGCAGGGCTGGTTGACCGTTCAGTTGGAGAAGGAGGGACTCCGGGTAAAGTAAGGAGGAGGAGGAGATTCTGGACAGAGGAACCGAAGAATGGTAAATAGCCGCAACTCCACCACCTCCTGGAGATGGAGGAGGGGGGGGGGGGAATGAACAATTGACTGCTTTTTTGAGGTACTGGGTGGCAGGGCTGTACCGAGTGAAGATCGCGCTCTGTGCGACTTGCACATCAGGCACGTGCCCCCCGCGCCGGGAGAGAAGAGGTGCACCTGATGTGCAAGTCGCTGGCGAGAAGGCTTAAGGGGCGCATTTTAGCTGTCCTGCCATTGCCTGTCGCCGCTGAGAGAAGAAAAAGTGGCAGCCAGCAGGCAAAGGAAGACAGCTAAAATGCACCTCTTAAGCCTTTGCGCCCTGTGCGGCCGCACCGCTCGCACAGGGCTAGGTACGGTCCTGCTGGGTGGTGGCGACTAGGGTGTGTGTGTTGAGAAGATGGAAAACGAGGGAGGTGCCACATATTCGGGAGGTAATTATGTATGTGGAGCAAGTGAGGAATATGTGTCTGATAGGGGCATATAGGAAGGGCCAGAGGTTGAAATATCACAAAATATGGCACTGGTATGAGACATGGAGGGCAGGAGGGCTGCTGAAGTGGCTGGAAGGTACATAGAGAGGGGGGAGGGGGGTTGGGGTGGGATATAGGAGGGGGTAAATACTTTTAAAAAGTATCACCAAGTATGAATAAGTACATAAGTGGTATATATGTTGTTCTGGTTTTTGTATGGAATTGGGGTTAACATATATTAATCTACGGTTATGTACAATACTAATAGGTATGGGAATACACAGGGGGAGTGGAGGGACTGTTATGACTATTGTTATTCTGCTTTAAGTGGATGGATTTGTATGGACACTGTATTGCAGATATTGTGAATTGTACTGTATTGTGAATATGGTGAGCCAATAAAGTTAAAATTACAAAAGAAAAACAGCAGAGGAAGTCACAGACTCCTAAAGTACAGCCAGCTTAAGCAAACTCAGCCTGTTCCTAGTTTTTGACTCCTTCCTAGATAACATAACTGCTCTGCCTCTGGAGAACCCCCATCCCCTCCACATTGCCGGCAGACTGTGCCATTATGCCCTAAGATGGCATCTGATCACCTCAGAGCAGTGGGCTATGAAGACAGTCAGGGAGGGGTATAGGCTTCATCTTCTCCTCTACCTCAGTAAGAGAGTATCATTCTCAACTCCCCGCCCTCACTGCTCTGTTACTACAGGAGGTCACCTCCCTTCTATTGAAGGGTGCAATAGAAGAGGTTCCAACATCCCAGCAGGGAATGGGCTTTTATTCTCCATACTTTCTCATCTCAAAGAAAACAGGAGGATACAGGCCTGTCCTGGACCTCAGGAACTTAAACAAATTTCTCGTACGCGAGAAGTTCAAAATGGTCTATCTCCAGAGTCAGTACTGGCTCTGTTCTCTAGACTTAAAAGAAGCATACACTCCTATCCTGATTTATCCAGAGCACAGAAGGTTCCTACGCTTCATTTTCTAAGGAAGACATTATCAATACAGGGTCCTTCCTTTCGGACTAACCTCTGCTCCAAGAGTCTTCCTAAAGTGCATGGCAGTCATAGCCGCATTCCTAAGAACTCTAGGGATATTTGTCTTCCCTTACTTGGACGACTGGCTCATAAGAGCAAGCACCTCTCAGGAAGCCAGCCTGTCTCTCTCACACACTATGCAGATGTTACAACACTTGGGCTTTGTCGTAAATCTTCCAAAGTTCCAACTAGTTCCACTCAAACTCTAGAGTTCATAGGGGCTCTCTTAAACACTCAGCATTCAGCTGGCATCTCAGGCACGTCTCAAGGACTACCTCACTGCCCGAGAAATGCTGCAACTTCTAGGTCATATGGCATCAACGGTACATGTAGTTCCATATGCCCGTCTTCACATGAGCACAGCCCAATGGAGTCTGTCTTTCCAGTGGACACAGCCTCAGCCCGTCTCAGAGATAAGATACTTGTATCTCAACCTCTGACAACATCTCTCCAGTGGTAGTGTTCTCCAGAAAATCTCCTCATAGGGTCACCTTTTCAAATGCCTCCACATCAATGTACTCTGACGACGGATGCATCCAAACTGGGCTGGGGAGCCCATCTAGGGCATCTTGCCACTCAGGTCCTCTGGTCACCACAGGAGTCACGACTCCAAATAAATCTCCTGGAACTTTGAGCCATCTTCAATGCTCTCAAAAGTATTTCAGGAAAACTTTTCTTACCACAGATTCCTGATCCAAACCACAATCAAATGGCCATGCTCTATGTGAACAAGCAGGGAGGGACAGGCTCTTGGTCCCTCTTCAGGGAGGCTCTACATCTCTGGTCCTTTGCCACTGCTCATCACATCCACCTTCAAGCAGTGTATCTTCCAGGCAAACTAAATGTCTTAGCAGACAAATTGAATTGGATCCTTCTTCCCTATGAATGGTCTCTCCATGTAGACACAGTATCCTACATCTTTCGGACCTGGGGGACTGCAGAGATAGACCTCTTTGCCACCCCTCAGAATGCTAAGCTCCCTCACTTCTGCACCAGGACTCTCACTTCAGACAGTCAACAGGTAGATGCTTTTAACCTCCACTAGGAGCAAGGCCTACTTTACACCTTTCCCTTCATTTCCCTAATTCCCAAAACTCTGTTGAAACTCCAAGTGGACAGAGGCTCCATGATACTCATAGCCCCATGCTGGCCACGTCAACCTTGGTTTCCTCACCTGCTATGTCTGTCTCAGACTCAGCCAACAGATCTCGGATCTGCTCCAAATCTATTCTCTCAGAGGGAGGGGACGCTGCTCCATCCCATTCCGCAGTCTCTCCACCTCACAGCATGGCTGCTGAAGGCATAGGTTTTCAGCACCTTAACCTTTCTCAGGAGGTTAATGACATCCTTTTAGCTTCCAGAAAGCTATCCAGCAGATGTTTCTATGCTTTTAAGTGACATAGATTCTCAATCTGGTATTCACAAAGGGATCTTAATCTCTTCTCAGCTCCGGTGGAGGCACTTCTCCAATATCTCCTCCACCTTTTCTCCTCTGGTCTTAAGACCAACTCAGTAAGAGTGCACTTAAGTGCAATTGCTGCCTCTCATCATCACTTAGATGGGCAGTCCAAATCCTCGAAGTCACTCGTCTCACACTTTATGAGAGGGCTTCTTTTAACCAAGCCTCCCATCAGATCACCACCAGTGGCATGGGATCTTAATGTTGTTCTCAAATCGCCTTTCGATCTTTTAGCCACAACTTCGCTCAAGTTTCTATCGTGGAAGGTCATCTTCCTTATTGCCCTCACTTCAGTAAGATGTATTAGTAAGCTTCAGGCCTTGGTAGCCGATCCGCCTTACAGCCGTTTCCACCATGACAAGGTTGTCCTTAGGACTCATCCTCACTTTATGCCGAAAATGGTTTCGCCCTTTCATCCGAATCAGGCAGTTTACTTTCCTGCCTTCTTCCCTGGACCACATTCATCTAGGGCAGAGGCAACCCTCCACACTCTGGATTGTAAACGTGCTTTAGCATTCTACCTACAGAGGACGAAAGAATACCTAAGGCCTTCTCAATTGTTTGTCTCCTTTGACCCTAGTCATCTGGGGTTGCCAGTATCCAAGCATACCCTCTCCGAATGGATAGCAGACTGCATCACTTTTGCTTATGATGCAGCAGGTCTATCCCTTGAAAGTCATGTCACAGCCCATAATGTTCGGGCTATGGCCATCTCAATGGCAAATCTACGCTCTGTGGCTCTTGATGAAATCTATAAAGCAGCAACTTGGTCTTCGATCCATACCTTTGCTGCTCATTACTGTCTGGACAAGGACTCCTGCCAGAATGCCATGTTTGGCCAAGCTGTTCTCCAGCATCTCTTTCAGACTTAGAACAACTCCTACCCTCCATCCCGGAATTTTCGATACCAGAAATCCATGACCTCTTTTAGCCTCTCCTGAGGAGAAGCATTACTGATCTCTCCAGCTAGGAAGTCCCATATGTGAAGACTACATTCCTGCTTGTTCCTGGAGATAGCGTAGTTACTCACCTGTAACAGGTGATCTCCAGGAACAGCAGGAATTTAGTCTTCACAACCCACACTCCTCCCCTAGGAGTTGTAGGTTTTCTTTTCTCCTCTCCTTTTATCTCAGCTACAAACTCAACTGAAGAGGGAGAGTGGCAAAGGCGGGAAGGCAGCTAGGCAAGCGCAGTGGGATGCTCCTAAAAGCTTTCCTATTGGATGCTGGGGAGCATTCCCACACAGGCTCCGTTGGTACTGATGTTACCCATATGTGAAGACTATTTTATTTTATTTACATTCTCTTATATACCGCGCTATTCTGCATCAGTGCGGTTTACATTGAACAAACTGAAATTACATTGAACAGGGCATTATAACTTGGAGATAACTATTTTACAGGGAACGTGGGCTATGGAGGGTTAAGTGGCTTGCCCAAGACCACAAGGAGCACCTGTGGGACTAGAAACCCCAGTCCTTCCGGCCCAAGGTTGCTGTCCTCTAGTGGGATTTGAACCCCCAACCTTCCGGCCTGAAGTACCTTGCCCCAACCACTAGGCCACTCCTCCACTCCTAAATTCCTGCTGTTCCCAGAGATCACCTGTTACAGGTGAGTAACTATGCTTTATTGTAATAATGATCCTAGTTACACAGCCCACATAACTATTAACCAGACCACAAAGGACTAAAGACTGAACTACATAAATATACACATAGGTTCAAAATCAGATGTAAATCATTTCGATCAGTGTGTAAGGTTAAATGTAATCTAGTTTATGGTTCAGGTTCAAACACTGTTACATGTAATAGTTCTTGGTTCTTTGTTTAACGTAAGCTTCTTTGATGATGGAAAGGCAATATCTTAAATCAAATAAATCAAATAAATATGAGAAGAAGATGTTCAGTTACCTATCTCGTGATATTCCATATATATGCCTATATACATTTATAAATATTTTATTTTTACACCTGAGCTCTCCAAGCATGAGAAAGCGGTCTTAGTGCCACAGTTTATTCCTCTTGTCCCACATACAGGGAAGGCCATCCCTTACTTTTCATAAGGGGGTGAGAAATCCAGGACTACTTTATAGAAACATGATGGCAGAAAAAGACCACATGGCCTATCTAGTCTGCCCTTCCATATCAACTAAAATAGTCCCATTTTTTCCTTTAGAGATCCTGTGTGTTTGTCCCATGCTTTTTTTTTAATTCAGATACTGTCCTCATCTCTACCACCTCCACTGGAAGACTATTCCACACATCCACCACTCTTTCCGTAAAGAAATATTTCCAAATATCACTCCTGAATCTATCCCTTTTCACCCTCATCCCATGTCCCCTCTTAGCAGAACTTGCTTTCAATCGAAAGAGGCTCTCCCACTGTGCATTTATGCCACGGGGGTATTTAAATGTCTCTATCATATCGCCCCATCCTGCCTTTCCTCTAAAGAATACATACTAAGATCTTTAAGTCTGTCCTCCTTTACTTATAAAGAAGACTACTAACCATTTTAGTAGCCACCCTCTGCAAGTACTCCAACTTGTTTATATTCTTTTGAAGGGGTAGGCTCCTGAATTGCACACAATACTCTAAATGATGTTGCACCAGAAACTTAAACAAAGTCACTATCATCTCCTTTTTATCTGCTGGCTATTCCTCTCCCTTTGTACCCAAGCATCCTTCTGGCTTTCACCATTGCCTTTTCTACCTGTTTAGCTACTTTAAGACTGTCCAGATATAATCATGCCCAGGTCCCGCTCTTCTTTTGTAGACAGAAGTATTTCACCCCCTACACTGTACTGCTTCCTTAGATTATTGCAGTCCAAATGCATGATCCTGCATTTTTTAGCATTAAATATCAGCTACCAAATTCTAGACCGTTCTTCAAGCTTAGCTAGATCCCTCCTCAAGTTATCTACTCCTTCCTGGTTGTCTACTCTAATGCAGATTTTGGCCATCATCTGCAAAGAGGCAAACCTTACCCGACAGCCCTTCCGCAGTATCACTAACAAAGATTTTAAAAAGAATCGGATCAAGGACAGATCCTTGGAATGCACCACTGGTAACCCCCTTCTCCTCAGAATGAGCTCCATTTACTTGTAGCCTTTGCTGTCTCCCACTCAACCAATTTCTAACCCAAGCAGTAACTTTAGGGTCCATCCCAAGGGCGCTTAGTTTGTTTATAAGTTGCCTGTGTGGAATGGTGTCAAAGGCTTTACTGAAATCGAAGTTCCTTAAGTATTCTCAGATGTATCCCATCCAATCCCATCGCTTTATCTACTTTTAGTTTAGCTAGTTCCTTACGAACAGTCTTCTGAAAATCATTCAAGATCCCTGTCACTTCTGTTCCTGTTTGTGGGTGTTTTCTGAGATCCTGCTCCTGGCCCTTCACTGTGAACACAGAACAGAAATATTTGTTAAGTAATTCCACTTTATCCTCATCAGCATCTATATATTCCTCCCCTTCACCCTTGAGTCTGACAATACCACTTTTGCCCTTCCTCCTTTCACTAACATATCTGAAAAATGTCTTATCCTTATTTTATTGCATCGGCTATTTCTTCTTCTTTTTGTATCTTTGCTTTCCTAACTACTTTGCTAGCTTCTCTAAGTTTTTCAAAACACAGATTTATTTATATTTAAAATTTGTTTTTCCATTTCCTGAAAGATGCGTTTTTGGCAACAACAGCCCCTCTGACCTCACTTTAAACCATGCTGCCAGTTTTTTGGACTTCCTTCCCCTTTTCCTAATGCACGGAAAACAGCTGGTCTGAGCTTCCAAAATAGTATTTTTAAACACCCATGTTTGATGTAAATCTTTAACCTTTGCAGCGGTTCCTTTAATTTTTTTTCTTAACTATTTTCCTCATTTTATCATAGTCAGAAGGCAATGTTCATGAGGAACTAGCTAAACTAAAAGTAGACAAGGCAATGTGACCAGATGGGATAAATCCCAGAATATTGAAGGAACTTGGGGATGTTCTAGTAGCTCCACTGACTGAACTTTTCCCTGCTTCTTTAGAGTTGGGAGTGGTCCCAGGGGAATGGAGGAAGGCACATGTGATCCCAGAGTGGAAGTAAAGGTGAGGTTGACAACTACAGGCCGGTTAGTCAAACCTCTGTGATGAGTAAATTATTAGAAATGTTGCTAAAACAGAGAATAGTGAGGTTAATGGAGTTTAGTGGAATGCAGGATCCAAGGCAGCATGGGTTTACTAGAGGCAGGCTTGTCAGACAAATCTGATTGATTCCTTTGACTGGGTGACCAGGGAGTTGGACCGAGGGAGAGCCCTAGATGTGGTGTACTTAGATTTCAATAAAGCCTTTGACGCTGTTCTGCACAGGCGACTTATAAACAAATTGAGCACCCTAGGGATGGACCCTAAAGTGACTGACTGGGTTAAAAATAGGTTGAGTGGGAGGTGACAAAGGGTACAGGTAGATGGAGCTTACTCTGAGGAGAAGAAGGTTACCAGTGGTGTGCCGCACCAATCTGTCCTTGGTCCGATTCTTTTTAACATCTTCATTAGTAATATTGTGAAAGGACTGTTGGGTAAGGTTTGCCTGTTTGCAAATACCAAAATTAGATAACATAGAAACATGATGACAGAAAAAGACCACATGGCCTATCTAGTCTGTCCTTCCATATCAACAACTACAACAGTCCACTTTTTACCTTTAGAGATCCTCTGTGTTTGTCCCATGCTTTTTTGAATTCAGTTACTGTCCTCATCTCTACCACCTCCACTGGGAGACTATTCCATGGATTCACTACTCTTTCCGTAAAGAAATATTTCCGCATATCACTCCTGAATCTATCTCCCTTCACCCTCATCCCATGTCCCCTCGTAGCAGAACTTGCTTTCAATTGAAAGAGGCTCTCTCCCTGAACATTTATGCCACAGAGGTATTTAAACATCTCAATCATATCACCTCTATCCCACCTTTCCTCTAAGGTGTACATATTAAGATCCTTAAGTCTGTCCTCATATGCTTTATAATGAAGACCACTAATCATTTTAGTAGCCACCCTCTGCACCGACTCCATCCTGTTCACATCCTTTTGAAGGTGCGGTCTCCAGAACTGCACACTATACTCCAAATGAGGTCACACCAAAGACTTATAAAGAGGCATTATCACCTCCTTTTTTCTGCTAGCCATTCCTCTCCGTATGCACCCAAGCATCCTTCTAGCTTTTGCCGTCGCCTTTTCTACCTGTTTAGCTACTTTAAGATCATCAGACACAACCACGCCTAGATCCCGCTCTTCTTTAGTGGACAAAAGTACTTCACCTCCTATACTGTATTGCTCCCTTGGATTGCTGCAGCCCAAATGCATGACCTTACATTTTTAACATTAAATCCCAGCTGCCAAATTCTAGACCATTCTTCAAGCTTAGCTAGATCCCTCCTCATGTTATCTACACCTTCCTGGGTGTCTACTCTATTGCAGATTTTGGTATCATCCGCAAAGAGGCAAACTTTACCCGACAGCCCTTCTGCTATATCACTAACAAAGATGTTAAAAAGAATCGGACCAAGGACAGATCCCTGGGGCACACCACTGGTAACATCCTTCTCCTGAGAGTGAGCTCCATTTACTTGTACTCTTTGTCGCCTCCCACCCAACCAATTTCTAACCCAAGCAGTAACTTTAGGGTCCATCCCTAGGGTGCTCAGTTTGTTTATAAGTCGCCTGTGAGGAACAGTGTCGAAGGCTTTACTGAAATCTAAATACACCACATCTAGAGCTCTCCCTTGGTCCAACTCCCTGGTCACCCAGTCAAAGAAATCAATCAGATTTGTCTGACAAGACCTGCCTCTGGTGAATCCATGCTGCCTCGGATCCTGTAATCCGCTGGACTCCAGAAACCTCACTATTTTCTCTTTCAGCAGCGTTTCCAATAATTTACTCACCACCGAAGTTAAACTAACCGGCCTGTAGTTTTCAACCACATCCTTACATAAGGAGGGATCTAGCTAAGCTTGAAGAATGGTCGAGAATTTGGCAGCTGAGATTTAATGTTAAGAAATGCAGAGTCATGCATTTGGGCTGCAGAAATTCAAGGGAGCGGTACAGTGTAGGGGGCAATTGTTTCTGAAGAACTGAAAGTGTCTAAAACCGGTAGAAAAATCAACAGCAAAAGCCAGAAGAATGCTTGGGTGCAAAGGGAGAGGAATGGCCAGCAGAAAAAAGGAGGTGATTGTGCTTCTGTACAAGTCTCTATGCGACTGCATTTGGAGTATTGTTTGCAGTTCTGGAGACCATACCTTCAAAAGGATATAAGCAGGATTGAGTTGGTGCAGAGGGTGGCTACTAAGATGGTTAGAGGTCTTTGTTATAAAGCATATGGGGACAGGCTTAAAGATCTTAATATGTATACATTAGAGGAAAGGCGGGATAGAGGAGATATGATAGAGATGTTTAATTACCTCCATGGCATAAATGCCCAAGAGGAGAGCTCTTTTGATTGAAAGCAAGCTCTGCTATGAGGGGACATAGGATGAGGGTGAAAGGGGATAGACTCAGGAGTAATATGCGGAAATATTTCTTTACGGAAAGAGTGGTAGATGCATGGAATAGTCTCCCAGTGGAGACGAGGATTGTATCTGAATTCAAGAAAGCATGGGACAAGCACAGAACATAAGAACATAAGAAATGCCATACTGGGTCAGACCAAGGTCCATCAAGCCCAGTATCCTGTTTCCAACAGTGGCCAATCTAGGTCAAACGTACCTAGCAGTTTCCCCAAAAGACACAGGTTCTGCAGTGCTTGTACTAGGTCAAGCATTGATATCCTGGGTCCCTTTTTAATAGTGGTTTATGGACCTTTCCTCCAGGAACTTGTCCAAACCTTTTTTAAACCCAGCTATACTAACAGCCCTTACTACATCCTCCGGTAACAGATTCCAGAGTTTGATTACACGTTGAGTGAAGAAATATTTTCTCTTATTTGTCTTAAATAGTTTACCCTGTAGCTTCATTACATGTCCCCTAGTCCTTCTATATTCTGATAGCGTAAACAATTGATCCACGTTTATCCGTTCCACTCCATTCATTAATTTATAGACCTCTATCATATCTCCCCTCAGCCGTCTCTTTTCCAGGTTAAAGAGCCCTAACCTTTTTAGCCTCTCTTCATAGGAGTAGCCTTCCATCCCTTCACCAATTTGGTGGCTCTTCTCTGTACTTTTTCTAATAACTCTATGTCCTTTTTAAGATACGGTGACCAGAATTGCACACAATATTCAAGGTGCGGTCGTACCATGGAGCGATACAGAGGCATTATAATATCCTTTGTTTTATTCTCCATCCCTTTCCTTATGATACCTAGCATTCTATTTGCTTTCTTGGCCGCCGCTGCACACTGGGCGGAGGGTTTTAACATGTTATCCACGATGACTCCTAAATCTTTTTCCTGGGTGGTGGTTTCTAATGTGGAGCCTTGCATCGTGTAACTATAGTGTGGGTTGTTCTTTCCTAGGTGCATAACTTTGCACTTGTCCACATTAAATTTCATCTGCCATTTGGATGCCCAGTCTTCCAATTTATCCAGATCCTCCTGCAGTTTTCCACAATCCTCTTGGGTTTTAACAACTTTAAACAGTTTTGTGTCATCTGCAAATTTGATAACCTCACTAGTTATTCCTTTTTCCAGGTCATTTATGAATATGTCAAAAAGTAGGGGACCCAGTACAGATCCCTGGGGTACTCCACTATTCACCTTTTTCCATTGGGAATATTGGCCATTTAGCCCTACCCTCTGCTTTCTATCTTTTAACCAGTTCCCGATCCACAATAGTACACTGCCTCCTATCCCATGACTTTTTAGCTTTGCCAAAAGTCTCTGATGGGGGACCTTGTCAAAAGCTTTCTGAAAGTCCAGATACACTATATCAACCGACTCACCTTTGTCTACCTGTTTATGCACACCTTCAAAAAAACAGATCAGATTAGTAAGACAAGATCTTCCTTGTCTAAAGCCATGTTGGCTGTCTCCCATTAGGCCATGGCTATCTACATGCTGTGTAATTTTGTTCTTTATGATGGTTTCTACCATTTTCCCTGGTACTGACGTCAGGCTCACCGGTCTGTAATTTCCCGGGTCACCCCTGGAACCCTTTTTAAAAATTGGTGTTACGTTGGCGACCCTCCAATCTTCAGGTATTACAGATGATTTTAATGAAAGTTCACAGATTACCAATAGCAGGTCTGCAATCTCATATTTCAGTTCTTTCAACACTCTGGGATGTATACCATCCGGTCCAGGTGATTTGTTACTATTCAGTTTATCAAATAGTTGTAATATATCTTCCCGGTGTAGCGACATTTCTCTCAATTCCTCTGCAGTATCACCTTTAAATACCACTTCAGTCTTGGGTAACATCCCTACATCTTCCTCAGTAAAGACCGAAGCAAAGAATTCATTCAGTCTCTCTGCTATAGCCTTGTCCCCTCTTACTGCCCCTTTTACACCTCTATCATCTAATGGTCCAATTGACTCTCTCACAGGCCTTTTGCTACGAATGTACTTGAAAAAGTCTTTATTTCGTGTTTTTGCTTCCGTAGCAAGTTTCTTCTCAAATTCCCGCTTTGCCTGCCTTATCAATGCTTTGCATTTAACTTGCCAGTGCTTGTGTTGTTTCCAGTTTTCATCATTTGGCTCTTTTTTCCATGTCCTGAAGGTTGCTCTTTTGGCAGCAACAGCCTCTCTGACCTCACCTTTAAACCATGCTGGCAGTTCTTTGGACTTTCTTCCACTTTTCTTAATGCGTGGAATACAGCTGGTCTGGGCTTCGAGGATAGTATTTTTAAATAACACCCAAGCTTGCTGTAAGTCTTTAACCTTTGGAACCGCTCCTTTTAGTTTTTTTCCGAACTATATTCCTCATTCTATCATAGTCTCCCTTTTGAAAGTTAAAAGGTAGTACTGTGGATTCCTTTACTATCTGTCCTCCACTGATTAAATCAAACATGATCATACTATGATCACTATTGCCAAGTGGTCCCAACACCCTTATTTCTTGCACCAGATCTGGCGTTCCACTAAGGACTAGGTCCAGTATGGCTTCCCCTCTGGTCGGTTCATGAATCAGCTGCTCCAAGAAGCAGTCATTTATTTCATCTAGAAACTTTATCTCTTTAGCTTGTCCTGCTGTGAGACTGTCCCAGTCGATACCGGGGTAATTGAAATCACCCATTATTACTACTCTGTTGTGGCTTTTGTTAGCTTCCTTGATTTCTTTGAGCATTTCATCATCCATTTGTTCATTCTGGCCAGGCGGTCGATAGTATACTCCCACTGCCATCACCTTCCCTTTCATAAATGGAATTTCAATCCATAGAGATTCTACAGCAAATTGTGTTCCCTGCAAAACTTTAATCCTTTCTGACTCAATGCTCTCTTTAACATAGAGCGCAACCCCTCCACCAATTTGTTCAGCTCTATCATTACGATATAGTTTGTATCCAGGTATCACAGTGTCCCACTGGTTATCCTCCTTCCACCATGTCTCTGAGTGCAATCATATCTAACCTCTCATTTAGTGCTATATATTCTAATTCTCCCATCTTATTGTTTAGACTTCTAGCATTGGCATACAAGCATTTTAGTGACTGTATTTTATTAATTTTATTAATATTAATCTGGCTATTGGTAGGCATGGGTAATTGGGAATCTTTATGCTCTGTCTGCTCCTTACTCAAGGGCATTTGGGCTACTATACTCCCTTTTGGAACCTCACTGTTTTTGGTAGTATCCTTCAAGGATACCTTTGTCCGAACCATGCGCTCCTGGGTGACTGTCGGCTTTCCCCTATTTTCTAGTTTAAAAGCTTCTCTATCTCTTTTTTAAAGGTTAATGCCAGCAGTCTGGTCCCATCCTGATTAAGGTGAAGCCCATCCCTTCGGAAGAGCCCCCCCTTTCCCCAGAATGTTCCCCAGTTCCTAACAAATCCAAAACCCTCATCCTTGCACCATTGTCTCATCCACACATTGAGACTCCGGAGCTCTGCCTGTCTTTTGGGTCCTGCACGTGGAACAGGAAGCATTTCGGAGAACGCTATCCTGGAAGTTCTGGATTTCAACTTCCTACCTAAAAGCTTAAATTTAGCCTCCAGAACTTCCCTACCACATTTTCCTATGTCATTGGTACCAACATGTACCAAGACAGCAGACTCCCCCCCAGCACTATCTATGATCCTATCTAGGCGGTGCGTGAGATCTGCTACCTTCGCACCAGGCAGGCATGTTACCAGGCGATCCTCACGTCCACCAGCCACCCAGCTATCTACATTCCTAATGATTGAATCACCAACTATAACAGCTGTCCTGACCCTCCCCTCATGGGGACATGGCCCTGGAGAAACGTCCTCGGTGCGAGAGGGTTTTACATCACCTGGAGGACAGGTCCTAGTTACAGGATCACTTCCTGCCACACCAGGGTGATGCTCTCCTGTCACGCGTCCTCTCTCCTCCATGGCAACAGGGATGCTGCCAGACTGGAGGTGGGACTTCAGGACTATATCCCTGTAGGTCTCGTCCATGTACTTCTCTGTCTTTCTTATGTCTTCCAGGTCTGCTACTCTAGCCTCTAGAGAACGGACTCGTTCCCTGAGAGCAAAGAGCTCCCTGCACTTAGTGCATATGTAGGACCTCTCACCAACTGGGAGAAAATCATACATGTGACACTCAATGCAAAAGACTGGAGAACCCCCATCTCGTTGCTGGACCTCTGTCTGCATCTTAGTTTAAAGCTTGTGTTTAGGTCTTTTAAATTCGGTATATAATAAGGATTGGTGTAGATGCTTATACTAATAAAAGTGTATCTAATACCCCTAATACACCCTGTGTACCTGAAGCTTAATTAATCTCAGGTCCTCTGTGTATGACTGATTTGGATTAAAAGCTGCACCTGAGAGCAGCCCCTTTCCTCTAAGATGTGCAAGTACCTATAAAACTACAATTACCCCAGGGGTGGGTGGGTGCTGGGGAGGGAGGGAGGGAGATAAGTCCTATTAAAGAGGGCAGTTACAAGGTACCCTGTCAACCCTCAGCAGGGGGATGGGGGTACCACACAAAGCCCAGTTAGTTGAGAGAGGCAAGGTAAGTACAGCTGAGAGGGCTGAACTAGCACACCACTAAAACAAACAATAAATAATTAAACAAACAGTTAGACAAACAGTAAATAATTAAATAAACAGCTAGAACTCACAGTAAGATGTCCCAGGAGGCAAATATCCCCTCACTAGCAGAGCTCTGTAAAAGTACAGCCCTTCTCTGGTCAGAGAAAAGCAAACTAAAACAGACTATGCACACGTGGAGAAAACAGGAAGAAGGCTACACAATACCTCAGGGGGAGGGGGAGGAGTCACTCAGGCAGGCAAGGACAGGAAAAAGGTTTAACAAACAGCAGGTTCTGGGGAGAGAGATTTAATTCAAAATGGCTACCACACAAAGCCCAGTTAGTTGAGAGAGGCAAGGTAAGTACAGCTGAGAGGGCTGAACTAGCACACCACTAAAACAAACAATAAATAATTAAACAAACAGTTAGACAAACAGTAAATAATTAAATAAACAGCTAGAACTCACAGTAAGATGTCCCAGGAGGCAAATATCCCCTCACTAGCAGAGCTCTGTAAAAGTACAGCCCTTCTCTGGTCAGAGAAAAGCAAACTAAAACAGACTATGCACACGTGGAGAAAACAGGAAGAAGGCTACACAATACCTCAGGGGGAGGGGGAGGAGTCACTCAGGCAGGCAAGGACAGGAAAAAGGTTTAACAAACAGCAGGTTCTGGGGAGAGAGATTTAATTCAAAATGGCTACCACACAAAGCCCAGTTAGTTGAGAGAGGCAAGGTAAGTACAGCTGAGAGGGCTGAACTAGCACACCACTAAAACAAACAATAAATAATTAAACAAACAGTTAGACAAACAGTAAATAATTAAATAAACAGCTAGAACTCACAGTAAGATGTCCCAGGAGGCAAATATCCCCTCACTAGCAGAGCTCTGTAAAAGTACAGCCCTTCTCTGGTCAGAGAAAAGCAAACTAAAACAGACTATGCACACGTGGAGAAAACAGGAAGAAGGCTACACAATACCTCAGGGGGAGGGGGAGGAGTCACTCAGGCAGGCAAGGACAGGAAAAAAGTTTAACAAACAGCAGGTTCTGGGGAGAGAGATTTAATTCAAAATGGCTACCACACAAAGCCCAGTTAGTTGAGAGAGGCAAGGTAAGTACAGCTGAGAGGGCTGAACTAGCACACCACTAAAACAAACAATAAATAATTAAACAAACAGTTAGACAAACAGTAAATAATTAAATAAACAGCTAGAACTCACAGTAAGATGTCCCAGGAGGCAAATATCCCCTCACTAGCAGAGCTCTGTAAAAGTACAGCCCTTCTCTGGTCAGAGAAAAGCAAACTAAAACAGACTATGCACACCTGGAGAAAACAGGAAGAAGGCTACACAATACCTCAGGGGGAGGGGGAGGAGTCACTCAGGCAGGCAAGGACAGGAAAAAAGTTTAACAAACAGCAGGTTCTGGGGAGAGAGATTTAATTCAAAATGGCTACCACACAAAGCCCAGTTAGTTGAGAGAGGCAAGGTAAGTACAGCTGAGAGGGCTGAACTAGCACACCACTAAAACAAACAATAAATAATTAAACAAACAGTTAGACAAACAGTAAATAATTAAATAAACAGCTAGAACTCACAGTAAGATGTCCCAGGAGGCAAATATCCCCTCACTAGCAGAGCTCTGTAAAAGTACAGCCCTTCTCTGGTCAGAGAAAAGCAGAAGATCTGTAAAGAATAAAAGGGGGCCTTTGTAGTGGATAGAAACGGGCAGACTAGCTAGGCCAGGTGGTCTTTCCGTCATTTTCTATGTTTCTATACAACTCTCACTGCAGTTACATGCAGTTGATAGAGTCAAACTGAAAATTTGAAACTTGCTTATAGGCCATCAATATTGTGACATTGGAGTAAAGGTTTAGGCCCTGATATTCAATTGGGATGGCTACGTGTTGATACTGTGCATAGCCCTCACTGCCAACCTCTAACTCTGGATATTCAATGGTGGGGTCATATGCAGCCCCGGTATTGAATATCTGGGGGTCACCACACAGCGTCAGACACTGAAGAAGTTAATCTGGTAGCTGTGATATTGCACTGCTACCTGGTTAGCTCCTGCGGCTAAAACTATGAGATGTTTTGCTTTGTCCAACTTTACCTGCAGGTCGCTATCTGGGTAGCGGTGCAATATCACCGCTACCCCGTTAGCGACTATCACTGCCCACAACACAGCCCGATGCTAAGCGGTCAGCATCTGGGTTTATAGCACTGTTCCCTCTAAGGCGTGCACACATCTCACGGAGCGAGCGCACATACTTTACAACAGAGCGCACAAAAATTACGGTTCTGATTCTGACAGAAAACAACAACACAGACGTCTTAAAATTTAAAAGTTGTTGTGTATTTATGGTTTTCACAAGTTCTACAATATTTTCTAGTGCAATCAATGTGGTGTACATACTGTATTCTGACGTGTAGTCAAATCTTAAAGTATATAACTCCCGAGTGTCGTTATGTGGCGCACAAAAATTTAACCTTCCTTCAAAAGCTGCACAGCTGATATTTTATGCACATATAGCCTACAGAAAATTAGAGGGAACATTGGTTTATAGTGACGTTAATTGGGACTATTTAGCTTTGAATATCCTGTTCAGCGGCACTTACACAGTTTACAGGTCAGTAAGCCTTTTGAATACCAGGCCCCTGGAGTACAGAGACTCTTGAGAAGGAGGACCTAGATCATAGTGCTGCTCACTCTCCTCTCCTTTCTTCACACCCTCCCCTCCCTCCTTTGATGGTGCAGCTGCTGCTGCTGCCCAAAGTTCTAACTGAGCAAGAGAAAGAAGCTGTAATAAGGATTATAGTCTTTAACCTCCCTGTAGTCTGCAAAGTTGCAGTGCAATAGCAGACCGGCGACTCACTTACTTGCAGAAGCAAGAAACGCACGCAGCCTTTTTGCACTTGTGCGGCCGCGCTCGCATAGACCTCGGTACAGCTCGGAACCTGTTTCTCATTGCTCACCTCTCATCCACAAGCAGTAGGATACAGCAGGATATTCGTGCATAGTGAGATGTTATGTCACTAGGAAGCCTGGCAGGGGCGAGCATAATATTACACAAAAAAATAAAGCATCAGAGTCTCTGAATAAATGGCAATATAAGTACAGCAACTCCTGTTGTGTCACTGTTCCGAGGACCAAGACATCCTGCAGCGACTTAAAAAAGAAACCCCGTGAAGACAAAACACAGCTCGACCTCATTGGTTTGAGCGGCTAGGTGCGCCCCTTCTTAGGCGGAGGAACAGGTTCGGTAGCTCGCTCCTGTAGTTTGTGGTTTATTTGGGCTTGAGATTCGCTCTTCGGATACGATCAGTTTCTTCTCTCTCGCTCTGGTGGGGAGGGAATGAAGTGGGGCCTTTCCCGGAGTTGGGCTCCGTTCCTTTTCATCGTGCTTTATAGCATCATCAGCTTCAGAGGTAAGTCAGAGAGGAATAGGGAAAACTCGCCTTTGCAACTTCTTTTGCACTTGTTGCTCTTACAGTAGTTTGGTGTAGAGGAATCGCTGCGGAGCTGACGTGGCGGCAGAGATCTGCGGAGAGCGCCGGACGCGCCTTTTCTCTCCCGCCGCTGTCCAGTAAGAGGCTGGATGGAGGTGCGGGTTTAACCCCGACCCCTTTTCCTTATGCCGGTTTAGTTGTCTGCTTGCTACATATTAACCACTTATCTGTACTTCAAAAGTCATTTAAGTTTACTTTGATAACATTCTCTTGCCATATAATATTGATCAAAAAATCTTTGCTTAGACTAACTCTCTTGCTTCTGCCATGCACCATCCATCTCTTTGCTATTCTCAACGCTCTTCTCAAGGTCCCTCTTCCTGAAGTCCCTCCTTTTTCTGCCAAGGCCGGCCCAGCGACAGCACACATGACCGGCTGCTCTTCTCCCTGCAGCTGCTGCCAATTCTGTCTTGCGAGAGGGAGTCGGGCAGCTGCAGTATTTCCCAAAAGCGGCTGCTTTTTTTTGCCGCGGCAAAAAGCCATTGTATGTATACTGTATGTTAACTGTACATAAGTTATTATCTTACAGCAAACTATGTACAGTGTTTATGTACAGTTTTGCAATAAGCTGTGGCATTCATTATGAGAGATGATCTAGGTGTGTCTATGTATCTGGAGGTTGGGCCATATTATTTGGGAACTTCCATAATTCTTGCTGAACAAATATGTCTTTTAGCTCTTTTCTGAACTGTAGGAGATTTTTAACTGATCTTAGGAGGGTAACTTTTTTTTATTTTATTTTATTTTATTTTATTTATTTTATTTTATTTTTTTATCCCACAGGTAGACATAACCAAATTTTATAATCATCCTCATCTCTTCTAAATTTAGATATCTTTTTCTCATTAATCTCTCTCATATTTCTCTAAATTTCTATTACCACTGGTACCACCCACAGATCCCAGTATTCTCAGCCTCCAAGCAGCTGGAGGGTTCCGTAAGCCTAGGGCTTACTGGTGTCTTCTCTTTACTTAAAATCAATAAATAAAATTAGATAAATTAACTCATTTAGTTATTTACTTATTGTTCTTTGGTTCCTGTGCCTCTGGGTGCTGTGCCTTTAATTTCTCCTGCCTGCTCTCTCCCTCCCCCCCGGTCGGGCCGGGTATCAGAGGTGGTTTTGCCTGCAGCTTCGAGGAGGACCGGAGAGATCTTCTCTCGCTGCTGATCCTGCCGGCTCCTTGACACTCTCCCCGGAGACCTGCCCTGCCTCGCGCCGAAGCCCTCCTGGTGGCTGAGCGCTTGAGGCAACGCCACGACTTTGCTCATTCCTCCAGCCCCGTCCCAGAGCAGAGGGGCACGGCGGCGAGCTCCGGAGCCCCGATTCCAGTGCCGTCCCAAGCGGCGGCACCCAAATCGGAGCGGGGTGCGGATTCCAGCGCCGATTCTTTCGGCGGCATTAAAAGCGGAACGGAGGGCAGATTCGTGGTCCTCCGTTTAGGACTCCACGTGGTTGCGGCCTACCACGTGTTGAGCCAACGGACAGTGATCGCTGAGTCGGGCCTGAGCATCGTGGCAGAAGAAGCTCCCTAAACAGCAAGTACTGGGGACTAAATAACTGGTTTTTTGCTTCATTTATTTAATCCCTTTGCTTTCTTTAATTTTAATTTTTTAACTTAACTTTTAGCTTAATTTTTAAATTTAACTTTAGTTTAATTTGCAAGCTTCTTGATTCTTACTCTGGGGATCTGTTAATAGATTGGGAGAGGGGAGAGCACATTGAAAGCTGGTTTGCCACCCTCTCCTCTGCATCTGAATTCTACAGTTCTGGTAGGCCAATTGGTTAAGCCTGTGCGGTTAAGCAGGTCTTCAGTAAGCCTTCTCAAGTACATGACTGGCAAGTCACGGTGCCCATCCTGTGGCATTCGTAGAGGTACTTCCTCGGAGGCAGGGATCTGCAGGGGTTGTGCTGCAGTGGCTACTTCCGTGGAACAAGAAATTAACTTGTCCATGGCTCAGGCTTCTCAGGGGTCCAGAGACCCTCTGGAGGGGGAGGGAGGGTCTCAGTTCCCTCCTCCTACTTCCTCAGATTTACCCGCCCCGCCTCTGCCCCTTCCCCCCTTTCCCGCCGGGTAGGGGGGGGGGTCGGGGATCTCTTATCCCCTGATTTCGTCCTTTTGCTACACAAGGCCTATTGTATGCGCAAGCAGGGGTTGGGGGCAGGGGAGGCGGGCTCGACGGCGGAAGGTATGTTGGCCAGACCAATGAGGGCAAGCACTCAGGACTCCGGGATACCGCTTAAGCGCTCTAGGCTGATGAGTGAAGAGCCTCTCACGTCCCTTTCACAGGGCACTCCGGAGGAGGAGGGCTCTGACAAGGATTTAGATGAGGAAGAGGGGGAGATCCCTGAGGATGATCAATCTTGTATAATTAGAGTTTTTCGTCGAGAGGAGCTCCCAGCTTTAATCAATGAGTCCCTGAAAGTGCTCAATGTAGCCTCAGATGCCCCAGCAGATGAGGAGGCGTTGGAGGATCCCTTAATCCAGGCCATTAGGAGGTCCCAGAAAGTTTTTCCTGTCCACAGGGTGGTGTCTCAGATGATCCAGGAAGAATGGGATCAACCAGAGTCAAGTTTAAGGGGGGTCCGATCTATGGCTCGCCTATATCCTCTTCCAGAGTCAGACAAAGAGCTGCTGAAGTCTCCCAGGGTAGATGCGGCGGTATCAGCGGTGACAAAGAAAACAACTATCCCAGTCAAGGGCAGCACGGCCCTGAGGGATTCTCAAGATAGAAAATTGGACATGCTTCTGAAGCAAGCCTTTGATGTGAGCGCTCTTGCCTTACAGGCCTCTGTTTCGGGTGCTTGGGTGGCACGGGCCTGTTTGAGGTGGTCACAACAACTTCAGGCAGCGGAAGGCTCCGCAGAGGACGCACAAGCCAACTCAGCTAGGTTGGAATCCGGAGCGGCCTACTTGGCGGATAGTCAGTATGACTTCATCAGGAGCCTAGCTAAGAACATGGCCTCGGTGGCAGCTAGGCGCTATTTGTGGCTACGTAATTGGGCAGCCGATGCCTCTTCAAAAGCACGCCTGAGTCGTCTTCCCTTTAAAGGGAAGCTGTTATTTTGGTGAGGATTTAGATAAGTTGGTAAAGGACCTTGGCGAATCTAAGGGAGGCAGGCTTCCGGAAGACAGACCGAAACAAGGGCGCCCCCTAGCTCCGGTGCGGAACCATCCAAGGGATCCCCGGAGGTTTCATCCTGCTAGGTCGAACCCCTTTCCCAGGGGCCGTTTCCCTTCAAGGGGGCAAAGCTTTAGAGGGTTTCAAGGAGCAGGTAGAGGTTTTGGTGCCTCTTCCTCCTCCTCGGGGCCTAGAAAATAACAATGAGATAACGGGGGTCCAGGGGGGCGGGCTGCCAGTGGGCGGACGTTTAAGGCAGTTTCTTCCTGTCTGGTCCCGGGTCACGTCCGATCAATGGGTTCTGGAGGTGATCCGAGAGGGCTATTCTCTCGAATTTGCAAAGCAAATACTTCCAGCCTTTGTTCAGTCTCCCTGCAGTTCTCCTATAAAGAGGGCGGCGATAGAGGCAACTCTCTCTCGACTCATAGCGCTTGGTGCCGTGGTCCCGGTGCCGCTAGACCAATGCGGTACTGGTCGGTACTCGATTTACTTTGTGGTACCAAAGAAGGAAGGATCTCTTCGCCCGATCCTGGATCTAAAGCAAGTCAATCGCTGTCTCAGAGTGCCGCATTTCCGAATGGAAACCCTACGATCGGTCATAGCAGCCGTAAGGGGTGGGGAGTTCCTAACGTCATTGGATTTGAAGGAAGCCTATTTGCATATTCCGGTCAGAAAGTCCCATCAACAGTTCCTGAGATTCGCAGTACCAAGAGGTCATTTTCAATTCCAGGCTCTACCCTTCGGTCTAGCTACGGCTCCAAGGACTTTCACCAAGGTGATGGTGGTAGTAGCGGCGTCCCTACGAAAAGAGGGAATACTAGTGCATCCCTATCTGGATGATTGGCTGATCCGGGCAAAGTCAGAAGAGGAAAGTCGCTCGGCAACTGCCAGAGTGGTACGAGTGCTAGAGGAGTTAGAGTGGGTCATCAATCAAGTAAAGAGCAAGTTGATTCTCTCCCAGGAACTCGAGTATCTCGGAGCAAGGTTCAACACCAACAGAGGCAGGGTTTTCCTGTCCAGAACAAGGTCAAGGGACCTAAGGATCTTGGTCACGCAGTTTCTGGGCAGACGAAACCCTTCAGCGTGGCATTACCTTCAATTGCTGGGAACCATGGCGGCAGCGATAGAGGTAGTACCATGGGCCAGGGCTCACATGCAACCTTTGCAGCGGGCTCTGTTGCGTCGTTGGTCCCCTCAGCATCATCCTTTGTCCATGCAGCTCCCTGTGCTCCTCGAACCAAGCAGGCCCTTCGCTGGTGGAGGTGCCCAAGGAATCTGGATTGCGGGATGCCCCTCGAGCACCCACAGTGGTTACTGTTGACGACGGATGCCAGTCTAGCAGGCTGGGGAGCTCATTTCAAGGACTGGTTTGTCCAGGGTCGCTGGACGTCGTTGGAGTCTCAATGGCCCATCAACAGACTGGAATTATGGGCCGTCGCCCTGGCGCTCAGGGCACTTGAGTCCTTAGTGGTAAGAAGAGCAATTCGCGTCCTCTCCGACAATGTCACCGCAGTGGCTTACATCAACCACCAGGGCGGCACCAGCAGTCCCGCCTTGGAGAAGGAAGCGGACGCCCTATTCCAGTGGGCAGAGGTTCGGTTGGAAGTGCTTTCAGCTCAGCACGTGGCCAGCACGGACAACATTATGACCGATTACCTCAGCAGGTGCAAGATAGACCACGGGGAGTGGGAGCTGGAGCAGGAGATCTTCGACCAGATAGTAGCCCATTGGGGTCCCCCGGTCATGGACCTCATGGCACGGTATTCGTCCGCCAAGGTAAGCCGATTCTTCAGTCGACGGAAGGAAAGAATGTCCGAAGGCTTGGATGCTCTGTCCCAGAAGTGGCCTTCGGAGGGTCTCCTCTGTGTGTTCCCCCCTTGGGCTCTTATCGGAAAGGTCCTTCAGCGAGTGGAGACTCACTAAGGTTTGATAATTCTCATAGCCCCGGATTGGCCTCGCCTCCTCTGGTATGCGGATCCGGTGAGGTTGATCGCTGACCGGCCTTGGCGGCTTCCCTGCAGAAGGGACCTGCTGAGGCAAGGCCCGGTTCGGATGCCCCACATGGATCGATTCTCGCTTATGGCCTGGCTATTGAAAGGGCACGGCTTCTGAAGCGGGGTTATTTGGGAGCAGTAATCGCGACGCTGTTGAGTGCTAGGAAACGCTCGACCTATCTTTCCTATGTAAGAGTTTGGCGCATCTTCGAAGCGTGGTGTGTGGAGCACCGAAGGAAACCACTTTCGGCCTCGGTTCCGGAGATGCTGGAATTCTTGCAAGCGGGTTTTGACAAAGGCCTAGTGCACAGTTCCTTACGAGTGCAGCTGGCAGCCATCGCTTGCTATAGAGGTAAGGTCCGCGGAAAGTCATTAGGGGCCCACGCGGACGTGTCCAGGTTCCTAAGCGGTTAGACGGCTACGTCCTCAACGGAGATCGGTCATCCCCCCTTGGGATCTCAACCTAGTGCTAAATGCCTTGACCGAGGAAGCTTTTGAGCCAGTAAAGAAGGCCTCCTTAAAGGACTTGACACTGAAGACGGTTTTTCTGGTCGCTATTTGCTTGGCCAGACAGGTCTCCGAATTACAAGCGCTGTCTTCACAGCCCCCCTTTCTGTCTTTCCTCAAGGATAAGGTGATCCTGCGGATGGTACCTTCCTTTTTGCCTAAGGTTATCTCCCCCTTTCATGTGAACCAGTTACTCTCCCGTCCTTTGCAGCCGACGGGTAAGAAGGGAGGGATAGGAAGCTTCGCCTCCTGGATGTTCAGAGGGCCTTGAAGCGTTACCTCTCCCGCACGGTGCCTTTTCGGAAATCCGACCGCCTGTTCATTCAGTTCGGAGGCCCGCACAAGGGAGAGGCGGCGGCCATGGCTTCTATCTCCAGTTGGATCAGGGAAGCGATTGCTTCCGCCTATATCCTCAAGGGGAAGCAGGTCCCAGGGGGACTGCGCGCTCACTCAACTCGGGCACAGGCTACCTCTTGGGCAGAATTTAGCCTAGTTCCCCCTCTGGACATTTGTAGGGCAGCGACTTGGTCCTCGCTGCATACCTTTACCAAACATTACAGACTGGACGTTGTGACATAGTGGGTTCTTCCAGCCCGTCAGGAGAGGCTAAAAAGCCAGGAACAGGAGTAGGGCTGAGTTGTAAACAAAAGCACATGGCTCCTGGTAACCTTAGAAACCAAGCACAGAGGCAAGAGAAACGCCCATGCTACCATTCAGGGAATGAGTCACGAGCTAATGCAGGACACCTGCTAGGGGGTGGAGTTGAGACTTGCCCTAGAATTCACCCTGATAAAGAGAGTTCAGTTGAGCTTATGGAGTTAGAAGAGGAAGCAGGAGAAGAAAGAGGTGAGGCATGTCTGCTGGATAAGGAAGCTAATGAGAGCTACGGTGAAGACAGCAGTGCCAGGAAAAAGCCAGAGTCTCTGTGGAAGGGTGAGACAGAGTCTTTCTTCAGGAAAAGAAAAGAAACCCCAAGGGAAGGATATAATAAGGGCAGAGTGGATTACCTGCAGTATCCAGGGGAACACAGAAGTGAAAGGAAGCCAGGAAGGCAAGTGAAATCTTCTGTGCAAGGCTTAGGTTGGGCACCTACAGCCAGTCCAAAGCCACAAAGAAAACCTCCACCCACTAGGCTAAAAGGTAAGCCAAAAGGCTGGTATAAAAATAGGTACAGTGACTGTATTTACCCAGAGGGTTGGAGCTGGGAAGAGAACACCTGTGCTGATAACGTTTGTGAAAGCCAGTATTTAACTCGGGAATATCAGGTGAAACCTGAAGCCGTTAGAAAGGGCGTGGCATCAGGAGTGCCGTTACAAACATTTCCTTCTAGCCAGGAAGAGTTAATGGACTTTGAACCTGAGTGTGAATAGTGATGAAGATATCATGGACTGTACGATATCGCTTGCTAATGAAATAATTTCATTACGCTGAAGGCATGTTTTGAAAGAGAAAGTACAGCACTACTAGCATTGAGAAGCAGAGAGCTGTGAAAAAACAGCACTGTTACGTTGGAATGCTAGATATCAACCTGTTTATTGCTGAAGTAAGCCTTTTCTGTTAAAGAACCTTTGATTTGTCCTTATGCCAGTAAATACCTGGTTTGTGTTACTTTGTTCATGGTGAAATCCACCCCGGGAGGGGAAATAAAATCCTTTGCTTGCTTAAACCACTTTTCCACAACTGCTCCTCATTGATTCAGTGAAGGGACTACATTTCCCAAAAAGCCCAGCTTCAGGATTTGTAAAGTAGCTGCTTCAGTGGGGAAAATCCACTCACTTAACCTCTACCCACTTATACACGGGGGTTTAAGGAGAGCTGGTGACAACGTACAGAGTTCAGCTGACTCTCGGTTTGGGCATGCGGTTCTTCGGTCCGGAATGTCGGATCCCACCCAGGCTTGAGCTGCTCTGTTACATCCCAGAAGTAAAGGGACTGGACTGGAGTGACGATAAGGAAAAGGTAATTAGGTCTTACCTGCTAATTAATGTTCCTGAAGGAACAACAGTCCAGTCCCTGATCCCACCCGGTTTCCGATTGCCATTACGGCCTATTAGACAGGTGCGGAGCAGCGGACCGAGCGCGGGGCCAGATCTAAGTAGAGGGTCGCAGGTGAAGGATGGCTCAGTCAGTCTCAGGTAAACAGCCTCCTTCCTTTGCCCTCCCTCCTCTTCTACTCCTTGGGAAAAAAAAAGTTGTTTGTTAAATATTTGGGGAGGTTTTTGCGGTGTGTTATTTTTATATAGGCTATTAATAGAAGTTTCGTTAAGTCTGCTTTTTCAGTCGATTACTGGGATCTGTGGGTGGTACCAATGGTATTTATACCGCACCATCACCAAAAAGGTTGGGCTCAGCCTCCAAGCTGCTGGAAGGGTTGCGTAACCCAGAAGTAAAGGGACTGGACTGTCGTTCCTTCAGGAACATTAATTAGCAGGTAAGACCTAATTACTTTATCATCATCATCTTTAAATATTTGTAACTGTCTATTTCTTATCTGGTCTGATCTAGATTTGGACTTATGAATTAAAAGAATCGTTAGATCCAATGAACACTTATTTAAAATTGCATTCCATTTTTGGATGAATTGTTCATCATCTAAATACATCCCTGGGGCTTTGTACATACAAAGGCCCCTAGGCATCATCTTGGTATGGCAATAGTTAAGGAGAGAGGTGGCATACATCTCTTCCCTTTATGTTACGTTGAGTAAGGGAAACTGTCTCTTCCCATGCATGATCCTTTTCAAATTGGTCATTGTGAGATTCTTGCAAAAAGGGCTCATCTAGAAGCATCTGTTGAAGTTCTTCATCACTGTAGTTCAGGGCGAAAACATAGCAAAAGTCAGAACACAGGAAAAACACATCTCCTGCAAACCACAAGGAACACAAAGAGAGTAGGAGAGCCATCATCAAATAATAAATAAGCATAAATATAATACACATATAAACTAGAGAAACCAAATGAGAACACTAAAACCTAACTTAAAAGAACAAGGATAACAGAAAGATAGATGACCCAGACATCTTGGTGTGAACACTTTCAAGCTTCTTTTAGATTACACAAGCTCTCCCCGTCCATCGATGCTTGCTGTTTTCTCCAGTGTTTTTTTGGGGGGGTTCTTGAAAATGACATATTAATTCCCCTTTTTTATATTACAATTCACATGTGTAAAGATCTATATAATTTACACAGGTTTTTGATTTATTATTCCATGGGATAATGGAGTCTATAGGGCACACCATTTAGTCCGATATTGATGGGATTTGTTCACATTGAAGGTTAATACCTTTTTAAAAGGCACTTTTTTGTTCCTTAGAGGATTGCATAAATCACATAGTTGTCTCCCTCTCCCTCCTCCTATGTGAATCATGGCTTTTTGATTTCTTTTACACTTGATTTTCTTCCATTCATTAGAATAAGACTGGCCTAACCTATTCACTACTGACGAGTTGAAATAGTATTTCTGAGTGGCAAGTCTACATATTGATTATCTTAGTCTTCCCTAGTGGATGGTTTCCTCTTACATATATCCCTCTTTGTGTTTTGGCATCTCTTTTTATGCTCTATGGTTTATCCAATGGTATCATCTTAGCACCAGTTTGTATGTTTTATGTATGATTTACAAGTATCATTTATGCATTAATTTTATATTTTTATTCTTTATTACTTTAACTTTATTAGTCTTTTATGATTTTATTATTCTCATAGTCTCTCTCTCATATCTATATCTATATACACACTATGAGAATATTTTATATCAGGCTCCTGTACATATGTAAATTTTATTTGTTTATTTGATGTTTTAATTAGATTTTTTAGTTTATTTGTTTTATTATACAAATTTTTTTTATATATGTTTATTTAATAAGGTCACAGCCCCCTGAAGAAGGCATTGTGCCGAAACACGTTGGGCAGACCCGGTGACACATAATAAAGCTCCCTTTCCAGTGGCATGGCTCTCCTGCTCTCTTTGTGTTGCTCTCAGAAATGCATGCATAAACTCCAGTCCCAGCCTGGAACTATACAGCCAGCCAGTAGACGGAACAAGCACGAAGGATTAAGCCTGTGCTGCCTTTTGCTTGTGCATCGATTCAGCTTTCTGTTCCTTGTGCCACTTAGAATAACAGCTGATGGGAAAGACTGGATTGGAACGCTGCGAAGGGACAAGCCTGCGCTACCTCTTTTTATTTTTCATGCATCTATTCAGTTCCCTAATCCTCGCAGTGTTTGCTGTAATGGCTGCAACAAAAAAGTGGACATGAAAACCTTAGGAGCCAGATGAAAGTTTCCGGTTGCCATGGCAATCTGGCGCCTGAGGTTTGTCAAGCCCTGCCATATAACTTAAAAAAGTAACTGCGATGCATCTTTGGGTGGGGGGTGAGGGCGTACAATAGATAGTTTCAGATTGAGATGAAACCTGAAAAAGCAGGAGGAAAGAGTAGAATGAGAATCTTGTTTAATTCTTTTTCAAATTCTAGAAGTTTTAAGAAGCTCCATTTTGTCACCAACCACTTCCCACTATTTATCCTTCCTTTCAAATTGCTCAGGGCAGGTTACAAATTACATGCTTTTTATAATTATGTGACAGACTGACAGTACTAGTTACCATCTATCAAGTCCAGTGCCACCAGTCTCTCTTCCACTTTAGCCCCTTTGTTGGGTCAGTTACATGTTGTGGCAGCCTGCAAAGAGCCCTGATGTCTCTAGGACTGACTCGGCTATTCACTCTCTGTACTCGGCAGTCCGGGGATATTTCCATATTAATTACTGATCAGTCCCCTGTTCGGTGGTCTTTGCCCCTAATTCATCTCACGAGCAGAGCATAGAGAGTCCTCTGGCCCTAGGTTTTGCTAACTGAGAAGCTGCCATGGCTGGAGCTGGTGGTAGAACCTTCCTGGTCTGTATTGATTGCATATTTCTCTGTCCCTTTGTATGTAATGTCGCAAAGAAATTTGACTAACATGACAGCTTGTCCATTTCTTGTTGCTGCTTGGCTACTTTTATATTGTAATTCCAAGGTCTTGCTTCTTCTATCATTATCCTAGATGTCGGAAGTAGCCAAGCACACGATGCTGCTCCTGTTGATGTGACTGGCACTGTGGGAAAATCTGTCGATCTTCCTCTTGTGGTTTCAGAGGAAAGTCTAAGGGACATACAATGGTTCTTTAATTCTGGAGAAGATTGGGTGTTCATTGGACAGTATAGAAATGGAAGTTTTGTGAATTCCACAAAGAGCAGATTTTACCAGAGACTAATGATGAACAATAAGACGATGATGATTTTTGGACTCAAAAAGGAAGACACTGGAAATTTTGCAGCTCATATTACGTTTACAAACAAAACTGTGCTGAAACAAAAGTTTAATCTGACTGTCTTTGGTAAGTACCATTATTCCAAAACATATGCAGAGTTCTCAAAAGTATGAAGTGTTTCATCCTTGCAAAACAACCAATTATCCCAGCTTGGGGTAGGAGCAAACTGCCCAAGAGACACTGGCAGCTGAGGAGAGACCATTTCACAAGCTTCCATGTATTGCTCCCCTTTTATCAGACCATAGTGTGTAGTGGAGACAGGAGCAGCCTGTGATGGCAGGGGTTAACAAAAACTCCTTCCATTACTTGCCTCTTTTAGAAGATACCACGCAGCATATTGTCACGCTCCCCTGCTACTGGCCGAAGGCTTTATAGTAGGGGTGACCGCTGTTTTGCTTCTGAGTGTCCTTTATACTATCTAGCAGCAAGGGTTGCTGGGATATGTAGTTTTTGGTTTCACTCTCACAAAAATGTGTTGTGGCACAAGGGTCTTTTGGAACAGATAAATTTATTATTGTTGGGTTTTTCCCCTCACATAGGTTCTCAGGCAAATAAGCAAAGCAATATAATTCTTTTCCAGAATAAACAGAAAAAGGAGCAAATGAAAAGCATCAAATAAAAGTGGAAAAACTGTTTCTTCACAGCAGCACAAAACTTCCAAACAACTTTGTAATTCTTCTTACTAAAGCTTGTTTAACATAAGTTCATGTCCACTCTATTACACATAGAACAGTCCATCTCAAAAGAACCAGAGGACTCAGGAACATCTGCTGCGTCAATGATCATGTCCTCGCTTTCACTCTCACAGCTCTGCCTAGGGGAACTTCTAGGCTGGCATTCTGGAATAGCCTTTTGCAGCTGCTCTAGAAGATTCCCTCCTCTACTAGCCGTGACGTCCTCTAGCTCAGGAGTTTGGTTAGTACGTAAGCTTCTCTTTATGGTTTCTACATCTGCATTAAACCATTTATTCCAAGTGTTTCTGCTAGGTGGTTTTACAGCTGTGCTATCGTGGCACTTGTTAGCACTGGCTTTTAGTTGTTTTACAATGTCTTCAACAAGACTGATTAGGCAGAAAATCCAACGTACCTTGTCTGCTATCACTGCCTGGTCTGTGCTTGGAGCTCTCTTCCCTTCCACAGGTAAAATGCTGGTCCCTGTCTTTAGGTAGCTCCCACGACGGCGTTGACTTAGCTTTAAGGTAACTGGGATTGGACCCACCAGAATCCCTCTTGCCTGGAGCTGGGTTCCAAGACTTCCTCAGTTGCTGCCTTCCTTGTTGAAGTGGTTTAGACACTTGTAAAGGCTTTTCCCTGCCTTCTTGTCTGTCCAGTTTCCTTCTCTGCTGACAATCCTGTCAGCTGTTCTGGTACTGCGTGCTGTTCTGAAAGACTAGCCTTGAAGCTGGTTTAAAACGGCTTCCTTGTTCAGGCACGCCCTTCTGACTATCCAGGTGCACCTCGTTAGGGCTGCTTCCAGCTCTTAGGTCATGAATCTGACTGAGCTGCATTCTCTCTGAAAGCTTCCTGCTGTCATGGAAACCTGGCTTGCTCTGGCTTTTAAAGGTGCAGTGCTCGCTATTTTGCCATTCCATCTGCTCAGGCATGCTTTCGGTACCACAATATGCATCAGAAACGAGCTCCCAAACCCATGCATTACAGGGGTGGCTGCAGGGCTGTTTAAGATGTAATCCCTATAAATATTATTGCATTGATGTGCCCTAATGAAAAGAGGTAAGATCATTTTTGGTACCTTGATTAACTAAAAAAAAGTGACTTATTTTCACTTTTATGTACACACTAACTCACCAACTGTTTACCTGCAGCAGTCAGATTACACCTCAAGGAATTGTGCACTAAAAAAGACCATAGAATTGATTTTATTTTCTACTCAATTAGATTGGAAGAGAATCTGAACATGATTCCATATTGTAGCAGCAAAGCGCAGACAAACCAATGATACCAGGAGTCTGTTCAGAAGGTCCAAATCATTTATTTGTGCACAAGTCTCGAACCAATCAATTTCAAAATGGCTGAGCAAAGTTTTCAAGCATTACAACAACTTTTATAGACTTCTGTTCCATTCTAGGTATAGAAAAACATTTCATTGGTCCCGGTAACCTCCCGTACCTCCCGTACCTCTTCTATTGGTCCCGGTACTGATAAGTTTATCCAGTTATGTCCCTCCAGTGGGCATGACACCTGCATACCCCCCTTCTAGTCCCAATTACAATGGTCAGTTCATCAACTTGTTACTTTCACACTCTCAAGGTTATAGAACCAATTTGTACGTGCAGAGGAGCTGGGCTCTGCAACTCATCTGTCAGCACTCCCAATTATTTCTTTGCAGATGTACTTTTTCTTATCAGTAACTTTTAAACATGTATTTTCTGTATTTTTCCATCTTTCAATACTGCAGTTCTGCTTACCTAAGCTAATTCAATACTTCTACTGAGTTCTATCTTACAATAGCAGCATATTGGGGGATGTGCAATCCTATATGCCTCTCCACAGGCCTCATTACAGGTCAAGCTAGCCATGCTGGCCTGCTTATGTTCGGACACTGTGGGTCACAGGCCTGCACCTGCCACATTCCCCCCTTTGATTAATCTCACCCTATTACTTAATAAGGTGTGAGAATTAAATCACTTTCTGAAGAATCACATCCTGGCTAAAGGATTTCTACCAGGACTGGCTGTATATAAAGCCATGATTTTTGTTGCGGTCTTCCGCTCTACTGTACTATCAATAGTGTTATGAATGGAACGCATACAACATGGGATTAAACATGGTAATAAGAAGATAACAGCAACAAGGATTAGTACCAATACGATGAAAGTCTTAAATCCTCCCACCCATGAAAAGAGGTTAGCAAACCAATTAGGAAATTTCAATGAGTGCCACGTCTGTACTGGCACATAAGCATGTCTTTGCATATCTTTAGCAATTTCTTCAACTACTTGACCTTTATCATCTATTTTCAAACAGCAATTGGTTAAGTTCAGTTTACCACATACTCCTCCTTCAGCTGCTAACAAATAATCAAGTGCTAAGCGGTTCTGATATATCGCAGTGCGCATCTGTGTACTTTGTCTAGCTAAAAGTGTAAGAGCATGACTAGTTTCGTTAGTTATTATTTCAACTACTGCTTGTAAGCGAATAATACGATTAATCATATAAATTGGGGTACGATAACCATACATACCATCATCATTCCAAGTGGCGGGTCCATAATATTCAATGATTCTTTCTGGTGGCCAATCATCACCTTGCCATTTCTCCCACTTGCCTATCTGTAAGGCCTCTCTCTTCTGTCTTAGTGCTCTTTTGTGTCGGTGGGTAGTGTATACTGGGTATCCTAATTGTTCTCCATGTTCAGTGTTTAAAAGAAAGAAAGAAGGTCTGATGGTTCCTAAGACACATGCTCCTCCCCAGTGTGGTGGGAGTTGTGCATATGCTCGGTTTCCACAGATCCAATATAGGCCAGGTGGGGCCTGCCAGGCTTGGACTTTAGCAAGGTTAGTCCATAGACCTGCAAGTTCAGGAAATCTGGCTAATAGGTTAGGAGGTTCAGGATGTCCAATTCCTGACCACCATGCTATCTTCTTGGTCGTGGCATTATAGTACTTCTGGCTAAGACAGACCAGCTGTCCTACCTTTTGGGTGAACTGGGGTCCAGTTCTGGCATAGCAAAGACGTCCAACGATTGAGTGCGCTAACACCCATTCACTGGTAGTCTTGTGTAATTCAGTCTGATTGTAAATCATGGAATAATTCAATTCTTGGGCTTCCCATGGCCACTGATCTCCCATTTGGGTTCCGCCACAGAAATAACAATCTGTGATCTTAAGACTAGATACTACTGCTCCGGCTAATTCTAGAAATAAATTCTGTGAGGGGTGAGGGATCTCAAACTTATTTACATGCATGGCTTCATAAAAAGTATTATGAATATGATATTAGGTGACTTGTGGGCTTGGGTATTCAATCTGATATACACAATGGTCCCTGGATCTATTGCTCCTCCAGCAATACGTAAACCAAACTTATATCCTTGTTTCCATGCATGGGGATTGTGTATACGTAAGTGTAAGGGGTTGCAAGCATCTTTCTGACATTTATCATTTGTGGTTGGCTTGGTTAAAGTAGCCATTCGTTTATCTATTTTCTCATCAGTTATACCAGTGTTCCAGGTAGCATAAAAAACACATCCCCAATACGGGCAATAGTAGTCTGCTGCTGGGGCAGTACTATAGCCTGGTTCCTTTTTACCTGTACACTTCTCCATCCCATGGCACCTTCTGGACACATATACTTATGGTCATTTCGATACGCTTTCTCCCATGTACCACAGGTGGAATAACTATCTCTATTAATAGCATTGCATGCATTAAAATTCAAAACAGCAGGTTTAGTAATGTCCTTAAGTGGTGGCGTTGCAGCTAATATAGGTCCATCTGCATCCTTCCATCTTATTTCCATCGTGTAATAGGATGGATTCTGATGCGGATTATAGCATGTTTTAATTTTTCCATGAGTGCAAACATTTAGTTCAGTGGTGTTATAGATACACCGAGTTACTGTCCCCTTGCAGGTATAGTAAGAATGATAAAGCAAAGTCTGAGTTACTTTCAGTCCAATTCTAGTAGAAGTAATGCAGGCAGTGCATGGAGGTAAAGCATGAGTCTGTTCAAAACCTCCAAAGAAGGCAACCAAAGCAAAGCAAAAGTAAAGATGCATGTCGATGTTGATTGGAGTTCTTCTGAATCCTCAGCTTGCTGATCTTGATCACGACGGTCTTTTATTCTTCGTCCCGTTTGCTAATGAAGCAATTTAACGGGTGCTGAGTGTTGATTGAAGATCCTCAGGTTGTCCAGTACACATTGACCAACTCATTAGCAATTTCAGTTGGCTTGTGGAGTCTGGCTTAGTCAATGTAATCTCAAAGTAGTGTGTCAAATCACACACAAATTGGGTTCGTTGAAACAAAGCTGTTGCTGCATGGAAAACAGCAATCCTCTTCGAAAGACTTGGCTGCTGCAAAGCACTTGTGATGAAGTGTCTAAGCTGCTGGTTGCCGTCTCAAAGTAACTCGCAAGGGTGCATCAAGATGTTGTTCTGCTGTCCACTGCTCAGGTTCAGGATCAGCGGCGGGCTTGACTCTGCTGTGGTGGATCCAGGCGTCGATCTCGGCTACCTTTACTGCAGTTGGGGTAGACAGGATGACGGTGTACGGTCCCTTCCAATGGGGTTCCAACGGTGTCTTCTTCCAATCTTTGATCCACACCGAAGTACCAGGCTGGTAGGGATGCAAGGGTTCCGTCAAGTTGATAGGCAACTGGTCTTGGATCCACGTATGGAGAGTCTGCAGAACAAAACTAAGAGCTAGAAGTTCTTGTCTGGTTATTTCCGAACCAATTTGGGCTAGACTTCCTTTGATTCCCTGCACTATTGGTGGGGGTTTACCATACAAAACTTCAAAAGGGGAAAATCCTGTTGACTTTACAGGAGCTGAGCGTATTCTGAATAAAGCTATGGGGAGCACTTGGGGCCACTTCAATTGTGTCTCCTGACAAAGCTTAGACAGTTGGGCTTTCAAGGTACGAGTCATTCAGTCGCTCAACTTTCCCTGAACTCTGGGGTCTGTATGCAGTGTGGAGTTTCCATTGTATCTGCAAAGCTTTTGCTAACTGCTGAGTAACTTGGGAGACAAATGAGGGTCCATTGTCTGACCCTATTACTGCTGGAATTCCGAATCTGGGGACAATCTCTCTCATTAAGACTTTGGTAACTTCTCGGGCTTTCTCAGTTCTGGTTGGGAATGCTTCTACCCACCCAGAGAAAGTACAAACTAATACTAATAGGTAATGGTACCCATTGGCTTTTGGCATTTCGGTGAAATCAACTTGGAGGTTGTGCATGGGGGTCACACCTCTTGACTGAACTCGGGGTGCTGTAATAAGGCCTTGCTTGGCATTATTCTTGGCACAAGTTTGACATTGTCGTGCTACTGAGGCTGATATGGTTGTCATCAGAGGGATGTAGAAATGTGGTCTGAGTGCTTTTTCCATGGCACTTTTTCCATAGTGGGTAGCTTCGTGGAAAGCTTTGACAAAGGCTGGTCCTAACAGTTCAGGGATTACTATTCGTCCAGGAGGTTGACTGCCCTCTTCTGGAGGCAGCTCAATCCATCCATCTTTCAGTACTCCATTTTCTCTGTCACAATAGTAATCCAATTCTTTGGTGGTATATCGTGGGGTCCATAGATTCAAAGGTACTGGAAACAATGCTGCTTGCATTGGCATAGCTTGTGGGGCAATTTGTCCTGTCATAGCTGCTTGTCGTGCTGAGGCATCTGCAAATCTATTCCCTCGGGCAACTTCTCCTTTTCCTGCTTGATGTCCTCTGCAATGCATGACAGCTACACGTGTTGGGGCCCATACTGCATCAAGTAACATCAATATTTCGGGACCATATTTGACTGATTTTCCTCCGGATGTGATGAGTCCTCTTTCTTTATAGAGAGCTCCATGGGCATGCAGGGTAGTGAAGGCATATTTGGAATCTGTATATACATTCAGTATAAGTTTTTCTCCTAACAACAATGCTCTGGTAAGTGCTATCAATTCGGCTTTCTGGGCTGATGTGCCTGAGGCTAGGGCTGATGATTCAACTACTTCATGTTGAGTGACGACTGCATATCCGGCACAGCGTCGTCCATCAAGGATGAGACTGCTCCCATCAACATAATAGGTTTGGTCAGGATTGTCTATGGGCACATCTGTCAAGTCGGGTCGGCTGGAGAACACAGTCTCCATGACTTCGATACAGTCATGTTCTGGGAGTTCTTCACTGATGGGTATCAAGGTGGCTGGATTCAGGGCATGGCTCACTTCAAGTTGTATCTGTGGGTTTTCACATAACATGCTCTGGTACTTCAACATTCGGGAATTGGTGAGCCAATAATTTGCTTTCTGTTCCATAAGGGCAAGGACTGCATGTGGCACAGTGACTCGTATGCTCTGTCCTAGTGTGAGTTTGTCTGCTTCACTCACTAGTAGCGCTGTAGCTGCAACTGCTCTCAAGCAAGGTGGCCATCCTTTGGCCACAGGGTCCAATTGTTTCGATAGGTAGGCTACAGGTCGTTCCCAATTTCTGAGTCAACATGCCTAAGGCATTTCCCTGTGCTTCATGTACAAACAAGTGGAAAGGTTTGTGGACATCTGGTAGTCCAAGTGCTGGTGATGACATCAATTCTTCTTTTAACTTTTGGAAGGCTGTATCCTGCTCAAGTCCCCACTCCAGTGGCGACTTTTCTTCTCCTTTTGTGACTTCATACAATGGTTTAGCAATTTGGGCAAAGTTGGGTATCCAAATTCGGCAATATCCTGCCGCTCCCAGAAAGGCTCTGACTTGCTTTCTGGTTGTTGGAGTTGGAATTCTACATACTGCTTCTTTTCTTTCTCTGCCTAATCTTCTACTTCCTTGGGTGATACGAAAACCCAAGTATTTCACTTCTTTTTGGCATAGCTGTGCTTTGGCTCTGGAAACTTTGTATCCAGCTTCCTCTAGTAACTGCAAGAGATCTTTGGTGGCTAGTATACATTCACTTTCTGATACGGCAGCTATCAACAGATCATCCACGTATTGGAGAAGCACTCTCTTCCCCGGGGCTACTGGATAGCTTGAAAGGTCTTGATTCAGTGCGGCACTAAAGATGGTAGGCGAATTCTTGAATCCTTGGGGTAATCTTGTCCAGGTAAGTTGGCCCCCTCTTCCAGAGATGGGGTCCTGCCATTCGAATGCAAACAATATTTGGCTTACAGGGGCTAATCTTATGCAAAAGAATGCATCTTTCAAATCCAGTACAGTGAAATGGGTAGCTTCAGCAGGTATCAGTCCTAGGAGGGTGTAAGGATTGGGTACGACTGGATGTATGGTCTCAGCTGCATCATTTACTCTTCTCAAATCTTGCACTGGGCGATAATCATCTGTCCCAGGCTTCTTAACTGGCAAAAGTGGAGTGTTCCATGGGGATTGGCATACTTTTAGTAGGCCATACTCAAGCAATCTTTGTAGGTGGCGATGAATGCCTTCAATTGCGGCTCTTGGGAGAGGGTACTGTTTGACGTGCACTGGTGTAGCACTAGGCTTGAGGGTTACAATCACTGGAGCTATATGTTTGGCTAGGCCTGGGGGGCTGCCTTCTGCCCATACTCCAGGTGGTGCATCAATACTTTTCAAAGTTTGTTCAAAATAGGTATCTTGAATCGAATCATCAATGTAGTATCTCCATTCTTCTTCTCGGGGAACTGTCAGCAGCATCACTCCTGCTGGTTTGGTTTGGGGATTTACTGTCATTTGCATTTCTCCTTGCTCAGAGAAAGATATTTGTGCTTGAAGCTTGGCTAACATATCTCGTCCCAGTAGTGGCACTGGACATTCGGGCATGTAAAGGAATTGATGAGTTACTTGCTGTCCTCCAAGACTGCATATTCGGTTTTGAAGAAAAGACTTTGTGGCTTTGGCACCAGTTGCTCCTATAATGGTGACTGCTTTTGTAGTGAATGGGGCTATCTTTTTGTCTATTACTGAATGTTGTTCTCCAGTATCAACCATAAAGTCCATAATTTGGTCTCCTATTTGTATTCCGACCATAGGCTCCTGGAGACCTAAAGCAAACTTGGAGCCCGGTCTGTCCTAATCCACGTCATTCTCATCATGGGCTGGTGTGGCCAATGCTTGAATGGCTCCTCCTCTCTCTCGCTGGAATTGTTCTCGATTGGCTCCTCCTCGGCTTCGGGGATAGCTTCGTCTTTCTTCTCGCCACTGATGGCTGCTGTCGTCATCATGCTGGGCGTCTTCGAGTTGCGGGCACGTATCTCTCCAATGTCCTTCCTCTCTGCAATAGGCGCATTGGTTCACGCCTAGTCTCTGGGTCCGGCCTCCGCCTTGACCCCGCCCTCTTCCTCTGCTCCTTCGACTAGGGACACCTCCCCTTTTCTGTTCCACTATGGCCGCAGCCAAAAATCAGCTTTCTTCTTCATCTTTCTATCACATTCTCTCTGTCTTTCAGTATCACGATTCACATACACTTTATGAGCGACTTCCAATAACTGTGTTGCATTCATGCCCGCAAACCCTTCTAACTTCTGTAATTTGCGTCTAATGTCTGGTTGAGACTGGTTTACAAAAGCAGAATTCACCATACATAAACTTCCTGGTGCCTCGGGATCATAGGGAGTATACATTCTGTAAGCTTCAGTTAATCTCTCATAAAAATCTGCTGGGCTCTCATCTATCCCTTGGATAACTCCTGCAACTTTGGAAAGGTTCATAGCTTTCTGGCCCCCTCTTTTCAGGCCTTGTAAAAAGCCTTGGCGAAAACGGGCTAGGGCTGTGGATCCTTCATCTGTATTTGGATCCCATTGGGGGTCTTCATTCGGGAATTCTCTCTGAGCTGCTTCCCGACGGTCTATTATATTCTGCCCCTGTGACGGAGCTACAGGGTTCTCTGCCATCCATTCAATAGCTGCTTTTCTAATTCTTGCTCGCTCTTCTGTCGTGAATAGGGTGGTCAGGAGCTGACGGCAATCTGGCCAAGTGGGTTGGTGAGTTTCCATAATACTAGTTACTAATTCTGTCAGCTCCTGGGGCTTACTAGTATAGGAGGCGTAATGCGACCTCCAATTTAATAAATCAGTTGTAGAGAAAGGGATATATACATAAGTTAGGGGTCCCGCTACCACTTCATCATTATCATTCTTTACGGGCACTCCCGGGACTTGCCGTAAGGGAAACAGTTTGGCTGCCATGGGTGTCTTTTGGGATCTAAGGGTTATCGTTGTTGCCTTTGCAGGAGTCACTTTCTTTTTCTCAACAGGTTTTGCTTTGGGTTTCTCTCTCACTGGCGTACTAGTGCTAACGCTAGCTTTCTCAATTATTTGTACATTTTCCTCCTCATCTGGGGGATTCTCTCTTTCTCCTTCTTCGGTCTCCACTTCTGACTCGCTTTTTAGGTCCTCCTCTTCTTTTCCCGCTAATTCTTCCTCTTTCTCTCCTCCGGGAGGGGGATCAGGGGTTGGGTCCCGCCTCGGCTCTGGCCGTCTCTGGGGTTCTGGGGCAGGACGCCGGGCTACTCTTACTGGACCTGGGGTTCGGGGCTGCCTGAGAATTATTTCTGAGGAATCAGGATCTGCCAGGATGGGCTTCTTTCTGGCTTTCTTATCCTGCTCTTTCATTCTAGGCTGTTCCGTTTTCTGTCTAGAATCTGCTTTAGCTAACATTATTCTGCACTGTTCCTCATAACAGCGCTGCGCCCAGGGGGGCGGATCTTCACAAATACTTAACCAGGAATCTATATAGGGGTACTGGTCGGGGTGCGCTATCCGCACTCTACGGTGTATTGACTGAATAATCTCTACTTTGAACGTTCCCTCTCGGGGCCAGATGGGGTCTAGATCGGGCCACTCTCTAGTGCACAAAGTCTGCAAACGGGCTGCTGTCATTTTAATACCATAATCTCCTGAATATCCCTCTTTAAAATGTGCGATCATACATTCTAATGGAGTGTTTCTAGTAGACCCCGCCCCTCCCATTTCGATGTGTGCGCGCAACAACAGACGGAAGGGAAAAGGAGGGCGGACCGTGGGTAAGGGGTCCTCACGGCCCTGGAAACGTATAAGGAGTACAAATAACAAGACAAGACGACAATCGCTTCCCCCTTTTCGCGACCTGAACGCGGTCGCCCAGTCAGGAAATGCGCTACTCAGGGGTCCGCCTTCACTTGGTCCGTGCTGCCAGACCTCTCATTCACACTTCGTTCACACAATCATGCTAGCAACGTATCCCAGAATGCATTCGTTTCTATCTATTCTGACTAGTCTTTTCCAATTTCCCAATTACAAAAAGGATGGGGGTTTCACCCGGCGAATTCCCATGCGGGGTTACTCGGCCCTTCCTTGAGAGGTGATCATGCTCTCTTACCAATTCCCAATATCTCGAGATTACAAATTCCAAAGTTCCAAGTTCCAATGGCAGTACTGCGCTTTCTATTTCTGTCTAGACCCAAAATCAAAACTATACTCACCGGATCCGGTCCTCAAACTTCCCAAGCAGGCGCATGAGTTGGACCTCGGACTCCCCTCACTCGGGTTCGAGGCGTTGACTCCAGCCGGGCTCGTCACCCGCCGAGGTCCGACCAGCTCCCTCCGATACAAGGGACCGGTGGCGCCAGGGAGCAGCCCTCGTCGGAAGGGCGCGATCCCGGCAGGACCAAGCCTATAGAGGCGGAAAGTCGTGGTATATTGCCCTATATACACTTTGATTCCACAACTTCCCGGCCAACGCACCAAGGAATATGTAGCAGCAAAGCGCAGACAAACCAATGATACCAGGAGTCTGTTCAGAAGGTCCAAATCATTTATTTGTGCACAAGTCTCGAACCAATCAATTTCAAAATGGCTGAGCAAAGTTTTCAAGCATTACAACAACTTTTATAGACTTCTGTTCCATTCTAGGTATAGAAAAACATTTCATTGGTCCCGGTAACCTCCCGTACCTCCCGTATCTCTTCTATTGGTCCCGGTACTGATAAGTTTATCCAGTTATGTCCCTCCAGTGGGCATGACACCTGCATACCCCCCTTCTATTCCCAATTACAATGGTCAGTTCATCAACTTGTTACTTTCACACTCTCAAGGTTATAGAACCAATTTGTACGTGCAGAGGAGCTGGGCTCTGCAACTCATCTGTCAGCACTCCCAATTATTTCTTTGCAGATGTACTTTTTCTTATCAGTAACTTTTAAACATGTATTTTCTGTATTTTTCCATCTTTCAATACTGCAGTTCTGCTTACCTAAGCTAATTCAATACTTCTACTGAGTTCTATCTTACAATAGCAGCATATTGGGGGATGTGCAATCCTATATGCCTCTCCACAGGCCTCATTTACAGGTCAAGCTAGCCATGCTGGCCTGCTTATGTTCGGACACTGTGGGTCACAGGCCTGCACCTGCCACAATATAGTCCGAAAAGTGGTCTGTGTCCCACCAGCACAGGTGGAGACAGAGAAATCCAGTCTCTAATGATCTCATCCTGTTCCATATCTAGAGGGTTCAGAGTGCATACAACCTCGCTATTTCTGTTTCCAATACACTGGTAGGGATTATTAGCAGCAAACAAGTGATATCTACTCAATTATATCCAGGGTGCCTTGCTGTTTCCCTGCCCAGGATTTGGTGTAAATCACTGATTAACAGCCAAAGGTCACCGATTCACTCTGCACTCAGGGAAAGTACAGAAACAGCTAACTGGTTAAGAACAACTCTCAGGGAAGAAATAAAACCAGTACCTTAACATTATCAGGACGATTGTAGCTGGGGTCCAAGGCAGTCTCTGGAACGGCCTCTTTTGGACTTTGTGCCATTCCAGAGACTGCCTTGGACCCCAGCTACAATCGTCCTGATAAAAGTTAATCTTCAAAAAGCATCAAATAGGTTACCTCTTATATGCTGATATTATGTTTACCCCAGTAAGCACAAAAAAACCAGTCTATCACAACATCATTGAATGCATCCTTGAAGCAGAGTCCTGGCTTTGTGAGAACAATCTCCAAATCAACTTAAAAAAAATGAAATTATGTTCACGACAAGAAACCAAAACTTTACCCCTCCCCCACTACTGAAATCAAGATACAATACACCACCATTCAAGTAAAACAGGAGGTGAAATACCTGGGAATCATCTTGGAGAAATCCCTTAGTATGTAAGACAAACAGTCAGGACTATATTCTTTAAACTAAGATCCATCCAGAATCTAAGATCTCTCCTACTGTAGAACCCAACGATTTCCAAACAGTAGTCCAAGCGCTTATAACTCCGCACTGGGACTTCTGCAACAGTTTACTGCAGGGTCTGCCCAAAAAAGACAATCAACACCCTCCAAATAGCCCAAAATGCGACTGCCCAAATAATAGCTAAAGCACGCCTGATATACCAATACTAAAGAAAGGTGATCCAACTGACTGTGGAAATTATCGCACAATTGCTCTGATCCCACATGCCAGCAAGATTCTACTGAAGATTATTCAAAACAGACTACAACCATGCCTGGAACAAGAACTACCTGAAGTGCATGTAGGGTTCAGGAAAGGGCGAGGAACGAGAGACATCATTGCAGATGTGAGATGGATCCTTGAAAAGACTAAAGAATACCAAAAGGATATCTATTTGTGCTTTATCGATTATAGCAAAGCTTTTGACTGTGTAAGCCATGAGAAACTCTGGGCCACATTAAGAAGCACGGGTATACCAGAACACATCATCGTACTCTTGCACAGTCTGTACATTGATCAAGACGCAACAGTTCGAACGGAACATGGAGAAACAGAATGGTTTAAAATAAGCAAAGGTGTAAGACAAGGCTGCATACTTTCCCCCTACCTGTTTAATTTATATGCAGAACAAATCATCAGAGAAGCAGGACTGTATGAAGACAACAGATATGTGAAGATTGGAAGACTCAACAACCTTCGCTATGCTGATGATACCACATTACTGGCTGAAAGTGAAGATCTGAAACATTTGCTTCTCACAATTAAAGAACATTAGTCTCAAAATGGGCCTGCACCTTAATGTAAAGAAGACAAAGATCATGACAGTGGGCATAATCAACAGGTTCATCATTGAAGGAGAAAAAATTGAAATTGTGAACAACTTTAACCTACTTGGATCAACTATCAATAAAGAAGCAACAAGCAGTCAAGAAATCAGATGACGCATTGCTCCTGGCAGAATGGCTATGAAAGATCTAGATAAGATTCTCAAGAGCAGAGATGTCTCTCTCCATACAAAGATTCGACTTGTTCAAGCCATGGTATTTTCAATAACATATGGATGTGAAAGCTGGACGGTGAAAAAGATAGACAGGAAGAAAATTGATGCCTTTGAATTATGGTGCTGGCGGCGAATACTGTGTATACCATGGACTGCCCGAAGAACAAACCAGTCGGTACTAGAGGAGATCAAACCTAAGCTTTCTTTAGAAGCTCTGATGACAAGACTTCGACTTTCATACTTTGGACACATCATGCGAAGAGAGAGATCATTAGAGAAAGACATCATGCTTGGCAAGATAGAAGGTCAACGCAAAAGAGGAAGGCCAGCAATGAGATGGATCGATACAATAACAGCAGCTACGGGTACCAGTCTGTCAACAATGAGCCGCCTGACTCAAGACCGAACACAATTTAGGATAGCTATCCAGAAGGTCGCCATGAGTCGACTCCGACTCAACGGCACTTAACAACACCACCAATCCTTAAAGATCTGCATTGGCTTCCATTAATGAGTAGAATAAAATATAAAGTAATTACCACTTTCAAGCTGCTCCCATAACAACTCACCCTCATTCCTCACATCTAAAATTCATACTCGAGCAGAGACCAGGAGCAGAAGAAACAGCAGTCTAAACACACTTGCAATACCATCACCAATCTGTAGTACAAAACAAGTAACCAGCAAAAGAGCCTTCATCTACACTGCACCCAAATTATGGAACCTTCTGCCAGTCCGCATCAGGTCTATCAAAGACCTTCAAACATTTAGGATAGAACTAAAGACACTACTGTTTACGAAATACTATAACAATGCCTAAAATGCTGCCCGTTCACCCATGTCCCACAGGCTATCTAAATGTATATAGTTGACGTTAATATATTATTATCAATAGCTCCCTATATAATAGCTCCAGATCCAGGCAACTACTTTGTATATAGTTTAATGTTTTCTATGGTTATTTTTAATTGTTCTCTGTAGCTGGTTTGTTTAAATGTAAACCGCCCCTGATCTCTGGAAGGGGCAGTATATAAAAACTGTATAAATAACAATAAACAAAGGTCATCTTGCTCAGTCAGATGACATAGTGAGGACTGTAATAAAAAAAATAAAATGAGCTGGCATCAACTGGTGGTGTTGCACCTCTGCCGCTAGATGTCTGAAGTTCTGCCCTTTCCCTGTGGAGAACAGCCTTGGCCTGTAGGGGGTCCAACTGAGCACCTATGAGCTCCAGGCTCTGAGCTGGAGAGAGGTGAAATTTTGGGGTAGTTGATGATTAAACCCCAGGTGCTGCAGAAGGAGGGTTGTTTGCCCTGTGGTCTGACAGACCTCTGCAGCCGTGCTGTCCCTGATGAGCCAATTGTCTAGGTAGGGAAAGACAAAGGCTCCTTGCAGACGTAGGTGGCAGCTACCACTGCCAGGCATTTTGTGAAGACTCTTAGCGAGGTAGTTAGGCCAAAGGGTAGCACCCTGTACTAGTAGTTTCCTCTTCCTACCACAAACCTTAGATACTGCCTGTGAGAGGGGTGGATTAGGGTGTGTGTGTGTGTGTGTGTAAAAGTCTTTGCCCCATAGGTGTGTTTGTACAGGCTCTACTGCTTTGTCCCTGGTGAAAGAGGGGTCACACTGGCTCTCCGGGAAAACCTGGGTGGAATCTGCTTTAGGTGGAGGAAGTATCCCTCCCTGACCACTTGCAGTACCCACAGGTCTGAGGTGATTCTTTGCCCACAGATGGGCCTTAGCATCAGGGTCTGTGGGCTGGTGAAGGTCTCCTGGGGAAGGGGAGACCCTGCCCCAGGAGTCAAAAGCTCCTCCCTAGGCTGGGTGGGAGCTGGTGTCTGGGACTTAGGTGTTTTTGCCTTCTGATTCCCCATGCCCTTGCTTCTCGGGTTGAGAAGCCTGCTGGTCATGACCCTGTGCAAAGTTGCCCTTTTTCCTCGGGGGGGAAAAGGGGTCTCTTCCCTAATGGTTTCTTGTGAGGATACGGTAAAGTGTTCTTAGAGAGCCTCTGCTGGGTCACAATGCCTCGATCATGATAGCTTTTTCGGCCATGGGTTTGCTGAATAGGTTCTTCCTGGTACAGAGGACGTCTAGCAATTTGTCCTGGATCCACTGCTTGAGGTCAGAAGAGAGCAGCCAGGCTTGGCATTGGGCCCCCATGCCGGCTGCTGCTACTTGGGCCGCCAACTCAAAGCCATCATAGGCTGCCCGGGAGAGGAACTTAGAGCAGTCCCTGATCCCCAAAGTCAAGGTCTGGAACCATTGGAGGGGTTCCCCGATGAGGCCTGCTGCAAATCCTGTCAGCCCTTGGGCTAGAGCCTTTAAGTACATGCCTATGTAGAGTTCATAGGCCTGGATCAGACACCCCAGCATCGAGCCCTGATAGCACTTGCACCCGAGGGGTGAGGGCCCAGGCCTCCCTTCTGTGAAGAATGGAGGAGTAGGTCTTTTGACTCTTGAGCTTCTGCATGGTTGACTTGACCATGCAGTTGTGCGGGAGCTAGGATTTGTGGAACCCTGGTCTCTTTCGGACGCGGTGCGTGGCATTGAGCCACCTCATCACTATCTGTACTGACACTGGTGTCTCCCACATCTGGAGTAACAGCCTCTCGAGGATCAGCTGTATGGTCACCTTGAGGGTTTCTTTGGGTGGAGACTCATACTGGAGAATCTCCAACTCTTCGGTGCATGGGTCTTCCTCTGCTTCAGTTTGCATCAAGAGGACTGGCCATATCCCTGATGAAATCATGGAAGGCCACATCCTCTGGAGGAAAGTGGCATCAGGATGCTGGGGGAGAGTGGTCTGCGGGGATGTCTCAGTACTGTTTTTGTCTGGGAACGCCTTGTCCTCAGTCTTCCACTTGGAGCTGAGCAGTGACAACAAGTCAGAGGCCCTGCAGCTCCTCACATCGAGGCTGACAGCTTGCAGAGGACCTTGGGTTCAAGTCAGACACTGGCCGTCAAGGATCAGATACCTGAAGAACGTGACCAGGACTTTGACCGGCACCGAGGACTTACCTAAGGCTGGTGGCGCTCGGAGCTCAACTCCCCCTTGAGGTAGGGGGCCTGGTCATCGGAGCAGATGAGGCAGAGGAGCTGGCCATCATAGACTGCTACAGGGCCAAGATAGCAGTGATGTTCTGCTCCAGGGCTGCCATTCTAGTTTCCAAGCCAAAAGGCTCCACAGCCTTCAGTATGGGCACAGAGGATTTCTGGCCTGGCGCTAGCACTCTAACAAGTGCATTCTCAATGAAGACTACGGCTTCGGAACCTCGCATTGTCTCCACCGGCAAAGGATTCCTTTCTTGAGGAACTTGGTGGAGCGCTTTGAGTCACCAGAGTCCCTCCGAGCAGTTTTACAGAGCTTCTCCGGTGCAAACTTGGTGGACTTCAATGATGACTTTTTCTCCAGCCCTGGGGTCGTCTTGGAGGAACCACAGCCATGGGACTCTGAGAATGCCTGAGCATCACAGGATGTGCTGGGCTTGGAACTAGATGCTGAGGAGGCAGGAGCTGATTCAGACCTGGGAACATTTTTCTCCTGCAACTCTGACATATTTTTTTTGTTGGTTTTGGCTGTCATGGCCTGTCACAGGTTGTTGGAGGTGCTGTCATGGTCTGGCCCAGGCAACTGACACCCATGACTGCTGCTTGCATTATGGACATGGTTTGACTGCAGCAGTCACTTCTCCTTTTTTTTTTTTTTTTTTTTTTTTAAATCCACCGGGAGACATGGTGGGGGACACCTAGATGGGCTTGACATCTCCTGGTGAAAAAGGGCGCAAATGCCAGTCAAGGGAGACCTCGAGATAAAAGGGCTGAGAATGATGCCGGCTTGAGGCCAGAAGAGGAACCGGTATACTTACTGGAAAAAACCTAACTTTTAGGAACAATTAGCAAGGACCTTTGTAGGGAAATAGAACACATGTCTGTTGGGCTCCGCAGAAAAAAGGAGACTGAGTAAGATGGCACACTTGCCACCAATGGGATGGGGGAACCAAGGAGGGTAGGAGTTATTGAAGGGAGAAAACTGCTGGACGGAAAGCAGATAGCTGTGGACTTAGTGGGAGTGAAGAGAAGGAAGTTGTAAGACACATCCAAGCAGAGATCCTAGAAACTAAGAGTTAAGTGGTGCGAGATCAGGGGCAGCTTGGTCAGTGCGGTGAAACAGGATAATACCATTGGCATAATAAGCCGAAATGCCATGTTGCTGTACTAGGAGAGTGAGGGGAATCAAGAAAATATTACATAGAAGAGGTGCCAACACCAAACCTTGGGGGACCCAGCAGAGGAGAGGAAGAGGTGTCATAGAGAGCTGTGGAAAAGAAAAGATCGAAACCAGTGAAGAACAGTGTTGCAGAGGCCAAAATCATGAAGATGTGAGAATGGTGACATGAGCTATGAGATCAAAAGCTGCAGAGAGATCTAAGGAAACTGTGCTGGAGATATTACCATGATTTGTGAAATTGTGTGTATTTCATTCAGGAAGAAGGATGGTCTCAGTGCTGTGCCCAGGACAAAACCCAGGAGCAGCAGAAACCCCCTGGGTTTGCTGTTAGTCTATATGCTCAGGTTTTTAATTCCCAAAACTTTAACAAACATCCATGCCTTAAAGGCAGAAACCTCAGTAAGGGGAGTGTAAGTCTTTATCAGTCAATTTTGAATGCACACAAGGGTTTGAGCCTCTGTTCCTAGGCGTTCTTCCAGTCCGGTCCCTTCTCCTCTGGGTTGTGCTCCCCTTCCAGCAGCTTTGGAGACTGAGCTCATCATTCTGATGATCCTCCAGTATAAATACCACTGGCTCCTCTCACCAGATCCAGTTTAGCTCAGTCTCCAAACAGCTGGAAGGAGCACTAAGCCAGGGGAAGTAGGCTTATTGGAGAGACTATAGCTAGTTAGTGGCTTTAATTTCTTTCGTTTTTTGGTGTCTTTGGGAAAGTGTTTTTTGTTTTTTTTGTCTTGGTTTGATAGTATAGGCGGGACTGTGTTTGGCGGGAGAGAATTTTCCCCCCTACCCTCCCTCAAGCCAACTTCGTCGGGGCCTGGAAGAGAACTCCGTTGAAAGAAAATTAAAAACTAGAGGAGAAGCACCTCCCGAACCTTTCGGGGGTGAGGAGCCGCTGAAAGAGGGTTTCTTCGGAAAGGGCTGCCTTCCACGCTGATCCCATCTCGCTACCGAAGCCCTCGAGGCTGAGCACGAGGGCGGGATTTGGCAGTCAGCGTGAAGGCAGTAGAAGCGGCAGCAGGAAAAGGAAGCGACTGCAGTTTCGGCAGCAACCCGTGTGGCGCAGGGCCGCGGAAGCACCAGCCGTTCCTCTTTGTGCAGAATCCATCATCGCTGGGGAGGGAAGCGGCAGAGGTAGGTGGCTCTATTGTGGGGGGAGTGGAGTTGAGGGTTGTTTTGTGCGCTTTTGGCATGCCTGGGCCTGTCAGGTCTAGTGAGCGTTTTCTGACAGGCGGGATTCTCGCGCAAAGTAATTGTTTGCCCTGTGTTAAAAAAGAAAAACATCCTTTGGTTTTCTTTCCTTATTTGGGGTTCTGTATATGGCTAAGTAACAGGGGGAGCCCTTAGATACAGTGTGCCGTTGTAAATTGCTTGACTAACTCCATTATGCCAGCTAGGCCGCAGTGCTTAGTGTGTGGCACAAGGCATGGAGCAGTGTCAGAGACAGGCATCTGCAGGGGGTGTGTGACGGAAGCTGCCTCTCTGGTGCAGGAAATCCAGGCCAGTATGGCACTGGACCTGAAAGCTGGCGTGCCTCAGGATTCGGGGGAGGCAATAGGGGCAATGCTCTGTTCAGAGGATCCTTCTACCTCTGCTTCTGAGCAGCCATTCCCTACCCAGCCTCTTCCCAGCCCATCCACATTGTCGGCTGGTCAGGGAGAGGCTTGGGCGCCTTCTCCCCAGAGTTTGTTTGCTTCTGCATAAGGCGTTTTGTCTGCGGCAGCAGGAGCAGACGCAGGGCATAACAGCCCACCCAAGAGAAGCGTTGAGCCCAGTGAAGCGGAGCCAACAATACTGCATAAGTGGCAGAGACTAGTAAAGGACTGTTCGCCCTTCTACCGTTGGGGGATCGGGAAGAGGAGTTTTCCGATCCAGAGCTAGGTGAAGATGAACTCGAAGAGGGTGAGATTCAAGAGGAACAGAGCCAGGATTGTACGGGTCTTCTGCCAGGAGGAGTTGCCAGCATTGATAGCAGAATCCCTGAAGGTCCTCAATATTGTCCCGGGCATACCAGTGGACTACTAGGCATTGGAGGACCCACTTATTCAGGTGGTAAGGAAATCGCAGAAGGTTTTCCCAGTTCACTGTGTGGTGAGGCAGATAATACAAGAGGAATGGGATCAACCGGACTCTGGCTTAAGGGGGGTCCGGTCCATGGCCCGTCTGTATCCTTTGCTGGAGCTCGACAGGGAGCTATTGCGTTCACCTAAGGTGGACGCCGCAGTGTTGGCAGTCACCAAGAAGACAACTATTCCTGTGGGAGGCAGTGCTGCTCTGCAAGACTCACAGGACCGGAAGCTGGATACATTGTTGAAGCAAGCTTTTGACATTAGTGCCCTGGCTCTTCAGGCCTCCAATGTGTGGCGCTTGTCTGCGCTGGTCGCAACAGCTTCAGGTGTCCAGCGACCCTCTTTTTCCCCCCCCCCCCCAAGCAGTTCGCAGGGGGAAGCGGAAAGAATCGAGTCAGGGGCAGCCTATCTGGCGGATAGCCAGTTTGACCTTGTCAGAAGCTTGTCAAAGAACATGGCTTCGGTGGTCGCTGCCCGATGGTACCTCTGGCTGCGTAACTGGGCAGCAGATGGTTCTTCTAAGGCTCGCCTTAGCAAACTCACCTTCAAGGGAAAGCTTCTGTTTGGGGAAGATTTGGACAAGTTGGTGAAGGAATTGGGAGAGTCCAAGGGAGGCAGGCTCCCTAAGGATTAGCAGAAGCAAAATCGCACCCCCACTCCTGCGAGGGCGCAGCCGCGGCAGGCCCAGAAGTTTCGGGTGACACCGGTATGCTCCCTTTCAAAGAGGGCATTTTTTCCTCTAGAGGACAGGCTTTCCGGGGGTTTCGAGGGGCAGGGAAAGGTTTTGGGGCCTCTTCATCAGCCACGGGACCAAGGAAGACGCAATGAAGTGAGAGGGGTCCAGGCAGTGGGGCTGCCAGTAGGAGGGCGCTTATGGCGGTTCCTTCCTGTCTGGACCCGGGTCACGTCCGATCAGTGGGTTCTGGAGGTAATTCGAGACGGCTGTGCTCTCAAATTGGCAAGTCTAGTGTTACCATCGTTCGTAAAGTCTCCTTGCAGATCCCCAGAAAAGAGCAGCGGTAGAGACTTGGGCACCGGCACGACCGCTTCTAATTCCAGCAGCTGGTCCAAATGACCAGTGCGGCTGCGGTCGATACTCCATCTGTTTCATGGTACCAAAGAAAGAAGGCACCTTTTATCCAATCCTCGACCTGAAGCGCGTCAGTCGTCTCGGAGTACCTCATTTCTACATGGAAACTCTGAGATCGGTGATAGTGGTGGTGCAGCAGGGAGAGGTTTTTTTTTACCTCACTCAACCTGACGGAAGCGTATTTGCATATTCCATTCTGAGAGTCCCACCAGCAGTTCCTGTGGTTTGCGGTACCAAGGGGACACTTTGAGTTTCAGGCTTTGCCCTTCGGCCTGGCAACAGCTCCACGCACCTTCACCAAAGTAGTGGTGGTGGTGGTGGCGGCAGCCCTAAGCAAGGAAGGGATCCTGGTCCACCCGTACCTCGACGACTGGTTGATTCGGGCCAAGTCTGAGGAGGAGAGTCGGAAGGTTACAGGCAGGGTTGTAGACCTCCTTCGGAGTCTGAGGTGGGTGATCAATCTGGCAAAAAGCAGACTGGCTCCATCCCAGAGGATAGAGTATCTCGGAGCAAGGTTCGACACAGACACAGCTGTGCTGCGGCTTCTGATTTGTCAGTTTCTGGCCATGAAGTCACCCACGGCATGGCATTACCTGCAGGTACTGGGGACGATTGTCGCCACCATCGAGCTGGTTCCTTGGGCCAGGGTCCACATGAGACCACTTCAGCGGGCTCTTCTCCGTTGTTGGTCTCATCGTCAGTCCCTGTCGGTTTGGCTCTCGTATCCTCCAGAGACCAGGGAAGCCCTACTTTTGGTGGCTTCGGTCGGGCAATCTGGAGAGAGGCATGCCTCTAGAGACCCCAAGGTGGTTGCAGTTGACGACTGATACCAGTCTGTTGGGCTGGGGGGCTCACTGTGAGGAGCACGTCGCACAGGGGACATGGACGGCGGTGGATCTTATGGCAAGGTTAGAGTGAGCCAAAACCAGCCACTTCTTCAGTAGAAGCAAGGAAAGGATCTCTGAGGGCCTAGATGCTCTGGTACAGAGGTGGCCCATGGAGGGGCTGTTTTGTGTTCCCTCCGTGGGCGCTGATAGGAAAGGTCCTTCAGAGGGTGGAGGTCCACCAGGGGTGGGTGGTCCTCATAGCTCCAGATTGGCCGACAAGCCGTGGCATCTGCCGGTGAGGGACGATCTCCTGTTTCAAGGACCCTTGCGGATGTCGCGGGTTAATTGGATCTCGCTTATGGCCTGGCTATTGAGAGGGCACGGCTGCTTAAGCAAGGATATTCCAGAGCAGTGATTTCTACCTTGTTGAAAGCCCGTAAGCGTTCAACGTGCCTCTTATGTTAGTCTGGTGCATTTTTGAGGGCTGGTGTACGGACCAGGAAAAACGTCCTATAGCAGTTTCTGTTCCAGAAGTCTTGGAGTTTTTACAGGCAGGTTTGGAGAAGGGTCTTGCAGCCAGCTCTCTTTGGGTGAAAGTAGCAGCCATTTCTTGTTACAGGGGCAAGATTAGAGGTAAGGCACTAGGTCAACACCCGGATGTTGGTAGGTTTCTGAGGGCAGTGAGGCACGTATAACCTCAGTGTGTGTTGTCGGTCCCTCCCTGGGACCTTAATCTGCTTTTGAATGCTCTGGCGGGTCAACCATACGAGCCTATGGAGCGAGCCTCTTGAAGGACTTGATGTTTAAAACAGTGTTTCTGGTAGCGATCTGTTCGGCAAGGCGTGTTTCAGAACTTCAAGCGCTGTCGTGCCGTCCGCCCTTTCTCTCGTTCTTCAAGGAGAAGGTGGTCTTGCAGACGGTTCCTCCCTTCTTACCCAAGGTTATTTCGCCATTATACTAGAATCAGTCTGTATCTCCAGGAACAAGCAGGAATGTAGTCTTCACATATGGGTATCGTCGGTGCCGACGGAGCCTGCGCAGGAACGCTCCCCAGCGTCCAATTAGAAAGCTTTTGGGAGCATCCCACAGCACCCTTCCCGCCTTTCCCAACTGCCTCTCTCCAGTTCTTCATTTTCCGCGGAGTCAGCAAGTCGTCGTTCCTGTCACCGCAGAAAAGTTTTCCTATTCTCCTTCTTTTTTGTGGTCACGTCTGCCTTTCCTCAACGCTATACCGGTACCGCCGGTTCTTTCTTAATTTTTTTTTTCCCCAAACCTTTCTTTTTCAGGTGCACCTGCCATTTTGGGCCTTAAGCCCAAAATTTCCTTCACTATGGAAAAACCCGCTTCGGGTTTCAAGAAGTGCACCAAGTGTGGCGTCACCAACACCCATGAGTGGTGTCTAAAATGTTTAGGTCCTGACCACTCCATTTTGGAGTGTATGGCCTGTGCCATGATGTCCAAGAGGGGTCGACAAAACCGAGCTGCTAAGCTCAGCATCCTTTTTCCCTTCGATGCAGCCTCTGTGGCATCAATGTCTTCCAGACATTCTTTTATTATTTGTCATAATTCATGTATGTTTTTTGCTATTGCATTTGGTTTTACGTTTATAACAATGCTCTAGTGCTCTAGTTAAATACACTCGCATACATTTATTGTTATATTTATTTGCATATTTATTTGTTCTCCTTTTATATTTATACTTCCATTGTTTTAGCCATATGTATGTATATTTATTTTTATACTCATATCTATATGCATATATTTATATTCAGTGTTATTCTTATATGTATTCAGATATTTGTATGCTTATACTATTCTTTCACACCATTTTCATGCTTTAGAATTAATAAGTTTGTTCTATGTGGTTTGCATATGTTATTTGGTCTCTCAGCCCTGCCTCTGTTCTTTTTCTTTATTTATTTATTTTTTAATAGCATTAGCTTATTTTATGGTTTTACGTCATGCTGGTGCTTTCATATTGTCTACTGTTTTAATTATCTTTTATCATGTTTTGATTTTATTTATTTATTATTTATTGTGTTCTGATTATTATTTACTAGTGTCACTCCCCCTGAGGAAGGCGTTGCCGAAACGCGTTGGGGTTCCCTTTTCTACAATAAAGACCCTTCTGTTCTTCCAACATTTCCTGCTCTTTGTGTTTGTTTGGACTTTCTGCAGGAGGTTTGCTCCTCCTTGTGTACCTATCAATGTCTTCCAGGGCTTCGTTTTCCTCCCATGGATCTCAGGTAACTAAACATAAGTCTGGCCGGTCCTCAAAGGGTAGATCTCCTTCCAAGCATCAAGATGCCTCTGGCGTTGCCCTTGGGGGTTCTGTACCGGCAAAATTGCCTAGGCATGAGGCTTCAGCTTCCAAAGCATTATCGGGGCTCCAGGATGTTCTCGAGGCCTCGACCTCGGCAGAACTACTGGTGCCGTGCTCTGGGGTACCGGCTGCTTTCTCCGGTACCGATACCCAGGCATCGGCAGTGTCGATAGACCAGAGGTTTCTGGCTATTGAACGCAGTCTGGCGGCTCTCCTTGCGGCATCGACACCCTCGGAACCGCGTCAGACAATTCAACCGGTACCGGTACCGACAACATCGGCATCGACATCGATGTCTGCATTTCCGGCACCCAGTCATGCTATGCCTTCCGGTACGATGCACCAGTACCAATTCCCACCCCGGTACCGACTTCGGTCGGTACAGGTATCCGTGCTCTACAAGAGCATCCGGACAGAAGGTACTTTTGAGACCTCGGAGGAGTCTGAGGATTCTGACAGCTCCGTCGATACCGGGGTTCTTCTCCCGGAGGAGCCTTCCTCTGCTAAACGCAGGATGTCTCCTCCAGAAGATATCCTTTCAGGATTTTATCAGGGAGGTGGCTCGAGGTCTTTCCATTACTATGGCTCCTGAAACAGAGCCCAGGGCAAAGGAGTTGGAGATTCTACAATATCCCAAGGCTCCTAAGGAGGCAGCTACTTTGCCTATCCATGAGATCTTACATGATCTTATGTTGAGAATGTGGGAAACACCTCTTACCACCTCTCCTCACTCTCATAGACTGGATACCATGTATCGAGTACCTCCGTGTCCTGGCTTCCAGAAAACTCAGCTTCCTCACCACTCTATTGTAGTGGAATCTGCTATGAGAAGGATCAGAAGTGCAAAGAGGCATGCCTCTAATCCTCCAGGACATGAGTGTCGAACTTTGGATGCCTTTGGACGTCGTACTTTCCAGGCTTCCATGTTTTCTGCCAGGATCAGTTCCTATATTTTATATATGGGAATGTTCCTTAAGGAAGTCACAGGAGATTTAGAGGTTTTGAGCCCTCTTCTTCCTGATAAGAGGCAGGACTTTCTCACACTGGTTAGACATGCCCAGGATGTTTCTAAGTTTGTCAATCATGCAGCTTTTGACTGTTTTGAGTGCATTAGCAGAACCTCTGCCATTGCCATAGGTGCACGTAATTGCCTGGCTCCAGGCATCTGATTTGGAGCTCTGGGTACAGGACAAGCTGGGCAATATCCCTTGTACAGGTGAGAATCTATTCGGCAAGAGAAGGCCAATGAGTTGGATGCTGACAGCTCCACTTTGGATAGATTATCCAAAGCCACAGCAGATCCCGCAAGGAAGAAATCTTTCAAGAAACCATTCTTCTCCAAAAAGAAGAGTTTTTATCCCTCTTATTCCCAGCAGGGACGTTCTGCAGGTCAACCTGCCCGAAGGAGTCAGCAACCACCTAAACAAAGGAAAGCAAAGACTGCTAAGCCTCAACCGTCTCAGCAGTCTCAGCCTCCACAAGGCCTTTAACTTCCATCTAGAGAACTTAGCCTTCCTGGCTCTCAATGGACCAGAGCCTTCCACCATTCCAGGAAGGTTGTGTCACTTTGCCCCCAGATGGGGGCAGATAACAGCAGAATATTGGACTCTCTCTCCATTATAAAAGAAGGGTACAAACCACTTTCTCTGCATGCCCCCTCCCACAATGGTAAGACAGTTCAATTCTCAGACCTCTCTCATCAACCTGTTAGATCAAGAGGTCACTATGCTGCTTGCCCAAGGGGCAATAGAAGAGGTACCCATTCCTCAACAGGGTACAGGGTTTTACTCCCCCTATTTCCTTATCCCAAAGAAAACAGGGGGACACAGACCTATTTTAGACCTCAGAGAATTGAACAAATTCCTGTTCAAAGAGAAATTCAAGATTTCTCTGGGAACTCTGCTGCCATACCTTCAGAGTCAGGATTGGCTTTGTTCTCTAGATCTCAAGGATGTGTACACTCATGTTCTCATCCATCCAACTCACAGAAAGTTCCTTCGATTCCTTTTTCAAGGAAAGCACTACCAATACAGGGTGCTTCCTTTTGGCCTGGCCTCAGCACCAAGGGTGTTCACGAAATGCATGGCTGTGGTAGCAGCATTTCTTCGCACTCTAGGAATATTCGTTTTCCCCTACTTAGACGACTGGCTCATTCAAGCCCCATCAGAGTCAGAGGCCAGGATTTCGCTATCTTGCACAATGCGTATCCTTCAGTATTTGGGTCTGGTCATAAACATCCCAAAATCCAGCCTAACTCCCACAGTCTCTAGAGTTCATAGGAGCTTTGCTGGATACCAGAAAAACAAGGGCCTATCTTCCCCAAACCCATTGCCTTCGCATGGTGCAGTTAGATTCTCAAGCAGTGCTAAAGCCTCATCTCACTGCTCGAGAAATGTTACAACTACTAGGCCACATGGCATCTACCGTGCATGTGGTTCCTTATGCTCGTCTCCATATGAGAGCAGCCCAGTGGACTTTATCCACTCAATGGACCCAGACATCAGGGTGCCTGTCAGACAAAATAGCAAACACAAATCGCCTTATTTTGTACCTCCAATGGTGGCAGTCCACTCAGAACCTGTTGCTGGGGTCCCCATTTCTAGTGGCTGATCCTCCTTATACAAGGTTCCATCATGACAAGGTAGTCCTTAGGACTCATCCCCACTTTATGCCAAAGGTGGTCTCACCTTTTCATCTGAACCAAGTGGTCTACCTGCCTGTGTTTTTTCCAAGGCCTCATGCATCAAATGCAGAAAGGAATCTTCATACTTTGGACTGTAAAATAGCTTTATCCTTTTACTTACAAAGAGCACAGCAACATAGAAAGTCCTCTCAACTCTTTGTTGCTTTTGATCCTTCTCATTTGGGACTTCGTCTCCAAGAGAACACTGTCCAACTGGATTGCACAGTGTATTTCGTTTGCCTATCAGAGTAAGAATCTTCCTCTGGAGGGCCATGTCACAGCTCACAATGTGAGAGCCATGGGAGCTTCAATGGCTCATCTGCACTCTGTGTCTGTCGACGACATCTGTTGAGCAGCTACTTGGGCCTCGGTTCATACCTTTACAGCCCATTACTGCTTGGACAAGGACTCCCACCGGGATGCCTTGTTTGGTCAGGCTGTTCTCCAACACCTGTTCCATACCTAATCAACTCCTACCCATCATCCCTGGTAGGATGCCAGAGATCCATGGGGGGAAGTGGAGCCCTTTCAAAGGGACACACTACTTCTGGGGTTCTCTCCCTGGCATCTTTAGCTAGGGACTCCCCATATGTGAAGACTACATTCCTGCTTTTTCCTGGAGATAGCATAGTTACTCACCTGTAACAGGTGATCTCCGGGAACAGCAGGAATTTAGTCTTCACAACCCACCCACCTCCCCTTTTTTCTTTCCTTTCCCTTTCTCTCTCTTTTTGTCTTAGCTTTAAACTCAACTGGAGAGAGGCATTTGGGAAAGGCGGGAAGGCAGCACGCAGGTGCTGTGGGATGCTCCCAAAAGCTTTCTAATTGGACGCTGTGGAGCGTTCCCGCGCAGGCTCTGTCGGTACCGTCGATTACCCATATGTGAAGACTAAATTATTGCTGTTCCTGGAGATCACCTGTTACAGGTGAGTAACTATGCTTTCCCTTCCCTCCTTTCCGGGGGCGGGCAAAGGGCCGGAGGATGTACATCTCCACAAACTCAACGTGAGAAGAACCTTGAAGCGTTACTTGAAACGCACAGCGCCGTTCCACAAGTCGGAACGGTTGTTTGTGGTCAGGGATCCGCGTAGAGGCGAGGCAGCAGCCAAGGGTTCCATTTCCAGATGGATCAGAGAGGCCATTGCAGCTGCTTACATTCAGAGGGGTAGACTGATTCCGGTAGGTTTCCGGGCCCACTCTACCCAAATTTAGCAACCTCATGGGTGGAGCTTAGTTTGGTTCCGCCCTTGGAGATTTGTACGGTGGCGACTTGGTCTTCTCTGCATACCTTTGCGAAGTTTTATCGGTTGGATGTCCAGGCTACAGAGAATGCTGAGTTTGGGTCAGCGGTGCTTCGGGCCGCTCTGTCAGGTCCCGCCCAGAATTGAACTATTCTGTTACATCCCAGAGGAGAAGGGACTGGACTGGAGGAACGCCTAGGAAAGAGTAATTAGACTATCTCCAGGAACAAGCAGGAATGAGTCCTTACATATGGGTACGTCGGAACCGACGGAGCCTGCGCGGGAAAGCTCCCCAGCTTCCCAGAAAGGAAGCTTTTGGGGCCTCCCACAGCGCATGCGCGCTGCCTTCCCGCCTTCCTGACCAACTCTCCTCAGTTCTTCTTTTTCCGCGGAGCCAGCAGGTCGTGTTCCTGTCACCGCTGAAGAAATTGTTATTTTAATTTGTTTCTTTGACCGCGTGTCTGCCTTCCCCGATTCCAGACCGGTACGGCCGGTCCTTTTTTCGTTTATTTAAAAAAAAAAAAAAAAAAAAAAATACATATATATATATATATATATATATAATTACTTTTTCTACATTTGGTGTATTTTTTCTGTGAGGCCCTTAGGCCTTCTCAGGCCTCCCTCATGGAAAAACCAGCTTCTGGTTTTAAAAAATGCACTAAGTGTACCGGTACTATTTCAGTTACAGACACCCATGAGTGGTGTCTTAAATGTTTGGGGCCTGACCATTCCATTCCAGATTGTCCGTCCTGCTCTCTGATGTCCAAAAGGGGCTTACAGAACAGAGCAGCTAAGTTTCATATGCTGTTTTCTACCAATACTCCAGCATCAACATCCTCCAGGTCTTCTTCTCCTGATGGATCTCAGGTAACCAAACATTCTTTGGGCAAGTCCTCAAAAGGCAAATCTCCCTCTAAGCAGCGAGAGGCCCTTGCAATTGACCCTGAGGACCCTGCCCCAGCCAAACAACCCCAGCGGGAAGCCCCGGCTTCCAAAGCTCCTCCTATGGGGTTACAGGTAGACATCGATGGCACGGCCTCGACCGATCTCCTGTTAGACTGCTCTGGGGTACCGGCTAACACCGGTACCGACTTCCAGGCAGTTGTGGCGGCTATGGGTACTACGGTACAATCCATGCAGCAGGCCTTACTGACTTTCATTAATGCTGCACCGCCATCGGTACCGCGACAATCGGTTCCAATTCCGGTACCGCAACCGATACCGGTACCCAGAGCATCTACTTCCAGTAGCATGCTGGTTCCGGTCTCCGGTTCCGGAGCTTTCTTCGATACCGCTCCGATTCCCGGTACGCCCGATGTCGGTACCGATCGGTACGCGTATCTATCTCTGGAAGCAAATAGACGATACTTTGAATCCTCTGAAGATTCTGATACATCAGATGATTCTGCTGACGTCTCTCTTACTCTTCCTGAGGAGCCCTCTTCTCCAAAAAGGAGAATGTCTCCTCCAGAGGATTTGTCCTTTCAAGACTTCATTATTGAAGTAGCTAAAGGACTCTCTATATCTGTATCCTCTGAAAAGGAACCTAGAGGAAAAAAATTAGATATTTTAGGATACTCTAAGGTTCCCAAAGAGGCAGCCACCTTACCCATACATGAAATTCTTCAAGAACACATGATGGATTTGTGGGAGGCTCCTCTCACCCTATCTCCACATTCTCGACTTTTGGACACCATGTATCGGGTTCCTCCTTCTCCTGGTTTTCAAAAAACTCAGCTTCCTCACCACTCTATTGTGGTGAAGTCTGCTATGAAAAAGATAGAGTACCAAAAGACACTCTTCTACCCCTCCAGGAAGAGAATGTAGGACTCTGGATGCTTTTGGGATAAAAATCTTCCAAGCTAGCATGCTTATTGGCAGAATCAATTCATACAGCCTCTATATGGGCATGTTTTTGAAAGAGATTGCATTAAAGATACGTCAGTTTCTCCCCTTTATCCCAGAGGATAAACAAGAGGAATTCCTTCTTTTGCTAAAGCACACTCAAGATGTTTCAAAGTTCTCCAACAGAGCAGCCTTTGACTCTTTTGAGGGGGCAAGCAGAGCCTCTGGCATTGCCATAGCAATTTAATTTGTAAATAGTTACCCCTGTTATCCAAGTTATTTCTTCCTGTTCAAATGTAAACACAAAGTACCATCGGAAATGTGTAAATTCTTTGTTCAATGTAAACCGCGCTGATGCTGAATAGTGCGGTATAGAAGAGACTTTAAATAAATAAATAAATAATAAATAGCTGCTCGCAGATTAGCTTGGCTCCAGGCCTCTGATTTGGAACCCTGGGTACAAGAAGGCTTGGGAAATTTGCCCTGTACAGGTGAAAATCTGTTTGGCAAGGAGTGGCAAATCAAAGCAAATGCAGAGAATGCTGCTTTAGATAGACTTTCTAAGTCTACCTCTACCCCTGCCAAGAAAAAACCTTTTAAGAAAACTTTCTATAAAAAGACCAGATTTTCCACAAATACTGGCCAGCAATCTTCCCAAGTTCGCTTTGCTCCTAAACATCAGCAAACGAAACAGGCCAGAACAAAGTCTACAGGGGCTGCTACAATCCAGCAGTCCCAACCTCCTCAGGGTTTTTGACTTGATTCTAGAGAACTTAACCTTTCTGGCTCTGCAACAGCCAGAACCTCTCACCATTCCAGGAAGGTTAGCTCATTTTGCTCCCAGATGGGAACAAATCACATCAGAACCGTGGACCCTCTCTATCATCAGAGAGGGCTACAAACTCCCCATACCATGGTGAGACAATTCAATTCTCCCCCATCTCTCCTGTACCTGTTGGGCCATGAGGTGACCACTCTTCTCGCCCAAAATGCAATAGAAGAGGTTCCTCTTCCTCAACAAGGGTCAGGTTTCTACTCCCCTTATTTTCTCATTCCCAAGAAAACAGGGGGGTACAGACCCATTCTGGATCTCAGAGAATTGAACAAATTCCTATACAAAGAGCAATTCAAAATGCTTTCTCTAGGTACTCTCCTTCCATAGCTACAGAGTCAGGACTGGCTTTGTTCTCTAGATCTCAAGGATGCGTACACACATATACTCATCCATCCATCCCACAGAAAATTCCTACGGTTTCTGTTCCAAGGAAAACATTTCCAATATAGAGTACTCCCCTTCGGTCTAGCCTCTGCTCCAAGGGTATTTACCAAATGCATGGCAATAGTAGCTGCATTTCTACGCACTCTGGGGATCTTTGTCTTCCCATACCTGGACGACTGGCTCATCCGAGCTCCATCTCAGTCCGAGGCTCAGACTTCCCTGGACCACACCAGACGCATACTGCAGTATCTGGGACTTGTCATCAATCTGCCAAAGTCTCAACTCACCCCTACTCAGTCCCTCGAATTCATAGGGGCCTGGCTAGATACTACCACTGCAAGGGCCTATCTTCCTCAGGCCCGTTGCCACCATCTAGTGCACTTGGCCTCTCAAATTCAGTCCAGAAGCCACTTGACTGCCAGAGAGATGCTACAACTGCTAGGCCACATGGCATCCACAGTTCATGTGGTGCCTTATGCTCGCCTACATATGAGAGCAGCTCAATGGATCTTGTCCACCCAGTGGACCCAAGCATCAGGAGCTCTCTCAGACCAAATAGCAACCTCAAAACGTCTTTTTTGGTCTCTCCAGTGGTGGATATCCACTCAAAATCTGTTGTTGGGGGCCCCCTTCCAACCTTTGTTACCCCAAGCAACTCTCACTACAGATGCCTCCCAAACAGGTTGGGGAGCTCATCTCCAAGACCTCTCCACTCAGGGCATTTGGTCTCCACAGGAGACCACCCTTCATATCAACCTTTTGGAGCTGCGAGCAATTTTCCTTGCTCTCAAGGTCTTTCATACCCTCCTCATCAACATGACAGTCCTTGTTCATACCGACAATCAAGTAGCCATGTTCTACATAAACAAACAAGGAGGGACTGGCTCTTTGTCGCTTTGCAACGAAGCTCTAAAACTGTGGGCCTTCGCCAGAGAGCATCGGATCCATCTCCTGGCAGTGTACCTCCCAGGAATCCAAAACTCTTGGGCAGACAGACTCAGTCGAGTTCTGCTTCCACACGAATGGTCCCTGCACATGGATCAGGTACTCAGAATCTTTCAGGAATGGGGGACCCCGGACATAGACCTCTTTGCAAGTCCGTACAATGCCAAACTTCCCCCCGGTTCTGTTCCAGGATTCTGTGTCAGGGAGCTCAGGCCAAGGATGCCTTCCTCCTTCATTGGGGTCAGGCCTTCCTATATGCCTTTCCACCCATTCCCTTGATTCCCAAGACTCTATTCAAACTTCAGAGGGATCAAGGATCCATGATCCTCATAGCTCCACGCTGGCCACGCCAAGTGTGGTACCCTCTACTTCTGCATCTCTCCCAGACACCCTCCCTGGATCTGGGAGCTGCTCCAGACCTTCTGTCTCAAGAGGAGGGGACTTTGTGGCACCCAAACCCCAAGTCCCTTCACCTCAGAGCTTGGTTACTGAAGGCCTAGACCTTCAAGACTTGAATCTTTCTCAACAGGTGAAGGATGTCCTCCATGCATCGAGGAAACCTTCCACCAGGCGTTCTTATGCTTTTAAATGGAAAAGATTTTCAATTTGGTGTGCTGGCAAAGGTCTTAACCCTCTAGCACTACCTTTGAATTCTTTACTCGAATATCTCCTGCATCTTTCTAATGCAGGACTTAAAACCAATTCTGTAAGGGTCCATTTGAGTGCTATTGCAGCATCTCTTCAGCCTATCAATGGACAATCTGTTTCCTCTCATCCTCTTATTGCAAGATTCATGAGAGGTCTAACTTTAACTAAACCTCCCATTCGGCCTCCTCCGGTGGCATGGGACTTGAACGTAGTTCTTGGTCAGCTTATGAAGCCACCCTTTGAACCCTTAGCCACTACCTCCTTAAAATTCCTTTCCTGGAAAGTCATTTTCCTTATTGCAATCACTTCTGCTCGCCGCATCAGTGAACTGCAGGCTTTAGTGGCTAATCCACCTTATACAAGGTTCCATCATGATAAGGTAGTCCTTAGGACAAATCCCCACTTTATGCCTAAAGTGGTCTCACCTTTTCATCTTAATCAAGAGGTATATCTACCTGTATTTTTTCCAGCTCCTTATGCGTCAAATGCAGAGAGGAACCTTCATACTCTAGACTGTAAAAGAGCTCTTGCCTTTTACTTCCACAGGACACAGCAACATCGAAAGTCTTCTCAACTTTTTGTTGCTTTTGATCCTTCTCATTTAGGACTTCCAGTCTCAAAAAGAACACTGTCCAATTGGATTGCTCAGTGTATTTCTTTTGCTTATCAGAGTAAGAACCTTTCTCTGGAAGGCCATGTCACAGCTCACAATGTGAGGGCCATGGCCACCTCTATGGCTCATCTTCATTCTGTATCCATCGACCAGATCTGTCGAGCAGCCACCTGGGCCTCGGTTCATACCTTCACAGCCCATTACTGCTTGGACAAGGACTCCCGCCGGGATGCCTTGTTTGGTCAGGCTGTCCTCAGACACCTGTTCCATTCTTAAACAACTCCTGCCCTCCGTCCCTCAATGGATGCCTGAGATCCATAGGAAGACGAGGAACCTTTCAGGGTCTCATACCCTTGGGGATCTCCCAGGCATCTTAGCTGGGGAGTCCCCATATGTGAGGACTCATTCCTGCATGTTCCTGGAGATAGCACAGTTACTTACCTGTAACAGGTGATCTCTGGGAACAGCAGGAATTAGTCCTCACAACCCACCCACCTCCCCTAGGAGTTGTATCTCTCTATCTCTCTCTTTCCTTTCCTCTCTCTATTGTCTCAGCTTTAAACTCGAACTGAGGAGAGTTGGTCAGGAAGGCGGGAAAGCAGCGCGCATGCGCTGTGGGAGTCCCCAAAAGCTTCCTTTCTGGGAAGCTGGGGAGCTTTCCCGCGCAGGCTCCGTCGGTTCTGACGTACCCATATGTGAGGACTAATTCCTGCTGTTCCCAGAGATCACCTGTTACAGGTAAGTAACTGTGCTTTACCTGCTAATTAGCTTCCTGAAGGCATGGAAGTCCAGTCCCTGATCCTGCCCGGTTTTCAGGTAGCAGTTGACCTGAAGCTTCAGGTAAGTCAAACAGGAAGCTACCGTGGGTGTTTTTCATCTGGGGGGTTCCGGTGAAAGTGGAAATGTACCGTAGGTACAGAAGAAGAGTGCTTACGAGCAATTTTTTCCAGGTAAACCTTATCCCTTTGGGGGGGGGGGAAGGTCTTTATCTCCGAGGGGGTGGGAGGAGATTTTCTTAAGATGTTCCAAAACTATTATGACGAATTGTTTGAAGATTGTATAGCTTTAAACTAACCTTAAACTGTTCATGTTATGGTGATTTAATGTCTCTCCGTTAAGTATGCTTTATCAATAGAATACTGGATCTGGTGGGAGGAGCCAGTGGTATTTATACTGATCATCAGAATGATGATTAGCTCAGTCTCCAAAGCTGCTGGAAGGGGGAGCACAACCCAGAGGAGAAGGGACTGGACTGGAGTTCCTTCAGGAACGCTAATTAGCAGGTAATGTCTAATTACTCTTTTTGGTTCGGCTCTGAATCATTTGCACCACTTATATATTTGACTCTTAGTCCTGCTGTGATTCTTCATTTTAAAGCAGTAGTAGAACAGCAGCAATATGCAGTCAACAACCCTACTGGAGTAATTTTTGTATCTGTTCTCTATTTGTAGAGTTTAACTGAGTTAGGAATTCGCCACCACATCTAGGTTGACGACTGTCAATTTTTCTTACCTATAGCATCTACAGAACTGCGGGGAGTTGTTACCTGTGTTTTCGGATAGGAATTGGAAGAGCAGAGCGTTTCCCAAAGGGTCAGCCGGAGACGGACATCTAGCAAACTCTCATCAAAATATGTGCGAAGGGCAAAAATACCTAACACTTGTTTAAAGACTTGTGCCCGGACAGACTTTGCCTGGTGTTTGGTGGGACGCATTGCACCATTAGTTTGAGAAAGAAACTTGAAGCTGACATATTTGGTTATTTGTGGGGAGAGAGTAGTGGCTTGAAGTTTGAATGAGAAGGACAGTAATTTCTGGCAATTATCTCTATCTTCAAGTGGAGGAGCAGCCTGGTGGTTTGGTTCCCTTTGACCTTGGACAAATCATTTTATTCTCCTTAGCCTCGGAAGAAAAGGCCTGGCAATCTACTTCTGGTGATACATTGCCAAGAAAACCCAGAAGCAGCTGGGTCACTAGGAGACAGCACTAAAAAAAAATCTGTCAAATATCATCTTTCTCCGTTCCCCTCCTAGCCAAATGGGGAAAGGGGCAGGTTGCTTTTCAACACTCAGAACAGATAGTACACCCCCAGAAGTCTTTACAGAGGGGAAAAGGCAGTGAATTCAGCTGACCTTATCTGGACAACAGAGGATGGGTCATGTTACTTACTCAAAGGAAGGCTTTTGGGAATTCACTCAGCTATAACAATGAAGTGCAATCACTATGTGTTTTCTTTTGTTCCTAAAATTCCTACTACAAGGGCTCCAGTTCTCTCTGCAGCTGCCCTTCTGCTACTGATGATAAATGGAGCTGCTCCTTCTCTCATTACTGCCCTTCTGATGGGGGGGCAGTCTTTTTTTCCACTTTGTGATCTTCAGCCCCCCTCCAGCATGCTAGACTCGCATGAATGGCTCAGACAAGTCATGGAAGGCTGAAGAAGAGAGAAGTTCCTGGTTGCAGCAGCAGATGTCTCGGGTCAAAAGGCAACAAGCTACATTAACATTATCTCTGGTGTACACTCCTAACACAGGAAACAGCATACATGGTATATTATACAGCCATATAAACAGCATAATAGAAGCTAGGATAAAGGTGAGTTACCTTCTGTGGCCGAAAGATAGTAACACTTGACAGTAGGACTACTCTTAATTGCAGTTTCAAAAGATTTGACCCAATCCCTCCTGCAACCACTGTGGCCACCTGAAACCTCAACTATCTCCTTCGCAGTCCAGTCTAAAACCCATTAGAGCATGAATTTTGATCATCGGGAAGGATCAACCCTAAGGGAAAGTTTGGCAAAATAACCAGGCTGTTTATAAAACTCCATAGCTCATCCCGACCATTCTTCCTGGTCCATCTCCCCTCAGCACCAAATCTATCCCCACCAGCCTCAACATCTCTTTCCCTTCACCCAGCCAGTCTGTACCAATTTCTACTACTGCTACTGCTAATCATTTGTATAGTGCTACAAGGCATACGCAGTGCTAGTTTGTCTGTTCCAGCCAGTACTCACCCTCTTAGCCTCTCTCTCTCTCTCTCTCTCTTCCTAGCAGATCTTAAGTCGTCTTCCTTCCCACCTCAGCCAACCTCTTTCCCCTTCCAACTAGTCCCCGGCAGCCCTCTTCATTAGTATCCCTTCCTCTCCTCATCTACTAATTCTGTAGTATTCCCAGGCCCTGCAGGCTGATGCTTGTGCTGGCGTTCCTGCTTACAGCTTTCCCTGCTGCCCCTGATCATACCCCTACTGCCGCTTGCTACTACTGAACCCTACTCCACAACCTCTTCTGGTCTACACAGTTGCCTCTGAACCCATGCTGATGGCCACTACTGTTTCTGGCCTGCACAGCCTTCTCCAGTCTTACACTACTGCTGCTGCTGATCCCACCTCTATAATAAGCTCTACTCTGCACAGATTGGAGCTGCATAAAAGCCTTCTTGTCTGTGTCCTGTGGACCTCCTGTAATGGTTTCATGTACTTCCACAGGCAGAGAAGGGATATCCGTGATCATGGCCTCAATGCAGTTTGTCTGCCCACAGGGATTCCATCCCCCAAAGGCAGAAGAGGATGGCCATGATCACAGCAAAGATCCCTTCGATCTGCCTATGGGCAGAAGGAGGAAGCAATGATTGCAGCCTGCAGCAAAAAAGGTTGTTTTATAGGGGGCAAGGGGGAGGAGGGGAGGAAGCAAGGTAGAGAAGGCAGGGATAATTTAAAGGGACAATTCTGTCCTTCCTTCCACCTTTCTTAAAGCATCGAATACATCTGGGTCTGGGCTTCCAAGATAGCGTAGTTATTCACCTATAACGGGTGTTCTCCAGAAACAGCAGGAATCAATCCTTGCATATGGGTGATGTCAGTGTCAATGGAGCCTGCGCACAAGCATTTCCCAGCTTTCAAAGAGCCTTTGGGAGATGCCAACAAGAATGCGTGGTCCCCTTCCCGCCCAAGGGTACCATCTTATTCGGTCTCCCTTTTTCCACAGAGCCCTACAGGCGTTTGTTTTTCTTCCCAGAAAAAAGTTGATTTCCTTGTGCACTTCGGTATATCATCCAGTTAGCACCAGCCCCTTTCCTGCCTTCAAACTCTTTCGCCTTGGTTTTGAGACTTGGAACCTATTTAGTTAGGTTTTTTTCATCCAGCCCAGCTTCACACCTTTTCTAACTGCTGGCTGCATCAAAGGTCTTCGACTTCGCTAGGGTCCTTTTTGCCCCAATGGCCACTGGGTTTAAGAAGTGTGATCGGTGTTCGAAGAAATGTCCCTTACCAACAAACATGACTGTTGCCTCAGGTGTCTAGGTGCCAACCATGACCCAGAGGTGTGCTTCCTGTGTTAAGATGTCTGCTAAGGCCATCCAGAGTCACCGGCAGAAGCAGGATGACATCTTCCACAGGTCAGATTCAGCCCAGGTAGCCGTACGCTCTAAGGCCCTGCATGGATCCTCTGAGTCATGTAAAGTCCCTGCAGTGCACGAGCAGGCACACAGACACTCCAAGGATTCCCCGGAGCGAAAGTGTAAGAAAAAGAAATCCTCAAGGGCCTCTTCCTAGGAAGCGGACATGCCTCTATCTGCCTGCTGCTCCCTCTAAGTGTTCCTGCTGTATTAGTTTCTACCATGTTTGTGTTTCCCATACAGGTTGCCAGTCATCAATTGCTGCTTCCTCCCCCCCCCACCCCACTCCCCGTGGCCATGCTCAACCAGGTACCATCACGTATCTCCTGCAGCATAAAAGGCAGCCCTCTGCGACGGTGAGTGCCCAAGGAGCAGATCGTGCTCTTTGGGCGAGCTCCTTGAGGTGGCCAAGAGAGCAAATAGAATGCTAGGTATAAGGAAAGGAATGGAAAATAAAACAAAGGATATTATAATGCCTCTGTATCGTTCCATGGTGCGACTGCACCTTGAATATTGTGTGCAATTCCGGTCGCTGTATCTTTAAAAAGGATATAGTGTTAGAAAAGGTACAAAGAGCCACCATAGGATACCCCTATGAAGAGGCTAAAAAGTCTAGGGCTTTTCAGCCTGGAAAAGAGACGACTGAGGGGAAATAAGATAGAGATCTATAAATTAATGAATGGAGTGGAACAGGTAAACTTAGATCGATTTTCTATATTCTGATGACATAAACAGACTAGGGGACATGCAATGAAGCTACAGGGTAACCTATTTAAGACTAATAAGAGAGTGGAGGAGTGGCCTAGTGGTTGGGGCAAGGTACTTCAGGCCGGAAGATCGGGGGTTCAAATCCCACTAGAGGACAGCAACCTTGGGCCAGAAGGACTGGGGTTTCTAGTCCAACAGGTGCTCCTTGTGGTCTTGGGCAAGCCACTTAACCCTCCATAGCCCATGTTCCCTGTAAAATAGTTATCTCCAAGTTATAATGCCCTGTTCAATGTAATTTCAGTTTGTTCAATGTAAACCGCAGTGATGCAGAATAGCGCGGTATATAAGAGAATGTAAATAAGAGAAAATATTTTTTCACTCAACGTGTAATCAAACTCTGGAATTTGTTACCAGAGGATGTAGTAAAAGCTGTTAGTATAGCTGGGTTTAAAAAAGGTTTGAACAAGTTCCTGGAGGAAGGGTCCATAAACCATTATTAAGAGACCCAGGACAGCACTTCTTGACCCAATACAAGCATTGTGGAATTTGTGTCTTTTTGTGGAAACTGTTAGGTACTTATGACCTAGATTGGTCACTGTTGGAGACAGGATACTGGGCTTGATGGACCTTGGTCTAACCCAGTATGGCATATCTTATGTTCTTAACTCTCTAGCAGGAGTATACCCCATGTGGCCAGTCGATCTGCCAGTAGCACTATCCACGGGTGGGACCCTGCTCCTTCATTATCACTCCAGTGCATTCTATTTTCATTCTCTTTAATTTTGAACATGTCGGCTATCCCATCCTTTTGGGGATGGCGTTCCTTGGTACTTGTTCCTAGGCCCCCCGGACACTGCTGCCTGGTTACTTCCAATCTGATTTGCTGTCAGACTGCACCCATGTCTCATCCTTCTCTGCCTTCTGTTTGCTTCGGCGAATGGCTGCTGCATACGGGCCTCCTAACTTGCAGAGCTCTCCGGAGCAATACAGCTGTGGTCCACGACCTCCTCCTCCAGTCCCAGCTGGACCTTCTCTTTCTAACAGAGATCTGGCTGCGGGAAGGAGAGGATTCTCTCCTTGTCTGCTGCCTCCCCCCCCCCCCCCCGGCTTTTCAGTTATAGTTACCCTTTGTCTGGGGCATACCGGTGGGTGGGGTGGCAGTTCCGTTCTGTTCAACCTTCACTCAGTTATCTGCCTTGCACTATGCTGAATCACTTCTCTTATGCCTACACACAGCCCCCCCATCCATTTTCTTCTTTTATATGTGCTGCCTGCCCTACGCCCCTCTCTATGGGACTCTCTCATCCTTACTGTCTCAGAGACCTCCCTGCAATTCCCACATCTAATCATTATCGGTGACCTCAATATCCACATTCATTCTCCTACCTCAGCCCGTGATCGCTCTTTCCTTACTCTACTCCAGGATCTTGACCTTCATCAACATGTCATGGTACCTACCAACATAGCTGAACACACTCTTGATCTCCTCCTCATCACCCCTCTGATCTCTGTACATGCCTATGGATATTATCACTACAACTCTTCCTTGGACAAACCATTTCTGCATCACCACCTCTGTCCAGCCCCGCCCCCCCCCTCGACACAAGCACACACATCATTCCCTTATTCACCTTGCCACCGGTCTGCTTCGCCAGGTCCATCAGATCACCCTCACTACCCTTCAACACTTTCCCCCTGCTGACTAGCTCTTCCCTCACTGCTGAAACCCCAGCCTCCCTCTGGACCTCTTTCTCTTCTGCGGTCAACCATCTGGCCACTCTCCATCCCTGCACTTCATGGTCTTCTTCCCACTGCCCTTGGTATTATGTTCTCTGTCTGCAGTGTACGCAATGCTGGTGTGCAGAATACCTTTGGAGGAAAGCGCTATCTCCTGAGTCCCTCCAGCATTTCCACCTGTGTCACCACCAATACCACTCGCTGATCCTAGAGACCAAGCGTTCCTATTACTCCAACCTGATCTCCTCTGCTGCCAACTCTACCCAACAGCTCTATTCAACTCTCAAGTACCTCTCCACTTTACACCAACCCCCACCATGCGGTACCTGTCCTTCTGCTCCTAGCGCCTCACAGCTGGCTAATTTTACACTTTGCCACCAAGATCCAGCATCTCCGCTCCTCCTCCTCAGCCATTATCCCCCCCCCCCCTCTGCCTTCGCCTCCTTCTTCTCCATCTTTGTCCCACACCTGGTCCTCTTCAGCCCATTATTTCCTCCGAACTCTGTCTATCTCCACAACCCGGAATACCGCCTGTGTTCTTGACTCAATTCCCTCATTGGTTTCTGGAACCTTCCCTTGATCTCCTTCCTCCTCTGCTCTCCATGCTGAACTCATGTCTTTTATCTGGTACCTTCCCCAAGCTCTGGAAACACACGCTAGTCCATCCTCTTCTCAAGCAGCCCTCCCTTGATCCCACCGTTCCTGCTCACTACTGTCCATTCTCCAACTTTACCTTTTTATATCTAAAATTCTCAAAGGCTGTGTTTTCCCAGCTCTCCTCATATTTAGACTCCCCTCATTTTTTTACACCCTCGACAATCAGGATTCCGTTCAAGCCGCATCAGAGGCCATCCTTCTCGCAATTCTCAGTGAACTCCACATTTCTCATGATCGGGGTGACATCTTTATAGCTGTTTCTCTGGATCTATCAGCTGCTTTTGATCTTGTTGATCATACTGTTCTTCTCTCTCACCTTCGGGATGCTGGTCTCCGGGACACTGTTCTTCGGTGGTTCCACTCATTTCTCTCTTATCGGTCTTTCTCTGTTACCTTCGATTCCTTCACTTCTGAACAGGGGCGGCCCAAGGGGGGTGCGGGGCCATGTGCGGAGACTCCGTGCGGGACCTCATTTGCATAAGTGGCCTTATTTGCATAAATATTTGCATAATGTTACCATACACTAACTTTTAGTAAACATGTCTCTTAATGAGTGTATGGATAAAGAAAGACTAAAAGATTTCTACATTACTATAATCCAGTGCCAACCGCCAGGCACATTAGGAACTACTACAAACGCTGCCCATTTAGAACCCATAGCAAACCCACCGTATCCTGACAGCATTACCAGGACTCACAAAGCACCAAACCCTACCTATCAAAAGGCAACACTGCAAATATTAAACCAATACATTTCAGAGAATACTGGGGAAAGAGAACAAGTGGCAATGTCAAATAGGAATTACATAAACAGAATACCTCAGCTCAGTTACACATGCAGAACATAGACCATCACCAAACAAGGAATCACAATTTAGAAACAGGAAGGCAATAATTAAACTGGGAACCCCAAAAGCCAAACTTGGAATGTACAACAACACTGTAGAAATAAAACTATAAATTAATTTCCTCTTCTACCAAACAAAGCACAGACGTTAATGATGCACATTTCCCAGAGGTTTCATATTCCAGTTAATAAATTCAAAATAAAGAGATATCTTTCTACCTTTTGTGCATTTTTTTTCAGTTGCAATTGCTCCAGCCACTTTCTTCTGGTTTCTTCATGTTTTCTGCTAACTGTCCATCGTCTGCTGTCCATTTGTTCTTTCTTCTCTCTTCTAGTTTTTTTTTTCCATTCTCTCTCTCTACATCTGCTTTAACATACTAATCTTTCTCCTTTTGCTCTTTCCTCATTCCTATTTCATCCACACAAATTTTACCACTCCATCCTCAATCCCCACTTACTCTCCCAATACCCGGCCAATTGTAGATTTTTCATTCCTCCCACACAAAATATTTTTCCCCTCTCCATTTTACTCTCCCAGCCCCATCCCATTCTAATCCTCCCCCAACATCGGCTCCCTTCTAGTTCCAGTCTCACCCAGCATCCATTCCTTTCTAGTCCCTGTATCAGCCCATTTCCAGTCCTAGCCCCCCATCAACCCATTTCCAATCCTAGCTCCCCCATCCATTTTCAGTCTGAGTCCCTTCATCAGCTCATTTCCAATCCTAGCCCCCCATCAGCCCATTTCTAGTCATTTCCTAGCCCCACCATCAGCCCATGTCAAATCATAGCTCCCCTCCACTCAGTCCAATTCCAGTCCAAGCCCCCCCGGGGCCTACTTCCAGTTCGAGCCCCTCCATGCGTCCATTTCAATTCAAGCCCCCACCACAGCCCATTTCAAATCTTAGCTCCCAACAAAAGCCCATTTCCAGTCCTATCCTAGCTGCTCCATCAGCCCATTTTCAGTACTAGCTCCCTTCCCTCACAGCCCATTTCCATTCCAAGCTCCCTCCCCATCAGCTATTTGCAGTTCAAGCCTCCCCTTCCACTCAGCCCATTTCCAGTCATAGCAACCCCCCAACCCATTACCAGTCCTAGCCCCCCATCAACCCACTTCCAGTCCTAAACCCCCATCACCCCATTTTCAGTTTAAGCCCCCCCTATAACCCATTACCAGTCCTAACCCCCCATCACCCCATTTCCAGACATCCCCCATCAGCCCAAAGCCCATTACCAGTCTTAACCCCCCCATAGCCCATTATCAGTCCTAACCCCCCCATAGCCCATTACCAGTCTTAACCCCCCCAACAGCCCACAGCCCATTACCAGTCCTAACCCCTCCCCATCAGCCCATTTCCTGTCCTAACCCCCCATCACCCCATTTCCAGACAGCCCCCATCAGCCCAAAGCCCATTAACAGTCTTAACCCCCCCATAGCCCATTACCAGTCATAACCCCTCATCACCCCATTTCCAGACAGCCCCCATCAGCCCACAGCCCATTACCAGTCTTAACCCCCCATAGCCCATTACCAGTCCTAACCCCCCCCAGCCCACAACCCATTACCAGTCCTAACCCCTCCCCATCAGCCCATTTCCTGTCCTAACCCCCCAGCGCCCCATTTCCAGACAGACCCCATCATCTCACTTCCCATTAGCTTTCCTAACCCCTCCCCATCAGCCCTTTAGCTGTCCTAACCCCCCCCTAGCCCATTAGCAGTCCTAACCCCCCCCAGCCCATTAGCAGTCCTAACCCCCCCCCCTAGCCCATTAGCAGTCCTAACCCCCCCAGCCCATTAGCAGTCCTAACCCTCCCCCTAGCCCATTAGCAGTCCTAAATCCCCCCCTAGCCCATTAGAAGTCCTAACCCCCCCCCCCCCCATGGCAAATTAAAAATAAAAATAAACAGCGGGCTCTGGCTGCTGCCGCGGCAGCGGCAGAATGCAATGTCCCGCGGGGCCCCCTCCGCCCGCTAAGCCCCTCTGCAAGGGCTTTCAGATTCGCGAGGGAGAGCGTCTCCCTCGCTTCTCTGTTAAGCCCGCGGGGGCTAATGGGAAATTTCCCATCAGCCCCTTTAGACGCGAGGGAATGATGGGAAATTTCCCATTAGCCCCTGCGGGCTTAACAGAGACGCGAGGGAGACGCTCTCCCTCGCGAATCTGAAAGCCCTTGCAGAGGGGCTTAGCGGGCGGAGGGGGCCCCGCGGGACACTGCATTCTGCCGCGTCCGCGGCAGCAGCCAGAGCCAGCTTTTTATTTTTTTTATGTCATTTAAAAAAAAAAAGCAGAATGTTCTTTGCGCGGGGCCCCCTGAAACGCGGGGCCCTGTGCAAAAAACATTCTTGCTCTATGGACGGGCCGGCCCTGCTTCTGAACCCATCCTTTTGCACTGTGGGGTGCCTCAAGGTTCTATCATTGCACCATTGCTCTTCAACATTTTTCTAGCCCCCCTCACTCTCCTGGTGCAGCAGTCTGGCATTTCTGCTTACTACTATTTGGATGTAGTTATTTTGATTCATTATACTTCTTAGGTTAAACCTGACCTCTCCCCTCTTAACACTTGCCTATCTTGCTGCCGACTGGTTGTGTACTAACTCTTGCATCTTAATCTTGCTAAGACCTCAGCGGTGTGGTTCTCTTGGCACCCCTCCTCCTGCACTTTCTCCTACTTTTCTTGGTGCCCCAGTCCCACTGGTGTCTATGCGCTATCTTGGGGTAATTCTGGATTCAGCCTTATCTTTCCATAACTGCATCTCTGCCCTTTCCCATCATTCACATTTCTATCTCTGTCAAATCCATGCCATTCAAGATTTTCTGTCCCCAGCTGCCCTTATCACTCTTTTTTGCTTGTTCTGGTAGTCTCTCGGGTTGATTATTGCAATATCATCTTCGCAGGCCTCCCCGCAACATCAGCTTCAGTCTTCAATTAATTCAAAACACTGCAGCAAGAATCCTTTCACATACCACTCATTACACCCACATCACGCCTCATTTCATCAATTTGCACTGGTCACCTGTCTCTTGACATATCACTTTTAAACTTCTGATGCTCATCCACAAGGTCCTCCATACCCACACCTCCCAATACTTGGCTGACTTTGCAATATCACTCCGTGCCCTGCAGTCAGAACTCTATTCATAACCACCATCTGCATCTCCCATCCCCAGCCCATGCTCACCTGGAACAGACTTGGCATATCACATTTTTCTTTCTGGCTCCTTCCCTCTGGAATTCACTCCCCCTTGCCTCCCAACAAGATCAGTCCTATCTCAAATTTAAGGCCCTTCTCAAAACGCATCTCTTCTGTCTAACCTGTGACATTCCCTCCTCCAACCTAATGAGGATTAGTTACTTTGCCTCTACTCCCCTTTTCTTTCCTCTTCTGTGGTATGACTGTGTTCTTTCCTGTTGAAATTGTAGTTCTTTTTCCGTTTCTGGTTATGACCACTATGTACTTTGCAACTCTGACCGCCCTTCGTAACATCAGGGCGGTTTAAATCAAATCTTGTAATAAAGATAAAGTCCTGTGTGTGGTCCCACAGCCCCCAGAGGATAACCGAGGAATTGGAGCAGCTGGCCAAGGTATCCAGAACAGACGCCGAGGCCTCCAGCAATGGATCTTGGACCCCCAAGACTCGTTTGTCAAGGACTCCCTCGCCTTGCCGACACCCGACCCGGTCACCCTGGCATCTGCTGCAATCCCTGAATGGGAAGCCAGGATGATGGCATTGGAACGTAGCCTTCCTTGCCTCGCACCAAGCATCTATGCCCAGCCCCACTGGTGCATGTGCTGAGACTGCAGGGACCTCGATGCCAAGGACTCCCCGGGCTGCCGAAGAGAGATCCTCGAAAGTCCCATGCCTCGAGCTGGTCCTCAGTGAGGATCTCTATCCCGTTCCCAGTCCTCAAGAGCAAGATTCTCCCCAGCAAGCGCTTCTGGCTCCAGCCAAGCATCAGCTGCGGTTCACCAGACCCACTGATACCCTTTGAGCAGTCGGGCCTCGAGTTCTCGATGGACTACTCGGACTGGGAGTCAGAGGACGAGGCTTCCCCCGGAGACACAAGCTCATCGTGACTTCCCCTCCAGATCTGTCCCTGTCGGCATCGAGGTGCTGGTCCCCGCCCAATAGCACCTTGTTCCTCGAGTTTGTCCGGGACATGGCAAAGGCATTGTCTCTCACCATGGAGTCTGAGGAGGAACCTCACATGGATGAAGTCAAAATCCTTCAATATGAGGCCCCACCTAAGGAGGCCTTTATGGTCCCCGTCCTCTCCATCCTTGGGTGCTGCCTCCTCCGAATGTGGGGAAACACTGTCATCAGTGCCGATTGTTAGCCAGCGCCTGGATACTATGTACCAGGTCCAGCGCAGGTCTGGTTCAGGAAGGTGCAACTCCCTCATACCTCCATAGTGGTTTGAGTCAGCCATGCGTCAACAGAAAGCCTGAAGATTCACTCCTCAGTGCCCCTGAGCAGGGAGTCCTGTGCCCTCGGGCGTAAATGTTACCAGGGCTTGATGCTGGCTTGCTGCATATAAGCATATCGGCTATATATCGACATGTACCTCAGCGTCCCAACTAAAGAACTCAGGGGTTTCTTGGTGGTTCTCAGCAGGGACCATCTCCAGAGCTTCCATACTCTCACAAAGTCTGTCGGGGAATGCTCAAAGTACTTGTCTCGAGTAGCCTATGATGGCTTCAAGTCTAACGCGAGGGTGGCCGCCACAGGCATCGGTGCCTTAAAAGCCAGGTCTGGCTCCAGGCATCAGACCTCGAGCAGTGGGTCCAGGAAATCTCCTCAACATCCCTTGCCTTGGTGAAAACCTCTTCGGCAAGTCGATGGAGGACAAGGCAGCAGAGATAGACCGAATAAGTCACCAGGACTCAATTTCTCCAGGAAGACCTCCATTCTTCCCAAGAAGAAACCACCAGGGAAGAGGCCTCCCTTCCACTGGAAAGGCCAGCCTTACCAAGGCTATCCCCCATATCAAGTCCCCCAGACCCCACAGCAGGGTAATCGGGGTAAGGGAGCGGGCCAGTGCCCACGCAAGCCTAAGAGCCCCAGATACCAGCTCCAGCCCAGACTGGTTCGGCGTTTTGACTCCCAGACCATATCCTCTTCACCCATGGGGGACCAGCTACCAGTGGGGGGGGGGGGGGGGGCCCCTGAATTCATTTTGCCCACTGGTGGACTGCCATCACCACTGACTCCTGGGCACTTTAGATAGTCAGGATAGGTTACCTCCTTCACCTGGACCAGACGCCTCCCCCCCCCTTCTTCCCAGGAGAGTCCCCTTGGACTCCCCTGCACCAGGCCCTGCTACTGCAGGAACTGACAGGCCTTCTCAGGGACAGGGCTGTTTAGCCTGTACCATACCACCTAAAAGGAAGGGGGTTCTACTCCAGGTACTTTCTGGTTCCAAAAAGAACAGGAGGCCTAAGGCTCGTCCTGAACTTGAGAAACCTGAACAAATCCCTGGTGCGGGAGAAGTTCAAAATGTTCTCCCCTGGAATATTACTGCCCTACCTCCAGCAGGGAGATTGGCTATGCTCCTTAGACCTAAAGCATGCTTATACCCACATCCTTATTCACCACAACCACAGGCAGTATCTAAGGTTCATGGTTTGGGGCGACCACTACCAGTACACGGTATTACCCTTCGGCCTAGTCTCTGCACCAAGAGTCTTCACCAAATGCCTGGCAGTGGTGGCTGCCTTCTTTCGTCTCCAAGGGGCCTTCGTCTTCCCATACTTGGATGACTGGCTTGTAAAAGGAGTCATGGCCTCAGAGGTGCAACAGGCCACAACCCGCACCATCAAGGTCCTACAACATCTGGGATTTGTGATAAACCACCCCACATCCCACCTCACTCCAACACGGGGCTTGTCTGAACACCCTCCAAGCCAGGGCCTTCCTCCCACTGGACAGGGCAGATTGCCTCAGGGCCCTGGCGACCAAGGTATAGCGCCATCACGCTGTGTCAGCACGGTCCATGCTCCACATGGCTTCCAAAGTACATGTAGTCCCCAGTGCTTACCTCTACATGTGGGCAGCTCAGTGACCCCTCTGCTCACAAGTGGACTCAGGCCACAGGAAGCTCCTGGACAGGGTCTCAGTGATCCACTAACTAGCAGAGTCTCTCGATTGGTGGCAGGATGCACAGCACCTGCAGAAGGGCATACCCTTTCAACATCCAAACCCCAAGAAGGTCCTCACTATGGATGCCTCCCTACTGGGATGAGGTGCCCGCTGCGAGGAACTGCGCACACAGGGTAACTGATCTCCCGAGGAGAGCCAGCAGCAAATCAACTTGCTGGAGCTTAGAGACATTTTTCTGGCGATCAGGGCCTTTCAGCACTGCCTGTAGCACCAGTCGAATCTGGTCCAAACGGACAACAAGGTCGCAATGTTCTACCTGAACAAACAAGGAGGCACAGGGTCTTACTACCTCTACCAGGAGGCAGTAGCTCTCTGCTCGAATGTGATGAGCCAGGGAATGCTCCTCAAGGCAATATACATTCTGGGCCAGAACAATGCCCTTGTGGACAGACTGAGCAGGGCCCTCCAGGCACACAAGTGGTGCCTAGACCCCAGAGTGGTGCAGCGGCTATTCCAACTATGGGGAACCCCAAGTCTGGACCTCTTGGCCAGCCCAGCCAATGTTTAACTGCCCTGCTTCTGCTATCCCCAACCGCACCCATCCCAGATAGCGGTAGATGCCTTCCTCATCTCGTGGTCAGAAGGCCTTCTGTATGTCTTCGTTCCCACAGCACTAATCACCTGGACCCTCTTCAAGGCCCTGCAAGACAAGCCTCCATGATCCTGGCGGCCCCGCAGTGGCCCAGATAACCTTGGTTTCCCTTGTTGCTCTGCCTCTCGACGGGGCTCCTGGCCCCTTTGGGGAGTGTTCCAGAACTACTGATCCAGGAAGAGGGCTTGCTTCTCCACCCCAACCTGGGGTCCCTGTAGCTAACAGCATGGCTGCTGAACAGGTAGTCTTAGCACCCTTCAACATCCCAAGGGAGGTAGAGGAAGTCCTCCTGGCCTCTCGTAAGAACTCCACGAGATGAGCCTACGCCTTCAAGTGATACAGATTTTCAGTATTGTATGTGGAGCGATGGGTTGACCCTTTCTTCTGCCAGGTGCACATGGTGCTGCAGTACTTGCTCCACCTCTCGCAGACCGGACTCAAGTCCAACTGATCAGGGTACATCTGAGTGTGGTCTCCGCACACCATCACTCCATAGAGGGAAAACCTCTTTCCGTGCAGCCCCTCCATCACCTGATTCATGTGGGGCTTGCTGCTCTCTAAGCCTCCCATCTGGCCTCCTCCTGTGGAATGGGATCGCAACGTGGTTCTGATTCAGCTTATGAACGCTTGGAAGGTTATCTTCCTGGTGGCGCTCACCTCTGCCCGCAGAGTTGGCGAGCTACAAGCCTTAGTGGCTGAGCCACCTTACACTAGGTTCTACAAGAACAGGGTCATGCTTCACACCCACCCAAAATTGTTTCCAAAGATGGTATCCACCTTCCACTTTAACCAGGAGGTGGTGCTCCCTATCTTCTTTCCATGGCCCCACACTGACAAGGCAGTGGCCATTCTCCATACTCTGGACTGCAAAAGGACCCTGTCCTTCTACCTGCAGCATACCCAGGGCCACCCTAAAGCCCCACAACGTTTTGTTTCATATGACCCCAGTTGACTGGGGGAGGCTGTGACCAAGCAGACCCTGTCCACCTGGGTAGCAGACTGCATCACCTTTGCCCATAATCAGGCTGGACTATCGTTGGAGTACTGGGTCACGGTGCACAATGTAGGGCTATGGCGACCTCTGTTGCAAGCCTACGCTCGGTCCCTATGGCAGACATCTGCCGAGCTACCACCTGGTCCTCAGTTCACACCTTTGCAGCTCACTACTACCTGGATATGGAGTCCTGATGGGACAGTGCCTTTGGCCAGGCCGTATTCCATAATCTGTTTGGGGTTTAGGCTTTTCCTGCCCTCTGACCATTCTTGTTCAGGCTACCAGGGCCATGGGTCTCCCTGGACACTGGGGTCCTCAGAATCTTTCCTCAGATTTGCGTGTAGCTACAAACAGCAGGGCCGTGCTTTTTCTACAGATTCTCAGTAGCCTGAAGCTAGGGAGTCCCATATTTGAGGACTGACTTCCTGCTTGTTCCTAGAGAAAGCATACCCCCACCTGTAATAGGTGTTCTCCAGGGACAGCAGGACTCGGTCCTCACAACCCTCCCTCATCCTCTTGGAGTGGCTGTATAACTTTTGCCATCTTCTTTTGTTAGTTCTAGCTATGTCATCTGCTTCCAGCAGAAAGGAAGAGGTATTAATACTATTGTACAATTCACTGGTGAGGCCTCACTTGGAATATTGTGTTCAGTTTTGGAGACCATATCTCGCAAAAGAGAGAAAATGACTGGAAACGGTTCAGAGGAAGGTGACCAAAATGATTTGGAGCCTGCATCAGAAGATGTATGTGAAGAGACTTGAAGACCTAAATATGGAGGAGAGGAGAGGGAAAAGGGAGATATGATTCAGACCTTTAAATACTTAATTAATGAATAAACAGACCTCTTCCAAAGATGGAGAAGCTGTAAAACTAGAGGGCATAACATGAAGCTACAAGGGGGTAAATTTAAAAGGCAATCTCAAATCCTTTTTCACTGAAAGGGTGGTGGATGCTTGGATTGCCTTCCCAATGGACGTGGTGGGGGCAAACACAGTGACAGAATTCAAAATGGCATGGGACAGACACAGTGAATCCCTTTATAGCAACAGGATAAAATCAAAATAAACGTAACTTATATCTCAAGAAATAGGGGTGACCTACACAGAGTGGTGGGTAACCCCTAAACAAAGGCATGGGGAAGGGCAAGCTGCACGGAGCAGCAAGTGCACCTACTTTTGCTGCCTTGCTGGGCAGACTAGATGGACCATGCTGGTCTTTATCTTCCGTCATATACTATGTTACTATGTAAGATGACACCCTTGGCATGCATGGTGGATTCTCCCAAAGGCTTTCATTGAAAGCTGGGGAGATGCTTCTGCGGGGGCTCCATCAGCATCGATATCACCTATATGAGGACTGATTCCTGCTGTCCCTGGAGAACTCCTGTTACAGGTGAGTAACTACATTAACCTTCCTACTACAAGAAATTCCCTTAAGAACAAGCACCCAAGAAATTCTGGCAGTGATGGAAAAAAGTACAAATATAGGGAGCATAAAAATCCTGGATAGGATATGTGACTCCACCCAAGAAAAACTGATGGCTCTATATATGTGCCTTCATGATGTAAAGCCTGGGACACTCCTGAAAGTGTGCCAGATGCTGAGGCCATTACCTGAAGGTTATAGTGGTCAAAGATACTAGTGTTACCTTTGAGCTGTCAGTAGATGGCAGTGCAGTAGCAAAAGAGCTCACAGACGAGCATAGCAGACTTAAAGCAAGTACTAAACCCCTCAAACTGTTTCTACAGAAGCTGCATCGCTTATACATGTAGCGAGAAAAGTATTTGAAAACAGTCAAAAGGGTCAAAGAGAAAATAGGCTTTATAAGCATTTAAGGACTTTGAGGGAAAGGGAGGAGTGGTCTAGTGGTTAGGACAAGGTACTTCAGGCCGGAGGGCCGGGGGTTCAAGTCCCACCTGGGGACAGCAATCTCAGGCCGGAGGGACTGGGATTTCTAGTCCTGTAGGCACTCCTTGTGGTCTTGGGCAAGCCACTTAACCCTCCATTGCCCATGTTCCCTGTAAGTATTAGTGTATGTGTCTCATATCCCCTCGTGTTAAATGTATCTCCCAATTGACCGCTTTGACCCGGTGAAAAGTGGGATATAAATACAGCTAAATAATAAAATAATAATAAAAATAATAACTGTCAGTACCTAGCAGGGAAGATAATTATGAAAACTGGATAGAGCAAACCATTCAGATGGTGCAAGAGTAGAATTGCTTTTCTGTGGAAAGTGAGGTTACTTACCTGTAATGGGGGTTCACCGTGGACACCAGGATAAAGGAGTCACATCTGGTGACATCATCCAACGGCACTATTCAGATGAAATTACAGAGCTTGGAAAGCATTTGCCAGTGAGTCCTACCCACCAACCTGCCTCTGCCTGGGCCAGTTTGTCCTAGTGGATTCCTTGCAGGTAGGAAGGCAGGCGTCGGAACATGCTGGCTCTTCATCCAGGGGAGGTGGACGGGAATGTGTGGCTGACTTATCCTGCTGTCCATTGAGAACCCCTGTTACAGGTAAGTAACCTCACTGTCTCCTTGGACAAGAGGGATGCGTCAGGCACAACTGGTGACTCCATAGCTGTGACCGTCCGGCCTGAGGTGCTTCATTGGATGAAGTGGTGAGTTAGAGGAGGTCGATACACATTGGAGCAAGTGCAAGGTGTCTTTATTATGGGCAGAGCCCAGTGTGCAACAATGGAACAACACAATATCTTGAGCAGGCCTTGTGACCCAATATAGTGGCCAGTTTACATCATGAACAAACAACATTGTAAACTAACAGCGTGAACAAAAAAAAAAAAAAAAGTGCAGGCATCAGTGCATATTGGAGTCTGTAACAGTGCATGTCTGAGTCTGAGTGCAAGGTCCAGGCTGGGTATTACGGGCTGTCTCCTGGCTTGGGCCTGTCATGGCTGCATCGAGGATGGAGTGCCTGAAGATACTGTCTGTGCATGCCAGGAGATCCAGGCGGTAGTGCCGTGAAAGGTGCTTATTATGTTATGTTTTATTTCATTTCACTTGATGTATCGCCTTTCAAATAGCAGCAAGGTGGTTTACAAAACTCAAATAATATAGAAATGGGCCATAGGCACTGAAAAGAGAAGAAGTTACATCGCTAAACAGGAAAGTAGGCGGCAAAGGCAAGCATGCAGACAAACATTTTGAACAGAACTGATGAGAGAAGCACACAAGACCAGACCTGGGCATTATGGAGGACCAGGTGGCGGCTCTGTAGATATCCTGCATCAGGACTGCCTTGAGGTTTGCCAGGGTGGTTGCCATGGCCTGGAGCTGGTGGGACTGCATGGTTCCCAGTGGTTGCATATTGGCTTGTGTTTCTATCAGAGGATTTCTAAATGAAAAGAAGGGACTATTGTAGTAATTGATATGGAAGGGCAGACTAGATAGGCTATGTAGTCTTTTTCTGGGTTTCTATGTGTAGCAGAAGACAATGCAAGCAGAGATCCACTGTGAGTGTTTGTTTTGTGACTGGGCTCCCTGGCTTGTTGGGATCGATGGAGACAAAGAGTTGTATGCCTCTCTGAAAGGGGATGGTTCTGTCAATGTAGATCTACAGTGCATGCCTGCAGTCGAGAGTGTGAAGGGGTTGGTAGTCCTGGGTGGAGTGCGGCAGTGGATAAAAGGCACTCCTTCAGGGAAGTCCACTCTGTTGCAAATTTTGGTGTCACCTGCAAAAAGACAGACTTTTCCATTCAGCCCTTTGGCAATATCACTCACGAATATCAATGCTTGACCCAGTACAAGCATTGTGGAACTTGTGTCTCTTGGGGAAACTGCTAGGTACAAATGACCTAGATTGGCCACTGTTGGAAACAGAATACTGGGCTTGATGGACCTTGGTCTGACCCAGTATGGCATATCTTATGTTCTTATGTTTTTATATATTGAACAGTACCGGTCCCAAGACCGAACCCTGGGGCACACCACTAATCACCTTCCTTTCATCCGAGTGAGTTCTGTTTACCGTCACCTTCTGTTGTCTGTCAGTCAGTCATCCAATTTCTGATACAGTTCACCATCTTGAGACCCATCCCCAAGCTGTTGAGTTTATTGATAAGCCTCCTATGAGGAACAGTATCGAAGGCTTTGCTGAAATCTAGGTAGATCACATCCATCTCATGCCCTTGATCTAGTTCTCTGGTTACCCAATTAAAGAACTTAATCAGATTTGTTTGGCAAGATTGTCCTTTGGTAAAACCATGTTGCCTCGGATCATGCAACCTATTGGTTTCGAGGAAGTCCACTATTCGCTCTTTCAGGAGTGCCTCCATTACTTTTCCCACCACTGAGGTAAGGCTTACTGGCCTGTAGTTTGTCACTTCTTCCCTATTACCACTTTTGTGGAGAGGTACCACATCAGCCCTTCTCCAGTCCTGTGGAACTTCTCCTGTCTCCAAGGATCTATTAAAAACATCCTTTAAAGGCCCTGCAAGAACTTCTCTGAGCTCTTTCAGTATCCTGGGGTGTATCCCATCTGGTCCCATAGACTTGTCCACTTTCAGTTTTGCAAGCTGTTCTAAAACGTCATCTTTTATGAATGGTGTGATATCTACTCCATTCCCATTTGTATATTTGTCAATCACAGGTGGTCCTTCTCCAGGATCTTCTCTAGTGGAAAAAAACCAGAAGTATTTAGCATTGTTGCTTTTTCATTGTCACTTTCCATGAATCCGTTCCCAGCACTTTTGAGTCCTGCAATTCCACTTCTGATTTTCTCCTCTCTCAAATATACCTGAAAAAAAGTCTACTCTGCACACTTCACATCTTTAATGATCTTTTCTTCTGCCTTTGATTTTGCTATCCTTATTTCTATTTTTGTCTTTTAGTTTGATCTTATATTCTTTTCTGTGTTCCTCTGTTTGCAAGCTTCTGAATTTTGTGAAAGCTATGGTTTTTGCTTTTATTTGTGCAGCCACTTCTTTGGAGAACCAAATAGGTTTCCTTTTCCTCTTCTTTTTATTTACTTTCCTTACGTATGTATCTGTTGCACCTTTTGTTGCTTTCTTTAGTTTAGCCCATTGCAATTACACTTCCCTTAACCCCTCCCACCCTACCAACTCTTCCTTCAGATACTTGGCCATTTTACTGAAGTCAGCGTTTTTGAGTTTGCTGTGATTTGGATTCCACCTTGGCTTTGATCTCAAACTACACTGTGTGATAATCGTTACTGCTCACCTGGATATTCGACACACTATCTCTGTTGGTGAGCACTAAATCCAAGTCCATTTCCACCATTAGGGCTTCTAGATCAGGAACTTTGTTGGCTACGCTTTGAGCATTTGTACTCATTGCTTTCCAGCATTTGTTGAATGGTTTGCTTGCCTTTTGCATGGATTTTGTTCTACACACCCCTTCCTGCTTGCCATGATGTGTTGTCCAAAAGTGTGGCTGTTTCCAATGTTTTGCTTTTGCTGGGGGTGACGTATTGAACTTGTCAGTCACCCCCTTTCCCTAGTTTAAATGCCTGTCCACGTATTGCCTGAATCTTTCACTTAGGATCTTTTTCCCTGCGGTGGAGAGATGTAGTGCATCAGTACAGCATAGTCTCTTGTTGATCCATATGTTTCCCCAGTCACCTGTATATCTAAATCCTTCTTGTTTGTACCAGGTTTGGAGCCATGTATTAAAGTTATTTGTGATGCAGCCTTTGTCCCCCTTCCCATGAACAGGTAGAATTTCTGAGAATGCAACAGTGTTAACAATGGGCTTGAGTTTCTCTCGCAGAGTCTGGAAGTCCCTTTGAACTGTAGTGACACTGTTTCCAGCCAGGTCATTTGTACCCAAGTGGATGACAACATCAGTTTTGGAGTGCTCACTTTCTGCACTAACTAAACCAACAATTTGTTTCATATTCCTGCTGGCTGAAGAGCCTGGGAGGCATTTGACTATCTTCTCTCCTTTGAGTTGTATTCCCAAGTTGGTGCCTCTGATGATGGAATCTCCAAGGAGTAGTAGTTTTCTGTTTTGTGATTTTTTTCTTCCTATTTGGTGCATTATCAGTAGATTTGGCATGAAATCTATCATTTTAAGGGCACTTCAGTTCACCAGATAGCGGCTGTCACTGCCCATGACATGCCCCAATGCTAAGCGGTTAGCATCAGGGGGTATAGCAGCATTAGTTTGGGGATATTCATCAGCATTTACATGATTTGTGTTTAAGTGCTATGCAGTCGGTGTTGACTCCTGGCGATCCTCTGGATAGTGACCTAAACTGTTCGGTCTTCAGTCAGGCGGCTCATTGTTGATAGACTGGTATCCATAGCTGCTGTTGTTGCATCAATCCATCTCCTTGCCGGCCTTCCTCTTTTACGTTGACTTACGCGGTTTACAGGTCAGTAAACCGTGTGAATGCCTTTCGCTATCGGGCCCAAAGTTTTTTAAACATCAGAGTGCTAATGTGATATTTTAACATTTCTCACAACTTACAGCTTCTGGAAGACTTCATTGTAATGTAATTCTGCACAGTTTGGAACAGTAACGTAAAAGGAAGCATTCAAAAAGCATGCATTAACGCTTATTTATTCATTCAGATGTGAATATTTACTGGGTCAGCTTTTCATACCCGCCTTGCCCAGCAGAGCTACCAATGGGAAAAGAGACCTCAGGAGTAAAATGAATGGTGGGTGTTAATGAGATTTCTAGGCCACTGTTTCAAAATAACCTCATTGTGCAAAGTTTTTGGGATTAGCTCTAGATTTGAGGAACTTCAGAGAATTCTTTTTATCTTTCAATCTGTTTAAACTGCTGAAGGATGGTGCAGTAGATAACCACAGGAGCTCTCGTAGGGTCACCGCATGTGTCAGATGATGGCTGTGGGGACGTGTGCTGAATACTTATGTGAGCAAGCCCTGCAGTACAGCCACAGACCAAGCCCAGCTTCCCATTTTAGAACTGACAGATAAAGAAATGGAGTCGCTGTATTGCAGGTCTGGGGTAAGTTTTTCTTCCCATTCCCTAAAGAATTGCTGAACATTCAAAGAAAAACTGCGCTCACCATGGACCGCACAGATCTTTCCAAGTCTGTACCTGTTCCGTTACAAACTGGTATGTCATTTTAAGTTGGCACCTGTCATGCTTTGTAGCATATAGATATGCTTTGTCTGATTGGTCCACATTGACTGCAGGGTCACAGAACGTTTTTGCAAGCATATGCCAGCAGGGTCCCTTTCCCTGAGAGGAGCCGGGTGTTTCGAGCATGGCTTCGTCCAGGACATGGGTTCCTGGTAGTTGTAGAGTGAATCCCAAGTGTCAAGTCCAGAAACTCAGAGTGTGGGGGGAGTGGAAAGAAGGAAGAATGGACACAACAGTGACTGTTTCAGACCCACAACTAACTGACCAAAGTATTTTCACAATTATTTAGAATCAAAGGAGATTCTACCTTCCAATCAGCATTATTAGATCAAAAGATAAGTTTGGTCTCTTTTCTTAAACGTTCTGCACAGTCTTATTTAATGCAGTTGAAAACTCATCCAGGATGCTGGCTGACATTACTCGCTATAAGCAGGGCCGGCCCAACATATGTGTGAGATTGTTGTTCGTAAAGGGCCCCGTGCTTCAAGGGGCCCTACGCCAACTTCATGCTGCACATGCTGTCTGATAGACTGAGTGTGTCCTGACTTCTGACCATTTTTAGGGCCGGCCCGCACATGGCCCTGTGCCTGCCTGACCGGCTTCAGAGGGAGCAGGAAAACATGAAGCCCCGCGTCACCTCTGCACAGCCGCTGAGTGACGAGCAGTGTTTTCCTTCACTCCGGCGGCTGTGTTCTCCTGCTTCCCACCAGTGCGCTGATTGCCGGGAGGCTAAAGGGCATTTCCTGTTTCATGCAAGACAAGAAACACCCTTTAACATCCCAGCACTCTGCCCAGCCGCTGGAGTGAAGAGGTAAGCCGGGGCATCGAGCTTCCCCAGGTCCCTCTGAAGCCAGCCAGCAGTTGTGGGGCTCTTCGGCGGAGGGGGGGCTAGGACTTGAAATGGGCTGTTGGAGGGACTAAGATAGGACTGGAGATGGCTGATGGGGGGCTAGGATAGGACTGGAAATGGGCTGATGAGGGGGTGCTTGGACTGGAAATGGGCTGATGGGGGGACTAGAATAGGGCTGAAAATAGGCTGATAGTGGGGCTAGGACTGGGAATGGGCTGATGGAGGGGGCTAGAACTGGAAATGGTTTGATTGGTGGAGGCTAGGACTGGAAACAGGCTGATGGTGGGCTAGGACTCAAAATGGACTGCTGGGGGGCTAGGATAGGACTGGAAATGGCTGATGGGGGGGCTAGGATGAAATGGGCTGGTGGGGAGGCTGGATAGGATTGGAAATGGCTGATGGGGGAACTAGGATATGACTGGAAATGCACTGAAGGGGGGGGCTTGGACTAGAAATGGCCTCATGAGTGGCTAATATGAAATGGGCTGCTAGGGTGCTAGGATAGGAATGGAAATGGATGATGGGGTGCCTAGGACTGGAAATGGGCTAATGGGGGGGGGGGCACTAGGACTGGAAATGGGCTGATGCGGGGCATGGGAGAATGGGAGCAGATACTAGGAGGGGCTGAAACTAGAAGGGAACTGATGTTGGGGGAGGACTAGATGGGGATGGGGCGGGGAGTGTGAGGATGGAGAAGAGAAAAGATATTTTGTGTGGGAGGGAAGAAAAATCTACGATTGGCTGGGTATTGGGAGAGTAAGTGGGGACTGAGGATGGAGGGGTGAAATTTGAGTGGATGAAAGAAATAAAGAAAGAAATGGAGGAAAGAGCAAAAGGGGAAGATCAGTATGTTAGAACTGATGTAGAGAGAGAATGGGGAAAAAACTAGAAGAGAGGAAAAAAGACAAATGGACAGCAGACGATGGAGAGTTAACAGACACAATAAGTGACTGGAACAATTGCAACTGAAAAATGCACAAACAAAAGATAGAACAATACTTTATTTTGAATTTATTAACTGGAATATGTCAGCTCTGGGAAATGTGTATCGCTAACGTCTTTGCGCTTTTTTGTTTAGTACAAGAGGAAATTAATATCTCCAGGAACAAGCAGGAATAAGTCCTCACATATGGGTACGTCGGTAACGACGGAGCCTGCGCGGGAAAGCTCCCCAGCTTCCCAGAAAGGAAGCTTTTGGGGCCTCCCACTGCACATGCGCGCTGCCTTCCCACCTTCATGACCAGCTCTCCTCAGTTTCTCTTTTTCCGCGGAGCCAGCAGGTCGTGTTCCTGTCACCGCTGAAGAAATTCTTATTTTAGTTTGTTTCTTTAGACCGCGTACCTGCCTTCCCCATTCCAAAACCGGTACCGCCGGTCTCTCTTTTCTTTTCTTTCAAAAAAAAAAAAAAAAAAAACCTTTTATTTTAGCACAACTTGGTGACTTCGGTTAGGCCTCAGGCCTACACAAATTCTCCTCATGGAGAAACCAGCCCCTTGTTTCAAAAAGTGTACCAAGTGTAGTGCTGTTATTTCTGTTACAGACACCCATGACTGGTGTCTTAAATGTTTGGGGCCTGACCACTCCATTCCGGACTGCCCATCCTGCTCCCAGATGTCTAAACGTGGTTTGCAGAACCGGGCCAACAAATTCCATGTACTGTTTGCTTCAGATAATCCAGCATCACAGTCATCCAGGTCTTCCTCTCCGGATGGATCTCAGGTAACCAAACCTTCTTCGGGCAGGTCCTCAAAAGGCAAATCTCCTTCAAAGTATCGAGAGGTCCTCAATCTTGAGTCGGAGGACCCTGCCCCAGCCAAACAACCCCGGCGGGAAGCTCTGGCTTCCAAAGCTCCATCTATGGGGTTACAGGTTGACATCGATGGCACGGCCTCGACCGATCACCTGTTAGACTGCTCTGGGGTACCGGCCCATGCCGGTACCGACATCCAGGCAGCAGTGGCGTCTATGGACAATACTGTTCAGACCATGCAGCAGGCCATTCTGGCTTTCATTAAAGCTGCGACGCCCTCGGTACCGCATCCAGCGGTTCCGGGTCCGGTTCCGGTACCGTCCCCCATACCGGAACCGAGACCATCGTCTTCCAAACGCAGATCAGTTCCGCATGCCGGTTTTCGCCCGATACCGATCCCATACCCGGTACGCCTGATGTCGATACCGAGCGGTATGCGTATCGTGCGTTGGAAGCAAATAGAGGATACTCTGATTCTTCTGAGGATTTTGACTCCTCTGATGACTCTGATGAGCTGTCTCTTGTTCTTCCTGAAGAGCCTTCTTCCCCAAAGAGGAGAATGTCTCCACCAGAGGATTTGTCCTTTCAAGACTTCATTATAGAAGTAGCTAAAGGACTTTCTATTACTACATCCTCTGAAAAAGAACCTAGATCAAAGAAATTGGATATTTTAGGATACCCTAAGGTTCCTAAAGAGGCAGTCACCCTGCCTATCCATGAAATCCTTCAAGAACACTTGATGGACTTATGGGAGGCTCCTCTAACGTTGTCTCTTCATTCCCGTAGGTTGGACACCATGTACCGGGTCCCTCCTTCTCCTGGTTTTCAAAAAACTCAGCTGCCTCACCATTCCATTGTGGTGAAGTCTGCACTGAAAAAGATTAAGAGTACCAAACGGCACTCTTCTACCCCTCCAGGGCGAGAATGTAAGACCCTAGACTCTTTTGGTAGGAAAATCTTCCAGGCTAGTATGCTTATAGCCAGGATTAATTCATACAGTCTGTATATGGGCATGTTTCTAAGGGAACTTGCCCTAAAGGTACGGCATTTTGCCCCCTTTATCCCTGAGGATAGAAAGGAGGAGTTCATTTCTCTGGTGAAACAGCTTCTAGATGTTTCTAAGTTCTCCAACAGAGCAGCCTTTGATTCCTTTGAGGGTGCCGGTAGAGCTTCGGGCATTGCCATTGCAGCCCGACGACTTGCTTGGCTCCAGGCCTCTGACCTAGAACCCTGGGTCCTGGATGGCTTACGGAATCTGCCCTGTACAGGTGAGAACTTATTTGGTAAAGACTGGCAAATTAAAGCCACTCAAATGGACGCAGAAAATGCTACCTTAGATAGACTTTCTAAGTCTACCTCTACTCCTGCCAAGAAAAAGTCTTTCAAGAGGCCTTACTACAAGAAGGCCAGATTTTCCACAAATACTGGCCAACAATCTTCTCAGCCTCGCTTTGCTGCTAAGCGTCAGCAACCTAAACAGACAAGGTCAAAGCCTGCAGCGTCTGCCACTCCTCAGCAGGCTCAACCCCCTCAGGGGTTTTGACTTGCCCCTAGAGAACTTAACCTTTCTGGCTCTAGAACAACCAGAGCCCCTCACCATTCCCGGAAGGTTAGCTCACTTTGCTCCCAGATGGGGGCAAATTACATCAGAGCAATGGACCCTCTCTATCATCAGAGAGGGCTACAAACTTCATTTTTCCAGCCTTCCTCCACATACCATGGTGAGGCACTTCAATTCTCCCCCATCTCTCCTGGCCCTGTTGGGTCAGGAAGTCTCTTCCCTCCTTGCCCAAAGGGCAATAGAAGAGGTTCCTCTTCTTCAACAAGGGACAGGTTTCTACTCCCCTTATTTTCTCATACCAAAGAAGACAGGGGGATTCAGACCTATCCTAGATCTGAGAGAATTGAACAAATTTCTATACAAGGAGAAATTCAAAATGCTTTCTCTGGGCATTCTCCTTCCATACCTTCAGAGTCAGGATTGGCTTTGTTCTCTAGATCTCAAGGATGCGTACACACATATACTCATCCACCCATCCCACAGAAAATATCTACGATTTCTGTTCCAGGGAAAACATTTCCAGTACAGAGTACTTCCCTTCGGTCTAGCCTCTGCTCCAAGAGTGTTCACCAAATGCATGGCAGTTGTAGCCGCATTTCTAAGAGGTCTGGGAATTTTTGTATTCCCATATCTGGACGACTGGCTCATCCGAGCTCCATCTCAGTCAGAGGCCCAGATTTCCCTGGACCGCACGAGGCACATTCTGCAGTATCTGGGACTGGTGGTAAACCTTCCCAAGTCTCAACTCATCCCTACTCAGTCTCTGGAATTCATAGGGGCCCGGTTGGATACCACCACTGCAAGGGCCTACCTACCTCAGGTCCGGGGCCACCGTCTGGTGTGCTTGGCCTCCCAAGCTCAGTCCAGCAGTCACTTGACAGCCAGGGAAATGCTGCGTCTTCTGGGCCACATGGCCTCCACGGTACACGTGGTGCCCTACGCTTGTCTTCATATGAGAGCAGCTCAATGGACCTTGGCCACCCAGTGGACTCAAGCATCACGAGCGCTCTCCGACCAAATACTCACCTCAAAACGTCTGTTTTGGTCCCTCCAATGGTGGATATCCACCAAGAATCTGTTGTTGGGGGCCCCCTTCCAACCTTTGTTGCCCCAAGCAACCCTCACAACAAATGCCTCCCAAACAGGGTGGGGAGCCCATCTTCAACACCTCTCCACTCAGGGTACTTGGTCTCCACAAGAGACCACCCTTCACATCAACCTCCTGGAACTGCGAGCAATCTTCTTTGCCCTCAAAGTCTTCCATACTCTCCTTGTCAACCTGACCGTCCTAGTCCATACAGACAATCAGGTGGCCATGTTCTACGTAAACAAACAAGGAGGGACAGGCTCTCTGTCGCTTTGCAACGAAGCTCTCAGATTATGGGCCTTCGCCAGAGAGCATCAAATTCATCTTCTGGCAGTGTATCTTCCAGGGGTTCAAAACTCTCGGGCAGACAGACTCAGTCGAGTTCTGCTTCCACACGAATGGTCCCTACATATGGACCAGATACGCAGAATCTTTCAGGAATGGGGAACCCCGGACATAGACCTCTTTGCAAGTCCGTGGAATGCCAAACTTCCCCGGTTCTGTTCCAGGACTCTGTATCAGGGAGCTCAGGCCAACGACGCCTTTCTCCTGCATTGGGGTCAGGAATTCCTATATGCCTTTCCACCCATTCCTTTGATTCCAAAGACTCTGTTCAAACTCCAGAGGGATCACGGATCGATGATCCTCATAGCTCCACGCTGGCTACGCCAAGTGTGGTTCCCTCTACTTCTGCATCTCTCCCAGGGACCCTCCCTGGACCTGGGAGCTGCGCCAGACCTTCTGTCTCAGGAGGAGGGGACTTTGTGGCACCCAAACCCCAAGTCCCTACACCTCAGAGCTTGGTTACTGAAGGCCTAAGCCTTCATGACTTCAATCTTTCTCAACCAGTGAAAGATATCCTTCATGCCTCTAGGAAACCCTCCACGAGGCGTTCCTATGCTTTCAAATGGAAACGCTTTTCCATTTGGTGTGCTCAACAGGGTCTTGACCCTCTAGCTCTTCCTTTGAATTCTCTACTAGACTATCTCCTGCATCTTTCTAATGCAGGCCTTAAGACGAATTCAGTAAGAGTCCATTTGAGTGCTATTGCAGCATCCTTAAAACCTATAAATGGACAACCTGTCTCCTCTCATCCTCTTATTGCAAGGTTCATGAGAGGCCTGACTCTAACTAAGCCTCCCATCCGACCTCCTCCGGTAGCATGGGATTTGAACCTAGTTCTAGGTCAGCTTATGAAGCCACCTTTTGAACCGTTGGTTTCTACCTCCTTGAAATTCCTTTCCTGGAAGGTCCTTTTCCTTATTGCAGTCACTTCGGCTCGCCGCATCAGTGAACTACAGGCCTTAGTGGCTCATCCACCTTATACTAGGTTTCATCATGATAAGGTGGTCCTTAGGACGAATCCCCACTTTATGCCCAAAGTGGTCTCGCCTTTTCATCTTAATCAAGAGGTATATCTACCTGTCTTTTTTCCCGGCTCCTCATGCATCCAGTGCAGAGAGGAACCTTCATACTCTAGATTGTAAAAGAGCTCTTGCCTTTTACCTCAACAGGACTCAGCCACATCGAAAGTCTTCCCAACTTTTTGTGGCTTTTGATCCTTCTCATTTGGGACTTCCAGTCTCCAAACGTACACTTTCCAATTGGATTGCTCAGTGTATTTCCTTTGCTTACCAGAGTAAAAACATTTCTCTGGAAGGCCATGTCACAGTTCACAATGTGAGAGCCATGGCCACTTCTATGGCTCATCTTCACTCTGTATCCATAGATCAGATCTGTCGAGCTGCCACCTGGGCCTCGGTTCATACCTTCACAGCCCATTACTGTTTGGACAAGGACTCCCGCCGGGATGCCTTGTTTGGTCAGGCTGTCCTCAAACACCTGTTCCATACTTGAACAACTCCTACCCACCTTCCCAGGATGGATGCCTGAGATCCATACGAAGATGGCGAACCCTTGGAAGGGGATCTCCCAGGCATCTTAGCTAGGGAGTCCCCATATGTGAGGACTTATTCCTGCTTGTTCCTGGAGATAGCACAGTTACTTACCTGTAACAGGTGATCTCTGGGAACAGCAGGAATTAGTCCTCACAACCCACCCACCTCCCCTAGGAGTGGTATCTTCTATCTATCTTCCTTTCCTCTCTCTATTGTCTCAGCTATAAACTCGAACTGAGGAGAGCTGGTCAGGAAGGCGGGAAGGCAGCGCGCATGTGCAGTGGGAGGCCCCAAAAGCTTCCTTTCTGGGAAACTGGGGAACTTTCCCGCGCAGGCTCCGTCGGTTCCGACGTACCCATATGTGAGGACTAATTCCTGCTGTTCCCAGAGATCACCTGTTACAGGTAAGTAACTGTGCTTTATAGTTTTATTTCTCCAGTGTCATTGTACATTCCAAGTTTAGCTTTTTGGGTTCCAAGTTTAATTATAAGTCTTCCTATTTCTAAATTGCGATCCCTTGTTCTATGTTTGACGGTCTATGTTTTGTATATGTAACCGAGCTGCAGTATTCTGTTCATATGGTTTCTATGTGACAGTGCCTCTTGTTCCCTTGACCCATAGGAGATGTATTGGGTTAATATTTGCAGTGTTGCCTTTTGATAGGTAGGGTTTGGTGCTTTGTGTCCTGGTACTGTTATGATATGGTGGGTTCTCAATGAGCAGGGTTGATAGTACTTCCTAATCTGCCTGGCAGTTGGCACTAGAGTTTAGTAATGTAGAAATCTGGTAGTCTTTTTTATATTCACTGCCCATGCAAATGGTATTCAGACACTCATTAAGAGGCAGGTTTACTAAAAGTTAATTCGTATTCACAAATGTTAATGTGCATTAAGTGCAGGAACAGACATTTATTTCTATTGGCGCAGTGGCACTTAACACACAATAATATTCAGTAAACATGCCCCTAAGTCATTGCCAGTACAAAAGAGGTTTGTGAAGGGCTCCTTTGAAAGCCGTCTAAAATTTTAGATGGGCAGCATATACATTTTAAAATAAAATCAATTAAATTTAGGCAAATTATGTCCAGTGGATAGGCAAATAAGGCCTTGCAATGAGTCTCCACACATAAGAACATAATATATGCTATACTGGGTCAGACCAAGGTCCATCAAGCCCAGTATCCTGTTTCCAACAGTGGCCAATCTAGGTCACAAGTACCTAGCAGTTTTCCCCAAAAGACACAGGGTCCTCAATGCTTTTATTGGGTCAAGCAGTGATATCCCTGGTCCCTTTTAATAATGGTTTATGGACCTTTCCGCCAGGAACTTTTCCAAACCTTTCTTAAACCATGCTATACTAACAGCTCTTACTACATCCTCCGGTAACAAATTCCAGAGTTTGACTACACACCGAGTGAAAAAATATTTTATTTTATTAGTCTTAAATAGTTTACCCTGTAGCTTCATTGCATGTCCCATAGTCTTTCTATATTCTGATAACGTAAAAAATCGATCTACGTTTACCCGTTCCACTCCGTTCATTAATTTATAGACTTCTATCATATCTCCCCTCAGCCGTCTCTTTTCCAGGTTAAAGAGCCCTAACCTTTTTAGCCTTTCTTCATAGGAGTATCCTTCCATCCCCTTTACCATTTTGGTGGCTCTTCTCTGAACCTTTTCTAATAACGCTATATCCTTTTTAAGATACGGCGACCAGAATTGCACACAATATTCAAGGTGCGGTCTCACCATGGAATGATATAGAGGCATTATATCTTTTGTTTTATTTTCCATTCCTTTCCTTATGATACCTAGCATTCTATTTGCTCTCTTGGCCGCCTCTGCACACTGGGCCGAGGGTTTTAACATGTTATCCACAATGACGCCTAAATCTTTTTCCTGGGTGGTGGTTCCTAAAGTGGAACCTTGCATCGTGTAACCAGTTTGGGTTGTTCTTCCCTAGGTGCATAACTTTGCATTTGTCCACATTAAATTTCCTCTGCCATTTTGATGCCCAGTCTTCCAATTTATCAAGATCCTCTTGCAATTTTCCACAGTCCTCTTGGGTTTTAACAACTTTAAATAGTTTTGTGTCATCTGCAAATTTGATAACCTCGCTCGTTATTCCACTTTCCAGGTCATTTATGAATATGTCAAAAAGCAGTGGACCCAGCACAAATCCCTGGGGTACACCACTATTCACTTTTCTCCATTGGGAAAATTGGCCATTTAGCCCAACCCTCTGCTTTTTATCTTTTAACCAGTTCCTGATCCACAGTAGTACACTGCCTCCTATCCCATGACCCTTTAGTTTTGCCAAAAGTCTCTGATGAGGGACCTTGTCAAAGGCTTTCTGAAAGTCCAGATACACTATATCAACTGACTCACCTTTGTCCACCTGTTTATTCACACCTTCAAAAAAAACATAACAGATTAGTAAGACAAGATCTTCCTTGTCTAAAGCCATGTTGGCTGTCTCCCATTAAGCCATGACTATCAACATGCTGAGTAATTTTGTTCTTTATGATGGTTTCTACCATTTTTCCTGATACTGACGTGATGCTCACTGGTCTGTAGTTTCCTGGATCACCCCTGGAACCCTTTTTAAAAATTGGTGTTCCTTATCGTTCCTGCAATTTAGTCCTCCACCTCCGGGTTGTGCACCTCCTCCTGCAGCTTGGAGACTGGGCATGTCAAAGTCATGACATCACTGGATATAGCCTGCTGGTATCTCCCATCAACCCCAGTGTGTCTAGTCTCCATGCAGCAGGAGGACGTAGTGCACCTAGTTGCTGGGCTCACTTGAGGAGCGCATAAGAAGCAGTTAGGGACTAGATTGAGGTTTTTAAATTTTCTTTGGTGGTTCTTCTCTTTTGATTATGTTATCTGTAGCTTTAAAAAGTTAAATCTAACTAAATATCAGTGACAGTATTTCAACCGGCTGCAGTCTGTCTCCTGCCCTTGTTATCTGCCTGATACTGTCGCATTTCTGTAGCAGCTCTCTCCTCCTTGATGGTACGGAGGAGAGCACTGCGTGGCAACACATGATCCCCTGTCGAATCCGGGCTGGTGTTTCTCTAAGAGGTGCAGAAGGGAGGCAGGCACGGTCCGCAGCTTTCCGCTCGCTCTGGTGTTGAGTGGGGCTGCTTGCAGAGAGTGCTGCAAGCACGCAGTAGGAACAAGCTCCATTCTGTTATTTTAAGTAAGTTTAAATGATTTAAGTTGTGTTGCGGTTCTTTTGGAGGGGATGCGGGGCCAATTCGCATTCAGTCCGTGTTCCTGAGGACATTGAGATTGCTTGTTTATCTCAAAACGGGGCATTGGCGCCTAAATGCGAGTACATGCGTCAGCCATTTTTACCTCATCTTCTGTCGCGTGGTGGTATCGCTGTGGAGGATGGTAATTTTCTGCTTGATTTCTGTTAATTAGTGTAATTTTTTTTCTTTTCCTTATGGTTACAAGCTTTGCCAGATATGTTTTCGCAGTGAAACGGACCGGCTGAAGCTCGAGCCGTTGTTTCCCGAGCTTGTGAGAGCGCAAGGCTGACTAGGTTTTCTTTTTCTCTTTTACCACGGACTCAATTCAGGTTTTTTGTTTGGCTCCCTGGCCTAACTATTTCGATTTTTTTCCAACAGGTTGTTTTCATTTATTTTCTGTTTCTTCTAAATTGTTGTTTGACATAGCTCAATCAAGGATCAGCCATATTTATTTAAAAAAATTTTCTTATGGAAATATTGCTCAAATAGACAGAAGAGCACTGGTGCTTCATTACATTAAGCCATTTTCCACAATAGAGGTGTTCACATTTAATTTCTAGATGAGGTAGTTCAAGACAGCTCGAGTGGGGAGTCTTGGGGTACAATGGTACACCTTAGATCCAGCCTTGGTATGAAATCTTTGAGGTTTCTTGAGGCATCGGTGCCGAAAGCATCTAAGGCCCATCTATTCTTTAGAGCAAGCCTAGGACGGAGAAATAAACAATCATGGCTTGAACATGCAAACAAGTAAATTGAAAAATGCCAGTCACAACTATTACAACACAAATATAGTGACTTGGAAGCAGTACGTTGGTCTGCCAAAAAAAAAAAGTCACTCGGTCAATGGAAATGTGCATTCCTTAATTAATCGCAAAAGAGTGTGCTCTTGAATGTTGGCTATTCCTCAAATTAAACTTTTGGCAACCAGAGATGATCCAAACTGGACCTTGGTGAGTTTAAATATCAGTTTACTCCTATTTTTAAAATTGCAGCGTGGACACAAAGTCCACGCACCTTTGATAGGTCTACTCTCCTGGAATGTGTGACCGGAGGGGAGGGAGGACGTAGGGAATAGAAGATTTCTTCTATTCTTTCTCTACTACAAGTCTGTCCGGTTCTCTCCGGGTTTGTCCCTGCTTGGGGACTTGAGCTGGAAACAGATGGCTATTGTTTTTTCTGGAGTACCGTCTGGCTGGGATGGACAAGCGCTTCATGAGTCCATGCCTAGCAGCATATCTGGTTGTCCCTACCAGGGCACACTAGTCGGGAAGCGCTGCAATAGGGTTTTAAGCCCCACTGCCAGTTTTGCAGAGGTCGAAGCTTCGGCTCTCAAAAATAAATAAATAAATAAAATAAAGTTTTTGTCACGGCATGAGTTTGGTTCAACATGTATCTCGGCAGAGAGGATTCAAGGCCACAGAGTAGAGACTATAGGTGAACCTTACGTATCAGATTTCTTTGGAATAGGCTGTTAGTTGTCAGCAGCGGCTGCACAACGGTATGAACAAAAGGAACGTGCAGAGGACCGAATATTAGTGGTTCGAAGACCTTAAGCACTGGAGGGCTTTAAGGGAGTTGGCGAAGTTCGAACAGTGTAGGTAGGGGCGAATGGATGTACTGAGTGGGACACGTCATCTACACCTTCTAAAATCTCTTATGTGACCACGAATTGGCGGCTGTTTCCATTTTAGGTGGTAGTAACCTTAAAAAAAATAAATAAAAAAAATAAAATAAAAAAAGAAGAAAGGATGGTCACCACTTACATGCAGGGTCAGTGCTAACCTCGGTGGCAAGTCAGAAATAAATTTTTATGTACCAGAATGAGGTAGATCCCATGTCGGTGTCTCAAATCTCTGACTTCCAAGGCCATTTAGCAAGCTTTGGATTGGACTTGGCAGATAGGGGTGTTCGTACCGGGGCCGAGGACGTTTCTCGGCTTCGGGCGACGCTCTACTTAGTTCTTCGTCCCCAAGGCAGAAGGTTCTTCCGTTCGTTCTCGGCCTCAAGGTACAACATCGCTGTCCATCAACGTTTCACGTTGTATGCTACCGTGGGGAATTGGTAGCGACGGCGGCTCCACGAGGACAGTCCTTCCCAGCACTTGGTCTTAGGGACGTTTGCGTATACCTGTTCAGTTCCCAGCCTAGGGCTCTAGGGTTAGGCTCAGCCTGTTACATCCAAAGGGGAGGCCGTGTGGGGGTTCAGTTCTTAAGAACACAAGAGATGCCATACTGGGTCAGTTCCTGCTTTGCAAGCCCAGTGTCCTGTTTCCAATAATGGCCAATCCAGATTAGCGGTTTCCCAGGGAGACGGATAGGCTCCTCTGTGTGGGTGGTGGAGCAAACAGTGGAGTCATGTGCATATTCAGAGTTTCGTTGCATGTTCAACAGATGTGACACTGTTAGGTTATGGGTTTTGTAGGCCCTCTTGAATTGTAGAAGGTGTATATAAAAAACAGTTAAATTATTAATTTTTCCCAGGTCTCTGATAAAGCTCATGGACCTTCCGCCAGGAGCTTGCCCAAACCTTTTTTTGAACTCAGCTACATTGCAGAGGTTTTTCGTGCAGGGCTCTGGGAGTGTGCAGGAGACCCAATGGTCCTTCAACCGACTGGAACTGCAAGCAGTACGCCTGCTGTTGCAGACGTTCGCAGCTACGGTGATAGGTCGAGCGGTGCGAGTGCAGTCTGGCAACTTTGCGGAGGTGGCCTGCTTCAATCAGCAGGGCAGAGCCGGAAGGGCGGCCATGGCGGCCGAAGTGGAGGATCGGTTTGCATGGAGGCAGCCTCAGTTTCCAGCCATCTCAGCGACCCATATTGCAGGAAAAGACAATGTGACAGCGGTTTTCCTCAACAGGGTCCGAGTAGAGGCTGGAGAAAGGGAGTTACATCCGGAGGTGTTCGCTTGGATCGGTCGCAAATGGGGACAGGCAGTAATGGTCCTCATGGTGACATTTCAGTTTGCTAGATCGGGTCGTTTCGTCAGCAGGGGACACGAAGGGATGCTGAAAGGCATCAATGCACTGATACTACGGGGGCCGTAGTCCGGTCTTCTGTTTTCCACCGGGGGCACCCATAGACGGGGTGGTTCAGCGTAGCGAGGCGCATCGAGGAAAGGTGTTATTGGGGAACTCGAGCTGGTCAGGTCACCCAAGGGATGCTGACCTCTTATGGTTGGTCAATGGGACTCCTTGGAGGTTCCCGCCATTGGAGAATCTTTTGCTACAGGGTTCCCTCCAAAAGCCTCGGGTGGATCGGTTTTCGCTTACGGTGTGGTCATTGAAAGAGCAAGGTTAACAAAAAAAAAAAAAGAGATTTAAAAGTATACAGCCCTTGCATATGTACGTCTATGCCGCATCTTTGAGGACTGGTGCTCGTGGAGGCACGTTCGCGCGACTACAATGTCAGTGCCCTTGATAAGTTTTTGGCAGGACAGTTTGTGGTACGATTTCACGAGGCGGTTGCCAGGCTGCAGCCCTCACGTAGAACATTCCTTCCTCAAAGGGAGTTCAATTTGTTTTTAGGGGCGTTAGCTAGAGTGCCATTTGAGCCCTTGCAACAAGCATTGGTTAAGAATTTAACCTCGAAGACAGGTTTGGTGGCCTCTGCTAGGCAGGGTGAATTTCTGAGTTGCAGGCTGTCAGACGGCTGCCTAGGGTGAGAACTTACACAATCTTGACGATGCATATATTCATATGATTCTTGCAAGGTATTGTGGGTATTGTAGTTCATTCACTCCCAAACACAGCTGAAGACAATAATTGAGTTGTGAAACCAAGTGGTAAGGCCAATAAAATACTTCTTTTATTGATGGGGTTTAATTCACCCAGCACAAATATGCTTGGTAGCAATATAAATGAGGTTACTTGCTTGCAGTGTTTAAATGGATAACATAAAGTCACAAAGCAAATCAGAAAACAACCTTCAGCTTGTCAGGCAATTAGCTAATGTTTTCTTAGCAAATAATTACCAAAGGAAAAAGGCACAAAGAAATAAAGGAACTTTGCTTGTTAGGTTAACTTCTGCTTATTTTCCACACAGATCCCAGCAGTGATTCTCCCTTGCTCACACACACAATCAGGTGCAGCTTTAATTACTATCAATTGACCAGCTGAAACCCTTTAGCTGGCTGGCTGCTACTGTGTGAACCCAAATCCTGCTTTAAGAGCTGTTTGCAGTGGAAATAAAGAACAAAGTTAGGTTTCTTTGTGATGGCTGATGTGTTTGCTCACAGAAAGCTAGCAATAGCACTTGGATAAAGAACAGTCCATGTAATTAATAGTCTCATCTGCTGTAATTTCCCCTTCATCAATCAACATAGGGTCACTATCATACATTGGCACAGATGAGTCTTTCAATAAGGCACTATCATGAGAATGCTTATTCCCTTGCTGCCATTCACTATTATAGATAGGGTCTGGATCAGTGTTCATACCTGAGCCTCTCCTGCTATCATAATTCCTCTCTGTATAGCCTGGCCAGTATGTAATCCAGTTCTGATGTCCAGCCTTCCAATCTTGATCCCTGGACACTGGATCCTCTCTCACATACCTTCTGGCCTTGGTCTGAAAGTCCCTTCCACGTGTAGTCTTCTCTCTTCCAGGTAACCACTGGTGATTCCTATCTCTGCCATTCCATTCCTCTGGCTGACTCCAGTCCAATGGACTCTGCTGGCACTTGGAATACCTCCCAGTATGGGTACTGCCTTGGACTCTCCCAGACCTTCCAATGGGCTTTCTTCTCTTCCTTCCAGAGAGTTTCCTTCTCTCTCTATCCGCTTGGCTTGGCTTCTGTTTCTCCAAGTGATGCTGGTGCTTGAGCTTGTAGCTGTTGCTGTCTCCTTTCCTGAAGCTCTTTCTGTAGCTCTTTCTGTAGCTGGGCTGGAGCTTGTAGCCGTTGCTGAAGCTCTCCCTGAAGCTGTTATCTGAAGAATAAGCTCTATTCTTATTCTGTCCTAATGTGTGCTCCTCCCTAACACAGCGCAGCTGTGTTGAATCAGGCCCTTCCCTTTGAGATGAGTGCTTAGGGATTACCTCATAGCTCTCTTGATTGCACACACATTTTCTCACTTCAGCCCCTCTCATGGCTGCTGGAAACCTGGTGCATTCTGGGACTGGTAGTCTTTTATGTGAAAACTCTGTTTTCTTACTTCTACCAAAACTGACAGGTTGCTTGTTCAGAGTCACATCATCTTTTCTATAGCTCCTACCTGAGCTATGATAAGCTTCCTTATCACAAGGCATTGTCCTGTTGGGTTTTTCTCCAGTGAAAGGTGGCCTTGCGGCCAGTTCCGTTTGGTTTGATCAAAGGTGGTTGCTCCGTTTTGCCTAGATTGCATGTTTTTTCTCTTCCAGCGCTAGGTTCTGCGAAGGGGAGCGTATTGGGCCATAGCTTGCACTGTGTGAATGTCCAGAGAGCACTTCGGCAGTGTTTAAACCTTGCGCTAGTCGGCTCGTCTTCCTTCGGATTGTTCAGAGAGTACCGCAAGGGTGTTGCGGCGGCGAAGGATTCCATGTTTAGATGGATTCGAGCGCCGATGGCGTCAGCTTATCTTCGGGACCGTACAATCCCAGTGGGCTTACGAGCTCGCTCTACCGGGGCGCAAGCGACTTCTTGGGCGGAACATTTTTGGCTTCTGCCAGCGGACAGCTGTCGAACGGCCACAGGGTCGCGTCTCCATACTTCCAGTAAGCACTGCCGCCTGGATGTTCGGGTGGCTGAGGATGCCGCTTTCAGGCAAGATCATTTCCGTTTTTACTTCGAACAAGGAATAAGTACAGGAGGACGCAGTGAGCCTAGTTGCTGGGCTCACTAGAGGAACAAATAAGGAGCTTTTAGGTTAGCATAGAGAGGCTTTAGTTTGATTCCTGGTCGTCTTTCTGTTCTTATTTTCAGTAGCTTTCATCACCAGGATGTTCTGGCAGCGAGCGAGGCCTGTTCAGCTTGGCGTAGTAGCGATCTGGGTGGAAAGGTCCCTCCCAATAATTACTGCTCTGATACATCCCAGAGGTGGAGGACTAAACTGGAGGAACGTTAAGGAAATAGAAATTACACTTACCTGGTAATTGTCGTTCCTTGAATGATGACAGTTTAGTCCTCATTCCTGCCCGGGGGGGGGGGGGGTGTGATTTCTTCAGAGTCTTTTCAGATGGAAGGAAGCATCAATTTCAAGGAATGAGAAAACCTGTCAGACTCTGGATCGCAGTGAGTATTCCTCTCTGAGCTGTTCCTTCCTTTTTGCTTGTTTAAGTAAGGGGGTGGCCATTAAAAAGGGCCCTCAGGTTGAGGGTTGGATAGTTCGGTTAAGTTATTCTGCTTATTTGTTGCTTCTCTGAGTTTGCTTTGTCAATAGTACACTGGGGCTGATGGGAGATACCAGCAGACTATATCCAGTGATGTCACGACTTTGACATGCCCAGGCTCCAAACTGCAGGAGGAGATGCACAACCCAGAGGTGGAGGACTAAACTGTCGTCACTCAAGGAACGACAATTACCAGGTAAGTGTAATTTCTGTTTACATTGGCGATCGTCCAATCTTCAGGTATTACAGATGATTTTAGTGATAGTACAAGATTACTAATAGCAGGTCTGCAATCTCATATTTCAGTTCTTTCAACACCCTTGGATGTATACCATCTGGTCCAGGTGATTTGCTACTCTTCAGTTTATCAAATAGCTGTAATACATCGTCCTGGTGTAGCGATATTTCTTTCAATTCTTCCGCAGTATCACCTTTAAATACCACTTCAGTCATGGGTAACATCCCTACATCTTCCTCAGTAAAGACCAAAGCAAAGAATTCATTCAGTCTCTCCACCCCTGGCTATAAGATGCTTATTCTATATTCCTCTAAAGCACTGCTTTCCAAACCTTTATCCCATGTGACCCTATTTTAGCAACTGAAAATCCACGTAACCCCAGATGATGTCAAAGTGGCAGCTCTACAGCCACCTTCCCTTACCTCTCATCGAAAGCAGGCAGTCAGCACAGGTCCTTTGTGTCGGTGTGCAGTGTGTGCTTACAGAACCGGTACACATGAGTTTCCAGTCAAGACTGACCTATCCACTAGTGGCTGCCTAGGGCAGCAGGCCCCTGTATGTGGCATTGGCCTCCCTTCTCCCAGTGAAGTGGCAGTTCATCACCGCCAGGCTGCCCCTCCTAGCATCCATCTTCTCACCTGGGAGGAGGGGGTGGCACAGCAATGCCTCCACTGCCTCATGCTTTAAAGTGCTCACGGTCTGCCACTCTTGCCTCCTCTTACAGAGCAGGGTGGAAACAGCCCTGTGGCGCTGAAATTGAAAGGTAATTGCCACCGCTGCACATCCTGAGAGGGGTGATGGCAGCAGGGGGTGGGGGAGGCACAAGAGATGAGGGTTTACCCAGGGTGCCAGATCTCCTTGCATAAGGCTTCTGGTTTGCCTAGGGCACCAATACACTGAACCAACTCTGAGGCCGGCCCCGGCCCTGGTTAGGAAGGAGGTTGAAGCTTCCAGTTCCTATTTCCCCCTTCATGTCATTTCTTTTTTTTTAAATTTAATATTTCTTGATTTTTAAATTTACCAAGGCATACTTGTACAGAAAAGGGAAACCAAAAGCAACCAATTACTAGAAAATAAATTAACAGGATACCTATCAATGAAATTCCCTACAGTCCACACATAAGGAGGGTCGAAAGAAAACACAGTGGAATAGGAGGTAATACCACTGCATAACTAGAAACAAAAAAATATTCATTCCTGAGTAATTAGATGGGTGTAGAGGGCCCCAGGCTGATTATACACTTCAAGCAGCACTATCCTGGCCAGTAATAGATGGTACAATAGATACCCTAGTGCTGATAAAAGCTGACAAATTACCAGGTTAAAAAAAAACATCTTTGGGACTTATATATCACTAAACATTTGTAAAGGAACCGTAAATAGTGCGTGGCACCAAGCTGCAACACTCCTGATTTTAACAGCAAAAATTGCCTTTGCCTCTCTTTCATTTCATGGGCAACATCAGGAAAGACAGAACAAGAGCAAGCGCTTTTTATAGTAAAGTTTCAGTAACCATTCTCTGTCCAATGTGAGAATACAAGTCACTAACAATATTGAAATTTGCATTGAGTCTGATATAGAAGAATTCAATAACTTGGAGACATTAAGTACGTCCATATTAGTACCAGAATCCAAACCTCCTGTCTCTTTTTCCCCTTTGGTAAGTAGAATGCTTTTGAAATTAGAGGAACAAAATCTTGTGGCACAGAGAATCTCCACCATATACGTCCTGAGCATATCCAGTGCAGACATCCCAGCCATCTTAGGAAAATGTAAAACCCAGAGGTTCGATGCATGGGCAGAATTTTTCCAGCATTTCAACTTTAGCTTGACGAGCTATATTGTCAAATCAGAAAAAGAGACCAACTTCTAAATGTTCTCATCCACTCTAGTTTTTAAATCATTAGTCACTCTCATACGACTCCAGTTTCGACGTGCTCTGCTTCACCTTGGATGAAAGCGCTGCTGTCTGTTGAGAAATAGTTGCAGATAGACTGGTTATTGCCTCCCAATTATTATTCAGTGAATCTTCTTGGGGCAAGAAAGATGAATTAAATTAGGCGAAGAGGTAGCAGTCAGTGCGACCACAACATTACCTGCGCCAGGGCTACTGGCCTGGAGTACATCTGCCACTATCTCCTTTTCAAAGGGGTTTCTGAGAGCCTCAGAAGACATTGCTCCATCCTCAGCTGCCGACTCCCCCTGCACCAATGCACTCAGAATGCCAACTTCTGGCATTTCAGGAGCTTGAGTGAGCTGGAGAGTAGTGAACTCCCCTGAAGGTTGTGGTAGGCACCACACTCTCTCAGGAGACAAAGTGGTGTTAGGATCATCAGCTCGCTGGAAGCCTCCCCTTCTCCCAGGAACCCCTCCTGACTGAATCTCCCTCTTAGCAGCCTTGGTAATGACAACATACCGATCCATAGGACCCGGCACGGTAGGCTGCAGCTCGGCAGGGTAAACATTTGCCTTCCCTTTTCAGCATGAGTAAGGTAAGCGCATACAGCCCTCAAGCATCCATCTTGTTACAAACTCGACCCCCCCCCCCCCCTTCTTTTCTGCATTTCCAACTGGTGCAGGTTTGCCAGAAAAGAGTCTGGAAATCACATGGGCTGAGAGAGAAGGAATTTTTACACTATTTCGGTTCTTGTCCCAGAAAACATTTTTGGGGTGTTGGAGTTCTCGCATCCAGAGGCACACGGGAAGGAGAGAATGAACTTCACCTTAGGCATACAGGTACCAGGGAAGGCCCCAGAGAGTAGAGGAGTTACTCAGAGAAATCATTTCCATGAAATCCAGGAAGGAACTTTTCACGTGTTGAAGGTGAATGTTACAGTGCAACAGAAAAATACAATTTATCTATGTGAATAGATTAATCTCCCAGAAAACATCCATTGTGTTGAATTGTCATTTATTATAACCATTTATTTTCAGCAAATGTATTGCTTGTGGCTTTTTATTATAGTTAAATCTGCTTATTTAAACATGATGCCAGGAACATACAAAGCACATTCAACTTAAAAAACGCGAACATTGTTGCCACATGTTTTGAAGATACAAGGATGCAAAACCAGGGCTTTATCTTTTGTATATTTCCCCCCCCCCCCCTCTCATATATTGCACCACCGTTCAATGGGATGTTACACAAAGACAACATAGTTGAGAGCCATACTGTGACCTCTGGGTGCTAGTGATTGTATATAAGGTTCCCAGATTTCCAAAAACTTCACATGCCTCATTGCAGAGAACTGGGCAGTTACATTTTCCATCTGTATCAAACGATGCAACGTGTTGCACCCAGCCCAAAAATCAGATGGATCTGTACAAAGCCACATCAGGAGAATCCCCTTTAAGCTCAACAAAATGACCTTACTTACAAACCCCTCTGAAGAAAATACTTCAGAATATATGTTTTTAATTTTTTTTTTAAGAGAACCGGCTATACTGGTAGGTGTCGAAGGAAGGCAGACGTGACCACAAAAAAATAAAGAATTAACAAGAATTTTCTGCGGTGACAGGGAATGTGACCTGTCGGCTCCGTGGAAAACAAATTTTAGTTTTTCAATTGTGTTTGGTCCTAGTCTCTGGTGTCTGTTTTCTTCTGACTTCTCTTACCTCTGTTCATGAATCTCCTATTTATTTGCCTTTTCTTCTCTCTCCTCCTGCCTTCACTTCCTTCCTTAGGTCAGTCGCTAACACTACTTTCTTCTTTTCACTTTTCCTTGGATTATTTTTCTGCTTCTCTATCCAAATCTCATTCCTCCTTATCAACCACTTCTCAATTTTACATTTTTTAAACTATTTAGCTGCAGCTTTCCATCTCTTCCCTCGCCCCATCCCTCCCATTCCCTCTCTCTCTCCTTCCCCCAGCCTCTTATTTCCCAGTCTTTAACTTACTCTCCTCCCCTCTCTCCCCCCTACCCAGCTTATCTCCTCTGTGTCCCTATCCCTGTCCTCCCCATGTCCATCACCTCCCCTCTTTCCCGTCCCTGTCCAGCACTTCCCCTTCAGAGTCCTATCTTTCCCCTGTCCAATATCTCCCCATCTTTCGCATCAGAAGGGGCAGGACCAGCACGCTGGAATCCTGACCCTGCATTTTTGCTTGCGTTTACTTTATATAGCCATTTTTTATACAGCTTTATCAGTTCTGTCAAAACAGTTTACCTTGTAACAAACATGATAATGTACATTCAACAGGGACATTGATAACTTGGATCTTTCTGAAGCAATGGAGGGGTTAAGTGACTTGCTCAAGGTCACAAGGAGTGCTAGTGGGAATCAAACCCTGGTCTCTTGTTTCCTAAGCCAGTGCTCTAACCATTAGGCTACTCCTCCACTCTTTTAAATTTCCTCTTTTAAGTCACTTCTGCCAGCAATGCTAAGAGGCAGCAGCAGCTTAATAGAGGAACTTTATAAAACCCCAAACAAGAGTGTGGAGTCCCGATTCCAATGCGCTTGTCTCTGCTGGCCCTGCCCCCTTCTGACACACGTCACACTAGGAGGGGGCAGGACTGCTGAGAGACAAGCACCTTGGAATCGGGGCCCTGTGCTTTTGCTTGGGTTTTTTTTTTTTGGCGGCCGCCGCTGTTGCTGTTGTCGCCTTGAGGGAGGCCATGGGGTGATGTCGACATGCCGCAGACTCGGGAAAAATAGTGGCAGTGACAGAAGCAGGTTCCCTCTCAAAAAACAGCTTTTGCATGGCCAAATTTAACTTTCTGCCGGCAACCGGCCTGGCCGTATATAAACTAACCAGTTGGGAACCCTAAGTATAAACAGCATGAAGTCTGTCTACCTTTTGGGAACCTGAAAGATACTTGTTACGTGGACTGGCCACTGCTAGAAACAGGATGCTGCATCTGATGGACCTTTTGTTCTGACCCAGTATGGCAAATCATACGTTCTTACATTGGATGTCTCCAGCAGTGAGGGTTGCAGGTAAATCTTGTGAAAGCAGAGGTGCTTCTCGTGGCCCAGAATGTAAGTTTCAGGGCACAACCTCATGGAAGCTCTGCCAGGATGATTTGACAGTGAAGTTGGAAATCCATTAAGAAGACTTATAGATAAAAATATAACATTTCAATCACAATTTAATCATAGGTTGAAAGCAGCGCGGTACTGTCACCCTCTACTGTCTGAGAATGTTCATACCATGCTCCAGGCTGTAGTATTACCTTCATTGATGACTGTAATAGTCTTTGTCAGGATGTATCTGTTCATAGGTTACAGCCCTGTAGCTACCTGAAACTAATGCTTCAAGGTTAATATGCAGCCGCCTCGAACAGTGCATATAACACCCCTATTAAAACAGCTTCATTGGCTTCCTGTGGGCTTCAGGGTTAGGTGTAAAGCTTTGATGGTATATTTCAGATTGCCTGTAATGCCATGTCTGCAGCTTGAAGCCAGAAATTGCAGAAAGTCCCTCACATGCTAGTTTACAGGACATTTACTGTAGATTCTTCCCGCTGCAGGCGTAAAGGAAAATCAGCACAGCTATCTGAGGGCATTTACTTTATATGCCCCCGGGATGGTGGTATTCCTTGTCACATGCGCTGAGAATGGTTAGGGATTTGCAGGATTTTAGGAAAAGGTTAAAAACGCATCTGTTTATTGAGCTTTACTGTGCAGAGTAGGGTTATGTGTAGGGCTTGTGTTATTTTTGCATTGTCTTTTGTGATCTTTGTGGGGCTGATATTCAGCAGCCGGATTTCACTGCTTTAATAAAAACCTTGATATTCATTGCCTTGAATATCAGACTTTGCCGTATAGTGCTATATCTAACCGAGCCAAGGCGAAGTTCAGCCACTGCCTGGTTAGCTACAGCGACTAATGTTAGGAGAGCTTTACGTCTGCTGTTCTTTAGCTACCCTGAGAAATAACAGAGCAGCATCTGAGTATTGCTGCTCTCGGGAACGCCCCAAGGTTAAGTGGTTAATATCAATGCATCTAACAGCGTTGGAGAGAGAATCAATGACACAAACTGGCCGTGTGCCGCCAGATATCCCGCTGAGCCCTCCGCGTATTAACTTCCCAAATTTCTCAGCTACTATAATTGAATTCTCTGTAGGGTGTTTTCCCTTTTTATTGGGCCAATCTAAGAATCATCTGAAGGTACAGGAGCTTCCTAGACCTCATATCCTAAAAGCTCATGTTCTGTCACCGCTTTTGAGGATTCTTACCTTAATCTAATAAAAGGGATGCGGGTCTGCACAGAGAATCAAATTTCTCCAGGCCTGACACAGCTACTGACCCTCTGCACGGAGCAGTCACAGTAAGCAGTGGCAGAGTCCTGCGGCTCCAGCCTCCGCTAGCAGAGTCCTTGCCTGGGCTGAAGCTGGTAGGAGACACTGGCTGTTCCTCTCTCTGCCCCTTATTTCCATATGTCATAGTGTCATAAGGTGATATGGCCAACAGGACAGCTTGTGTCCATTTCTTGGTAGTGCTCAGTAACATCCTCGCCCCTGGCTCTAAGTGCTGAGTTCCTGCTGCTTTCTGTCTTCCTAGGTCTTGTGATTATCCAAGCGCAGAGTTCTAATTCTCCTCCTCCTCCTCCGCTAGGTGAATGGGCTTCTGAGTGGCTCTGTCCTCCTTTCTGTTGATGAGACCCCAGAACGAGAGATACAAGAAGTAGAATGGTTCTTTGGTTCTGGAGAACGTTTACCCACTGGATGATTTAAAAACAGAATGTTTGAGGAATTCCATTATAGTGACAGATTTCACCACAGAGTGAAGATGTTTAATGAGACAACGCTGAGAGTTGATGGACTGGAGATGGGGGACACTGGGACCTTTCAAGCTCAAATTAGGTTTATAACAGGATATTTAGTGACACAAGACTTTCACCTCTCTGTGTATGGTAAGTGTCATTAATACAAATATGTTTTATCCTAATCAAACTCACAACCCATAATCCCAAATAATCTTGTATCCTGAGGAGAGCAAACCAGTTGCTTGGTTGAGATACTTTGTCTGCAGAGTGAAGGAGAGATGCGCTTTCCGATGGTGCCACGTCTCCCCCTTGGGTCAGACATCCAGAGACAGGAACGAGGGTCTGTTGCAACTACAGGGATTTGCTCATGCAGATAAATGTCGTTCCTTCCCCTTCTCTCCCTTTCATACTTGCCACACACAGGCTGAGCAGCAAATGTATGTGACGGGGTCTTGAGCCCCTGAGAGTGGCTGTGGGGCAGTTGTTATATTTCCGATGGCCTCATTTCATTCAGTCATATCACTGTATCATAAAAGCACGTAAGGATGTGACAGTTGTACTGAAAATTTGAGGCATTAAAATCCATAAACCACCCTATCTCCAACCCCCCACCCTGGACCAGTTGAGCCACTAACCACACTTTACGGTTGCCTACGGCGGCAGCTGCAGGGGGATTGGCAGAGAGCCGCTGGAGCAATGTTCCCTCTAATTTTCTGTAGGCTGTGTGCGCGCATAAAATATCAGCTGTGCAGCTTTTGAAGGAAGGTTAAATTTTTGTGCGCCACATAATGACACTCGGAGTTATATACATTAAAATTTGACTACACGTCAGAATACGGTATGTACATCACATTGATTGCACTAGAAAATATTGTAGAACTTGTGAAAACCATAAATATACAACAGCTTTTCAATTTTAAGAAAGTCTGTGTTGTTTTCTATCAGAATCAGAACCGTAATTTTTGTGCGCTCTGTTGTAAAGTATGTGCGCTCACTCGGTGAGGTGTGTGCGCGCGCACACGCGCACAGCTTAGAGGGAACAGTGCGCTGGAGTCAGTGTAAATGGATAAACTCGTAGAACCGTCAGCAGCTGCTCTTACCTGCAGGGAGGGCGGGACGTTTCCAAAGAGGCCATTTACTCTGGTAAAGGACATTTAGAGATTGCTCTCATTTGATATATATTTATGAAACAAAGGTTCAGATTTAAAAATATAGAGGGGCACACTGGCAGCGATTAATGCGCTTAGCAGACCTGCTGATCGTGTTAATTGCCCTGAGCGGCATATTCATCAGTATATAATCGGCTTGTGCTACTATCAGGGGCGACCCTAGGGTGATTCAAGACCAAGTGGGAGATTCATTGCAGGGCCTTATTTGCATAACACTTTGTATTTGTATACTGGAAAATAATCCTGTTGGCTGTGAATTCAAGATCATGGTGCACAGACTGGATTGGACCATATCAGATCTGGAAAAACCAGGAAATCAACCATAATAAAGCTGTTAGGACACAAAATAAAAATAAACTGAGATGTTCCTTTCATTTTATTTCCTCAAATCTGAACTAACAAAATATTTTAAAATTTCAGAGAGGCAATAACAAGAACATAAAACTGTGAATCTCAAAGACGATCCGTATTCCATTAATCACCACCAACACCTTACAGTTGATACCACCCCAGGAACAAAAAGAAAAAACGAAAACCACGGTACAGGACCTATAGAAGAAATCTGCAATTCCAAATTAGCACTAACTTCTAAAGCTCACTCATTGAGGAGCCTGTTCCATACTGCAGTGGACCCTAGAAGAGCCCTATGCCTACTAGGAAAACTGAATTACTACAGATCCCTACATAGAAATCCCATGCTGACAGAATACCTGACTTCATTCACATATTTGAAACGTAGTCCATACTTGATTAAGGTCTCTATAAATGACTATGAAATAAAAAAGGAAATATATAGACAAAAATTAAACTAAAAACCCAAGAAGCCAGACTGTGCGTATAGTGTAACACAGGGCTTATCTCCAGGAACAAGCAGGAATGTAGTCTTCACATATGGGTATCATCGGTACTGACGGAGTCTGCGTGGGAACGCTCCCCAGCGTCCAATTAGAAAGCATCCCACAGCGCCTGCATGCTGCCTTCCCGCCTTTCCCAACTGCCTCTCTCCAGTTCCTCGTTTTCCGCGGAGCCAGCAGGTCATCATTCCTGTCACCGCAGAAAATGTTTTCTTATTCTCCTTTTTTGTGGTCGCGTCTGCCTCCCTCGACGCTAAACCAGTACCGCCAGTTCTGGCTTTCTTTTTCTTAAAAAAAAAAAAAAAAAAAATTTATATCTTTTTTCCTAACTTTTTTTTCCTCCTTTAGGTGCACGTGCCATTTTGGGCACTAGGCCCAAAAATTCCTTAAAATGGAAAAACCCGCTTCGGGTTTTAAGAAGTGTACCAAGTGTGGTACATCTCCGTCACTGACACCCACGAATGGTGTCTCAAATGTTTAGGTCCAGACCACTCCATCTCCGAGTGCATGGCCTGTGGGATGATGTCGAAGAGGGGTCGGCAAAACCAGGCTGCTAAGCTCGGTACCCTTTTTCCCTCCGATGCAGCGTCGGTGGCATCAACGTCTTCCAGGGCCTCCTCTTCCTCTCATGGATCTCAGGTAACTAAACATGTCTGGACGGTCCCTCAAGGGTAGATCTCCTTCCAAGTATCGAGATGCCTCTGGCGTTGCCCTTGAGGGACTTGCACTGCCCAAATTGCCCCGGCGGGATGCTTCGGCTTCCAAAGCCGTATCGGGGCACCAGGATGTTCGAGGCCTCCACCTCAGCAGAACTACTGGTGCCATGCTCTGGGGTACCGGCCGCTTTGTCTGGTACCGACACCCAGGCATCGGCAGCGTCAATAGACCAGAGATTCTTGGCTATTGAACGCAGACTGGCGGCTCTCCTTGCAGCATTGGTGCCTGCGGGACCGCTTCAGACGATTCAACGGGTACCGGCACCGGTTCCAACTCCGATACCGGTACCGACAGCATCGACATCTGTGTCTGCGTTGCCGGCACTGAGTCACGATGGGCCTTCTGGTATCGACAGACTGGTAACGATTCCCCCCGATACCGACTTCAATCGGTACGGGTATCGGGCTCTACAAGAGCATCTGGATAGGAGATACTTTGAATCCTCAGAGGAGTCTGAGGATTCAGATGGCTCTGTCGGTACCGGAGTACTTCTCCCAGAGGAGCCTTCCTCTCCTAAACGTAGGATGTCTCCTCCAGAGGATATATCCTTTCAGGATTTTATCCGGGAGGTGGATAGAGGCCTATCCATCACAGTGGCTCCAGAGACAGAGCCCAGAGCAAAGGAGCTGGAGATCTTACAATATCCCAAAGCTCCCAAGGAGGCAGCTACTCTGCCTATCCATGAGATCTTACATGATCTCATGTTGAGGATGTGGGAAACACCTCTTACCACCTCTCCTCACTCTCGTAGGCTGGATACCATGTATCAAGTGCCTCCTTGTCCTGGTTTCCAGAAGACTCAGCTTCCTCATCACTCCATTGTAGTGGAGTCAGCTATGAGAAGGATCAGGAGTGTAAAGAGGCATGCCTCTAATCCTCCTGGACGTGAGTGCAGAACTCTGGATGCTTTTGGACGTCGTACTTTCCAGGCTTCCATGCCTTCTGCTAGGATCAGTTCCTATATTTTATATATGGGAATGTTCCTTAAGGAAGTCACAGGGGATTTGGAGCTTATGAACCCTCTCCTTCCTGATAAGAGGCAGGATTTTCTCACATTGGTTAAACATGCCCAGGATGTTTCCAAGTTTGTCAATCGTGCAGCTTTTGACTGTTTTGAGTGCATAAGCAGAACCTCTGCCATTGCCATAGGTGCATGTAGGATTGCCTGGCTTAAGGCATCTGACTTGGAACTCTGGGTACAAGACAAACTGGGTAATATCCCTTGTACAGGTGAGAATCTCTTTGGTAAAAACTGGCAAGAGAAGGCTAATGAACTGGATGCTGATAACGCTACTTTGGATAGATTATCCAAAGCTACAGCTGACCCTGCAAGCAAGAGATCTTTCAAGAAACCATTCTTCTCCAAAAAGAAGAGGTTTTACCCTTCTTACACCCAGCAGGGGCGTTCTGCAGGTCAGTCTGCCCGAAAGGGTCAGCAACCACCTAAACAAAGGAAAGCAAAGACTGCTAAGCCTCAACCGTCTCAGCAGCCTCAACCTCCACAAGGCCTTTGACTTCCAACTAGAGAACTTAGCCTTCCTGGCCCTCAATGGACCAGAGCCTTCCACCATTCCAGGAAGGTTGTGTCATTTTGCCCCCAGATGGGGGCAGATAACAGCAGAAGATTGGACTCTCTCCATTGTAAGAGAGGGGTACAAGCTTCACTTCCTTTGCATGCCCCCTCCTACCATGGTAAGACAGTTCAATTCTCAGACCTCTCTCAACAACCAGTTAGGTCAAGAGGTCACTATCCTTCTTGCCCAAGGGGCAATAGAAGAAGTACCCATTTCCCAACAGGGTACAGGGTTTTACTCCCCCTATTTTCTTATCCCAAAGAAAACAGGAGGACACAGACCCATTTTAGACCTCAGAGTTGAACAAATTCCTGTTCAAGGAGAAATTCAAGATGGTTTCTCTAGGAACTCTTCTGCCATACCTTCAGAGTCAGGATTGGCTTTGTTCTCTAGATCTCAAGGATGCGTACACTCATGTTCTTATCCATCCAACTCACCGAAGATTCCTTCGGTTTCTATTTCAGGGGAAGCACTACCAGTACAGGGTTCTTCCTTTTGGCCTGGCCTCGGCACCAAAGGTGTTTACAAAATGCATGGCTGTGGTGGCAGCATTTATTTATTTTTATTTTTATTTATTTATGCTTTTCTTCTATACCGCTTTTTCCCAAGATCAAAGGCGGTTTACAAGTAACACAATGAACAGTTTACAATTAACATAATGAACATGGTTTTACATGGAACATCTTGGTTTTTTTTTTCAAACTACGTACAATTAACTTTTCGTAAACAACAACAAGTAACATGGAATATATAATTATGCAAATGTTGTAACTATTTACATTAGTTAAATATTTACATTATTCAATTGTTAATCGTGGTTTTTAATACACTAGGGATTTCTAGGGATTTTAATACACTGAGGATTCTAGGTTGATTTTTCCTAAATGTGTTGTGGTTTGTGGCTTTTTGATCTGAGGTTATGGAGGATTTTTTTGGAGGTGTGGTGAGGGTGCTGGAGGGGGTTCATTAAGATTTATAAAGTATTCTTTAAACAGATATGTTTTTAGTTCTTTCCGGAATGTCTGTAGGTCATTTATTTTGCGGAGGCTTAGAGGGAGTTTATTCCATATGGTGGGGGCTGCATATGAGAATGCTCTTGAGCTTGTGGTTTTTTTTGTTTTTCGAATTGATTTTTTTATGTCTAGTGAGTGAGTTGCGTTTTGTCTGCGGGTTCTATGTTCTTTTGGAGTATGTAGTAGAGTGGTTAGATGTGAGGGTGATATGTCGTTGATAAGTTTAAATGTAGTTAATAGTATTTTGTATGATATTCTGCTATTTATGGGAAGCCAATGTAGTTCGGCGAGGATGGGAGTTATGTGGTCAGTAAGGCGTGCTTTTGCTGTTACTCGAGCACAGATGTTTTGAGCTCTTTGGAGTAAGTTGGTGCTTGTGAGGGGGAGGCCGATAAGTAGACTGTTACAATAGTCAAAGTGTGGAGTGATGAGTGTGCTGATAACAGATCTGAAGTCATGTGTGTCTAGTATTGGTCGTAGGTGTTGAATGGTCTTAAGTTTATAGAATATGGTTTTTACAGTTTGCTTTATGTGGGGGAGCATACTAAGTGTGTGGTCTATTATGATGCCTAGGTATTTTACTTCCTTTTTGATTGGGATTGTTGTGTTGTTAATTGTTATTGTTTCAGGGAGAGTAGTATCTGGTTTTCTTGTTACGAACATTGCTTCAGTTTTTTTTAGGTTGATGCTGAGGTTATTATTTTCTAACCAGGTATTTGCTTCGTTGATGCAGTCCAGTAAGTTCTGATAGGTGGGATTATTTGTGCTTATTGGTTGAGTGAGTATGATATCATCTGCGTATATGTAGTGGTTGACTTTATGTTTTTTAAATATATTTGTGATGGGTTGCAGATACAGGTTGAAAAGAAGGGCCGATAGGGCCGAACCCTGTGGAATACCTTGTCCTTGTACAAATGGTTCAGAGGTGTCTTGTCCTAATTTAACGCGTATTGATCGATTTGTGATGTATGATATAAACCATTGTAGAATTGTTCCTCCTATTCCTAGACTTAGGAGTCTGTTAATGAGGGTGTTGTGGTGGACATTGTCAAAGGCACCAGCTATATCAATGAATATGAGGATGTAGCCTTGGTTGCATCTGTCAGTGCCTTTTATGAGGTCATCCATGAGTGTTATAAGCAAAGTTTCGACCCCGTGGGATGGGCGGAAGCCGAATTGGTGTGAGTCTAGTGGTGCATGTGAGTCAATAAAATCTTGTAGTTGGAGCTGTATGATTTTTTCTATTACTTTGGCGATAAACGGTATGCTGGCTATGGGCCTGTAGGAGTTTGGGTCTGTAGGATTGAGTTTCTTCGCACTCTAGGAATATTCGTCTTCCCTTACTTAGACGACTGGCTCATTCGAGCCCCATCAGAGCCAGATGCCAGGATTTCTCTGTCTTGCACAATGCGTGTCCTTCAATATTTGGGCCTTGTCATAAACATCCCAAAATCCAACCTAACTCCTACTCAGTCCCTAGAGTTTATAGGAGCTATGCTGGATAACACAAGGGCAAGGGCCTATCTTCCTCAGACCTGTTGCCTTTGCATTGTGCAGTTAGCTTCTCAAGCAGTGCTAAAGCCTCACCTCACTGCTCGAGAAATGTTACAACTACTTGGCCACATAGCATCCACAGTGCATGTGGTTCCTTATACTCACCTCCACAAGAGAGCAGCCCAGTGGACCTTATCCACTCAGTGGACCCAGGCATCAGGATGCCTGTCAGACAAAATAGCAAACACAGATCGCCTTATTTTGTCCCTCCAATGGTGGCAGTCCATTCAAAACCTGTTGGTGGGGTCTCCATTTCAACAAACCTTACCCCAGGTCACTCACAACAGATGCTTCACCAATGGGTTGGGGAGCTCATTTGCAAGACCTCTCCACCCAGGGCATCTGGACTCCACAGGAGACACATCTACACATCAATCTCAGAGCTCAGAGCAATCTTCCTTGCTCTTCGAGTATTCCACACCCTGCTAAGCTGCAAGACAGTCCTAATTCATACGGACAATCAGGTAGCCATGTTCTATGTGAACAAGCAGGGAGGAACCGGCTCTCTATCGCTTTGCAACGAAGCTTTGCGAGTATGGGCCCTCGCCAGAGAGCATCAGATTCATCTCCTGGCAGTGTATCTTCCAGGCATTCAAAACTCTTGGGCAGATAGACTCAGTCGAGTTCTGCTTCCACACGAATGGTCTCTACATATAGACCAGGTGACAAATATTTTTCAAATTTGGGGAACCCCGGACATAGACCTCTTTGCAAGTCCGTTGAATGCCAAACTTCCCCGGTTCTGTTCCAGAATTCCGGCTCAAGGCTCTCAGGCCAGGGATGCTTTCCTCCTTCATTGGGGTCAAGACTTCCTGTATGCCTTTCCACCCATTCCCCTAATTCCCAAAACCCTGTTCAAGCTTCAGAGAGACAGAGGCTGTATGATTCTCATAGCTACACGTTGGCCACGGCAAGTGTGGTACCCTCTGCTTCTACATCTCTCTCAAGCTCCGCCTCTGGAGTCGGGGTCTGCTCCAGATCTCCTGTCTCAGGAGGACGGAATGTTGTGGCATCCCAATCCCCAGTCCCTGCATCTCAGGGCTTGGCTGCTGAGAGCCTAGATCTTCATGATCTTGGCCTTTCTCAGCAAGTAAAGGATATCCTTTATGCTTCCAGGAAACCTTCCACAAGACGCTCTTATGCTTTCAAGTGGAAAGGGTTTACCATATGGTGCTCGCAAAAGGGTCTTAACCCCCTTGCGATACCTCTGGAATCATTACTGGAGTATCTCCTTCATTTATCCAATGCAGGACTTAAGACTAACTCAGTAAGGGTCCATTTGAGTGCTATTGCAGCTTCTTTCAAGCCTATAAATGGACAACCTATTTCTTCCCAACCTCTTATAGCAAGATTTATGAGAGGTCTTTTGTTAACCAAGCCTCCCATTAGGCCACCACCAGTGGCATGGGACTTAAATTTGGTTCTTGGCCAGCTTATGAAGCCACCTTTTGAACCCTTAGCTACTACCTCTTTGAAATTCCTTTCCTGGAAAGTTATCTTTCTTATTGCAATCACATCAGCACGTTGCATCAGTGAGTTGCAAGCACTAGTAGCTGATCCTCCTTATACAAGGTTCTATCATGACAAGGTAGTCCTTAGGACTCATCCACACTTTATGCCAAAGGTGGTCTTGCCTTTTCATCTAAACCAAGCGGTCTACCTGCCTGTGTTTTTTCCAACGCCTCATGCATCAAATGCAGAAAGGAATCTTCATACTTTTGACTGTAAAAGAGCTTTAGCCTTTTATTTACAAAGAACACAGCAACATAGAAAGTCCTCTCAACTCTTTGTTGCTTTTGATCCTTCTCATTTGGGACTTCCAGTCTCCAAGAGAACACTGTCCAACTGGATTGCACAGTGTATTTCCTTTACCTATCAGAGTAAGAATCTTCCTCTGGAGGGCCATGTCACAGCTCACAATGTGAGAGCCATGGCAGCTTCAATGGCTCATTTGCACTCTGTGTCTATTGATGACATCTGTCGAGCAGCCACCTGGGCCTCGGTTCATACCTTCACAGCCCATTACTGCTTGGACAAGGACTCCTGCCAGGATTCCTTGTTTGGTCAGGCTGTTCTCCAACACCTGTTCCATACCTGATGAACTCCTTCCCACCATCCCTGGAGGGATGCCAGAGATCCATGGGGGGAAGTGGAGCCCTTTCGCAGGGACACACAACTTCTGGGGTCCTCTCCCTGGCATCTGAAGCTAGTGAGTCCCCATATGTGAAGACTACATTCCTGCTTGTTCCTGGAGATAGCATAGTTACTCACCTGTAACAGGTGATCTATGGGAACAGCAGGAATTTAGTCTTCACAACCCACCCACCTCCCCTAGGAGTTGTATCTCTCTATCTCTTCTCTCTCTCTCATCTCAGCTGGAGAGAGGCAGTTGGGGAAGGCGGGAAGGCAGCACACAGGTGCTCTGCGATGCTCCCAAAAGCTTTCTAATTGGATGCTGGGGAGCGTTCCTGCGTAGGCTCCGTCGGTACCAACGATACCCATATGTGAAGACTAAATTCCTGCTGTTCCCAGAGATCACCTGTTACAGGTGAGTAACTATGCTTTTTTGAGGGGGTACTCGGTGGTACTGAATACAAGTAGCTTTTTCACTGCCTGCTAAAATTGTCCCATAGTCCTCATGTACTAGTGAAGAGCCCTGAATATGAGAACTGGCACCCTTGTAGATAGGAAAGAGACACTGGTGTAACACCAGTTTAGAAAGAGATGCATAAACAAGCCAGTACATATAAGTAGCTGACATATTCTAGTCACTAAATTGAAAATAAAGGGCCCGATTTTGAGTTAGGCAGGCTATCCACTGTGGTGCCACATAGCCTGCTGGCCTGCCCGCTAACCCCCATAACCCAGATTTTCACCTCTGCAGCGGCAGACGTGAAAATCCGGGTTAGTCTGGAAGCCCCAGCAGCCACAGAGGTTATACAGATAGCAGCGATTTTCGATGCTACCCACATAGCTTCTGCGTCTTAAAGATAGGCGAGGTTTTTCCTCACCTGTCTTTAAGGCACAGAGGGCTTCGCTGGTAGCATGGAGCAGACAGAGCTTAAAGATCCCAATTTACCCATGTCTAACAATAGCCAAATTAACATGAATAAAATACATTCTCTAAAATGCTTGTATGCAAATGCTAGAAGTCTAAAGAATAAGATGGGAGAGTTAGAATATATAGCACTAAATGAAAGGTTAGATATGATTGGAATATCAGAGACATGGTGGAAGGAGGACAACCAGTGGGACACTGTGATACCTGGGTACAAACTATATCGTAATGATAGAGCTGATCAAATTGGTGGAGGGGTTGCGCTCTATGTTAGAGAGGGCATTGACTCAGAAAGGATTAAAGTTTTGCAGGAAACAAAATCTGCTGTAGAATCTATATGGATTGAAATTCCATATAAAAGGGGGAAGGCGATGGCAGTGGGGGTGCACTATCGAGCACCTGGCCAGAATGACCAAATGGATGATGAAATGCTCAAAGAAATCAAGGAAGCTAACAAACGTTACAGCGCAGTAATAATAATGGGTGATTTCAATTACCCCGGTATCGACTGGGTCAGTGTCACGTCAGGACATGCTAGGGAGATAAAGTTCCTAGATGGAATAAATGACTGCTTCTTGGAGCAGCTGGTTCATGAACCGACCAGAGGGGAAGCCATATTAGACCTAGTCCTTAGTGGAACACCAGATCTAGTGCAAGAGATAAGGGTGTTGGGGCCACTTGGCAATAGTGATCATAGCATGATCGCCTTTGATTTAATTAGTGGAGGAGGGATAGTAAGGAAATCCACAGTACTACCTTTTAACTTTCGAAAGGGAGACTATGATAAAATGAGGAAAACAGTTGAGAAAAAACTAAAAGGAGCAGTTGCGAAGGTTAAAGACGTACATCAAGCTTGGGTGTTGTACATCAAGCTTGGGTGTTGTTGAAAAATACTATCTTGGAAGCCCAGACCAGCTGTATTCCACGCTTTAAGAAAAGTGGAAGGAAGTCCAAAAAACTGCCAGCATGGATTAAAGGTGAGGTCAGAGAGGCTGTTGTTGCCAAAAAAGCATCTTTCAGGAAATGGAAAAAAGAGCCAAACGACGAAACCTGGAAACAGCACAAGCACTGGCACGTCAAATGCAAGGCATTGATAAGGTAGGCAAAGAGAGAATTTGAGAAGAATCTTGCTGCGGAAGCAAAAACGCGAAATAAAGACCTTTTCAAGTACATTCGTAGCAAAAAACCTGTGAGAGAGTCAGTTGGTCCATTAGATGATAAAGGGGTTAAAGGAGTACTAAGAGGCGACAAGGCGATAGCGGAGAGACTGAATGAATTCTTTGCTTCGGTCTTTACTGAGGAAGATGTAGGGATGTTACCCATGACTGAAGTGGTATTTAAAGGTGCGGAAGAATTGGAGGAAATATCGATACATCGGGAAGATGTCTTACAACTATTAGATAAACTGAAGAGTAGCAAATCACCTGGGCCGGATGGTATACATCCAAGGGTATTGAAAGAACTGAAATATGAGATTGCAGAACTGCTATCAGTAATCTGTGAACTATAATTAAAATCATCTCTAATACCTGAAGACTGGAGGATCGCCAATGTAACACCAATTTTTAAAAAGGGTTCCAGGGGTGATCCGGGAAACTACAGACCGGTGAGCCTGACGTCAGTACCGGGAAAAATGGTAGAAACCATCATAAAGAATAAAATTACTCAGCATGTAGATAGTCACAACCTAATGGGAGACAGCCAACATGGCTTTAGACAAGGAAGATCTTGTTTTACTAATCTGTTATGTTTTTTTGAAGGAGTGAATAAACAGGTGGACAAAGGTGAGTCGGTTGATATTGTGTATCTGGACTTTCAGAAAGCCTTTGACAAGGTCCCTCATCAGAGACTTTTGGCAAAACTAAAGAGTCATGGGATAGGAGGCAGTGTACTATTGTGGATCAGGAACTGGTTAAAAGATAGAAAGCAGAGGGTAGGGCTAAATGGCCAATTTTCCCAATGGAGAAAGGTGAATAGTGGTGTACCCCAGGGATCTGTGCTAGGTCCGCTGCTTTTTGACATATTCATAAATGACCTGGAAAGTGGAATAACGAGTGAGGTTATCAAATTTGCAGATGAGACAAAACTATTTAAAGTTGTTAAAACTCAAGAGGATTGTGAAAAATTGCAAGAGGATCTTGATAAATTGGAAGACTGGGCATCAAAATGGCAGATGAAATTTAATGTGGACAAGTGCAAGGTTATGCACCTAGGGAAGAACAACCCAAACTATGGTTACACGATGCAAGGTTCCACATTAGGAACCACCACCCAGGAAAAAGATTTAGGCGTCATTGTGGATACCATGTTAAAACCCTCGGCCCAGTGTGCAGCGGCGGTGGCCAAGAGAGCAAATAGAATGCTAGGTATCATAAGGAAAGGAATGGAAAATAAAACAAAAGATATTATAATGCCTCTATATCGTTCCATGGTGAGACCGCACCTTGAATATTGTGTGCAATTCTGGTCGCCGTATCTTAAAAAGGATATAGCGATTTTAGAAAAGGTACAGAGAAGAGCCACCAAAATGGTAAAGGGGATGGAAGGATACTCCTATGAAGAAAGGCTATAAAGGTTAGGGCTCTTTAACCTGGAAAAGAGACGGCTGAGGGGAGATATGATAGAAGTCTATAAATTAATGAACGGAGTGGAACGGGTAAACGTAGATCGATTGTTTACCTTATCAGAATATAGAAAGACTAGGGGACATGCAATGAAGCTACAGGGTAAACTATTTAAGACTAATAAAAGAAAATATTTTTTCACTCAACGTGTAATCAAACTCTGGAATTTGTTACCGGAGGATGTAGTAAAGGCTGTTAGTGTAGCTGGGTTTAAAAAAGGTTTGGACAAGTTCCTGGAGGAAAGGTCCATAAACCATTATTAAGAAGTGACCGAAGATATCAATGCTTGACCCAGTACAAGCATTGTGGAACTTGTGTCTCTTGGGGAAACTGCTAGGTACATATGACCTAGATTGGCCACTGTTGGAAACAGAATACTGGGCTTGATGGACCTTGGTCTGACCCAGTATGGCATATCTTATGTTCTTATGTTCTTATTGAAAATCGCTGCTACCTATGTAGCCCTTTCCTCCACCCTGGAACATCCCTAACACACCCCAATGGTACCCTCACAGCATCCAGGCACGTTAGGAACTTGTCTGGGATTTTCAAAGGGCACTACCTGTGTAGGTGCCCTTTGAAAATCCCAGATAAGCCCTTTACACGGGTAACTAGGGAAGTTACCCGTGTAAGAGCCTTGAAAATCAGGCCCAAAATTCTTTTTTATAGCTTTGTTTTACTTATTCAACTGTGTCTGAATACCACTAATCTACAAGTCTAAGTGGTTTACATATAACAACTTCCTGGATAAATATAAATTTACATATAACAGCTTCCTGGATAAAGTCACTACGGGCGGATCTCAGCCCATTTCTAGCTAAAATGATAGATGTATCGTTCTCTACTGGGACCTTCCCTCACACTCTGAAGCAGACCTCCATCAGACCTCTCCTAAAAAACAGCAGGTTGGACCCCTCCTTGTAGGAATCCTACAGACCCATCTCCAGCATTCCTCTCCTTTCGAAAATCATCGAAAAGATTACCCAACGTCATTTACAAGATTATTTAGATACCAATGCATCCTTGCATCCATGTCAGCACGGATTTCGTGAATCACATGGTGTGGAAACACTACTGACATCCCTGTTTAATGCTCTAACCATAGGCCTAGACAACGTCAGACAAGGTTTTGCTTTAATCTTCATGGACATTGCCGCTGCGTTTGACACTGTCGATCATGAAGTACTCCTGTCACGTCTTAGAGAGAAGGGAGTTCATGGATCAGCTCTGTCTTGGTGCTCTTCATACCTCAGAGACCGTTGGCAACATGTCCGTTCTGGATCTTCAACCTCTGACCCCTTCCCTCAAACTAAAGGTGTGCCACAAGGCTCCTCCCTTTCCGCCTTACTGTTCAACGTTTATATGCAACCTATCTGTGACCTCATCCACTCTTTTAACATCAACTGCCTGGTCTATGCTGATGACGTCCTGATGTATATGCCATTCTCGACAGAACTCCCGGACCTCTCCCCACTAATCAAGTGCTTTGACGCGGTCACAGACTGGCTAAATGCACAAATGCTTAAGATAAACTTCAAAAAGACAGAAGTCCTCTTCGTGACCAGAAACCCTGCATTTACCTCACCAACGTCCATCAAAGTGCGTGACGCAGAACTCCTTTGCAAGACTACAGTGAGATACCTAGGGGTTACGCTCGATCAACAACTCAATATGAAGGCTCATATCAGCAACGTAGCGAAATCTGTCTATCATAAAATCCGGACCCTTCGTTATCTGCATCAGCTGCTAGAACCGGACGACTTTCGATCAGTCTTTCAGGCCTTAATAATGCCTCACCTGAACTACGCCAATGCGATCCTACATGGCCTACCAAAGAGCATGATTAACCCCTTACAATTGGCAATGAACTCAGCTGCAAGAATCCTTTATGGAGCCTCCAAGAGAACCCACATCACTCCAATACTGAAACAGTTACATTGGCTGCCTATACAATCTACGATCTCTTTCAAGATCCTAACTATGACTCACAAGGCGATCAATAACTACTCCGCATCTACTATCACTGACCTGATATCAATTACACCCCCTAATCGAGCAAGGAGATCGACTGCCTCCAACTCTTTTGTACTACCCAAGGCAATCACGAAATGCTCTCAAGTCACTAGATCCAGAGCCTTCTCTTACTTTGCAACATCATGTTGGAATGCCCTACCATCAGGCATCAGAACCATCAGTGACCTCTCCCAGTTCAGGAAGGCACTGAAGCATCACCTGTTCCTGCAGCACTACGATGTTTCGGACACCCTCCCATACCAACCCACCTCCACACCCCAGGCCAACACATTAAACCCATGCACTCCACAGTCTTAATCCGTAGAACTGCAATCTCACTTTGCACCTCCTCTCACTAAGAAAATTTTACCTAGATTCATGTAGCTCTACATATAGCTGCATTTAGTTGCTTTGTACATAGTTCTCACGTTCTCTGTTTCACTGTTCATGAAACCTGTTTAATGTATACTGTGATAAGGAAGCTTATCATAGCTCAGGAAGGGGCTATAGAAAAGGTGAAGTGTCTCTGAACAAGCAACCTGTCAGTGCTGGTAGAAATGAGAAAACAGAATTTTGCCAAAAAAGACTACCAGTCCCAGAATGCACCAGGTTTCCAACAGCCATGAGAGGAGCTGAAGTGAGAAAACGTGTGTTCAATCAAAAGGGCTATGAGGTAATCCCCAAGCACTCAATGCAAAGGGCAGGGCTTGATTCAGCACAGCTGCGCTGTGTTAGGGAGGAACACTCATCTAAGCAGAATAAGAGTAGAGTTTATTCTACAGATGACCATCTTCATGATCACCTTGGATATTCAGAGAAGGATCATCAGTTTCATCTGAAGGATCATCAGAAGCAGAAGCCAAACCGGACGGACAGAGAGGGAAAGAGACCCTTTGGAAGAAGGAAGAGAAAAGCCTTTGAGAGGTCTAGAAGAGTCCAAAGCAGTACGTATACTGGGAGGTATTCCAAGGGCCAGCATACACCATTGGACTGGGGAAAGCCAGAGGAATGGTGCTGCAGAGCTAGGAATCACCAGAGGCTACCTGTGAGGGAGATGGCTGCACGTGGAAGGGACCCTAAGACCTGTGCCAGAAGGTATGTGAAGAGAGATCCAGTGTCCAGGGATCTGGATTGGAAGGCTGGACATAAGAACTGGACTACCTACTGGCCAGGCTATATAGAGAGGAACTCTAGCAGCAATGGAAGCTCAGGTATGAACACTGATCTATGCCCTAGCTATAACCTTGAAAGACAGCAGGGAAACAAGTATTCTCCTGAAAATGCTCCATTGAGAGATTCATCTGTGCCAATCCATGATATTGAATCCATGCTTGTTGAACAAGGGGGAATAATAGCAGATGAGGATCCTGTTTATATGGACTGCTCTCTATCTAAACTCCGTTGGTAACTTTCTGTTATAAAGTACAGCAACCATCACAAAGAAATACAAATTTGTTCTTTAATCTACTCGGAAAAGCTCCTGAAGCAGGATTTGACCCACACAGTAGAAAGCAAGCCAGCTAAGGGGTTTCAGCTGATAACTGCTAGCAATTAGGCCTTACCTAATTGCTTGTGAGCTAGGAGAGAATCACTTCTGTATCTATGTGGGAAGTAATCAGAAGTTAACCTGAAAAGAACAGTTTGTTTCTTGCTTTGTGGCTTTTCATTTGTTGTTTTCCTGATTTTGACTTTGTTTTTCCAAGTTAACACTGAAAGCAAGTAACCTAATTTATGTGCTACCAAGCATATCTGTGTTGGGAGAAATAACCCCATAAATAAATATCTTATTGGCTTTACCCAAGAGCACAACTAAATTATTGTCAGCAGCTGTGTCTGGTGTGAATGAACTACATTGCCCACAATACCTTGCAAATCATATAGATATATGCACTTGTCAAGACTGTGAAGATTCTCACCCAGGCAGCCGTCTGACAATATCAAGTTTATTGTCCTGTTCATTGTAAGCACAGATCAATTATTTGAGACGTGTAGTTTTTATGTTCATTGTAAACCGCACTGATGACGAATAGCGTGGTATAAAAGAAACTGTAAATAAAATAAATAAATATAACAACTTGGCCTAGTTGGCATACGTGGAACAGTAATAACTTGATTTTATTTATTTTTTATTTATTTAGTATACATTTGTATACCGCTACTTCCAGCGATCAGCAGCGGTTTGATTACAGATTGGAAATTGTCAAATCATGACAGGAAATTTTTGAGGTATAAACACATTGATTAGACAGGAAAGCATAGCACACAGAGAACTATTTTACAGGGAACATGGGCTATGGAGGGTTAAGTGGCTTGCCCAAGACCACAAGGAGCACCTGTGGGACTAGAAACCCCAGTCCTTCCGGCCCAAGGTTGCTGTCCTCCAGTGGGATTTGAACCCCCGACCTTCCGGCCCGAAGTACCTTGCCCCAACCACTAGGCCACTCCTCCCACTTGATGAGTTACATAGAACTGTAAACAATAAATAATTGTAATATATTACGAATAAACATAATATCAACCATCTAAACTAGCTGGGATACTATTATGTAGCGGAGAGTGAGGGTCGGGCAGGGGAGAGGAAGCTGAGGGGGAGGGGAGCTGGGATGGAACGATGGCACTGACGGCTTTTAGTAAGACCATTGGGTATGGGTTTTTTTTAGTGACGTGTTCAAGAAATAAGTACATTTTTAGGGGTTTATTTCTGTTTTGTTTTTTCCTAAAGTTTGTGTGATCATTTGTGGCATGGAGATTGTCTGGTAGTGCGTTCCATAGTGCTGATGTGAAGTGGGAGAATGATCTTTTAGATGTGGTGGAGCTGGCCTTCGTGATTAAAGAAAGTCTGTAGAGCGGGAAGTGAGTTGATTCTCCTGGTTCTATTAAGTGTCTTTTGTATTAATGACTAGAGGTAGGTGAAAGACAGTCCGTGGGAGAGTTTGAAAATCGTGTGGCCGGACTTGTATTTGATTCGTTGAGTGATAGGCAGCCAATGCAATTGTTTGAGTATTGGGGCTATGCGTTCCGTTCTTGGGGCGCTGCAGATGCTGCTGCTGTATTCATGGTTATTGTCTGGCCATTTTATTTTTCTAATTATGTTGGTTGCACATACCTACCAATTGCCAGGCCCTTGCTATGTCCTCCAAATTCCCAGTCAGTCTCTTCCATGCCCAGTTCCTTGCTCCGCTTCTGTCCCCCCACTCAGTCACTGTGTCCCTATTCTTTCTAGAGTCCCCTGAGTCCTGTCCTACTCTGTCTCACCAAAATTCCTGTTCTTTCTCCTCCTCCTCCCCCATCTGTCTTGGCCCAGTAGTGCACCTGTAAGTTGCTGAGACTGGATCTGCGGTTCTGTCCAGCCATGGGTACCTTCCGCTCGACCCCCCCCCCCCCTTGTTGCTAGTGCTGCGCACCACATGGTGTAGTCTGTGCTGTCAGAATCACATAGCTCTGTACCTATAGTGACCTGTATTTTCGGTTTGAACCATGCATCCCCTGTGGTTGAAAACACATCTGAATCACGCAAGGCTCCATAGCTACAGAGCTCCGGGGTTCAGACGGTGCAGATTTCAGTCATGCAGCTCATCACTACCTGCAGTGAGATGTAGGCAGAAGGTGCCCGTGCCTGGATGTAACCGCAGCCCCATTAGCTTGGGCAGGAGCAGCTGAATGTCATTACAGGGTCCCGTTACAAAATGTAACTAGACACTGTAGAAAAAGCTTTAAAACCAAGCTGTTGGGTTGAAAAGCAGGCAGTTGGCAAAAATAGGTAAAAGCCAGATCAAGCCACCTATCCAGTCTGCCTATCCTTACAGACTATTAAGCTTTTATCTCTTCCTCTCCCTCAGACCCTTTGTACTTGTCCCATAATTTCTTATTCCTTATAGTCTCTCCAGTCCAGTCTTTCATCTGGGTTGTGCCCCCCCTTCCAGCAGCTTTGGAAACCAAGCTCATCACTGATTTGATGGTCCCCTGGATAAATACCACTGGCACCAGCTTCCAGTATTAGCTCAGTCTCCAAGGCAGATAGGAGACAGTAAGCCTGAGAGGGGCTTACTGGAGAGACATAGCTTTAGGGGTTATTCTTTTTTTTATTGGGTTAGGACTCCTAGGGTTTAAATAATTTTAAAGAATTTTCCCTTAATCTCCTTTGGTTTACTTAGTGTTTAAGGGGTACTGTTGCTTTAAGGATGGAGAGTTGTTTAATTTTGTCCCTTCTCTCACTCCCTACCTTACCAGAGTACTGCGTTCGGGGGAAGCCGGTCCTCCGTGAAGAACAGGAGGAGGAGGCTTGCCGGAGCCATTGGGGCTCAAGGGAGTGCAGTTTTCCCACTTCTCTGCGTGGCCGAGGGGCATTCTGGCTGGAGCACGAGCGGAGCCCTGCCTGCCGGTCCCGCCGTGCCGAAGCACTCTGCGGTTGAGCGCAATGAGGGAGAGCGATGTCGTGGGACAGCTCTGGGCAGCGTGCAGAGGCAGGCAGGTACAGCGGCAATTTTGCCGCGGGAGAAACCAACGGCATCGCGGTGGCTGACCACGTGGCCTGGAGTGGCCTGCTGCAGCAGTGGAAGCCTAGCTGCAGGAGGTAGGTGGCTCTTTTTTTTTTCACGCGTTTTTCGCATGCCCCCTGAGGGGGTGAAGAGGAAGGCCTTTGGCTGGGGGGAAAAAAAAGGGACGACAGTTTTAGTTCAGGTGCTAGAGTTAGTTTAAGCTTAAATATTTAAAATTTGTTTTTGGCTCTGGAGGACTTTCGGACTTCTGTCTTCCTTGAGATCAATCATGCCAAGGCCTCGGTGTCTGGTCTGTGGCTCCAAGCGGGGCTCAGTGGCAGAAAATGGAATCTGCAGAGGTTGCGCCAGTGAAGCAGCATCAATAGAGCGGGAGATTCAGTTAACGGCTCCGCAGGAAGGACTGCTGTCTGATTCCCAGGGATCTGGGGATCCTATGGAGGGGGAGCGGGGCCCATCCTCGTCTCTGCCCTTAATTTTGGAGTCCTCGGATCCGTCTCTGGTGCAACCCACACACTTCCTTGGGGGACCTGTTGGAGGATGGGGGTGATTTCTCTCCAGAGTTCGTTCGTTCTTATGCACAAAGCATTCTGTTTGTGTCAGCATAGGAAGGGGGGGCTGTGTCTCCCACGCAAGGACGCAGGACGAGAGGACAGGAGGAGCAGGAGTCGTCCAGCCTGCCTCCTAAGTGGCCTAGATTGGCTGTGGAGGACCCTCTGAGGTCCTCGTTTTCTGAAAATCTGGAGGGTGAGGCCTCCGATAGGGAATCGAGGAAGATGAGATTACAGAAGAGGAGCAGAACCGGATTGTTTGGTTTTCAGGCAGGAGGAGCTCCCAGCCTCGATTGGAGAGACCATGAAGATTCTTAATATGGTGGCAGACGCGCCAGGAGATGAGGAGGCCCTGGAAGATTCGCTGATTCAGGCAGTCAAAGTTGCAGAAGGTGTTTCTGGTACACCAGGTGGTTCGTCAGATGATTTGGGAGGAATGGAATCAGCCGGCGTCCGGCTTAAGGGGGGTACGGTCCATGGCTCGCCTGTACTCTTTGCCAGAAGGGGAAAAAGAGTTGTTGCGGTCACCTAGGGTGGATGCAGCAGTGGTGGCAGTGACTAAGAAGACAACTATTCCATTTGAGGGCAGTGCTGCACTCAAGGATACCCAGGATAGGAAACTGGATGCTTTGTTAAAGCAGGTATTTGATTGTAAGTGCCTTGGCTCTCCAGGCTTTGGTGTCGAGGGCTTGGATGGCCAGGGCCTGTCTACGTTGGTCGCAGCAGCTACAAGGGGCTGGTGACCAGTCAGGCGAGGCGCTCCGAGAAGTGGCCAGGATTGAATCGGGGGCTGCGTATCAAGCGGATAGTCAATATGATCTTATTAGAAGCCTGGCGAAGAATATGGCTTCAGTGGTGGCCCGGCAGTACCTGTGGCTGCGTAGTTGGGCAGCGTATGCTTCTTCGAAGGCACGTCTGAGCAGACTTTCCTTTAAGGGGAAATTGCATTTTGGAGAAGATTTGGATAAGTTGGTAAAGGACCTTGGGGAATCCAAGGGATGTAGGCTTCCGGAGGATAAGCAGAAGCAGAGTCAAGTGCCCTCCTTGGCGCGGAGCCAGCCGAGGGCGTTCCGGAGGTTTTGGGCGGCCAGGTCGACACCCTTTCAGAGGGGCCGATTCCCCGCCAGAGGACAAGGCTTCCGGGATTTCCAGGGGGCAGGAAGGGGTTTTGGGGCCTCTTCCTCGGGGGCACAGAAGCAACAATGAAACAACGGGGGCCCGGGAGGGAGTACTGCCTATGGGGGGGAGGGGGGTCGGTTGAGGCAGTTTTTCTCCGCCTGGGCCCGGGTCACGTCAGACCAATGGGTGCTGGAGATAATTCAAAAAGGATATGCGCTCGAGTTTGCCAGACCAGTGCATCCGGCGTTCGTTCAGTCTCCTTGCAGGTCCCCGGTAAAAGCCGTGGCTGTCAGAGGTACGCTGGAGCAGCTGCTGGGGTTAGAGGCAGTAGTTCCCATACCCGTAGACCAGTATGGCTGCAGTCGATACTCAATTTATTTTGTAGTCCCCAAAAAGGAAGGGTCTTTTCAGCCTATTCTGGATTTGAAAAGGGTCAATCACTGTCTCAGGGTCCTGCACTTTCACATGGAGACTCTGAAGTCTGTGATTGTGGCCGTGTGGCAGGGGGGAGTTTCTGACATCCCGGAACTCACGGAAGCATATTTGCATATTCCGGTATGCAAGGCTCATCAACAGTTTCTGAGGTTTGCGGTGCCAATGGGACATTTTCAGTTCCAGGCATTACCCTTTGGGCTAGCAATGACCCCAAGAACGTTTACCAAGGTAATGGTCTTGGTGGCCGCGGCACTTCGCAAGAAAGGCATCCTGGTCCATCCATATCTCGACGACTGGCTGATTCGGGCAAAGTCCAAGATGGAGAGTATGGAAGAAACGGCCAGGGTGGTAAGGCTTCTAGAGGAGCTGGGCTGGGTCATCCAATATAATGAAGAGCAGATTGGTACCCACGCAGGAGCTCAAGTATCTGGGAGCAAGGTTCAACACCTACAGAGGCAAGGTGTTCCTGCCAGAAGAGAGTAAGAAGCTTGAAGTTTGCTGCAACAGTTTCTGGACATGCCAGCGCCGTCAGCCTGGCATTATTTGCAGGTGTTGGGGACTATGGCGGCAACGATCGAGCTGGTGCCTTGGGCCAGAGCTCATATGCGGCCGCTTCAGAGGGCCCTGCTCCGACGGTGGTCTCACCAGAGGCAAGCCTTATCAGTAATGCTACCTTGTCCTCAGGTGACCAGAAGGGCCTTGAGGTGGTGGATTGCTCCGGGGAATCTAGAGAAAGGAATGCCTCTCGAAACCCTACAGTGGATTCAGCTGACCACAGGCGCCAGTTTGGCGGGGGTGGGAAGCTCACGGTTGAGGGCAGGTTTGCCCAGGATCTCTGGAATTTGGAGGAAGCCCAGTGGGCGATCAACAGATTAGAGATGTGGGAGGTGGCTCTGGCACTCGAAGCATTCAGGAATTTGGTCCTCGAGAAAGCGGTACGTGTTCTGTCCGACAACGTCACCACAGTGGCCTACATCAACCGTCAAGGTGGAACAAGCAGTCCGCAGCTGGAAGAAGAAGCAGAGAGCTTGCTATAGTGGGCCGAAGCTCATCTGTTAGCCTTGTTAGCTCAGCATGTGGCTGGGATCGAGAACGTGATGGCGGATTACCTGAGCAAGCACACAGTAGATCACGGCAAGTGGGAACTTTGCCTGGCAATGTTCGAGCTAGTGGTGGAACGTTGGGGGAGCCCAGTCATGGCTCGGCTGGAGGAATCCAAGGCGAGCCAATTTTTCAGCCGCAAGAAGGAAAGGATGTCGGAAGGCCTCGATGCTCTGGTCCAGAGTTGGCCTGCTGAGGGACTTCTGTATGTTTTCCCGCCGTGGGCGCTCATAGACAGTCTTGCAGCGGGTGGAGGCACACCGAGGTCTCATGATCCTCATTGCGCCGGATTGGCCGCAGAGACCGTGGTATGCAGACCTGATGAGGCTACTAGTGGTTCGGCCATGGTGTCTACCCTGCAGGGACGATCTTCTGGTACAGAGACGGGTACAGATCCTGCAGGTGGATCAGTTCTCGCTTACGGCTTGGCTATTGAGAGGACAAGGCTCCGTAAGGAGGGGTATTCCAGAGCGGTGATTACTACATTGTTGAATGTGCGCAAGCGATCGATGTGCCTCTCTTATGTAAGAATCTGGAGGATATTTGAGGACTGGTGCATGGTTCAAGGTAAGAATCCCCTTTCAGTGGCGGTTCCGGATGTGTTAGAGTTTTTGCAGGCCGGATTCGAGAAGGGGTTGGCGGCCAATTCCTTGCAGGTGCAGCTGGCGGCCATCTCCTGTTATAGGGGTAAGGTGCATGGTAAATCCTTAGCAGAATGTACGGATATAGGTAGGTTCCTGCGGGCGGTTTGGCGTCTTCGACCACAGAGAAGGTCGGCGGTCCCTCCTTGGGATCTTAATTTGGTGCTGAATGCGTTGGCCGGGGAGCCTTTCAAACCAGTGGGGGAGTGCCTCCTTGAAGGATTTAACTCTTAAGGTGGTGGTCCTTGTGGCAGTTTGTTTGGCGAGGCGTATTTTGGAGCTTCAAGCCCTATCTTGTCAACCGCCGTTCATCTCTTTCTTTAAAGAGAAAGTGGTCCTGCATACAGTGCCGCCTTTTACCTAAGGTGGTTTCTCCCTTTCATGTAAATCAATTGGTCTCTCTTCCCTCCTTTCAGGAGGAGGGATGAGGAGCGGAGGATGCGCGCTTACGCAGTTTGGATGTGCGCAGAGTGTTGAAGCGGTACCTCAGTTGCACGGAGCAGTTTCGGAAGTCAGAACGCTTCTTTATCTTTATTTAAAACTTAATATACCACCAGAACCATAGGCATGCAGCGGTTTACAATAAAACAAAGAGATACTGCTGGGGAAAGGAGGAACGGAAAGAGAACGCCGTTTGTTGACAGGAAAGAGCAGTAAAAGGAAGAGACAGCGAGCAGCAGTAGTAACAAAAGGAATGAGATGCTATTGGTTATCAACAAGGGGAAGGGGGGGGGGGAGGAAGATCAAAGGCCGTGCAAAAAAAGGTGAGTCTTGAGTTTAGCTTTAAAAGTGGTAAAGTTCCAAACGAAGTGCAGACTGCAGAGAATTCCATAGACAGGGGCCGAGAAAGAATGCAGAAGAGCCTGTGGACTCTAGGCGAGCCTGAGATGGGGAAGGGAGAAATAGCCGGTTAGCGTGAATTGATCTGAGGATTCTTGGAGGGCAGTGAAAATGAACAAGATCAGAGAGGTAGAGTGGAATACCGGTATGGAGTGATTTATGTACAAAAATGAGGATCTTATATTGAATTTGGAAAGGAATAGGTAGTCAGTGTAGACGGATGAGAAAGGGAATGATATGGGCAAACCGGGAGGTATGGGTCAAAAGACGAGCGGCAGTGTTGTGAACTAACTGAAGCCTACGGAGCTGGGTGAGGGGAAGACCAGCCAAGGATGCATTGCAATAGTCCAGGCGAGAAACAGCAAGAGAGAGGAGTAATGTGCTTAAAGAAGGAGAGAGGAAAGGGCGAACTGCACGGAGTTGCCTTAGGGTACAGAAGGAGCGTTGAACAACAGAAGAAATGTGATCTTTAAAGGTCAAAGCCAAGCCAAGTCAAGTGTAACACCGAGATAGCATAGTGAGGTGACAAGAAGGATAGGGTCAGCTGAAAGAAGCGGAACAAGAGAGGGGATAGGAGCACTGGCAGTGAACCAAATGGCCGAGGTTTTTGACAAATTAACATGTAAGAAATTATCCGAAAACCAGGAGGAAACAGCGGAGAGACAGATGTTGAGGGGACCAATATTGGGAGTGAGCGAATCGGTGTGATAGAGAAGGATGATATCATCTGCGTAATAATACGCAGAGATACTGTGTTGCTGGATAAGCAAAGAGAGGGGAGCTAAGAAGATGTTAAACAAAAGAGGTGCTAGTACTGAACCCTGGGGGACACCACAGTGAAGGGCCGTCAGAAGAGAAGAATCAGTGCAAGAGAGTACCGAGAAAGCCCGATTAAAGAGAAAAGAATGAAACCAGTGAAGAACTGAGCCATATAGACCAATAGTAGTGAGACGTGAAAGAAGGGTGCGGTGGTCGACATCAAAGGCAGTGGAAAGATCAAGTGAAACAGCTATAGATATAGAACCTCGATCGTGAGCAACGTGTAACTCATTGAGAAAGGAGTTAAGGATAGATTCAGTGCTGTGACCAGGACGAAAACCAGATTGACGGGGGTGGAGGACCAGGGAAGCTTTGAGGTGAGCAGAAAGCTGAGAAAAGACCAGTCTCTCAAGAAGCTTAGAAAGAAAAGGAAGATTAGAAATAGGGCGCCAGTTTGAAGGTACAGAGGGATCCAGTGAGACTTTCTTCAAAAGGGGACGGATCACAGCATGCTTCCAATGTGAGGGGAAGATACCAGATAGTAAACTAGTGTTTGAAGATGGAGAGAATCAGAGGGAGCAGGGCCAGCGAGGGCTCAGAGAGCCACTGTGAAGGGATAGGATCAGAAGGACAGGTGGTTTTCCGAGTGGTGGTGAGGGCCTTTGTCAATTCTGAAAGAGTAACGGATTGAAAGGAGGACTAGCGATGAGAAAGGGGTGGGATGCCTGAAGAAGTCAGGGGCGAAGAGGAGGACAGAGAAGGGGTAGGAGGGGGGGGGGGAAAGAGGAGGGCAGGCAGGGAAGAGTTGTCGAATAGAGTGTACTTTAGAGGCGAAATGAGAAGCCAATACGGAAGGTGCGGGGTTACCGGAAGAGGGGAGAGCAAGGGTTGCGGAACTAGCGGTAGAGGGAACATAAGGGGCAGAAAGAGAGTGAAGAATGTGATACAGTTGCCGTGTGGAATTTGCTGAAGAGGAGATAAGCTTAGAGAAATGATCCTGTTTGGCCGAGTTGAGAAGGTTGCGGTAGTGTGTGTGACAGTAGCGGAAATGCGATAGCGTGGCTGGGGAGGGGCACTTAAACCAACGGTGAATAGCCCGGCGGAGATAGGAACAGTGAAGCAGAAGACCCAGATGAAACCAGGGAGAGCTAGGGCGATGCTGAGTGGTAGAGGAGAGACTTAAAGGAGCAACCTTATCCAATGCGGATGAGAGCGTGGTATCCCAGCACTGTGCCTGGAGATCCACTGAAAGTAGATGAAAGTCGGCGGGAAAAAGCTTATCTGAGGATGGGAACTGAAGAAGTGAATCAGGGATAATGCGACGAACCGGGCGAGCTGGAGGGGGCGGGTCTGATGGAGAGGAGGAGGAAGGGGAAGAGAAAGGAAGAGAGAAGAGTACACAGCAGTGGTCAGACCAGGGAAGGGGCAGAACAGAAAAGGAAGAGGGAACGATGGACGAAGACTGCCGGGAAATAACTAGATCTAACGTATGGCCGGCGGAATGGGTTGGGACTTGAACAAATTGCTGTAGGAAAAGATCAGAAAGCAGGGAGAGAAGAGAAGGGTCACGCTGAGAGGAGGGAGAGTTGAAATGGACATTAAGGTTACCTAGGAGTAAAAGATGTTGGTACATAAGAGATGCCTCGGACAATGTTGAGAGAACAGAGTCCCACAAAGGGGAAGATAAAGCAGGAGGGGCATAAAGAAGAAGGATATGAATAGGGGTTGAAGTCCCTAAACGAAGCAAGAGAGTCTCTGGATATGAGAAAGGAATAGGAAGGATCTCGAGCAGAGGAAGGGAGGAACGGAAGATTGCCGCAACCCCCCCACCACTCCTGCCCCGATGGGATGTCGATAGGGAGGAGAAGCCTGGGGGAAGACAACGATTCAAAAGAGGCTCCTCCCCCTCCTTGAGCCAAGTTTCTGTTAAGAACAGGACATTCAAGGAGTGCTGTAGAATAAGATCATGGATAAAGTGTAGATTTGGAACGCAGAGAAGGACAGTTTACGAGGGCCATCTGGAGTAGAAGGAACTTCATGGGGGAGAGGCGGGTGAGATGGTCAAGGAGAGAGAAAGCATGCGATAAGATTAGGGGAGGGTCGTACGACAGTGTCTGGCAGGGCAGGATTAAGAGGAGGAGGAGGGAGCCTCCAGCCCCAAAGAACAGGGATAGCAGACGTTGTTGTTGTTAAGTGCCGTCGAGTCAGAGTCGACTCATGGCGACCCTCTGGATAGCTATCCTAAATTGTGTTCGGTCTTCAGTCAGGCGGCTCATTGTTGACAGACTGGTACCCGTAGCTGCTGTTATTGTATCGATCCATCTCATTGCTGGCCTTCCTCTTTTGCGTTGACCTTCTATCTTGCCAAGCATAATGTCTTTCTCTAATGATTTCTCTCTTCGCATGATGTGTCCAAAGTATGAAAGTCGAAGTCTTGTCATCTGAGCTTCTAAAGAAAGCTTAGGTTTGATCTCCTCTAGTACCGACTGGTTTGTTTTTCGGGCAGTCCATGGTATACACAGTATTCGCCGCCAACACCATAATTCAAAGGCATCAATTTTCTTCCTATCTGTCCTTTTCATTGTCCAGCTTTCACATCCATATGATGTTGTTGAAAAATACCATGGCTTGAACAAGTCGAATCTTTGTATGGAGAGAGACATCTCTGCTCTTGAGAATCTTATCTAGGTCTTTCATAGCCATTCTGCCAAGAGCAATTCGTCTGATTTCTTGACTGCTTGTTGCTTCTTTATTGATAGTTGATCCAAGTAGGTTAAAGTTGTTCACGATTTCAATTTCTTCTCCTTCAACGATGAACCTGTTGATTATATTCTGTTAAGTATTATACTTATGTGACGTTCCTTGTAAAACAAACCTGCTTTGTTAATTGTTGTTCACTGTAAACCGCGACTGAACTCTGGAAGATGCGGTGTATAAATAAATAAATAAAAAAATTATGCCAGTTATCATGATCTTTGTCTTCTTTACATTAAGGTGCAGGCCCATTTTGAGACTATGTTTTTTGATTGTGAGAAGCAAATGTTTCAGATCATCTTCACTTTCAGCCAGTAATGTGCTATCATCAGCATAGCGAAGGTTGTTGATGAGTCTTCCACCAATCTTCACACCTCTGTTGTCTTCATACAGTCCTGCTTCTCTGATGATTTGTTCTGCATATAAATTAAACAGGTAGGGGAAAGTATGCAGCCTTGTCTTACACCTTTGCTTATTTTAAACCATTCTGTTTCTCCTTGTTCCGTTCAAACTGTTGCTTCTTGATCAATGTACAGATTGCGCAAGAGAACGATCAGGTGTTCTGGTATACCCATGCTTCTTAATGTGGCCCAGAGTTTCTCATGGTTTACACAGTCAAAAGCCTTGCTATAGTCGATAAAGCACAAATAGATATCCTTTTGGTATTCTTTAGTCTTTTCAAGGATCCATCTCACATCCGCAATGATGTCTCTCGTTTCTCGCCCTTTCCTGAACCCTGCTTGCACTTCAGGTAGTTCTTGTTCTAGGTATGGCTGTAGTCTCTTTTGAATAATTTTCAGTATAATCTTGCTGGCATGTGGGATCAGAGCGATTGTGCGATAATTTCCACAGTCAGTTGGATCACCTTTCTTTAGTATTGGTATAAACACAGATCTTTTCCAGTCAGTTGGCCATGATGTTGTCTTCCATATTTCTTGGCAGAGCCTTGTAAGTATGGTAACAGCTGCATCAGATTGCTGCAATACTTCTATGAGAATGCTATCAATGCCTGGTGCTTTGTTCTTTGATAAGGCTTTCAATGCTGCTTCAACTTCTTCTTTCATCACCAATGGTTCCTGATCATAAGGTATAGGTTGAAACGGCTGTTGGTCCACTTGACCTTTATCATATAAAAACTCTGTATATTCCTTCCACCTTTTCTTGATCTTCTCAGCATCATTCAACATAGAACCTTGAGCATCTTGTAACATTCCAATTCGAGGCTGGAACGTTTTCTTTAACTCTTGCAGCTTTAGGAAAGCCGATCTTGTTCTTCCTCTAATAGTTTCTGCTTCTATTTCCTTGCAAGTGTCATTGTAGTACTTTTCCTTGTCCTGTCTTGCTGCACGTTTGAAATCTCTGTTGAGTTCTGCGATTGTCTTTCTTTCTTTCTCCTTTGGCTTTAGCTTCTCTGCGTTTCTGGGCAATTTTCAGAGTTTCTTCCGTCATCCATTTTGGCCGTTTTTGCTTTTTCACCTTTTGTAGAGACTTCTCGCTTTCTTCCAGCACAACCTTCTTGATGTCATTCCATAACTCTTCCGGAGCTCTGTCATTTGTATCTAAAGCAGCAAATCGATTTTGCAGGCAGTCTTTAAATTCCAGTGGTGTATTCTCAAGGTCATATTTTGCTGCATTCATGAATGGTTTGCTCTTTTTCAACTTTAGCTTGAGTTTGCATACTAGTAGTTGATGATCTGTACCACAGTCAGCTCCAGGTTTTGTCTTTGTTGATGTTACAGAGCTTTTCCATCGTTGACTTCCACAGATGTAGTCAATTTGATTTTTATACAATCCATAGCTGTTCCGTTTCCTCCAACTTCGGGAGATTAAGCTTTTCTAAATATTCCCTAATCGCCACCTCCGAACCGCTCCGCTCTATATAGGGCCTTATAATATCTACAGAATATCGCCTGAACATTCTCCGTTCCATGTTCCCATTCCCCTCTTTCATTCTTCAGCTTATATAACTGCTGCTGCACCTGCCTTCTCCTAAGCTGCCGAGCCAAGTATCTACCCAGTTTATTTCCCCCCACATAATAAGCATGCCGCAGCCTCTTCATTTGGAAGGCCACTTCTCCCAGTCTCAATGCCTCCAACTCCTCCCGCACCCTGGTCAACCGTTGCAAGATCACCCTGCTCCCAGTCCGTTGATGCTCTCCAATCAGTTTCTGTAACTGAGCTCTCAACCCCTCCTCCTCACCCACCTGCCGCTTCTTTTTTGCCGCCATAGCTATCAATCGCCCCGTATTACCGCTTTCATACCATCCCACACTACCTCCCGGGCTACTTCCTTTCCCCCATTTAATTGAAAATACTCCTTAATACATTCCCGCATGCTTACCACCCCCTCATGGTCCGCCAGCAACGATTCATTCAACCTCCAAAATTGGAGCCCAGCTCTCTCCTTATATAGTGCTAGGGCCAGGGTTACCGGTGCATGGTCCATCCAGGACACCACCCCAATATCCACTGCCCCCACCCTATCCAGCCACTGTGAGTCGATCCACAACATGTCAGTTCTACTATATGATTGGTGTGGGTATGAGAAAAAGGTATAAGCTCTCTCACCAACATGACTATACCTCCAGGCATCCACCAACCCCAATATAGACATCATTTTAACCAACTTCTTCCTACCCAATCAATCCCATCGCCTCCCCCCCCCTGATGAATCCACTCGTGGCTCCACCACTACATTAAAGTCCCCCCCCTACAATCAGACACCCCCGTCTATGCTCCTCTATAAGTGGAAGCATACTGTCAAAGAAAGGGCCCTGGGATGTGTTAGGTGCATATACACAGCAGATAGTAGCTTCCTTCCCTTCCAATAACCCCCCCCCCCCCATATAACATACCTCCCTTCCGTATCCTAATGACATCTTTTGTTTCCACCAGCAGATCCTTTGAAAACAATATCCCCACTCCCCCCTTTTTATAAGAAATACGATTAGCAGCAAACAATCCTCTATCATATTTACCCTGATATAATCCCCCACCCCGGGTTACGGGTGAGGGTGATGAGGGGGAGGGGGGAATGGGGGTGGGGATTAGGGGGGGGGGGGATGAGAGCAATTTCAAATTGATAAGGGATAGAAACATAGAAACATGATGACAGAAAAAGACCACAAGGCCTATCTAGTCTGTCCTTCCATAACAACAACTACAACAGTCCACTTTTTACCTTTAGAGATCCTCTGTGTTGGTCTCATGCTTTTTTGAATTCAGTTACTGTCCTCATCTCTACCACCTCCACTGGGAGACTATTCCACGGATCCACTACTCTTTCTGTAAAGAAATATTTCCGCATATCACTCCTGAATCTATCTCCCTTCACCCTCATCCCATGTACCCTCGTAGCAGAACTTGCTTTCAATTGAAAGAGGCTCTCTCCCTGAACATTTATGCCACGGAGGTATTTAAACATCTCAATCATATCACCTCTATCCTGCCTTTCCTCTAAGGTGTACATATTAAGATCCTTAAGTCTGTCCTCATATGCTTTATAATGAAGCCCATTAATCATTTTAGTAGCAACCCTCTGCACCGACTCCATCCTGTTCACATCCTTTTGAAGGTGCGGTCTCCAGAATTGCACACCATACTCCAAATGAGGTCGCACCAAAGACTTATACAGAGGCATTATCACCTCCTTTTTTCTGCTAGCCATTCCTCTCCGTATGCACCCAAGCATCCTTCTAGCTTTTGCCGTCGCCTTTTCTACCTGTTTAGCTACTTTAAGATCATCAGACACAACCATGCCTAGGTCCTATTGTTCTTTACTGGAGAAAAGTACTTCACCCCCTATACTATATTGCTCCCTTGGATTGCTGCAGCCCAATTGTATGACTTTGCATTTTTTAACATTAGAATTTGGCAACTGGGATTTAGACCATTCTTCAAGCTTAGCTAGATCCCTCCTCATGTTATCTACACCTTCCTGGGTGTCTACTGTATTGCAGATTTTGGTATCATCTGCAAAGAGGCAAACCTTACCCGACAGCCCTTCCGCTATATCACTAGCAAAGATGTTAAAAAGAATCGGACCAAGGACAGATCCCTGGGGCAACACCACTGCTAACTTCCTTCTCCTCAGAGAGAGCTCCATTTACCTGTACTCTTTGTCGCCTCCCAGTCAACCAATTTCTAACCCAAGTAGTAACTTTAGGGTCCATCCCTAGGGTGCTCAGTTTGTTTATAAGTCGCCTGTGAGGAACAGTGTCAAAGGCTTTACTGAAATCTAAATACACCACATCTAGAGCTCTCCCTCGGTCCAACTCCCTGGTCACCCAGTCAAAGAAATCAATCAGATTTGTCTGACAAGACCTGCCTCTGGTGAATCCATGCTGCCTCAGATCCTGTAATCCGCCGGACTCCAGAAACCTCACTATTTTCTCTTTCAGCAGCGTTTCCAATAATTTACTCACCACTGAAGTTAAACTAACCGGCCTGTAGTTTTCAACCACATCCTTACTTCCGCTTTTGTGTAAAGGCACCACATGAGCCTCTCTCCAGTCCTTTGGCACCACTCCCGACTCCAACGAGGCATTGAAAAGGTCAGTCAGTGGAGTTGCTAGAACGTCCCCAAGTTCCCTCAGTATTCTAGGGTGTATCCCATCCGGTCCCATCGCTTTGTCTACTTTAAGTTGAGCTAGTTTCTCACGAACACAGTCTTCTGAAAATTGTTCAAGATGTCCCTCGCTTCTGTTCTTATTTGTGGGTGTTTTCTGAGGTCCTGCTCCTGGTTCTTCATCTGTGACTACTTTGCTAGCTTCTCTAAGTTTTTCCAAATACAGATGCCTGTCTTCCTCTCTCTGTGATCTCTTGTATTTCATGAAGGCCTCCCTCTTTCTTCATCTTTTCAGCTACTTCTTTTGAAAGCCATAGCGGTCTCCTTTTCCTATTACCTTTATTTACCATTTTAACAAAAACGTTGGTTGCCCTTAAAATATCCCCTTTCAGTTTTGCCCACTTTTTCTTCATCCCCCAGCTGAGGTATTGGCCTATCTTGGCAAAGTTAGTTTTCCTAAAGCAGTGTTTTTCAACCTTTTTTGTGCAAAGGCACACTTTTTTTCATGAAAAAAATCACGAGGCACACCACCATTAGAAAATGTTAAAAAAATTTACCTCTGTGCCTATATTGACTATATATAAAGTAATTCTCTTGAATAGGAATCAAACACTCACACCAACCTCCCTCCCCTGCTGGTTCACACCAACCCCCCTCCCCTGCTGGTTCACTCACACCACCCCCCCCCTCCACTGCTGGTTCACTCACCCACCCCCCTGTCACTTACTCACCCCTCCTGCTGGGTCACTCACTCACTTACCCCCCCTCCCCTGCTGGTTCACTCACACCATCGCCCCCCCACCCTTGCTGGTTCACTCACACCACCCCCCCCCTCCACTGCTGGTTCACTCACACTCCCCCCCCCCTTGCTGGTTCACTCACACTCCCCCCCCCCTTGGTGGTTCCCTAACACCCCCCCCCCCCCCCCCTCTGCCCAAGCCGCTGCTTCTGCTTTGTACAGAGCAGCGGCTGCACTACACTTACATTGAAAAGTAAAGAGAAACTGTGTCAGGAGCCCTCCGGTCATCGCCGAGCCCGAGGAAGTGATGTCATGGGGGCGGGCTCCTCACAGGCTGTCTTTCCTTTTCAAATTAACTTTATTGCAGCTAAAGTTAATTTGAAAAGGAAAGACAGCCTGTGAGGAGCCCGCCCACATGACATCACTTCCTCGGGCTCTGCATGATCGGAGGGCTCCTGACACAGTTTCTCTTTACTTTTCAATGTAAGTGTAGTGCAGCCGCTGCTCTGTACAAAGCAGAACCAGCGGCTGCACTGCTATAGGGAATCGCGTTCGCGCCGCGGACTTCGGCACAAAAGCCGGTTTTACAACTGTGCTGGCAGCCGGCCTGGCCATGGAAAAACCGGCCAGGCCGGCTGAAAACCGGCCGGTTGGCAACCCTAATTTGTGAGCCGAGGCCACATGTTACGGATGAAATTGGAATTTTTCCCACGGCACACCAGACAATATCTCACGGCACACTAGTGTGCCACGGCACAGTGGTTGAAAAACGCTGTCCTAAAGAATAAGTGTATATACATTTTACAGGGTTGCATTAGCCCATTTTAACAGTATTCAAACAAGCAGTTACTCCTTGACTCTCGCAGTCATTCTGTAATTAACTACTTGGCTACTTGAAGAGTTTCAATAGAGCCTGGTGCAGCATTGAGATGCTGCGAGCTCTGACCCGCCCTCCCCAACCATGTGTTGCAGGGCCCTCATGAGATCTCCTTTTCCAGAGGTTCCTGTTGGTGTTTTCCTAAAGAGCTGTGAACAATAATTTTGCTGCTGGAAACTGAGTGAGCTGGAGATTGTTAGTAGTATTTAGCTCACACTTTCCAGTAGTAGTGTAAAGCGAGTTACAATCAAGTAATGTAGGTATTTCCCTGTCCTGGAGGGCTGACAATCTAAGGTAGTATCTGAGGTAATGGAGGGTTAAATGACTTCACCAAGGCCACAAGGAGTGTCGGTGAGATTTGACACCTAAATTAGGATATTTTCAGATTTCTAGGATCTGTACAAAAACTTCAGAAAGAACTTTGAACCACTAAAATTCATGATTATTTTCTCATCTTCATGCAGAGCCAGTGCCAGTCCCAGTAATACGGACTGTATCCCCCAGCAGCGACGGCGGGAATGTAACCCTGGAATGTGAGGTCGGAGCCCAGCCACCTGTTAATATTACCTGGAAAGCAGGAACTGTACCAACAAATCTGGAAGATCTGCATCACCACCAGCTGATCACGAATAGAAGTATCCTGAACATTTTAGTAAACTGCAGCACAGAAGACAGATCCTTCTTCTGTGTGGTCAGCAATCCTGTTGATATGAAGAACGTCTCCATCAGCACAAGCAGCATATGCCTAAAGAAAGGTAGGTTACAGCATTTATGGCCGCCTTGTTCCTTAGATTAATAACAGGAGATTTAATATCCCACATACAGTATGCAGGTAATTTCCAAGAGACAATCCATGTGGGGCACTCCTGTTGTCCTACAATCTTAAGCGGAGCTACGGAGACAGAAACCTCAGAATGGAACTGTCATTTGTTGCTTTTCTTCTTGGGAATTAGCCTAATTAATCTAACCACACTTCAAGGCTGAATCAAGTGAGCTGGTTGATTATAGTGTATCTGATTTTTCAGAAAGTCTTTGACAAGTCCCTCATGAGAGACTGTTGGCGAAATTAAAAAGTCATGGGATAGGAGGTAATGTACATTGTGGATCAGGAACTGTTTAAAAGATAGAAAGCAGAGGGTAGGGCTAAATGGCCAATTTTCTCAATGGAGAAAGGTGAATAGTGAAGTACCCCAGGGAACTGTGCTGGGTCCGCTGCTTTTTGACATATTCATAAATGACCTGGAAATAGGAATGAGTGGGGTGATCAGATTTGCAGAGGACCAAAATTATTCAAAGTTGTTAAAAACACAAGAGAATTGTGAAAAATTGCAGGAGGACCTTGATAAACTGGAAGACTGGGCGTCCAAATGGCAGATGATATTTAATGTGGACAAGTGCAAAGTTATGCACCTAGGAAAGAAAAACCCAAACTGTGTTTACACGATGTAAAGTTCCACATTGGGAACCACCACCCAGGAAAAAGATTTAGGTGTCATTTTGGATAATATGTTAAAACCCTCCGCCCAGTGTGCAGTAGCGGCCAAGAGAGCAAATAGAATGCTACAGTAGGTATCATAAAGAAAGGAATGGAAAATAAAACAAAGGATATTATAATGCCTCTGTATTGTTCCATGGTGTGACCGCACCTTGAATATTGTGTGCAGTTCTGGTCATTGTATCTTAAAAAGGATGTAGCACTATTAGAGAAGGTACAGAGAAGGTAAAGGGGATGGAAGGATACCTTTTATGAAGAAAGGCTTAAAAGATTAGGGCTCTTCAACTTGGAAAAGAGACGGCTAGGGAAGATATGATAAGATGTCTCTAAATTAATGAATGGAGTGGAAAAGGTAAACGTAGATCATTTGTTTACACCATCAAAAAGTAGAGAGACCGGGGGGGGCGCTCGTGAGCCCGCTGAGAGATGGCCGCATTGTGAGAGAGCTCCGTCCCCACTGCCCCAAATCACCAGCTAATATGCGCTAAAGGCTGCACAATTTACCTCTCCTACCTGCCCTGGGTCTTTTGAAGTGAGCAGTGCCCTCCGGAGCCGGGCTGGACGATTTTCCAAGACGCTAGGACGCCGCGGAGCTCTTCTGTGAAGTGCGGCCTGCTGCCACGTGTCTCTCTCCGCTGTCTGCCTTGGGCCCGACTGATCCTCTCCCTGCCTTCGGCGGCCCGCGCGGCCCGGATGACACTTGGGGGGACTCCCCTTGGGTCGCGCTGTCGGGCCCCTGCTGCTGGACCGGAGGCTGAGCAGCAACTCGTTGACGGGCGGAGCATTGCCCCCAGGGCTGGAGTGCCGGTACAAGCAGCTGGAGTTTTGCTTCTGCGATCGGGGAGAGGGCCTGGAATCCCCGTGGCTCTCGCTGGCACGCTCCCTCCTCTCAACAGTGTGACTCCTCCGGAGGGGGGTAAGCATAGAGTCTCAATCCATTCCCTTTATGCCCTCATATCTCTGGTCGGCTGAACGGGGCTGGAGACTGTAGCACCTCTCAACACACTGGTGCTCTGCTGAAGCCTTGCCCCCGCGGTGTGGATTTTGGGCGCCCTGTCTGAGTACTCCAGCGTTTTACCTGGCTTCAAGTCTCTTTCTGGAGCTTAATTCCTGGCGGTTGTGGATCCTGTGTGCTCTTCCCCTCCATAGCATTGCAGAACGCTTCGAGCATTGCCTTTAACAGCTTATTCCTTCAAGAAGGCCAGAGGCAGCTCTTTTCTCAGGGCCCTGCTCTCTCACCGGTCTTCTGGGCCTTGCGGACATTGAATCTCTTTATCTCCTAACACTGTGTGGAAGTGATTGCCTTGCGGGACTGTGAGGCTTCGCGCACCGCTCTCTCCCTGACCTCTCTGCCTTTGCTGACATTGACTGCACTCTTCTCCTAACACTGTGCGCCACAAGTGGCTCTGGGGGATGGCGGCTACCGCTAAGAGTTCTGAAGCTCGGGAGGGGGTGCGTTCCTCCCAGCGACTGCAGCGTAAGTCTGGGGCCCCGAGTAGCCCATGTGGTCAATCTCCTCCGTCAGGCTCTGAAGATGAGACTGTAAGTGAAGAGGAATTAGAATCTCATAAACAACTCTCCTCTGCTCAAATCAAGCAAGAACTCCGTAAAGGTTTTGCGGAGTTAGCCAGCGAGTTTCGTTTGCTACGTGAGGAGTTGTTGAAAGATGTTGCAGACCTACGGACTGACATGAAAGAGCTGGGAGCCCGAGTAGAGGATGTGGAGACCAAAATGGTTGATCATGATGGGACCCTGATGGACTTACAATGTGCCTTGGATCGGCAGCAAGCGCAAGCAATGGAACTGACTTACAAAATTGACGACATTGAAAATCGCTCCCGCCGCAATAACGTGCGTTTTCGTGGAATACCAGAAGCGGTAGGGGGCGGAGAAGATTTGCCAACTGTGCTTAAACTGTTGATAGCAGAGCTGCTCCCGGCGGAGGAGCTGGCTGCGCGGGCCCCCGGGATGGAAATAGAAAGAGTCCATCGGGCTTTGGGAAAACCTCCTAACAATCAGCCTCGTGATGTCATTGTGAGATTCCTGCGATATTCTGATGCTGAGCTTCTCATACGGCGAGGCCGGGAGAAAAAAGCAGTCCGCTTCCAGGATGCGACAGTGTCCATATACCAAGACCTTTCGACGTTCACTTTGGCGCGCCGGAGAGAGATGAAACCAGTGACAACGGTTCTGAACAGCAAGGGGATTCGTTATTCCTGGTCCTTTCCCTTTCGGATGAACTTCCTTTTGGGCAACAAAAAGATCTCAGCAAAGGACCATACTGAAGCTTGGCGAGCCCTACGCCAGGCGGGACTAGTTGATGATAATGCTCAGCCTCATCCGCCCCCCCCCCCTAAGTCCCAGCACCCCAAGTGGACTCGGGTGGGCAAGTCTGCTTGATTTCTGACCTTTGCGTACACTTGGGGAGCTCTCTTTACCCTTTAGGGAGCCTTACTTGGTGGGTCTCTCCAACTCTGGATAACTGATGGAAGTAATATTTCTCATTGTGTTATTGGCCACCGATAAGGTTTGAACTAGGCCCACACTACCCTACATGTGGGGGGCGGCGGATGTTCTGCAAATGTTTTGATGATGATACTGTTCTGATGGGGAGGCATGGGGAGAATGCTGACCCGGGGTGGGTGGGGGAGTAGTGCGGGGAATGTTTTCTATATGTTTAAGTTGACTTTCTGCTTCATGGGGTCTTGGGGGAAACGGGGTCTGTGGTCAATTTACCGTGTCCTGTATTAACCTTGACAGGCAGGTGGTATTGACGGGAAGGGGGGGTTCAGGCTGGGGGGGGCTTCAACTGGAACTGGAGGGCCTGTTTGGGCTTGGGGGGAGGGTCTATGGCTTGTGCTTCTGGAGGGTGGAAAGGGTGGGCCTGGATAACTAAATCCCTGGGCTTGCCGGGGGGAGGATGTCCCTGGGATGCCCCGGGTAGCTGGAGGATAGAGGGTTTAGATTGTAATTACCCATGGTGCGTTTTATCTCTTTAAATGTTAAGGGACTTAACTCCCCAAGGAAGCGGTCGCTGCTGTTCTCGGAATTGCGCACGCTGCAAGGAGACATTGTTTATCTACAGGAAACTCATTTACAGGCTTGTAAGCAGGGTTGGCTAAAGAGGTCCCCATATACTGAGGTGCGAGTGGCCTCAGATACGCAGGGCCGGAAGAAGCGGGGAGTAGCCTTACTATTTCATCAGAGCCTCTCTCTAAAGATTGAGGAGATACAACGGGATCCCCTGGGGAGGTGGCTCTTTTTGAATATCCGTCTGGAGGGACGCTTGCTAACTTTAGCTAATGTCTATGCGCCCAACACGGGTCAGGGGTCCTTTTTTACACGATTGAAGGCTTTACTGGCAGATTTTGCACGGGGTCCCATTGTGATGGGCGGGGACTGTAACACCCCTCTGGTACCCCACATGGATTCCACAGGCCGTGCTGGGGGGGGGGGAGTGGGGGGGTCAGCAAGAGCCCTTCAACGTCTTATGCTGGATTTGGGCTTACGGGATGTTTGGAGGGACACCCATGAGGGAGAGAGAGGTTTTATGTACTACTCTCCGGTCCATCAGGTTCACACTCCCATTGATTATTTTCTATTGGATCAGCGCCTGATGGACGGGAGAGTGAAGGCTGGACATGGAACGTTGACTTGGTCGGATCATGCCCCGTGCTGGCTTGCCCTTCCAGCTGGATTGTATAGCGAGCACCAACGTCTTTGGCGCTTAGATGTGAGGTTCCTGTGGCGGCAGGGTGCCGTGCAAGATCACGTCTGCTTTATCACTGAATTTTTTGAGCTTAATGGCTCTGGGGATGTTCCCCTCCCCACGGTGTGGGATGCTTACAAGGCGACGGCTCGAGGCCAACTCATGGCGGAGGCGGCCCGCACGTGCAAGATGTGGACACATGACCGTGACCGGTTGATGCAGGAGTCTTCCCGTCTAGGTTTGGAGCATGCCCGAACCGGCTCGCGACAGGTTCTGCGTCGTTGGCGGGCTGTCCGAGCCGATTTGGATGCGTGTTCGCAGAAAGAATTAGATAATAAACGCCGGAAATTACGGCAAACTTTTTATGAGCATGGGAATAAAACTGGCCGCTTCCTAGCTTTGCGTCTCCGGCAACAGCAGTCCGCGCGAGTGGTTCGTGAGCTACGTGACTCTGGGGGTCGGAAGAGGGTTATTTCCCAGGAGATACGCGATCTTTTTGCTGACTACCTGGAGCGGATTTACAAGGCCGAGCCCTTTGATCGGGACCGTGTGCAGGACTATTTGCAGAGGACCGCACTGCCGCGTCTCTCGGATCCTGACCGAGTCCAGCTAGATTCTGAATTAACGGTAGACGAAGTGGAGACTGCGATCCGGCGACTGAAAACTGGCAGTGCACCGGGTAGTGATGGCTTCCCCGCGGAATATTATAAGAAGTTTCGGACACACTTAGCGCCCACCTTGACTATTCTGTTCAATGAGGTTTTGGGGGGGGGGTTCTCTCCCGCCGTCCCAACGTGAGGCCTTGATAGTGATGATACCCAAGCCTGGCAAACCATTGCATGATGCGGCGTCTTATCGACCCATTTCCCTGTTAAACGTGGATGTTAAAATATTTGCCACTGTGCTGGCTGCGCGTCTGAACCGGGTCCTCCCGGGCTTGGTTCATCCGGATCAGGTTGGCTTTGTGCCGGGTCGCCAGGCTGCGGATAACATTAGGCGTATGTTGCAGATCATACACGTGGCCCAGCGGGAACCGCAACCAGCTTTGCTGGTGGGGATTGACGCAGAGATGGCCTTCGACTGGGTTGATTGGGAATACCTTTGGAGTGTTCTGGAGACCATGGGCTTTGGCTCTAACTATATCCGCTGGGTTCGTAGCCTCTATCAGTTGCCCCAGGCGTGCATTCGGATTAATGGGGGACACTCGAGACATTTTTCTTTGGGGAGGGGCACGCGTCAGGGATGCCCCCTTTCGCCTCTGCTTTTCGCACTGGCAATGGAGCCCCTGGCTCAGAGCTTTCGCGCACACCCAGGCTTGCAGGAGGTCCATATTGGTCCTGCGGATTATCGGATTGCGCTCTTTGCGGATGACATCATACTGTCCCTGGTGAATCCGTCTGCTTCCTTTCCAATTGTGATGCAGTTGTTTGAGGCTTACTCTCGGGTATCTGGTTTCAAAATTAATTATGCTAAATCGGAGATCCTGAATGTTGGGGTTCCTGGGGCGATCTGTGCGGAACTCCAAGAGGCCTATCCTCTTCGCTGGGTCTCAGGAGCCTTGCGTTATCTAGGGGTGCACTTGACTGTGGAGCGGGCAGACCTTTTTAAAGCCAACTATGACCCCTTGCTCCGTCAGGTTTGGCGGGACTTAGAGATTTGGAATGGCTTGCTCCTTTCCTGGTTCGGGCGTATAGCCGTAGTCAAGATGGTGGTTGTTCCCCGCTTTCTTTATCTTTTTCAAGTTCTACCGATTCCCATTACACGGGCCACCTTGGCGACCTGGCAGCGGCTGCTTATGAAGTTTATATGGCATTACCGTTGTCCGCGCTTGGCGCGACATGTTCTTTATGCCCGTACGCGCTCTGGAGGTATGGGCATGCCCAATTTGCACTGGTATTATGCGGCGGCCCAGTGTCGGGCGGGGGTGGAGTGGATGATTGCGGATAGCACCAAGCGATGGGTACAGCTGGAAATGAGCTTGGCGGGGGGAGCGGGATTAGGAGACTGGCTGTGGCTTGGTCCCAAACTTCGGTGTGGTAAATGTACCAACAATCCCTATGTTCTTCACACCCTCCGATGCTGGGACCAGCACTTTCGGTCCCAAGATGCGGATTTAACTCCGTTGGCCCCTATAGTGGGTAATGCCTCTTTCCCGCCGGGGCAAAGCGATACAGTTTTTAGGCAGTGGGGACATTTAGGCCTTAGCCGAGTCGGACACTTCTTTGAGGACGGCCAGATATGATCTTTCCGCGCGTTACAAGATGAATTTGACATTCCGGCTAGACACCTCTATCAATATACGCAAGTGACGCATTGGGTTCGATCTAGGCTGGTTCGCCCCCAGGTTGCTCGGGACCTGACCGATCTGGAGCGCTATTGTGAGGGTTGTACTACTACCAGGGGACTCGTGGCCGCCCTCTATGCCCACCTGCAGGGATCTCAATCGCGCTCTGTGAGGCATAGGGAGCTCTGGAACTCTGATTTGAATCTTTCCTTTACCGAACAACAGTGGGAGACGGCGGAAACGCATTTGTGGAAGAGCTCGGTAGCGATTAATGCCCGTGAAACCAATTATAAAATACTGTACCGTTGGTACATGACTCCGGCGCGGATCACACGTATATATCCTGGGGCTGTGGATCTTTGTTGGCGTAACTGTGGGCAACAGGGTACCCTGGAGCACATTTGGTGGACTTGCCCCCGCATTCGCGCCTTTTGGAGGGGTGTGCAATTCCGGCTACAACTGCTTCTGGGAGTGAGCATCCCTTGGGATCCGGGGATCTTCCTCTTTGGGGCCTCGGTGCTGGGTGCACGGGCTCTACAACTTGCTCTACTGCGCCATGGCCTGAATGCGGCTCGCTTATCTCTTGCGGCAGCCTGGCGGCGTGCTTTGTCCCCCTCCTTTCGGACTTGGTTGGAACGGATGTGGGATATGTATACCATGGAGCGGGGGGTGGCTGTCAGTAGGATGCGCTTGGCGCGCTTTCAGTCGGTGTGGGCACCTTTTGTTTCTCGTTATGGTGCGTGAATGCCCTGGACAGGAGGGGGGGAATATGCGTACTTTACTGGGAGTCTGCCCTTGTGTGTACTTTCCCCCTTTTTTTATTTCTGCTCACCGTCTTTCCGTGCTAAACGAATGCTAAGCCATAGTTGGGGACACTGGGAGGTGGGGGGGGGGGGAGGGCCCGGGGCTAGGGAGGCTCTGGGGGGGGGGGAGGGAGGTTGGGGGGGTTGTTGTTCCCCGATTCCTTATTCTAAAACTGTAAAAATGAAGGCATATTGTAGTATACTATTGTGACCTGAAGTTACGCTGTTACTGTTGCATTTTCTTGAAGTTCTTTGTGGTTTTTGTTTATATGTATCTTTTGGAAGCCTTTCAATAAAAAAAAAAAAAAAAAAAAAAGTAGAGAGACCAGGAGACACGCAATGAAGCTACGATGTAATCCGTTTAAGACTAATAAGAGAAAATATTTTTTCACTCAATGCGTAATCCAGTTTTGGAATTCGTTACCGGAGGATGTAGTAAAAGCTGCTAGTGTAGGTGGGTTTAAAAAAATGTCGGGTCAGGCTGCATGGAAAGCATGTTTTGGAGGACTGCCAGAGATCGCAGCTTCTGCGTGGCAACATGACGCCATGCCACCATTGCTCCATGCAGGTGCCTGGCTGGGCTAGTCAGGGAAGTGCCTGGACATCCGGGTTGCCGGAATCAGGGCACGGCCTGGACGAGTCCAGGCCCAATGCCGTGAGTCTGTTCCTACGGGGCCGTATCTGGGCCTTCTGGATTTCTAGACGTCCGGATGGCCCAAACATGCACCTACAGAATTGGCCTACACACACACTTTTCCCATAGAATCAAAATGAGAGAAGATCTTTAGTAAACAGGGTCCTTAGTTTCTTAAGTGAAGTGCTGAGCTTTTTAGTACCCATAATTGCAAATAGCAGGGTTAATACTCACCCCATAGTGGGACATTATTAAACCCTGCTAAACTGTATTGGCTTGAATGATTTCATATTTCAAAATACAGTAACATATTTAGCTGTTTTTATTTATTTATTTTGTTAAATGAAATAGTCTGTTCATTGTTTTATTTATTTTAAATATGTTGTATCCTGCTGATACATAGAGGGATAATCAAATGTACACAATACAATAGAACATAAAATACATATAAATAGACAATAAGATAAAATATATGAACATTTGGTGCAAAGCAGGAGTTGGCCGCCGCACCTCAGAGGTAGGGAACTTCGTGTCTCTGACCAAACTTGAGCTCTTTTTATCTGTAATCCAGTCACACACAAGAGAGGCACTACACCACCAAAAGTAAGCAAAGCCAAAACAAAAAAAAGATGTGACCAGTAGATCATCAACTTTTTATTGGGACTCAATCCAAAGAATGCCAAAAGAGACTACATGGCCATGTTTCAGCACAAAACTGCCTTCTTCAGGGGTCATAAACATGTAATGATCTGCACTACATGTCGGTAAAATAATTAATCTCCAGGAACAAGCAGGAATGAGTCTTCACATATGGGTACGTCGGTACCGACGGAGCCTGCGCGGGAACGCTCCCCAGCGTCCAATAAAAACGCCTTTGGGAGCATCCCACCACGCCTGCGTGCTGCCTTCCCGCCTTTCCCAACTGCCTCTCCTCAGTTTTCGTTTTTCCACGGAGCCGGCAGGATGTCCTCCTGTCACCGCAGAAAATTCATCTTTTATTTTTTAGTTTTCTTGTGGTCGCGGCTGTCTTCCCCGACGCCACCGGTACCGCCGGTGTTTCTTTTTTTCTTTTCTTGTAAACGTTTTTCCTTTTCAAGGAATATTTCCCTTCTCAGTGTCCCATGTTTTTTCAGGCCTGCTAGGCCTCTCCATTTCCTTCATGGAACCATCAGCCACTATTCCCAGAAAATGTACAAATTGTGGCGGTACACACTTAGGGTTGGACACTCACAATTGGTGTCTAACTTGCTTGGGTCCTGACCTTTTCCCTCCGGAGGGTCCCTCCTGCGATACTATTGTGGAAAGAAGTTTTCAACATCGAGTTCTCCTCGACCCGCAGTCCCCTTTCAACTTCTGGGTACCGACCATATCTTCTTCTACACAGGATCAGGTAACCCAAAAACAGTCTGTTAAGACTAGCCAGTCCTCGAGTGGTAGATCTCATGCACAGCATAGAGATGCCTCTGGGCTTGCCCTCGAGGATCCACTGGCTTCAAAACCCCGGAGGGAGTCTTTGGCCCCCAAAGCCTGTGTGGGGTTTCAGGTTGTTCCTGAGGTTCACCCCTCACAGAACATACCTGAGCCATGCCCGGTGGTGGCATCCGCTTCGAGCGGTACCGATACCCCGGCATCGGCAATGGTGTTGGATGAAACATTCCTCACCAAGGATCGTCGTCTGCTGTCCTCGGTACCTGCGGGGCCATTGGGTACGCCGCAGACTGACCTTCCAGTATCGGTACCGGCGTCGGTACCCTCCAGATGTGCATCGATAGACTCGCTTCCTTCGATGCCGAGTCTGGAATCGATCTCTAGTCTGGAGGACTGGATACCGACTCGTCTTGGTACCGACACCAGACGGTACCGAAGGCTCGGTTCCGATAATTCGGATCCGGTACTCTCGGTTTCTTCGGTATCGTTAGAGTTGTCACCAGCTGGCCTTCATCCACCGGTATCAGATACGGTACCGAAGTCGGTACCGTTATCCACACTACCATTGCTGTCGGTGCCTTCCATGCTTTTTTCATCAGGCTCGCTTCCCTCTATACCGAGTTTACAACCGATCCATAGCATGGACGATGTGTTACCGACTGTCGCTGGTCTCGACCTCTTGCAGTACCAGCGACCATCCTCTAAGGATCCCATACTGCACCATTCAGGATCTTCTATTCCTATAGACTTGGATAGATCCCTCGGTGCTAACGCTAGTTATCCATCAGATCTAGCCTTTTCAAAGGAATCTGGGGATCCTTCTTTTCAGGTTTTCCTCCTGGATGTGGCAAAATCACTTGCCATTTCTATTCCTGGACAGGATCCTACACAGGGGAATACAGGATCCCTCTATATTCCTACCAAAGCAAAGGACAACATCATGCTTCCTTTGCATCATTCCTTGCAGGATCTCCTTCTGTGAATGTAGGAAGCTCCCTTAAAGGTACCCCCACCTTCCAGAGCAACTGATCTTCTATATCAGGTGCCCCCCTCTCCAGGTTTTCAAAAGACTCAACTTCCTTATCATTGCATTGTTGTAGAATCAGCAGTGAGGCGGTTGAAGAGTACTAATAAGCACTCTTCTTATCCGCCAGGTCGTGAGTCCAAGACTTTGGATGCCTTTGGACGCCAAGCTTTCCAGGCATCCATGCTTTCAGCAAGAATTCTCTCATATATTTTCTATATGGGTTTATCTCTTGAGGAGGTCACAAAGAAATTACTTTTTTTGACTCCTCCTTTTCTTCAAGAGCCCAAGAATGCAGACTATTCCTCATTGGTTAGTCATGCTCACACTATCTCTAGATTTCTTATTCGTGCTTCCCTAGACTCTTTTGAGTCTGCTAGCAGGACTTCTGCTATAGCTATAGGGGCACGACGTAAAGCCTGGCTACAAGCTTCAGACTTGGACAAATGGGCACAAGAAAGACTGGGAAACACTCCTTGCACTGGAGAAAATCTTTTCAACAAGGAGTCTTTACTCCAGGTTGCTCAGTTAACCACTGACTTCCCTGTCTCCAGGGGCTGTTCTACGCCGCCTTCTTTCCTAGTAGGTAGGAGATGTCCTACCAGACTTTCTTCCCCTAGGGGGAGAGGGGTTTGTCCATCATCTGCCCATCATATAGATGTTCCCAAACAGAGGAAGCATCGTCCTAATCTGAAGCATCCACAACCTCAACAGGGTCAACAAACCCAGCATTCGCAGGGTTTCAAATAGATCATCATGGCCTTTCCTGGTTGGTGGTTTTCAGTAGCAGTCTGCTTCTTTTCATTTGCAGTATCTGCACTAGCTTTATCCTAACCTTTCTAGAGATTTCTTCATGAGGCATCTTTTTCTTTAACTTAAGAGTCTTTATGAGGATCATGCCCACTCTTAACAGGTTTTCCTCTTCCTCTTGGAGGACAGAGGGCTAATTCCTATCATTAGATACTTTTTTCCTGTACTGGCATGTATTATCTCACCTGTCAGAGACTTTCTCCATAGTCAGTCTCTTTCATCTTTGTCTTGTCTCCCTCTTACTACAACATTTGGTTGGTAAGAGTGGTTCTTTTACACTGGTAAGACCCTCTGGTCCTCTACCTGTTCTACTGGGGGATTCTCCCTTTTGGAGTTGTCTTCCCCCCCCCCTTGTTATCTTAGGGCAGCTCATCCGACAATAGGAAGTCCTACCAGGTCGGTTGTTCCTTTTTCCCAATCTGAAAAGGGAGAAGGAAAGGGAATTTCCTCCGCTGCCCTGGTAGTTGCTGCAGTTACAGCAATTCCTGGTGGTTAAGCCACTGGTTCTGTTCGCCACACAGCCAGGGATTCCCCTCCACTAGCAATCCTCCTAGCCTCAGGGCTAGGTCCCAAACAGGTTATCAGCCTCGTTTGGGAAACCCTATTATCACAGTCTGGTTGGTTAACTTCTATTCTTCGCCCCCTTGTCTTGGCAGAATAGCTGGTTACCTGCTGGCTTTCTTCAGCCAGTTTTTTCTTCTAACCAACCTGCAGCATGCTCTCTGCAACTCTACAGAGTAGCTTTGCACTATGGGCCCTTGCTAGAGAGCATTAGTATCTGGCCTAGCAGATAACCTCAGATGGTTAGGAGGGGTTCCCCCAGTCATGTTCTATGACTGGCCGGTATTCCCTACCCTTACCATCTCATCTTAAATCTCTTTTGAGACATAAGCCTCAGGCCTTAGTACGTGAAAACCTAAAGAATGGCCAATCCCTGGTTTGGCCCATATCTTCTTTGGTCTTCTTGTCAGAGATATTTTTCTTCAATGGCAGTTAGAGGACACCTCATATCCATCTTGCCCTCATAAGCAGGTCACTAGGGTATTTCCTCTAGTGGCATCCTCTATCCATTCTCCATACTACAATTCTGGAGAGATCTGGACTGCCTGCTTGCAGGCTAAAGTTATCCTCTGCAATTTTCACGTGGGCCATCCTGGTTATTCAAGAACTCAAATTCTGCAAAGAATCCAGACTTCCTGTCAGGGAAACCTTTCTCCTGACTTTGCCAGTCATAACCAGGAGAAGAGCATTCTCTATGTATCCATCGGACAGGTATCAACCCTCTTGCTGTCAGATGAATCTTTCTCTCTCCCTATATCCCTAGGGAGGATAGGGTTCTATAGACATCTCTCCATCCACATATCTGGAGACAGGTCTATATGCCTACATATTCATATATGTGTATATCTATCTATCTATTTATTTGTATATATTTATATATATATTTATCTCTGTGTCTTCTGCCCATACATATCTCTTATGGATATATGCATATATACCCTATATGTGTATATATTTAACCATATATATATTTAACTATATATATATATTTAACTATAATCTAGTGAGATATATTTTTAGATAGATCTGTATCCATATCTATCTGTCGGTTAGGTTCAATTATTCCCACATCCTATTTGATCCTGGCAGATAGACACTACCCCTATCAATGCTGTGCCAGCATGCTTAGGGGGCTACGCTTATAACCACTTCCTGTGGTAATTAACAAATTTTTCATTACCATAACCTTTTAAGGTTAGGTACTCCTTGTTCCTGGAGATAGCACAGTTACTTACCTGTAACAGGTGATCTCTGGGAACAGCAGGAATAAGTCTTCACAACCCACCCACCTCCCCTAGGAGTTGTATTTCTCTATCTCTCTTTTCTTTCTCGCTCTCTCTCTTTGTCTCAGCTTTCAAACTTAACTGAGGAGAGGTAGTTGGGAAAGGCGGGAAGGCAGCACGCAGGCGTGGTGGGATGCTCCCAAAGGCGTTTTGATTGGACACTGGGGAGCATTCCCGCGCAGGCTCCGTCGGTACCGACGTACCCATATGTGAAGACTTATTCCTGCTGTTCCCAGAGATCACCTGTTACAGGTAAGTAACTGTGCTATACCCACGTGAGTTATTTACATATGAGTAAGCAAAACCTTTGTTACCTTTTGGCTCACTGTACCTCCATAAGTTCAAATACTCTTTTGTATCCACTACAAAAGAAATAGTCATATGATTTAATAAAATAATAGTGGCTGATATCTTAGACAAATCAATAGGAAAACAAGGCTTTTATCTTGTAAGAAGTCAATCAGTTGTCTTTAATTGGAGCAACTGCAGGGGGGGGGTTATTGCACTGTGGCAAAGGTTAAGGGTCCCTGATTGCAGGGTTGTGGAAAGAGCTTGGTGTGTGTCCCCTGGCTGATGACCTGCCATGGCAATGACTGGCCATGCTAAGTTGGGGGGGGGGGGACGACAAATCCCCAGGTGTTTGCAAATGGATGGAGTGTAGGAAACCAGTTCTACATCAGAAGGAGTTGAAGGAAAATGTTAAGCAAAACAAACAAAAAATGTACCTTTTACTTTCAGATAAAACCTCAAGGTCGTACATTCTACTGTATGTCCTTCTGCCAATTCTTATTGCCCTCATGATTCTGGCCCTCCTGATTCTCTTTTATTGGAAGAAGACGACAAAAAGGAAAATCAAAGGTGGGTGACTTTATTTTTACCAGCCTTAATTCCCTCCTCCCCTCTCTCCTTAATAAGAGACCAAAGTGTTGACATTAAAGAATAGTCCTTAAGCAGAGCCGTGGCAGACTTATCAAAACATACTGAAACTGAGGTTGGAGAGGGAAGGAGGACTAGGGACATGGGAAGGGCCGTGTCTCGAGGGCTCAGCTTCGGAAGGTCCCACAAAAACAGCTCAGCCCTGAGCATCAGCCGTGTTTTAAAGAACCCAGGGCTTAGATTGAGACATTTTCATCTGAGAGAGATTTTAAGAGAGCCAGATTCTCTTTGGCAAGGAGCGTCCAAGACAAGTTTGATTTTTTTAATAGCTGAATTGGGTAAGGAGTGAAAAGTGATCTGCTGTTTTTCCAGAGCCAGAGGTTCATTTTAAGTCATTGTATTTAACCAGCCTCCTTTCCTTTTTCACCAAGCCATGACACAGAACTTTCTGGGGACATTATGTACGATTATGTATATTATCTTTATGAAGATGTGTTATTCCCATAGTTGTTAATGTTTTGAGTTATTGTTTGATTTTTTTTATAATATGTTCCATGTACGTTGTGTTCAAATGATCCTTGTACACTGCTTTGACAATCTAAAAGGCGGTATATAAAACCAGCTAAAGAATAGCCATCACTATTTTATTTAGTTAAAACGTTCCAGGAATTTAAAAAAAAGAAAAAAGAGGGTTTAAAAAATGCACACCACCTGCATCAATGTTACAGAAATGGCTTGTTCATATGCCACTCAGGGCTAATCAAATGCCAGCATCAAAGGGATCAGTATTTGAACCTGGTGGTCTCCACACCTTTATAAACATCAGCAACAGGATTTAAAAAATATATAGGGAGCAGTGCCGAATACATGTGGAAAACAGTGATCATCAGTGGCTATACGTGTGGCCAGCATACCCCATGGCTATATGTATAACAGCTGAATATTTCCACTATGGAGCCTGCAGAAGGTTTTATGCTTTAGTACAAGCACAATCATTCTGCGGCCTCTCGTTACCTCTCCTCTTATCTCTTCTTACATGCAAATCGCTTTTATAACATAAGAAATACCATACTGGTTGGACCAAAGGTCCATTGAGCCCTGTATCCTGTTTCCATCAGTGGCCAATCCAAGTCACAAGTATCTGTCGAGTTCCCGAAAGGTACACAGATTCCACAATGCTTGTCCCAGGGGTGAGTAGTGGATTTCCCCAGTCCAATTTAATAATGCACTTAGAGGTAGATTCTGATCCTCGTTTAGTGGGTGTAGATGTCCAATCCGGATGACCAGACTCACTAAACATCTGGATCGCGCTGGCAGCCACAGAGCTCCCTGCACGTATAGCTGACTTCTGCGGAGAGCTCTGTTTGTGGGCAGGAGGGGGTGGGCCAGGGGAGGAGCCAGGGTGGGCGGTGGGCAGGAACATGAGGTCAGCCCTCTAGCTCCAGAGTCAGCCATGTAGACGGGGGACCTGTTCCACTTCGGAGGTGGAATACATCCCCCTGGACATTGGGGAACTGTGGAGTCAGCGAAATCAAAGAGGTGAGGGGGCATGGGGGTTCCCCACAGCCCGACCCTGGCCATGGAAGGCCAGATCGGGGGTCGGGCTGCACGTCCAAGCCATTAAATACCCAAGAAAAGGACTTAGGCGATGTCGTGGATAATGACATTGAAATCCTCTACCCAATGTGTAATGGTGGCCAAGAAAGCCAACAGAATGCTGGGAATCATAAAGAAAGGAATGGAGAATAAAACCAAGAATATTATAATGCCTCTGTATTGTTCTATGGTGCAACCTCACCTTCAATACTGTATGCAGTTCTAGCCACCATATCTTAAAAAGGATATAGCAGAGTTAGAAAAAGTACAGAGAAGTGTTATCAAAATGGTAGAGAGGATGGAAGGATACCCCTACAATGAAAAGCTTAAAAAGTTAGGGAAGAAAGAAGGCTTGAGGGGGTGGTATGATAGAGGTCTATAAATGAACGAATGGAGTAGAATGGGTAAACGTAGATCAATTGTTTACTCCTTCAAAAAATAAGACGACTAGGGGACACGCAATGAAGCTACAATGTAGACCATTTAAGACTAATCGGAGAAAATATTTTTACACCACGCATAATCAAACTCTGGAATTTGTTACTGAAGGAATTAGTAAAAGCTGTTAGTGTAGCTGGGTTTAAAAAAGGTTTGGTCAAGTTCCTAGAGGAGAAGTCCATAAACCATTATTAAAGATGACCTGGGAAATGGTTATGGTTATTTTATTTGATATACCACAACATTGCATAGCAGTATATGGGGTGTACAATAATAAAAAAAAGAAAAAAGTGAAAGGAACTCCATAGTGTAGAAAGGACAGTATAAGGAACAGCATAGAAAAGACAGGCAAACGGAATAAGACAAAAAAATACGCACTTGTCCCTTAAACTATAAGCTGTCGTTACCATACCCAAAGGGTGCAATCAGGGCCGGCCCGTCCATTGAGCAAGAATGTTTTTTGCACAGGGCCCCGCGTTTCAGGGGGCCCCGCGCAAAGAACATTCTGCTTTTTTTTTTAAATTACTTTTAAAAAAAAAACCTGGCTCTGGCTGCTACCGCTGCCGCTACCACCGCGGCAGCGGCAGAATGGAGTGTCCCGCGGGGCCTCCTCTTCTCCTTCAGCCCCTCTGCAAAGGCTTTGAGATTCGCGAAGGGAGAGCGTCTCCCTCGCGTCTCTGTGAAGCCCGCAGGGGCTAATGGGAAATTTCCCATCTGCCCCTTCAGACGCGAGGGGCTGATGGGAAATTTCCCATTAGCCCCTGCGGGCTTCACAGAGACGCGAGGGAGACGCTCTCCCTTCGCGAATCTCAAAGCCTTTGCAGAGGGGCTGAAGGAGAAGAGGAGGCCCCGCGGTGGTAGCAGCAGCAGCCAGAGCCAGTTTGTTTTTTTAATTGTGCCATAAGCCCGGGGGGGGGGGGGTTAAGATTGGCAAAGGGGGGGTGGTTAAGACTGGCAAGGGGGTGTTAAGATTGGCAAGGGGGGTGTTAAGACTGGCAAGGGGGGGTTAAGATTGGCAAAGGGGGGGTTAAGATTGGCAAGGGGGGGGTTAAGATTGGCAAAGGGGGGGTTTAAGATTGGCAAAGGGGGGGGTTAAGATTGGCACGGGGGGGTGTTAAGATTGGCAAAGGGGGGGTGTTAAGACTGGCAAAGGGGTGTTAAGATTGGCAAGGGGGGGGTGTTAAGACTGGCAAGGGGGGTGTTAAGACTGGCAAAGGGGGGTGTTAAGATTGGCAAGGGGGGGTTAAGATTGGCAAAGGGGGGGGGTTAAGATTGGCAAAGGGGGGGTTTAAGACTGGCAAGGGGGGGGGGGTTAAGACTGGCAAAGGGGGAGTGTTAAGATTGGCAAGGGGGTGGGGTTAAGATTGGCAAAGGGGGGGTTAAGACTGGCAAGGGGGGGTTAAGATTGGCAAAGGGGGGGTTAAGATTGGCAAAGGGGGGGGGTTAAGATTGGCAAAGGGGGGGTTAAGACTGGCAAAGGGGGGGGTTAAGACTGGCAAAGGGGTGTTGAGATTGGCAAAGGGGGTGGTGTTAAGATTGGCAAGGGGGGGGTTTAAGCGGCAAGAACTGGCAAGGGGGGGGTTAAGACTGGCAAGGGGCTGGGGGCTGTCTGGAAATGGGGCGATGGGGGGGTTAGGACTGGTAATGGGCTATGGGGGGGTTAGGACTGATAATGGGCTATGGGGGGGCTAGGACTGGTAATGGGCTGTGGGCTGTTGGGGGGGTTAGGACTGGTAATGGGCTATGGGGGGGGTTAAGACTGGTAATGGGCTGTGGGCTGATGGGGGCTGTCTGGAAATGAGGTGATGGGGGTTAGGACTGCTAATGGGCTATGGGGGGGGTTAAGACTGGTAATGGGCTGTGGGCTGATGGGGGCTGTCTGGAAATGAGGTGATGGGGGTTAGGACTGCTAATGGGCTATGGGGGGGTTAGGACTGATAATGGGCTATGGGGGGCTAGGACAGGAAATGGGCTGATGGGGAGGGGTTAGGACTTGAGGTGGGCTGATGTGGTTAGGACTGGTAATGGGCTGTGGGCTGATGGGGGGGTTAGGACTGGCAATGAGCTATGGGGGGCTGACTGGAAATGGGCTGATGGGGTTAAGACTGGAAGTGGGCTGAGGGGGGGTTAGGACTGGTAATGGGTTATAGGGGGGGCGTTTAAACTGAAAATGGGGTGATGGGGGTTAGGACTGGAAGTGGGTTGATGGGGGGCTAGGACTGGTAATGGGTTGGGGGGTTGCTATGACTGGAAATGGGCTGAGTGGAAGGGGAGGCTTCAACTGCAAATAGCTGATGGGGAGGGAGCTTGGAATGGAAATGGGCTGTGAGGGAAGGGAGCTAGGACTGAAAATGGGCGGAAGGAGCAGCTAGGATAGGACTGGAAATGGGCTGTTGGGGGGAGCTAAGATTGGAAATGGGCTGTGGTGGGGGTTTGAATTGAAATGGACTCATGGAGGGGCTAGAACTGGAAGTAGGCTCATGGGGGGCTTGGACTGGAATTGGGCTGAGTGGAGGGGAGCTAGGATTTGACATGGGCTGATGGTGGGGCTAGGAAATGACTAGAAATGGGCTGATGGGGGCTAGGATTGTAAATGAGCTGATGGAGGGACTCAGACTGAAAATGGATGGGGGAGCTAGGACTGGAAATGGGTTGCTGGGGGGCTAGGACTGGAAATGGGTTGATGGGGGCTAGGACTGGAAATGGGCTGATGCAGGGACTAGAAGGGAATGGATGCTGGGTGAGACTGGAACTAGAAGGGAGCTGATGTTGGGGGAGGATTAGAATGGGATGGGGTTGGGAGAGTAAAATGGAGAGGGGAAAAATATTTTGTGTGGGAGGGATGAAAAATCTACAATTGGCCGGTATTGGGAGAGTAAGTGGTGATTGAGGATGGAGAGGTGAAATTTGTGTGGATGAAATAGGAATGAGGAAAGAGCAAAAGGAGAAAGATTAGTATGTTAAAGCAGATGTAGAGAGAGAGAATGGAAAAAAAAACTAGAAGAGAGAAGAAAGAACAAATGGACAGCAGACGATGGACAGTTAGCAGAAAACATGAAGAAACCAGAAGAAAGTGGCTGGAGCAATTGCAACTGAAGAAAATGCACAAAAGGTAGAAAGATATCTCTTTATTTTGAATTTATTAACTGGAATATGAAAGCTCTGGGAAATGTGCATCATTAACGTCTGCGCTTTGTTTGGTACAAGAGGAAATTAATTTATAGTTTTATTTCTACAGTGGTGTTGTACATTCCAAGTTTGGCTTTTGGGGTTCCCAGTTTAATTATTGCCTTCCTGTTTCTAAATTGTGATTCCTTGTTTGGTGATGGTCTATGTTCTGCATGTGTAACTGAGCTGAGGTATTCTATTTATGTAATTCCTATTTGACATTGCCACTTGTTCTCTTTCCCCAGTATTCTCTGAAATGTATTGGTTTAATATTTGCAGTGTTGCCTTTTGATAGGTAGGGCATGGTGCTTTGTGAGTCCCGGTAATGCTGTCAGGGTACGGCGGGTTTGCTATGGGTTCTAAATGGGCAGCGTTTGTAGTAGTTCCTAATGTGCCTGGCGGTTGGATTATAGTAATGTAGAAATCTTTTAGTCTTTCTTTATCCATACACTCATTAAGAGACATATTTACTAAAAGTTAGTGTCTGGTAACATTATGCAAATATTTATGCAAATAAGACCACTTATGCAAATGAGGCCCCGCACCGAGTCTCCGCACATGGCCCCGCACCCCCCTTGGGCCGCCCCTGGGTGCAATCATACCACAATAGCTACTTGGGTAAGTTAAAAGCAGTCCTAAAAAGGAAGGTTTTCAGAGATTTTTTGAAGCACTTGAAATTTAATTCTGTGTGAAGGTGGCCTGGCAACCCATTCCAATGTACCAGAGCCGCAGCAGAAAAAGCTAATTTTCTTGTGGATTCATACTTTGTTTCCCATGACGAGGGGAGGTGCAAACAAAAATCATGGAGCAAGTGAAGAAGTCTTGTTGGGGCTTATAGGGAGACAGTAGCAGACAAGTAATTCGAAACTGTGTCATGAATAATTTTGTGTGTCAGGGAAAGAAGCTTGAAAATGATCCGAGAATTTATAGATAACCAATGATATTTGACAAATAGTGATGTAATATGATCGAATTTGCGTGCGTGAGCTAGTATGTGAAGAGACGTATTTTGGATGGTCTGGAGGCAACTGAGAGGGACCTGTGGAAGGCCTAGACAAACAATAATGCAATAGTCAAGTCTCTGTATCACAGTGTGTAAAAGCACGGTTATCTGAGCTGGGTGATCCAAAAATGAACAAATGCTACGAAAACACCGTAAGGGCAAGAAAGCCGATTTAGTTACCTGGGCCAATCAAGGGGAGAAAGTAACAGCCAAATCTAACACAACTCCAAGATATCGAAGGGAGTTATGTAATACTAAAGGCTGACTGTCTATCTTAGAGTCTAGTGTAGGCTGAAAATCCGAACCGGTAAACAAGATGGCTGTCAACTTAGAAGGGTTCAGTTTAAGAATGTTCAAATAACCAGAAGGATATTGTTATTAAACAGTTGTTTAGAGGGGCCAAATCTATTACCGAATCAGAGTATAACAGTAAGATGTCTGCATAATCGTAACAGGAAATGCCTAATATCTGTATTTGAGTAATTAATGGGCTGAGGAAAATGTTAAATAATAAAGGTGATAAAATAGAACCCTGGAGGATGCCGCACAAAAGATCTCAGGGGGTAGAGACTTCTCTTTAAATATGAACCTTGAAAGATCTATGATTTAGGAAGGAACGAAACCAGTCAAGCACTGTACCTCGAATCCCTGCTTCGTATAGGCGGGCCAAAAGTAGGTTGTGGTCCACCAGATCAAAGGCTGAAGATGTCCAGTGAAACTGCAAGAGTATAATTCCCATGATCAAGTGACCTATAAATATCATTAAGGATTGCTGCCAGGACTGTTTCCATGCTGTGGCATGGGCGAAATCCTAATTGATGAGGATGGAGAAAATGAATTTGGTCCACATGATCTGTAAGCTGACGGAAGACAATTTTCTCAGCTATCTAAGACATGATGACTAAGTTTGAGATAGGGTGGTAATTTTGAGGATCAGACCGATCTCCATGCTGATCCTTTATTAAAGGATGGAGTGTAGCTTTTTCCCAGGCCTCAGGTACCACTCCTGAAGATAGACTTTGGTTGACCAGTGAAAGCAAGATCGGGAGGCGTCTCAAACTGGACTCATTTAAGCCATATTGATCAAATTGGATCTAAGGAGGAAGTAGTTTCATGAATGGACTGTGATACCCTCTCTAATTTGGTGAGGTACACAGAAGTAAAATGTGACCAGGAGTGCAGTGGTAGAGAAAGGCAGAGATGACGATAGCGTAAACTTGAGTGACTGAACTTTGGTCATAAGGTAGTCTGCTAGTGTTTCTGGGGTAGGTCCAGATCAGGGCACATGCCATTGGAGTTGCCATTGTGTAGAAAGTTGAGAGACAACTGAAAAAAATTACTTTTCATCACCAATTTTCCATCTACAATAAAAGCTATCTATCTTTGCCTTGAATATTTTATGATAGAAAGCTAGCAGGCCTTAAACTTCTGTAGGGTTTGAGTTGATTTAGCTTTCCTCCAAGATCTTTCTGCAGCTTGGGTTTGTCGTTTGAGCAGCTGGAGACCTGCATGATACCATTTGTGTGATATTCTGGGAACACAAGTTTGTTTGCAGCGGTGCTAGCTTATTTAATTCTGTAGAGTGTGTGGCGTGCCACATATAAGCTTACTCAACTACAGGCAGATCAGAGAAATTTGCAGGACATAAGGTGTCAGCAGCCAGAAAAGCTGCAAGAGTAGCCGGGGTGATGGGTCTATAGGAAAAAGTCACAGGAGAGATGGTCGAAGCAGCGATAGAGATGTTTTCAGGTAAATCAAATCAAAGAATAAGGTGGTATGATTGGATCAGGGCACAGGGATTGTATTAAGATTAGCAATCGATGAGCATGCATTCGAAAGAGTAAATATAAGATCAAGCATATGCCCTGCAGAGTGGATTGGAAGATGGACATATTGTAGAATATCATGGTCAGAAAGAAACATATGAAAGACTTTATCCTGTGATCGCAGTGGGTTATCATAATGTATATTAAAATCTTCTAATATAATAAAATCTGGGCAAGACACAAAGAAATCAAGTATTAGCTGTTGAATGTCCTCCCAATCAGCTTGCAATAGGGAGGGTGGGCAATACAGGAGTAGTAAGGAAACTTCTACGGTGGAGCCAAATTTCACCAGTAAAGGCTCAGCTGTCAAAGGTAATGGGCAGTTCAGACAATGTCAAGGTGGATTTGTAAATTATAGCTACTCTGCTTACTTTACGGGAGGATCGAGAGGCGGAAGCCGCCAGGTGGAAGACAGTGGAACAAATATGCCTCCTCTCCTCCCCACCCCCCCCCGAAACCACGTTTCCGTGAGGCAAAGAATATCCAATGAGTGGGACAGAATTATATCTGTTGAAAGTGGGGATTTTGTTTTTAGCAACCAGAAATTCAAGAGCGATACGGAGCAGTTGCCCCTGCCTTTGTGGGATGCAGGAGGTATTACTGCCTGCTTGGAGGCCTGAAAGAACCATATGCAATTCATAGGTAATAAGGTGCCGGAAAGAATGAGAATTGTCGACATGCCTGAAAGCTATGGGAGTGGTTTCAGGTCAGTGGGACCAATAGGCTGGGATTGGCGCAGTAAGAATCCAGAAAGGAGTATGTAGTCGGATCAAGCAACAATGTGAGGACCATGATAAAAAGAAGCCAGAACACACTGCATAGAAGGGTCATCTTTGGCGCCCTTGGAGCCACCCTAAGGAACAGGATCCGCCACCAAGAAGGATAATGTAGTGTTGAACCGAATCACCTCTGTGTCCTACGTGTCTCAGAGCAAAATGGCATCTTGCCCGGAAAAGCATCAGTTGTCAGATCTACAGGAAACACAAAAACTCAGTTAGACACTCAGCAAGTACTGTACATTAATAGCAGAGTACTTATAATTCTAATGTTGTGAGGCAATTTCTCCTGGTTGAGTATTTAGGGCTACACCAAAGGGCCCTCTGGGGAGGTTCTCAGGTGTGGGCGCGCCTGCTGACGCTGTTTAAAAGTGCAGGGAACTTGAATAGGCACAGCTGATAAAATCCACTGTTTATGCCGGGATAAGCAACATGGAACCTGTGTGTCTTATATGGAACCTGTCAGATACTTGTGACCTGGATTGACAGCTGTTGAATACTGTGTTTGATGGACCCTTGGTCTGACCTAGTATGACATATCTTATGTTCTTATAGTCTACTGGTTCCACGGGACAGGAGAGATCCTCCCTGCTCCTGAGTCTGCAAAATGACCATGATCACAAGGTACTGCCCTCTAGCCTCACACAAGGGGCAGCATTGCGAGATCACGGCTATCTTTGATAGGGCCATTTAGGCAGGCAAGAGCACTCCTGCTGACGTGCTTTAACTTGGCACCCCATTATAAAATCACGCTCATATTGCCTCTGAAAATTGGTAATTTAAGGAATTATGCATTTACCAGAGGCTGGTAAATATTGACCCCCTGGGATTAATACTTCAGAGGCAGGGAGCGTGGTTGGCTTCCTTGAACCCCTCTGTCTGTGACTATAGCCTAATAGTATTATTGAACGGGCAAGCATTTCTTATCATTTATTTATAATCACATTTCATGGGACAACAAGAGACTAAAAGGAAAGACCAACTCTCTGGGTAAAGACAAGGAGATGGATAGATGAGAGGTTTATTTTGCAAGCTCCTTGCAGGCACCAGCTTTGATGCTTCTCATTTTGTGCTCTGATGAATATAAAATCAGATTTCATAAAGATCACATTGTCATGACAAGAGGAAACTTTTTTTTTCTCTCTCTCCTCTTTCTTTTTTTATTTATCTTTATATATAAGAACATGAGATATGCCATACTGGGTCAGATCAAGGTCCATCAAGCTCAGTATCCTGTTTTCAACAGTGGCCAATCCAGATCACAAGAACCTGACAGGTTCCCAAAAAGGCACACAGGTTCCATAATGCTTGTATTGGGGCAAGCAGTGGATTTCCTGGGTCCTCTTTAATAATGGTTTACAGACCTTTCCTCCAGGAACTTGTCCAAACCTTTTTTTAAACCCAGCTACACTAACAGTTTTTACTACATCCTCCAGTAACGAATTCCAGAGTTTGATTACGCATTGAGTGAAAATATATTTTTTCTTATTAGTCATAAATGGGTTACACTGTAGCTCAATTGCATGTCCCATAGTCTTTCTAGATTTTGATGGCGTAAACAATTGATCTATGTTTACCCATTCCACTCTATTCATTAATTTATAGATCTCTGTATATCTGAGGTATACAGCTTCAAATTATAACATGATCAATTCAGGCATTTGGGCTTACATGGCAAATGTTAGGAATATCTGAAACTGGGACCTGGGAATTGTGTGCTCAGTCTGGGAGGTGTCTTGGCAGAGAGACTAATTATAGTGGGGTAGATCTTCAAAGGCCTAGTTGGGACTTCTGCATGTATAATAACCACTTTGATTGTAGGATAAGGTGGTATACAAATCTGTCTAAATAAATAAAATGAATAAGACATTTTGAGGATAATTTTCTAAGAGGCTGCCTGACTCGTGCAGCAGGTATCCACCGATTTTCAGCAGGAAAGTATACACATGCTCTCCCTTGGGAAATTTCCCTATGGACATATAAAACTGATTTGCTTTATATATATTATCTGTGCCCGTCTCTTCTACCTCCATCTGCAGATTCCTTTCCTTCCTACTTGCTGCCTGGAATTACTACCCAAGTCAGTACCTCAAGCTCCATCTCTGGGAAGCTAACAAAAGTTACAACATAATAATAATGGGTGATTTCAATTACCACGGTATTGACTGGGTCAGTGTCTGGCAGGACATACTAGGGAGATAAAGTTTCTAGATGAAATTAATGACTGCTTCTTGGAACAGCTGGTTCATGAACCGACCAGAGAGGAAGCCATTTTGGACCTAGTCCTTAGTGGAACACCAGATCTGGTGCAAGAAATAAGGGTGTTGGGGCCAATTGGCAATATGATCATAGCACGATTACGTCTGATTTAATAAATGGAGGCAGGATGGCAAGGAAATCCACAGTACTATCTTTTAACTTTCAAAAGAGAGACTATGATAAAAGGAGGAGAATAGTTAAGAAAAACTAAAAGGAGCAGTTGCAAAGGTTAAAGGTTTCTTTACATCAAGCATGGGTGGTGGTTAAAAATACTATCTTGGAAGCCGAGACCATTTAATTTCCACGCTTTAAGAAAAGTGGAAGGAGGTCCAAAAAGTTGCCAGCATGGTTTAAAGGTGAGGTCAGAAAGGCAGCTGTTGCCAAAAAAGCATCTTTCAGGAAATGGAAAAAGGAGCCAAATGATGAAAACTGGAAACAGCACAAACACTGTCAAGTTAAATGCAAGGCATTGATAAGGCAGGCAAAGAGAATTTGAGAAGAAGCTTGCTGTGGAAGCAAAAATGCATAATAAAAACTTTTTCAAGTACATTCATAGGAAAAAACCTGTGAGAGTCAGTTGGACCATTAGATGATAGAGGGGTAAAAGGGGCACTAAGAGGCGACAAGGCGATGGCAGAGAGACTGAATGAATTCTTTGCTTCAGTCTTTACTGAGGAAGATGTAGGGATGTTACCCATGACTGAAGTGGTATTTAAAGGTGCGGAAGAATTGAAGGAAATATCGATACATCGGGAAGATGTATTACAACTATTAGATAAACTGAAGAGTAGCAAATCATCTGGGCCGGATGGTATACATCCAAGGGTGTTGAAAGAACTGAAATATGAGATTGCAGACCTATTATTAGTAATCTGTGAACTTTCATTAAAATCATCTGTAATACCTGAAGATTGGAGGATCGCCAATGTAACGCCAATTTTTAAAAAGGGTTCTAGGGGTGATCCTGGAAACTACAGACCGGTGAGCCTGACGTCAGTACCGGGAAAAATGGTAGAAACCATCATAAAGAACAAAATTACTCAGCATGTAGATGCAAATGCAATGTGTGCCTTTGAGTCAGTCCTGACTCCTGGCGACCCAGAAGCTCCTGGGTTTTCTTGGCAGTGTCACCGGAAGTAGATTGCCAGGCCTTTCTTCCGAGGCAGTGGAGGGTTAAATGACTTGCCCAAGGCCACAAGGAGTACTAGTGGGAATTGAACCCTGGTTGCTTGGTTACTAAGCCAGTGTTCTAACCACTAGGCTACTCCTCCACTCCAGCATGTAGATAGTCATGGCTTAATGGGAGACAGCCAAGATGGCTTTAGACAAGGAAGATCTTATCTTACTAATCTGTTATGTTTTTTTGAAGGGGTGAATAAACAGGTAGACAAAGGCGAGTTGGTTCATATAGTGTATCTGGACTTTCAGTAAACCTTTGACAAGGTCCCTCATCGGAGATTTTTGGCAAAACTAAAAAGTCATGGGATGGGAGGCAGTGTACTATTGTGGATCAGGAACTGGTTAAAAGATACAAACCAGAGGGTAGGGCTAAATGGCCAATTTTCCCAATGGAAAAAGGTGAATAGTGGAGTACCCCAGGGATCTGTGCTGGGTCTGCTGATTTTTTAACATATTAATAAATGACCTGGAAATGGGAATAACGAATGAGGTTATCAAATTTGCAGATGACAAAAAACTATTCAAAGTTGTTAAAACCCAAGAGCATTGTGGAAAATTACAAGAGCATCTTGATAAATTGGAAGACTGGGCATCCAAATGGCAGATGAAATTTAATGTGGACAAGTACAAAGTTTTGCACCTAGGAAAGAACAACCCAAACTATGGTTACACGATGCAAGGTTCCACATTAGGAACCACCACTCAGGAAAAAGTTTTAGGCGTCATCATGGATAATATGTTAAAACCCTCTACCCAGTGTGCAGCGGTGGCCAAGAGAGCAAATAGAATGCTAGGTATCATAAGGAAAGGAATGGAAAATAAAACAAAGGATACTATAATGGGAGCTGCTTCACTTGCTACATTTGTTTCCTTGACGCTTGCCTGAGGTTCCTGCCAGCTGAGCTCCTCATTGGGGCACCGGATTGGAGGAGGGCCATAAAAGACCGGCCCCAACGCTGGACGGTGAGCTGCTTCACTTGCTACATTTGTTTCCTTGACGCTTGCCTGAGGTTCCTGCCAGCTGAGCTCCTCATTGGGGCGCCGGATTGGAGGAGGGCCATAAAAGACCGGCCCCAACGCTGGACGGTGAGCTGCTTCACTTGCTACATTTGTTTCCTTGACGCTTGCCTGAGGTTCCTGCCAGCTGAGCTCCTTATTGGGGCGCCGGATTGGAGGAGGGCCATAAAAGACCAGCCCCAATGCTGGATGGTGAGCTGCTTCACTTGCTACATTTGTTTCCTTGATGCTTGCCTGAGGTTCCTGCCAGCTGAGCTCCTCATTGGGGCGCCGGATTGGAGGAGGGCCATAAAAGACCGGCCCCAACGCGGGACGCGTTTAGCGGGCGGTGCCCCTTTGGTGCACTTAGGTACACTGGTGTTAGTTTGTTATGGGGAAGCGGAGGAAACATCTTCCACAACCAGTTCAGTCCAAAGCAGTTAAGGTGACCGGCCCGATGGATGCCCATGTACGGGTGGAAAATCCTCCGGCCGCGTTGGGATCTATATCATCTGACTCAACGGACTTATCCACTGTGAGTACTATCTCCCCCACCGCCTCTGCCACTGCTAAGGGTGTAGCTCAACCCAATCAGGAGTTTGACTCTGTTAGTTCTGTGGTTCCCTCCCCTTCGGAAGTGAAACACGTGGATTGCGTAGAAGCTCCACTTCCGGATTCATTTTTGCAAATTGACTCTTCTTTTGTACCCTTGCCATGTCCTCTTCCCTCTGTATTTTCCTTTTCGTCTACTGCTGAACGACTGTCTCCTCCTGAAAATGTCTCCCTGAAGGATGCTTGGCTTGTTGTTTCTAGGATGGAAGCAGTACTTTCTGCGTCCTTGCAGAAGGTTTCCGCTTTCTCCAAGGAGACGGTCGGTAAATTGTCTGAGCATGATGTTCGTTTATTATCTGTAGAGTGATCTGTGATATCTAATGAGAAGTTGATCTCCTCCCAACAGGGTGTTACTACTAAAGTTATTAAAGATTTGGCTTGTTTACATCGCCAAGATGAGTTTAGGGAGAATATTTTGCGATCAAAAAATTTGCGCTTCTTGAACTTCCCTAAGACTCATTACCTTTCCCCTTTATTGTTATTACAGAAATATTTAAAGGAGGTATTACTATTTACTGATATTTCAGATATTTTGGTTTCTAATTTATATTATTTACCTACAGAAAAAGTGGATAGGGATGAATGTGCCTCAGGGGGGGTTCAGTATGATCAGTTAGTGTCTTCTACATTTTATCTCTCTGGTTTCCTTGAGTCCTCTTCTGATGATATCCCTACTAGGGCTACTTTGTTAGTCTCTTTTGTTCGTGGGATGGACAAGGATAAGATCCTGCGGGTATATTTTCAGAAGAAGACGGAAAAATTTTGTGGTCAACTTATTCAGATCTTTCCGGATGTGGCTAAGGCTACTCAGGAACGGCGTAAAGCTTTTCTAGAGTTGCGTCCCCGTGTGTTAGCCATTGGAGCACTGTTTTACCTTAAATTTCCCTGTAAATGTAAAATTTCTTTTCAAGCTAAACGTTATTTGTTCTTTGAGGTAGACCAATTGGTAAAGTTTCTGAAGGAGAAGGAGAGTCTTGACTAATATAGTTTTATTTTCTTTAGGTGTATACTATAGTTCTCTTGATTTTGTATAATTGAGCTCATATTGTATATTTCCCTCGGTTTATTGTTTGTATGAAGCTCCTCCTTGATGTGGACTTGTGGTTATGATTCATGTAATCATTCTTGTATTTTGCTTTTTTGGAAAAAAAAAAAAAAAGGATACTATAATGCCTCTGTATCGTTCCATGGTGCAACTGCACCTTGAATATTGTGTGCAATTCTGGTCGCGGTATCTCAAAAAGGATATAGCATTATTAGAAAAGGTACAGAGAAGAGCTACCAGAAGGGTAAAGGGGATGGAAGGATATCCCTGTGAGAAGAGGCTAAAAAGGTTAGGGCTCCTCAGCCTGGAAAAGAGAGGCTGAGGGGAGATATGATAGAAATCTATAAATTAATGAATGGAGTGGAACGGGTAAATGTAGATTGATTGTTTATGCCATCAAAATATAGAAAGACTAGGGGACATGCAAGATGAAGGGTGTTTTTTTTTATTTTTAGTGCCATCAAGTTAGTGTTGACTCGTAGCAACCCAGCTACCTCTCAGTTTTCTTGGCAATGTATCACCGGAAGTAGAATGCCAGGCCTTTTCTAGGCAATGTAGGGTAGAGTGACTTGCTCAAGGTCACAAGGCATGTCAGTGGGAATTGAACCATTGATCTTCTGGGTACTAGGCAATTGCTCTAACCACTAGACTACTCCTCCCCATAGACTACTCCTCCCCAAGGTGAAGGTTAACAAAAGAAGAATATTTTTTTCACTCAACACGTATTCAAACTCTGGAATTGAGTTACCGGAGGATGTAGTAAAAGCTGTTAGTGTAGCTGGATTTTAAAAAGGTTTGGACAAGTTCCTGGAGGAAAGGTCTATAAGCCATTATTAAAGGGGACCCAGGAAATCCACTGCTTGCCCCAATACAAGCATTGTTGAACCTGTGTCTTTTGGGGAAACTGCTAGATACTTGTGACTTAGATTGATCACTGTTGGAAACAGGATACTGGGCTTAATGGACCTTGGTCTGACCCAGTATGGCACATCTTATGTTTTTATGTTCCCTTTCTCTCTCTCCTCTCTGTCAAGATCCTGTCCTTTAATATAGATAATGTCGTATAGATTTTATCAGGTTGACTCTTCTCCCAACCTGATCCTGTCTCACGAGATAGAAAGGGTCTCTCTTATCCCTGGGCCATCATCATGCTCTGAATAAATGTAAAACCAATCAAATCTTGACTGAAGCAAATCTAATGCAGTTATTCTTTAAAAGGTCACTTAGTCAGTAACCATAGTCGGAGGTTTGGATTGTACCAAGTATCTAGCTGTCTCCATGTAATCTTTCTTGACTCCAGGAGAGTTCTTGACGTCAAATTCTTGTTTCCCTTGCAAGATTCTACATTTAGCAACGTAAAACTGGAAAGATCCTCGGGGATTGAGTACACTGTGATAATGAGGGTACCTCCAGAAGGAAACGATCAGGTAAGTGACCTTCAAATATATGTATTTATTTATAACATTTTATATACCATTTTCCTGAAACATTCCATTCAAAATGGCTCACAGAGATTATACAATACAGTTCAGAAGAAGATTATATTTAAGATGATAGTACTTTTTAATAAACGGTTCCCAAAAAGGTACATAGGTTCCACAGTGCTTGTCCTGGGGTAAGCAATGGATTTCCTGGGTCCTCTTTAATAATGGTTTATGGACCTTTCCTCCAGGAACATGTCCAACTTTTTTAAACCCAGCTACACTAACAGCTTTTATTACATCATCCGGTAATGAATTCCAGAGTTTTATTACGAGTTGAGTGAAAAAATATTTTCTTTTATTATTCTTAAAGGGGTTACATTGTAGCTTAATGGGATGTCCCCTAATCTTTCTACTTTTTGATGGAATAAACAACCTATCTACGTTTACCCGTTCTACTCCATTCATTAATTTATAGACCTCTATCATATCTCCCCTCAGCTGTCTATTTTCGAAGTGGAAGAGCTCTAACCTTTTAAACCTTTCCTCATTGGGGTATCCTTCCATCCCCTTTACCATTTTGGTGGCTCTTCTCTGTATCTTTTCTAATTTCATCATATTATCCATGATGACGCCTAAATCTTCCTGGGTGGTGGTTCCTAATGTGTAACCTTACATCATGTAACCATAGTTTGGGTTGTTCTTTCCTAGGTGCATAACTTCGCACTTGTCCACATTAAATTTCATCTGCCATTTGGATGTCCAGTCTTCCAATTTATCAAAGTCCTCTTGCAGTTTTTCACAATCCTCATGGGTTTTAACAACTTTGAATAATTTTGTGTCATCTGCAAATTTCATCAGTTCACTCGTTCCTGTTTCATAACTTTTGTTGGCTTCTCTGATTTTCTTTCAACGTTTCATCATTCATCTGTTCATTCTGGCCAGGTGGTCAGCAGTACACCCCCACTGCCATAGCCTTCCCCTTTTTACTTGGAATTTCTGTCCATTGAGATTCTACAGTGTATTTTGTTTCCTGCAAAACTTTAGTCCTGTGTGACTCATTGCGCTCTCTAACATAGAGCACAGCCCCTTGACCAATTTGATATACCCTATCATTGTGATATAGTTTGTACCCAGATACCACAGTGTCCCATTGATTGTCCTTATTCCACCAGGTCTCTGAGGTGTCAATCATATCTAACCTTTTATTTAATAGTATATACTCTGTGGTAAGGAAGCCTATCCTGAGTTAGGGGAAAGGGAAAAAGGCAAAGAGTTCACCCTAGTAAAAGGGCCCCTTTTGCAAGGTTAGGGTAATAAAGCCACAACCTCACCTAGGAACCAGAAAACCCCCAGCTGGAACAGGTTTCATGTTTCCCCTAGTGAAATAAGGGAGAGTGAATACAGACCTGAGGTCCAAAACCCCTACGTCAGTAAGCTCCCTAATTACTCAGGTGCCAGAAGGCAGAGTGATCTCTGTCACCTGGGAAGAGAGGAGGTGGGGCTAAAACCCTGGAGATATAAGCCTATGCTAGATTATAGTAGAGGAGAAAGGGTGGAAGGAACGCCAGAAGCAAGGGCAGAGGCAAAGGCAAGAGGAGAAACAGAGAGAGAAGCTGATACAAGCCGAGGCACAGGTACGAACCTAAGAAGCCTGATTAATGCTGAGCAGAGCAGGAGAAGCCTGACTAATGCTGGGCAGTGCAGAAGAACAGGAGACGCTCTCAGCTGTAACGAGAGGCTGTTAACTGAGCCCGGTAAGCCAGAAGGAGAGTCAGAGTTCATGCAGTTAGAAGAGCCCGATGCTGAGCTGAATGAGGAAGACACCCTCGTGGATTGCTCTTTGTGCCAAGCCTTAGCCACAGAAGGGTTGAAGGAAAGCCAGCCCTGAGAGGAAGCCCTCTAGAGAAAGGTAACCATAAGAAGTAGGTAGATGGATTGTAAATTCCCACGTGGTAAAGAGGGGAAGTTTTACTAAGACGTAAGAACAAGCTGGAGTTGTGAATTGTGCTTGTTAACCACCTGTGAAGTGAGACGGCAAGAAGCCAAATTAACTGTGAGGAAAAAGCTTTCTTTTTACTTTTGAGTTTTCCTGAGAAACCTGAATAGAACTTTGCTTGCACGCTGAAGGTTTGTTCCTGTTTGGAGTCTTTGTTTTGCTTGATTAATTGAAAAACAGCCTGGAAAGGTTTGAGACTGAAAAGAAGGCAAACTGCCACAGAAGAAAACCTCTTTTGTGCTTTAACCAGCAAGGCTAAAGGAAGCTGGTAGCCTTGCTATTAAAAGGCTGTGTTTTTCTGAGCTGAAGAATACTTTAAGCTACCACTTTGATTTTAGTTTTTGTTTTGCTTATAACCTGTTATACTTTGAAGAAGCCTGGAGAAGTATGCCTGAATGTGAACATAAGAACATAAGATATGCCATACTGGGTCAGACCAAGGTCCATCAAGCCCAGTATCCTGTTTCCAACAGTGGCCAATCTAGCTCATACGTACCTAGCAGTTTCCCCAAAAGACACAGGTTCCGCAATGCTTGTACTGGGTCAAGTATTGATATCCTGGGTCCTTTCTTAATAATGGTTTATGGACCCTTTCCTCCAGGAACTTGTCCAAACCTTTTTTAAACCCAGCTACACTAACAGCCTTTACTACATCCTCCGGTAACAAATTCCAGAGTTTGATTACACGTTGAGTGAAAAAATATTTTCTCTTATTTGTCTTAAATAGTTTACCCTGTAGCTTCATTGCATGTCCCCTAGTCTTTCTATATTCTGATAACATAAACAATCGATCTACGTTTACCCATTCCACTCCGTTCATTAATTTATAGATGTCTATCATATCTCCCCTCAGCCGTCTCTTTTCCAGGTTAAAGAGCCCTAACCTTTTTAGCCTTTCTTCATAGGAGTATACAGTCAAACCTCGGTTTTCATGATTAATCCGTTCGAAAAAGTCTGACTAAAACCGAAACGTATGAAAACTGAAGCAATATTTCCCATAAGAAATAATGTAAATCCAATTAATCCGTTCCAGACACCCAAAAATATTCACAAAAAATACATTTTATAGAGAATAACTATATTTTTACATACAGAAAACAATGAGAAATAAATATAAATGACTAATGAAATGGATAAAATGAACATTTAACATCACTGAAAGCAAGCTAAGTACAGTACTGTACAGTACAGTATGTTAACATCTGGCCTTAGCCACCCCTGACAAGCTGCTGTGCCCAGCTCTCTTCGGAATCACATTGAATTCAGTCCATTAAAATACCTTTACATTATCTGCTCAATGCTTCAGAATGGCAGAAAATCTTAATGATATAGCTTCAGACGTACCCTGCAAGAGAAAGAACTGCCTCCCACATTCATGCAACATCTCCTGCTTACGTTGACAGCTTTTCTTCCCTGCTACCGGGACAAAATCTCAGTCAAAAGACGTTGAAAACCGAAGCAATGCATGAAAACCGAGACAAAATCTCAGTCAGAAAAGACGTTGAAAACCGAAGCGTATGAAAACCGGGGCAAATGAAAACCGAGGTTTGACTGTACTTCCATCCCCTTTACCATTTTGGTGGCTCTTCTCTGAACCTTTTCTAATAACGCTATATCCTTTTTAAGATACGGTGACCAGAATTGCACACAATATTCAAGGTGCGGTCTCAACATGGAACGGTATAGAGGCATTATAATATCTTTGTTTTATTTTCCATTCCTTTCCTTATGATACCTGGCATTCTATTTGCTCTCTTGGCCGCCGCTGCACACTGGGCCGAGGGTTTTAACATGTTACCCACAATGACGCCTAAATCTTTTTCCTGGGTGGTAGTTCCTAATGTGGAACCTTGCATCGTGTAACCATAGTTTGGGTTGTTCTTCCCTAGGTGCATAACTTTGCACTTGTCCACATTAAATTTCATCTGCCATTTTGATGCCCAGTCTTCCAATTTATCAAGATCCTTTTGCAATTTTCCACAATCCTCTTGGGTTTTAACAACTTTAAATAGTTTTGTGTCATCTGCAAATTTGATAACCTCACACGTTGTTCCACTTTCCAGGTTATTTATGAATATGTCAAAAAGCAGCAGACCCAGCACAGATCCCTGGGGTACTCCACTATTCACCTTTCTCCATTGGGAAAATTGGCCATTTAGCCCAACCCTCTGCTTTCTATCTTTTAACCAGTTCCTGATCCACAGTAGTACACTGCCTCCTATCCCATGACTCTTTAGTTTTTCCAAAAGTCTCTGATGAGGGACCTTCTCAAAGGCTTTCTGAAAATCCAGATACACTATATCAACTGACTCACCTTTGTCCACCTGTTTATTCACACTTTCAAAAAAACATAACAGATTAGTAAGACAAGATCTTCCTTGTCTAAAGCCATGTTGACTGTCTCCCATCAGGCCATGACTATCTATATGCTGAGTAATTTTATTCTTTATAATGGTTTCTACCATTTTTCACGGTACTGACGTGAGATTCACTGGCTGTAGTTTCCCGGATCACCCCTGGAGCCCTTTTTAAAAATTGGTGTTACATTGGCGATCCTCCAATCTTCAGGTATTAGAGATGATTTTAATGATAGTTCACAGATTACAAATAGCAGGTCTGCAATCTCATATTTCAGTTCTTTCAACACCCTTGGATGTATACCATTCGGCCCAGGTGATTTGCTACTCTTCAGTTTATCTAATAGTTGTAATACATCTTCCCGATGTATCGATATTTCCTTCAATTCTTCCGCACCTTTAAATACCACTTCAGTCATGGGTAACATCCCTACATCTTCCTCAGTAAAGACCGAAGCAAAGAATTCATTCAGTCTCTCCGCTATCGCCTTGTCGCCTCTTAGTGCCCCTTTAACTCCTCTATCATTTAATGGACCAACTGACTCTCTCACAGGTTTTTTGCTACGAATGTACTTGAAAAAATCTTTGTCGCGTTTTTGCTTCCGCAGCAAGCTTCTTCTCAAATTCTACCTTTGCCTGCTTTATCAATGCCTTGCATTTGACCTGCCAGTGCTTGTGCTGTTTCCAGGTTTCGTCGTTTGGCTCTTTTTTCCATTTCCTGAAAGATGCTTTTTTGGCAACAACAGCCTCTCTGACCTCACCTTTAAACCATGCTGGCAGTTTTTTGGACTTCCTTCCACTTTTCTTAAAGCGTGGAATACAGCTGGTCTGGGCTTCCAAGATAGTATTTTTCAACAACACCCAAGCTTCATGTATGTTTTTAACCTTTGCAACTGCTCCTTTTAGTTTTTTCTTTACTATTTTCCTCATTTTATCATAGTCTCCCTTTCGAAAGTTAAAAGGTAGTACTGTGGATTTCCTTACTATCCCTCCTCCACTAATTAAATCAAAGGCAATCATGCTATGATCACTATTGCCAAGTGGCCCCAACACCCTTATCTCTTGCACTAGATCTGGTGTTCCACTAAGGACTAGGTCTAATATGGCTTTCCCTCTGGTTGGTTCATGAACCAGCTGCTCCAAGAAGCAGTCATGTATGTCATCTAGGAACTTTATCTCCCTAGCATGTCCTGACGTGACACTGACCCATTCGATACTGGGGTAATTGAAATCACCCATTATTATTACTGCGCTTTAACTTTTATTAGCTTCCTTGATTTCTTTGAGCATTTCATTATCCATTTGTTCATTCTGGCCAGGCGGTCGATAGTACACCCCCACTGCCATCGCCTTCCCCTTTTTACATGGAATTTCAATCCATAGAGATTCTACAGCAAATTTTGTTTCTCCAGGACCAAGCAGGAAGTCAGTCCTCACATATGGGTGTCATCGGCGCCGATGAAGCCCTAGCGGACCATTTCCCCCAGCTTTCCATGAAAGCCTTTGGGAATGCTGGCACGCATGCGCGGTTCCCTTCCCGCCTAAAGGTGCCATCTTACCTCAGTCTCTTTTTTTCCCGTGAAGCCCATAGGACGTGTGTCCTGTCCTCCCGGTTAAAAATAGATTTTTTTCTCAGCGTTATTCGCGATTTTTTTCTTCCTGTTCGACGCCGGTTCCCCTCCCACCGGGTTCGGTACACCGGTATCGAGCCCGATCCTCTTTTTTCGGTTTTTGCCCTTAGTGGCTGGCGTTCGCGCCACTTTTTTTCCTTTTTCCCTGGAAAGCCGGTCCTTTGACCTCGCGGGGACTCTTTTTTTCCCCAATGGCTTCCAGTGGCTTCAAGAAGTGTGATCGGTGTAAGAAACTAATGTCTCTCACCAACACACACGACTGCTGCCTTTGGTGCCTGGGCCCCGACCACGACTCTAAGACGTGCGGGCCATGTGGAAAGATGTCTTCCAAGGCACTACGAAGTCGTCAGCAACAAAAAAGGTTTTTCTCGGACTCGGCTTCCGCCCGGGCCTCGTCTGAGGCCTCGACATCTCGGGATTCTGATCCCGAGCGGCATCGAAGCTCCTCGGACAGGGGGTCCCCCGACCGGGAACGTAAGAGGAAGAAGCGGCTCGCGAGGGCGGCGTCGGAGGAGGTCCCTGGTCCCTCGAGGGCCACATCGAAGACCCCTGACTGTCGTCCCGGGCCCGTGGACCAAGAGAAGCCTGCAAAAGTTCTTCCTCGCATGGAGCCGGAGTCTGCTGGACACGTAAGCCCCATAGTCCTCGTGGACTCTCCTCCCAGAGAGCCGACGTCGGGCCCGGCGCCTCCGGGGCCCGAGTCGGGAGCTGCTGTGTCACCCGAGCTGAGTCTCAGGTTGACAGCCTTGGAGAGCAGAATGTCTGCCTTCATGGACCAGCAGCGGGCGCTGATGGCCAGCCTGTCTGGTGCATCCGCCCCGACCCCCGGGACATCAACTTCGAAGTCGACCCCTGAGACCGAGCCGATACTAGAGTCCCTCGTGGCTCGAAGTCGTCCTCGGTCGAGGTCTCCCTCGACCTCCCGCTTGGGACCAAGGGTCTCGACGCCGGTGCCTCCGGTGTCGAGGCGGGTGCCCAGGGGCCCCTCGGAGTCAGACCCGGACTCTTCCTCGGACGAGTCCGCATGGGAGACAGAGGACGAGGAGTCCCCCGATACATTCAAGACTCAGTGCGTCACATTGGACTCACCGCAGTCTGAGCCCCGGAGTAGATCCCCTCCGGAGGATACTAGGTTCTCGGAGTTTGTCCGGGATATGGCCGCTGCCTTGGCTATCCCGGCCGACCCCGAGGAAGAGCCTCGAGCCGAGGAGCTCAATGCTCTACAGTATGACTCTCCTCCGAAGGTGGCCTTTACTGTCCCGGTTCCTCCGATGCTGGAGCGACTCCTCTTCCGGATGTGGGAGGCACCGGCCTCGGCGTCGGTTTTAAGCAAGCGGGTCGATTCCATCTATCGACTCCGTAAGAGCCCTGGCTTTCAGAAAGCACAGCTGCCACACCATTCCATGGTTGTGGAATCGGCCATGCATCGTCTGAAAAGTCAGAAGATGCACTCCGCAGTGTCCCCCGACAGGGAGGCCCGAAACCTCGATGGCGTCGGCAGAAAGTGTTTTCAGGGCTCGATGCTTGCTTGCCGTGTCCAGTCTTACCAGCTGTACATGGGCATGTACTTACGAGACCTGACCAAGGAGTTGGCCGGGTTCTCTGCTTTTCTCTCCGGGGAACCCTTGCAGAGATTCAAGTCCTTGTCCTCGGGGATTCGGGAATGCTCCAAGTTCATGTCCCATGCCGCCTACGATGGCTTTGAGGCTTCAGCCCGAGTCGCGGCAGCCGGCATCGCAGCTCGACGCCAGGCATGGCTGCAGTCATCGGACCTTGAGCCATGGGTTCAGGACAAGTTGGTCGATGTCCCTTGCCGAGGTGACAACCTTTTTGGCAAGCCCGTGACCGAGAAGGCTGCACAGCTCGAGACCGAGCACCTTACACGGACAAGGCTGTCGAGGAAGACCTCTGCCCCTTCTCAAAAGAAGAAGGGCTCGGGTAAAAAGCCCTTTTACCCGAGGAAGGGCACTGCCTACAAACAGTACCCTCAATATCAGGCTGCCCCAGCTGCTTCTCAGGGTCAGCAGGCCAAGGGCCAGGGTGGGCCCCGTAGGCAGAGGGCCCCCAAGCCTCCGGCCCCTGCTCCCACTCAGCAGGGTGGGGGTTTTTGACTCCTTGAGCGTAGCCACTCTGTCCCTGCTCGTCCAGCCCTGCACAGGAGGTCGCCTTGCTCTGTTCGCCCACGAGTGGCCCCTAATTACCGGGGACAGTTGGGTGCTGGACATAGTCCAAAAGGGTTATGCACTGCACTTTCAACAGCTGCCTCCACCATACTTTCCAGGAGAGCCCCTGAGGCATCCTTGCACACAGACCTTCTCCTCCGAGAACTTCAGGGTCTGTTGGTGGACAGGGCGGTGGAGCCTGTGCCTCCCCACTTCCAAGGTCACGGTTTCTACTCCAGATATTTCCTGGTGCCCAAAAGAACCGGTGGTCTTCGACCAATTCTGGATCTCAGGAACCTCAACAAGTTTCTGGAGAAGGAAAAATTCAAGATGCTTACTCTTGGAACACTTCTGCCCTACCTCCAGCAGGGAGATTGGCTATGCTCCTTAGATCTAAAGGATGCGTTCACTCACATCCTCATTCATCCAGACCACAGAAAGTACCTCAGGTTCATTGTGGGAGGAAACCATTACCAGTACAGGGTACTGCCCTTTGGCCTAACCTCCGCTCCCAGGGTCTTTACCAAGTGCCTGGCAGTGGTTGCGGCCTACCTGCGAAATCAGAGCATCTTTGTCTTTCCCTACCTGGACGACTGGCTCATCAGGGGTCAGACCTGCCAGGAGGCTCGGCAAGCCACCCTCAGAACCATTGCTCTGCTCCAAAAGGTGGGCTTTGTCATAAACTTCGCAAAGTCCACTTTGCTCCCCTCACAGAACTTGGAGTTCATAGGAGCAAGGTTAGATTCTCAACTGGCAAGGGCTTTCTTACCAGTGGACAGAGCACAAAGACTGATGGACTTGGCCAGCCAGTTTCTCAGCAGGTCACTGGTCTCCGCCAGGCTCTGCCTGAAGCTTCTAGGCCACATGGCATCGACTGTACAAGTGACTCCCAATGCCAGGCTCCACATGAGGCCTGCGCAGTGGTGCCTTCGAACTCAGTGGTCACAGTCCTCAGGCAGCCTAAGAGACAGGATCAGGGTATCCAAACCCTTTCTGACCTCCCTCAACTGGTGGCTACATCCACCCAATCTGCTGGAGGGAGTACCTTTTCAGATGCCTGCGTACTCGGTGGTGTTGACCACCGACGCTTTTCTAAAGGGCTGGGGAGCTCATTGTCTGGACAAGTGCACCCAGGGCCTCTGGTCTTCTTGGGAGGCGGCCCAGCAGATCAATCTACTGGAACTCAGAGCTATTCGCTTAGCTCTCAAAGCTTTTGCTGCTACCCTAGCTCATCAGTCTGTCCTGATTCAAACAGACAACCAGGTAGCCATGTTTTATGTGAACAAGCAAGGCGGGGCTGGGTCCCAACTCCTTTGTCGGAAGGCTCAAGACCTCTGTTCCTTTGCCCTGAAGCACAACATGCTCCTCAAAGCAGTGTATCTCCCTGGCGAGGAAAACTACCTGGTGGACAGGTTGAGCAGGATTCTGCAGCCCCACGAGTGGCAGCTCCATCCGTTGGTGGTTCAAAAGATTTTCCTAAAATGGGGTCTTCCATCCATGGACCTGTTTGCCAGCCCTCTGAACAATCAGCTGCCAAGGTTCTGTTCCAGGCAACCGCATCCTCTGCGAATAGCAGCCGATGCTTTTCTGATTCCCTGGACTCAGGACCTTCTGTATGCGTTTCCTTCCACGCCTCTGGTGGCACGAACTCTGTTCAAGATTCTCAAGGACAAGGCCTCTGTCCTGCTGGTGGCTCCCAGGTGGCCGAGACAGCCTTGGTTTCCACTTCTACTTCAGCTGGCAGTGGATCCTCCACTACCTCTGGGGTTGCAACCAGACCTTCTCTCTCAGGATCAGGGTTCCCTTCTGCACCCCAATCTCAAAGCTCTCAATTTGATGGCATGGAGGCTGCAAGGGTAGTTTTGGCTCCCTGGGGCCTACCTCCAGAAGTTGAGGAGGTTGTCCTAGCCTCCAGAAAGAAGTCCACTAGGAAAACTTATGCTCTCAAGTGGAAGAGGTTTTCAGTGTGGTGTCAGCTACGTACAGAGGATCCTTTCTCATGTACTGTGCCAGTAGTGCTTCAGTACCTGCTGCACTTATCCAATCAGGGACTAAAGTCCAATTCTGTTCGGGTCCACCTCTCAGCTTTAGCAGCTCACCACTCACTGGTGGAGGGACATTCCTTATCTGGGCACCCCTTGGTGTCCAGGTTCCTCAGAGGCTTACTCTTGCTCAAGCCTCCCATACGTCCTCCTGCTCCTGAGTGGGAGCTGAATGTGGTCTTTCAGCAACTGACTCGCCCACCTTTTGAGCCGATGGCTACTTGCCCTCTATGCTTCCTTTCCTGGAAGACTCTCTTTCTGATAGCCCTTACTTCGGCCAGGCGAGTGAGTGAGCTTCAGGCCTTGGTCTGTGATAGGCCTTACACCAGGATTTATAAGAACAGGGTAGTCCTCAGGACTCACCCTGAGTTCGTTCCTAAGGTTGTCTCCTCTTTCCACCTCAACCAGGGGGTGGTTCTTCCAACATTCTTCCCTAGGCCTCATGCAAGCCAGGCTGAGGCAGTTCTGCATACCCTGGACAGTAGGAGGGCTTTATCCTTCTACCTTGACCGTACGCAAGGGCACAGGAGAGCTACTCAACTCTTCGTCTCTTTTGACCCCAATAACTTGGGGGTTGCTGTGTCCAAGCGTACCTTGTCCATCTGTGTGGCTGACTGTATCACCTGGGCTTACAGGGCGTCTGACCTTCCTTTGCAGGGTCGGGTCACGGCCCACCGTGTCAGGGCAATGGCTGCCTCAGTGGCTCATCTCCGCTCTGTGCCATTGCAAGACATCTGCAGGGCTGCAACTTGGTCTTCAAGCCAGACTTTTGCAGCTCATTACTGTCTGGAAAGGGAGTCCCGTAGGGACAGTGCTTTTGGCCAAGCAGTACTCCGGAATCTCTTTGAAGTTTAGGCAACTCCTGCCCTCCTGCCCTCTGTTTTGGCTACCGGTGGAGGTTGTGTCCTTGAAAAGCCTTTCTTTGTTGCTGAGACTAGAGGGAGTTCTCTTGTTCAGCCTGGGTTCCTCGGTAGCCCAGAGCTGGGGAGTCACCCATATGTGAGGACCAGGGCCGGATTTACCTTGAGTGAGGCCCTACGCCAACAAAAATTGTGGGCCCCCAGCAGGGGCGGCCCAAGGGTGGTGCGGGCCTCATTTGCATAAGGGGCCTCATTTGCATAAATATTTGCATAATGTTACCATATACTAACTTTTAGTAAACGTGCCTCTTAATGAGTGTATGGATAAAGAAAGACTAAAAGATTTCTACATTACTATAATCCAGTGCCAACTGCCAGACACATTAGGAAACACTACAAACACTGCCCATAGTAAACCCGCCGTATCCTAACAGCACTACCAGGACTCACAAAGCACCATACTCTACCAATCAAAAGGCAACACTGCAAATATTAAACCAATACATTTCAGAGAACAACAATACATGACCTACTGGGGAAAGAGAACAAGTGGCAATGTCAAATAGGAATTATATAAACAGAACACCTCAGCTCAGTTACACATGCAGAACATAGACCATCACCAAACAAGTAATCACAATTTAGAAACAGGAAGACAATAATTAAACTGGGAATCCCAAAAGCCAAACTTGGAATGTACAACACTGTAGAAATAAAACTATACATTAATTTGCTCTTGTACTAAACAAAGCGCAGACGTTAATGATGCACATTTACCAGAGCTGACATATTCCAATTAATAAATTCAAAATAAAGAGATATTTTTCTACCTTTTGTGCATTTCTTTCAGCTGCAATTGCTCCAGCCACTCTCTTCTGGTTTCTTCGTGTCTTCTGCTAACTCTCCATCGTCTGCTGTCCATTTGTCCTTTCTTCTCTCTTCTAGATTTTTTTCCATTCTCTCTCTACATCTGCTTTAACATACTAATCTTTCTCCTTTTGCTCTTTCCTCATTCCTATTTCATCCACTCAAATTTTACCCCTCCATCCTCAATCCCCAATTACTCTCCCAATACCCGGCCAATTGTAGATTTTTTATCCCTCCCACACAAAATATTTTTCCCTTCTCCATTTTACTCTTCCAGCCCCATCCCATTCTAATCCTCCCCCAACATCAGCTCTCTTCTAGTTCCAGCCTCACCCAGCATCCATTCCCTTCTAGTCCCTGCATCAGCCCATTTCCAGTCCTAGCCATCCATCAGCCCATTTCCAGTCCTAGCCCCCCATCACCCCATTTTCAGTCCTTAACCCCCCATCACCCCATTTTCAGTCCTTAACCCCCCATCACCCCATTTTCAGTTTAAGTCCCCCCTATAACCCATTACCAGTCCTAACCCCCCATCAGCCCACTTCCAGTCCTAACCCCATCAACCCATTTCCAGTCAGCCCCCCATAGCCCATTGCCAGTCCTACCCCCCCCATCAGCCCACAGCCCATTACCAGTCCTAACCCCATCATCCCACCTCCAGTTTTAACCCCCCAGCCCATTTCCAGTCATAGCCCCCCATAGCCCATTACCAGACAACCCCCATCAGCCCACAGCCCATTACCAGTCTTAACCCCCCCAAAGCCCATTACCAGTTCTAACCCCCCCAACAGCCCATTACCAGTCCTAACCCCATCAGCCCACCTCCAGTCTTAACCCCCCAGCCCATTTCCAGTCCTAGCCCCCCCCATAGCCCATTACCAGACAGCCCCCATCAGCCCCCAGCCCATTACCAGTCTTAACCCCCCCCAAAGCCCATTGCCAGTTCTAACCCTCCCAACAGCCCATTACCAGTCCAAACCCCATCAGCCCACCTCCAGTCTTAACCCCCCAGCCCATTTCCAGTCATAGCCCCCCCCATAGCCCATTACCAGACAGCCCCCATCAGCCCACAGCCCATTACCAGTCTTAACCCCCCCAAAGCCCATTGCCAGTTCTAAGCCCCCCCAACAGCCCACAGTCCATTACCAGTCCTAACCCCATCAGCCCACCTCTAGCCTTAACCCCCCCCAGCCCAGCCCATTTCCAGCCCCAGCCCCCCCAATAGCCCATTACCAGTCCTACCCCCCCCATAGCCCATTACCAGCCCTACCCCCCCAGCCCATTTCCAGCCCCAGCCCCAATAGCCCATTACCAGTCCTACCCCCCCCATAGCCCATTACCAGCCCCAGCCCCCCCAATAGCCCATTACCAGTCCTACCCCCCCCATAGCCCATTACCAGTCCTACCCCCCCCCCCGGACTAAACTAAAATTTAATTTAAAAAAACAACCTGGTGGCTGCCGCCGCGGGGCCCCCTCTGCTGCCGCGGCAGCACGGACTGACCCGCGGGGGCCCCGTCTACAAGCTGAAGCCGTCGGGTCGGGTCTCCCTCCCTCCGTGCAGGCTGCAGGCTGTGAGAGACGCGAAGGGAGAGCGTCTCCTCGCGTCTCTATTAAGCCCGCAGGGGCTGATGGGAAATTTCCCATCAGCCCCTGCGGGCTTAACAGAGACGCGAGGAGACACTCTCCTTTCGCGTCTCTCACAGCCTACAGCCTGCAGCGAGGGAGGGAGGGACGACCGACCCGACCCGACCCGACCCGACGGCTTCAGCTTGTAGACGGGGCCCCCGCGGGTCAGTCGGTGCTGCCGCGGCAGCAGAGGGGGCCCCGCGGCGGCAGCCACCAGGTTTTTTTTTTAAATTGTATTTTTAAAAAGTGTACTTGTTCTTTTTTTGTGGGCCCCTGCCGGCTGTGGGCCCTACGCCATGGCGTACATGGCGTATAGGTAAATCCGGCCCTGGTGAGGACTGACTTCCTGCTTGGTCCTGGAGAAAGAGTAGTTACTCACCTGTAACAGGTGTTCTCCAGGAACAGCAGGAATCAGTCCTCACAACCCTCCCTCCTCCCCTTGGAGTTGCAGTTGTACATAGTTTAATTTTTTTCATTTTTGTGTGCTGTTCTTAGCCATGTCATTTGACTGAGGTAAGATGGCACCTTTAAGCGGGAAGGGAACCGCGCATGCGTGCCAGCATTCCCAAAGGCTTTCATGGAAAGCTGGGGAAATGCTCCGCTAGGGCTTCTTCGGCGCCGATGACACCCATATGTGAGGACTGATTCCTGCTGCTCCTGGAGAACACCTGTTACAGGTGAGTAACTACTCTTTCCTGCAAAACTTTAATCCTTTCTGACTCAATGCCCTCTCTAACATAGAGCGCAACCCCTCCACCAATTTGATCAGCTCTATCATTACGATATAGTTTGTACCCAGGTATCACAGTGTCCCACTGGTTGTCCTCCTTCCACCATGTCTCTGATATTCCAATCATATCTAACCTCTCATTTAGTGCTATATATTCTAACTCTCCCATCTTATTTTTTAGACTTCTAGCATTTGCATACAAGCATTTTAGAGACTGTATTTTATTCATATTAATTTGGCTGTTGGTAGACATGGGTAATTTGGGATCTTTAAGCTCTGTCTGCTCCATACTCGAGGGCATTTGGGCTACTTTACTCTTTTTTGGAACCTCTCTGCTTTTGGTAGTATCCTTCAAGGATACATTCTTCCGAACCATCCGCTGTTGGGCGACTGTCAGCTTTCCCCTATTATCTAGTTTAAAAGCTGCTCTATCTCCTTTTTAAAGGTTAATGCCAGCAGCCTGGTTCCATCCCGGTTAAGGTGAAGCCCATCCCTTCGGAAGAGCCCCTCCTTTCCCCAGAATGTTCCCCAGTTCCTAACATATCCAAACCCCTCATCTCTGCACCATTGTCTCATCCACGCATTGAGACTCCAGAGCTCTGCCTGCCTTTTGGGTCCTGCACGTGGAACGGGAAGCATTTCGGAGAACGCTACCCTGGAATTTCTGGATTTCAACTTCCTACCTAAAAGCCTAAATTTAGCCTCCAGAACCTCCCTACCACATTTTCCTATGTCATTGGTACCGACATGTACCAAGACAGCAGACTCCTCCCCAGCACTATCTAAGACCTTATCTAGGTGGCGCGTGAGGTCCGCTACCTTCACACCAGGCAGGCATGTTACCAGGCGATCCTCACGTCCACCAGCCACCCAGGTATTTATGAACCTTTTTTGTGCTTAATAAATTTCTGTCATTGCCTTACCAATGAGCCCGACTACAATTTTCTACCTGAAGCCCATATATAACGCAATTAAACTACATTTCCCAGAAGATATTGTGGGGAATTAGTCAGTTAAGGCTAAAAGGGGAACGTTCCTCATATAACCACGCCCCTCTAAGCTTGAGGCGAGTGGTGAGGGCGTAACAACTCTAAATATCCAATCTTATTTTTTAAACTTCTAGTATTTGCATACAGGCGTTTTAGAGGTTGTATTTTATTTTCTTATATACTGCCTTAATATCATGAAAGGCGGTATATAAGAAATGTTAAATAAAATTCATATGAATCTGGTTGTGAGTTGATAGCTGAAAATTTCTACATTACCCCTAACAGAGCCTTTGCATTGTATGCGCCCACATGCTGGAACGCCCTGCCTCCGGCCATCCGTGCCATCACTGACCTCGTCCAGTGTAGGAAGTCACTAAAGCACCACCTGTTCCTCCAGCACTTTACAGACTCAGATGCCGTCTCACAGCCAGTTGCGCTCTGGAACCAAGCCAACACCACCAATGCAGCTACTATGCACATTTGCAGCCCTGCCCCCTAGATCCCAAACAATGCATACATATCAACCTGCCAGTCTGTATATAGTTAGGCCAACCTGTAAATAGTTGAGCTGCTCACGTAGCCGGTGACAGCCAGTTTTTGTCTGTACATAGTTACCCCTGTTAGCCTTGTTAGAGACCCCTGTTCATGGTAAGTCCAGTGTAGGTTCTGCCTGCAATGCACAAATTTTGTTATATGTAAACCGCACTGATCCTAAAGAGCGTGGTATATAAGACGCTATATAAATAAATATTTGCTCTCTGCTTAAGGGCATCTGGGCTACTTTTATCTTTATTGGAACCTCTCTGTCAGGATGCCTTAACTTTCCTCTTTTGCTAGTATCCTCCAGGGATAGATCCTTCTGAACCATGTGCTCTTGGGCGACTGTCGGCTTTACCTTATTATTTATTATTTATTTTTATTTACATTCTCTTATATACCGCACTATTCTGCATCAGTGCGGTTTACATTGATCAAACTGAAATTACATTGAACAGGGCATTATAACTTGGAGATAACTATTTTACAGGGAACATGGGCTATAGAGGGTTAAGTGGCTTGCCCAAGACCACAAGGAGCACCTGTGGGACTAGAAACCCCAGTCCTTCCGGCCCAAGGTTGCTGTCCTCTAGTGGGATTTGAACCCCCAACCCCCAACCCCAACCACTAGGCCACTCCTCCACTCCTTGAAAAAATTATCCTTGAAAAACAGCTCTATCTCCATTTTAAAGGTTAATGCCAACAGCCTGGTTCCATCCTGGTTAAAGCGGATCCCCTCCCTTCCCCAGAATTTTGCCCCGTTCCTAACAAATCCAAAACCCTTTTCCTTGTACCATCATCTCATCCATGCATTGAGGTTCCGGAGCTCTACCTATCTTTTGTGTCGTCCTTGTCGAACGGGAAGCATTTCAGAGAATGCTACCCTGGAAGTTCTGGATTTCAACTTCCTACCCAAAAGCCTAAATTTGTCCTCCAAAACCTCCTTCCCACACTTTCCTATGCAATTGGTACCAACATACACCAAAATAGCAGGCTCCTCCCCATCTGTAGGGGCACGTAAGGTCCGCTACCTTTGTAGCAGACAGGCATGTTACCAGGCGATCCTCATGTCCATCAGCCACCCAGCTATCTACATGCCTAATGATTGAATCGCCAACCATAACGGCCGTCCTCACCCTTCCCTCATGACCACATATCCCTGGAAAAACCTCCTCACTGCGAGAGGGTTTTACATCAACTAGAGGACAAGTCCTAGCTACAGGATAATTTCCTGCCACACCAAGATGATTCTGTATTCTAAGATTAATCTGTTAACAATTTCCTGGGTGATTCACACCACCCTTGGTTTGATAGAGGGAGCCTTTCAAATTACCCCTTTGATTTGTCACTTGGTGTTATCACCTATTAAAAACAATTTCACAAATCTCTTGCCTTCTAACTTGAAGGCCTCTTTGTAAAAGTCTCTAGAAACAATTTCCTTCTTTCTACTCAAAAAATATTTACCCTATTCTACCTTCTATGCTAAGCTATACTCTGATTTGATTTAAATGAAAGCTGTTTGGTGTTACTAAGCCCTGACTGACTTAACAAAAACACTGAATTCTAAAATACATAGATTTATCAGCTTTAACCCAAAGAATTCCCTTTTCTCCAAAATGTTGAGAATTTTCTAGTAGATTATACTTGCAAGTGCAGATTTCTTTCCAGCAGTAGCAGTCTGTTTTGGTAATCCTTCATGATTAGTAAATATGTAGACCTCCCATTTTCTTCTAAGTTATGTGTAAGAACATTAAGTAAAGAGCAGAGTACCACGGGTCTGATGTAAACAAGCTGTGTAGAAGTGACCACTCACTCAGACCGGATGCCCTCTCTTAGACTGCAAATTCTTTGGGTCACAGACTTATCATACCTGACTTCTAAAAATGCTTGAATTGGAAAGGCAGGTTAAAAAAAAATACTAGACTCATCTCTAGACCATGTGAAAGGAACTTGGAAACAATAGGCCCGTTATTTAAAAAGATTAACACTCCTTGGTTGGGATATTCAGCGGCAATAACCTGGTTAGTGCTGCTGAATATCTGTGGGTCCGCCACTGCTGCATGCCCCGGCTAGCTTCAGGGTGTTCTGGGGGCAGCTCCCAGTGATAACTGGGCAGCAGCGATATTGAGCCACTGCCCGGTTTTTGCAGCGTGGCAAAAGTCGGGCACAGCAGAGGCTGGCCTAATTTTCCCTGCTGAAGCTAACCAGAGAGTGGTTGCGTATCTCTTCTGCCTGTTTAGCTTCCAGCAATCCAGGCAGCCCGGATATGGCCCTGGCCTTGAATGTGCGAGTCTAAAGTTTGCCGCTGCTGAATATTGGGCCCAATTTATTTTAAATTTCAGCTAAGTTTCCCAATAATTTCTGTAAGTCTTAAATTTAGACATGCAAAGAAAATGGTTTGAAAGAAATCTCTCTTTTTTAGGAGAATATTTCAACTGTCTCAGTTTTTCATTTTGCTGTTTCCATGGAGTAACATGTTGCATGTACGTGATCTTTTTTAAGATTGCTTATCACAAATTCTGACCTCTCATGTTGGGCTTTTGGAGGGTAATTCTGTAAGATGTGGCTAGAGTTTACATGCATAAAACACACTAGTTTAGTGATTTATGCGTGGACTATAATCGGACACAATTCTGAAAGTACACATCAAAGACCAGTGGTGTGTACTTTCATTGTGGGCGTGTGCAGGGGTGGAATTTGGGCAGAGGAGAGGAGTTACGCATATGTACACATGTACTTTAGAGCTTAGGCCCCCCAGCCGCTTAAGAATCCTGCTAAAGGACAGCAATCTTGGGCCAGAAGGACTGGGGTTTCTAGTCCCACAGGTGGTCCTCGTGGCCTTGGGCAAGCCACTTAACCCTCAGTTGCCTCAGATGCAAAAACATAGATTGTGAGTCCTTCGGGGACAAGGGAAAAATATATATAGTACCTGAATGTACACCGCTTTGACTGGTAGAAAAGCAGTATACAAGCTTAGTTAAATGCTCATTTACCCCTCCTCTAGAACTGGTGTAAGTAACCACAACAATGTAGACATGCCTCTGTAGCCACTTATGATAGTATTTTGTAATGAAAGATCTGCGCAGATTTGAAGTTATAGGATAAGCACCACTAATGTACATGAACTCTAGGCGCTCCTTCCAGAACTGCCCTCTTGCCTGCCCACGCCTCATGGGTCAGTCTGGGTGTTAATGCTGGTGCTGGGCTGTACAATTAGGAGACCCAGGTTAAAGATTTGAGCTTAATTCTAAATTTTAGGCTCCTTGGTCTGGGAGTGGTCCAGAGACAACACTCACAACCCCTGGGTGGGGGAGGGAGAATTAGAAAGCACTTCACTGACGCTTGCAGGCCAAAGACAATTGTGCGAGCTTTATTTTTTGAGTTGACTGGAGCCAGGACTCATGATCACAACTATAAACTTAGGGATAAAAATTGGTCACAAAGGATGAAGGAAGAGCGCACTGAACATTTCTCCTCTTAACTGCCAACAGATCCATTAACACAAAAAAGTATCAGCTAGAAAAATCAATCTGTGGAGCAGCCTGATAGTTACCACCACCCTGCGGGAGACCATACAATTCTCATCCTGAGCCTGCTTTGTGCTAGGCCAGTGGGGCTTGGTGTGGGGACACCACCAATGCCACAGCCCCCTAGGAAGGGAGTCTTAGCCACTGCACGATAGCGATACCTACTGTACCACTGACCAGTATTGGTTTCAGTGTGAACAGTTACCTGTGTCCATCTGCAGTCCTCCCTCCAGCCAACGATCCTTGCTGCAGTGACTGGGAGAGACGAAGCAGATGTGTGTGGGGAAGGGAAGAGAGGGAAACCCCTTTGCTGTTTGCAGATGAAGGCACCATAGAAGCTAATTCCTACTGAGCTGGAAACTTAAAAGTAGCAAGAGGAAGCTGCCAGGCCAAAGCAAAAAGAGAAGATAAGAAATCTGGTTGCTGATGTCAGCAGGCAGAACTGTAATGTGCACATGATTGATAACATGACTAGGAGACATCCTGCATGAGCACTTTATGCAGGCACCAGCCGTCTATGTTTGTACTAGAAAGTACTTTGCTGTCACTGTTCCAGGAGCTTCAGTACCCCAAAAATACAGCATGTTAGTATCTCTACACAGAAATGGTATGGGACAGATTAGGAAGGGAGGGTCAAGCCGAATTAACATTTCCCTACTGCTGCTGCTCGTGACCTTGAGCAAGTCGCAAGCCTTCATTGCTTCAGCTACAGACTTGGTTTGTAAGTTCCCTGGGGCCAGGGAAATACCTACTGGACCCGAGTGTAGCTCGTCTTGAGCTACTACTGAAAAGGACATGAGCTAAATTCCATATCCCTCATTCCGTGCCCCCTTCCTGCAGGAGAGAAGCTTCCTGCACAGTTCAGCAATAATCACAAGGGAGGGAGCGGAGTGGTTAGTGCTAAGGTATAATGTTACCCTCTTTCAGCAGAGGAAATTAAACGTGTCCTTTCTCCTTGTGTCTAGACTCGCAGGGAGCATGGAGCACAGCTTAAGAAGGATGTCCTCTTGGGGTCTACCATGCCCCTATTTATTGAAATTATTACCTCTTGAATTTAGAAGGTGTGATGCTGTCTAGTTTAGCGCTAGAAACCCTTTTGCCAAGATGCAGTGTGTGTCCGAGAGCAACCTTGGCGTGATCTCGAAATCCAGGGTGTACTCATAACAGGAGAAGCACCCCTCTCGCCCAGTGTTAAAGCACAAGAAATAAAACTCTAAGGAAAAATAAAGGGGAGGGATAAAGATTCTGAAAAATCTTCCTTCTGCCAAAGAAAGTGAACTGACACCTCCTGGAACACTTTGTTAAGATAATTCTGCTGTGTGTTGTGTTTAATTTGTAACATTTCCAGTTCTTCTGCAAACAATACAGTGCAAATAGAATAAATTAATAATCATTCCAAAAAATAGAACCACATCAACATTTCTGCTTGCTAGACCTAGTCTTTCACTCTTTTTTTTTTTTTTTTGCAGACTCATGTGAACCTTGAAACCACCCCCATAGAGCTCAAGCAGCAGCCACGAAGGGTGCAGACGGTCTACGATGAAATCCGACATGTTCCAAAAGAGGTCATCTAGAGGGGACAATTCAGCAGTGCCCAGTAGGGGTGCAAACCCAAGGAGGCCTAATGCAGTGATTCGGGCTCTGAAGCAATGAGCGGGATGGAGGTTCAGACTCTCCCATTTTTCCAGATCATGTTGGGGAAAGAGAGAGAGAGCGAAAGAGACAATGTAACAATGGCTTCTCCCATTTTTATTTATTCATTTTATTTATAATGTGTATAGACTGCCTCATCAAATGACCACCTAACAGCTTAGAAAACATCAGTCAATCAGAGAAAGCAAAACCAAAGAAATAAGCCTTACGTTTCTTATGAAAAAGAAAATCATCTTCCATCCAAATTAACCAACATGCAGGCCCTTCTGCCCGTCTTACCACCAGACTTTGTGAAAATGTAAACGGCCACCAAATCTAATGAAGCTTTTGCCCAAAACTAGTGTGGCCATTGCCAGAACATCTGGCTGTCAGTGTTCCCAATGCCTGTGCAGAATGATATTGGGCCACTCCCGACCGGTTGGTTTCTGAGTGTTGTAAACTGCAGGTTTCCTCCCAGCAACCCCTTGGCTTCTAGTATCACAAGGTCAACCTTATCACTCTCCTCTTGTGCTGATCCTCAGGTCATGAAGGGCGGGCTCTTTACAAGTCTGCAGCCTCCTAAGCTTGTCTGCTGTATCAGTACAAAACATGCCTAAATTCTGTTACAGAACTGGTTTCCACAGGTTCTCGGGAACAAGCAGGAAGTCAGTCCTCACATATGGGGTGACGTCGGCACCGACTGAGCCCTCGCGGAAGCATCCCTCCAGCTTTTTTTTTTTCTCTGCAGGTTTCATACTCATCTCCAATATTGCACTGGTATTCTTCCTGCCACTGACCTCATTGTCTTGGCATCAAGTTTGGGTCTATTTTTACAGTTTTTGTTCTTTTTCCTGGCATCTTCATGCCTTTTTCTCCCACTGGCAGCCCGAAGAGTCTTCGACTTCGCAGGGGTATATTTTTCCCCCAGGACTACCAGTGGCTTTAAGAAGTGCGATCGGTGCTCTAAAATTATGTCTTTGACCGACATACATTACTGCTGTCTCTGCTGCCTTGGGCCAGACCATGACCTGGCAGCCTGCATTCTCTGCAAAAAGATGTCCAGTAAGGCCCGCAAGAGCCACCAACAGCAGCACGATAAGATTTTCCCCTCTGAAGGCTAGAGCCTTGTCTGAGGCCCTGACGTTTCGGGCGGAACCACCTGAACCCAAGCCCCATCGTGAGTCCTCAAAAAGGGGGTCTCCCTCAAAGGAACCCAGAAAGAAGAAACAACCCTCGAAGGTGGCATCCTTGGATGGTTCCAACCAGCCGGGTGCTCCCCAGCCACGGTCCCACAATCCGAGACATTCGTCCGAGGCTTCAGAGAGGGAGCAGCCTGCAAAGGTCCCTCGGAAGGATCCAACCGTGAACCAGCCTCTGTCCCTAGATACCAACCTCGACAAGGATTCCCCTTCAGGGGAGCTGGCGTCGGGCCCGAGTCCCTCGGTGTCTGCACTGAAGGCCTGCGGAGCCTTCTGGTCTGGAGTCTAGAATGGCGGCCCTGGAGCGCAGTTTGTCTGCCTTCATGGACCAGCAGCGGGTGCTGTTGTCCAGCACAACCAGTTCATCTGCCCTGACCACTGGGCCCTCGATGTCCAAGATGTCCCCGGAGGCCGAGCCAATCCTTGAGGTCCTTCGGCCTCGAGTTGATCCTCGGCTGAGGTCGCATTCTGAGTCCTGTTTGATGGGACTGCGGTCATCCCCAGCAAGCATACTGGGCGCAAGCCACTGGGCATCGGAGGCCCGCGGAGCAGCCCTCCTACGAGTCCTCGATGGACTACTCAGAGTGGGAGACGGAGGACGAGAAGTCTCCTGATACCCGCCACCACGACATCTCATCCTACTTTCCCATCTCAGAGCCTCGACAGCAGAACCCGCCAGAGGATATGGACTTCCTTGATTTAATCAAGGATATGTCAAAGGCCCTGGCGTTCTCTACCAAGTCGGAGGAGGACCCTTGGGCGGATGAGTTGGAAATCCTCCTATACGAAGCTCCTCCAAAGGAATCACTCACAGTGCCCATTCCTCCCATCCTGGAATGGCTGATGTTCTGGATGTCGGAGACACCGACTTCATAGAAACATAGAAATATGACGATAGAAAAAGACCACATGGCCTATTGTGATAAGGAAGCTTATCATAGTTCAGGAAGGAATGATACAAGAGGTGAATTGGCTTTGAATAAGCAATCTGTGCTGGCTGGTAAAAGCACTAAAACAGAGTGTTTACCTAAAAGACTACCAGACCCAGAATGCACTGGTTTACAGAAAGCCTCTAGGAGAGCTGAAATAGGGAAACGTGTGCCTAATCAAGGAAGCTATGATGTAATCCCTAATCACCCATCTCCTAGGGCAGGGCTTGATTCAGAACACCTGGACTGTGCTAGGGTGGAGTGTCCATCTAGGCACTTTAAAACTAGAAGAAATTCTTCATACGGAGAGCAAGGCTGGCAAAGACAGAAGGAGCAAAGAGAACAGCAACAGCAACAGCAGAGAGAACACAGAAGGAGGAACAGCAAGACGTCCAGGAGGTCTAAGAAAGGAGCCCAAGGCAGTATGTATGCTGGGAGAGATTCCAGGGGCAAGCATTCTTCATTGGACTGGAAGAAACCAGAGGCTTGGAGATATACAGCCAGGAACCCCCAGAGAGCACCTGTAAAGGAGACGGCTGCATCTACAGAAAGAAGGAGCTCTAATACCTATTTAAGGAGGTATGGGAAAAGAGACCTAAAGTCCAGAGATTCTGACTGGAGAGCTGGGCACAGAAGCTTTGCTACCTACTGGCCAAAATACCCAGAGAGGAAACCTAATGACAACGTGATCTCAGGTATGAACTCTGATCTGTTCCCTAGCTTTGCACAAGGAAGACAGCAGGGAAACAAATGCTATCCTGATAGTGATCAGTTAGAGAATTCCTCTGAGCCAGTGTATGAAAATGATCCTAAGATATTTCAGGAGCAAGGGGAAATATCAAATGAGCAAGTAGAATGCATGGATTGCTCCCTGTCTAAGCTGCTGTTTTAAAGTAATCCTCAGTTAAGCATCAAACACCAAAAGGAACTGTACTGTTTTTTTTTTACTACCCAGAAAAGTTTCTTTGTGAGAAAGCTTTAGGGTAAGTTGGAGTCACGTGGAGAGTGGACCAGCAAGGGTTTGCAGCCGGTTGAGCATCCGTGATTAAGCCAGGCACAAGTGCACGTGGGACTCTGGAAAGAAAACTTCTTCACTGTGTGAATAGAAGAAAGTTGTTTTTTTTTTATAAAGAGCATTTTCCTTTTGGGTTTATTTTTCATTTAAACACTGCTAAGAAAGTTATTAGCAGGGGCTAGAGGAAAGACCTTTTCTGTTCCATCAAGGTCTTTATTAAGTTGTTGCCTAAGTAATTCAGTTGCCTTATTTATTTGTTTTGTTTCCTGAATACTGAAAGCATGTTTGTTTGTACAGGGTAGTGTACACTATTAGACTGACTAAACCTGAGAAAGAGTTAATTCTCTTTAGAACTTTGCTTAGAAATAAAACTTCATATATTTGCTTACTAAGTGAAGGTTTACATGTCCTGTAAATAAAGAAAAGGGCAGGTTGTACTCTAGCCTCTCTGTCTCAGGGATACTAGATAGCAGTCCCAGGGATAATAGATATCAGTCTCAGGGTTAGTAGATATCAAGCAGTCAGCAGTAAACAGTTATGTCTTGGAATATGTGTATGTCTCCTCATACCGACCTAGTCAGCAGTAAACAGTTATGTCTTGGAATACATGTATGTCTCTTCATATTGACCTACACTGATTAAAAGTTGACCTACGATATGATAAATACGTCATATCTGACGTATAATAATAAAGTGAAATTATGCTGTATCCTCCAAAAAATCCTAATAAATAATGTGAACCATGGCTAACAGAGTAAACAAGGAGAACTTTGGTTCTGTTTGTTTCTCTCCACAAAGCTTTGGTGTATTTCTATAGAATTGTGTTGTATTTTATTGCTGTCTTTTTGATAACCTTCCCATTGTTTTGAATGTAGTTTTCTGTAGCTTCAAGAGCCCAGTAGGTTGCTGGTGAGGGGAGGGGCTAGTAAGCCCACAAATACAATTCCTGAAGAAAGTATCCTGTTGATGTTACCAAGCATATCTGTGCGAGGGAATAACTCCCCATAAATAAAATCTGATTTCTGCTTACACTCGAGCAACTACAATTCATTATTTTTGTTGAACGGCTGATTTTGTGTGAATGAACTACAACACCCACAATCCTTTGCAAGTCATATAAATCCCTGTCTTTGCCAAGATTGTGGAACTTTCACAACAAGCACCCCCGTTTACACTATCTTATCTGTCCTTCCATATCAACAACTACAACAGTCCCCTTTTTACCTTTAGAGATCCTCTGTGTTTGTCCCATGCTTTTTTGAATTCAGTCACTGTCCTCATCTCTACCACCTCCACTGGAAGACTATTCCATGGATCCACTACTCTTTCCGTAAAGAAATATTTCCGCATATCACTCCTGAATCTATCCCCCTTCACTCTCATCCCATGTCCCCTCGTAGCAGAAGTTGCTTCCAATTGAAAGAGGCTCTCTCCCTGAACATTTATGCCACGGAGGTATTTAAACATCTCAGTCATATCACCTCTATCACGTCTTTCCTCTAAGGTGTACATATTAAGATCCTTAAGTCTGTTCTCATATGCTTTATAATGAAGACCACTAACCATTTTAGTAGCCACCCTCTGCATCAACTCCATCCTGTTCACATCCTTTTGAAGGTGCGGTCTCCAGAATTGCACACCATACTCCAAATGAGGTCGCACCAAAGACTTATACAGAGGCATTATCACCTCCTTTTTTCTGCTAGCCATTCCTCTCTGTATGCACCCAAGCATCCTTTTAGCTTTTGCAGTTGTCTTTTCAACCTGTTTAGCTACTTTAAGATTATCAGACACAACCATGCCTAGGTCCCCCTCTTCTTTAGTAGACAAAAGTACTTCACCTCCTATACTATAATGCTCCCTTGGATTGCTGCAGCCCAAATGCATGACCTTGCATTTTTTAACATTAAATCCCAGCTACCAAATTCTAGACCATTCTTCAAGCTTAGCTAGATCCCTCCTCATGTTATCTACACCTTCCTGGGTGTCTACTCTATTGCAGATATTGGTATCATCAGCAAAGAGGCAAACCTTACCTGACAGCCCTTCCGCTATATCACTAACAAAGATGTTAAAAAGAATTTGACCAAGGACAGATCCCTGGGGCACACCACTGGTAACATCCTTCTCCGCAGAATGAGCTCCATTTACCTGTACTCTTTGTTGCCTCCCACCCAACTAATTTCTAACCCAAGCAGTAACTTTAGGGTCCATCCCTAGGGTGCTCAGTTTGTTTATAAGTCGCCTTTGAGGAACAGTGTCAAAGGCTTTACTGAAATCCAAATACACCACATCTAGGGCTCTCCCTCGGTCCAACTCCGTGGTCACCCAGTCAAAGAAATCGATCAGATTTGTCTGACAAGACCTGCCTCTGGTGAATCCATGCTGCCTCGGATCCTGTAATCCACTGGACTCCAGAAACCTCACTATTTTCTCTTTCAGCAGCGTTTCCAATAATTTACTCACCACCGAATTTAAACTAACCAGCCTATAGTTTTTAACCACATCCTTACTTCCGCTTTTGTGTAAAGGCACCACATTATCCTGTCTCCAGTCCTTTGGCACCACTCCCGACTCAGAGGCATTGAAAAGGTCAGTCAGTGGAGCTGCTAGAACATCCCCAAGTTCCCTCAGTATTCTAGGGTGTATCCCATCCAGTCCCATCGCTTTGTCTACTTTAAGTTGAGCTAGTTTCTCATGAACACAGTCTTCTGAAAATTGTTCAAGATGTCCCTCGCTTCTGTTCCTGTTTGTGGTTGTTTTCTGAGGTCCTGCTCCTGGTTCTTCATCTGTGAACACAGAATAGAAATATTTGTTAAGCAATTCCGCTATCTCCAGGAACAAGCAGGAATGAGTCTTCACATATGGGTACGTCGGTACCGATGGAGCCTGCGCGGGAACGCTCCCCAGCTTCCCAAAAAAGGAAAGGTTTTGGGAGCATCCTACAGCGCCTGCGCGCTGCCTTCCCGCCTTTCTAACCGCCTCTCTCCAGTTCTTCTTTTCCGCGGAGCCAGCAGGTCGTGTTCCTGTCACCGCTGAAGAAGTTCTTTGTTTTAATTTATTTCTTTGGTTGCGTGTCTGCCTTCTTCGATGTCGGACTGGTACTGCCGGTCTTTTCTTTCTTTTCCTAAAAAAAAACAAAAAACGAACATATATTTCCTCACTTAGTGCATTTTTCCTATTTTGGGCCTTAGGCCTCTCAGGAAACTTTCCTCATGGAAAAACAACCCTCCGGGTTTAAAAAATGCACTAAGTGCAGCGGTACTATTTCTGTTACCGACTCCCATGACTGGTGTCTCAAATGTTTGGGTCCTGACCACTCCATTTTGGATTGTTTGTCCTGCTCCTCGATGTCGAAACGGGGCTTACAGAACCGAGCAACCAAGCTCCATGTCCTGTTTCCCTCTGATGCAGCTTCAGTGGCATCGACGTCTTCCAGGGCTGCTTCTTCCTCCCATGGATCTCAGGTAACCAAACATAAATCCAGCCGGTCCCCAAAGGCTAAATCTCCTTCCAAGCATCGAGATGCCTCCGGGCTTGCCCTTGAGGATCATGCACCTGCAAAAGTACCCCGGCGGGAGGCTCCGGCTTCCAAAGCTCTACCTATGGGGTCACAGGTTGACATCGATGGCACGGCCTTGTCCGATCACCTGTTAGAATGCTCTGGGGTACCGGTACAACCATCCGGTACCGACTCCAGGCATTCATGGCGTCGATGGATCAGAATGTTCTGTCCATGCGGCAGGCCATCACGGCCTTCATACAAGCTGCGACGCCGCTGATACCGCAACAAACTCCGTTGTCGGTACCGGCCCAAGTACCAGCACCGATTGCATCGACATTGGCCACGGTGTCGACTGCAGCGGTTCCCTGTTCAGGGATGCCCTTCGGTATCGAACCGGTACCGATAACTCCCGATGTCGATACAGCTCGGTACGCGTATCGAGCTTTAAAAGAGCATCCTGACAGTCGATACTTTGATTCCTTCGAAGACTCTGATGCATCGGAGGCGTCTGCTGAAGTATCAATAGCCCTTCCTAAAGAGCCTTCTTCTCCAAAAAGAAGAATGTCTCCTCCAGAAGACTTGTCCTTTCAAGACTTCATAAGAGAAGTGGCTAAGGGGCTCTCTATTCCAGTAGCCTCTGAATCAGAGCCTAGGGCTAAAAAATTAGATATTTTAGGTTATCCCAAGGCTCCCAAAGAGGCAGTCACCTTGCCAATTCATGAGATTCTTCATGATCACATGATTGACTTATGGGAGACTCCTCTCACCATCTCTCCTCATTCTCGTAGGTTGGACACCATGTACCATGTCCCTCCTTGTCCTGGATTTCAAAAGACACAGCTTCCTCACCATTCTATTGTGGTGGAGTCAGCTATGAAGAAAATAAAGAGTGCAAAGAGACACTCCTCTGCTCCTCCAGGAAGAGAATGCAGGACCTTGGATGCTTTTGGTAGGAAAATCTTCCAAGCCAATATGCTCATTGCCAGAATCAACTCCTATAGTCTCTATATGGGGATGTTTCTGAAGGAAGTTGCAAATAAACTGCATACTTTCCTCCCTTTTCTTCCAGAGGATAAAAGGGAAGAATTTCTTCTCTGGCTTAAGCATACTCAAGATATTTCAAAGTTTTCCAACCGTGCAGCCTTTGACTCCTTTGAGGATGCCAGCAGGGCTTCCACCATTGCCATAGGTGCACGTAGAATTGCTTGGCTCCAAGCTTCTGATTTAGAATCTTGGGTCCAGGATGGTTTGGGAAATCTTCCTTGTACAGGGGAAAACCTGTTTGGCAAAGACTGGCAAATAAAAGCCACTCAAATGAATGCAGAAAATTCTGCTCTGGATAGACTTTCAAAGTCAACCTCCATTTCTGCCAAGAAAAAACCTTTCAAGAAGTCTTTTTTTCCCCAAGAAAGGAAGATTTCATCCTGCTTCTAGCCAGCAATCATCTACAGGTCGTTTTGCTGCAAAGCGTCAGCAACCTAAGCAAGCCAGGACTAAGCCTGTAGGGGCTGCTACAGCTCAGCAACCTCAGCCTCCTCAGGGTTTTTGACTTGCTGCTAGAGAACTTAGCCTTTCTGGCTCTGGAACAACCAGAGCCTCTCACCATCCCAGGAAGGTTAGCTCACTTTGCTCCCAGATGGGAGCAAATCACAACAGAGCAGTGGACCCTCTCCATCATAAAGGAGGGGTACAAACTCCATTTCTCAAACCTTCCTCCTTACACCATGGTGAGATTTCTCAATTCTCCAGCACCTCTCCTAGACCTTCTAGGTCAGGAGGTGGCTACCCTTCTTGCCCAAGGGGCAATAGAGGAAGTGCCTCTTCTTCAACAAGGGTCAGGGGTTTACTCCCCCTACTTTCTGATCCCAAAGAAAACAGGGGGCTACAGACCCATATTAGATCTCAGAGAATTGAACAAATTCCTATTCAAGGAGAAATTCAAGATGCTTTCTCTGGGTACTCTCCTTCCATACCTTCAGAGTCAGGATTGGCTTTGTTCTCTAGATCTCAAGGATGCGTACACCCATGTCCTCATCCATCCATCTCACAGAAGGTTCCTCCATTTCCTTTTCCAAGGGAAGCATTACCAATACAGGGTGCTTCCTTGCTCCAAGAGTGTTCACCAAATGCATGGCTGTAGTAGCTGCATTTCTACTGTCATGCAGCAAGGGCTGATGAAAGCCAGGATAGAAAAAAAGAAGCTGTTTGTCAGCAAGGAAAAGATGTGCACAGAGTGCAATATTCACAGGGACCAGCTAGAGGGAGCAGGAGTGCAGTCAGAGAGACTGAAGGGCCATGCCCAGCTGGTCAGGAGCACATGACAAACAATTCACAAGCCTCAAGGAGAGGAGTCCTTTATAAGGAAGAACTGCCTCAAGCTAAACGGAAAGAGAGAGGACCGGGTCAGGTCGAGCGAGGACCTAACAGAGAATCTCCAGGAGCTAACAGGAAACCACAAGGAGCCAAGGAAGGGCCAGCTCAGGTTGGTGAAAAAGCTGTTTGCTGGCAGAAGAGAAAGACTTACACTGATTGCAAGCAAGAAGCAAGTGGGAATCAGCTGGGAAGGAAAAGCCAGGCTGAGCAAGGAAGCCAGGATTTGGGCTGTTGCAGGAGCAGGCATTTACCAGGAGAGCTGTTCCCACGGGTGAGAGAGGAACCAAACTTTCAGAGAAAAGCTTGGCACGAAGCTTCTGAAGGAAGGAAGCAAGCCAAAGGAGAAAACCTTTCATCATCGTGCTGCTGCAATAAAACGTATGAGAATTATATTCCTACAAAGAAACCTTTGCCCTGTAAAAGTTCTTGTGAAGGAAGTGTGGAATCTCTAAGAAGAGAAAGCCCAGTTAATACTAAGGGGACACGTGGCCAGCGCTCCAGGCTAGGCCCGAGGCACTGGAAAGTATTAAAGGAAATATACAAAGCTCCAGAATACAATATTCCAGAGACTGTTAACACAGAATTAGACATACCATCTCCTGAGCCGATGCAAGTGGAACTGGTGGAACCATTGCCAGACCCCGAGGAGATGGATTGCTCTCTCTGCATTTCCCATAGCACAGAGTCCTTGGTGGACGTATGAACTGCTTGTGGTATCTGCAGAAGGTCTATTATGTGCTGAGCAGAAGAATTGTACAAATTTGCTTTAAACTGGAAGCTATGTTTGTGCCCTGCTACTACTGTGAAGTTAACAGTTTTCCTTAAACCTTGTGTTTTCTTTTGTGCCTGAAGTTAAGGACATTATTTTCAGTTGTGACCAATTTATGAACCCATGCGTAAAGGGAATAAAAGCCTTTTTCATCCCTACCACTCTGTTTCATTGTTGCTTTAAAGGATTGGAGTTTAAAACCACTAGACCAAGTTTCCTTGGTTCTTAAAAAGGACTCTCCTATCTAATAATAATAATTTTTGTGTCCCACCTGCCTTGGCCCACTATGCCACCAGGGCGGGTGTGTGACACTACGCACTCTGAGAATATTTGTATTCCCGTACCTGGACGACTGGCTCATACGAGCTCCATCTCAGTCAGAGGCCCAGACTTCCCTGGACTGCACACTGCGCCTTCTGCAGTATCTGGGACTTGTGGTAAACCTTCCAAAGTCCCAGCTTACCCCTTACTCAATCTCTAGAGTTCATAGGGGCCTTGCTAGATACTAGCACTGCAAGGGCCTATCTTCCTCAGGCCCGTTGCCTACGTCTGGTGCAGTTAGCCTCCCAGATTCAGTCAAGAAGCCATTTAACTGCCAGGGAAATGTTACAGCTACTAGGCCACATGGCATCCACAGTGCATGTGGTCCCCTATGCTCGCCTTCACATGAGAGCAGCCCAATGGACTTTGTCCACCCAGTGGACTCAAGCATCAGGGGCTCTGTCAGACCAAATAGCAACCTCAAGGCGCCTCTTTTGGTCTCTCCAGTGGTGGAAATCCACCCAAAATCTGTTGCTGGGGTCCCCCTTCCAACAGTTGTTGCCCCAAGCAACCCTCACAACAGATGCCTCTCCAAGGGGTTGGGGTGCTCATCTACAAGACCTCTCTACTCAGGGCATTTGGTCTCCACAGGAGACCTCTCTGCATATCAACCACTTGGAGCTCCGAGCAGTTTTTCTAGCTCTCAAGGTCTTCCATACCCTGCTCAGCTACAAGACAGTCCTTATTCATACGGACAATCAGGTATGTTTTATGTTTTACATAAACAAGCAAGGAGGAACTGGCTCTCTGTCGCTTTGCAACAAAGCTTTAAGATTGTGGGCCTTCGCCAGAGAGCATCAAATCCATCTCCTGGCCGTTTACCTTCCAGGAATCCAAAACTCTTGGGCAGACAGACTCAGTCGAGTTCTGCTTCCACACGAATGGTCCCTGCACATGGATCAGGTACTCAGAATCTTTCAAGAGTGGGGAACCCCGGACATAGACCTCTTTGCCAGTCCGTGGAATGCCAAACTTCCCCGGTTCTGTTCCAGAATTCCGTGTCAGGGAGTTCAGGCCAAGGATGCCTTCCTCCTTCACTGGGGTCAAGACTTCCTGTATGCCTTTCCACCCATTCCCCTAATCCCCAAGACTCTGTTCAAGCTCCAGAGGGATCAGGGATCCGGGATCCATGATCCTCATAGCTCCACGCTGGCCACGCCAAGTGTGGTACCCTCTACTTCTGCATCTCTCCCAAGCTCCCTCACTAGACTTAGGAGCTGCTCCAGACCTCTCCTGTCTCAGGAGGAGGGAACGTTGTGGCACCCAAACCCCAAGTCCCTTCACCTCAGGGCTTGGTTGCTGAAGGCCTAGACCTTCAAGATTGGAGTCTTTCTCAGCAAGTGAAGGATATCCTCCATGCTTCCAGGAAACCTTCTACTAGACGTTCCTATGCTTTTAAATGGAAAAGGTTTTCCATTTGGTGTGCTGAGAAGGGTCTTGACCCTCTAGCACTACCTTTGAATTCTCTATTGGAATATCTCCTGCATCTCTCCAATGCAGGCCTTAAAACAAATTCAGTAAGAGTCCACTTGAGTGCTATTGCAGCATCCCTTAAGCCTCTCAATGGACAGCCTATTTCCTCTCATCCTCTTATTGCAAGATTCATGAGCGGCCTACTTTTAACTAAACCTCCCATTAGGCCTCCTCCGGTGGCATGGGACTTAAATCTGGTTCTTGGTCAGCTTATGAAGCCACCCTTTGAACCCTTAGCCACCACTTCCTTGAAATTTCTTTCCTGGAAGGTTATTTTCCTTATTGCAGTCACCTCTGCTCGCCGCATCAGTGAGCTGCAGGCCTTAGTGGCTAATCCACCTTATACAAGGTTTCATCATGATAAGGTAGTCCTCAGAACCAATCCACACTTTATGCCTAAAGTGGTTTCACCTTTTCATTTGAACCAAGAGGTGTATTTACCTGTCTTCTTTCCAGGTCCTCATGCATCAAGTGCAGAAAGGTATCTTCATACCCTGGATTGTAAAAGGGCTCTTGCCTATTACTTACAAAGGACTCAGCAACATAGAAGGTCTTCCCAACTCTTTGTTGCTTTTGATCCTTCTCATTTAGGACTTCCAGTCTCTAAGAGAACACTGTCCAATTGGATTGCTCAGTGTATTTCTTTCGCCTACCAGAGTAAGAACCTTTCTCTGGAGGGCCATGTCATAGCTCACAATGTGAGGGCCATGGCAACTTCTATGGCTCATCTAAATTCTGTGTCCATCGACCAGATCTGTCGAGCAGCCACATGGGCATCTGTTCATACCTTCACGGCCCATTATTGTTTGGACAAGGACTCCCGCCGGGATGCCTTGTTTGGTCAGGCTGTTCTCAAACACCTGTTCCATACTTGAGCAACTCCTGCCCTCCATCCCTGTTTGGATGCCTGAGATCCAAGGGGGAGGTAGAGCCCTTTTCAAGGGTCTCACAACCCTGGGGATCTCCCAGGCATCTCTAGCTGGGGAGACCCCATATGTGAAGACTCATTCCTGCTTGTTCCTGGAGATAGCACAGTTACTTACCTGTAACAGGTGATCTCTGGGAACAGCAGGAATAAGTCTTCACAACCCACCTACCTCCCCTAGGAGTTGTATCTTTCTATCTCTCTCTTTCCTTTCCTCTCTCTCTCTCTTTGTCTCAGCTTTGAAACTCGAACTGGAGAGAGGCGGTTGGAAAGGCAGCTGTGGGATGCTCCCAAAAGCTTTCCTTTTTTGGGAAGCTGTGGAGCGTTCCCGCGCAGGCTCCGTCGGTACTGACGTACCCATATGTGAAGACTTATTCCTGCTGTTCCAAGAGATCACCTGTTACAGGTAAGTAATTGTGCTTTATCCTCATCAGCTTCTACATATTCCTCCCCTTCACCCTCAAGTCTGACAATACCACTTTTGCCCTTCCTCTTCTCACTAACATATCTTCAAAATGTCTTATCCCCCCATTTTATTGCATTGGCTATTTCCTCCTCTTTTTGAATCTTTGCCTTCCTGACTACTTTGCTAGCTTCTCTAACTTTTTCCAAATATAGATGCCCGTCTTCCTCTCTCTGATCTCTTGTATTTCATGAAGGCCTCCCTCTTTTCCTTCACTTTTTCAGCTACTTCTTTCGAAAGCCATAGCGGTCTCCTTTTCCTTTTACCTTTATTTACCATTTTAACAAAAAGATTGGTTGCCCTTAAAATATCCCCTTTCAGTTTTGCCCACAGTTTTTCTACATCCCCCAGCTGTTCCCATCCCACTAACGACTCCCTGAGGTATTGGCCCATCTTGGCAAAGTTAGTGTTCCTAAAGTCTAAGATCCTCACCTTTGAATGGATTCTAATAGCCCTAGTCCTAATACTGAATCACACCATCTGGTGATCACTGGATGCAAAATTATCTCCCACTACAACATCATAAACACTTTCACCATTGGTAAGCACCAAGTCCAGTATGGCCCCTTCATGTGTGGGGTCTGTTACCAATTGCCTGACTAGTCCTCCCTGTAGAGAATCTAGGATCTCCTTACTTCTAGATGATACTGCAGCAGGAATACTGCAGTAAGGAGACAACATCTGGCATATTGAAATCCCCACTCAGTAGCACATCCCCTTTCCTAGCAGTACTGCATATGTCTTCAATTAACTCTGTCCACCTCTTCCTCTTGTGAGGTTGGTCTGTATATCATACCAATGCAAATAGATTTCTCTTTCCCTCTTTCTAGTTTAACCCACAATGCTTCCTCTCTCCCTTTTAAGCTCTGTTATTCCAAAGCTTTAATAGTAGTTTTTACATATAGTGCCACTCCTCCTCCCCTTCTTCCTACCCTGTCCTTTCTGAATAAAGTATAGCCAGGTATAGTTACATCCCAATCATGGTTTTCTCTGAACCATGTTTCTGTAACTGCCACTAAATCCAAAACTACTTGGTCATAATATTGGAGTGTAGAAAGCAATCAAACAAAAAAACTCACTCCACTAAAACACTTGTTTCTGAGTAAATAAACACTGTGCTTGTTTTCATTCAATTCTTCAAAGTATGTAGCAATGACAAGTGGTCGGCAAGGTCTCAGCAATACGGGCAAAAGCAAATACAATCAAGGCACAAGCCAAGATCTTATTGCCAAACAAAAGCCCATTAACATCAAGGACCATATGCCGCCACCATCCCACAGTTTTTATATTTTTCTTTAAAGAATTCAAAAGCAAACAGCAGCCAAACCCAACCACAACCACTTAGCTTGACAAAATCATGGGAATGGTCCGCCGCCTGCTACCCCGACGTCACTGTGGCGCTCACTAACGTTTCGCGATAAACATCGCTGCATTAGGGGAAATACTGAAAAATAGAAACACACACAAGACTTTGACTCAAAAAGCCAGAAACAACAAACCCAACCACTCACAACAACTAACTATTAAAAACGAGAGATACTGCTTACTTGAAAAGGCAGCCGGAACAGCACTTCAACATTGCTCACAAAAACGCCGCGCATGCTCTCACACAAACATACACGGAACTCCCAAATATATCGAACTGCTGACGTCAAAGACTTCCCTGAAGGATAACTCCGCCCCAAAATATTAAAGACACACTACCCAATCGATCCGAAGATTTAAACCCCCCGGAACCACAGTGTTCAGACGAAATATATGCCGCTGTTCACAAACCAATAGGGACTGTTCCCTACTCTTCCCGTCCCTGCCAGACAATACCCGATCTAAACAAAAGCACCGAAGGTCGGAAAACTGATGACGGAACTCTAAACAATGCGGAACTAAGGGTGCCTCACGGACAGAACACTTGAGTCTACTTTTGTGCTCAATAATACGCTTGCGGAAAACCCTACAGGTGCTGCCTATATATAGAAGGCCACAAGGGCACATAATCCCATACACAACATAAGTGGAATCACAAGAAGTCCGGTGTCGGAACCGATGCTTCACCCCATGATATTCAAAATGCAAAAGCTCACTAGAAACATCACATATAGAACAATGCCCACAAGGGCTATGTCCCCATACCAAATCAGTGTCCACAGACACTGAACGCAAAGCAGACGGACTCAATATCTCCCGCAAGTTGCGTTGACGCCACCAAACGCAACGAACCCTCTTACCAGCCAATCCAGGAAGAGTACCCAACACCCCTGAATGTCTCCGCAAAATTCGCTGTATGGAAAAACTGAAAGGAGAATACTTAGAAATAAAATTAATGTAGTCCCCTTCAACCAAAGAATTCCCCTTATTCTTGGGAACTAATAAGAGGGAGCGGTTGTTAAACAATGCCCTCCGATAGGCATCCCACACAATCTTGCGGGGATAACCCCTAGCTATCAATCCACTTGCCAAAGACTGGGATTGCTGTTTAAAATCCAATATATGGACTTCCGGTGGCATGGTGAGCTGAGCGAGACGCATCTCTCTTAGCTCCGGAGCCCTCTTCTTCTCCCCAGCCCGATTTACTACTTCTTATCCTCACCTGTTGCGCCGAATTGGGGGAGCTGCTTCTTTGCTGATCGGAGCCTACCCGCAGCACTCGACCAGTTGGGAGCGCACATTGCATGGCGACAAAAGCTGTCCGGCGGGAGAAGCCACGCGGAGGAGAGGCCAAGCTGGCAGAGGGGGCACCGGAGGGCCTGCTGCCTGTGGCTACAGCTGCGATGGTGGCTGAGGTGTCCAAAGCAGTGGTGGACGCACTCGAGGATCGTTTTGGGGGCTTAGCGACGCAGATTACTGCCGTGGGGCAAGCAGTGTCGGATTTCGCAGCCCGGGTTGAGCTTGCCGAGAGGCGCATCGGCTCCCTGGAGGACACGCGGGTCCAAGACGAAGCCCGGATTAAAAAGCTGGAAGAGGCCCTCGCAAAGCAACACGACAAATTGGAAGACCTGGAGAATAGGAGTAGGAGAAACAATCTCAGATTCATTGGAGTTGAGGAGTCTGTGCCTGATAGAGACCTGCGGGCCTACCTGGAGAGATGGATGCCGGCACACCTGCCTCTAGAGGAAGGCACTGGGGGCATCGTCCTGGAGAAAGCGCACCGGCTGGGGCCCATTCGAGCTGGAGACAATCGGCCCCGAGCTGTGATTGCGCGGTTTCTGAATGAGGCGCAGAAGGAAGGAGTCCTGCGAGCCTCGAGACAGGCGAGGCGTTCTGGTGCTAATGTCCCCCGGATCCTGATCTTCCAGGACTATTCTGCTGGGGTCTCTCTTCGACGGAAAGCCTTCAAGGAGGTCTGCGGGCGCTTTGTGGAGAGGGGCATCCGGTTCACGCTGGCTTACCCTGCGACCCTGAGGGTAGATGCCCCCGGCGGCCGCCGAGCGTTTTTATCCCCAGAGGAGGCGCTGACTTATTACAACAGTCTCGGCTGATCACTAGAGCGGTGACGGGTGCGATTGCTGCGCATCTTCGGACATATTAACACTTTCACACTTCCAACTTCAGCTTCTTTGGAAAGTTTCAAATGAGGTGGCGTGTCCCAGTAAAGATGTTTTGGTTCTGCCTTGGGAGCACCTAGCCCCGGTTTCCGCTGTTCGAGCAGTGAGCTTCTCGCCCCTCTTTGGCTTGGTTGGCCTGCCTTACTTTCCGGAAGCTTGGGCCGGCGTCTGGGCCGGTCTTTTGTGGGGACATCTGCGGGGCCATGGACTACCTTTGATATGCTCTTTAAGGGCACCGTAGTGTTGTGTATATTGTCTTTCACTATGGCTTGTACTTTGCTATCATGGTTTCTCCCCTCTCCTTGCCTTTAATATTGTTCTGTCCCCTTGGATACGTGGAGGAGTTTATTTTTAGGGCTCTGGCCTGCACTTTCATATTGTGTTGGGTATGCTGTTATCCTAACAAAGATGGTGTACATCTTTGGGCGTGAGGGGGGAAAAGGTTTTTCCTTCCTTTTTGAAGGTTGGTTTATCTCTTTCTTTTCCCTCTTCTTTCTTTCTTTCCTTTTTCTTTTATGTTATTTCTCCCCTTGCTCCCTGACCCTCACCCCCTTTTATTATTATTGCATTAATGTTTGATTGTTTCATTGATCTTTGTTTTTACTGTATGTGACCTTGAGGGGGTGGCTTGTTGGGCCTCCTGGGCTGGCTAGTGCTGGGGCGGGGTGCTCCCTCGCCATTGCCTGCTGGGGCGTGGCGGGGGGGGTCTCCGCGCTGGGTCTGCTAGCCGTGGCCGTTGATGCCTGAATATTAAATGAGCAGTGTGGCCCTGTCTTTGCTGCCCTCTGGAACGCCGTATTGGCGTCCGCCCACTGAGTGAGCCATTTGCTCGCGAGACAGGGGGCCGCGGCCCAGTGGGGGTGGGGTGGGGGGACCACTTTTGGGACATCTCTGCTCGGCGTCCCCGGGCTGGGCATTGATACCATTGATAACATGCTCTGAGTTTCCCCATGGAGGGAGCAGGCCTACGCTAGCTTTCTCTGCTTATGGAGTGCTATGCGGGACAGGACTTGTTTGTGACGGTGGGGGGGGATGGGTTTAGGGACGTGGGGCGGATAGTCTGGCTGGGCTGGGGGAGGGGGGGCTCCTCATGCTCAGGAAGTCACGGTGGCGCCAGAGCTACGAGGCTGGCGGGTGGAGGAAGATGGGGGTGGTGAGGGAGAGGGAGGGAAGGAGTTAGGTTTTGGTTTGGGGGAGGGGCGGGGAGGGGTTAGTAGGGTTAGTAAGGTGAAGAGGTTAATGCCGGTGGGGACCAAAGGGATGGGATGGGGGGGTACTAATTGTTATCAGGAGCATTGGTGTAGGGTGTGGGCTGGCTGTTGGACGGTGGTTATTTGGGCAAGGATGTCTGGGTTAGGTGTGCTACTTCGGGGGGTGGGGGCCCCAGGCTGGGGGGGTTTCCACTTAGTTGTCGGTTGGTTTAGTGTTTTCTGGGAGATCCATTGGACTCAAGATCCTGGGTGATACTACTAGAATAGCCTCTTGGAATGTCTGTGTGCTAGGTTCCCCCATGAAGCGTTATAAAGTGTTTCAGCATTTCAAGCGTCAGCGGTTAAGTGTAATCATGTTACAGGAGACACACCAGTCCGAAGCAGAACATGCGAAGTTGTGCAAGGGTCCAATCACTCATCTGTATGGGGCTCCAGCGGTGGGGAGGAAGAGGGGGGTAGCTATTTTAATCACCAAGTCCGTGAGTTGGGCTGAAGAGCGGGTTGTAGCGGACTCTGAAGGTCGGTATGTCTGTGTATGGGGATTGTTAAATGGTGTAAAAGTAGCTATGTGTTCTGCCTATGGCCCGAATGTGTATGAATCCAGCTTTTACTTGGCGCTTACCCGCTTCCTGGCTGATACTAGTGGCTATCAGGTTATATTGGGAGGGGATTTCAACGAAGTGTTGGAGGTCGCGATGGATCGCTCGGGTACGGCGGGGGGTGGTAGTCGGAGAGCCCGGAGGCGCTTGTGGGGGCTTTGCGAAGTGCATAAGCTCCTGGATATCTGGCGGGTCCTGCACCTGGGGGATCGGGATTATACCCATCTGTCTCGAGCTCACGGCACGTGGTCCCGTATCGATTTCTTTTTGATTTCGGACTCGCTATTTAGTTGGGTCTCACGGGCTGAGGTTGGGTCCTCTGTTCTGTCAGATCATGCGATGGTGCTCTTGGAACTCCGGGGTAATGGTCCTCGCCGTAATCGTCTCTGGAGATACCCGTTGGATCTCAGTGGGGATGTACTATTCGAGGCACACCTTCGAGCCCGCTGGAAGGAATATGTGGATTTCAATGGCCGCCCGGACGTCTCTCCTGCTCTTTTTTGGGAAGCGGGGAAGGCTGTTCTCCGTGGGGAGATCATTAGTTTTCACAGCCAGAAACGTAAGCGGTTGCAGCAGCGGATTCTGCTGCTCGAGCGTGAATTGGGGAGAGCACGGAGGGTGGTAGCTGGGCATAAGACAGCTGCGAACCATAGATATTTGCGGGAGGTCCAAACTGAATTGGAGACGCTTCTCCACAGAAGGGCCCAAAAATCGATGCTATATTATCGGTACCAGCTGTATCAACATGGTAATAAGACGGGGAAGTTGATGTCCTCTCTGGTGCGGCCTGCGGGGGGACCCCAACGTATAGGGGCTGTTAAGCACGCGGATGGGACTCTTCGCAAATCTGCGGAGGATATTGAGTGTGTCTTCCTAGATTTTTTTCAACAACTGTATGCAGGGGAGGGGGATGGGGCACAGGAGGGACGCACATTTTTGGCGGGCTGTGATCTGCCGAGACTTAGTGCGGAGCATTTACAGGCTCTCAATCAGCCTATTTCAGGACGGGAGGTACAGGCGGGAATTAAGAACCTCAAGAATGGCAGGGCTCCTGGAGTGGATGGCTATAGGGGTGAGTTCTATAAAATTCTGGGGGATGTTGTGGTCGCTCCCCTGGTGGGCTACTTTGACGATCTGGTGCGGAGAGGGGCCTTCCCTTATGAGCCGAATAAGGCTGTAGTTACTATTCTACCCAACCCGGGGCGGGATCCTCTTCTTCCGGGCTCTTACCGACCCATTTCGCTCCTAAATGTCGATATAAAGATCCTCGCGAAAATAATGGCGGATCAGTTAGCCAATTTTTTACCGACACTGATACATCGTGACCAGGTGGGTTTTGTTCGTGGCCGCCATGCGGCGTATAGTCTCCAGCGGATCTTGCTCTCTCTTTGTGCTGGCCAACGGGCAGGGCAGAGCTCCTTACTCATCAGTTTCGACGCTGAAAAAGCGTTCGACAGAGTGAACTGGGGTTTTATATACCAAGTCTTGGACGCGATGGGTTTTACGGGGTTCTTTGTGGATGTGGTCAGACTCTTGTATGCTAACCCGCTCGGAGCCCTTATGATTAACGGAGTGATGACTGCCGACTTTGCGATCCAGAAGGGGACTCGTCAGGGATGCCCGTTGTCGCCCCTTCTTTTTGTTCTGACTTTGGAACCGCTTTTAATTCGAATTCGATCTGATGCACAATTTCACGGGGTTTCAGTGGGGAGGGAGGAATTTCGCGTGGCGGCATTCGCGGATGATCTCTTGGTTCATCTGGGCGACCCCCATACGGGGCTTCCCACTCTGCTACAGCTTATTCGGGAATATGGGGTTCCCTCGGGGTTCCGCCTTAATCTTGACAAGTCCGAAGCTATGTTGATAGGCGAGGGCAGGCACCAGGGGTGGTCGGGCGCATTTCCTTTGAAGTGGGCGAGTGGCCATTTCAAATACTTAGGTATCTACCTACCGGGGAACGCGGGGGAGCTTTATCGCTTGAATGTCTCCAAGGTATTGCAGGCGGTGGAAACCTGTGTTGATAAATGGCGTGATCTGCCACTCTCCTTGGGAGGGCGGGTAGCCCTGTGTAAAATCTTCCCTAAGATTTTATATATGCTTCAGACTCTCCCGTTGCTTCTCCAACGACTAGATCTCCGACGCTTGAGGCGCCTGCTGAATAGGTTTTTGTGGCAGGGGCGGAGACCGAGAGTTCGCCTGGAAGTCCTAAGTCAGCCTCGCAGTCTGGGCGGGATGGGCTTTCCAGATATTAGGAAATATAACATCGCTTGTTTGCTACGATTTGCTCGTGACTGGTTGTGGGACCTGGAGGATTACTCCCCCATAGCGATGCTCCGGGGCGCAGCGTATCCCTTTCACTTGCGCTTTCTTTTACACGCCACTCCGGCTAAAGGGCTCGAGAGCACTTTTTCGAAGGTAGTACTCGCTCCCATGCGGACAGCATGGAGGCTTTTCTGTCAGGGGCGGGGGATATGCGCGACTTCCTCTCCTTATTTTCCTATTAAGGGTAATCCCGATTTCGCCCCAGGTATGGGGGGTTCGCAGTTTACACGGTGGGAGCAATTGGGGATAGTGAATCTCGAGCACGTGCTCTGCCAACATTACTCTTTAGGGGATCGTGATCTTTTCCTTTATGCCCAACTCCGTAGCTTTGTTCGACAGATCCCCGCGACAACTTTGCGGACGGAGATTTGCTCGGTGGTTGAGCTGGCGTTATTGGGGGGCGAGTCCGGGACGCGGGTGTCTTGGCTACACAAAATGTTATGGGAGGCAGCCTTGCCCCTGGGCATAGACTCTTTGGCAGGGGCGTGGACTGAGGAGTTGGGAGAGGAGGTTAGGGGAGATGGGTTGCTCCGCAGCATGGCTGGTATCACCTCACTGACTGTGTCGGTGCTATATAGGGACACCCAATACAAAATTTTACGTCGCCTGTATTTTGCCCCTTTGAGGGCCTGGCACGCAGGAGTGGGGAATACTCACTGTTGCCCACGCTGCGCAGAGCCTAGAGCGTCTCTGGGCCATATGTTCTGGAGCTGCCCCCGGATTCGGGTCTATTGGGGGCGCATAATGGGGTATCTGACGGTGTGCCTCCAGCGCTCGGTAGTTTTGTCTGCAGGGAATGCTGTTTTGGATGTCTGGGAGGATTCGTGGGGGGGAGAGCTGGGGCCTGCGGCTTTGCGCTGTTTACGTCTGGTGTTGGTGTCTGCTCGCCAGGTTATATTGCAACAGTGGCTAGAGGCCAAGGGCCCAACGTATGGCCTTTGGAGGATACAGCTCCATAGGCTCCTGCTTTTGGAACTGTTGCGTGCCCGTGGGGCAGCACGTCGTTGGCAATGTTTCTTGGACAGTTGGGGACCTCATCTGCATTCCTTACCTTGGAGGGTGCATAGCAGGATTCTGAGTATGCCTTGAGATCTCCGTTTTCTCCTTTCTCTCTTCTCTGTCTTTTTTCCTCTTCTCTCTTCCTTTCTTTTCTTGCTTTTTTTTTTTTTTTTTCTCTATCTCCCTTCCTCTTCTCTTGTGTCTTGGGCCCCTTTCCTTTACCGCTTCTCTTGATTTTGCCCACTCAATTTTTCTCTTGTCCTTGTCTTGTTTTCCTTTGTCTTCTTTTTCGGATGGCTGTGCCTGTTTGTCGATAGTGGCAGACCCTGATAGTTCAGCAGCTTGGTCAGTTGTTGGGGGGGAGGGGGGAAATAGGGGGGCGGACATAGGGGATGGTTTGGGTTTACTGGGGAGGGTGGAATGGGGTGTGGGATAGGATTGGCGGGGGGGGGGGAACCCCGTGGGACTCTGGGGGGGATTGCTGCCTAGATGGTGACGGGCCTGGGAGCAGAAACCACCCTGGGCTTGTCCAAGCTCTCTGTATTGTTCCGTGTTGGGAATACTGGGCAGTACAAGCCTGCTTGTATCTGTAAGGGGGAGGGGGGGTTGGTCGGTTGAGTGGGGGTGATTTCTGCCAAGAGGGTGCACTCTTACCTGGGTACTATGGTGAGTGTGGTGGTTCAATAGTATCTGCTGTTGGTTATGTGTGATTACTTTGCACTGCATCAGTAGTCTCTATGTCTCAACTTTCCTTCTGTATGAAGAGGGACTGGTGTGGTGTACGTTATTGTTCATTGTATCTTGCTTTATTACTGTGTCGATGTTACTGTACTCATGCACTGTGATGATTGTTTGTGGGTATGATAAGACTGGGGATCCTGTGTCACAGTTCACAAATGGCTTTCAAGGAAACATGTAAACCACTGAGATACCATGTCTTTAATCACAAAGAAGTTTAGTTAATTAAAAAACAAAAAAATGACCTATGAAATCAAAGGTAGAGGATGTCTAGTAACATAAGCGCACCTTAGGAATATATGGCTTAACTTTGAATCCTTTCATATACTCAGTATTTAGTATTCTAGGTTGAACTTGAAAAAATAACACTTGCATTTATTAAGGAATGCGTATCATTTGTCCATGTGCAAATAAATAATAAACATCTACAAGAACAAGGGCACTGAACAAAGATAATAGGCCTTATTTAATAAAGATACTTTCTATAAGCACAAAATGTGAGAAAAAAAGCTTGTAAGGCCCACTATGTATTGAGCTCCCTCTAGTGGTAAGAGACACGATTTTCAGTTGAAGGAAGAAGGCATTGTAGCTGTTTTTTACTAGCAAAATGTATGGCCAAAGTCTAGAGATATTACTGCCTGTAGAATTTATTTTTATTTGTAAACCGCTCTGCTTACTACTGAAGGGCGGTCTAGCAAATCAATAAACATAAACATAAAATCCAATATATTGGAACAATTCCGGCGAAAACAGACAAACTGAGAAGGGTAAACTGTTGCGTAAACCCACAGGATGAGCGCTCCCATAAATCCAAGTCAGCCACTCCCACCAAAGCTTCAACATCAGGGATCTTATTTGTCATGCTACGAGCATTTATACACACTGCTTTCCATATGTTACCCATATGTTACGGCTTCGGTGCCGGTGGTGAGCAAACGGCTCAACTCGATGTACCGAGTCCACTGGAACTCGGGCTTCCAAAAGTCACAGCTGCCGCATAACTCCATGGTGGTGGAGTCGGCCATGCGTCGACTGAAAAGCCAGAAGACGAACCTCGATGCCCCCTTGACAGGGAGGCCCGCATCCTGGACGCCCTCAGCAGAAAGTACTACCAGGGCTCAGTGCTCATTGGCTGTATCCAGGCCTATCAGCTGTACATGGGCTTGTACCTGAGAGACCCGGCAAAGGAACTCGCCAGTTGCCCTGCTTCTGTTCCCAGCAGGCCCACCCCTCCAGGGTGGCAGCGGACACATTCGTTGTCTCATGGTCGGAAGGCCTCATGTACTCCTTCCCTCCTACGCCGCTGATCGCCAAGACCTTGTTCAGGATCCTCCACGACAGGGCCTCACTAGGTGGCCCAGGCAATCGTGGTTCCCACTGCTCCTCCAGTTGACGGAGACCACCATTCCCTTGGGGACTGCCCTGGAACTTCTATCTCAGGAGGGGGCTCTCTTCTGCACCCCAGCCTGGGATCCCTGTTGCTGACAGCGTGACTGCTGAGAGAGTGACTCTGGCCCCTTTCAGTTGAGGTGAAAGACATTCTGCTGGCCTCTCACAAAGCCTCTACTAGGAAGGCTTACACCCTCGAATGGCACAGGTTCTCGGTTTGGTGCGCCGAACATGGGGCAGACCCTTTCTCCTGCCCGGAGGCACTGGTGTTACAGTAGCTTCTCCACCTCTCTCAATCCAGGCTCAAGTCTAACTCTGTTTGAGCGCACCTTAGTGCCCTGGCGGCGCACCACTGTCCAGTGGATGGTAAGCCCCTCTCGGTCCAACCTTTGGTGATCCTTTTTCTTCAGGGCCTGCTCTTATCGAAGCCCCTGGTTTGCCCTCTGGCAACCGAATGGGACCTCAATGTAGTGTGGGGCAGCTCACTCGCCACTCTTCGAGCCTCTGGCTACCTGCCACCTTCGCTACCTCTCTTGGAAGGTGGTTTTCCTGGTTGCGTTTACCTCTGCTCGCAGAGTTAGTGAGCTTCAGGCCTTTGTGGCGGAGGCGCCTTATACCAGGTTCTACAAGAACAAAGTGGTGCTTCGCACGCACCCCAAATTCCTACTGAAGGTAGTATCGCCCTTCTCATCCAGGAAGTGGTACTTCCTACCTTCTTTCCAAAACCTCATTCCAGTCAGGCGGATACGGTCCTTCGCACCTTGGACCGTAAGAGGGCTTTTTCCTTCTATATCCAATACACCCAGGGCCACTGCAAGGCTTCTCAGCTTTTCATCTTCTACGACCCCACTAGGCTGGGGGAGGCGGTGATCAAGCATATGCTGTCCACCTGGGTGGCGGACTGTATCACCCTCGCTTATGAGCAGGCGAGGCTCCCGCTGGAAGGCTGCGTCACAGCGCACTGTGTCAGGGCCATGGCGGCTCCGGTGGCAAACTAGCGCTCTGTCCTGATGGTGGACATCTGCGGGGCCGCCACCTGGTCTTCAGTCTATACCTTTGCAGCCCATTACTGCCTGGAAAGAGTCCTGATGGGACCGTGCCTTCGGCCAGGCTGTGCACTAACCATTTCAGGGTCTAGGCAACTCATACCTTCTGACCGTTCTGTGTTCAGGCTACCGGAGTGCTGGTTCATCGGACACAGGGGTCCTATTGGGTCTGTGGACACGGACTCATTTGCTGCTGTTTGCTGCTCCCTTTGAGGGAGCCCCTATTTTTGCTATGGGCTTTCAGTAGCCTGTAGTTGGGCAGTCCTGTATGTGAGGACTGACTTCCTGCTTAACATAAGATATGCCATACTGGGTCAGACCAAGGTCCATGAAACCTAGTATCCTGTTTTCAACAGTGGCCAATCTAGGTCGCAAGTACCTAGCAGTTTCCCTAAAAATACAGGTTACACAATTCTCTTATTTGGTCAAGCAATGATATCCTGGGTCCCCTTTTATAATAATTTATGTACCTTTCCTCCAGGAACTTGTCCAAACTTTTTTAAATCCGGCTACACTAACAGCTTTTACTACATCCTCAGGTAGCAAATTCCAGAGTTTGATTACATGTTGAGTGAAAAAATATTTTCTCTTATTAGTCTTAAATAGGTTACCCTGTAGCTTCATTGTATTGCCCCCTAGTCTTTCTATATTTTGATGGTGTAAACAGTCGATCTACGTTGTGGCAAGGTCATCTATCCTGAGTATGGGGGAGGTGAGAAACGTAAAGAATTCACCCTAGTAAAGGGTCCCCTTTTAAGAGTGCAGAGTGAGAAAGCCACAGCCACACCTAAGAACCAGAAAAACCCCAGCTGGAACAGGTTTCATGCAGTGTCTAGTAAAATAAGAGAGAGAGATTATGGGCACAAGGTCCAAAACCCTTACTTCAGCAAGTTCCCTGATTACTCAAATACCAGAAGGCAAGGGGATTGCCATCACCTGGGAAGGAAGGAGGTGGGGCTAGAACCCTGGAGATATAAGCCTATGCTATAGAGATCAGAAAGAAGGAGGAGAGGGAGGAGAAGGAAGAGACCAGAAAGAAGAGAGGAAAAGGAAAAAAAAAAAAAAAAAAGAGAGGAAAAGGAGGCAGAGGAGCGGTTGACCCATGCAGAAGAGCTGAACTACCAGGAGCTGAGAGGGCTGAATTGCCGGCAGCAGGTTGGCAGCAGAGGTGGGAGCCAGGAAGTGGAGAGGCTCTGAGAGCACCGGAGAGATTGTCAGCTGAGCAGTCTGACTGGGAGAGTGAGTCAGAACCCATGCAGCTGCGAGAGCCAGTGTCAGAATTGGGGGAAGAAGACATCCTTATGGATTGCTCTCTGTGTCAAGCTTTAGCCATGGAGTCTTGAGGAAAAGCCAGCCCCTGAAAGAATTATCCTCCTTGAAAAGGTAACCATAAGAAAGAGGCAGTGTGGTGGTAAATTCCCACATGTTTTCAAAAAGGGAAGTTTACTGAAAGTTAAGGAAGCAGGAAGCTCTGATTCATGCTTCTTATCCACCTGTGGTTTGAACTATGAAACGGCAAGAAGCCCATTTACCTGCTAGAAAAGTTTTCCTTTGCTCCTGTGTTATGTGAAAAGCCTGATGAGAGCTTTTTATGTTTTGAGTTTTATTGTACCTGAAATGCAGCCTAGAAGGAATTGAGGCTGATAAAGGCTAAACTGCCACAGAAGATTAAGCTTGTTTGGACTTTATGCTGTAATTAACAAGAACTAAAAGGAAGGTGGCAGCCTTGCTATCAAAGGCTGTGTTTCTGAAAGCAAGAATACTTTAAACAGCCATTTTGGGGTTTTTGTTTACTTTGCCAACCATCTGCTGTACTTTGAGCAAATCCTACAGAAATAGTCCTGTATCTGGTATTTTGAATCTTTTTTGTGCGAAATAAAAATTTCTGTGTTATGCCTTACCTCGGCGGCCTTAACTACAACTTTCTACCTGAAGCACAAACACATCTTAACAGCACTACATTTCCCAGAGGACACCACAAGGAAATAGGCTGTTAAGGCTGATAGGAGAAGGTTCCTCCAATACCACGCCCCTCTAAAACTAGAGGCGAGTGGTGAGGGCATTTGACAAAGTTTACCCATTCTACTCCATTCATTAATTTATAGACCTCTAACACATCTCCCCTCAGCCGTCTCTTTTCCAGGTTGAAGAGCCCTAACCTTTTTAGCTTCTCTTCATAGGGGTATCCTTCCATTCCCTTTACCATTTTGGTGGCTCTTCTCGGTACCTTTTCTAATAACGCTATATCCTTTTTCAGATACAGCAACCAGAATTGCACACAATATTCAAGGTGTGGTCGCACCATGAAATGATACAGAGGCATTATAATATCCTTTGTTTTATTCTCCATTCCTTTCCTTACGATACCTAGCATTCTATTTGCTCTCCTGGCCGCCGCTGCACACTGGGCAGATGGTTTTAACATGTTATCCACGATGACGCCTAAATCTTTTTTTCCCGGGTGGTGGTTCCTAATGTGGAACCTTGCATCGTGCAACCATATTTTGGGTATTTCTTTCCTAGGTGCATAACTTTGTACTTGTTCACATTAAATTTCATCTACCATTTGGATGCCCAGTCTTCCAATTTATCAAGGTCCTCCTGTAATTTTTCACAATCCTCATGGGTTTTAACAACTTTGAATAGTTTTGTGTCATCTGCAAATTTGATAACCTCACTCGTTATTCTCATTTCCAGGTCATTTATGAATATGTTAAAAAGCAGCAGAATCAGCACAGATCCCTGGGGTACTCCACTAGTCACCTTTCTCCATTGGGAAAATTGGCCATTTAGCCCTACCCTCTGCTTTGTCTTTTAACCAGTTCCTGATCCACAATAGTAAGCTGCCTCCTATCCCATGACTTTTTAATTTTGCTAAAAATCTCTCATGAGGGACCTTGTCAAAGGCTTTCTGAAAGTCCAGATACACTATATCAACCAACTCACCTTTGACTACCTATTTATTCACACCTTCAAAAAACATAACGGATTAGTAAGACAAGACCTTCCTTGCCTAAAGCCATGTTGGCTGTCTCCCATTAAGCCAGGACTATCTACATGTTCAGTAATTTTGTTCTTTATGATGGTATCTACGATTTTTCCCGGTACTGACGTCAGGCTCACCGGTCTGTAGTTTCCCGGATCACTTCTGGAACCCTTTTTAAAAAGTGGCATTACATTGGCCATCCTCAAATCTTCAGGTATCAAAGATGATTTTAATGATAGTTTGCAGACCTACTATTAGTAAACTGTAATCTCATTTCTCATACTGCTTGTTCCCGGAGAAAGCGTAGTTACTCACCTGTAATAGGTGTTCTCCGGGGACAGCAGGAAGCAGTCCTCACAACCCTCCCTCCTCCCCTTGGAGTTGCTCCTTTAGCATCTTGTTTTTGCCATCTTTTAGCTATGTCATCTGAGCAAGAGGGCACCCTTGGGCGGGAAGGCGACCATGCATTCATGGTGGCATCTCCCAAAGGCTTTCTTTGAAAGCTGGGGGGATGCTTCTGTGAGGGCTCCATCATAAGAACATAAGTTATGCCATACTGGGTCAGACCAAGGTCCATCAAGCCCCGTATCCTTTTTCCAACAGTGGCCAATCTAGGTCATACGTACCTAGCAGTTTCCCCAAAAGACACAGGTTCCACAATGCTTGTACTGGGTCAAGCATTGATATCCTGGGTCCCTTCTTAATAATGGTTTATGGACCTTTCCTCCAGGAACTTGTCCAAACCTTTTCTAAACCCAGCTACACTAACAGCCTTTACCACTTCCTCCGGTAACAAATTCCAGAGTTTGATTACACGTTGAATAAAAAAATATTTTCTTTTATTAGTCTTAAATAGTGTACCCTGTAGCTTCATTGCATGTCCCCTAGTCTTTCTATATTCTGATAACATAAACAATCGATCTACATTTACCCGTTCCACTCTGTTCATTAATTTATAGACATCTATCATATCTCCCCGCAGCCGTCTTTTTTCCAGGTTAAAGAGCCCTAACCTTTTTAGCCTTTCTTCATAGGTGTATCCTTCCATCCCCTTTACCGTTTTGGTGGCTCTTCTCTGAACCTTTTCTAATAACGCTATATCCTTTTTAAGATACGGCGACCAGAATTGCACACAATATTCAAGGTGCGGTCTCCCCATGGAACGATATAGAGGCATTATAATATCTTTTGTTTTATTTTCCATTCCTTTCCTTATGATACCTAGCATTCTATTTGCTCTCTTGGCCGCCGCTGCACACTGGGCCGAGGGTTTTAACATGGTATCCACAATGACTCCTAAATCTTTTTCCTGGGTGGTGGTTCCTAATGTGGAACCTTGCATCGTGTAACCATAGTTTGGGTTCTTCTTCCCTAGGTGCATAACCTTGCACTTGTCCACATTAAATTTCATCTGCCATTTTGATGCCCAGTCTTCCAATTTATCAAGATCCTTTTGCAATTTTTCACAATCCTCTTGGGTTTTAACAACTTTAAATAGTTTTGTGTCATCTGCAAATTTGATAACCTCACTCGTTATTCCACTTTCCAGGTCATTTATGAACATGTCAAAAAGCAGCGGACCCAGCACAGATCCCTGGGGTACACCACTAGTCACCTTTCTCCGTTGGGAAAATTGGCCATTTAGCCCTACCCTCTGCTTTCTATCTTTTAACCAGTTCCTGATCCACAATAGTACACGGCCTCCTAGCCCATGACTCTTTAGTTTTGCCAAAAGTCTCTGATGAGGGACCTTGTCAAAGGCTTTCTGAAAGTCCAGATACACAATATCAACCGACTCACCTTTGTCCACCTGTTTATTCACTCCTTCAAAAAAACATAACAGATTAGTAAGACAAGATCTTCCTTGTCTAAACCCATGTTGGCTGTCTCCCATTAGGTTTTGACTATCTACATGCTGAGTAATTTTATTCTTTATGATGGTTTCTACCATTTTTCCTGGAACTGACGTCAGGCTCACGGTCTGTAGTTTCCTGGATCACCCCTGGAACCCTTTTTAAAAATTGGTGTTACATTGGCGATCCTCCAATCGTCAGGTATTAGAGATGATTTCAATGATAGTTCACAGATTACTGATAGCAGTTCTGCAATCTCATATTTCAGTTCTTTCAACACCCTTGGATGTATACCATCTGGCCCAGGTGATTTGCTACTCTTCAGTTTATCTAATAGTTGTAAGACATCTTCCCGATGTATCGATATTTCCTTCAATTCTTCTGCACCTTTAAATACCACTTCAGTCATGGGTAACATCCCTACATCTTCCTCAGTAAAGACCGAAGCAAAGAATTCATTCAGTCTCTCCGCTATCGCCTTGTCGCCTCTTAGAGCTACTTTAACCCCTTTATCATCTAATGGACCAACTGACTCTCTCACAGGTTTTTTGCTACGAATGTACTAGAAAAGGTCTTTATTTCGCGTTTTTGTTTCCGCAGCAAGCTTCTTCTCAAATTCTCTCTTTGCCTGCCTTATCAATGCCTTGCATTTGACTTGCCAGTGCTTGTGCTGTTTCCAGGTTTCGTCGTTTGGCTCTTTTTTCCATTTCCTGAAAGATGCTTTTTTGCCAACAACAGCCTCTCTGACCTCACCTTTAAACCATGCTGGCAGTTTTTTGGACTTCCTTCCACTTTTCTGAAAGCGTGGAATACAGCTGGTCTGGGCTTCCAAGATAGTATTTTTCAACAACACCCAAGCTTGATGTACATCTTTAACCTTCGCAACTGCTCCTTTTAGTTTTTTCTTAACTGTTTTTCTCATTTTATCATAGTCTCCCTTTCGAAAGTTAAAAGGTAGTACTGTGGATTTCCTTACTATCCCTCCTCCACTAATTAAATCAAAGGCGATCATGCTATGATCACTATTGCCAAGTGGCCCCAACACCCTTATCTCTTGCACTAGATCTGGTGTTCCACTAAGGACTAGGTCTAATATGGCTTCCCCTCTGGTCAGTTCATGAACCAGCTGCTCCAAGAAGCAGTCATTTATTTCATCTAGGAACGTTATCTCCCTAGCATGTCCTGACGTAACACTGACCCAGTCGATACCGGGGTAATTGAAATCACCCACTATTATTACTGCGCTGTAACGTTTGTTAGCTTCCTTGATTTCTTTGAGCATTTCATCATCCATTTGGTCATTCTGGCCAGGTGCTCGATAGTACACCCCCACTGCCATCGCCTTCCCCCTTTTATATGGAATTTCAATCCATATAGATTCTACAGCAGATTTTGTTTCCTGCAAAACTTTAATCCTTTCTGAGTCAATGCCCTCTCTAACATAAAGCGCAACCCCTCCACCAATTTGATCAGCTCTATCATTACGATATATTTTGTACCCATGTATCACAGTGTCCCACTGGTTGTCCTCCTTCCACCATGTCTCTGATATTCCAATCATATCTAACCTTTCATTTAGTGCTATATATTCTAACTCTCCCATCTTATTCTTTAGACTTCTAGCATTTGCATACAAGCATTTTAGAGAATGTATTTTATTCATGTTAATTTGGCTATTGTTAGACATGGGTAAATTGGGATCTTTAAGCTCTGTCTGCTCCATACTTGAGGGCATTTGGGCTACTTTACTCTTTTGTGGAACCTCTCTGCTTTTGGTAGCATCCTTCAAGGATACATTCTTCCGAACCATCCGCTCTTGGGCGACTGTCGGCTTTCCCCTAATATCTAGTTTAAAAGCTGCTCTATCTCCTTTTTAAAGGTTAATGCCAGCAACCTGGTTCCATCCCGGTTAAGGTGAAGCCCATCCCTTCGGAAGAGCCCCTCCTTTCCCCAGAATGTTCCCCAGTTCCTAACAAATCCAAAACCCTCATCTCTGCACCATTGTCTCATCCACGCATTGAGACTCCGGAGCTCTGCCTGCCTTTTGGGTCCTGCGTGTGGAACAGGAAGCATTTCGGAGACCGCTACCCTGGAAGTTCTGGATTTCAACTTCCTACCTAAAAGCCTAAATTTTGCCTCCAGAACCTCCCTACCACATTTTCCTATGTCATTGGTACCGACATGTACCAAGACAGCAGACTCCTCCCCAGCACTATCTAAGACCTTATCTAGGTGGCGCGTGAGGTCCGCTACCTTCGCACCAGGCAGGCATGTTACCAGGCGATCCTCATGTCCACCAACCACCCAGCTATCTACATGCCTAATGATCGAATCACCAACTATAACGGCTGTCCTAACCCTTCCCTCATGGGCACATGGCCCTGGAGAAACGTCCTCGGTGCGAGAGGGTTTTACATCACCTGGAGGACAGGTCCTAGTTACAGGATCACTTCCTGCCACACCAGGGTGATGCTCTCCTGTCACGTGACCTCTCTCCTCCATGGCAACAGGGGTGCTGCCAGACTGGAGGTGGGACTTCAGGACTATATCCCTGTAGGTCTCGTCTATGTACCTCTCTGTCTTATGTTTTCCAAGTCTGCTACTTTAGCCTCTAGAGAACGGACTTGTTCCCTGAGAGAAAAGAGCTCCTTGCACCTAGTGCACATGTAAGACCTCTCACCAACTGGGAGAAAATCATACATGTGACACTCAATGCAAAAGACTGGAAAGCCCCCATCCTGCTGCTGGACTGCTGTCTGCATCTTAGTTTTAAGTTTGTGCCTAGATCTTTAAGTTCTTACTTACTAGGGGTTGCTATGGGTATTTATACCAATAAAACTGTACCTAATACGTTTAATATACCTTGTTCACCTGAAGCTTAATTAATCTCAGGTCCTTAGTGTATGACTGATTTGGGTAATGAGCTTCACCTGAAAGCACCTCCTGTCTTTTAAGATGTGTAAGTACCTATAAAGCTATGATTATCCCAGGGGAGGGTGGGTGTGGGGAGGGAGGGAGGGAAATAACACTTATTGAAAGAGGGCTTCTACACAGTACCCTGTCTTGTGCTGCTGAGGTAAGCTAAATTCTGATTTGATTTAAATTATAGCTCTTAGCTGCTGCTAGGCTCTAACTTCTTATGAAATTTAAACTACAAGCTCTCTGCTGGGTTCTAAATTTAACCAGAAAGCTCTCTTCTGTGTGTTAAATTTAAACTAAAAGTACTTTGCTGTTACTTGGCCCTGAGTGACTATTAAATTTAAACTACAAGCTCTCTGCTGGGTATGAAATGTAACCAGAAAGCTCTCCTCTGTGTTTTAAATTCAAACTTTAATTGCTGCTACTAGGCCCCAACTGATCCAACAAAAAACAGTGGGTTCACAGATTAAGTAGCTTTAATACAAAGAATTCTTTTTAGAAAATTACCAGAAGTATATACTCACAGTTGCAGATTTCTCTCCAGAAGTAACAGTCCCCCCTTTCTAGTCCTTCAAGACCCTAAGACGTGTGGACCATGTGGAAAAATGTCTTCCAAGGCACTGCGAAGTCGTCAGCACCAAAAGGAAAGGCTTTTTTCTGACTCGGACTCCGGCCGGGCCCGGACCTCGTCTGAGGCCTTGACATCTCGGGAGTCGGATCCCGAGCACCATCGTGGCTCCTTGGACAGGGGGTCCCCCGACCGGGAACATAAGAGGAAGAAATGGCTCGTGAGGGCGTCGTCGGAAGAGGTCCCGGGTTCCTCGAGAGCTCGGTCTCAGACCCCCGACCGTCGCCCCGGGCCTGTGGAACAGGAGAAGCCTTCCAAAGTTCCTCGACTGGAGCCGAAGTCTGCTGGACACGTAAGCCCTGTAGTCCTCGTAGAGTCTTCTCCCAGGGAGCCGACGTCGGGAGCTGCTGAGTCTCCTGAGCTGAGTCTCAGGTTGACAGCCTTGGAGAGCAGACTGTCTGCCTTCATGGAACAGCAGCGGGCACTGATGGCCAGCCTGTCTGGTGCATCTGCCCCGACCACCGGGACATCGACATCGAAGTCGACCCCGGAGACCGAGCCGATACTCGAGACCATGAAGGCTCGAGGTTGACCTCAGTCGCGGTCTCCTTCGACCTCCCGTTCGGGACCGAGGGTGTCGACGCCGGTGCCTTCGGCGTTGGGGCGGGTGCTCACAGGCCCCGCAAGGTCGGACCCTGATTCCTCATCGGACGAGTCCGCATGGGAGACGGAGGGCGAGGAGTCCCCCGACACCTTCAAGACTCGGTGCGTCCCGTCTGACTCACCGCAGTCTGAACCCTGGAGTAGATCCCCTCGAGAGGATACCCGGTTCTCGGGGTTCATTCGGGATATGGCCACTGCGTTGGCTATCCCTGCAGACCCCGAGGAGGAGCCTCGAGCCGAGGAGCTCGAGGCCCTGCAGTATGACTCTCCTCTGAAGGAGGCCTTTACTGTCCCGGTTCCTCCAATGCTGGAATGGCTCCTCTTCCGTATGTGGGAGGCACTGGCCTCGACGCCAGTTTTAAGCAAGCGGGTTGATTCGATCTATCGACTCCGGAAGAGTCCTGGCTTTCAGAAGGCGCAGCTACCACACCATTCTATGGTGGTGGAATCGGCCATGCATCGCCTGAAAAGTCATTAGATGCATTCCGCGGTGTCCCCTGGCAGGGAGGCCCGAAACCTCGATGGTTTTGGTAGAAAGTGCTACCAGGGCTCGATGCTTGCTTGCCGTGTCCAGTCTTACCAGCTGTACATGGGCATGTACTTGCGAGACCTGGCCAAGGAACTGGCCGGGTTCTCTGCTGGTCTCTCCGGGGAACCCTTGCAGAGGTTCAAGTCCTTGTCCTCAGGGATCCGGGAATGCTCTAAGTTTATGTCCCGCGCTGCCTACGATGGCTTCTGCCCTTGTTGCAGCAGCCGGCATCGCGGCTCGACGCCAGGCATGGCTGCAGTCATCGGACCTCGAGCCATGGGTTCAGGACAAGTTGGTCGATGACCCTTGCCGAGGTGAGAACCTTTTTGGCAAGCCCATGACCGAGAAGGCCGCTCAACTCGAGACCGAGCACCTCACACGGACAAGGCTGTCTAGAAAAACTTCTGCCCCTTCTCACAAGAAGAAGGGCTCGGGTAAGAAGCCCTTTTACCCGAGGAAGGGCACTGCCTACAAACAGTACCCACAATATCAGGCTGCCCAAGCTGCCCCTCAGGGTCAGCAAGCCAAGGGGCAGGGTAATGGACCCCGTAGGCAGAGAACCCCCAAGCCTCCGGCCCCTGCTCCCACTCAGCAGGGTGGGGTTTTTTGACTCCTTAGGCATAGCCTCTCCGTCCCTGCTCTCCCAGCCCTGCACAGGAGGTTGCCTCGCCCTGTTTCCCCACCAATGGCCACTAATCACTGGAGACAGTTGGGTGTTAAGCATAGTCCACGAGTGCTATGTACTACACTTCCAGCAACTGCCTCCTCCATACTTCCCAGGGGAGCCTCCAAGGCCTCCCCTGCACACAGATCTTCTCCTTCAGGAGCTCCAGGGTCTGTTGGTGGACAGGGCGGTGGAGCCTGTGCCTCCCCACTTGCACGGTCGAGGATTCCACTCCAGGTATTTCCTGGTACCCAAAAGAACCGGTGGCCTTCGACCTATTCTGGTTCTCAGGAACCTCAACAAGTGCCTAGTGAAGGAAAAGTTCAAGATGCTTGCTCTTGGAACGCTTCTGCCCTACCTCCAGCAGGGAGATTGGCTATGCTCCTTAGATCTAAAGGATGCGTATACTCACATCCTCATTCATCCAGACCACAGACAGTACCTCAGGTTCATTGTGGGAGGAAACCATTATCAGAACAGAGTACTGCCTTTTGGCCTCACCTCCGCTTCCAGGGTCTTTACCGAGTGCCTGGCAGTGGTGGCAGCCTAGCTGCAAAATCAGGGAGTCTTTGTCTTCCCATATCTGGACGACTGGCTCATAAGGGGTCAGACATGCCAGGAGGCCCGACAGACTACTCTCAGAACTGTTGCTCTTCTTCAAAGCTTGGGGTTCGTCATAAACTTCGCAAAGTCCACTTTGCTCCCCTCCCAGAACTTGGAGTTCATAGGGGCAAGGTTGGATACTCTGCTTGCAAAGGCATTCTTCCCAGAACACAGAGCACAAAGAGTGATCAACTTAGCAAACCAGTTTCTCAGCAGGTCACTGGTCTCCGCCAGACTCTGCCTGAGGCTTCTGGGCCACATGGCTTCGACAGTGCATGTGACCCCCAATGCCAGGCTCCATATGAGGCCTGCACAGTGGTGCCTTCGGACTCAGTGGTCGCAGGCCACAGGCAGCCTCAGAGACAGGATAAGGGTGTCCAGACATTTTCTAAACTCCCTCAGCTGGTGGCTGCACCCACCCAATCTGCTACAAGGGGTACCTTTTCAGAGTCCTAGGTTCACCGTGGTGTTGATCACAGATGCCTCCCTTCAAGGCTGGGGGGCTCATTGTCTAGGCAAGTGCACCCAGGGCCTGTGGTCTCCCTGGGAAGCCACACAGCAAATCAATCTCCTGGAGCTCAGGGCTATTCGGTTAGCCCTCAAGACGTTTTCTCAAACCCTGGCTCATCAGTCTGTCCTAGTTCAGACAGACAACCAAGTAGCCATGTTTTATGTGAACAAGCAGGGCGGAACTGGGTCCAGGCTCCTTAGTCAGGAGGCACAGGACCTTTGCTTGTTTGCTCTCCGACACAACATGCTCCTCAAGGCAGTGTATCTACCTGGCCAGGAGAATTACCTGGCGGACAGATTGAGCAAGATTGTGCAGCCCCACGAGTGGCAGCTCCATCCTTTGGTAGTTCAAAAGATTTTCCTGAAATGGGGACTTCCATCCATAGATCTGTTTGCCAGTCCTCTGAACAAACAGCTGCCCAAGTTCTGCTCCAGGCAACCGCATCCCCTGTGGATAGCGGCAGATGCTTTTCTGATTCCCTGGTCTCAGGGCCTCCTGTATGCGTTTCCTCCCACGCCTCTGGTGGCCCGAACTCTGTTCACGGTTCTCAAGGACAAGGCCTCGGTCCTGCTGGTGGCTCCCAGGTGGCCGAGACAGCCTTGGTTTCCACTTTTGCTTCAGCTGGCAGTGGATCCCCCACTGCCTCTGGGGTTGCAACCCGACCTTCTCTCTCAGGATCAGGGTTCCCTTCTGCACCCCAACCTCAAAGCTCTCAATTTGATGGCATGGAGGCTGCAAGGGTAGTTTTGGCTCCCTGGGGCCTACCTCAGGAAGTGGAGGAGGTTGTCCTAACCTCTAGGAAACAGTCCACTAGGAAAACCTATGCTCTCAAATGGAAAAGGTTTTCTGTGTAGTGTCAGCTACGTACAGAGGATCCCTTCTCCTGTACTGTACCGGTAGTGCTACAGTACCTGTTGCACTTATCCAATCAGGGACTTAAGCCAAATTCTGTTCGGGTCCACCTCTCAGCTCTAGCAACTCACCACTCACTAGTGGAAGGACATTCTCTGTCAGTTCACCCCTTGGTGTCCCGTTTTCTCAGAGGCTTGCTCTTACTCAAGCCTCCAATCCGTCCTCCTGCTCCTGAGTGGGAGTTGAATGTGGTCTTGCAACAATTGACTCGACCACCTTTTGAGCCGATGGCTACTTGTCCTCTATGCTTCCTGTCCTGGAAGACACTCTTCTTGGTAGCCCTTACCTCGGCCAGGCGAGTGAGTGAGCTTCAGGCCCTAGTCTGTGACAGGCCTTACATTCGCTTCTATGGGAACAGGGTAGTCCTTAGGACTCATCCAAAGTTCCTCCCTAAAGTTGTCTCCTCTTTCCACCTCAACCAGGAGGTGGTTCTTCTAACATTCTTCCCTAGGCCTCATGCAAGCCAGGCTGAAGCAGTTCTGCATACCCTGGACTGTAGGAGGGCCTTATCCTTCTACCTTGACCGTACGCAAGGGCACAGAATGGCTACTCAGCTCTTCATATCTTTTGACCCTAATAATTTGGGGTTAGCCGTGTCCAAGCGTACCTTGTCCATCTGGGTGGCTGACTGTATCACCTGGGCTTACAAGGCGGCTGACCTTCCTTTGCAGGGTCGGGTCACAGCCCATCGTGTCAGGGCAATGGCTGCCTCAGTGGCTTATCTCCGCTCTGTACCGTTGGTAGACATCTGCAGGGCTGCAACTTGGTCTTCAAGCCAGACTTTTGCGGCCCATTACTGTCTGGAGAGGGAGTCCCGTAGGGACAGTGCTTTTGGCCAGGCAATACTCTGGAATCTCTTTGAGGTTTAGGCAACTCCTGCCCTCTGTTGGGCTACCGGTGGAGGTTCTGTCAGTGAAAAGCCTTTCTTTGATGCTGGGACTAGAGGGAGTTCTCTTGTTCAGCATGGGTTCCTGGTAGCCCAGAGCTAGGGAGTCACCCATATGTGAGGACTGACTTCCTGCTTGGTCCTGGAGAATCTGTGTGTCTCCACATAGCTCTCTATCTGTCCATCTTATTGGGTTCCCTTACCCACTCCATTGCTTAAGTTTTAAACTTTCTCTTACCCTTCCCTGAAGGACTCCTCCCCTCCCCCCTGCTGAGTTAGTGTTGTGGCCTTCTATTTTCTGTGCTGCACACGTGGGTTTAGCTCAGATTGCCTCTGTGTTCCCTAAGAAGAGGGGTGCTTCCAGAGCTCTTCCAAAAGGAGATTTTTTTTACTGAGTTGCTGCATAACTGTGAGTCTTGTTTCCAAATACCTGTGAATTTGTGTCTCCACATAGCTCTCTACCTGTGAATCTGTGTGTCTCCACATAGCTCTCTATCTGTCCATCTTATTGGGTTCCCTTACCCACTCCATTGCTGTAGACGTTTAAGTTTTAAACTTTCTCTTACCCTTTCTCAGCTGTAACTTACCTTGCCTCTCTCAACTAACTGGGCTTTATCTGGTACCCCCCTCCCCCCTGCTGAGGGTTCAGGACAGGGTACCTTGTTACTGCCCTCTTTAATAGGACTTATCTCCCTCCCTCCCTCCCTCCCCAGCACCCACCCACCCCTGGGGTAATTATAGTTTTATAGGTACTTGCACATCTTAGAGGAAAGGGGCTGATCTCAGGTGCAGCTCGTTATCCAAATCAGTCATACACGGAGGACCTGAGATTAATTAATTAAGCTTCAGGTACACAAGGTGTATTAGGGGTATTAGATACACTTTTATTGGTATAAGCATCTACACCAATCCTTATTATATACAGAATTTAAAAGACCTAAACACAAGCTTTAAACTAAGATGCAGACAGAAGTCCAGCAACGAGAGGGGGGTTCTCCGGTCTTTTGCATTGAATGTCACATGTATGATTTTCTCCCAGTTGGTGAGAGGTCTTACATATGCACTAAGTGCAAAGAACTCCTTGCTCTCAGGGAATGAGTCCGTTCTCTAGAGGCTAGAGTAGCAGACCTGGAAGACATAAGAAAGACAGAGAAGTACATGGACGTGACCTACAGGGATATAGTCCTGAAGTCCCTCCTCCAGTCTGGCAGCATCCCTGTTGCCATGGAGGAGAGAGGTCACGTGACAGGAGAGCATCACCCTGGTGTGGCAGGAAGTGATCCTGTAACTAGGACCTGTCCTCCAGGTGATGTAAAACCCTCTCGCACCGAGGGCGTTTCTCCAGGGCCACATGCCCATGAGGGGAGGGTCAGGACAGCTGTTATAGTTGGTGATTCAATCATTAGGAATGTAGATAGCTGGGTGGCTGGTGGACGTGAGGATCGCCTGGTAACATGCCTGCCTGGTGCGAAGGTAGCGGACCTCACGCACCGCCTAGATAGGATTGTAGATAGTGCTGGGGAGGAGTCTGCTGTCTTGGTACATGTTGGTACCAATGACATAGGAAAATGTGGTAGGGAGGTTCTGGAGGCTAAATTTAAGCTTTTAGGTAGGAAGTTGAAATCCAGAACTTCCAGGATAGCGTTCTCCGAAATGCTTCCTGTTCCAAGTGCAGGACCCAAAAGACAGGCAGAGCTCCGGAGTCTCAATGCGTGGATGAGACAATGGTGCAAAGATGAGGGTTTTGGATTTGTTAGGAACTGGGGAACATTCTGGGGAAAGGGGGGGCTCTTCCGAAGGGATGGGCTTCACCTTAATCAGGATGGGACCAGACTGCTGGCATTAACCTTTAAAAAAGAGATAGAGAAGCTTTTAAACTAGAAAGCAGGGGAAAGCCGACAGTCACCCAGGAGCGCATGGTTCGGACGAAGGTATCCTTGAAGGATACTACCAAAAGCAGTGAGGTTCCAAAAGGGAGTATAGTAGCCGAAATGCCCTTGAATAAGGAGCAGACAGAGCATAAAGATGCCAAATTACCCATGCCTACCAATAGCCAGATTAATATGAATAAAATACAGTCTCTAAAATGCTTGTATGCCAATGCTAGAAGTCTAAACAATAAGATGGGAGAGTTAGAATATATAGCACTAAATGAGAGGTTAGATATGATTGCACTCTCAGAGACATGGTGGAAGGAGGATAACCAGTGGGACACTGTGATACCTGGATACAAACTATATCGTAATGATAGAGCTGATCAAATTGGTGGAGGGGTTGCGCTCTATGTTAGAGAGGGCATTGAGTCAGAAAGGATTAAAGTTTTGCAGGGAACAAAATTTGCTGTAGAATCTCTATGGATTGAAATTCCACTTATGAAGGGGAAGGTGATGGCAGTGGGAGTATACTATCGACCGCCTGGCCAGAATGAACAAATGGATGATGAAATGCTCAAAGAAATCACGGAAGCTAACAAAAGTCACAACAGAGTAGTAATAATGGATGATTTCAATTACCCCGGTATCGACTGGGTCAGTGTCACGGCAGGACAAGCTAAAGAGGTAAAGTTTCTAGATGGAATAAATGACTGCTTCTTGGAGCAGCTGGTTCATGAACCGACCAGAGGGGAAGCCATACTGGACCTAGTCCTTAGTGGAACGCCAGATCTGGTGCAAGAAATAAGGGTGTTGGGACCACTTGGCAATAGTGATCATAGTATGATCATGTTTGATTTAATTATTGGAGGACAAATAGTAAAGGAATCCACAGTACTACCTTTTAACTTTCAAAAGGGAGACTATGATAGAATGAGGAATATAGTTAGGAAAAAACTAAAAGGAGCGGTTCCAAAGGTTAAAGACTTACAGCAAACTTGGGCGTTATTTAAAACTACTATCCTCGAAGCCCAGACCAGCTGTATTCCACGCATTAAGAAGAGTGGAAGAAAGTCCAAAAAACTGCCAGCATGGTTTAAAGGTGGGGTCAGAGAGGCTGTTGCTGCCAAAAAAGCAACCTTCAGGAAATGGAAAAAAGAGCCAAATGATGAAAACTGGAAACAGCACAAGCCACTGGCAAGTTAAATGCAAAGCATTGATAAGGCAGGCAAAGCGGGAATTTGAGAAGAAACTTGCTACGGAAGCAAAAACACGAAATAAAGGCTTTTTCAAGTACATTCGTAACAAAAGGCCTGTGAGAGAGTCAATTGGACCGTTAGATGATAGAGGGGTAAAAGGGGCAGTAAGAGGAGACAAGGCTATAGCAGAGAGACTGAATGAATTCTTTGCTTCGGTCTTTACTGAGGAAGATGTAGGGATGTTACCCAAGACTGAAGTGGTATTTAAAGGTGATACTGCAGAGGAATTGAGAGAAATATCGCTACACCGGGAAGATATATTACAACTATTTGATAAACTGAATAGTAGCAAATCACCTGGACGGGATGGTATACATCCCAGAGTGTTGAAAGAACTGAAATATGAGATTGCAGACCTGCTATTGGTAATCTGTGAACTTTCATTAAAATCATCTGTAATACCTGAAGATTGGAGGGTCGCCAACGTAACACCAATTTTTAAAAAGGGTTCCAGGGGTGACCCGGGAAATTACAGACCGGTGAGCCTGACGTCAGTACCAGGGAAAATGGTAGAAACCATCATAAAGAACAAAATTACACAGCATGTAGATAGTCATGGCCTAATGGGAGACAGCCAACATGGCTTTAGACAAGGAAGATCTTGTCTTACTAATCTGATATGTTTTTTTGAAGGTGTGCATAAACAGGTAGACAAAGGTGAGTCGGTTGATATGGTGTATCTGGACTTTCAGAAAGCTTTTGACAAGGTCCGCCATCAGAGACTTTTGGCGAAGCTAAAAAGTCATGGGATAGGAGGCAGTGTACTATTGTGGATCGGGAACTGGTTAAAAGATAGAAAGCAGAGGGTAGGGCTAAATGGCCAATATTCCCAATGGAAAAAGGTGAATAGTGGAGTACCCCAGGGATCTGTACTGGGTCCGCTACTTTTTGACATATTCATAAATGACCTGGAAAAGGGAATAACTAGTGAGGTTATCAAATTTGCAGATGACACAAAACTGTTTAAAGCTGTTAAAACCCAAGAGGATTGTGGAAAACTGCAGGAGGATCTGGATAAATTGGAAGACTGGGCATCCAAATGGCAGATGAAATTTAATGTGGACAAGTGCAAAGTTATGCACCTAGGAAAGAACAACCCACACTATAGTTACACGATGCAAGGCTCCACATTAGAAACCACCACCCAGGAAAAAGATTTAGGAGTCATCGTGGATAACATGTTAAAACCCTCCGCCCAGTGTGCAGCAGCGGCCAAGAAAGCAAATAGAATGCTAGGTATCATAAGGAAAGGGATCGAAAATAAAAACAAAGGATATTATAATGCCTCTGTATCGCTCCATGGTATGACCGCACCTTGAATATTGTGTGCAATTCTGGTCACCGTATCTCAAAAAGGACATAGCGTTATTAGAAAAAGTACAGAGAAGAGCCACCAAATTGGTGAAGGGGATGGAAGGCTACTCCTATGAAGAGAGGCTAAAAAGGTTAGGGCTCTTTAACCTGGAAAAGAGACGGCTGAGGGGAGATATGATAGAGGTCTATAAATTAATGAATGGAGTGGAACGGATAAACGTGGATCAATTGTTTACACTATCAGAATATAGGAAGACTAGGGGACATGTAATGAAGCTACAGGGTAAACTATTTAAGATAAATAAGAGAAAATATTTTTTCACTCAACGTGTAACCAAACTCTGGAATCTGTTACCGGAGGATGTAGTAAGGGCTGTTAGTATAGCTGGGTTTAAAAAAGGTTTGGACAAGTTCCTGGAGCAAAGGTCCATAAACCACTATTAAAAAGGGACCCAGGATATCAATGCTTGACCCAGTACAAGCATTGAGGAACCTGTGTCTTTTGGGGATATTGCTAGGTACGTATGACCTAGATTGGCCACTGTTGGAAACAGAATACTGAGCTTGATGGACCTCGGTCTGACCCAGTATGGCATGTCTTATGTTCTTATGTTCTTAAAGAGTAGTTACTCACCTGTAGCAGGTGTTCTCCAGGAACAGCAGGAATCAGTCCTCACAAACCTCCCTCCTCCCCTTGGAGTTGCAGTTGTACATAGTTTGTTTTACTTTTTTTGTGTGCTGTTCTTAGCTATGTCTTTTGACTGAGGTAAGATGGCACCTTTAAGCGGGAAGGGAACCGCGCATGTGTGCCTGCATTCCCAAAGGCTTTCATGGAAAGCTGGGGAAATGCTACGCAAGGGCTTCATCGATGTCGATGTCACCCATGTGTGAGGACTGATTCCTGCTGTTCCTGGAGAACACCTGTTACAGGTGAGTAACTACTCTTTCCATGTGCAGGGTGCCTGCATGCTGAAGCTCTGAGGAAACAAGTGGAGGAACTCAGAGAGGAGGTGGCAAGGCTGAGGAGCATTCAAGACAGTGAGAAGTACATTGATGAGATGCTTCTTAAACATCCAAGCTCTCTAGCAGAGGAGAACATGGGTGCCAACAGAATGACAAAGGTTGAACACAAGTCACCAGGGCCTGTAGAATCATCAATCCAACTTCTCCAGCACTTGAGTTGGAGAACCATTACGCAGCCCTGGAAGTGGAGGAGGTAAAAGCATCCCTGGAAAAGGAATAACCAGAGCTCAAGTACCCCAGAGTTGCAGAATCAGTGACCACAAGGAAGCGAAGGGTAGTGGTGGTTGGTGACTCTCTTCTCAGTGGTACTGAGGCGTCCATCTGCCGACCAGACTTGATTTCCAGAGAGGTATGCTGTCTGCCTGGTGCCAAAATCCAAGATGTTATGGAGAGTTTGCCGAGACTTATCAAGCCCACTGACTATTACCCAATGTTGCTAATCCATATCAGAACAAATGATACTGCCAGGTATCCCTCTGAGCATATCAAAAGTGACTTCATGGCTCTGGGACAGAGGGTGAAGCAGTCAGGTGCACAGGTGGTGTTCTCTTCAATCCTCCCTGTTGAGGGAAAAGGCCAAGGCAGACAGGCTCGCATCCTGGAGACGAATGCATGGCTGCGTGGATGGTGTCATCGAGAGCATTTTGGTTTTCTAGACGATGGGATGCTAGTCCAAGGGTTGCAGAGCAGAGATGGCATCCATCTGTCCAAGAAAGGTCAAAGTGTCTTCAGTAGTAGACTGGCTAAGCTACTGAAGAGGGCTTTAAACTAGACTCGTTGGGGATGGGTGAAGAAAGCCCCCAGGTAAATGATACATTAAATACTTTTATGGAAATGGGTAATAAGGATAACATATGGAAAGCAGTGTGTATAAATGCCTGTAGCATGGGAAATAAGATCCCTGATGTTGAAGCTTTGGTGGGAGTGGCTGACTTGGATTTAGTGGAAGTTACAGAAACATGGTTCACAGAAAACCATGACTGGGATGTAACTATACCTGGCTATACTTTATTCAGAAAGGACAGGGTAGGAAGTAAGGGAGGAGGAGTGACACTATATGTAAAAAATGCTATTAAAACTTTGGAATTACAGAGCTTAAAAGGGAGAGAGAAGGCATTGTGGGTTAAACTAGAAAGAGGGAAAGAGAAATCTATCTGCATTGGCATGATATACAGACCTCCTTCACAAGAGGAAGAGGTGGACAGAGTTAATTGAAGACATATGCAGCATTGCTAGGAAAGGGGAAGTGCTACTGATAGGGGATTTTAATATGCCAGATGTTGATTGGCACATTCCTGCTGCAGTATCATCTAGAAGTAAAGAGATCCTAGATTCTCTACAGGGAGAACTATTCAAGCAATTGGTAACAGACCCCACACGTGAAGGGGCCATACTGGACTTGGTGCTTACCAATGGTGAAAGTGTTTCTGATGTTATAGTGGGAGATCATTTTGCATCCAGTGATCACCAGATAGTATGGTTCAGTATTAGGACTAAGGCTGTTAGAATCCATTCAAAAGTGAGGGCCTTAGACTTTAGGAAGACTAACTTTGCCAAGATGGGCCAATACCTCAGGGAATCGTTAGCGGGATGGGAACAACTGGAGGATGTAGAAAAACGGCAAAACTGAAAGGGGATAGCAGCGCTGCCCAGGCGCGCCCGCGCCTGTCGGGCCCGCGCCTGAGGGCCTCGCCAGAGGGCCCTTTGGCGTGGCCCTTAGGCAGTGGCACGTAAGGAAACATCACAGAACTGCCTCTCCAACATCTACTGTCCCTACGGAAAACCTGCAAGTATAAACCTGTATGTAATATATTATATACTACTAGTAGATACATTGAACTCATGTTTATAAATTGTAAGAAGGAATCTGCCTCAAATGTTACTTACATTTAGATAACATTGTTAAAGTCTTACCAAGATTATTGTTGCAAGACTCCCCTACATATGTTGCAAGACTCACCTTCAAATGTTGCTAACAAGTTGCTACTAATGTTACTAACACTCCAAGAGCAACTGTTGCAAGTTCACTCAATTACACAGAAATTGTAACAGGAATTGCCAAAGCTACACAATTAACATTACAACTCTATTAAAACCAATGTTAGTTGTTTCACACACCGCAAATAAGTAGACTACCATCTGTAAGACCTAAGCACTAGATATATAACATACTCAATAACACAAATCCATTAAAAACTAATTACCAGACAACAATCTCCAAAAACAAACTAGAATTTAAACAATGCCTACTCAATCTCCTTCTCCCATCAGGATTATACTAATATGTCTCTTTATCCTCACACTGATAAACCTAACAAAATGTATAAGAAATAATTATAATAGACCAATCCCAATAATACAAAGTACATCACGCTATGACCACCCAATATCTCCGTTCAAAAATGGAACCAACCCCAGACCCAAACAATCTAGACTTATATATATAACAATCGCACCAAAAAATAACTCCACGCAACCACAACCACCTTATACACAGAAATACACAACCCTTACCTGCCAACTTATCAACGCAAGATCCATGAGAAACAAACTACCAATCTTTACAGATATCATCAATGACCATAAAACAGATATTGTCTGTATAACGGAAACCTGGCTCAAAGATACAGACTCAGTATTCATGAACCAATTAAAATCAACTGAATATGAGATCTTCCATACCCACAGAACAATTAAAAAAGGTGGAGGCGTACTAATAATAGTAAAGAAAAACCTCAATGCAAAACTAATCTCATCCAATAATATGGATAATGTAGACACACTAACTATAAAAATTAAAACCACAAAGATATGCCTAATATATAGACCCCCAGAATACAATATAGATAACACTGATAACCTAATTGAACTACTGGCATCATCCACTGACACAAACCCAATAATACTAATGGGTGATTTTAACCTCCCTTCAACACCCAACAACCAATCAAACCACTTCACAGAAGCAGTAAGCAATTTGGACTTCCACCAAATAATAACAGAACAAACACATAATAAAGGAAAAACACTTGACCTGGTCTTCCTACCAAACTCACTCCACAACCTATATAACCCCAAATCACTCTCAAACATACCTGTTCCCTGGTCAGACCACTACCTTCTGAAATTTGACATCACCATCCCTGACAACAATCATACTAAACGAACTCAACCTTCACAAAATAAGAGATTCAGAAAGTTCAATGAAGAAGAATTCTTAGATCAAATAATTCCTCACCTCACCCTAACTCCTACAAATCTGGAAGAAACTATCAAAACTTGGAACAAAACTATATCAACAGCAGCAGAAAAAAAACCAAACCTGTCCCAACAAAATAGCAATGACAATACAATTGACAAGAAGGATGCCCCATGGTTTAACATGACAATCAAAAATCTTAAAAGACAACTAAGAATGGAAGAAAGGAAATGGAGACAAAATAAATCACCAACAACTTACGAGAAATACGTAAATACCCTACACATATATAAGGAAACAATAGACAGTTCTAAGAGAAACTACTACTCTAACATACTCAATAATTCAATTAACCGACCAAGAGAATTATTCTGTATAATACAGAAACTAACAAACAAAACATACAACTCAGACGAAATATCCATAGATATCTCCCCACAAGAATTAGCACAATACTATATTAACAAAACAAAAATACAAATGAATAACCCCCCAATAACACACACTGAAATGAAACACACAACCTCTAATACCTGGTCCAACTTCAGTCCAATTTCAAAGACCACACTCAAAACTACCATATCTAACATCAATACAACTACATCATATCTTGACCCATGCCCAGTAGATTGGATAAAAAAGACACTCTCGATACTCTCTTCCTTCATCCTCCCTATGGTCAACATATCACTAGAAAAAGGATACTTACCACCATCCCTCAAACATGTTCAAATACGACCAATACTTAAAAATAAAACACTAGACAAATTATCCCCAAAATCATACAGACCCATATCGAGCATTCCCTTCATGGCCAAACTTATTGAAAAAATAGTTCAAACCCAACTACAGGAATTTATTGATACATTGAACCTCCTTGACGAACACCAATATGGCTTCCGACCATTCCATGGGGTTGAAACATTGCTAACAATCCTTTATGACACCCTATTAAGAGGAATTGACGACACTAAACAAGCCTTCATCCTAGTATTCCTCGACATCTCTGCTGCATTTGACAGCGTCAATCATATAACAATGCTCAACAGACTACAACAAATAGGAATTACATCCACCGTTTATAACTGGTTCAAATCCTACCTATCAAACAGAACCCAAACAGTAAGAATTCTTAACCAAACATCTAACACTTTCAACCAAACACAAGGCCTCCCACAGGGATCCGCACTATCAGCACTATTATTTAACATTTACCTACAACCAATCAGCAACATCTTTAAACGTCATGGCGTCTATTACCATATTTACGCCGATGATATAATGTTCTACCTCCCATTTAAAATCCCACACACCCCACTACAACAAATAACAGAATGTTTTAAAGAACTAACAATATGGCTCAAGGATCAGAACTTACACATTAATTTCTCAAAAACTGATGTACTATATATCACTAAAAACCAAACATACACACCCCCAAGCACCATCACCCTTGATAACCATGAGATCAACATAAAAAAAGAAATAAAATACCTAGGTGTGATACTTGATAATAAGCTTAACATGGATTCACACATAAAATATCTAACAAAAAACATACACTACAAACTTAAGACATTGAGACAACTAAGACCTTTAATTCACTTACAAGACTTCATAACCATAATTCAAGCTATCATAACCCCACACTTTGATTTTGCAAATTTAATCCTTAATGGCATCACAAAGCAAAATATTAAAAAGATACAACTAACCCAGAACATAGCAGCAAGGATAATAATGAATATAAGCGCAATAGAACATATCACACCGATCCTGGCTGAACTCCATTGGCTACTTATTCACAGCAGAATAAAATACAAGATTCTTCTAACCACATTTAAGCTAATAAATAACTTAGCACCATCTGTACTCAATACACTCATAAATGTAGAAATTGATAAACGCTCACAAAGGAGTAGAAGCACAAACACTATAGCAGTACCAAAAGATTACACAAAAGCTAGAAAACAAACCAACAAGAGAGCCTTCTCACATTCAGCACCTATCCTCTGGAATAACCTTCCTGACAACATTCGTTTACTGTCAGACATAAAGGAATTTAGAAAAAAACTGAAAACCCATTTATTCTCATTACACTATAACAAAGGAGCAGAAACTAGCCAGACTACACAAAGAGACACAGGTTAACAACCATACTACAAATATCTATAACTACGTGCTTTGAAGTTTAGAATAATGTATACAACCACAAGTGATAAATGATATAATTTGTAAATATCTACAATGTATATAAGTTCTAATAGTTTAATGTTCAAACTTTTATATTGTTCTAATAGTTTAATGTTCAAACTTTATATTGTACCTGTATCTAATTCCACCTGTTCTATGTAAAATGACTTGGTATGATATTACCCATACCATATTACATACTGTTCATTGTAAACCGCACTTGATACTTGGGAAAGAGCGGTATAGAAATAATTGTTAAATAAATAAATAATAAATAAATAAATAATGGCAACCAACCTTTTTGTTAAAATGGTAAATAAAGGTAAAAGGAAAAGGAGAGCGCTATGGCTTTTGAAAGAAGTAGCTGAAAAAGAGGGAAGCCTTCATGAAATACAAGAGATCACAGAGAGAAGAAGACAGGCATCTATATTTGGAAAAACTTAGAGAAGCTAACAAAGTAGTCAGGAAAGTAAAGATTCAAAAAGAGGAGGAAATAGCCAGTGCAATAAAATGGTGGGATAAGAAATTTTTCAGATATATTAGTGAGAAGAGGAAGGGCAAAAGTGGTATTGTCAGAATCAAGGGTGCAGGGGAGGAATATGTAGAAGCTGATAAGGATAAAGCGGAATTGCTTAACAAATATTTCTGTTCTGTGGTCACAGATGAAGAACCAGGAGCGGGACCTCAGAAAACACCCACAAACAGGAACAGAAGCGAGAGACATCTTGAACAGTTTTCAGAAGACTGTGTTCATGAGAAACTAGCTCAAGTTAAAGTAGACAAAGTGATGGGACCGGATGGGATATACCCTAGAATACTGAGGGAACTTGTGGACGTTCTAGCAGCTCCACTGACTGACCTTTTCAATGCCCCATTGGAGTCGGGAGTGGTGCCAAAGGACTGAAGAGAGGCTCATGTGGTGCCTTTACACAAAAGCGGAAGTAAGGATGTGGTTGAAAACTACAGGCCGGTTAGTTTGACTTCGGTGGTGAGTAAATTATTGGAAACGCTGCTGAAAGAGAAAATAGTGATGTTTCTGGAGTCCAGCGGATTACAGGATCCGAGGCAGCATGGATTCACCAGAGGCAGGTCTTGTCAGACACATCTGATTGATTTTTTTGACTGTGTGACCAGGGAGTTGGACCGAGGGAGAGCCCTAGATGTGGTGTACTTAGATTTCAGTAAAGCCTTTGACACTGTTCCTCACAGGCGACTTAGTAAAAACAGTATACATGAGAATAAGGACCCTAAAACATCTCCGACCGCTGCTTGACTTCAGCGACTACCGTTCGATCTATCAGGCATTAATATTACCACATTTCGACTATGCCAACGTAATTCTACACGGTCTCCCTCAAGCAACGCTGGCTCCTCTCCAGCTTGCAATGAACACTGCGGCAAGAGTACTAACAGGGGCTTCACGGAGAGAGCACATAACGCCAGTACTGATGAACCTCCACTGGCTACCAGTTCAAGCAAGAATCCGCCACAAGGTTCTAACCTTAACTTTCAAAGCCGCAAACACTCTGACCCCCACAGCCCTCAGCAAGATGATACATAAAGTACCACAGAACAGAAACAGAAGACCCATGATGCAAAACACACTAAAGGTCCCAAAAGTAATAACAAAATGCACAAAAGCAACGACAAATAGGGCCTTTACGATTTACGCACCCAGAGCATGGAACGCTCTCCCCACCCCTATTCGAAACATCACTTACCTAATTGACTTCAGGAAGGCATTAAAGCAGCACCTATTCACCACATACTACCCTGAATCCAGCACTAGTGATCATACATATGCCCCCTCAGACAATCACTCATTACAATCAAACAATCAGACTCAGCATGAAAAAGGATAATCAACTGATCGCTCAGAAGATACCCACTGAAATGGAATCAGGACCCCAGTGTAAATAAGATGTAGATATGTTATACAATGTACATAGTTCCCCCCAGTTACTTCCAAGTTGATCTCCTGTTTATTGTAAATACAACTCAGGGTTCCTGTGTTGTATGGTTGATGTTGAATGTAAACCGCTCTGATCTAAAATAGAGCGGTATAGAAGAACTGTTAAATAAATAAATAAAATAAAAATAAATAAACAAACTGAGCACCCTAGGGATGGACCCTAAAGTTACTGCTTGGGTTAGAAATTGGTTGGGTGGGAGGCAACAAAGAGTACAGATAAATGGAGCTCACTCTGAGGAGAAGGATGTTACCAGTGGTGCGCCCCAGGGATCTGTCCTTGGTCCGATTCTTTTTAACATCTTTGTTAGTGATATAGCGGAAGGGCTGTCGGGTAAGGTTTGCCTTTTTGTGGATGAAACCAAAATCTGCAATAGAGTAGACACCCAGGAAGGTGTAGATAACATGAGGAGGGATCTAGCTAAGCTTGAAAATGGTCTAGTATTTGGCAGCTGGGATTTAATGTTAAAAAATGTAAGGTTATGCATTTGGGCTGCAGCAGTCCAAGGGAACAATATAGTATAGGGGGTGAAGTACTTTTGTCCACTAAAGAAGAGCGGGACCTAGGCATGGTTGTGTCTGATCTTAAAGTAGCTAAACAGGTAGAAAAGGCAATGGCAAATGCTAGAAGGATGCTTGGGTCCTAAGGGAGAGGAATGACCAACAGAAAAAAGGTGGTGATAGTGCCTCTGTATAAGTCTTTGGTGCGACCTCATTTGGAGTATAGTGTGCAATTCTGGAAACTGCACCTTCAAAAGGATGTGAACAGGATGGAGTCGGTGCAGAGGGTGGCTACTAAAATGGTTAGTGGTCTTCACTATAAAGCATATGAGGACAGACTGAAGGATCTTAATATGTACACCTTAGGAAAGGCGGGATAGAGGTGATATGATTGAGATGTTTAAATACTTCCGTGGCATAAATGTTCAGGGAGAGAGCCTCTTTCAATTGAAAGCAAGTTCTGCTACGAGGGGACATGGGATGAGGGTGAAGGGAGATAGATTCAGGAGTGATATGCGGAAATATTTCTTTACGGAAAGAGTGGTGGAATAGTCTCCCAGTGGAGGTGGTAGAGATTAGGACAGTAAGTGAATTCAAAAAAGCATGGGACAAACACAGAGGATCTCTAAAGGAAAAAAGGGGACTGTTGTAGTTGTTGAAATGGAAGGACAGACTAGATAGGCCATGTGGTCTTTTTCTGTCGTCATATTTCTATGTTTCTATGAACCAGCAAGGATGAGTCCATATGTACGATGGCTCAGAAGACAGACATTTTGCTGGTCCAATGGGCTCAGGGCTGGTGCACGGAGATGAGGTTCCCTAGGAGAATCTCATCCCTTGCGCCCCCTACTCTGCTCCCACTCCCTTCCTGGCCCCCAGCACTGCCACTGCCACTCCTCTATGGGACCTGGCAATGGGTTCAAATAGCCCCACAGCACTTACCTAAATCTCTAGCGCTGTGGGGCTGTTTGCAGTAGTGCCCCCATGCATAGGAAGTCAACCTCAAGTGTCAGGGAGGGCAGAATTGCAAACAGCCCCGCGGCACCAAAGGTTTAGGGAAGCGCTGTGAGGCTGTTTGAACCCACTGCTGCTGTCACTGCAGGTCCGCAAGAGAGTTGGCAGCAGGCCTCCCCAGGACTACTGGTGCTCTAGGCAACCATTGAGTTTGCCTAATAGTCGTGCCTGCCCTGAATGGACTCCTCCCAGGGGCAGGTGTCCCCTTCTGATACTCATGGTCTTCTTACCAGGGCTTGTCATCGGTGGGGGGGGGGGGGGGGGGAAAGGGTGATTGATGCTACCACAGACCCAGGAGAAGTGCTGGCAGCAGGTCAAAGGCAGTGAGGTGGCTGAAGCTGGGCTGTTTTTGGGGCATTTTTTACTGCCCCCAAAACTTTGCTGCTTGAGGTGGCTGCCTCACTCTACCCTGGTGATCTCTACTAGGTAGTCACCTAGGGTGGCAGTTTCTGAAGGGCAGCAGCAGTCAAAGCAAAACACTAGATCCCGACAGCCACAAACTCAGAGTCCTCGGCACAGCAGCATGGTTCATGCAACCATGCAACCCCCAAACCCCAAGTGGACACACACGCAAAGCAAACTTTAATATTTATAAGTATGTGATTTATGCATTTTATAGGATTGTTGTGGGAGGGGTGGTGTTGCTATGGTCTTGTGTTGGAGGAGGGTATGTAAAGTTGAAGATTCATTTAGGGTGCCGATAGTCTTGCACCGGCCCTGTCTGCACCAGATATTTCATCAGGAATTCAGTTCCAAATCCAGGGTAGCCCCCAGGATGATGCAAGGTATTGGGCACCCTAAGCAAACTTTCAGCCTTACACCCCTCCACGCCCAAGAATTTGATAATTAAACTCAGTCATGCTCATCTGGACAGCGCCCTTTGATCAACAATCCTGTAAAACTGCAGAACGGGACTTCAGACTGAAATATTAAACTCCGTAGGTATGTGCAGAGTTTGTGTGGCTTTGCCTGCTGCCGCCCTAGGTAGACGCGCAGTCTTGCCGCCTGGATGTTCCTCCACCACCACCTTCAACTCAACATGCTCAAGGCTGACCATCTCATCTCTCCCCCGTACTTTCCTCTTTTTGTCCTCTCTAGTTCTATCATTTCCCAGTCCCCTCCGCTTGTAATCTTGGGCTTATCTTTAAATCTTCTCCATCTCTGCACACATGCAAAACACTGCTAAATCCTGTCCTCTCTTTCCCTAGGACATCACCAGCCCCTCCCTCCCTTCCTTTCTGAACACAGTAAAGCCCTTGTTCTCATCAGTTCTTGCTTAGACTAGTGCAACCTGCTCCTCACAGGCCTCCCCCTGAACCATCTCTCTCCACAAGGGTTTATTTAAAATTCAGCTCTACGATTTTATCCCCCTCCATTGTCATCATGACCAGGAACTCCCTCTACTCAAGCTCCTAGCTGGTTCCGTGTCAACTTGCACGACAGTTCAAACGTCCTTCGTGCTCCAAAAACTGCACGCCTCCTCATTCATGAACTCAAATCCAGTCTAAAATTCTTTCTGTTTTTAACAATTTCTTTAAATAAATAAAAAAAGCAAAAGAAAACCCCCACAACATTCCCAGACATTTTCTCCCAGGTGTTTTTCTTGACTAGACTGTAAACTAAGGCGGGGGCTTTAAAGGGATCTTCACAATGAATGAATGAATAGCATTGGATCCCACGTCAGACTGATGAACCCCTCTTGTAGTTCAGTTCTACGCGCAAATCCGGGCTGGAGGAGGAGTCTCCTGGCGGTTCAGCTCCAGCCCTTCTTGTTCCTTTTGTGCACTAGCAGCAGGGAGATGAAGCACTTTCCAGGGGGCCCGTTGCTGTTTCTTCTCCTGAAGGGAAGCAGCTTGGCAGGTAAGTAGAGAAGCGATGGAAACTCAGCTCCTGGCCTTTGGTGCATGTGCGGGACTGTCCGGGCGACCCCACCCCTGTTCTCCGCTGTGTAGCAAACGCCCGAATCGGTTTAACTCAATACTCGGTCCAAGCTTAACGGGAATCTGTTTCCATTTGTAGAGAACTTGTAAGTTTGTCCCCCCCCCCGCGCCGCTTTCTTTTTATAATGTGAAAGAGGTGGTAAAATGAAACGTTTATGTGAAAACTGATCTTCAGGAAATGAGGTTTCCATATATTTAGGAAGAACAAGCCAAGAAAAGTTAATTTGGGAGTGAAGTTGGTCGCTACAGCACTGTGGATTTTGTTAAGAAAACTAACTTTCACCCGCTGCAACCCATAAAGCTGGGGTCTGTGCGCTCTTCTGAAAATAAATGTGCTTAACTAAGTGCTCAGAGGAAACAAAATACTTACTATATTGCACTTATAAGCAGAATTATGCGTGTTTAATTATTATTTCAGCGCTATTCTGAATAAAATTCTTATTATGGTAGCGTGACGCATATAACAAAATAAACATATTTATTTCACGTTTCTTTTATACCGCCTTTCAGAATATCGAGGCGGTTTACATAGAGTACAGTGTTTAGGTTTCCATTGAACGAAAGAGGCTTAGCTACACTTGAACCGTAGAACCAATAAACGGGATTCAGAAATGGGGTTTGAACTATATACAAAGAATTTTCATTGCTCTCATGGTTTACATTGGTGAAGGGTCCAAGAAGGTCTGAAGTGTCCGGAGAGGCATTAAGTGTCAGACCTGACGTTTTCTTGGAATAAATAGTTCTTTAGCTTTTTATGCAAGTCTCCACAATCTTTGGCTTTTAGGATACTTGGAAGGGAGCACCAAAGTATGAGATCATCGTATATTGAGAAGGATCTCGGGCAAGTTGCTTGCGTGTAGGGCTGCTTAGCAAGTCTTCCTTTTGTTGCCTCCTTGATCTTGCATTTCAGGGTTGCATATGTGAGAGAAAGACATGTTTGAATAAAAGGTGGAGTGCCAGAGACTCTTTCAGACAGAATTAAAAATTGTTTATAGCAGTGGCGTAGCGTGAGTTGTCAGCACCCGGGGCAAGGCAAGTAATTTGCGCCCCCCTGGTCTGGTGTGTTTCTCTCCCGCGATCAGCGCTGCACTGTCCCTCCCCCAGATAGTCCCTCGCTCTCTCTTCGCACCCACCGCACCGCACGCCTGGCACCCCCCCCTCCCTCCCTCCACAGTGAGCGGCGACCCGGTGGCTCGGATCGGATTCGCACAGCCAGCACTGCAGAGAGCTGCGAGTGCGAGCGCGCCCCCCAGGGCCGGATTTACCTTGAGTGAGGCCCTACGCCAACAAAAATTGTGGGCCCCCAGCAGGGGCGGCCCAAGGGGGGTGTGGGCCTCATTTGCATAAGGGCCTCATTTGCATAAATATTTACATAATGTTACCATATACTAACTTTTAGTAAACGTGCCTCTTAATGAGTGTATGGATAAAGAAAGACTAAAAGATTTCTACATTACTATAATCCAGTGCCAACTGCCAGACACATTAGGAACTACTACAAACACTGCCCATTTAGAACCCATAGCAAACCCGCCGTATCCTAACAGCACTACCAGGACTCACAAAGCACCATACTCTACCAATCAAAAGGCAACACTGCAAATATTAAACCAATACATTTCAGAGAACAACAATACATGACCTACTGGGGAAAGAGAACAAGTGGCAATGTCAAATAGGAATTATATAAACAGAACACCTCAGCTCAGTTACACATGCAGAACATAGACCATCACCAAACAAGTAATCACATTTTAGAAACAGGAAGACAATAATTAAACTGGGAATCCCAAAAGCCAAACTTGGAATGTACAACACTGTAGAAATAAAACTATACATTAATTTGCTCTTGTACTAAACAAAGCGCAGACGTTAATGATGCACATTTACCAGAGCTGACATATTCCAATTAATAAATTCAAAATAAAGAGATATTTTTCTACCTTTTGTGCATTTTTTTCAGCTGCAATTGCTCCAGCCACTTTCTTCTGGTTTCTTCGTGTCTTCTGCTAACTCTCCATCGTCTGCTGTCCATTTGTCCTTTCTTCTCTCTTCTAGTTTTTTTCCATTCTCTCTCTACATCTGCTTTAACATACTAATCTTTCTCCTTTTGCTCTTTCCTCATTCTTATTTCATCCACTCAAAGAAGACACAAAGAAACCAGAAGAAAGTGGCTGGAGCAATTGCAGCTGAAAAAAATGCACAAAAGGTAGAAAAATATCTCTTTATTTTGAATTTATTAATTGGAATATGTCAGCTCTGGTAAATGTTGTGATGCAGCAGACCAGCAGGGTAGGAAAAGAAATGTTTTAAAGGTAGAAAAAAAGGCGCACAAACTGCAATATTCACAGGAGCCTGGTAGGGGGAGCAGGAGAGAGCTCTGGATGACTAAGGAGCCACACCCCGGAGGGTGTAACCTGGAACCAGCCAGTCTCCAATCAAGAAGAACAGGAACTCCTCTTAAAGGAAGTCAGGAGGACAGAGAGGGGAAGGAGTATGGGAGAAGCAGCTGGGACAGCCAGAATCCAAGGTACCAAAAGAACCAAGAAGGAAGGAGCACTTGGAGTGGTGAGAGCTTGGAAGGACCTGACTGGAAAGGCAGCAGAAACCTGGTTACGCTTCCAGAAGCTGCAGAGACCGGAGAATCTACAGGTGCTACAAACATTGCTCAACTCAACAAAAGAGGTACAGAGAAATCACATTGTGATTGCTGTGGTCATAACCCAGATCATAGGGTGAAGGCAAGGCAGAATCTACATAGCAGTAGGCCTCAAGCCTCAGCTCCATTGAATAGGCCGGAGTTACAAAGTAACAGACAGCCCACAGTAGACAGCATTTGGATAAAGCAAGATTCAGAAGCTCCTGGTAAAAGCTCCTCTGTTCAGAAAAGAAGGTTTGGAAAGTTTTTAGAGACTGGGAAACTTTTAAATAAGCCTACTTATCAAGAGGTATGTGAGAACTCCCAGAGAAGAGAGAGTCAGTCACACTATATGTATGTTCCTGGCCGACGGCCCCTGCTAGACTCCCAGCATTGGAAACTCATTCAGCAGTTGACTGAGAAACCTAGCTGTACCTCACCAATAGCTGCTAACCATAACACAGACAGTTCAGCTGAGGAAGCAATGCAAGTGGAAGAAGGAGAAGTCTACCCCATTGAAGAAATGGATTGTAGTTTTTGCACCAGAGGCAGCTTAGAATGCTTGAGTGACTCATAAGCATTGAGAGCCAGTGTGAATTTGAATACTTATTATTGTTATAACTTTGCTGTGAAATGAACAGTTTTTCTGTTGAACCAGAGTTGAATTTCTAACCTGAAGTAAAGGACATTTCTGTTTATGTTTGAACCTGATCCGTTGGAACCTTTTGTGCATACCAGGGAAATAAAGCCTTTAAATTCCCTCCACTCGATGACCTATTTGTTCTTGGGGTATCTTTGGTATTGTAAGGACACTACCGGGGCTCGCCAACCTCGGGCCCTAATAAGAAAGACTTACCAAGCCCCACCTTTATTATGTTCATGTCCAACCCACCCTACCTACTACTAACCCCTAGGGCGGCGTTGTGACAATGTGCATCATTAACGTCTGCGCTTTGTTTAGTACAAGAGCAAATTAATGTATAGTTGTATTTCTACAGTGTTGTACATTCCAAGTTTGGCTTTTGGGATTCCCAGTTTAATTATTGTCTTCCTGTTTCTAAATTGTGATTACTTGTTTGGTGATGGTCTATGTTCTGCATGTGTAACTGAGCTGAGGTGTTCTGTTTATATAATTCCTATTTGACATTGCCACTTGTTCTCTTTCCCCAGTAGGTCATGTATTGTTGTTCTCTGAAATGTATTGGTTTAATATTTGCAGTGTTGCCTTTTGATTGGTAGAGTATGGTGCTTTGTGAGTCCTGGTAGTGCTGTTAGGATACGGCGGGTTTGCTATGGGTTCTAAATGGGCAGTGTTTGTAGTAGTTCCTAATGTGTCTGGCAGTTGGCACTGGATTATAGTAATGTAGAAATCTTTTAGTCTTTTTTTTATCCATACACTCATTAAGAGGCACGTTTACTAAAAGTTAGTATATGGTAACATTATGCAAATATTTATGCAAATGATGCCCCTTATGCAAATGAGGCCCCGCACCCCCCTTGGGCTGCCCCTGCTGGGGGCCCACAATTTTTGTTGGCGTAGGGCCTCACTCAAGGTAAATCCGGCCCTGCTCCAGTTCATAAGTACCTAGCAGTCTCACCAAAAGACATAGATTCCTCAATGCTTGTATTGGGTCAAGCAGTGATATCCTGGGTCACTTTTTAATAATGGTTTATGGACCTTTCCTCCAGGAACTTGTCCAAACCTTTTTTAAACCCAGCTACACTAACAGCTTTTACTACATCCTCCGGTAACAAATTCCAGAGTTTGATTACATGTTGAGTGAAAAAAATATTTTCCCTTATTAGTCTTAAGTAGGTTACCTTGTAGCTTCATTGCATGTTCCCTAGTCTTTCTATATTCTGATGATGTAAACAATCAATCTATGTTTACCCGTTCCACTCCATTCATTAATTTATAGACCTCTATCATATCTCCCCCTCAGACGTTTCTTTTCCAGGTTGAAGAGCCCTAACCTTTTTAGCCTCTCTTCATAGGAGTATGCTTCCATCCCCTCTACCATTTTGGTGGCTCTGCTCTCTACCTTTTCTAATAACGTTATATCCTTTTTAAGATACTGCGACAAGAATTGCACACAATATTCAAGGTGTGGTTGCACGCTGGAATGATAGAGAGACATTATACTATCCTTGGTATCCTTGGTTTTATTTTCCATTCCTTTTCTTATGATACCTAGCATTCTATTTGCTCTTTTGGCCGCCGCTGCACAATGGGCCGAGGGTTTTAACATGTTATCCATGATGTGGAACCTTGCATCGTGTAACCATAGTTTGGGCTGTTCTTTCCTAAGTGCATAACTTTGCACTTGTCCACGTTAAATTTCATCTACCATTTGAACATCCAGTCTTCCAATTTATCAAGGTCCTCTTGCAATTTTCCACAATCCTCTTGGGTTTTAACAACTTTTAAATAGTTTTGTGTCACCTGCAAATTTGATAACCTCACTCGTTATTCCCTTTTCCAGGTAATGTATGACTATGTCAAAAAGCAGCAGACCCAGCACAGATCCCTGTATGTGGACATGCATTTAAACTAGAAAAAGGGGTGACAGATGTGGAAGGTCAACCCCCAGCAAAAGCAGAACAACATCAGAAACAGCCACACTTTTAAACCACACATCAAAAACATGTGGGAAGAAGTGGGCAGAATAAAATCAATACAAAATACACACAAGCCAGGAAAATGCTGGAAAGCAATGAGCACAAATGCTCGAAGCTTAGCCAACAAAATTCCAGACCTGGAAGCCCTAATGGTGGAAACAGATTTGGACATTGTGGCCATTACAGAAACATGGTTTAATGAATCGCAAGATTGGGATATAGCCATAGTTGGCTATAATCTATTCAGAAGAAACAGAGAAAATGGAAAAGGAGGAAGAGTAGCCTTGTATGTCAAAAGCAATATTAAAGCTACTGAAATGCAGGGGACATGGGGAAAAAAGAAGCGCTCTGGATTGCGTTGGAAAGAGGAGATGGCACTGTCATCCATATTGCTGTAGTCTACAGACCTCCGACTCATACTGAAGAGAGAGATAACGAATTGATTATAGATATTGCCAAGATAGCAACAAAGGGGGAAGCAATCATATTGGGTGACTTTAATCTACCTGATGTGAATTGGATTACTCCTTCTGCACATCTGGAAAGTAGCAAAAAAATTGTGGATACTCTCCAAGCTGCATTATTTAGACAAATGATGATGGAAACAACCAGGGAAAGCTTAACGCTGGATGTAGTGCTCACCAACGGTGATAGTGTGTCAAATGTCTGCGTGAGTGCCCCTGTGAGCAACAGTGACCATCACATGGTGTGGTTTGAGATAAAAGCCATGGTACAGGCCAATCATAGCAAGCTCAAAGTCCTAAACTTCAAAAACACTGACTTCAATAAAATGGCAGAGTACATAAAGGAGGAGATGAATGGGTGGAAGGAGATAAGGAAAGTGGAATTGCAATGGGCTAAACTAAAGGAGGCAATAAAAGGGGCAACAGATATATATGTAAGAAAAGTAAATAAAAACAATAGGAGAAGGAACCCTATGTGTTTTTCCAAAGATGTGGCTGCTCAAATAAAAACAAAAAACACAGCTTTCGCAAAATTCAAAAGCTTGCAAACAGAAGAACACTGAAATGAATACAGGATCAAACTCAGAGTCTAAAAGGGTAAAAAGGATAGCAAAATCAAAGGCAGAGGAAAAGATGGCTAAAGATGTTAAGGGTGGCGACAAAACTTTCTTCAGGTATATTCAGGAAAGGAAGAAGATCAGAGTTGGAATTGCAGGACTCAGAAGTGCTGGGAAAGGACTCGTGGAAATTGACACTGGAAAAGCAAAATTGCTAAACAATGTCACAAGCAGAACGCCAAAACCACTAGTCTCTAGTTGTTGTGGGCGTGGTGGTTGATGTATCCTTCCTCTATCAGCTATATTTATGCGTCAAGTAAAAAGGATTGTAGTTGAGACAAACCAAGGGTAAGGCTTATGACAGAAAAAAGTTTATTTTAAACACAAGAGAACAGATCAGGTTCAAGGTTCCATTAACAGGATAAATTATAGGCTGTTGCTTAAGGTTCAGCAAACTGGTGGCAAAAACAGTGTGCCACTTTTCTTATAGTCCTTTGTTAATCACAGCACAAAGAAAACAAGGTTAATTCTTCTATGGCAGTTTATCTTCACTCTGCCTCAATTCTCTGGGCTGCACTTCCAGGTGAAGATGACATAAGCATTCAAAATGTCCTCAAAACTCTTAGCAGGCTTTTCATATAAAACAGGAGCAACAGCCTCAATTCTCTGGGCTGTACTTCCAGGTGAAGATGACATAAGCATTCAAAATGTCCTCAAAACTCTTAGCAGGCTTTTCATATAAAACAGGAGCGAAGCACAGACTCTTAAAGCAGCCAATTAGCTTTCTTACTGTTGCAGAGTTCTAACACAGCTGATAATCAGGCATGAAACACAGCTTCCTCTACAAGCTTATGTGGCAGTAAATTCCCTTTCCATAACACAGCACCAAGTCTATCCCCACCAGTCTCAACATCTCTCTTTCCCTTCCCCCAGCCAGTCTGTATCAGTTTCTACTACTACTACTGCTAATCATTTGTATAGTGCTACAAGGCATACGCAGTGCTCGTTTCTGTCTGTCCCAGCCAGTCCTCACCCTCTGAGCATCTCTCTCTCTCTCTCTTTCTAGAAGACCTTAAGTCTTCTTCCTTCCCACCTCAGCCAGCCTCTTTCCCCTTCCAACTAGTCCCCGGCAGCCCTCTTCATTAGTATCCCTTCCTCTCCTCATCTACTGATTCTGTAGTATTGTTCCCAGGCCCTGCAGGCTGATGCTTGTGCTGGCGTTCCTGCTTACAGCTTTCCCTGCTTCCCCTGATCATACCCCTACTGCCGCTTGCTACTACTGGACCCTACTCCACAACCTCTTCTGGTCTATACAGTTGCTTCTGAACACATGTTGATGGCCACTACTGTTTCTGGCCTGCACAGCCACCTCCAGTCTTACATTACTACTGCTGCTATCGCCATCCCGCACCTGCTGCTGATCCCACCTCTATAGTAGGCTCTACTCTGCATGGACTGGAGCTGCATAAAAGCCTTCTCGTCTGTGTCCTGTGGACCTCTTGTAATAGTCTCAAGTGCTTCCACAGGCAGAGAAGGGATATCCGTGATCATGGCCTCAATGCAGTCTGTCTGCCCACAGGGATCCCATCCCCCACAGGCAGAAGAGGATGGCCATGATCACAGCAAAGATCCCTTTCATCTCTCTATGGGAGATCACATCCCCATGGGCAGAAGGGGGAAGGAGCGATTGTAGCCTGCAGCAAAAAAGGCTGTTTGTAGGGGGCAAGGGAAGGAGGGGAGGAAGTGAAGTAGAGAAGGTAGGGATAATTTAAAGGGACTATCGTCTGTCCTAACCTCCACCTTTCTTGAAGCATCAAATACATCTAGGTCTGGACTTCCAAGATAGCGTAATTATTCACCTGTAACAGGTGTTCTCGAGGGACAGCAGGAATCAATCCTCACATATGGGTGATGTCTGTGTCTACGGTCCCCGCACAGAAGCATTTCCCAGCTTTCAAAGAGCCTTTGGGAGATGTCACCAGGAATTCGTGGTCCCCTTCCTGCCCAAGGGTGCTATCTTACTCGGTCCCCCTTTTTCCGCAGAGCCCTATAGACATTTGTCTTTTTTCCCCAGAATAAAAGTTGATTTCCTTGTGCACCTCAGTATATCATCTGGTTAGCACCGGTCCCTTTGCCACTTCAAACTCCATCGCCTCGGCTTCGGCACTTGGAACCTGTTTGTTTAGTTTTTTTTTTCATCCAGTGCAGTTTCACACCTTTCTAATTGCTGACTGCATCAAAGGTCTTCGACCTCGCTAGGGTCCATTTTGCCCCAATGACCACTGGGTTTAAGAAGTGTGATCGGTGCTCGAAGAATATGTCCCTTGCCTATACACATGACTGTTGCCTCAGGTATCTAGGTGCCGACCATGACCCAGAGGCGTGCTCCTTCTGTAAAAAGATGTCTGCTAAGGCCATCCATAGTCACCGGCAGAAGCAAGATGACATCTTCCACAGGTCAGATTCAGCCCCGGTAGCCGTTCGCTCCAAGGCCCTGCATGGATCCTCTGAGTTGTGTAAAGCCCCCGCAATGCCCGTGCAGGCACGCAGACACTCCAACAAGGATTCCATGGGGTGAAAGCATAAGAAAAAGTGGACACGCCTCTATCTGTCTACTGCTCCCTCTAAGTGTGCCTGCTCTGTTAGTTTCTACCACATAGTTTGTGTTTTTCCTATACAGGCTGCCAGTCATCAATTGCTGCGTCCTTCCCCCCCCCCCCCGTCCCCCCCTCTGTGACCCAGGTACCATCTCGTATCTCCTGCAGTATAAGAGAGCCCTCTGAGGCAGTGCATGCCCAAGGAGCAGATCGTGCTCCTTGGGCAAGCTCCTTGGGGCAGCCAAAAGAGCAAATAGAATGCTAGGTATCATAAGGAAAGGAATGGAGAATAAAACAAAGGATGACATCATAATGCCTCTGTATCATTCTAAGGTGTGACCGCACCTTGAATTTTGTGTGCAATTCTGGTCGCCGTGCCTTAAAAAGGATATAGCATTATTAGAAAAGGTACCGAGAAGAGCTACCAAAATGGTAAAGGGGATGGAAGGATATCCCTACGAAAAGAGGCTAAAACGTTTAGGGCTCTTCAACCTGGAAAAGAGACGGTTGAGAGGAGACATGATAGGTCTATAAATTAATGAATGGAGTGGAACGGGTAAACATTGATTGTTTACACCATCAAAATATAGAAAGACCAGGGGAAATGCATTGAAGCTACAGGGTAACCTATTTAAGTCTAATATGAGAAAATATTGTTTCACTCAACGTGTAATCAAACTCTGGAATTTGTTACCAGAGGATGTAGTAAAAGCTGTTAATGTAGCCAGGTTTAAAAAAGGTTTGTATAAGTTCCTGGAGGAAAGATCCATAAACCATTATTATAAATCCATGGCGGAGAAGGCCACAGAGTTGGAAACTGAGCAACACACCGTGAACTTGTTTTTGAGGAAGACCGCTGACCCTTCCAGGAGCAAGATGTCAGGGAAGAAGTCCTTTTACCCTAAGACTACTGATGGTACTTATTACCCGTATTATTCATATCAGCCACCCTAATGGGCAACAGCCTAAGGGTCAGAACCAGAGGCAGCAGCGCAAGCCAAAAGCCTCAAAGCCTCAACCAGTGCTGCAACCCCAGCCAGGTGGGGGGTTTTGATTCCTGGCTTCGGAGCATGTCCAGTCTTCCTCTCCCAACCGCTGTTCTGCCACAGGAGGGGAAGACAGTTGATACACTTTGCCCACAGGTGGCCCAGCATAACAACCAATGCTTGGGCACTGCAGGTGGTCTGCAAGGGCTACCTACTCCACTTTGAGCAGATTCCCCCCACCTTCTTTAATGGGAGTGCCATCTTGAGCATCACCAATACGAACTACTCCAACAGGAGGTCCAGGCCATGCTAGCAGATTGGGCGGTGGAACCTGTTCCACCCTCCCAAACAGGACAGGGTTTCTGCTCCCACTATGTCCTGGTCCCCAAGAAAACAGGCGGGTTCCCACCCATCCTGGATCTCCACAATCTCAATCACTTCCTAGTGAAGGAAAAGTTCAAAATGGCATCCCTTGGAACATTGTTGCGCTCTTTGTATCTCAAGATGCCTACATGCACATCCTCATCTACACCCTGCACCATCAGTACCTCTGCTTTATGGTCAGCAGACGGCAATGTCAGTACAGGATTCTCCCCTTTAGCCTTGCCTCTGCCCCAAGGTTCTTCACCAAATGTCTAGCAGTTGTTGCTGCCTTCCTCTGGCTCCTGGGAATTTTGTCTTCCCCTATCCGGACTGGTTCATCAGGGGCGGGATGCTGGACAAGGTCTGACGTCTGTACAGCACACCATTTTGGGTCTGGGATAACGGCTTTGTTATCAACTACCCAAAGTCCCACCTGCAACTCTCTCAATGCCTCTGGTTCATTGGGGCTCTCTGCAATCCCACACTAGCTCGAGTATTCCTTTCAGCAGACAGGGCCCAGCGCCTAGTCACCTTGGCAAGGGACATCCAGAGTTGCCTGGTTGTCATGGTTCCTGGGCCATATGGCCTCTATGGTCCGTGTTACCCCAACTTTAGATGCACCAGATGCAGTGGACTCTCTGCACACAGTGGCATCAGGTGACAGGACATCTTTCAGACAGGGCCACAGTGACACTACCTCTCCAAAACCCTGTCTTGGTGGCTGCACCCCACTCACCTGCTTGTGGAACTTCCCTTCCAGGCCCTACTGCATCAGCAAGTCTTAACGACTAATGCCTCCAAACTCTGCTGGAGGGACATATCTGAATGACCTGTCCACACAGGGCCTCTGGAGTACAGGGGAAATCAAACATCAGATGAACTTTCTGGAGCTTCGGGCCCTTTGCCAATGCTCTGTGTTTCAGCATCAACTCGCCCACCAAGTCATCCTCATACAGACAATCAGGTGGCCATGTTCTACCTCAACAAACAGGGCAGCATGGGCTCGTACCTCTGCTGGGAGGCAGTCTGCCTCCTGAAGTTTACAGTCTTGCACGGTATACTCCTCAGAGCGGTATACCTACCAGGGGAGCTCAGCATCCTTGCAGGTCATCTCAGTAGGGTTCTTCAGCCACGAGTGGACTCTGAACAGGCTGATCACATCTTCCACATGTGGAACATGCTGTCTATAGACCTCTTTGCCACTCCCAGCAACACCCAGCTCTTGCTGTTTTGCTCCAGAATGCCATGCCCAAATCGCTTGGTTCCCAATACTTTTCTCCTGGATTGGAGCGAGGGCTCTGTCTACCCACCAGCTCCTCTGATGGCCAAGACCCTTTTCAAGTTACAGACAGATGACACTGCCATGGTCCTCATTACGCCACACTGGCCCAGACAACCCTGGTTTCCACTTCTCCTCTGCTTGTCTCAATGGCAACTTCTCAGACTGTGCTGTGCTCTGGACTGATCTTGCAGAACAATGGGACTCTGCTTCATGCCAGCTTGTTATACCTAGCACTAACGGCTTGGCTGCTGAGCAGCTAGTACTTGAAGAGCTCCACTTGCTGAAGAATGTGGAGAACATGCTACTTGCATTGCGCAAGGACTCGACAAGACGTGCTTATGCCTTCAAGTTGCACAGGTTCTCCGTATGGTGTGAGAACACCGCTGGACCCCTTTTCCTGCTCTGTGGAGTCAGCTTTGTCATCTTCTGCACCTGTTAGACACTGGCCTGAAGTCCAGCTGCTAGAGTGCACCTCAGTGCTGTAGCCGCTTATCAGCCCACATAGCTGATAAGCTGATCTCTGCTCACCCCTTAGTGAATTGCCCTACTTTCTCACCCCTCCCCCCCCATTAAACCACTCCCAGTGATGTGGGACCTTAATGTGGTGCTCAGACAGCTCCTCGCACCCCACTTTAAGCTGCTTAGCTCCTGCCCACTCAAATTCTTTACCTAGAAGGTCATTTTTCTGGTGGTGCTTTGGTGCGGAGAGTCAACGAATTGCAAGTGCTGGTGGCGCACCCACCATACACTAGGTTTCATGAGAACAGGGTGGTTCTCTGAACTCACCCAAAATTCCTACTTAAGGTAGTCTCTGCTTTTCATCTTAATCAATCTTCCCAAGGCCTCATGCCAACAGAGCTGAGGCTTTGTTGCACACCTTGGGCTGTAAGAGAGCACTGGCTTTCTACCTGGAGAGGACAAAAGCCCATTGCCGATCATCCCAGCTCTTTGTCTCCTTTGACTCCCTTTGGAGTGGAGGAGTGGCCTAGTGGTTGGGGTAAGGTACTTCAGGCTGGAAGGTCGGGGGTTCAAATCCCACTAGAGAACAGCAACCTTGGGCCAGAAGGACTGGGGTTTCTAGTCCCACAGGTGCTCCTTGTGGTCTTGGACAAGCCACTTAACCCTCCATAGCCCATCTTCCCTCTAAAATAGTTATCTCCAAGTTATAATGCCCTGTTCAATGTAATTTCAGTTTGTTCAATGTAAACCGCACTGATGCAGAATAGTGCGGTATATAAGAGAATGTAAATAAATAAATAAATAAAGGGGACCCAGGATATCCACTGCTTGCCCCAGTACAAGCATTGAGGAACCTGTGTCTTTTGGGGAAACTGCTAGGTCAGGGGTACTCAAATCCAGTCCTGGAGGGCCACAAACCAGTCAGGATTTTGGGATATCCCTAATGAATATTGTCATGAGGTAGACAGCACAGACCCTGAAATATTAAGAAATGAAAAGGAAGAAGAGCTTACCTTGCAGCCTCAGGGGCAGTTGCAGCATTCACAGTGCAGAGAGGCAGGGAAAAGGAAAACAAACTTTCCACATGGTTTTAGTGACGCAGTAAGAATTGAGAGTGCCAATCAGGCTCAACTGGACTCAGACTCACGTTCCACGTTAGATGAGCTGAGAGATAAAAGCAGGTGGGAAATCTCACAGAGACAGGATGGGAGTGGGAAGGAGATTGGAAAGGAGAAAGAGAATTGGAAGCAGCAGAATGAGCATTGGAAGTGGAAGCTGGAGCCTGGATTAGGGCTGGAGCCGGAGCTTGAATGCCAGGAGGAAAGCAGAGACCAAAGGAACTCTGCCTGCAGTTTCAGGCATGCTTGGAGAGAAGGTGAGAGTAGAAATCCCAAGCAATTGCAGAAAGACACGTTACCTTGGAGAACCAGGGCTGGAGAAAGACAGGCTGGAAAACCCAGGTGGGATAAGAAAAACTGCAGCAAGGTCTTCCCATCCAGAGGGGTCCTCATACCAAGGCAAACGGCCCAGTTAACAGAAGGCAGAGGTCACGTCCAAGGAAGCTCACTGGAAGCAGGAAGTGAGTTTCCCTCAGCCAGACATCGTAACCAGGGTTCCCACAGGAGAGCAGGCTGCAGGGCAGAGAGAAAGCCTTGGCTGGAGGCAGAGGAGTTTGAGACCATCTTCTCCAAAGGAAAAGATAAGTACCCTGTTCTTGCTAAGGGGAGAAAAGGGAGTCTCCGGGATAGAAGCCAGGCTTATAACCGGCAAGGGAACTCTTATTGGCCCAAGCCGTGGGAAGAAATCCCCAGCACAGCTCCTGATATCTGGGACATACAAAAGCAGCTCCCACTGGTGGCAACTGAGGTTTCCCCAGGGCAAGACACAGAGAGCAGCTTTATAGGGGCTCAGTGTCCTTATACAGGGACAGGTCCTAGCCCTATGCAATGGGAGAGCAATAGCACAGAAAATATCCCTGAACCCATGGAATGTGCTGTATGCGTGATTGATGACATAGAGAGTCTTTGTTAAAGGAAAAGAGCAAGAAAGAAACTGTATTTTGCACATTGGAAAAGTGTTGGACTTTATTGCTGGAAAGAAGCATGATTATTATTTGTTAAACATCCTCTACCCTGGTGAAACAAAGCGTTCTTTTGTGTTGTCCCTTATTCTACGACATCCTCAAGGGAAGGGGAATAAAACCCAACTTTAATTTCACTCGGATCACGACTACAGTGTCCTTTATTTTCCACAACTCAAGGCTATCCCGGGTCTAGGCAACCGCCTAGGACTGGCATGGTCTCACAATATGCATGAGATATATTTGCATGCACTGCCTCCATTGTATTTGACTCTATCTCATGCATATTGTGATAAGGAAGCTTATCAGGACCTAGGAGACAGGGGTAAAGAGAAGGAATTCACCCTTATCAAAGGACCTATTTTACAAGGTCGGAGACATAAAACTCCATTTACACCTAGAAAGCAGGTTTTTCCTAGCTGCAATAGGTTGCAGAATGCCCCTAGTGGAGAAAGGGAGAGGGAATGGAGGCACAGGGTAAGGAACCCTTACATCACTGAATTCCCCAATCACTCAGCTGCCACGAGGCAATATGATCTCCAACACCTGAGAGGAGAAGGGGTGGAGCGGGAGCCTGAGAGGTTTAATTATAGGTCAGATTATCCAGAGATAGAGAGGTGTAGGAATCCTTACAGGGAGAGGAATAGGAATCCTTATGGAGAGAGGAGTAGGAATGCTTACTGGAAGAGGAATGGAGCTGGAACAGTAAGAACAACAGGAACAAGGAACACAAGTTGGAGGACAGGATGAGGAAGCTCAGGTGAATGGTGGAGCGAGGAGAAGCTGGTACAAGCCTTGACCCAGGTAGGAGCATTGGAAGCTTGTCTAATTTGGAGCACTACAGAGTTGCAAGAGACAGCTTTTGCCCTAAGGGAAGGCAGTCAGCTAAGCCCTCTGAGCCAGAAACTAAGGTAGAGCCAATGCAACTGGGTGAACAAGACCTGGCTGTAGAAGAAGACGACTCATACATGGATTGCTCTTTATGCCAATCTTCAAATACTGAAGATGTGGAAGGGAGTCAACCGTAAGGAAAACCTTCAGAGTCCAGTAACCCTGAGAGCTTGTTGATAACTTGTGAAAGTCCTGTATTAAAGGAGAAATATCTTTTTGCTGAAGCTTTCTAATTATAACCTGTGGAAAAGCTGCTAGCTAGTGCAGTGCACAGCCTGAAGCCATGCTGACGGTGAAAGTAAGAAAAGCTTTGGTTTTGTTTTCACTATTCCTAAAAACCTTGCATAGAGAATTGTTTGCCTATGAAGAGTTTGACTTCTTGTTGAAAGTTTTTACTGTGCTTAAGGAGACAAACAGCCAGGAAAGTGTTCTGGACTGAAAGAAAAGAAACTTTCTTTAGGAAAAGCTGTTTCTGTTTGTTTTGAACAGCACTGCTAGCCGTGCCTGGTAGCATTAGCTGTTGAAAGGACTTTTCTTTATGCTGAAGGACATTATAAGCTGTTTTGTTTTGAGTTCAGTTATATCCTGATGTATTTGTGAAAGAATCCTGGAGAAACAATCCAAAGGTGTTAATTTGTGACCCTAGCGTTTACCCATCAATAAATTTCTGTCAGAAGCCTTACCACTCAAAGCCAACTAAAATTGTGTTTTTTTTACCTGAAGCCAAGTACCTTCTGACTGGACTACATTTCCCATGAGGCATTACAAGGCAGCCAGTCAGGTAAAGGCTAAATGGTGAATCTCTCCTATAACAAGCACGTCCCTCCACACTGTCTGTAAGGGGCTAAGGGCATGACAATATTCATTAGGGATATCCTGAAAAACTGACTGGTTCGTGGCCCTCCAGGAGTGGATTTGAGTACCCTTGTGCTAGGTACTTATGACCTAGATTGGCCACTGTTGGAGACAGGATACTGGGCTTGATGGACCTTGATCTAACCCAGTATGGCATATCTTATGTTCTTAACTCTCTCTAGCAGGATTATACCCCGTGTGGCCAGTCGATCTGCCGGTAGCACTATCCACAGGTGGGACCCTACTCCTTCATTATCACTCCTGTGCATGCTATTTTCATTCTTGTTAATTTTGAACATGTTGGTTATCCCGTCCTTTTGGGGATGGCGTTCCTTGGTACTTATTCCTAGGCCCCCCAGACACTGCTGCTGGGTTACTTCCAATCTGATTCGCTGTTAGACTGCACCCATTTCTCATTCTTCTCCATCTTCTGTTTGCTTCGGCGAATAGCTGCTGCATATGGGCCTCTTAACTTGCAGAGCTCTCCGAAGCAATACAGCTGTGGTCTCAGCTGGACCTTCTCTTTCTGAGACCTGGCTGCTGCCTCCCCCTGGCTTTTCAGCCATAGCTACCCTTTGTCTGAGGCGTACCCGGGGTGGGGTGGCTGTTCTGTTCCGTTCAACTTTACCTTCACTCAGTTATCTGCCTTGCACTACCCTGAATCCCTTCTCTTACGCCTACACACAGCACCACCCCCCCCCCCCATCCATTTTCTTCTTTTATATGTGCCGCCTGTCCTACACCTCTCTCTATGGGACTCTCTCATCCTTACTGTCTCAGAGACCTCCCTGCAATTCCCACATCTAATCATTCTCGGTGATCTCAATATCCACATTCATTCTCCTACCTCAGCCTGCGATCGCTCTTTCCTTACTCTTCTCCAGGATCTTGACCTTCAGTAACATGTCTTGGTGCCTACCCACATAGCTCAACACACTCTTGATCTCCTCATCACTCCTCTAGGATCTTCATACATGCCTATGGATATTATCACCACAACTCTTCCTTGGACAGACCATTTCTGCATCACCTTCTCTGTCCAGCTTCCTCCCCCCTCCCCCCTCGACACAAGGCCACACATCATTCCCCTATTCACTCTGCCACTGGTCCGCTCTGCCAGGTCCGTGGGATCACCCTCACTACCCTTCAATACTTCCCCCTGCTGATTAGCTCTTCCCTTAAGACTTCTCTTCCCTCACTCAGACCTAAGCCTCCCTCTGGACATCTCGTTTCTCTTCTGCACTCGACCATCTGACCCCTCTCCATCCCTGCATTTCATGGTCTTCTTCCCACCACCTTTGGTATCATTATCTTCTTTGTCTGTAGCGTACGAAACTCCAGCATGCAGAACACCTTTGGAGGAAGGCGTCGTCTCCTGAGTTCCACCTGAGTCACCACCAATACTGCTCGCTGATCCTAGAGACCAAGCGTTCCTATTAAGCCAACCTGATCTCCTCTGCTGCCAGCTCTACTCAACAGCTCTATTCAACTCTCAAGTCCCTCTCCACTTTACACCAACCCCCACCATGCAGTACCCGTCCTTTTGCTCCTAGCGCCTCACAGCTGGTTAATCATTTTTCCACCAAGATCCAGCATCTCCGCTCCTCCTCCTCAGCCATTATCCCCCCTCTCTCGCCCCCCCCTCTGCCCTTGCCTCCTTCCTCTCCATCTTTGTCCCACACCTGGTCCTCTTTAAAGCCCATTATTTCCTCTGAACTCTTTAAGTCTATCTCCACTATCCGGAAGACAACCTGTGTTCTTGACCCAATTCTCTCACATTGGTTTCTGGAACCTTCCCTTGATCTCCTTCCTCCTCTGCTCTCCATGCTCAACCCATGTCTTTCATCTGGTACCTTCCCCAAGCTCTGGAAACACATGGTAGTCCGTCCTCTTCTCAAGCAACCCTCCCTTGGTCCCAGTGTTCCTGTTCACTACCATCGAGCCTCTAACTTTCCCTTTATATCTAAAATTCTCAAAAAGGTGGTGTTTTCCCAGCTCTCCTCATATTTAGACGCCTCTCATTTTTCACACCCTTGACAATTAGAATTCTGTTCAAGCCATAGCATAGAGACCATCCTTCTCTCTCTTCTCAATGAACTCCACATTTCTCACGATCGTGGTGACATCTCTATCTCTGGATCTATCAGCTGCTTTTGATCTCGTCAATCACACTGTTCTCTCTTACCTTCGGGATTCTGGTCTCCGGTGGTTCCACTCATTTCTTTCTTCTTGATCTTTCTCTGTTACCTTGGATTCCTTCATTTCTGAGCCCATCCCTTTGCACTGTGGGGTGCCTCAAGGTTCTATCTTTGCACCATTGCTCTTCAACATTTTTCAGGCCCCCCTCACTCTCCTGGTGCAGCAGTCTGGCATTTCTGCTTACTACTATTTGGATGATGTTATTTAGATTCATAATACTTCTCCAATTAACCCCAACCTCTCCCCTCTTAACACCTGCCTTCTTGCTGCTGACTGGTTGTGTACTAACTCTTGCATCTTAATCCTGCTAAGACCTCAGTGGTGTGGTTCTCTTTTGGCACCCCTCCTCCTGCACTTTCTCCTACTCTTCTCAGTGCCTCAGTCTGACCGGTGTCATCTATGCGCTACCTTGGGGTAATTCTGGATTCAGCCTTATCTTTCCATGACCACATCTCTGCCCTTTCTCATTGTTCACATTTCTATTTCCGTCAAATCCGTGCTGTTCAAGATTTTCTGTCCCAGGCTGCCCTTATCACTCTTTTACTCATTCTGATAATCTCTCGGGTTGATTATTACAATATCATCTTCACAGGCCTTTCCCAACATCAGCTTCACTGTCTTAAATTTATTCAAAACACTGCAGCAAGAATCCGTTCACATACCACTCATTCCACCCACATCAAGCCTCATCTCATCAATTTGCACTGGTCACCTGTCTCTCACCGTATCACTTATAAACTTCTGGTCCTCATCCACAAGGTCCTCCATACACACACCTTCCAATATCTAGCTGACTCTGCAATAGAAACATAGAAACATGACGACAGAAAAAGACCACATGGCCTATCTAGTCTGTCCTTCCATAACAACAACTACAACAGTCCACTTTTTACCTTTAGAGATCCTCTGTGTTGGTCCCATGCTTTTTTGAATTCAGTTACTGTCCTCATCTCTACCACCTCCACTGGGAGACTATTCCACGGATCCACTACTCTTTCCATAAAGAAATATTTCCGCATATCACTCCTGAATCTATCTCCCTTCACCCTCATCCCATGTCCCCTCATAGCAGAACTTGCTTTCAATTGAAAGAGGCTCTCTCCCTGAACATTTATGCCACGGAGGTATTTAAACATCTCCATCATATCACCTCTATCCCGCCTTTCCTCTAAGGTGTACATATTAAGATCCTTAAGTCTGTCCTCATAAGCTTTATAATGAAGCCCATTAATCATTTTAGTAGCCACCCTCTGCACCGACTCCATCCTGTTCACATCCTTTTGAAGGTGCGGTCTCCAGAATTGCACACCATACTCCAAATGAGGTCGCACCAAAGACTTATACAGAGGCATTATCACCTCCTTTTTTCTGCTAGCCATTCCTCTCCGTATGGACCCAAGCATCCTTCTAGCTTTTGCTGTCGCCTTTTCTACCTGTTTAGCTACTTTAAGATCATCAGACACAACCACGCCTAGGTCCCGCTCTTCTTTAGTGGACAAAAGTACTTCACCTCCTATACTGTATTGCTCCCTTGGATTGCTGCAGCCCAAATGCATGACCTTACATTTTTTAACATTAAATCCCAGCTGCCAAATTCTAGACCATTCTTCAAGCTTAGCTAGATCCCTCTCATGTTATCTACACCTTCCTGGGTGTCTACTCTATTTCAGATTTTGGTATCATCTGCAAAGAGGCAAACCTTACCCGACAGCCCTTCCGCTATATCACTAACAAAGATGTTAAAAAGAATCGGACCAAGGACAGATCCCTGGGGCACACCACTGGTAACATCCTTCTCCTCAGAGTGAGCTCCATTTACTTGTACTCTTTGTCGCCTCCCACCCAGCCAATTTCTAACCCAAGCAGTAACTTTACGGTCCATCCCTAGGGTGCTCAGTTTGTTTATAAGTCGCCTGTGAGGAACAGTGTCAAAGGCTTTACTGAAATCTAAATACACCACATCTAGAGCTCTCCCTCGGTCCAACTCCCTGGTCACCCAGTCAAAGAAATCAATCAGATTTGTTTGACAAGACCTGCCTCTGGTGAATCCATGCTGCCTCGGATCCTGTAATCCGCTGGACTCCAGAAACCTCACTATTTTCTCTTTTAGCAGCGTTTCCAATAATTTACTCACCACCGAAGTTAAACTAACCAGCCTGTAGTTTTCAACCACATCCTTACTTCCGCTTTTGTGTAAAGGCACCACATGAGCCTCTCTCCAGTCCTTTGGCACCACTCCTGACTCCAACGAGGCATTGAAAAGGTCAGTCAGTGGAGTTGCTAGAACGTCCCCAAGTTCCCTCAGTATTCTAGGGTGTATCCCATCCGGTCCCATCGCTTTGTCTACTTTAAGTTGAGCTAGTTTCTCACGAACACAGTCTTCTGAAAATTGTTCAAGATGTCCCTCGCTTCTGTTCTTATTTGTGGGTGTTTTCTGAGGTCCTGCTCCTGGTTCTTCATCTGTGAACACAGAACAAAAATATTTGTTAAGCAATTCCGCTTTATCCTTATCAGCTTCTACATATTCGCCCCCTGCACCCTTGAGTCTGACAATACCACTTTTGCCCTTCCTCTTCTCACTAATATATCTGAAAAATGTCTTATCCCCCCATTTTATTGCATTGGCTATTTCTTCCTCCTTTTGAATCTTTGCCTTCTTGACTACTTTGCTAGCTTCTCTAAGTTTTTCCAAATACAGATGCCTGTCTTCCTCTCTCTGTGATCTCTTGTATTTCATGAAGGCCTCCCTCTTTTTCTTCACTTTTTCAGCTACTTCCTTCGAAAACCATTGCGGTCTCCTGTTCCTTTTGCCTTTATTTACCATTTTAACAAAAAGGTTGGTTGCCCTTAAAATGCCCCCTTTCAGTTTTGCCCACTGTTTTTCTACATCCCCCAGCTGTTCCCATCCCACTAAGGACTCCCTGAGGTATTGGCCCATCTTCGCAAAGTTAGTCTTCCTAAAGACTAAGATCCTCACCTTGGAATGGATTCTAACAGCCCTAGTCCTAATACTGAACCACACCATCTGGTGATCACTGGATGCAAAATGATCTCCCACTACAACATCAGAAACACTTTCACCATTGGTAAGCACCAAGTCCAGTATGGTCCCTTCACGTGTGGGGTCTGTTACCAATTGCCTGAATAGTTCTCCCTGTAGAGAATCCAGGATCTCCTTACTTCTAGATGATACTGCAGCAGGAATGTGCCAATCAACATCTGTCAATCAATATCACTCCGTGGCCTGCAGTCAAAGCTCTATTCATAACCACCGTCTGCATCTCCCATCCCCAGCCTGTGCTCACATGGAACAAACTCGCCATATCACATTTTTCCTTCTGGAATTCGCTCTCCCTTGCTCTCCGCCAAGAACAGTCCTATTTCAAATTTAAAGCCCTTGAAAATGCATCTCTTCTGTCTAGCCTATGACATTCCATCCTCCAACCTATGAGGATTAGTTCCTTTTGCCTCTGCTCCCCTTTTCTTTCCTCTTCTGTGGTGTGACTGTGTTCTTTCCTGTTGAAATTGTAATTCCTTTTCCATTTCTGGTTACTACTTTGTACTTTGCAACTCTGTAAACTGCTCTGATGTTACGAAGGGCAGTCAATCAAGTCTCGTAATAAAGATAAAGTCCTGTGTGTGGTTCCACAGCCCCTAGAGGGTAACCGAGGAATCAGAGTGGCTGGCCAAGGTACCCAGAACAGACACCGAGGCCTCCAGCAATGGATCTTGGACCCCCGAGACCCGTCTGTCAAGAACTCCCTCGCCTCGCTGACACCCAACCTAGTCACCCTGGCATCTGTATCGAAGGCTGCAACCCATGAATGGGAAGCCAGGATGATGGTATTGGAACACAGCATTTCTGCCTTCCTTGCCTCATACCAAGCATCTATGCCCAGCCCCACTGGCGCACGCTGTCATGCAGCAGACCCTGTTGAAAGAAAAGAAAATGTTTTAAACAAAGAAAAAGATGTGCACAAGCTGCAATATTCGGAGGAACCAGCTAGAGGGAGCCAGAGCGACTTCAGAGAGACTGAGGAGCCCTGCCCTGCTGGTCACGAGGAAAGGCCAGCCAGCTTCCAATCCTCGAAGGCAGGAGTGCTTCTTAAGGAGAGTGTGGAAGACTGGAGACAGGTCGGCAGGAAGGAGAAGAGGAGCAGCGAGAAGAGACAGAAGAGCAAGGAGGGCAGCAGGAGCAGCAGCGGAGAAAGAGAAGCAGGCCAAGGAGGCAAGTCCAGCAGAAGCAAGGGAAGGATCACTTGCAGCACAGAGAGAAAGAGGTTAGAATGGAAACCTGATTACTCTACCGCTAGCAAACCACCCCGAGTGGAAGGTGATTTCCCGGGAGCTGATGAAGGACCTGGGGAGGTCTCAGCTCAAACAAGAGAGAGAGCTGTTTGTCCACAGAGGCAAAAGCATTGCTACAACTGTAATCTAGAGTCAAACGAGAGACAGCTGGAGAACCCAAGCCGTGCTGCGCAGGCAAACCAGAAGCTAAGCTGGTACAGGCCCAGACCTTCACTTGGAGAAGGGATTCCAAGCTCACAAGGTAAACCATACTTTCCTGGAAAAAGATTTCAGAAATCTGCTGTATGGAAAAGACAGGCAGTAGAAGAAAACCGTTTGTCTGAGGGTTCCTATGATACAAGGTATGAAAAATGTTTACCTAAGAAGAAAGTTCTGAATGAAAAAATGTTTATATAGAGCTGCTATAAAACCTCTGAATAAAGAGGAATCTTTTCAGTATAAAACAGCACATAGCCGACGCCCTAGGCTTAGCCCGGAACATTGGGAAGTGATACAGGAACTGTATTAAAAGCCTGAATATATTTTGCCTGAAACCAGGGACACAGATTCAGAGGCTTCGGAGTATGAGCTGATGCAAGTGGAACTGGCAGGGGATGTTTCAGATCCAGAAATGGATTGTACATACTGTGTTACAGGAAGCCTAGAATCCTTGCCAGGCTTGTGAGCTGTGTAACTTGCTGAATAGAACATTCTTGTTTTGTATAAATAGCACCAGTCCTGTGAAAGTAACAGTTTTTGGTTTAAACCTGGGTTTTTACTTTTCCCCTGAAGTAAGGACATTTTGCTTTATAGTTGTATCCCAATCATTTGAACCATTGCGAAGAAGGGAAATAAAAGCCTTTATTTTTCCCACCACTCTGTGCAGTTGTTTTCATTGAAGATTGGTATCAAGGAAACTACTAGGACCAAGAGTCAATTGGGCCTTTGGAATACTAGCCAATCTCAACTTTATCTTTTTGTCTCTGACCTGCCCTGACCTTTACTAGCCACCAGGGTAGGACTTGTCACAAAGCTCTGAGACTGCAGGGACCACGATGCCAAGGACTTCCCAGGTCGCTGAAGAGATCCTCGAGCCGATCCTTGGCGAGGATCTTGATCCCGTTCCCAGTCCTTGAGAGCAAGATCCTCCACAGCAATTGCTTCTGGCTCCGGCTAAGCATCAGCCGCGGTTCACCAAAGGCCAGACCCAATGATGCCCTTTGAGCTGTCAGGCCTCGAGTCCTCGATGGAGGAGTCAGAGGATGAGGCTTCCCCGGAGACACGAGCACACCGTGACCTCCCCTCAGATCCATCCCACCAGCACTGAGGTGCTGGTCCCCGCCCGAGGGCACCTTGTTCCTCGAATTTGTCCGGAACATGGCAAAGGCATTGTCACTCGCCATGGAGTCTGAGGCAGAACCTTGCATGGATGAAGTCAAAATTCTCCAATATGAGGCCCCAATTAAGGAGGCCTTTATGGTCCCTGTCCTCTCCATCCTCGGGTGCCACCTCCTCTGAATGTCATGAAACAAAGTCATCGGTGCCGATTGTTAGCCAGTGCTTGGGCACTATGTACCAGGTCCAGCGCAGGTCCGGCTTCAGGAAGGTGCAACTCCCTCACACCTCCATATAGTGGTCAAGTCAGCCATGTGTCAACAGAAAAGCCAGAAGACTCACTCTTCAGTGCCCCTGGGCAGGGAGTCCCATGCCCTCAACGCCCTCAGTGTAAATGTTACCAAGGCTTGATGCTGGCTTGCTGCATACAAGCATATCAGCTGTATATTAGCATGTACCTCAGAGACCCAACTAAATAACTCAAGGGTTTCTTGGCGGGTCTCAGCGGGGACCATCTCCAGAGCTTCCAGACCCTCATGAAGTCTGTCACGGAGTGCTCGAGGTACTTGTCTCGAGCAGCCTACAATGGCTTTGAGTCTAATGCGAGGGTGGCCACCGCAGGCATTGGTGCCCAAAGTCAGGTCTGGCTCCAGGCATCAGACCTCGAGCAATGGGTCCAGGAAAAACTCCTCGACATCTCTTGCCTTGGTGAAAACCTCTTCGGCAAGTCAATGGAGGACAAGGCGGTGGAGAAAGAGACCAAATAAGTCACCAGGACTTGATTTCTCCAGGAAGACCTCCATTCTTCTTCCCAAGAAGAAACCACCAGAGAAAACGCCTCCCTTCCACTGGAAAGGCCAGCCTTACCGAGGCTATTCCCCATACCAAGTCCCCCAGACACCACAGCAGGGTAATTGGGGCAAGGGAGCAGGCCAGGGCCCATGCAAGCCTAAGGGCCCCAAGCCCCAGACACCAACTCCAGCCCAGACTGGTTCGGGGTTTTGCCTCCCAGACCATATCCTCTCCACCCATGGACCAGCTACCAACCGGGGGTGGCGGGCACCTGATTCATTTTGCCCACTGGTGGACTGCCATCATCACTGACTCCTGGACATTTCAGGTGGTCAGGGTAGGTTACCTCCTTCACCTGGACCAGACACCTCCCCCTTCTTCCCAGGAGAACCCCCTTGGACTCCCCTGCATCAGGCCGTGCTACTGCAGGAACTGACAGGCCTTCTCAGGGACAGGGCTGTAGAGTCCGTACCATACCACCTAAAAGGAAAGGGGTTCTACTCCAGTACTTTCTGCCCCAAAAGAACAGAACTAAAGCCCATCCTGAACTTGAGAAACCTGAACAAATCCCTGGTGTGGGAGAAGTTCAAAATGCTCTCCCTTGGAATATTGCTGCCCTACCTCCAGCAGGGAGATTGGCTATGCTCCTTAGACCTAATGGATGCTTATACCCACATCCTTATTCACCACAACCACAGGCAGTACCTAAGGTTCATGGTTCGGGGCGACCACTAGCAGTACAGGGTACTATGCTTCGACCTAGCCTCTGCACCGAGAGTCTTCACCAAATGCCTGGCAGTGGTGGCTGCCTACCTCCATCTCCAAGGGGCCTTTGTCTTTCCATACCTGGATGACTGGCTTGTAAAAGGAGACATGGCCTCAGAGGTGCAACAGGCCATGGCCCACACCGTCAAGGTCCTACAACACCTGGGATTCATGATAAACCACCCCAAATCCCACCTCACTCCAACACAGGACCTGGAGTTCATAGGGGCTTGTCTGGACACCCTCCAAGCCAGGGTCTTCCTCCCACTGGACAGTGCAGGTCGCCTCAGGGTCCTGGCAACAGAGGTGCAGTGCCATCACGGTGTGTCAGCACTGTCCATGCTCGACCTGCCATGACACATGGTTTCCAAAGTACATGTAGTCCCCAATGCCCACATATACATGTGGGCAGCTCAGTGGCGCTTCTGCTCACAGTGGACTCACGCCACGGGAAGCTCCGGGACAGGGCCTCAGTGACTCACTAACTAGTAGAGTCTCTCGATTTGTGGCAGGATGCACAGCACCTGCAGAAGGGCATGCCCTTTCAACATCCAAACCCCCAAAAGGTCCTCACTACAGATGCCTCCCTACTGGGATGAGGTGCCCACTTCGAGGAACTGCGCACACAGGGCAACTGGTCTCTTGAGAAGAGCCAGCAGCAAATCAACTTGCTGGAGCTCAGAGCCATTTTTTCTGGCGATCAGGGCCTTTCAACACCGCCTGTAGCACAAGTCAGTGCTGGTCCAAACAGACAACAAGGTTGCAATGTTCTACTTGAATAAACAAAGGGGCACAGGGTTTTACTACATCCTCCAGGAGGCAGTAGCCCTCTGCTCATATGTAATGAGCCAGGGAATGCTTCTTAGGGCTGTATACCTTCCGGGCCAGGACAGTGCCCTTGAGGACAGGCTGAGCCAGGGTCCTCCAGCCACACAAGTGGTGCCTAGTCCCCAGAGTGGCACAGTGGCTGTTCCAACTATGGGGAACCCCAAGTCTGGACTTCTTGGCCAGCCCAGCCAATGCTCAACTGCCCCACTTCTGTTATCCCCAACCGCACCCATCCCAGATAGCGGTAGATGCCTTCCTCATCTCGTGGTTGGAAGGCCTTCTGTATGCCTTCGTTCCCACACCACTAATCGCCTGGACCCTCTTCAAGATCCTGCAGGATGAGTCTCCATGATCCTGGTGGCCCCTCGGTGTCCCAGACAATCTTGGTTTCCCCTGTTGCTCTGTCTTTCGATGGAGATCCTGGTCCCTCTGTGGAGTGTCCCAGAACTACTGATCCAGGAGCAGGGCTCGCTTCTCCACCCCAACCTGGGATCCCTGTCACTAACAGCATGGCTGCTGAATTGGGTAGTCTTAGCACCCTTCAACCTCCCAAGGGAGATAGAGGAAGTCCTCTTGGCCTCTCGTAAGAACTCCACGAGATGAGCCTATGCCTTCAAGTGATACAGATTTTCAGTATGGTATGTGGAGCAGTGGGTTGACTCTTTCTTGTGCCAGGTGCACATGGTGCTGCAGTACTTGCTCCACCTCTCGTAGACCAGACTCAAGTCCAACTCGATCAGGGTACATCTGAGTGTGATCTCCGCACACCATCACTCTATAGAGGGCAAACCTTTTTTCGTGGAGCCCCTCATCACCTGATTCATGTGGGGCTTGCCGCTCTCTAAACCTCCCATCTGGCCTCCTCCTGTGGAATGGGATTAACGTGGTTCTGACTCAGCTTACCAAGCCCTTGGAAGGTTGTCTTCCTAGTGGCGCTCATCTCTGCCAGCAGAGTCAGCGAGCTGCAAGCCTTAGTGGCCAAGCCACCTTACACTAGGGTTCTACAAGAATAGGGTCATGCTTCGCACCCACCCAAAATTCTTTCCGAAGATGGTATCCACCTTCCACCTCAACCTCCGTGGCATAAATGCACAGGGGGAGAGCCTCTTTTAATTGAAAGCAAGTTCCGCTGCGAGGGGACATAGGATGAAGGTGAAAGGGGATAGATTCAAGAGTGATATGCGGAAATATTTCTTTACGGAAAGAGTGGTGGATCCGTGGAATAGTCTCCCACTGGAGGTGGTAGAGTTGAGGACAGTATCTGAATTCAAAAAGTGGAGTGGAGGAGTGGCCTAGTGGTTGGGGCAAGGTACTTCAGGCCAGAAGGTTGGGGGTTCAAATCCCACTAGAGGACAGCAACCTTGGGCCGGAAGGGCTGGGGTTTCTAGTCCCACAGATGCTCCTTGTGGTCTTGGGCAAGCCACTTAACCCTCCATAGCCCATGTTCCCTGTAAAATAGTTATCTCCAAGTTATAATGTCCTGTTCAATGTAAACCGCACTGATGCAGAATAGTGCGGTATATAAGAGAATGTAAATAAATAAAAAAGCATGGGACAAACACAGAGGATCTCTAAAGGTAAAAAGGGGACTGTTGAAGTTATTGATATGGAAGGACAGACTAGATAGGCCATGTGGTCTTTTTCTGTCATTTTTCTATGTTTCTATGTTTCTTTCCACAGCCCCATGCTGACAAGGATGGTGGCCATTCTTCATACTCTGGCCTGCAAAAGAACCCTGTCCTTCTACCTGCAGCATACCCAGGGCCACCACAAAGTCCCACAACATTTTGTTTTATATGACCCCAGTTGACTGGGGGAGGCTGTGACCAAGCAGACCCTGTCCACCTGGGTGGCAGACTGCATCACCTTCTCCCACAATCAGGCTGGTCTATCATTGGAGCACTAGGTCATGGTGCACAATGTAGGGCTATGACAACCTCTGTTGCAAGCTTACACTCGGTCCCTATGGCAGACATCTGCCGGGCCACCACCTGGTCCTCAGTTCACACCTTTGCATCTCACTACTGCCTGGATAGGGAGTCCTGTCGGGACAGTGCCTTTTGGCTAGGCCATATTCCATAATCTGTTTGGAGTTTAGGCAATTCCTGCTCTCTGACCCTTCTTGTTCAGGCTACCAGGGCCATGGGTCTCCCTGGACATTGGGGTCCTCAGAATCTTTCCTCGGATTCGCTTGTGGCTACTGTGATAAGGAAGCTTATCATAGCTCAGGAAGGAGCTATAGGAAAGGTGAAGTGACTATGAACAAGCAACCTGTCAGTTCTGGTAGAAATAAGAAAACAGAATTTTCCCATAAAAGACTACCAGTCCCAGAATGCACCAGGTTTCCAACAGCCATTAGAGGAGCTGAAGTGGGGAAACGTGTGTTCAATCAGGAGGGCTATGAGGTAATCCCCAAGCACTCATCTCAAAGGGCAGGGCCTGATTCAGCACAGCTGCGCTGTGCTAGGGTGGAGCACTCATCTAGGCAGAATAAAGGTAGAGTTTATTCTACAGAGAATCCTCATCCTCAGTATCATCTTCATGATCAGCTTGGATATCCTCATCTTGGACAGCTTCATCATCTGGAGGATCATCAGAAGCAGAAGCCAGAGCGGACGGACAGAGAGGGCAAGAAACCCTTTGGAAGAAAGAAGAGAAAAGCCTTTGGGAGGTCTAGAGGAGTCCGGAGCAGTACGTATACTGGGAGGCATTCCAAGGGCCAGCATACACCATTGGACTGGGGAAAGCCAGAGGAATGGTGCTACAGAGCTAGGAATCTCCAGACGGTGAGGGAGACGGCTGCACTTGGAAGGGACCCTAAGACCCGTGCCAGAAGGTATGTGAAGAGAGACCCAGTGTCCAGGGATCTGGATTGGAAGGCTGGACATAAGAACTGGACTACATACTGGCCAGGCTATATAGAGAGTAACTCTAACAGCAATGGAAGCTCAGGTATGAACACTGATCTATGCCCTAGCTATACCCTTGAAAGACAGCAGGGAAGCAAGTATTGTCCTGAGAGTGCTCCATTGAGAAATTCCTCTGTGCCAATCCATGATATTGAACCCATGATTGTTGAAGAAGGGGGAGAGGTTGCAGATGAAGGCTGTGTTTACATGGATTGCTCTCTGTCTAAACTCCTGTGGTAATTTTCTGTTACAAAGTACTACAACCATCACAAAGAAATACAAACTTGTTCTTTAATCTACTCAGAAAAGCTCCTGAATAGGATTTTGAGCCATGCAGTAGAAAGCAAGCCAGCTAAGGGGTTTCAGCTGGGTAACTGCTAGCAATTGAGCCTTATCTAATTGCTTGTGAGCTCTGAGGGAATCACTTCTGAGTCTATGTGGGAAGATATAAGAAGTTAACCTGAAAAGAACAGTTTTTCCCTTCTTTGTGGATTTTGTTTGTTGTTTGATACACTGCTAAGAAAATATTAGCTAAAGCCTACAGAAAAGACCAGTTTGTTACCAACCAGGTCTTCTTTTGCTTTGATTGCCTGACAAGTTCAACTGTTTTCCTGATTTTGTTTTTCTAAGTTTAACACTGAAAGCAAGTATCCTGTTTTATGTGCTACCAAGCATATCTGTGTTGGGAGAAATAACCCCATAAATAAATATCTTATTGGCTTTACCCTCAAGCACAACTAATTATTGTGAGCAGCTGTGTCTGGTGTGAATGGACTGCATTGCCCACAATCCCTTGCAAATCATATTGATATATGCACTTGCCAAGACTGTGAACATTCTCACCCAGGCAGCCGTCTGACACTACTGACAGCTGGGCTGTATTTTTTCTACAGGTTCTCAGTAGCCTGTAGCTAGGGAGTCCCATATGTGAGGACTGACTTCCTGTTTGTTACTGGAGAAAGCATAGTTACTCACCTGTAACAGGTGTTCTCCACAGACAGCAGGACTCAGTCCCTACAACCCTCCCTCCTCCCCTTGGAGTTGCTGTATAATTTTTGCCATCTTCTTTTGTCGGCTCTAGCTATGTCATCTGCTTTCAGTAGAAAGGAAAAGGTATCAGTGCCACTGTACAAGTCGCTGGTGTAGCCTCACTTGGAATACTGTGTTCAGTTTTGGAAACATATCTCGCAAAGGATATAAAAAGACTGGAAAAGATTCAGAGGAAGATGACCAAAATGATTTGTAGCCTGTATCAGGAGATGTATGCAAAGAGACTTGAAGACCTAAATATGTACACTCTGGGGGAGAGAAGGGACAGGGGAGATATGATTCAGACCTTTAACTACTTAGAGTATTAATGAACAAACAAATCTCTTACAAAGAAGGAGAAGTTGTAAAACTAGAGGGCATAACATGAAGCTTCAAGGGTGTAAACTGAAAGGCAATGTCAGGAAATACTTTTTCACTGAAAGGGTGGTGGATGCTTGGAATGCCCTCCCGATGGAAGTAGTGGGGGCAAACACAGTGACAGAATTCAAAGTGGCATGGGACAGTGGATCCCTTATATAGCAACAGGATAAAATCAAAACAAACAATCTCTTATATATCAACAACAGGGCCGGATTTACCCATACGCCATGTACGCCATGGCGTAGGGCCCACAGCTTGCAAGGGCCCACAAGAGTCCCCATCCCTCGCTCTCTAGAGAGAGTTTAAAGTCCGGCAGAGATTTTTCCGTGGTAGCGAAAACGCCGAAGTCGCAAGCTCGGCCAGAGACGCGCCTTCCCAGGCCCCCGTCTCCCGCCGCAGTGAACATGGGGCTCCGATTTCTATGCTGCCTCCGATGGCGGCGGCCATCTTACCCGGCTCCTCTTCACTTCCTGAGCCGTCGACGTCACTTCCGGCCAGCGTCAGCCTTCCCCTCGCTCCAAAGTGACAGCGCCGACCGCCTGCCTCAGCCTCAGCCTCAGCCTCAGCCTCCACGATGCCGGCAGCCTGCTCAGCTACACCAGGTCCGGAAGCGGTAGGTGCGGTCATGCTTATGGCGAATTCTTACGCTTCGAGCGGAGCGGAGCGGGGCGGGGGGGGGGCCGCGGGGGGGGGGCCGCGGGGGGGGGCACGGGCACAGTCGGGGGCTCGAGCACAGTTGCAGCAGAACGAACACACTGACATCACGCCCATCGCGAGGACAAGGCACATGCAAACCACGCGAGCATTACCGGGGGTAGTCCTTGCCTGTCTGCTATTGGTTTGTTTTCCTTGATTTCCTTGAGGCTTCCCAATTGCCCCTGGCTTCTCTGTACTGGGGTTGCTAGTGCTACTGCTTAGGCTACAGGCTACAAGCTCAGGGGTTTTTCCTGGTATAACTTACCTAACTTAGGCTTCAGGCTGCGCTGCATGTAGGTTAGTGCATATAGACTTGAGGCTGCATATAGGATACCTGACCTAAAACTGGTCCGTCCACTCATCTTCATGAGGTTCTAACTGCATGCATCAAAAGCTTTTTTTTTGCCTGTCCGCTATTGGTTTGTTTCCTTGAGGCTTCCCAATTGCCCCTGGCTTCTCTGTACTGGTTGCTACTGCTTACTAAGTGCTTAGGCTACAGGCTACAAGCGCAGGGGTTTTTCCTGGTAGAACTCAAGCGCTCTCAGTCTCTCTAAGTCCCCCCTTACAGTAGTCATGAAAAAATATGAAAGTGGCGCATCTAAACGAAAAAAGAAAATGCTAGAAAACGAATCGACCACCAAAATTCCCAAGATTACCAGCTTTCTTCTTCCATCGACGAAAATTCAAGCTGTCTCAGAATCAGAATTTTTGAATGTGAATGACACGGCTACTCCACATCTTTTGGATACTACTGACACTACTCCTCAAACTTCCGATACTGCTGATGTTACTCCACAACCCGATGTACCTGAGGAGAATATTTCTAGTTCTCCACCACCACCACCTCATGATGTGGGTCTCTGGAAAACATTCCTTCCAGCTTCTGACGTCGATTATTGGATTGTTAATGGTCCAGCTGCATGTCAACATCACGATGATAGTTTCATGTCATCAGAAAGAACTATGGGAAATAGAACACGCCGTTTTGCGAAGGAATTTCTTTACGGACGAAAAGCAAATGATGAGAAGTATTACCGAGACTGGCTGCTTTATTCGCCATCAAATGGGAACATTTACTGTTTTTTCTGTAAGTTGCTTTCAAGGTCCACGTCGCAGTTTGCCTCCTGTGGATTCAACGATTGGAGCAACTGCGGTAAAGTGATCAAGCTTCACGAAAGTAGTGCAGAACACCGAGCATCACTCAGTTCCTGGTTAGCACGTGTTTCAGCGAAAGGGTGCATCGACGAAAAGCTTCAGAAACAGATGAACGAAGAGAAGATATATTGGCAGTCAGTTCTTCGGTGTGTTGTTGAAGTGATAAAGTTCCTTGCTCAACGTGGCCTAGCATTTCGAGGAGATACCGAATTATTTGGTTCTGTGCAAAACGGAAACTATCTGGGAATTTTGGAACTTTTAGCCAAATTCGACCCCTTCCTTGCCGACCATATATCTCGTTTTGGAAATAAAGGAAGTGGAAAAATTAGCTATTTGTCTTCCACTGTATGTGATGAACTCATCGAGCAAATGGGACAAGACGTGTTGGCTGTCATTTTAAATGAAATTCACGACGCGAAGTACTATTCCATATGTATTGATTCCACTCCAGACGTTAGTCACATTGACCAACTAACTTTTATTGTGCGCTACGTTAACAAGTTTGGTGAAACAACTGAACGGTTTCTAAAATTCTTTCCAATTGAAAGTCACAAAGCCGACAGCCTTTACCAAGATGTGTTGAATATACTAAATGAAATGTCATTGTCTCTGGATAACTGCCGAGGACAAAGCTACGACAACGCAGCAAACATGGCTGGGAAATACGCCGGTCTCCAAGCAAAACTGAGGGAAATTAACCCAATGGCTGACTACATACCTTGTGCAGCACATTCATTAAATTTGGTGGGAGTTGCTAGTGTAAATTGCTGTCTGGACGCTGTTAACTTTTTTGGTCTCGTCCAAGAACTGTATGCGTTTTCGGTTGGTTCAACAAAGCGGTGGAGTTCATTGACATCAGGACTCACACCGAACGAAAATGGACGAATTCTGACTTTGAAAACTTTATCATCTACCCGTTGGCATTGCCATTCAGAGTCCGTGAAAGCACTACATCTCAACTATGCCAACATCTATACTATGCTGAATAGTATCGCAGAAAATGAAGACGAGAAGGGTGATGCCCGACGCTTAGCAGCAGCCTTGGCGGGTAAAATGTGTCTGTTGGAAACCGCATTCATGTGTGTTCTGTGGCACAAGATCTTGCAGCGATGTCAAAAAATCAACACTGCCTTGCAAAGTGTGTCTATTGACATCAGTGTCGGCGTTTCTTTGTTTACTTCTTTGGAAACATTCGTTGCTGGAATGCGTGATGACTTCGACAACCTGGAGAAAGAAGCAAAAGAGCTCATGGAGGACATCCAACAAGACTACACCTCTCGTTTCATTCGGAATCGACCAAAAAGATGCCAGGTTTTTGAAGAAGCAGGTGAGCCGAATGCTGCTTTACAAGGTGCACAAAAATTCCGTGTTGAGAGTGTATATGTCATACTTGACAAACTGCTTGCATGTTTATCTCAACGCCGGAATGCTTACAAGCAGATTTCTGAAGACTTTGCTTTCATCAAATCACTGAAGGAGAATGATGTTGGCTCTCTCAGAGAAGATGTAATCCATTTGCAGCAAAAATACAATTGTGATCTGGAAAGCGGGTGTGAAGAGGAATTTGTGGCATTTTCTGGAATGGCCGCGGATTTGAATTTGGATCGTAACCCCCAAAACCTACTGAAATGGCTGAAAAAAAATCCTGTAGTGGATTCAACATTTCCGAATGTTTCCACTGCCCTCCGCTTGTTTTCAACGCTTCCCGTGACTATCTGCGAAGGGGAACGTTCTTTTTCAAAGCTTTCCCTGATAAAAAATAGATTTCGTTCTACGATGACGCAGAAAAGACTGAATTCTCTGGCAGTCATGTCAATTGAAAATGACGTTACTTCTGCGTTGACTTTTGATACAATTATTGAAAAGTTTTCACAAACTAAATTGCGAAAGAAAACATTTTTGTAAGTGGTAACTGGGCTGATGGGGGGTTAGGACTGGTAATGGGTTATAGGGGGGGCTTAAACTGAAAATGGGGTGATGGGGGGTTAGGACTGGAAGTGGGTTGATGGGGGGGGCTAGGACTGGTATTGGGTTGGGGGGTTGCTAGGACTGCAAATGGGCTGATGGGTGGCTAGGACTGGAAATGGGCTGATGCAGGGACTAGAAGGGAATGGATGCTGGGTGAGGCTGGAACTAGAAGGGAGCTGATGTTGGGGGAGGATTAGAATGGGATGGGGCTGGAAGAGTAAAATGGAGAAGGGAAAAATATTTTGTGTGGGAGGGATAAAAAATCTACAATTGGCCGGGTACTGGGAGAGTAAGTGGGGATTGAGGATGGAGGGGTAAAATTTGAGTGGATGAAATAGGAATGAGGAAAGAGCAAAAGGAGAAAGATTAGTATGTTAAAGCAGATGTAGAGAGAGAATGGAAAAAAAACTAGAAGAGAGAAGAAAGGACAAATGGACAGCAGACGATGGAGAGTTAGCAGAAGACACGAAGAAACCAGAAGAAAGTGGCTGGAGCAATTGCAGCTGGAAAAAAATGCACAAAAGGTAGAAAAATATCTCTTTATTTTGAATTTATTAATTGGAATATGTCAGCTCTGGTAAATGTGCATCATTAAAGTCTGCGCTTTGTTTAGTACAAGAACAAATTAATGTATAGTTTTATTTCTACAGTGTTGTACATTCCAAGTTTGGCTTTTGGGATTCCCAGTTTAATTATTGTCTTCCTGTTTCTAAATTGTGATTACTTGTTTGGTGATGGTCTATGTTCTGCATGTGTAACTGAGCTGAGGTGTTCTGTTTATATAATTCCTATTTGACATTGCCACTTGTTCTCTTTCCCCAGTAGGTCATGTTTTGTTGTTCTCTGAAATGTATTGGTTTAATATTTGCAGTGTTGCCTTTTGATTGGTAGAGTATGGTGCTTTGTAAGTCCTGGTAGTGCTGTTAGGATATGGCAGGTTTGCTATGGGTTGGCACTGGATTATAGTAATGTAGAAATCTTTTAGTCTTTCTTTATCCATACACTCATTAAGAGGCACGTTTACTAAAAGTTAGTATATGGTAACATTATGCAAATAGTTATGCAAATGAGGCCCCTTATGCAAATGAGGCCCCGCACCCCCCTTGGGCCGCCCCTGCTGGGGGCCCACAATTTTTGTTGGCGTAGGGCCTCACTCAAGGTAAATCCGGCCCTGATCAACAAATAGGAGTGACCTACACGGAGCAGTGGGTAACCCCTAAACAAAGGCATGGGGAGGGGCAACCTGCACGGAGCAACAAGTGCACCTACTCTTGCTGCCTTGCTGGGCAGACTAGATGGACCATGTTGGTCTTTATCTGCCATCATATACTATGCTACTATGTAAGATGGCACCCTTGGCTGGAAGGGGACCACGCATGCGTGATGAATTCTCCCAAAGGCTTTCTTTGAAAACTGGTGAGATACTTCTGCGGGGGCTCCATCAGCATCGATGTCACCTATATGTGAGGACTGATTCCTGCTGTCCCTGGAGAACTCCTGTTACAGGTGAGTAACTACACTAACCTTCCTACTACAAGAAATTCCCTTAAGAACAAGCACCCAAGAAATTCTGGCAGTGATGGGAAAAAGTACAAATATAGGGAGCATAAAATTCCTGGGTAGGATATGTGACTCCACCCAAGAAAAACTGATGGCTCTGTATATGTGCCTTCATGATGTAAAGCCTGGGACACTCCCGAAAGTGTGCCAGATGCTGAAGCCATTCCCTGAAGGTTATAGTGGTCGAAGATACTAGTGTTACCTTTGAGCTGTCAGTAGATGGCAGTGTAGTAGCAAAAGAGCTCACAGACGAGCATAGCAGACTTAAAGCAAGTACTAAACCCCTCAAACTGTTTCTACAGAAGCTGCATCGCTTATACGTGTAGCGAGAAAAGTATTTGAAAACAGTCAAAAGGGTCAAAGAGAAAATCAGCTTTATAAGCTCCTTGTGGTCTTGGGCAAGCCACTTAACCCTCCATAGCCCATGTTCCCTGTAAAATAGTTATCTCCAAGTTATAATGCCCTGTTCAATGTAATTTCAGTTTGTTCAATGTAAACCGCCCTGATGCAGAATAGCGCGGTATATAAGAGAATGTAAATAAATAAATAAATTTAAGGACTTTTTCAGGAAAACTGTCAGTTCCTAGTGGGGAAGATAATTATGAAAACTGAATAGAGCAAACCATTCAGATGGTGCAAGAGTATAATTGCTTTTCAGTGGAATGTGAGGTTACTTATCTGTAACGGGGGTTCACCGTGGACACCAGGATAAGGGATCCCCACCTGGTGACATCATCCAACGGCACTATTCAGATGAAATTACAGAGCTTGGAAAGCATTTGCCAGTGAGCCCTACCCACCGACCTGCCCCTACCTGGGCCAGTCTGTCCTAGTGGATTCCTTGCAGGTAGGAAGGCAGGCGTCAAAATATGCTGGCTCTTCATCCAGGGGAGGTGGACGGGAATCCGTGGCTGACTTATACTGCTGTCCATTGAGAACCCCTGTTACAGGTAAGTAACCTCACTGTCGCCTTGGACAAGCAGGATGCGTCAGCCACAACTGGTGACTCCATAGCTGTGACCGTCTGGCCTGAGGTGCTTCATTGGATGAAGTGATGAGTTAGAGGAGGCCGGTACACATTGGAGCAAGTGCAAGGTGTCTTTATTATGGGCAGAGCCCAGTGTGCAACAATGGAACAACACAATATCTTGAGCAGGCCTTGTTACCCAATATAGTGGCCAGTTTACATCATGAACAAACAACATTGTAAACTAACAGCGTGAACAAAAAAAAAAGGTGCAGGCAACTCTGCATATTGGAGTCTGTAACGGTGCATGTCTTGAGTCTGAATGCAAGGTTCGGGCTGGGTATTACGGCTGTCCCCTGGCTTGGGCCCGCCGTGGCTGCACTGAGGATGGAATGCCCGAAGTTGCTGTCTAGGCATACCAGGACATTCAGGCAGTAGTGCTGTGAAAGGTGCTTATTATGGAGGACAAGGGGGCGGCTCTGCAGATATTCCACACCAGGACTGCCTTGAGGTTTGCCAAGGTGGTTGCCATGGCCTGGAGCTGGTGGGACTGCATGGTTCACAGTGGTTGCGTATTGGCTTGTGTTTTCTATCAGAGGATCTCTAAAGGAAAAGAGAGGACTATTGTAGTAGTTGATATGGAAGGGCAGACTAGAACATAGAAGAACATAAAATATGCCATACTGGGTCCAGGGGCGGCCAAAGGGGGGTGCAGGGCCATGTGCGGAGACTCGGTGCGGGGCCTCATTTGCATAAAGGGCCTCATTTGCATAAATATTTGCATAATGTTACCATACACTAACTTTTAGTAAACATGCCTCTTAATGAGTGTATGAATAAAGAAAGACTAAAAGACTTCTACATTACTATAATCCAGTGCCAACCGCCAGACACATTGGGAACTACTACAAACACTGCCCATTTAGAACCCATAGCAAACCCGCCGTATCCTAATAGCACTACCAGGACTCACAAAGAACCATACTCTACCTATCAAAAGGCAACACTGCAAATATTAAACCAATACATTTCAGAGAATAACAATACATGACCTACTGGGGAAAGAACAAGTGGCAATGTCAAATAGGAATTACATAAACAGAATACCTCAGCTCAGTTACACATGCAGAACATAGACCATCACCAAACAAGGAATCACAATTTAGAAACAGGAAGACAATAATTAAACTGGGAATCCCAAAATCCAAACTTGGAATGTACAACACTGTAGAAATAAAACTATACATTAATTTGCTCTTGTACTAAACAAAGCACAGACGTTAATGATGCACATTTCCCAGAGCTGACATATTCCAATTAATAAATTCAAAATAAAGAGAGATTTTTTTACCTTTTGTGCATTTTTTTTCAGCTGCAATTGCTCCAGTCACTTTCTTCTGGTTTCTTTGTGTCTTCCGCTAACTCTCCATCGTCTGCTGTCCATTTGTCTTTTCTTCTCTCCTAGTTTTTTTCCATTCTCTCTCTACATCTGCTTTAACATACTAATCTTTCTCCTTTTGCTCTTTCCTCATTCCTATTTCATCTACTCAAATTTTACCCCTCCATTCTCAATCCCCACTTACTCTCCCAATATCCGGCCAATTGTAGATTTGTCTTCCCTCCCACACAAAATATTTTTTCCCTCTCCATTTCACTCTCCCAGCTCCATCCAATTCTAATCCTCCCCCAACATCAGCTCCATTCTAGTTCCAGTCCCACCCAGCATCCGCTCCCTTCTAGTCCCCGCATCAGCCCATTTCCAGTCCTAGCCCCCCATAAGCCCATTTCCAGTCCTATCCTAGACCCACCATCAGCCTATTTCCAGTCCTAGCTCCCCATAAGCCCATTTCCAGTCCTATCCTAGACCCACCATCAGCCTATTTCCAGTCCTAGCCCCCCATAAGCCCATTTCCAGTCCTATCCTAGACCCACCATCAGCCTATTTCCAGTCCTAGCTCCCCCATCTATTTCCAGTCCCATCCGAGTCCCTCCATCAGCTCATTTCCAATCCCAGACCCCATGAGCCCATCAGCCCATGTCCAATCCTACTCCCCTCCACTCAGCCCATTTCCAATCCAAGCCCCCCATGAGCCTACTTCCAGTTCTAGCCCCTTCATGAGTCCATTTCAATCCAAACCCCCACTACAGCCCATTTCCAATCTTAGCACCCCCCAACAGCCAATTTCCAGTCCTATTCTAGCCCCTCCATCAGCCCATTTCAAGTCCTAGCCCCTCGCCAATTCACCCATTTCCAGTCCTAGCTTCCTCCCCCTCACAACCCATTTCCATTCCAAGCCCCCATCCCCATCAGCTATTTGCAGTTGAAGCCCTCCTTCCACTCAGCCCATTTCCAGTCCTAGCAACCCCCCCAGCCCATTACCAGTCCTAACCCCCCATCATCCCATTTTCAGTCCTTGGCCACCCCATAGCCCATTTCTAGTTCTTAACCCCCCATCAGCCGATTACGTCCTAACCCCCCCATCACCCTATTTCCAGGCCTAGCCCCCCCCATCAGCCTATTTCCAGTCTTAGCCCCCCATAGCCCATTACCAGTCCTAATCCCCCATCAGCCCATTACCAGTCCTAACCCCTCCCATAGCCCATTAACAGTCCTAACCCCCATCAGCCCATTTCCAGTCTTAGCTCCCCCCATAGCCCATTACCAGTCCTAAACCTCCCCATCAGCCCACTTTCAGTCTTAGCCCCCCCTACCCCCTTACCAGTCCTAAACCTCCCCCTCAGCCCATTTCCAGTCTTAGCCCCTCCCCATAGCGAATTACCAGTCCTAACCCCCCCATCGGCCCATTTCCAGTATTAGCACCCCCCCCTGGCCCATTACTAGTCCTAACCCTCCCCTATCAGCCCACTTCCAGTCTTAGCCTCCCCCCCCCCCCATAGCCACTGGTACCAGTCCTAAACCCCCTTCCCCCCTATCATTCCAAGTTTAAAAAAACAACAAAAAAAACCAGCTGCTTCTGCCGCGGCAGCATCAAGAGTGCCGCCGCGGGGCCCCCCCTCCTGCCTGGCAGAGCCTCCCCCCTGCCCGGCAGAGCCGCTCAGTCCCTGCATCGTAGGCTAGCATCATCCCCGAACGCGGGCTTCTTTTCAGAGCAGCGAGAGTTTCCTTTCTCGCGGCTCTGTTAATCCCGCCGGGGCTGATGGGATTTCCCATCAGCCCCGGCGGGATTAACAGAGCCGCGAGAAACTCTCGCGGCTCTGAAAAGAAGCCCGCGTTCGGGGATGAAGCTAGCCTACGATGCAGGGACTGGGCGGCTCTGCCGGGCAGGAGGGGGGGCCCCGCGGCAGCACTCTTGATGCTGCCGCGGCAGAAGCAGCTGTTTTTTTTTTGTTTTTTGTTTTTTTAAATTTTGGGATGAAGAATGCTTTTTGCGCGGGGCCCCCTGAAACGCGGGGCCCTGTGCAAAAAACATTCTTGCTCAATGGACGGGCCGGCCCTGACTGGGTCAGACCAAGGTCCATCAAGCCCAGTATCCTGTTTCCAACAGTGGCCAATCTAGGTCATACGTACCTAGCAGTTTCCCCAAGACTAGACAGCCCATGTGGTCTTTTTCTGGGTTTCTATGAGTAACAGAAGGGTATGCAGGCAGAGATCCACTGTGAGAGTGTTTGTTTTGTGACTGTGCTCCTTGGCTTGTTGGGATCAATGGAGACAAAGTGTTGTGTGCCTCTCTGAAAGGGGATGGTTCTTTCAATGTAGATCTGCAGTCAGGAGTGTGAAGTCCTGGATGGAGTGCGGCAGTGGGTAGAAGGAGGGTAGAACAAAGGCCAGACTTTTGTAGAACGAGGAGGCCTCCTTAGGCAAGAATCTTGGGTTGGTTCACAGGATTGCCCAGTCTGGGTGGATCTAAGTGTCTGGCTGGTGGGCTACCAGCACTTGCAGTTTGCTGATTCTTCGGGCGGATATGATGGCAACTAGGAAGAGTACCTTCCAGGTGAGGAGTTTGAGTGGTGTGTCCCTGAGTCTCAAAGAATTCTTTTGTGAGCCAGTGCAGTATGAGATCCAGGTTCCATGGGGTACTGGCTGCCGGATGGGGGCTGGAGGGTGGCAAGGTCCTTTTATGAACTGGGAGACCAGGGGGTGGGTGGAAATTAGCTAACTGTCCAGGTGTTCATGAATGGCTATGATGGCTGACAGGTGCACCCAGATGGACACCGTCTGGAATCCCGCGCTGGCGAAGGTAGTGAGATAATGCAGGAGCTTTGGGATGGGGCAGGAGAACAGGTCCAGGGCTGAGGTTACACACCAGGCATCATAGCGGTTCCACATCAGGTTGTATGATTTCCAACTGGACTCCTGGCGGCTAGGATGAAGTGTTGAACCTCCGTGGTGAGGTGGAGGGAGGAAAGTCTCTTACCCTAACAGCCTGGAAACTGAAAGGCTAAGTGTGGCTAGGTTGGGGTGTAGCATTTTCCCATCATCCTAGGTGATGAGGTCTGGTGTCTGCAGCAGCGGGTGTGGTGGGCAGACAGAGGCAGTGCAGGTAGGGGTACCACATCTGCCTTGGCAGCATGGGGCGATGAGAATGACAGAGGCATGGTTACTGGTAATCTGGATGGTTTTAGAAATGAGTGGGGTCAGGGATTCACTTATAGAAAGCGAGTTCCCCAGTGCAATTTAAAGGCATCAGAGGTTAGGCTGTGCGCCAAGGGCCATTTGGAGAAAAACAGGTCGCACTTGGCAGTGGCTTTGCTGGTGAAGAGGTCAATCTACAGTTGCCCCCATCTCTGGAAGAGGGTGTTGGTGACCGTGTCATTGAGCACTTATTCATGAGGCTTGAACTGCTGAGAAGGTCCACCAGCAAGTTGTGTTCACCCAGCAGATAGGAGGCTGTAGGAAACAGCCCTGGGCTGTCGTGAAGATCCACACTCTGAGGGCTTCCCAGCATAGGGGTAGGGACCCCATGCCCCCTTGTTGATGTAAAACATTGCAACCTAGTTGTCTGTCTGTACCAGCACTACCTTTTCGGAGATACAGGTGGTGATGACTTGTAGGGCATACCGAATGGTGCGCAGCTCAAAGTTGATGTGGTAGGTTTTTTTCCTTTGATGTCCAGACCCCTTGAGTGCAGAGGTGGTGAAGGTGGTCAGCCCACTGTTGTGGAGGCATTCGTGATGATGGCGAGGCTGTGTTGGAGTTGTTGCAGGGGGCATCCCTGGATGAGGTGTTCCTGGAATGTACATCAAGCAAGTCCTGCCCCTACTCTCTGGTCCATGCTGATCTTGGCTGACAGGGCTGGGAGTGTTGTGTCCAGTTGTAGTGTAGGTACCATTGCAGGGTGTGCATCTGGAGCTTGGCTAGTGATATGACCGCCATGGTTGCTGCCATATGACCAAGGAGTCAGAGGAGCGTCATAGCTGTACTATGTTGGCCATCACAACAGACCTGATTAGGTGGGGTCTATATTTCTGCTCTGGTTAGGACAGGATGCAGCTGCACGGGTTCCTTCAAAGAGGTGGGAAGGCTCCGCACTAGTTTCACTTTTATTTAAACTTAATATTGCTAGCACAGCCGCAATTCTCTAAGAGGCAGGAGCTGCGGCTGCCAGGGAAAAAGAGGGTGAGTCTGCAGGGAGCTAACATGGGGGAGGAGGGGGCTGGAACGGAACTGACATGAGGGGAAGGTGGGGTCTGCAATGAGGCTGACACAGAGGGAGGAGGAGACTGGAAAGAAACTGACACAGAAAGGTGGGGTCTGCAAGGGAACTGACATGGTGGAAAGGTGGGGACGAGAAGAGAGCTGACATGGGGGGAAAGAGGGGGATGGAAAGAAGATGATACCTGGGGATGCTACTGGAGTGGAACTGGAAGGTGATTACACTAGGGAAGGGAGGAGAGGGATGGAAGGGAACTGACTTCTGGGGATGGGACTGGAAGGGAGCTGACATTTGGGGATGGGACTGGTAGGTGGCTATGTAATGTGGGTGGGGGCTGAAAGGGAGGGAACACTGGCACTGGGATGGGATTTGGACTAGAAGGGGCTGGACAATGGGGAAGGAGGGAGACTGGAAGGGAATGAACACCAGTGGCAGTCCTGGGAATGCAAGGGGGTTAAAATTGGAAGGTACTGGGAGGGCGGATTGGAAAAGGGAGCTGATAACTAGGACTGGAAATAGGCTGATGGAAGGAAGTGAAGAAAACAAAAGAAGAAACAAATGGCAGATGGACTATAGACCATAGAAAAAGAGCTAAGAGAAGACAGGAAAGCAGAAGCCTCGGATCAGGACCAGCATGATCAGAGAATAAAATGGTCAGACAACAAAGGTAGAAAAAAAAATATTTTCAATTTAGTGATTGGACTTTGCATGATCTTTATGGAGAACTGCATCTCTTATTTATCTGATGTTTCTTGGGGATTCAGTTTAATTTTTGTCTACATATTTTTATTTTCACTTCAGGTTGTAGTCACTTATTCTGTACTTGGTGAGGGTCTGTGTTCTGATTGTGTGACTGAGGCCATGTGTTCTGTTAATATGAAGTTTGTACATAGGAATCTATACTGTAGTAATTTGACTTGTTCAGCTTTTCAAATAGGTATATGGATGTTTCTAGGGATTGCAGCAATATTTATAGTGCATCGTTTATCTGGGTAGATCCCTTATGTGAGTTTTGGAAGTTTATCCTGGTATGGTATGATAGATTTGGCCTTGTAGATCTTTGGTGACTTTTGTAGGGTTTTATGTTAGTTCCCAATACGTCTGTTACTGATGAATGTTTGTTAGATGACCAGAAACATATATATATATTTAAAAATATATTGAGTTCTGTGGGTGAATGTCCTACTTCTGCTCTGCTTCCATTGTTGAGGGAGAGGTTTCTGTGGATGCAGAATATATATTCAAAAAGATAAAGCAAGAACCATAACACAGTTTATAACAAAATAAAATGAGTTATAATTTTATAATTTGGTACTGTAAACTGCTGCGGTTCTCAATTTTTCTTTTAGCTCCTTGGTGTGCGAGCATCTTGGATTTCCTTTGGTTTTTTTGCAAAATATATATTTACATTAACACCAGGTTGGGCCAGTATGTGGTTCGCAGTATGCTCTTCTATCACCCTCCACAAAACCCACCTACAAAAACCATGCAGCCGAGTGGTTCACTGTTGACCTGCATGAATCATTAGTATACCTCAGAAAGCTTGAACGTCACTGGCGACGCTCTTGGCTTATCAACGACTAAGCTGCTTATCTGAATAATCTACAACAACATCGAAGAGCTGTCAACCACAAGAAAAAAGAGCACCACACCAGCACCCTCATGCACTCCCTTAATAAATCTTGTGAGCTCTTCAGCCTCATTAAATCCCTTACAAAAGATACAGAAGCCTTTGCTGCATACTTTCAGAGTAAAACAACATCAACAACAGCCAACTCAGATTGGCCTGATCTTAAATGCTCACCCAGGTATCTCCCCCCTGCCAATGACACACTGTTACCCACACTAGAGTCCTTTTATCCATACTTTCCCGAGCAAATAAAGAGGATCATCGGTGGAATCAACACCACCACTTCCCCAAAGGACCCATGTCCAGCATTTTGGATCAAGCAAACACGAACGAACCTCAGCACAGTCATCGCCAGAATCACTAACCTCTCACTCTCTGAAGGCATCCTTCCACCACCACTTAAAACTGCCTCCATCAGGCCACTGCTAAAGAACAACAAGCTTGACCCTTCTGAGATCAGTTCCTACAGACCTATCTCCAGCCTCCCCTTCCTAACCAAAATACTAGAAAAGATCATCCACCAACAAACCCAGGACCACATCGGCTCCTACACGCCTCTGGACCCACAACAGCATGGGTTCCGCCAGCAACATGGTGTGGAAACCCTACTGACGACTCTCCTGGACAGACTCTACACAGGCTTAGACAAGAAGAAACAAGGATCATCCTGATCTTCATGGACATAGCCTCTGCCTTCGACACAGTCAACCACAATCTTCTACTCACCTGCCTGCATCAAAAAGGTATAAGGAACCTAGCCCTCAACAAGTCCGCATAGAAACTCAATCTTCCAGACCATTCCAACAGACGCAAGAAGTCCCACAGGGATCATTCCTCTCCACCCTGCTTTTCAACATATATATATATAGCCAATCTGTGCCATTATACAATTGTTCAACATATACTACCACATTTACACCAATGATGTATTGCTATACACCCCTTTCTCCATAGACAGCCCTGACTACTCTTCCATCGCAGAATGCTTCAATGCAGTCTCAGATTGGCTCACTACCCACAATCTGATGGTCAACAGCAGAAAGTCGGAGGCCTTATTTATAACCAAAGACCACACTTTTACCGCACCAACTTCCCTCAGGGTAAAAGACTTTGATCTCATGGCCAAGCAAGAGGTACGCTATCTTGGAATCACATTGGACCAACATCCTAATTGGGAAGCCCACATACAAAATGTCACCAAAGCAGTCTACCATAAACTGAGAACCCTCTGGCATCTATGCCCTCTCCTCGAGCCCTCAGATTACCGCAGTGTTTGCCAAGCCCTCATGTTTCCTCACTTGGACTACTCCAACATAATTTTCCATGGCCTGCCAGAGCACGCTCTCCAACCATTACAACTGGGCATGAACACAGCTGCCTGAACACTCCTGTCTGAGTCCAGATTTGAACACATCACCCCCCTATTGATTCAGCTTCACTGGCTCCCCATAACAAGTCGCCTGATATACAAAGCCCTCCTCCTCACCTTCAAGACCCTTCATGGCATGTCAGCAACCTCTCTCACAAAGCTCATACAACGTACACCAGAGACCAGAACTAGGATGATATGCATGGTGAACTCACTCGCCATTCCCTCAGCAATAAGGTCATATGCCCAATCCACTAAGAATCATGCATTTTCCTTATATGCGCCAACTCGATGGAGTGCCCTTCCCCCAACGATCCAAGCCATCCCAGATCTGACATCCTTCAGGAAGGCATTAAAGACATACCTGTTCCAACTAGCCTACAACCAGCCACCCTAAACAAGGCCTAAGCGTTATTGCTCAGCCTGTCATGCTAAGATTTAATATATAGCTACCTGCCCTCAACACTTGTTTATTACTGTTCTCCATTGTTTTCAACCCAAGTTAAACTGTTCTATGCGAACCTGTTTGATGTTTTTTGTTTGCTTGTTTCACTGTTAATGTTATTTCCAATTCACCTGTAAAATGTTTTATGCAATCTGTTCTCTTTAAACCGCACCGATCTTAAAAAGCGCAGTATATAAAAGCAAGGAAGTAAATAAATTAAATAAATGTTGGTTGCCAAGCCCTTCTTGGTCACAAAGTATCTCTTCTGAGGATGGGAATTGCTGTGTTTGGGGGCCAAGTTCATGCTTTTGTAGAAGTGGGAGGTGCTGCATGGGTGCTGTTGAGCCCCTCTTGTTTGGCATATTTAGCAGCATATTTCCTAAGCTCTGTGCCATACTGGGTCAGACCAAGGTCCCTCAAGTACACTATCCTGTTTCCAACTGTGGCAAATCCAGGTCACGCGTACCTAACGGATTCCCAAAAAGGCACACAGATTCTGCAGTGCTTGTCCCTGGGCAAGCAGTGGATTTCCTTGGTCCTCTTTAATAATAGCTTATGGACCTTTCCTCCAGGACCTTGTCCAAACCTTTTTTTAACCCAGTTACACTAACAGCTTTTGATTATACGTGGCCATAGGCTAACTGCAGGAAGGTAATTATATCCCCTTGCAGTTACTGCTTTTCAGTGTGGCAAAACAGCTGTAGGTGCAACTAAGATCACACGCTGAGGGAGCATTAGTTGCACTCACACTACTTGCTCGGAGCCATTATGTTCGTTTCTGCTGACAATGCAGATGTCTGCACGCCTCACTCTGCAGTAAAGTATGATTTTGAGAGAGAAATCCTATAAACCTAAAGAGTAATGGGTAAAAGCATTTTTTGACTACATATGTCTGTTTTTAGTTTGTATTGATATATTCCCTACTTGGTGAAGATCTATCTCTGTTCTGCATGTGTGACTAAGGTGACATGTTCTGTTAGCAGAGAATTTCTATGCAGGGAGCTTTAGTAATCTGGCTTGTTCAGTTTTCTGAATAGGAATATAGATTTATTTATTTTATTTTAAGGGTATTTTTATCCCGCCTTATCCTTTAATCAAGGCAGTGAACACAGCAAACAATCAATAGCATTGGTGTTTGTGTTAGGTATGTTTATGTACAGTGAGGGTGTATGAGTGTGGGTGGGATGATTGGCAGGGCCGGCCCGTCCATTGGGCAAGAATGTTTTTTGCACAGGGCCCCGCTTTTCAGGGAGCCCCACGCAAAAAACATTCTCCATCATCCCAATTAGATTAAAAAAAACTCGTCTGCTGCTGCCACTTCTGCCGTGGCAGCGACAGAATCAAGCGTTCCGCCGCGGGGCCCCCTCCCCCCTGCCCGGAAAAGCCTCCCTGCAGCATCAGCTAGCTCCGGAGTCCCAAAGCGCGGACTTCTTTCAGAGCCGCGAAGAGAGAGCTTCTCTGACCTCTCGCAGCTCTGTTAATCCCGCCGGGGTTGGTGGGATTTCCATTCACCCTCGGCGGGCTTAACAGAGCTGCGAGAGCTCTCTCTTCGCGGCTCTGAAAGAAGTCCGCGCTTTGGGACTCCGGAGCTAGCTGATGCTGCTGGGAGGCTTTTCCAGGCGGGGGGCCCCGCAGCAGAACGCTTGATTCTGCTGCTGCCAAGGCAGAAATGGCAGCAGCAGCTGGGTTTTTTTTTAATCTACTTGGGATGATGGGGGGAGGGGGTTAGGACTGGTAATGGGCTATGGGGGGGCTAAGACTGGAAGTGGGCTGATGGGGGGGGTTAGGACGTGTAATGGGCTCAGGGGGGGCTGAGACAGGAAGTGGGCTGATGGGGGGGGTTAGGACTAGTAATGGGCTATGGGGGGGCTAAGACTGGAAGTGGGCTGATGGGGAGGTTTAGGACTGGTAATGGGTTATGGGGGGTTAGGACTGGTAATGGGCTATGGGGGGGCTAAAAATGGAAATGGGCTGATGAGGGGTTAGGACTGGTAATGGGCTATGGAGGGGGCCTGAGACTGGAAATGGACTGATGGTGGGGCTAGGACTGGAAATGGGTGATGGGGAGGTTAGGACATAATGTGCTATGGGGGGGGGGGCTAAGACCGGAAATGGGCTGATGTGGGGGTTAGGACTAGTAATGGGCTATGGGGGGCTAGGACTGGAAATGGGCTGATGGGGGGTTACGACTAGTAATGGGCTGTGGGGGGGCTAAGACTGGAAATGGGCTTGCAGGGGGTTGCTAGGACTGGAAATGGGCTGAGTGGAAGGAGGGCTTGAACTGCAAATAGCTGATGGGGATGGGGGCTTGGAATGGAAATGGGCTGAGTAGAAGGGGGGCTTGAACTGCAAATAGCTGATGGGGAGGGGGGTTTGAATGGAAATGGGCTGTGAGGGGAGGGAGCTAGGACTGGAAATGGGCTGAGTGGGGGGGCTAGAATAGGATTGGAAATGGGCTGTGGTGGGGGCTTGGATTAAAATGGACTCATGGGGGGGCTAGAACTGGAAGTAGGCTTATGGGGGGCTTGGATTGGAAATGGGCTGAGTGGAGGGGAGCTAGGATTTGACATGGGCTGATGGTGAGGCTAGGAAAGGACTAGAAATGGGCTGATGGGAGGCTGGGATTGGAAATGAGCTGATGGAGGGACTCGGATAGGACTGGAAATGGATGGGGGAGCTAGGACTGGAAATGGGCCAATGATGGGGCTAGGATAGGATTGGAAATGGGCTTATGGGTGGCTAGGACTGGAAATGGGCTAATGTGGGGACTAGAAGGGAGCGGATGCTGGGTGGGGCTGGAACTAGAATGGAGCTGATGTTGGGGGAGGATTAGAATGGGATGGAGCTGGGAGAGTGAAATGGAGAGGGAAAAATATTTTGTGTGGGAGGGAAGACAAATCTACGATTGGCCAGATATTGGGAGAGTAAGTGGGGATTGAGGATGGAGGGGTAAAATTTGAATGGATGAAATAGGAATGAGGAAAGAGCAAAAGGAGAAAGATTAGTATGTTAAAGCAGATGTAGAGAGAGAATGGAAAAAAAACTAGAAGAGAGAAGAAAGGACAAATGGACAGCAGACGATGGAGAGTTAGCAGAAGACACGAAGAAACCAGAAGAAAGTGGCTGGAGCAATTGCAGCTGAAAAAAATGCACAAAAGGTAGAAAAATATCTCTTTATTTTGAATTTATTAATTGGAATATGTCAGCTCTGGTAAATGTGCATCATTAACGTCTGCGCTTTGTTTAGTACAAGAGCAAATTAATGTATAGTTTTATTTCTACAGTATTGTACATTCCAAGTTTGGCTTTTTGGGATTCCCAGTTTAATTATTGTCGTCCTGTTTCTAAATTGTGATTCCTTGTTTGGTGATGGTCTATGTTCTGTTCATGTGTAACAGAGCTGAGGTATTCTGTTTATATAATTCCTATTTGACATTGCCACTTGTTCTCTTTCCCCAGTAGGTCATGTATTGTTGTTCTCTGAAATGTATTGGTTTAATATTTGCAGTGTTTCCTTTTGATAGGTAGGGTATGGTGCTTTGTGAGTCCTGGTAGTGCTGTTAGGATATGGCGGGTTTGCTATGGGTTCTAAATGGGCAGTGTTTGTAGTAGTTCCTAATGTGTCTGGCGGTTGGCACTGGATTATAGTAATGTAGAAATCTTTTAATCTTTCTTTATCCATACACTCATTAAGAGGCATGTTTACTAAAAGTTAGTGTATGGTAACATCATGCAAATATTTATGCAAATGAGGTCCTTATGCAAATGAGGCCCCGCACCGAGTCTGCACATGGCCCCGCACCCCCCTTGGGCCGCCCCTGATGATTGGTGTGAGCTATTTACAACATGTGCTTTTTACAGCTATATACATGGGTTTTGCAGTCTCTACTGTGTGCTGTGGCTGATCTTTAGATCGAGTCCGAGGTTCTGTTATGTGCCTAGTTCAAAACTGTAGAGTCTGGCTATAAGCTTGGTCTGTAGTGCTCAGTGAAGAGCAATGTCTTTAGGTGCTTTCGGAAGCCCTTTGGGTCTTCAATAGACCGTAGCTCATCTGGGAGTATGTTGCATATTGTAGGAGCTGCCATTGATAGGGCTCATTGTGTGGTGGATTTGCATGCTTTTGTGTAGTTGCTTGGTGTGTTGAGTGTATCTGCTGTGGTCTTTCTTCTAGGTCTAGTGCTGGTGTTAGGTAGTATGAGGGGTTGGAGGCTGAGTGCAGAGCTCTTGTGTTTGATTCGGAATATGTTCAGAATCATTTTGTATCAGATGCGGTAGCTGATTGGGAGCCAGTGGAGGTCTTTTAGGATGGGCGTGATGTGGTCTTGTTTTGATGAACCGGTGATTATTCTGGCCGCTGTGTTTTGAGCCATCTGTAGCGGTCTGAGTGATTGTTTTGGTATGCCGTTATAGATCGGGTTGCAGAAGTCAAGGATGGGAGTTATTAGAGTTTGGCAGACTGTGCGGAAGTGGTTTTGTGTGAGTAGGGGCTTGAGGCATCTGATTATTCTCATCTTGTAGTATGCGTTCTTAGTGGTTCTTCTGATGTATGATTGTAGGTTCAGTTCTCTGTCATTGGGTTATTCCGAGGTATTTCACTTCGTTTTTCAGTGGTATTGCTGTGTTGTTGGTATTGATGAAGGGTGAGGGGCTCATGTTGGTGTTTCGTGTGATGATTATTGCTTCTGTCTTGCTGTAGTTTATGATTAGGTTGTTGTGCAGGAGCCATTTGGCGATGCTGTTGAGACAGTCTGTTATTTTGGTGTAGTCAGGGCTGTCAAGGTTGATTGGGGTGTATATCATGATGTCGTCTGCGTAGATTGTGTAGTTTATTTTGTGTGTTTTCATGATGTTGCAGATTGGTTGGATGTAGAGGTTGAATAGCAGTGAGGATAGTGCGGATCCTTGTGGCACCTCTTGCTTGATCTTTGCAGGTCGTGAGGTGTTGGATCCGATCTTGACCTGGAACTGTCTGTCTGTTAGGTATGAGTTGAACCATTTTAAGATGGTGCCGGTTATTCCAATGTTCTGAAGTCTGGTTAGGAGGATTCTGTGGTCCACCGTTTCGAATGCAGCTGAGATGTCTAGGAAGATCATTAGAGTTCCGTGTTTGTGGTTGTCTATGGTTTGGATTATGTCGTTGAATAGGTATAGCAGTAGTGTTTCGACTCCGTGGTTTGGGCGGAAGCCATGTTGATGAATGTCCAGTGGGGCATGTGCGTCGATGTGGTCTTGGAGCTGTTGTTGCATGGTCTTTTCTAGGATTTTAGCCAGTAATGGTATGCTGGAGATTGGTCTGTAGGCTGCTGGATTGCTTTTGTCTAGTGTGGATTTCTTTGGGATCAGTCATATTGTGGCTAGTTTCAGCTGGTCTGGCATGGTTCCTTGCACCAGAGAGTTGTTTACCATGTTGTGTATGATGCTGAGGAAGCTTTCCTTTGTTGCCTTGATCCAGGGGACTGGGCATGGGTCTGTTGGAGCAGTACTTGTGTTGAGAGCGGTGATGATATCTGAGGGTTGCCTTGTGGATGGAGTGTTGAAATTGTCCCATGTTATGGTGGGTATGGTTGGGTTGGTGGTTCCTTCCATTGTTTGTTGTGGTGAGTGGCCCAGTTTATCTTGTAGGTGATCAGCAAAGGTTTGTGGGTCAATCTGTATGTCTTTTTCAGGATTTGGTTCGTTGGTTAGATTTTTTACTATCTCGAACAGTTCTCTGGATTTATTGTAAGCCTTCTGAATTGTGTTTGTGTGGTGCTCTCTTTTTGTTTGGTTAATGAGTTCATTGTAGTTCCTTTGTTTCGTTAGGTATAAGGCCTGGGTGGAGGGGGATTTTGAGCGTCTCCATCGGCGTTCAATCTTCCTTAGGTTTCTTTTTGCATTGCATATGTCTTTGGAGTACCATGGGGTGTGCTGTCGTCTATTGTTAATTGTGGTCTCTGCTTTGGGTTTGTTGGCTTTGGCTGCTGCATTGATGATACTGTTCCATTTGCTTACTTGTTTGTTCAGCTCGTGGGTTTCAGGGTCGAGGTGGGGTAGTGTGTCTTGTAGGAATTGGTTCTTGTCAAAGGCTTTGAATCTTCTTTGTCCGTGTGGTGTGTTTTGTGTCTTGTCGTGTCTCTCCCTTTGAGTTGTGATTACTATTTTGATTTTGTAGTGGTCCGACCAGGGCACTGGTGTGACCGAGGGTGATGAGATGCTACCTTTGTCGATTATGTGGTTGGGGGCGAAAATGAGGTCAGGCGATGATCCATGTCTCTGCGTTGGGGTGTTGATTAGTTGTGTGTAGTGTAGGGAGTCCATTGCCTGCAGGAAGGTTTCCTTGTCCTTGCTGGTGGTCGAACTGAGGTTGAAGTCGCCCAGTAGTATTAGTGGTTTGTGGTTCGTGTTGATTGCACAGACGGTCTCTAGCGTGGAGGCTAGTTCTTCTGTTGAAGCATGGGGGGCTCTGTAGATTAGGCACATGGCTATTTGATTCTTTCGTACAGCAATTGTATTGCATTGGTCTGAGTCCTGTGAGGAGAGTGTTTTGAGGTTTAGGGAGTTCTTTGCAATGATCAGGACCCCTCCTCCTCTCTTCTGCTTGCGTGGACTGTTAAAGGCTGAGTATGTGGGGGGAACTAGCTGATTGAGGAGGACATTGTCAGTGGGGGTGAGCCAAGTTTCTGTGATGCATAGGATGTCAGGTTGTTGGTTCTCTATGTGGTCTCTGATTGTGTTTATTTTGTTTCTTACTGACCTGGTGTTTATGAGCTCTATGGAGGTGGTGTTTGGCGTGTTTGGCTCCTTGGGGTCTGTTTTCATGTTTGTGTGCGGGTTCTGCTTGTGGATTGTGTGTTTGATGTATCTGCCTTTCGTGAGAGAGCTTCGGGTGGTGTGTTGTGGAGGGGGGTAGGTCGGCATGGTTATTGGTGTCCATAAGGCTTTTGTGTGTATGTAGTGTGTATCTGTGTGCTGGGGGATGAGTTGTGTTAGGAGGAGGAATATTGGCAGGTAGGTGAATGTGGCCATGATGGGTTGAGCTGACTTACTAGGATGTTGTGGATGTGGAGGCTCTGGTCGTTCTTTTGGTCGGGTCTTCTGTGTGGAGTGTAGTTGTCAGGTTCCTGCTGTTCCTCTTTGTATGATGTTACGTGGTGGCTGTTCTTGCTGCCGCTTCTGTGGCCACGCCTACGGACCCCGCCCAAGGGCCCTCTGGCGAGGCCCTCAGGCACGGGCGCGCCCTGCTGGGGCGCTGCTTTTATGGCCGGTCCTTTGTTGCTCCCACTGCCCCGATTGGGCAGGAGCTTCTGAGCGGGAGGACTTCCCGCTCAGGCGCTCTACCCCGATCGGGGGAGCTGTGGAGGTCAGCGGGGGTGTTTGTGGCTGCTGCGGCTCTACTGCTGCTGGGGCACTGCTTTTATGGCCGGTCCTTCATTGCTCCCACTGCCCCGATTGGGCAGGAGCTTCTGAGCGGGAGGACTTCCCGCTCAGGCGCTCTACTCTGATCGGGGGAGCTGCGGAGGTCAGCAGGGTTGTTTGTGGCTGCTGCGGCTCTCCTGCTGCTGGGGCTCTGCTTTTATGGCTGGTCCTTTGTTGCTCCCACTGCCCCGATTGGGCAGGAGCTTCTGAGCGGGAGGACTTCCCGCTCAGGCGCTCTACCCCAATTGGGGGAGCTGCGGAGGTCAGCGGGGGTGTTTGTGGCTGCTGCCCTTTTTCTAGTGCCCACTGCAATATTTGTGGTGCTGCCCTTTTTGAGTATGCTGCATTTTGTGTGAGGTTTGGAAGTTAGTGCTGTTATGGACTAGTAGATTTGTTCTATGAGTCTTGTACTCTGGGTTCTTGGTAAGGTCAACTTTAGGGTGTTGGTTGTGGGGGATGGGTACTGGAATATGTATTGTCTTTGAGATTTGCAATTTTGTGTTATTTGTGCTGCCAGATTGAAATTTAAAATATTTTGTCAGGTCAGATTAAAGGAAATTTAAAATTTTAAGGGAACATCTCAGTTTAATTTTGTTTAGTAGCCTGATAGCTTCATCGCTGCTGAATTCCGGACTTTTCCAGTTCTAGCACGATCCAATCCAGCGTTTGATTTCTTGTCTACCGGGATTAGTTTCACATTTTATATCTTCCCTCCTCATCAATAATCTGGTCAGAGCAAAATAAATCTGATGTGCAGATTGGTGATGTTCTGATTGGGGGGGAGGCTGCGTAAGTGGCTTTTCATTAATCAAATGTAATGTTTTCTTATTATGTTTGTTTTATTGTACCATTTGTTTTACTAAATTGCATGTATATGTTTGGAAGCCACCTAGGGTTTTAGATTGGTGGCATATACATTTTAAAATAAAGTATACTAAATTTATGCAAATAATGCTACAATGAATCTCTGCATCACCCTCATGCCGCTCCTGGGAGGAAGTAGATAGAGGGTCACTAGGAGGTGGAGGAAAGCAGAAACCTCAGATTGGGACCAGAATGGTCAAGCATAAAATGGTCAGACAACAAAGGTAGAAGATAATTTTTTATTTTCAATTTAATGAATAGTTTTTGTGCTATCTTTATAAAATATAAAGTACAGGGAAATGCATCTCTTTCTATTTCTCTGGCATTGCATTGTATGCAGAATCTGACTTTTTTGGGGATGCAAGTTTAATTTTTATGTACACATGTTTATTATTAGGTTGTGGTCACTTATTCTGTACTTGGTGAGGGTCTGTGTTCTGAGAGTATGATCAAGGCCAGGTGTTCTATTAACATGGAGTTTGTATGTAGGGATCTGTACTGTAGTAATCTGAATTGTTCAGCTTTTCAAATAGGTTTTTGAATGTTCCAGGGCCCGCTGTAGTATTTACAGTTATGCTTTTTTTGGGTAGGCTCCTTATGTGAGTTTTGGAAGTTGAGCTGGTATGTTATGGCATGGTAGGTTTGCTCTACAGAACCTCAGAGACTTTGGTGTAGGGTTTTATATTAGTTCACAATATGCCTGGTACTGGAGAATGTTTATTGCTGTTAGTGAGATGATCAGAATTGGGGTTTTGTTTTTTTTAAGATATTGAGTTCTGTGGTTGAATGTCCTAGTTCTGCTCTGCTTCCATTTTTGAGGGAGGGGGTTCTGTAGATGCAAAATATATGTTCAAAAAGAAAAAGCAAGAACCATAATTCAGGTTATAACAATGAAATAAAATGAATTATAATTTGGCTTTATAAACAGTGTTGTGGTTCTTGCTCATTCTTTTAGTTCCTTGGTGTACGAACATCTTGCATTTTCTCCACATTATCTAATTTCCTCCACATTATCTAATTTCCTCCACATTAATTGGTTTTTTGGTTTGGTTCAGTCTTTGACTGGAGTTTTGAGAAAGACCCCCATCCACACTCTGGGGTGGGGTGCTATCTCATCCCTTGCCTCAGACAGCAGATTACCTTGAGCAGCCCCTGCTCTTGAAACCAAGGAGAGGCCAAACAGGAGCATTCTGTAATTTAACATTTCTTATATACCACCTTTCATAAAAATAAAGGTGGTTTACATTGAACAATCTGAAATTACATTGAACAGGGAATTATAACTTGGAGATAACTATTTTACAGGGAACATGGGTAATGGAGGGTTAAGTGGCTTGCCCAAGACCACAAGGAGCACCTGTGGGACTAGAAACCCCAGTCCTTCCAGCCCAAGATTGCTGTCCTCTAGTGAGATTTGAACCCCTGACCTTCTGGCCTGACTTAACTTGCCCCAACCACTAGGCCACTCCTCCCTCCAGGGTAGTGCTGGTCCCTTATGCAGAAGTGCAGGTGCTGCCTGTGTTCCGGGTAGATGGGTATGTACATATAGGCATCCTGTAGGTCCAAGGATGCAAGCCAGTCATTGCACTGGAGGAGTGGAAGGATGGTGCCCAGGGAGTACATCCAAAACTTCTCCCATCGGATGAATTTGGTGAGGCGCTGCATGTTGAGGATTAGGTAGACACCCCCAGATTTCTTGGAGATAAGGAAGTACCTGGAGTAGAATCCACTGTTGGATTCTGAAGGGGAATGGGCTGTATGGCTTTGAATGCAAGAAGCAAAAGGATCTCCACTGACATGGTGGTACTCAGGTGGACAGGGGGCCAGCTGGCAGGGATGCAGTGTTGACGTGGTGACTTCTTGAAGTTGATATGATAACCATTGATAATTTCCAGGACCTGTTTTTCTGTTGTGATGGCTTGCCATGCTTGCTGGAAAAATGCTAGTCAGTCTCCTACTGGTGGCGTGATGGTCGCAGCATCAGATGGAGGGATTTGACTTCCCCAACAAGGACTCAACCTTGTTTCTGTTGGTGGTACTCCTTCTGGCATTACCTTTGAGGGAGGACTAATGGTATGTCTCGTACTTGGCCCTTTGGGGCTGCCACTTGTTGCAGGGCTGATAGCGCCAAGGCATGATTTTCTGTGGTAAGAACTGTGGTATTTGCAGTGGTTTGTGGAGTGCTCCATGCCCTCAGAGGCCAGGGTCTGGAATGTTGTGCAGTGGTCTTTCATGATGCTGATGGCAGGACCATATCAAGCCATAATTGTGCCCTGTGCGACTTGCACATCTGGTGCCCCCTCCCCTCCCCAATGTATCTCACCCATACCTCTATGTCCAGATAGCTGCCTGCCCTTGCCCTGCTGCTGCCACTTTAGGTTTTCTCAGCAGCAGTGGCACTGGCAGCAGCAGAGCAGCCTGATTTCAAATGAAAAAACAAAACAAAACAAAATCCCCGTGCAGGTCTTTCGACTCCGCGCTTGTATGCAGATCTGATCTCTCCCTGTTCTGATGTAGGTTCGCATCAGAGGAGGGAGGGACCAGACCATCCATTCAAACGTGGGTCTTTGCAACTCCATGCTTAAATGGCTGGCCTGGTCCCTTCCTCCCCTGACGTGAACTACATCAGAGAAGGGAGGGAGGGACCAGACCTTCATACAATGTGGTCAGAAAGACCCAAGTGATTTGTTTTGGTTTTATTTATTTGAAGTCAGGTCTGCTCCACTGCTGCTGGTGTCGCCGCCACTGAGAACACAAAAAGTGGTGGCAGCAGGACAACAGCAGGCAGCATGGAGGGGAGCCGAGACCATCAGCCCAAAATGCACCCTTAATCCTTTGTGCCCTATGCTGCTGCACTGCTTACACAGGGCTAGGTTTGGCGCTGGTTGACTATGTCCTTCACCTTGTCTCTGAAAAGGTTGTTGCCCATGCAGCCATTTGTGTGTTTCCTGTCCCAGACTCGATGCCCTGAGCCAGGCCATGCGTCTGGAGGTGATGGCCATGTCAGTAGCACAGGCTGTGATGTTGAAGCCATCAAAGGCAGATCGAAGCAGGTGTTTAATGTATTTGCCAAGGTCAGCCAGGATGTGAGAGAAAGCAGTTTTGTTTTCTGGCGGGGGGTTCTCGACTATGCTCCTGAGGTTATCCAGCAGCATGTTCTGGTAGAAAACTTGTTGAAACTAGTGTGATGTGATCTTCGCTGCTAGCATGGCGGTCTGATAGGACTTCTTACCATGCTCGTCCAGGATTTTGTAGTCTTTTCCTGTTGGTGTGGGAGTAAGAGGACTTTGCCTTATTGAGTGCTGACTCTACCACGATAGCTTGGTGTGGCAGCTGCGCCTTGTCAAAACTGGGGGTGGATTGGACCTGGTACTTGACGTCCAGCTTCCTGGAGGTGGTGTGTACTGATGATAGGGCTTGTCAGATCTTCAGGAGGTTGTCATGGAGGAGCTTGTGGATTGGGATGGCTTCCAGAGAACGGGGGGTGTCCAAGTAATATTATAATATTGTATATAGCATTAATTTAACCTGTACATAGTTCTCCCGGTTGTCCCTTGTTGAATTTCCCTGTTCATTGTAAACTCAATGTTACTTGTATGCATTGTAGTATGTTCTTGTTTAATGTACACCGCACTGATTGTAATAGCGCGGTATAAAAGAAATATTAAATAAATAAAATAAATAAATAAGTACTTTAGCAGTCTAAGTACCTTGTTTCTAGGGTCTGGTGAGTCAAATGGGGGCAGATCCAGACATGAGGCAAGGTACATAGGGTAGGTGAGGTACCCTAGCAGGGAAGGTGGCGGCAGAGGTTGTGGTGAGGTAGTTGGCATTGGACTTGAGTCGGAGGGGCAGTCGTAGCTGTCCTGTGAACCTTGTGTGGCTGTCTCCTTGCCCTCGCTGTCTGTAGATGAGGGACCTGGTGAGAACCCAAGAGGCGAGGGCAATCTGTGAGGGGATGGGGCTGGTGCCTTCAGTGGTGATGGTATCTTCATGGTTTGTGACCCTGGTGTGCCTGCTGTTCCTAGTCATTGTGATGTGTGCTACGCAAGGAGCTGTGCTAGCAAGTCCAGTATGGTGTTGGCAGCTGGTATATGGGCTTGTGGTCATGGAGGAGTTGGTATCTTGATTTTAAACGCTGGTATAGGGCTCTGGTGGTATCCTTGGGATGCCAGTTCCCTGCAGCATCTCCTGGGTGGGCTGGGAGAGGAGCTCAAGATGCTGGAGATGCTCCTGTCCTTCCACCATTTGTATGTCTTGCCTCTGGGCTCTGTAGCTGCCCTGAAGCCTGTGCTTGTGCGGAGCTGCTAGAGGGGGGGGGGGGCAGGATCAGTGCAGAGGTGATTGCACCATCCAGGCGTTTCCATGTTGGTGCAGTGATGCTGAAGGAGCTGTCCAATTGCATCTAGGGGGACAGAGCTAAGGTTAATTCTTGGCCAATGGTAATATGGGGAGGCGGGGCTTTCGGTGATTTTGGCTTGGTGCTATGTTGGGAGTTGTTCGAGCCAATGGACTTTTGCTTGCCGGGTCCAGGGATACTTTCTTTTATTGATTTTGGTCGTGGTATTGTTGTGAAGCAACGGGAGGGGTCGCACTGGAGCCCGGGCCAGGGATGGAGGCCTGTAGAGGCATATCCTGTATCATGGAGTGGCCCTTACCTCTGGCACTAGTGTTGGCCATGTATTTGTCCCTGTGGCTCTTCTTGGCCATGTGGGAGGCGTCCAGCTGCACTGGGGAGTTCCAATCCTGCTTGCTGGTGAAGTATTCTTGCAATGTATGTCCGTGGAAGTGCCAGGCCCACAGAGACATACAGATCTAGTGGGGGCAGTCCAAGTGGTGAGTAGCCCCCACTGCACCATTCCACAATGGTCATGGGCGTCCATAGCATTTATTTTCCTGGAGCATCAAGGGCACTTTTAAAAGCAGGGTTTGTCATCTTCTTTTTCTTCCTTGAATCTTCTTTCTGTTGTCTTCTCTGGCTTTTGGAGGTTTTTTTGGGTATGTGTGAGGAGAGCAGAGTTCTGTCCTTGGCAAGGTGGAAGAAAGAGATTGGCCCAGGTAGGGGCAAGCCGGTGGGTAGGGCTCACTGGCACATGCTCAGAAGGGTTTGCCTTTCTGAGCTCTGGGAGAACAATTCCGTCAGAACACCAGATGTGGCTGATGCATCCTGCTTGTCCAAGGAGAAAAAAGAAGGTGACTAGGTGAGAGACTAAGGGACCCCACTAGAGATTTTTGCAGCTCTGAAAGACCCCAAACCACACCAGAGTACCTTGAAGTGGTGAAGATCTCCAAGCTACCTATAAGTAAGAGCTATAGCTAAGGTAAGTGAAACTACGTGTTTAACAAAATCAATTAACAGTCGCAGAGGGATACAACCTTGAGTGGTATCGCACCTACCTTGGGAGCAGAGTGGGCAGTAGTATCTACTCCAGTGGCTGTTCACCAGGAGGAAGATTTGCAGAGCAGAGTAAGCGTAGTTACTCACCTGTAGCAGGTTTTCTATGTGAACATCAGGAATAAGTCATCATGTATGGAATGATGTCCCCCCAATGGAGCCTCACGTGGGAATGCTTCCCAAATTCCATAAGATTTGGGGAGCCTCCATCATGCATGTGCACCTGCCTTCCTGCCCAACAGGGCACCAACTGATTCTCATTAGAATACAAAAGTTAGCCAAAAACAACTCCATGGGGAGGTGGGAGGGTTGTGAGGACTTATTCCTGCTGTTCACAGAGAACACCTGCTACAGGTGAGTAAGTACGCTTTCTCGGTGAACAAGCAGGAAGAGGTCCTGCCATACAGGACTCCCAAGCTACAGGCTACCGAACATGAAAACAGCCCTACTGGCACAACAAGAACCAGAAGAAACTGCATGTGTAAACCTCTTCAGGACTCTACCAATTCAGCATCCACAGTATACAGTTACCTCAGGCCGGAAGGCCGGGGGTTCAATTCCCACATGGGGACATGCAACCTCAGGCCGGAGAGACTGGGGTCTCTAGTCCCATGGCCACTCCTTGTGGCCTTGGGCAAGCTACTTAACCCTCCATTGCCTCAGTAACACTTAGATTGTGAGCCCTTCAAGGACAAGGGAATAAAAAGTACCTGTTAGTATATATGTAAACCGCACTGATTCTAAAGAGCACGGTATAAAAATAAATAATAAATAAATACATTTAGATCAGGATGGCATTCTGTAGCCTGGATGGACATCAGGGCTGGTGAGAAGGAGTTGAACTTAAGTCTCAAACAGATGCCGGGTAAGACTTGGCCAAAGTTACTGTCACACCAGGAATCCCCATCCAGGCAGTGGTGAGCTGTAAAGATGTAGATGTAGACAGAGGACCACGTGGCAGCCCTGCAAATCTCCATGGATACTGAGCGCAGATTGGTCATAGATGCAGCCATGGCCTAGACATTGTGGGCTATGACATGACCCTCGAGGCTCAGATCTGCCTGAGCATAGGCAAAGGATATGCAATCTGCAACTCAAATGGAAAGTGTGTCATAGGAGATGAACAGCTGCATAGAATACCAGTGCGAACTGGTCCGCTCATGGTAGGCCAGTGCATGCTTACAGTCCAACATGTGCAGCTGGGCCTCTGCACTTTTGGCATGAGGCCGAGGAGAGAAGGTGGGCAGCACCACCGACTGGTTGAGGTGGAAAGCCAAGACCAGGCAAGAAGCGCAGGTGGGTGCGGAGTACCCACCCAGATATGGTGGAACCTTGTGTTTGACGGGTGAGCCACCAACCCAGTGAGCTAAGGTGAGAGCCATGAGAAGCTCAGCCTTCCAGGTCAGAAATTTAAGCAGACAGGTAGCCAGTGGCTCAAAAGGTGTCGACAACAGCTGTCCTAACACCACATTCAGATCACATGCAATTGACGGGGGCTTAATTGGAGGCTTTGACAGGAGCAGGCCCCACATGAAGCGGGTCACCAGCTGCTTAGTGAAGAAGGGCTTCCCTTCCACGCCCTGGTGGTGTGCCACAGATGCTTTCAGGTGCACTCAAACAGAGTTAGACTTGAGGCCCGAATTGGAGAGATGCAGGAAGTACTTCAGCAAACCCTCCACAGAGCATGAGAATGGCCCCAGTGCCTTGTCAGCGCACCAGTTCGAGAACCTGTATCATTTGAAGGTTTAGAAGTGGCGTGTTTAATACCTGTTGGAGGCCAGGAGGATATCTGTCACCTTCCCCCGGCAAGTTAAGCAGTGACGGGACTACCCACTCAGCATCCACGCTGTGAGGGCCAGGGACTTAACATTGGAATGCACTAAGGTCCTACCCTCCTGAGAGATGAGGTCTGGCTCCATAACCCAGCTGAACAGGTTCATGATGAGAGAACTGGAGCAGCAGGAAGAACCATGGCTGCCTGGGCCAGTAGGGGGCAATGAAGATCATTGCCCTCTGTCCGCCTAGAGCTTCAAAAAGGGTCTTCATTACCAGTGGGTAAGCATAGAGCAGGCTCACTACCCAGTTCAGGAGGAAGATGCCTGCCTGTCCCTCAAAGCCATATGGGAGCCGAAGCAGTCCACAGCTCCTTGCGTAGCACACATCACAGTCCACCTTAAAAAAGGTTTGGACAAGTTCCTGGAGGAAAGGTCCATAAACCATTATTAAGAAGGGACCCAGGATATCAATGCTTGACCCAGTACAAGCATTGTGGAACCTGTGTCTTTTGGGGAAACTGCTAGGTACGTATGACCTAGATTGGCCACTGTTGGAAACAGGATACTGGGCTTGATGGACCTTGGTCTGACCCAGTATGGCATATCTTATGTTCTTATGCACATTGTATGGTGAGGCAGAGAGGTCCTTGTAAGAGTGTCCCACTCCCAAAAGATAACTCCACCACTCTCCTGTTGATGGTCCATTCATGGGGCTGGAGGGCCCCGCTGAGATGGTCTGCCAGGGTGTTGAGCTCTCCGGGCAGGTAGGCCACCTGCAGTTCTATGCCATGGGCCACTGCAACCTTCCAGAGGCGCACTGCCTCCCAGCACAGGAGGTATGAGTCTATGCCCCCTGCTTGTTGACGTAGAATATCACCACCCCATTGTCTGTCTGAAAGAGGGCTTTCTGGTTGGTCAGGTGTGCCTAGAAAGCTTTGAGGGTGCTCACGGTCACTCGCAGATCCAGAAAGTTGATCTGATACAAGCTCTCCTGCTCTGACCACAGGCCCTTAGTCTGCAAGCCATTCAAGTGTGTGTCCCAGTCTAGTTTGGATGCATTTAGATCTTTCTTGCAACATTTGATATACCGCATATTCATACAGGTGATAATGCGGTGTACAAAATTCAAAAAGCGGAGCTACCAGGAAAAGGAAAATAACTCAATATTTTTTAGGACATAACAGGTTCAGACAGACACAGGACAGAAATGGAGGCAAGTGAGGAGAGGAACAGTGAACTATGGTATGGTTGGTGGGAGGTCAAAGGCTCATAAGAAAAAGCGGGTCTTCAGTTTGGCTTTGAAAGTGTGAAAGGAGCATTCAAGTCTTAAGTCAGAAGGGAGGACATTCCAGAATGCAGGACCGAGGAAAAAGAAAGCAGAATTCAAAGTAGATTGTAGGTGGGCTTGAGAGGCAAAGGGGAAGCACAACTGGTTAGCGTGAAAGGAGTGGAGGGTACAATGGGGAGAGAGGAGATGAATAAGGTCCGAGAGGTACAGCGGGTAGCAAATGTGAATGACCTTGAGAACTAGGATCAGGATCTTATACTGAACATGGAATTGTATGGGGAGCAAGTGAAGTTGGATGAGAATGGGTGTGATATGATCCATGTAAGAGGTATGGGTGATGATGCAGGCAGTGATGTTCTGCAGCAGCTGGAGGCGGTGGATCTGATACTGGGGAAGACCAGCAAGGATGATGATGTAGTAATTAAAACGTGAAGTGAGGAGAAAGAACCAAGGTGATGAGGGAAGGAGTGGTCAGAAAGGGGCGAACAGTACAAATCTGTTGACGAGAGAAGAAAGGGCGATAGATAAGAGTGAAGAGGTGCTTCCGGAAGGACAGGGAGAAATCTAAGGTCACACCAAGGTAGCGAAGGGAGGGGAACAGGGGTGCCAGAGAGCACGGGGATTAGGGATAGGCAAGAAACACTGAAAGTAAACCAGATGGCTGCAGATTTTGTCAGATTGAGACTGAAAAGATTGGTAGATGACCAGGAACCCCAACAGCTGTAAAACAAGAGTTGAGAGATCTGAGATTAGGAGCTGTGGGGGAGGTGAGGTGGAAGAGGATAATGTCATTGGCGTATGAATATGCTGAAATGCCATGTTGTGTGAGTAGTAGCAGGGGGGCCAGGAAGCCATTAAAAAGGAGAGGGGCCAGGACAGACCCTTGGGAACACCACAGAGGAGAGACACAGGAAGAGGAGGAGGTGGCAGAGAGAACAGAAAAAGATCCAAGAGAAAGGAAAGAATGAAACCAGCAAAGAACCATTACTCAGACACCAGAATCTTGGAGCCGAGAGAGGAGAATAAAATGATCCATCAAGTCGAAGGCACAGGTGAGATCCAAGGAAACAGCGAGGGTGTCATGAGCAGTGTGTAACTCATTAAGAAAGGAAAGTAAGACAGTTTCAGTGCTATCACCAGGGCGAAATCCAGATTGACATGGGTGAAAGGTGTGAGTAGCAGAAAGATCCAAAGAGAGTTGACCAAACACCACTTTCTCCAGCACCTTGGAAAGGAAAGGGGGGTTGGAGATCGGGTGTCAGTGTGCTAGGATAGGGGGATCCAAGGTGGGCTTCTTAAGGAAGGGGCAGATCAGAGTGTGCTACCAAGGGGATGGGAAGGCACCAGAGGAGAGTCTGGTATTCAGCATGTTAAGTATAGGGAGAAGGGGGGGCCAAAGAGGTTTCAAACAGCAAGTTGAAGGGAATGGAGTCGCAAGGAGTAGGTAGTCTTGCGGGAGGAGGAGAGAACCCTAAACAGTTCTGCTGAATGGGTGGGGTGGGATGGTGAGCATCCTGTGGGGCAGCATCGACTGAAAGGGAAGACCTCAGAGCAAGTACCATGGTTCCAGCCACCACTGGAGGGATTCCACAAGGGAAGCGGTAATGGCTACTCGATCCCTGACGTGACCTGTGGCTTTTCTCCACTGGATGCTCAGAGACCACTGAGCCTGGCACATCCTGAGTCAGGCTGTTAGGGTCATATGTACTGTAGAGGCCATGTGGTCTAACATGCAGCATTCTTTGCGCCATTTTGTGCTATGTTTGATGGACGGTGGAGCCGCTGCAAGTGGTCTTTTGAGAGACAGGCTCGGGCCCGCGTTTTGTCCAGGAGGGCCCTGATAAATTCGCAGGTGAGACTTTGTGGTCAACTACCCAAATCCAAGTCTCTCAAGCACCTGTTTCATCAGGTGCACTGAGTACCACACGCCTTCTGGCATGTAGGCCTTTAACAGCCAATCATCTCAGTAGGGGAAGACGCCCAGGGTCCAGAGGTAAGTGATGACAACTGCTAGGCACTTTGTGAAGACCCTGGGGACTGACGCCAGCCCAAAGAGCAGTGCCTGGTATTGAAAGTGCTGTCCACCCAGCACGAAGTGCAGATATTTTTTGTGCAAAGGATGAATCAAGATGTGTGTTCACATAGCCAATCACCCTTGAGAAGATACAGGAGCAAAGTTCCCAGGGAGATCATCTTGAACTTTTCTCAGACAAGAAAGTAGTTCAGGTCCCTGAGGGCCAGCATGGGCCTGAACCCTCCCCCCCCACCCCCCAATCTTCTTGGGGATGAGGAAATAGGGTGGGGTTCTATTCCTGCTATCTGAGTTGAGAGCACTTGCTCGATGGTCTGCTCAGCTAGTAGGGTGGCAACCTCCACCTGGAGGATTCCGCATTTAGTATGGGTCTAGAGGGTACTCCCCTGGGAAGAACAGAGGTGGGAGCTGGGCAAAATGCAACAGGTACCTGTCTTGTACTATCTGCAGCACCCAAGTGTCCATGGTGATGAGGGGCCCACCTGTATGTGAAATGAATGAGCCGACCACCCACCTGAGAGGACACCCTCTGGGCGATTGGGTGACTGGCCATGCTCCCGAGTGTAATCTTCCGAATATGTAATCTTCTTGGTCTAGTCTCCACTTGGTCCTGGGTTCATTTCACTTCACAGACGCAGGAGGGTTTGTAATAAGACAAGCAAACAGGTGTGGCTTGGAGACAGGTTTTTATGTAAAAATAGGCTTAATACATAGGTATTGAACAGAGGCATATAGTGATTGTTACAGAGGTGTTTGTGTGCATCAATGAATCTGTGTGTGCATGTGTGAAGTGTGAGAGAGATAGAGAGATAGGTAGGCCCGACCATGTGGATCAGAGCCTCATGGTAGTGTCCAAACCTGTCCGATGAAGGAGGGAGAGAGAGAGAAGCAGGAAGTGTGTCTGTCCTTTATAGTGCCTCTCCAGCAGTTCCCCTTGAGGTCTGCTATTGTCTTTGGCCACTCCCTTTAAGGTCTGCCCTTCTTGATTTAGCAAAGAGGGCTGCAGACAGGTCCTAGAGACTGACATCACCAGGGGGTCAGAGTTTAACTTTGTAGACTGAATTCACCAGAGTCCACAGCCGCATGGACTGTATGCTGACATCTCCCACACCTTTTTTATTTTTCTTTATTATTTGTGCCTGGAAATGGTGGAAGCAAACCTGTGGTACCTGTCCCAGCTGCCATTACCTGATAGTAGGCAGCTTGTCTAATACCTCCTGTATTAAATACCTTGCTAGGTCTAGCAGGTCCCCTGTCCTGCACAGTACTGTCTCTAGTGTTCTAGAGATAAACAAGTCTCCTTATGAGTCCAAACCTCATGTCTTAGGTAGAGCAGCCACTACTGGGGGGGGAACCCAATATGCCACTTCCGTGCCCGTCTTAGAGAGAGTGAACAGTGCATAAGGTCTGCAGGAATTTTTAAGGAGGCTAAAGCAAAAGGTACCAGGATGCTATGAGTGGGGATAGGAAGCAATACTAGACTGCAGCTGACTCTGGTATTCAGTGTAATAGGAAATGCCAAATTAGCCAAATTAGCAGGCCAAATTAGCCTGGATGTAGGGGTGGATGCTGGAGAAGTTCAGTGTAACTACCTTAAAATGTTGTTCTGTATGACATGCGCTGCAAGGAAATGTACATTTTTTTTCATCTTACAGCACAGGAAAATTACGATAATGCATAGCAATATTTGTACAGCAGTTAAAATAATAATAGGGTGAATAAAAACATTAAAGACATGATCAGCAGTAGGTGAGTAACCAAATAACAATTCCCACATAGACACATGAGCATCTTGTAGCAAGTGTCCAACAATTTGTTGAATGTGTCCATTCTCATAAGCGATGGTGTGATTCACTTCAGTGGATGTTGTTTTAAGGTGATCAGTATAGGCATGGAGTTCTGTAAAGTTGAGCAGTTTATGTAGTGTCTCTTCTCCCATGCCAAGTGGTAATGGATGCACAGCATATGAGATAAAGTCTGGAATGTCCATAGAGTCATTGGTAACCAGCGGTGTGGAATAAGTTGTCCCATTAATGGTGAGGGAGACCAGTGGTGTATGACTGCACCAGGTATTGTTTAGTAAATAGTTTGAACTGTACAACAAAGTGTTCTTGGGAAGGCGAATGTCATGCATTCTGGGAGCAATCGAAAAAGAAACATTCTGGGCAAAGAACAGATGAAAACAAAAGTGTCCAGCTCCAAGGTAATACAAACTGTGTGAGGTAGTCAGGGAATATGAGAGCTTAACAGTCAGGGAGCAAGAGGAAGAATTGTTCCAGCAGGAGGTGTCAGCCTCTTTAAACTGGTGAGGTTGACACTTGAACTGAAATGTAGTCTGCTCGCACAAACTGGGGTCCATCGGCTTGAATGAAGTCCAGGTGTCGTCCAGTGGCTGCACCCATGTGAGATGGTCCACAGGATACATAAGCATATTATCAAACTGCACCCCAATATTAACAACAGGATAAATAACTGTGTGTTGTCCTGACCATGGAATCAAAGTACAGATAGAGCAGCTTTGTGGTGAACAAATGGGAACACTAACTGTCCACCAATCAAGGTGAGCTATAGCAACTTCCGGTATTTTGGTACTAGCCATATGAGTGAGAGATGGTGGCCAGTGTCCTAACTTAGCAGTGATCAGAATTTCCTTTAGTATAGTAATAAGCTCGATCTGTACTTGATCACAGGCAAGAGCCCAGGAAATATTCTTTCCCAATCTATATTCTGCATGTGCTAAGGTAACAATTGTTTGTTCTATAATGGGAGATATAAGAGCAAAGGTATCTACAACTACATTGGACAGTTTAGAGGAAGCTTCATTAATAATATGTTGTGAGGTAAAACCATCAGCAGCATGCTGAGCAGTGGATCCCATTTTATTATGGAGCACCTCTATATCAATTACATTAAGGGCACCCAGTGCAGTCCCTGTGCCACCTAAAATTGTATCAATTAATTCACGCTTGTGTCGAAGTTGCTTAGCTCTGGGTGTTACTGACTGCATATCAAACCAAGTATTGAGCATTTGTATGTGGTTGGCAACAAACTGAGAGCAATTTGGATATTTGTGAGTAACTAGAAACAATTTGGGAAATAGATGCCAAGTAAGAAAATGGTATTCCACATCATATAAAACATCGTGTGGTGCATCATATTTAATCTGAAAGGGAAGTCCTTCCTGAAATGGGTGGATATCAGAAAGGTAGAGTACAGGAGGAGCAGAAGTAGTGGGAGGGGTGGGATGAGGGGTAGTAGGTAAACAAGATACATCCAAAAGGAATGAAGTCTCAGTGATGTGCTGTTGATCACTCACAACCCATGTATAAGTTATTTTCCAGGTACCTCTGTCCTGACAGGAAATATTGTACAAAATCAAAGCAGGAGGACCTAGAAAGTAACGTTCTGGGCGTGCCCTCAATTCTTGTGTCCTTTCCAGAGAAGTGGAAACTGGTGGCTCCCACTGTACTTGAGTGATGTTTAATGAATAGAACACTGGCTTGTCCTGTACCGAACAGAAACTCAGGATGACCAGATCCTTTCCTTCCGGGAAAGGTGGGGGTATTTCTCGATAGCGATATACCCCACCTGTGGAGTTAACCCAGCCAATCGTGCATATTCGGATGATAGTTCCTGTAATGAGACTTGAGTAGAAGAGAGCAGATACAAGAACAACAGGAAACCGAGATATAATAAAAGCTAACTTGTTTCACTCTACTAGGGAGTAAACTAATACTCCCCACTTATACTATGTAACAACAAAACAAACAAAAAAAAATGTTTACTACTTATTTACATAACTATAAACACATGTTAACTATACAGCAGAAGTAAATAATTACCGTCCTCAAGCGACTTTTGTTCAGAAAGCAGCTGTCCGTGCTGTCTTCATAAAGCAGCTGTCCGTGCTGTCTTCAGGTGGTATCTGAAAACAAAGACTGATAAAACACATATTACCCATATGGTTTTAACTGGGTGATGTGTTTCCAGTACTGCTGGCTGTCAGGCATTAGGATCTGGTATAGGCTTGGGCCTAAGGTATCAGTAACTAGATACGGTCCCTCCCACTTTGCAGTTCCAAAGGGGAGGTTTGGTCTAGGTCTCAGAATCATCACTTTACTCCCAACCTTGAGGGGCCTTAAATCAGAACCTTTTGCATGTACCTCCTGCAAATAATCTCTAGCTTTTTCTGTGTTAGCTAGCACAGTGGTCTGAATTTCTTTTAGATGTTCTTGCAGGGATTTCATCCACTCATTGGTGAGAATTACGGTCTGCGAGCCCCCATATGTAATCTTCCGAATATGTAATTTTCTTGGTCTAGTCTCCACTTGGTCCTGGGTTCATTTCACTTCACAGACGCAGGAGGGTTTGTAATAAGACAAGCAAACAGGTGTGGCTTGGAGAAAGGTTTTTATGTAAAAATAGGCTTAATACATAGGTATTGAACAGAGGTATATAGTGATTGTTACAGAGCTGTTTCAGTGTGCATCAATGAATCTGTGTGTGCATGTGTGAAGTGTGAGAGAGATAGGTAGGCCCGACCATGTGGCTCAGGGCCTCATGGTAGGCCAGAACATGTGGATCAGAGCCTCATGGTAGTGTCCAAACTTGTCCGATGAAGGAGGGAGAGAGAGAGAAGCAGGAAGTTTGTCTGTCCTTTATAGTGCCTCTCCAGCAGTTCCCCTTGAGGTCTGCTATTGTCTTTGGCCACTCCCTTTAAGGTCTGCCCTTCTTGATTTAGCAAAGAGGGGCTGCAGACAGGTCCTAGAGACTGACATCACCAGGGGGTCAGAGTTTAACTTTGTAGACTGAATTCACCAGAGTCCACAGCCGCATGGACTGTATGCTGACACCGAGGAAGGCATCAAAACCCTGCAACGGCTGTGGCTGTGGCATTGGTTGGGCCTTCTGCGGCTTGGCTCGACGTAGCTGCCACTGGGTTTGTGCCTTGGACTGAGCTCCTTGGGGGCTCTGATTAACACCGGTGCTTTGGCCTGTAGACGGTCTTCTTCCCTAGGTGCTTCTTTTTAACAAGGTCCACCATCTTGTGTGAGAGGCGGGAAATGGTCATAGAAACATGACGACAGAAAAAGATCACATGGCCTATCTAGTCTGTCCTTCCATATAAACCACTACAACAGTCCCCTGTTTTTCTTTAGAGATCCTCTGTGTTTGTTCCTTTGAATTCAGAAACTGTCCTCATCTCTACCACCTCCACTGGGAGACTATTCCATAGATCAACCACTCTTTCCGTAAAGAAATATTTCCGCATATCACTCCTGAATCTATCCCCTTTCACCCTCATCTCATGTCCCCTTGTAGTAGAGCTTGCTTTCAATCAAAAGAGACTCTCCTCCTGTACATTTAGGCCACAGAGGTATTTAAATATCACAGTCATATCACCTCTATACCGCCTTTCCTCTAAGGTGTACATATTAAGATCCTTAAGTCTGTCCTCATATGCTTTATTATGAAGACCACTAACCATTTTAGTAGCCACCCTCTGTACTGACTCTAGATTATTTATATCCTTTTGAAGGTGTGGTCTCCAGAATTGCACACAATACTCCAAATGAGGTCGCACCAAAGACTTATACAGAGGCACCATCACCTCCTTTCTTCTGCTGGCCATTCCTCTCCCTATGTACCCAAGCTTCCTTCGAAGCCAAGGGATACTGGAGGATCCTCCAGTTCCTCCACCCTTGGTTCATCTTCCACCTCCACAGAGAAGGGAATTGTTTTTGCTATATCCCGGATAAAGTCCTGGAAGGACATGTCCTCTGGAGGCAACTTCTGCTGCCCATATGGCTGGGACAACTCTGAGGGAATGTCTGAGAACTCCCTCTCAGTGCTGGGTGACGACTCCTCTATATCCCAGTCATTGGTCTGACTCTGAGAAGAAGTCAAAGTACCTCATGGTCTCCTCTCAGCATTGGTTCTGCTCCAGTGGGGTCAATGGCAGTCCTCCACTGAGCGCCAATGTGCAGGGGCATAGGAGCCAGAGACACTGGAGAGCAAAATAGAAATCAAGCCCAGGGTTGACTCTGACTGCCAACTCGATGTCCCTGGCTTTGAAAGTTGGGCATGGGTCTCCAGAATAGGCTGTACAGCCAGAGGCAACATCCCCGAGGCTGTCTGGATCACCAGGGCCATGCAACCAAGAGAGCTACCATATGCACCTCAAGGGCCCAAAGGTGTTCAGTAAGCACTGCGGACTCCAAAGGCCAGTACAATGACTTCTGCCTTTGACTCCAGCACCTTTCCTGGGGACTCCACGACAGTGAGGTCATCAGGAGATTTGCCAATGGCCATCTGGGGCTAGGTTCATTTGGCAAACCAATCTGTGCTGATCCAGACAAGACAATCAGGTGGCAATGTGCTACAAGCAGGGCAGCATGGCATAGTATCTCCTGTGCTGGGAAGTGGTCTGCTTATGGAAGTTTGCCAATGCTCAGAGAATGGAGCTGAGGGTGACTTACCTGCCCAGGAACATCAACTCTCTGGTGGACCAGCTGAGCCATGTTCTTCAACTGCACAAGTGGACCCTGAATGGGAGTTGTAGGGTGGGTCTTTCAAAAGTGGGGTACTCCCACAATAGACCTCTTTGTTACCCCATGCAATGCCCAGGTGGATCAGTTCTGCTCCAGGGTCACATCCTGCGATTGGCTGGCATCGGATGCCTTTCTCATTAAGTGGAATGTGGGCCTGTTATATGCCTGTCATCCCATTCTGCTCATGACTGAAGCTGCAGGCTGACAGGGGCAGGATGACTATCATTACCTCTTATTGGCCCTAGCAGCTGTGGTTCCACCTGCTGCTATAGCTCCTTTGGAGGGAGCCTCTGTGGCTGGGCTGGGCCACAGATTTCATATATCAGGAGGATGGGACATTGCTGTATCCAAACATCAGGTCTTTGCCTGTCATGGCGTGGATACTAAGTGGATAGTCCTCTCAGAGCTCAACCTCCTCGAAAATGTTCAGGAGGTTCTTCTTGCCTCCCACAGGACTTCTACACAAAGGTCTTTTGTGTTCAAGTGGTGGAGGTTCTCCTGGTGTGCAGACTAGGCTCTGGATCCCTTCTCCTGCACTGTGGACAGGCTGCTGGAGTACCTCTTGCACGTCTTGGATGCTGTCCTCGAGTCTATTTCAGTCAGAGTCCACCTGAGCATGTTTGGGGCCTACCATTGCAGCTCCAAGGGGAAGCCCATCTCAGCTCAGCCCTTGGTGGCTCACTTTAGGCGGTGCTACTCCTTTTCTAAATCTCCAGTCAGGCCCCTGCCAATGGCATGGGACCTTCATGTGATTATGGCATTGTTCCCTTCCTGCCTTCTGAAATTCCTGACTTGGAAGGTCTTGTTCTTGACGGCAGTCACATCGGCATGCCATGTAAGTGAGCTCCAGACATTGGTGGCTCACCTGCTGTACAGAGGTTCCATCATAATAGGGTGGTCTTGTGCACGCATCCGCATTTCCTGCCGAAGGTGGTATAAGCGTTCCACCTCATCCAGTCTGTCATTTTCTGACTTTCTTCACAAGGCCTCATGCCAACAGGGGGAGGCAACGCTGTACCTGTTGGACTGCAAGTGTACCCTGGCCGTCTATGTTGAGTGGATGAAGGTGCACCATAAATCCACCTAGCTGTTTGTATCTTTTGACCGTCGATTTGGCTAGCAGACTGCATCGCTTTTGCTTATGCCCAGGCAGGCCTGAGCCTGATACACGTCAGAGCTCACAATGTCCGCAACATGGCTGCATTTGTGGCCAACTTGCACTCTGTCTCCATGGAGATATGCAGGGTTGCTGCGTGGTCTTTGGTACACACCCTCACAGCTCATTACTGTCTGGATGGGGATTCCCAACACGACAGTAACTTTGGCCAAGCCGTGCTCCAGCATCTCTTTTGGAATTAGATTCCAACTCCTTCCCACTGGCCCTTTTGTCCTTCCATGCTGCCAAGAAGTATTTCATCAGTAATACTATGTTGAAGATGTTGAATCAGTCGAGTCCCCTAGAAGGACTATCCACGCTGTTTCTCTTGTTCTCCGGTTCAGTTGTTCCTGTTGGGCTTTTGGCCTCCTCAGTCTTCGGTAGCCTGTAGCTTGGGAGTCCCAGATGTGAGGATTGACTTCCTTCTTGTCCATGGAGAAAGTATAGTTACTCACTTGTACCAGGTGTTCTCTGTGGACAGCTGGAATAAGTCCTCAAAACCCTCCTACCTCTCTAAAGAGGAGTTATCTCCAGGAACAAGCAGGAATGAGTCCTCACATATGGGTACGTCGGTACCGACAGAGCCTGCACGGGTAAGCTTGCCAGCTTCCCAGAAAGGAAAGCTTTTGGGGCCTCCCACAGCGCATGCGCGCTGCCTTCCTGCCTTCCTGACCAACTCTCCTCAGTTCTTCTTTTTCCGCGGAGCCAGCAGGTTGTGTTCCTGTCACCGCTGAAAAAGTTCTTATTTTAATTTGTTTCTTTGGCCGCGTGTCTGCCTTCCCCGACTCTGGACCGGTACCGCCGGTCTTTTTCTTTACTTTTCTTTAAAAAAAAAATCTTCTTTTCCCCACTTGGTGTGTTTTCTTCCTTAGGCCTCTAGGCCTTGAGAAAATTCTCCCTCATGGAGAAACCAGCCTCTGGGTTTAAAAAATGCTCCAAGTGTAGCGGTACAATCTCAGTTACAGACACCCATGAATGGTGTCTTAAATGTTTGGGGCCTGACCACTCTATCCCGGATTGCCAGTCCTGCTCTCTGATGTCTAAACGAGGCTTACAGAACCGGGCAGCCAAGTTCCATATGCTGTTTTCCACGGATACTCCAGCATCGACATCATCCAGGTCTTCCTCTCCTGATGGGTCTCAGGTAACCAAACATTCTTCTGGCAGGTCCTCAAAGGGCAAATCTCCCTCTAAGTATCGAGATGCCCCCGGGTTTGACCCTGAGGACCCTGCCCCAGCCAAACAACCCCGGCGGGAAGCTCCGGCTTCCAAAGCTCCTCCTATGGGGTTACAGGTTGACATCGATGGCACGGCCTCGACCGATCACCTGTTGGACTGCTCTGGGGTACCGGCACAATCTTCCGGTACCGACATCCAGACAGTCATGGCATCCATGGATCATACTGTTCAATCCATGCAGCAAGCCATAATGGCTTTTATTAAGGCTGCGATGCCCACGGTACCGCAGCAAGCAGTACCGACTCCAGTACCGGTACCACAACCGATACCGGTACCCATGGCATCCACATCGACCAGGATACCGGTTCCGGTTCCCGGTTCCGGGGCTTTTCCCGATACCGATCCGGTTCCGGGTACGCCCGATGTCGATACCGGTCGATACGCTTATCGATCCCTGGAAGCCAACAGACGATACTTCGAGTCTTCTGATGATTCTGATTCATCAGATGACTCTGCTGAAGCATCTCTTACTCTTCCTGAGGAGCCCTCTTCTCCAAAGAGGAGAATGTCTCCTCCAGAGGATTTGTCCTTTCAAGACTTCATCATTGAAGGACTCTCTATTTCAGTAACCTCTGAAAAAGAACCTAGAGCAAAAAAATTGGATATTTTGGGATACTCTAAGGTTCCTAAAGAGGCAGTCACCTTGCCCATTCATGAAATTCTTCAAGAACACATGATGGACTTATGGGAGACTCCTCTTACCCTATCTCCACATTCTCGTCGTCTGGACACCATGTATCGTGTCCCTCCTTCTCCTGGTTTTCAAAAAACTCAGCTCCCTCACCACTCTATTGTGGTGCAGTCAGCTATGAAAAGGATAAAGAGTACCAAAAGACACTCTTCTACTCCTCCAGGAAGAGAATGTAGGACTTTGGATGCTTTTGGTAGAAAAATCTTCCAAGCCAGTATGCTTATTGCCAGAATCAATTCATACAGCCTTTATATGGGCATGTTTCTGAAGGAGATTGCACTAAAGCTGCGCAATTTTCTCCCCTTTATCCCAGAGGATAGAAAGGATGAGTTCCTTCTTTGGCTCAAGCATACCCAAGATGTTTCAAAGTTTTCCAACAGAGCAGCTTTTGACTCCTTTGAAGGTGCTAGCAGAGCCTCAGGCATTGCTATAGCTGCTCGCAGAATTGCTTGGCTCCAGGCATCTGACCTAGAACCCTGGGTCCAGGATGGCTTGGGAAATCTGCCCTGTACAGGTGAAAATCTGTTTGGCAAGGAGTGGCAAATCAAAGCCACTCAAATGGATGCAGAAAATGCTGCCTTAGATAGACTTTCTAAGTCTACCTCTACCCCTGCCAAAAAGAAATCTTTTAAGAAGCCTTTCTACAAGAAGGCCAGATTTTCTACAAATACTGGCCAACAATCTTCTACAGTTCGCTTTGCTCCTAAGCGTCAGCAACCTAAACAGGCCAGGGCAAACCCTGCAGGGGCTACTACAGCCCAGCAGTCCCAACCCCCTCAGGGGTTTTGACTTGATACTAGAGAACTTAACCTTTCTGGCTCTACAACAACCAGAGCCTCTCACCATTCCAGGAAGGCTAACTCATTTTGCTCCCAGATGGGAGCAAATCACATCAGAACAGTGGACCCTCTCTATCATCAGAGAGGGCTACAAACTACATTTCTCCAACCTTCCTCCCCATACCATGGTGAGACATTTCAATCCTCCCACATCTCTCCTAGACCTTTTGGGTCAGGAGGTGACCACCCTCCTCGCCCAAAGGGCAATAGAGGTTCCTCTTCTTCAACAGGGGTCAAGGTTTTACTCCCCTTATTTTCTCATTCCAAAGAAAACAGGGGGGTACAGACCCATTCTAGATCTCAGAGAATTGAACAAATTCCTATGCAAGGAGAAGTTCAAGATGCTTTCTCTAGGTACTCTCCTTCCATACCTGCAGAGTCAGGATTGGCTTTGTTCTCTAGATCTCAAGGATGCATACACACATATACTCATCCATCCCACAGAAAATCCCTCCAGTTTCTGTTCCAGGGAAAACATTACCAATACTGAGTACTTCCCTTCGGTCTAGCCTCTGCTCCAAGAGTATTTACCAAATGCATAGTGACTGCATTTCTACGCGCCCTGGGAAATTTTGTCTTCCCATACCTGGACGACTGGCTCATCCGAGCTCCATCTCAGTCCGAGGCCCAGACTTCCCTGGACCGCACAAGACGCATTCTGCAGTATCTGGGACTTGTGATCAATCTTCCAAAGTCTCAGCTCACCCCTACTCAGTCCCTGGAATTCATAGGGGCCTGGTTAGATACCACCACTGCAAGGGCCTACCTTCCTCAGGCCCGTTGCCAACATCTAGTGCACTTAGCCTCCCAGACTCAGTCCAGAAGCCACTTGACTGCCAGGGAGATGTTACAGCTACTAGGCCACATGGCCTCCACAGTACATGTGGTGCCTTATGCTCGCCTACATATGAGAGCAGCTCAATGGACTTTGTCCACCCAGTGGACTCAAGCATCAGGAGCTCTCTCAGACCAAATAGCGACCTCCAAACGTCTCTTTTGGTCTCTCCAATGGTGGATGTCCACTCAAAATCTGTTGTGGGGGGCCCCCTTCCAACCACTGTTGCCCCAAGCAACCCTCACAACAGATGCCTCCCAAACAGGTTGGGGAGCTCATCTTCAAGACCTCTCCACTCAGGGCACTTGGTCTCCACAGGAGACCACCCTTCATATCAAACTTTTGGAACTTCGAGCAATTTTTCTAGCTCTCAGTTTTTCATACCCTCCTCAGCCACATGACAGTCCTTATTCATACGGACAATCAAGTAGCCATGTTTTACATAAACAAATAAGGAGGGACTGGCTCTCTGTCGCTTTGCAACGAAGCTCTAAAATTGTGGGCCTTCGCCAGAGAGCATCAGATCCATCTCCTGGCAGTATATCTCCCAGGAGTCCAAAACTCTTGGGCAGACAGACTCAGTCGAGTCTTGCTCCCACACGAATGGTCCCTGCACAAGGATCAGGTACTCCGAATCTTCCAGGAATGGGGGACCCCGGACATAGACCTCTTTGCAAGTCCGTGGAATGCCAAACTTCCCCGATTCTGTTCCAGAATTCTGTGTCAGGGGGCTCTGGCCAAGGATGCCTTCCTCCTTCACTGGGGTCAGGCCTTCCTGTATGCCTTTCCACCCATTCCCTTGATTCCCAAGACTCTGTTCAAACTCCAGAGGGATCAAGGATCTATGAATGCAAATACAGCTCCTGATGATAGAGGCTCCTTCAGTGGATGATCTATCTGGTGAACTATTAGTGCAGTGACGGAATCTACCAGCCTCTTCCATGAAGAATAATGAGGTCCGAGTCTAGATGCAAAATGAATCCAGATTTACTGCTAGTGTTCATATTGCATTGAGCCAGAGAGAGCCACCTCCTGGAGGTCATCAGATATCTGCAGGCAACATATCAGGATGTGCTGGACGGTTTTTAAGCAGGCCAGCTAGGAGTTACAGAAACTGTCTCAAGGAAGGTGCTATATCTTCCCACAACATTTTCTTGGTCTCTGCCTGAGTTGCTTGTACTTGAGGGTTGTACAGATTAGTCACTTGGCAATGACCCTTCTAGTAGGAATGCTGTTCTTGGGCTTTTCTCCTTCACCACAATGTCTGGTTTCTTCTGTCAAACTTTTTATCCTAATTTCCTGATACAATATTGAAGGTTTCCTGAACCTCTCACCTTTCCATAGAGGAAACAAAGCAACACCGGGAAGGAATCCGCAGAACATCTTACAGGTGCATGTTCTTGATCCTGTAATGAAGGTTTAGTGAAACCCAGTCCTGTCACTTTCTGATGGAGAGAAAAAAAAACCCTCAGCTTCTGTGCAGGTGATCTTTTATTACATACAGTTTCTCTTGTGATTCTTTAATCACTTTTTGTAACACATGGCTTTGCTTGTTAGTTTAATTACAGTGGAAGGTGAACTAAGTAGAGCAGGGTTCCTGTGAAGTGAAATGTCATGACCACTGTAAGCAGTGAGCAAATATTCTTATGGAGATCCTACTGCAAACACTAGATGGCGATATCACATAACGCTAGTAACTTTTATTACTAGCACCCCTGCGGCTTCCGGAAAATTGTTTCTTTCATGTCAGCTGGGTGGTTTGAGGCAGAGGCAGTACTGGTCTTACCCTGTTATATACACGGATGTGTAGTTCCTGCTTCGCTTTTGATGAATTTGAAACTAGAAACGCGTAGCAGAAAAGTCACATAGTGACAGATGAACCCTGAGCACCCCCTCCAGAGCTGCCCAGTCACCCAGTTGTACAGGTCTGAGACTTCTTGGCGAGTCCTGACTTTGAACTTACTACACTGTTGGGAAGCTCTACAGTACATTAATGTAGGTCCCATAATACATCATGTCTTACAATTCAGGGATGGTTTAAAATCTTACTCTGAGACCTGAGTAACTTGGCAGCTCTGGAGAGAGAACATCCCTGCTTAAAGCAAATTCCTCTGGAACGCCTTCCTCCCCATAACGCACAGAACTGCCGAAGCTGGGGAGCTGATTGCCATGTCTGCTCAACCCATGTGGCTAGATATGAGGCCCGCTATTGATCTGGCATGGCTATGTGCTGCTATGACGCATAGCCGTCACCACTGACCTTTAACCCTGGCTCTTCAAGACTGGGGTCATATGTGACCCTGGCATTGAATATCTGGGGTCACTGCACAGCCTCCAATGCTGCAGAAACTGCCCACAACATGCCCCGATGCTAAGCGGTTAGCATCGGGGGGCATAGCGGCATTAGTCTGGGGCTATTCATCAGCATTTACATGGTTTGTTTTTGTTAAGCACCATGCAGTCAGTGTTGACTCCTGGCGATCTTCTGGATAGTGACGTAAACTGTGTTCGGTCTTCAGTCAGGCGGCTCATTGTTGATAGACTGGTATCCATAGCTGCTGTTATTGCATCAATCCATCTCCTTGCCAGCCTTCCTCTTTTACATTGACATACACAGTTTACAGGTCAGTAAACCGTGTGAATGCCTTTTGCTATCGGGCCCAAAGGTTTTTAAACATCAGAGTGCTAATGTGATATTTTAACATCTCTCACGGCAACTCACAGCTTCTGGAAGACTTCATTGTAATGTAATTCTGCACAGTTTGGAACAGTAAAGTAAAAGGAAGCATTCAAAAAGCATGCATTTACGCTTACTTATTCAAATGTGAATGTTTACTGGGTCAGCTTTTCATACCTGCCTTACCCATCCCAGCTACCAATGGGATAAGAGATCTCGGGAGTAAAATGAATGGTGGGTGTTAATGAGATTCCTAGGCCACTGTTTCAAACTAGCCTCATTGTGCAAAGTTTTTGGGATTAGCTCTAGATTTGAGGAACTTCAGAGAATTCTTTTTATCTTTCAATCTGTTTAGACTGCTGAAGGATGGTGCAGTAGATAACCACAGGAGCTCTCATGCTCGCATACAGCGGGCCACCGCATGTGTCAGATGATGGCTGTGGGGACGTGTGCATGTACAGGGGGCCAGCTGAATACTTTTGTGTTGACCACAGAGCAAGACCTGCAGTACAGCCACAGACCAAGCCCAGCTTCCCATTTTAGAACTGACAGATAAAGAAATGGAGTCGCTGTACTATAGTTCTGGGCTGCGTCTGCTTCTGCAGGTCTGGGGTAAGTTTTTCTTCCCATTCCCTAAAGAATCGCTGAACATTCAAAGAAAAACTGCGCTCACCATGGACCGCACAGATCTTTCCAAGTCTGTTCCTGTTCCGTTACAAACTGGTATGTCATTTTAAGCAGCACCTGTCATGCTTTGTAGCACATAGATATGCTTTGTCTGATCGGTCCACGTTGACTGCAGGGTTACAAAACGTTTTTGCAAGCATATGCCAGCAGGGTCCCTTTCCCTGAGAGGAGCCGGGTGTTTCGAGCATGACTTCTTCCAGGACATGGGTTCCTGGTAGTTATAGAGGGAATCCCAAGTGTCAAGTCCAGAAACTCAGAGTGTGGGGGGAGTGGAAAGAAGGAAGAATGGACACAACAGTGACTGTTTCAGACCCACAACTAACTGACCAAAGTATTTTTACAATTATTTAGAATCAAAGGAGATTCTACCTTCCAATTATCATTATTAGATCAAAAGATAAGTTTGGTCTCTTTTCTTAAACGTTCTGCACAGTCTTATTTAATGCAGTTGAAAGCTCACCCAGGATGCTGGCTGACATTACTCGCTATAAGCAGGGCCGGCCCAACATATGTGTGAGATTGTTGTTCGTAAAGGGCCCCGTGCTTCAAGGGGCCCTACGCCAACTTCATGCTGCACATGCTGTCTGATAGACTGAGTGTGTCCTGACTTCCGACCGTTTTTAGGGCCGGCCCGCACATGGCCCTGTGCCTGCCTGACCGGCTTCAGAGGGAGCAGGAAAACATGAAGCCCCGCGTCACCTCTGCACAGCCGCTGAGTGACGAGCAGTGTTTTCCTTCACTCCGGCGGCTGTGTTCTCCTGCTTCCCACCAGTGCGCTGATTGCCGGGAGGCTAAAGGGCATTTCCTGTTTCACGCAATACAAGAAACACCCTTTAACATCCCAGCACTCTTCACTCCAGCGGCTGGGCAGAGGTAAGCCGGGGCTTCCAGCTTCCCCAGGTCCCTCTGAAGCCAGCCAGCAGTTGCGGGGCTCTTCAGCGGAGGGGGGCTAGGACTGGAAATGGGCTGATTGAGGGACTAAGATAGGACTGGAGATGGCTGATGGGGGGCTAGGATAGGACTGGAAATAGGCTGATGGGGGGGGCTAGGACTGGAAATGGGCAGATGGGGGTCTAGGACTGGGAATAGCTAATGGGGGGCTAGGATAGGACTAAAAATGTCTGAGGAGCTAGGACTGGGAATGGGCTGATGGAGGGGGCTAGAAATGGAAATGGTTTGATTGGTGGAGGCTAGGACTGAAAACAGGTTGATGGTAAGCTAGGACTCAAAATGGACTGCTGGGGGGCTAGGATAGGACTGGAAATGGCTGATGGAGGCGACTAGAATTGGAAATGGTTTGATTGGTGGAGGCTAGGACTGGAAATAGGCTGATGGGGAGGCTGGATAGGATTGGAAATGGCTGATAGAGGGGCTAAGATAAAACTGGAAATGGATGATGGGGTGGCTAGGACTGGAAATGAGCTGATTGGGGAGAGCTAGGACTGGAAATTTGCTGATGCAGGGCATGGGAGAATGGGACCAGAAGGGAGCAGATACTGGGAGGGGCTGGAACTAGAAGGGAGCTGATGTTGAGGGAGGACTAGAAGGGGATGGGGTGGGAGGGTGAGCATGGAGAAGGGAAAAGATATTTTGTGGGGGAGGGAAGAAAAATCTACGATTGGTCAGGTATTGAGAGAGTAAGTGGAGACTGAGGATGGAGGGTGAAATTTGAGTGGATGAAAAAGAAATAAAGAAAGAAATGTAGGAAAGATCAAAAGGGGAAAGATCAGTTTGTTAGAGCAGATGCAGAGAGAGAATGGAAAAAAACTAGGAGAGAAGAAAAGACAAATGGACAGCAGACGGAGAGTTAGCAGAAGACACGAAGAAACAAGAAGAAAGTGACTGGAACAATTGGAACTGAAAAATAAAATGCACAAAAAAACAAAAGATAGAAAAATACTTTTTTATTTTGAATTTATTTTGAATTTAGTACAAGAGGAAATTCATTTATAGTTTTATTTCTTCAGTGTTACTGTACATTCCAAGTATGGCTTATTGGGTTCCCAGTTTAATTATAGTCTTCCTATTTCTAAATTTTGATTCCTTGTTCTATGTTTGGTGATGGTCTGTGTTCTGCATGTGTAACCGAGCTGCAGTAGTCTGTTTATGTAGTTTCTATTTGACAGTGCCACTTGTTCTTTTTCCCCATAGGAGATGTATTGGTTTAATATTTGCAGTGTTGTCTTTTGATAGGTAGGGTTTGGTGCTTTGTGAGTCCTGGTACTGTTATGATATGGTGGGTTCTCAATGAGCAGGGTTTATAGTACTTCCTAATCTGCCTGGCAGTTGGCACTAGAGTTTGGTAATGTACAAATCTGGTAGTATTCCTTTATCCTCACTGCCGATGCAAATGGTATTCAGACACTCATTAAGAGGCATGTTTACTAAACGTTAATGCACATTCACAAATGTTAATGTGCATTAAGTGCGGGAACGGCCATTTATTTCTATTGGCGCAGTGGCACTTAACACACATTAATATTTAGTAAACATGCCCCTAAGTCATTGCCAGTACAAAAGAGAGGTTTGTGAAGGGCTCCTTTGAAAGCCATCTAAAATTTTAGATGGGCAGCATATACATTTTAAAATAAATTAAATTTATGCAAATGATGTCCAGTGGATAGGCAAATAAGGCCCTGCAATGAGTCTCCACACATAAGAACATAAGATATGCCATACTGGGTCAGACCAAGCCCAGTATCCTGTTTCCAACAGTGGCCAAACTAGGTCACAAATACCTAGCAGTTTCTGCAAAACACACAGGTTCCTCAGTGCTTGTATTGGGTCAAGCAATAATATCCTGGGATCCTTTTAATAATGGTTTATGGACGTTTCCTCCAGGAACTTGTCCAAACCTTTCTTAAACCCAACTACAATAACTACATCCTCCGGTAACAAATTCCAAAGTTTGATTACACGTTGAGTGAAAATATTTTCTCTCATTAGTCTTAAATAGGTTACCCTGTAGCTTCATAGCATGTCCCCTAGTCCTTTTATATTCTGATGACGTAAACAATCGATCTATGTTTACCCGTTCTACTCCATTAATTAATTTATAGACCTCTATCATATCTACCCTCAGCCGTCTCTTTTCCAGGATGAAGAGCCCTAACTTTTTTAGCCTCTTCATCCTTCCATCCCCTTTACCATTTTGGTGGCTCTTTTCTAATAACGCTATATCCTTTTTAAGATACGGCAACCAGAATTGCAAAAAAAAAAATTAAGGTGCGGTCGCACCATGGAACGATACAGATTTTCCATTCCTTTCCTTATGATACCTAGCATTCTATTTGCTCTCTTGGCCACCGCTGCACACTTGGCGGAGGGTTTCAACATGTTATCCACGATGACGCCTAAATCTTTTTCCTGGGTGGTGGTTCGCAATGTGGAACCCTGCATCGTGTAACCATAGTTTGGGTTGTTCTTTCCTACGTGCATAACCTTGCACTTGCCCACATTAAATTTCATCTGCCATTTGGATGCCCAGTCTTCCAATTTATCAAGATCCTCTTGCAATTTTCCACAATCCTCTTGGGTTTTGTGTCATCTGCAAATTTGATAACCTCACTCGTTATTCCCTTTTCCAGATCATTTATGAATATGTCAAAAAGCAGTGGACCCAGCACAGATCCCACTATTTACCTTTTTCCATTGGGAAAATTGGCCATTTAGCCTTACCCTCTGCTTTCTATCTTTTAACCAGTTGCTGATCCACAATAGAACATCACCTACTATCCATGACATTTTAGTTTTGCCAAAAGTCTCTGATGAGTGACCTTGTCAAAGGCTTTCTGAAAGTCCAGATACACTATATCAACCGACTCACCTTTGTCTATCTGTTTATTCACACCTTCAAAAAAACATAACAGATTAGTAAGACAAGATCTTCCTTGTTTAAAGCCATGTTGGCTGTCTCCCATTAAGCCATGACTATCTACATGCTGAGTAATTTTGTTCTTTATGATGGTTTCTACCATTTTTCCCAGTACCGATGTCGGGCTCACCGGTCTGTAGTTTCCCGGATCACCCCTGGAACCCTTTTTAAAAATTGGTGTTACATTGGCAATCCTCCAATCTTCAGGTATTACAGATGATTTTAGTGATAGTTCACAGATTACTAATAGCAGGTCTGCAATCTTATATTTCAGTTCTTTCAACACCCTTGGATTTATACCATCTGGTCCAGGTGATTTGCTACTCTTCAGTTTATCAAATAGTTGTAATACATCTTCCCGGTGTAGCGATATTTCTTTCAATTCTTCCGCAGTATCACCTTTAAATACCACTTTAGTCATGGGTAACATCCCTACATCTTCCTCAGTAAAGATCGAAGCAAAGAATTCATTCGGTCTCTCAACCCCTGGCTATGAGATGCTTATTCTATATTCCCCTAAAGCACTGCTTTCCAAACCTTTATTCCATATGACCCTATTTTAGCAACTGAAAATCCACATAACCCCAGATGATGATGACATCAAAGTGGCAGCTCTACAGCCACCTTCTCTTGCCTCCTCTCATCTAAAGCAGAAAGCAGGCAGTCAGCACAGGGTCCTTTGTGTCGGTGTGCAGTGTGTGCTTACAGAACCAGTACTCGGCATGAGTTTCCAGTCAAGACTGGCCCGTCCACTAGGTGGCTGCCTAGGGCAGCAGGCCCCTATGTGTGGCATTGGCTTCCCTCCTCCCAGTGAAGTGACAGTTCATCACCGCCAGGCCGCCCCCTCCCAGCATCCATCTTCTCACCTGCGGGGAGGGGGTGGCACAGCAATGCCTTCACTGCCTCGTGCTTTAAAGTGCCCATGCTAGCGTGCCCACGACCTGCCACTCTTGCCCCCTCTTACAGAGCAGGGGTGGAAACAAACAGCCCCATGGCACTGAAGTTGAAAGGTAAGTGCTGTGGGACTATTTGTGCCCATTGCCACCACTGCACATCCTGAGAGGGGTGACGGCAGCAAGGGGTGCCAGAGGGGGAGGGTTTACCGAGGGTGCCAGATCTCCTTGCACCGGCCATGGGCATAAGGCTTCTGGTTTGTCTAGGGCACCAACACCCTGAACCAACTCTGAGGCCGGCCCTGGTTAGGAAGGAGGTTGAAGCTTCCAGTTCCTATTTCCCCCTTCATTTCATTTCTTTTTTTAAATTTAATATTTATTGATTTTTAAATTTACCAAGGCATACTTGTACTGAAAAGGGAAACCAAAAGCAACCAATTACAAGAAAATAAATTAACAGGATAACTATCAATGAAATTCCCTACAGTCCGCACGTAAGGAGAGTCGAAGGAAAACACAGTGGAATAGGAGGTAATCCCACTGCATAACTAGAAACAAAAAACATTCATTACTGAGTAATTAGATGCAGGCTGATTATACACTTCAAGCAGCACTATCCTGGCCAGTAATAGATGGTACAATAGATACCCTGGTGCTGATAAAAGCTAACAAATTACCAGGTTAAAAATAAAACATATCTTTGGGACTTAAATATCAGTAAACATGTGCAAGGAAACCGTAAATAGTACGCAGCACCAAGCTGCAACACTCCTGATTTTAACAGCAAAAATTGCCTTTCCCTCTTTTTCATTTCACGGGCAACATCAGGAAAGACAGAACAAGAGCAAGCGCTTTTATAGTAAAGTTTCAGTAACCAGTCTCTGTACAATGTGAGAACACAAGTCACTAACAATATTGAAACTTGCATAGAGTCTGATATAGACAAATTCAATAACTCGGAGACATTAAGTACATCCATATTAGCACCAGAATCCAAACCTCCTGTCTCTTTTTCCCCTGTGGTAAGTAGAATGCTTTTGAAATTAGAGGAACAAAATCATGTGGCATAGAGAGAATCTCCACCATATACGTCCTGAGCATATCCAGCGCAGACATCCCAGCCATTTTAGGAAAATGTAAAACCCGGAGGTTCGATGCACGGGCAGAATTTTTCCAGCATTTCAACTTTAGCTCAAAGAGCTATATTGTCAAATCAGAAAAAGAGACCAACTTCTAAATGTTCTCATCCACTCTAGTTTTTAAATCATTAGTCACTCTCATACGACTCCAGTTTCGACGTGCTCTGCTCCACCTTGGATGAAAGCACTGCTGTCTGTTGAGAAATAGTTGCAGATAGACTGGTTATTGCCTCCCCAAATATTATCCAGTGAATCTTCTTGGGGCGAGAAAGATGAATTAGATTAGGCGAAGAGGTAGCAATCGGTGCGTCCACAACATTACCTGCGCTGAGGCTATTGGCCTGGGGTACATCTGCCACTAACTCCTCTTCGAAGGGGCTTCCGAGAGCCTCAGAAGACATCGCTCCATCCTCAGCCGCCGACTCCCCCTGCACCAATGCACTCAGAACGCTGACTTCTGGCCTTTCGGGAGCTTGAGCGAGCTGGAGAGGAGTGAATACTCCCGAAGGTTGTGGTGGGCGCCGCACTCTCTCAGCAGACAAAGTGGTGTCAGGATCATCAGCTCACTGGAAGCCCCCCATTCTCCCAGGAACCCCTCCTGACTGAATCTCCCTCTTAGCAGCCTTGGTAATGACAACATATCGATCCATAGGACCCGGCACAGTAGGCCGCAGCTCAGCAGAGTAAACCTTTGCCTTCCCTTTGCATGAGTAAGGTAAGTGCATACAGCCCTCAAGCATCCATCTTGATACAAACTCGACCCCCCCCCCCCTTCATTTCTGTATTTCCAACTGGTGTAGGTTTGGCATAATTTAATCTGGAAACCACATGGGCTGAGAGAGAAGGAATTTTTACACTATTTCAGTTCTTGTCCCAGAAAACATTTTTGGGGCGTTGGAGTTCTCGCATCCAGAGGCACGCGGGAAGGAGAGAATGAACTTCACCTTAGGCGTACAGGTACCAGGGAAGGCCCTAGAGAGTAGAGGAGTTACTCAGAGAAATCATTTCCATGAAATCCGGGAAGGAACTTTGCACGTGTTGAAGGTGAATGTTACAGTGCAACAGAAAAATACAATTTATCTATGTGAATAGATTAATCTCCCAGAAAACATCCATTGTGTTGAATTGTCATTTATTATAACCATTTATTTTCAGCAAATGTATTGCTTGTGGGTTTTTATTATAGTTAAATCTGCTTATTTAAACACAATGCCAGGAAGATATAAAGCACATTCAACTCAAAAAACATGAACATTGTTGCCTTATGTTCTGAAGATACAAGGATGCAAAACGAGGGCTTTATCTTTTGTATATTTTCCCTCTCCCCGTATAAACCACCTGTCCCATTCCTCAACCCCCCCCCCCCACCCCTCTCATCCATTGCACCACCTCTCAATAGGCTATTAGACGAAAACGACATAGTTGAGAGCCATACTGTGACCTCTGGGTGCTAGTGATTGTATATAAGGTTCGCAAATTTCCAAAAACTTCACATGCCTCATTGCAGAGAACTGGGCAGTTATATTTTCCATCTGCATCAAACGACGCAACGTGTTGCACCCGTCCCAAAAATCGCATGGATCTGTACAAAGCCACATCAGGAGAATCCCCTTTAAGCTCAACAAAAAGACCTTATTTACAAACCTCTTAGCACCATTTCCCTGGATCAAAAAACCTCTGAGATCACCCAGCACAGGTCCTATGGGGCGAAGCTCCACACTCTCATGTAAATAAACCTTAACCTTCCTCCAAACATTTTGGGCCAAAGAACATTGCCAGAACATATGAAATAATGAGCCCCTTGCCACTTACTGCAGGGCACCACAGACACTAGCCCTGCTTTAAAGGCCCAAGTTGGGGGGAAATATGCCAGATGTTCTCATAAAGCGACCTCAGTAACCACCTGTAGGGCACGCGCAACACTCCTTGTTTTGTCCTCTCCCATCCAGGACGTGCCCAGCTCAACATTCCATCTGGAGGCTACATCCCCATACTGTCAGCCTGTCTCCAACTTAAGTTTACACCTTCTGCATTACATACAGCAACATCCACTCACAACTATCAAGTTCAAAGAAGATGGTCACCTTACTAGCAAACTGAGAGCAGATCCGTTGTCTGCCTTTTGAAAGAATATAATACCGCACTTGCACATATGAAAAGAAGTCTCTCTACCTCAGTTGATAGTCCTCCTTAAGTTCGTGAAAAGATTTAAGATCCTCATCTTCTTGCAGGGCCTGGTGTATGAAACCAAGACCCCATTGCTCCCATTCTCAAAACACCACTAAGGCGTCTGTTGCAGGAAAATCAGGATTCCCTGTAAAGGGTAAAAAAAACCTAGTGGCCTCTGGAGACTGATCAAATTTGCCACATAGTGCCTGCCATGCCCAATGCAACGGCCCCACTATGTGGCTTTTCAACAGAGCACTTGGGATTTTATCTCTCGACACCTGAAGTATAAACAGCTTGTTCAGGGGACTCATCAACCTCTGTTCTACCTCCAAGGGAATGCAGCTATTAGTCCCATAGAGCCAGTCCCTTAAGTGTTGCAAGATGCACCCCAGATTATATCTTTTCACCTAGGCCCCCGCTTTCCTGTCCCCACTGTAAACTAGTAAAAGGGATTCGAGATCTCTGGCTACACCATAGGAAATGCTCTACTTACTGCCTAGAAAGCCATAAATCTCATTTCAGGAACCGTAGTGGTAGGGCTTGAAGCAAATAAAGCCATCTTGGCAAAAGCATCATTTTATGAAGGGCAATTCTCAAGAGGGACAAGGGTAAGCTCTCCCAACGCTGGAATTCTTCCTGCTCCCACTGTAACAAGTGCAGTATATTCAAGCTATACAACTGTAGCAGGTTTGCATGGCCACTGAACCCCCAGATCTTTGAAAGATCCCGTGGTCCATTTCGGTGGGAAGAGCCCCTCCCAGTCCCTCTGAACCACAGGGTCCACAACCAATGTCTCTGACTTGTCTCTATTTAACGTAAGACCAGACCAAAACCTAAAACTCTGAAATTTATCAGCATTTCCAAGGACCTCTGGGGATCAGTCAAATGAATCAAAATATCATCTTCAAAAGCCACAATTTTACATTCAGCCCTCCCCAGTATCATAATTAGAGTCCTGTGGTGCTGAAGTTTAAAGGTAAGCACCGCAGGGCTCTTTGCCACCTTTGCCGCTGCTGTAGCTACCCTGATATGGGTGACAGTGATGGCAGTGGGTGCCCCTGAAGAGCCAGTGCTCTAGGTGATTGCCTCGTTCCTCTAAGGGTAGCACTGGCCCTGCTCTTGCAGCACAACAATGTCTGCCTTCATATCTCTTAAGGATTTTGTCTCCCTTGCTTGTAGGCCCCAATCCATACACTTTCCATGTTACACATCTTATTTGAGAATCACCCATCATCAATTACTAGGAACCCCCATAGCCAGTCTACATTAATAGCCCATCTAGGCAGAACTCTCCCCAGCCTAAGAGCTCAGCCCAACTCTCCCATAAACTCAAAGAACAAATGCCCCTCCATGCTCCTTCTCTGTCCCCCCTAGGGTTGCCAACTGGCCAGTTTTCAGCCGGCCTGGCCGGTTTTTCCATGGCCAGGCCGGCTGCCGGCGCAGAGGCAAAACCGGCCCTTGAAAAGCCGTTTTTTTTGCTCTGGCCGCAAGATCGAGAGCGGCCAGAGCAAAAAAAACGGCTTTTCTCCAACCCGGAGGGCTTCAGAGGGAGCCGCGGAAGCCCGCCTCCCTCTGAACAGCCGCCAGCGTGAAGAGCCTTTACCTTCACGCTGGCGGCTGTTCCTGTGAAGCCGCGATTGGGGGAAAGGTAAAGGCAATGCCCTTTAACCTTTCCCAGCATTCGCGGCTTCACAGGAACAGCCGCCAGCGTGAAGGAAAAGGCTCTTCACGCTGGCGGCTGTTCAGAGGGAGCCGGGGCCTCGCGCGGGCTTCCCCGGCTCCCTCTAAAGCCTCAGACAGCTGCAGTTTTGGGGGGGGGGGGGGGGCGGCCAAGGACTGCCGGGGGGGGGGTGGGGGGTGGGGGCCGGGGCGTGAAAAGGGGAATGGGGGGGGGGAACTTGGACTAGAAAAGGGCTATGGGGGGGACTTGGACTGGAAATAGGCTGTGATTAGGGGGACTTGGACTGGAAATGTGTTGTGAAGGGGGGGGGACCTGGACTGTAAAAGGGCTATGGGGGGGCATTGGACTGGAAAGAAATGGGCTGTGATTGGGAGGTGGACCTGGACTGTAAAATGGCTATGTGGGGGGGGGGGGACATTGACTAGAAATGGGTTTTGATGGGGAGGTGGACCTGGACTGGAAAAGGGCTATGGAGGGGGGGGGGGGGGGAACTTGGACTGGAAATGGGCTATGGTGGAGGGAGGGGGAACTTGGACTGGAAATAGGCTGTGATTAGGGGAGCTAGGACTGCAAATGGACTGTGATGGTGGGGGGGGGGGTAGGACTGCAAATGGGCTGTGATGGTGCGGGGGGACTCAGACTGGAAATGGGATGTGATGGGGGGGGCCTAGGACTGGAAATAGGCTGTGATGGGGGACTTGGACTGGAAATGGGCTTTGATGGGGGGGGGGCTAGGACTGGAAATGGTCTGTGATGTGAGGGCTAGCACTGGAAATGGGCTGATGAAGAGCTGGAATAGGACTGGAAATGGGCTGATGTGGGGCATGGGAGAATGGGATTAGAAGGGAGTGGATGCTGGGTGGGTCTAGAACTATAAGGGAAATGATTTTGGGGGAGGACCAGAATAGATGGGGAATGAGAATGGAGAGGGGAAAAAATATTTTGTGTGGAAGAAAAGTCTATGATGGGCTGGGTATTGGGAGAGTGAGGGGCTTGAGAATGGAAGGGTGAAATTTAAATGGATGATAAAGGAATAAGGAAAGAATTGGGGGAAAGAGCAAAAGGGAAACAATCAGTATGTTAAAGCAGAAATAGAGAGAGAATGGAAAACATCTAAAAGAGAAGAAAGGACAAATGGATAGCTCGCAGAAGACACGAAGAAACCAGAAGAAAGTGACTGGAGCAATTGCAACTGAAAAATAAAACGCCCAAACAGAAGGTAGAAAAATACTTTTTATTTTGAATTTATTAACTGGAATATGTCTGGTCTGGGAAGTGTGTATTGATAACATCTTTGCGTTTTTGTTTAGTGCAAGAGGAAATTACTTTATAGTTTTATTTCTCCAGTGTTGTACATTTCATGTTTGGATTTTGGGGTTCCCAGTTTAATTATTATCTGACCAAGGAAGTTAGCCTACACGTATCCTCGGTAATTTTTGTGGGTGGGGCTGGGGGCGGGGCAGGGGTGGGACTAGGGGTGGAGAATGGGTGGAGCATGGCGAGCCACAGGTGTCGGGTTTTTCTCGGTGAAAAAGTTGGTAACCCTAGTCCCCCCCCCCTTCTCCTAATTCCCCCATTAACCCCTGTTCCCCACACTTGGTCACTACACGACTCACACTCCATCCAGAATCATATCTTGACCAATTACTCCCCTCCCCCATTAATCCCATAAAACAACCAAGCTCCCTACCATATACACAAGTCCTCAGTGTTGGGAATATTGGAACTTTGGGGAGAGGATATATTTTTTGGCTTGTGAGGACTTATGAGTGTGAGGCCATTTTGGACTGTGGACTACTGAATTCTCCAACTTACAGCATATTAACACCGAGTGTAGTTAAGTTTCATTAATCCTTGTTTTTGGTGATGGGTGCTATTGAACTTTAAAGTTGATATTTTCATGTTAGTAACAGCAAGATATAAGTGCAAAAAGATTGAGGGAAGTGTTGATGAGATGACGGGACTGTCAATCGTGTTAACGAGTACGGCCCTCTGTTGAGCCCCCTTTTCACAATTTTTTTTTTTATGTAACTTTATTTATAAACCACCAATCAACAATAATAACAATAACGGAATAATACATCTCCGGGGGGGGTTGTGCTCTGATCCCCCCCACAGGAGCACAGCATGTATAACGCACAAGAGGTGGGTTTTAACATTTTTACCCTACTGCCCCCCTCCCCCAGCCCCCGCCCACCACCCTCCTCCCCACCCCCCACCCCGCCCTCCATGTGCAGGGTTGTCTCCCTTATATCTCTTCGTCTCCCAACTCCCTCCATTATGGGTGTCTTAACTGCCAACTTGCAAAATCTCATTGCGACTTCGGGCCCCCAACTGTTGGATATAGGGCTCCCAGACCGCCATGAAGGCCATCCAGCGTTTGACACTGCCCCGCGCCCCCCATCTCTCCGTCAACATCAGCTGGTGAAAACAGTTCCTCCACACCCCAAAGGTGGGAGCCGAGGAATCTCTCCACAACCTAAGAATAGGCGCTTTCCCCACCAGACAAGCCTTGCGCATTAGCAGACGTTCCCCTGGTTTAGCTGGGCAAGGAGCAGGCATGTAATCCAACACCACCAGGGGACCCGACCAACGCAATCTCCGCTGCAGCAAACCCCCTATGAAGGAGCAAATCCTCGCCCAATAAGGCTCCAATACTTTACAATCCCACCACATATGTAGCAGGGTCGCCAGAGGCTCTGAGCAGCGAGGGCAGCGACCATCGGTCGTCAAGCGACTGCGCAGTGCTCGCCTCGGCGAGAAGTGAGCTCTAGTGAGGCATTTAAATTGTATCTCCCTCCACCTCATCCCCTGTACTATTCGTACTATCCGTCGTAGGGCCGCTCGGATCGTTCCCGGGGCTACTTCGCCGGCTAACTCGGCCGCCCAGTCCTCCTCTACCTTCCGATAATCCGGCAAGGCCTGAGACTGTGCCAATCGGGTTTTATATGCGGAGATTGACCTCGGTATCTCCCCCCCCAGTCCGAAGAATTCGAGGATCTGCGCAGAGCGGTCGATCTGCAATGCGTCTCGTGTTAGAGAAGAGACATAGTGGGTCACTTGGATATACGCGAAGCAATGTCGGGGGGGCAAATCGTATTCCCGACTTAGCGTTACAAAGGATTTACATTTCCCTGTCGCCTCCACTAAGTGTCCTATGTTCCGCAATCCCCGCTCATGCCACTCCCGAAAGGGCATAGAGTCAGAGCCGGGGGGAAAGGACGTATTTCCCTGTATTGGGAGCCAGCTAGAAGTGTGCCAAAGCGTGCCCCATGCCCCATTAAGAAATTGCCAGGTCCGCCGAGCCGAGCTGATAAGCACACTCCGCACGAGATAACTAGGGAGCTGACGATTCTCCCCATGAAGGGCCCCCAGCAATGTTAGCGGGGTCACAAAACATTCTTCCAGGGCCCGGGGTGTGTAGAACTCCGTCCCGCCCAACCAATCCCCAACATGTCGTGCCTGACAGGCCAACGCATAAACTTTTAAATCTGGGAATCCCATCCCTCCCTCTTTCCATTTCCCCAAGAGCCGAATCCACGGTATGCGGGCTTTGCCGCCTTTCCAGAGAAAACTACGGAAGCAGGCTTCTAGGCGGCGCATGTCGCGACGTAATAGCCACACCGGCAGTGACTGTAACCAGTATAATAAGCGGGGTAATACCACCATCTGTATTGCCGCCACTCTCCCAGACAGAGATAGCGGGAGGAAGCTCCAAGCCTTCAGCTGTATCTGAAGGCGTCGTAGAGTACGGTCAAAATTGCTTCTATACAACAACGTAGGCTGTCGAGTCAACACAATCCCCAAGTATATAAACTCATCCGTCGCCCACTGCAACGGGAACGTCCCCTCCCATGTGGCTTGCAACTTCCCCAGAACATCTAAAGCTTCAGATTTCGCCTGGTTAATACGCATCCCCGCCACTTTCCCAAATCTCCCGAATTCGGCCAACAGCGTCCGCAGGGATCGTCCGGGATTAAGTAAGTGGACTAGGATATCATCCGCAAAAGCAGATACTTTAAATCCCTGTTCGCCTATGTCGACCCCTTGTATTACCCTCGAGTCCTCAACTGTCCTTATCAAGGGATCAAGCGAGAGGACGAACAGAAGTGGGGAAAGCGGACATCCCTGTCGCGTACCACGACCCAAAGCAAAGGCATCCGAGAGGAGCCCATTGCATAACACCGAGGCTGTCGGTTGGGCATACAAGCTCATCACCATCCGACAGAAGACGGGCCCCAGTCCATATTTCGGTAGAAGGTCCCACAGATAGTGCCAATTGACCCTATCGAAGGCCTTTTCGGCATCAAAGCTTACCAGCAAGGACGGCAGTTGGTGGTGATGTACCCACTCCAAGGATGCCACGATTTTCCGTAGATTCCGGACCGCATATCTGCCTTTTACAAAGCCCACCTGCGAGTCGTGTACCAGGTGCTCTAAGACCTCTGCCAGTCTAACTGCCAGAATTTTTGCAAGGATTTTTAAATCAAAGTTGAGGAGCGAAATGGGTCGATAGGAGGCCACCGATAAGGGGTCCTTGCCTGGTTTGGGGATCAATACAATGTGAGCGTGGTTCCGCCCCCATCGGAATGTCCCGTGTTCCGTGCGACTACCAAAGACCTCTCGTAGTAGTGGACATACAGCCTCCCCGAGAATCTTATACAGCTCCGCCCCAAATCCATCGGGCCCTGGCGATTTATAGCAATTCGCCGCAGATATGACCGATTGCACTTCCTGAATGGCCAAGGGCTGTTCCAGCAGCGCCCGCTGTTCTGCGGTCAGTTGTGGGAGGTCTAATCCCTCCAAATAGTCTCTTAGTTCTCCCGACGGCCGTTCCGCCTCATAGACTGACTGAAAAAACTTCCGAAATGCCTGGACTATCTCCCTGTTTTCCCTTTGTAATTTGCCCCCGTCATCGCGGAGAGCTGCTATCCAGGAGGAGCCCCGCCATCCCTTCAAACAACGGGCTAACATCTTCCCCGGTTTATCCCCGTGGCAATGCAATCGATAGCGGTAATAAAGATGAGATTTCTTTGCCCGTTGGTGGAGCAATTCGTTGAGATCAACCTGGGCTTCCCACAGGGATTTTTTATTCGCGGCTAGTGGGGCATGGGCGCACAGCCGACGGAGGCCTACAACCCGCCGTTCAAGACGGATAATATGCTCAGCGATCATCCGGCGTTTCCGTGCCGCGAAACCAATGATGTCGCCCCGTAACACCACTTTCGCCGTTTCCCAGATCAATTCGGGATCGTCGCTATGGCAAGCATGGTCGCTCATAAACTCCTGCCAGCGTTGCCGAATAAAGATATGAAACTGGGCGTCCTGGTATAGATCGAAGGGGAATCGCCAAAGTCGCGTCCGATCCACAGAATCGCCCCCCCCAATGTAGTTCTATCCATACCAAGGCATGGTCTGAGATTTCCAGGGGGCCAATCTGGGCCTCTCCTGTCTGGGCGAACAATCCCCCCGAAAGAAGTAGATAATCGATACGGGCGCTGGTACCGTGTGCTCGGGACTGGTGAGTGAAGTCTCGCTCCCCAGGGTGGAGCAGTCTCCAAGGGTCTACCAGGTCTAGTCTCTTTCGAAATCTTTGTAATATCCGGGTTACAGGGACTCTGTCCCGTCCGTCTCCGCCTCTGGATGTATCTAAGTCGACATCGAGGACTCCGTTGAAGTCTCCCCCCAACACTAAAGGACGGTCCGGGAGACATTCTATTTTAGAGGCCAGACTATTATAAACATTGGGGTCAAGCGTGTTGGGGCCATAGAAGTTACCTATTAGTATTGGTTTCCCTTCTAAGTGGCCGGAGAGCAAAAGGTATCTTCCCTCATCATCGGCTATAACCGAATCTGCCGCAAATCGGACCTTTTTATGGACCAGCGTGACGACCCCCCCTTTCTTCCCTTTGGCCGGGGAGCCCCACACTTGCCCCACCCAAGACTTACAGAGTTTGCTGTGCTCTTCGGCTGTCTGGTGGGTTTCTTGTAACAGGGCGATATCGCAGTGGTGTCTGGCTAAGGCCTGCAGAATTTTATATCGCTTAATCGGGGTCCCCAGCCCACAGACATTCCAGGTGATGATCTTCAGAGGTACGAGGCAGTGTCAAGGCTCCGCCTACCAGCAAACTCCTCATGTCGGAGGAGGGTCCCCCCAGCCTGGGACCCCCCTCGCTTAATGTATGGGAGAACACAACCCTGCAACCAAACCTTATTAGAAACACAACCCCCCTCCCCCCTTATCCCTCCCACTCTCCCCCCCTCCCCTCCCCTGCCTTCCCCCCCCCCCCCCACAACCCCTATTAGCCCACCCATCAGGTTGGACAGTCTTCCACTGGCACTCGGGACTACCCCTCCCCAATCTTCATTATTCGTTAACCTCTAGCCCCAATCTTCCCCCTGCTCCTCCACCCCTACGGTACTCAGCCCAGCTCCCCCACAGCGCAGCATACTGACTAAGGGGGGGGAGGGGGGAAGGAGACTGCATATCGCGCTACCCCCTCCAGCCCCCAGGGTTCTATTGGGATCACCTCGGTTAGTGTCCCGCAGGCTATCTGAAGTTCATATCTCCATCCCCACCCACAGCCCGTCGGGATCCCACCCACGGAGTTCCCATGGAGGTCTTCTACTAATCTCCCCCCCCCAAGGGCTCTCCCTAACCATGGCAGGTACACCCTACATGTAGGATGACACCCAGTACGGGGGGTCCCGGATGGGTCATTCCTCCGTCTCACATAAGGGTCTGGAGATCAATCTCTCCCCCTCCCCCCCCCTCCGCCATCTTAGCTCCTCCTCCCCATCTCCACCCCAAAAGTAAACACCGCGGATCGGGGTTACCCCACTCACGGCTATCGCGGTTGGAGGAGGGGGAAGCCGGTGCGATGTCGGCAGCAAGGTCCACGTCAAAGCAGCGATAAGCTCGCCATGCCTCAACGGCCCCTCGCCCCGCTCGCCCTGACAAACCCAGCCTCCTCTCTCCTGCAACCCTCTCTACCCTCACCTCCCCCCCCCCCCCAGCCCATCTGGGTGAAAGTTGCCTTGAATTGCAGCTTGGCGGGCTGGGCCTCTTCTCAGGCCTCAGCCGTATGTGTTAGCTCTGCCCCCCTCAGCCGGCGCTTCAACTTATAAACTGGCTGGGCCACGAAGACAGACCTCCCTCCTCCCAGGAGGCCCAATTCCCCTGCCCCTTTGTTACATCTAAAACTACCTACTAATTGTTCCCCGCACGCTCCAACCTAGAAACAGTAGCTCCGGAGCTTCTTTAATGCGGTGTGCAACAAATTAGAAGTGGTAACATTTGTAACCAACCAGTCCTGCTACAGTTCTGTTACAGTCGCAAGAGGTGGAATCTTTTCACCGCTCTAGTCGATCCGCCAAATCGCTCAATGTCTCAAAGAGAGGGCTAGTCAGCCATGCTAATGGAGCATGTGGAGGCCTCCAGGAGCTCGTGCCAGGAGTCGCGGTCCCCCCAATTCGTTTGGCACAGTTCTTAACCTCACTCTCCCTGCTCCACATATCTCCAGGCGGTCTCACCAGTGTTCAAGTAGCCTCTGCCGCTGAGAGAGTCAAAGAGTCCAGAAAAGAGGTGGCCGCTGCTGGCGTCGTCAAAAGTTTTGAGCGCCCCTGATGGTCCACACGCAACCGGGCGGGGTAGAGCAGGGAGAACCGGATCCCCCTGGCGATCAGCTGGGCGCAGATCGGAGAGAAGGCTCGGCGCTGCTGGCTAACCAGCGCCGAGTAGTCTTGGAACACTAGAAGCCTCTCGGTGTCCGGGTTCGTCATTTTGCGGCTCCGGGCAGCTCGAAGTACCTCCTCTTTCTGCCGATAGTCTAAGAAGCGGACTATCACTGCTCGGGGTTTTTGCGCTTGCTCTCGTCGTGGTCCCAGCCGGTGAGCCCACTCAAGCTTCACCTGGCCCTCCCCGTTGTTGTCCAACAGCTTAGCCAGCCAGGTTTGCAGATAGCCAAAAAGAGCGCCGTCTCCCACTGTTTCGGGGATCCCCACGAATCGAAGATTCTTGCGGCGTCCTCCATTTTCAAGATCGTCTAGCTTCTCGCTTTGTTGTTTTACAAGGGCTTCCAGGGCTTCCACCTTGGCTGCTAGGGAGTGTTGGGCATCCTCGACGTCGGATATGCGGGCCTCCGCTTGTTCTATTCTCCCCGCATATTCCGTGAAGTTTTGGTTGAGGTTACGCAAGTTCTCTGCTATGTCTTGGAATCTGTTTTCCAGCGCCCGGACCACCGCTGCGCTCACTTCAGTCACCAGGTCAGCGTGTCCCCCAGGCCCAGGGCTAGCTGGTGCCCCCTCAGCCATCTTGGCTTCAGGACCGCGTGGCTTCTCTCTGCGGAGTGTCTTGGAGGCCATCGGGTTTTAGGTCTCGTAGAAGCCTTTCAGTGCTTTCGCAAAGTGCCCGGTATGCAGTGCTCACCCTTGCCGGTGCAGGGAGATCGGTAGTGAAAGAGTTCTGGGGAAATTGGAGAGGTTAATTGCAGAATTGCGGGGTAGTTACCCGGAGCTGATCAGGTTGCGTCTGGTCAGCTCATTGCCAGACCGGAAGTCCTTCACAATTTTTTTCAGTATTATTATTCTTCTCTAGGAACAGCAGGAATCAGTCCTCACATACGGGTGATATCGGCACCAACGGAGCCCACCCGGAGCATTTCCCGAGCTTTCAAAGAAAGCCTTTGGGACATGCTACCATGCTTGCGTGGTCCCCTTCCCACCCAAGGGTGCCATCTTCCTCAGTCTCTTTTTTTCCGCAGAGCCCAATGGATGTCTGTCCAGTTTCCCCAGAAAAATCCTTGCTATATCCTCAAAAATTAGCTGTTCCCAGTTTATGTACCGTTTCCTCTTCCCATTTCGAGCCAGCGCCGGGCCCGGCATTGTTCTCGGCTCTTTTCCCATTTTTTGATTGAGGCTTGCCTTGACTGGCGTTTGCACTCTTTTCACCTGGGGGTCGTTGACCCCGGCTGGGTGTTCCCCACCATACCTCCTAGTGGTTTCAAAAAATGTGACTGCTGCAGTCAAACTATGTCTGCTTGGGACCGGACTGCTGCCTATTCTGCTTGGGACCGGACCATAACATCACCTCCTGTGACCTGTGCCAGGCCATGATGCCTAAAACCAATAAAAAGAGGTCAATTGCAGGAGAAAATGTTCCCCAGGTCCAACCCTGCACTGACCTCCCCAATGCCGAGCTCCAAGCCCAGCACTTCCCGGGAGGGTCAAGGATCCTCGCAGTCCTGCGGTGGCGGCTCCTCTGAGAAGACCTCAGACCCCGAGTGGAAGAAGAAGAAAAAATCCTCGAAGTCTGTCAAGGTTCTACCGGAGAAACCCGGTAAGTCCACTTGGAAGGATTCAGGTGATTCCAAGAAGCATCCCACCAAGGTCCTCAGAAAGGATTCCTCGGTCAACAGAGACTGTGTGAGGGTCCTCGAGGCCATAGTCCTCGTCGAGGACACACTAGCGAGAGTGCCAGCACCAGGCCTGAGATCCTTGTTGCCTGTGCTGAAAGCTGCAGAGCCTTCTGGCTTGGAATCCAGAATGGCAGCCGTTGAGCAAAACATCACTGCTATCCTGGCCATGCAGCAGACAATGATGGCAGGTTCATCCGCATCATCTGCTGCCCCGACTGCAGGGGGGGTAACTAGTAGTTGAGTCAAGCTCCAAGCGCCACCGCCATCTGGTAAGTCCCATTCCTTGGGCATCTGGTGCTCCCCGGCCAGTTTCCGAGACTTGGACCCCAGGTCCTCGGGAGGGCCCCAGCTCTTTGGCATGGGCCTCGAGCTAAGGGACTGCAGGGCCTCGGACTCTTCATCCCCCCCTCGACTTTGAGTGGAAGAGTGATGACAAAGCCTCCCTGGAAACCAGATGTCCCCTCAGACCCATCTCCCCTGGTGCCCCAGTGCCATTCCTCCGGAAGACATGGCCTTCCATGACTTTGTCAGGGATATGGCTCAGATCCTCTCGGTGCACACTGAGGCGGAGGAGGACCCATGCACCGAGGAACCAGAGATCCCCAGTTCGAGTCCCCACCAAAGAAAGCTCTAACGGTGCTAGTGCAGCCGATTCTCAAGCGTCTACTTTTGCGAATGTGAAAGACCCCAGCATCCATGCCGGTGGTCATTCGACACCTCGACACCATGTACCGCGTCAGGAAGCGGCCGAGGTTCCACAAGCCCCAACTCCCACTTAACTCCATGGTTGTCGAGTCAACCATGCAGAAACTCAAAAGCCAGAAGACTTACTCTTCTGTCTCCCCTGGAAGGGATGCTAGGGCCCTTGATGCCCTCGGGTGCAAGTGTTACCAGGGTTCGATGCTGGGGTGTTGAATCCAGACCTATGAGCTATACATAGGAATGTATCTGAAGACCCTGACCCAGGAGTTGTCCAGGTTCTCAGCGGTGCTAGCTGTGGAACTTCTCAATCGGTTCCAAGCCTTAACCTCCGGGATCAAGGATTGCTCAAAGTTCCTCTCCCAGGTGGCCTATGACAGATTCAGGGCTCGACACCAAACCTGGCTACAGTCCTTGGACCTCAAGCAGTGGGTCCGGGACAAGCTGCTCAACATCCTGGACCCACTGTTCAGCAAGCCCATGGCTGACAAGTCGGCAGAGATAGAAGCCAATGTGGTAACCTGCCAGAGGCTCTCAAAGATCTCTTCCTTTCCCCGCAAAAAACCCTCAAGGAAAATGCCCCTATTCCTGGGGAAAAAGGGTCATTTTCAGCAACGTCACCGCTACCAGCCCTTCTCAGGCCAGCAACAGGATTCTCACCCTAAGAGGCATGCCAAAGGAGCTCAGAAGCCAAAGACCCAGAAACCCCAGGCCCCAGCACCAGCCCAACCTGGGGGAAGCTTTTGACTCCCAGGGTAGGGCCTCCCCTCCCCTTGGAGACCTTCACCAGCCTACATGGGGCCGCCTGGCAGTCTTCGCTCAGAGGTGGGCCAGGATCACCTCAGACCAGTGGGTGCTGCAGGTGGTAAAGGAGGGATAACTCCTTCACTTACAGCAGGTGCCACCCAGATTCTTTCCAGGAGAGCCAGTGCGACCTCTCCTTCACCAGACCCTTCTGCTCTCAGAACTCGCAGATCAGCTCAGGGACAACACAGTGGAGCCTGTACTCATGCAGCTGTGTGTAAAGGGCTTCTGCTCAAGGTACTTCCTTGTCCCCAAAAGAATGAGGAGTTTCAGACCCATACTAGACCTGCGAAACTTAAACATGTTTCTGGTGAGGGAGAGGTTTAAGATGCTCTAAGAACATAAGATATGCCGTACTGGGTCAGACAAAGGTCCATTAAGTCCAAAATCCTGTTTCCAACAGTGGCCAATCCAGGTCACAAGTACCTAGCAGTTTCCCCAAAAGACACGCAGGTTCCACAATGCTTGTATTGGATATCCCGGGTCCCATTTAATAATGATTTATGGACCTTTCCTCCAGGATCATGGCGAAACCTCTTTTAAACCCGGCTACACTAACAGCTTTTACTACAACCTCCGGTAACAAATTCCAGAGTTTGATTACACATTGAGTGAAAAAATATTTTCTCTTATTAGTCTTAAACAGGTTACTCTGTAGCTTCATTGCATGTCCCCTAGCCTTTCTGTATTTTGATGGCGTAAACAATCGATCTACGTTTACCCATTCCACTCCATTCGTTAATTTATAGACCTCTATCATATCACCCCTCAGCTGTCTCTTTTCCAGGTTGAAGAGCCCTAACCTTTTTAGCCTCTCTTCATAGGGGTATTCTTCCATCCCCTTTACCATTATGGTGGCTCTTCTCTGTACCTTTTCTAATAATGCTATATCCTTTTTAAGATACGGTGACCAGAATTGCACACAATATTCAAGGTGCTGTCGCACCGTGGAACAATATAGAGGCATTATAGCATTCTTTGTTTTATTCTCCAGTCCTTTTCTTATGATACCTAGCATTTTATTTGCTCTCTTGGCCATTGCCGCAAACTGGAGAGTTTCAACATGTTATCCACGATGATGCCTAAATCTTTTTCCCGGGTGGTTCCTAATGTAGAACCTTGCATCGTGTAACCATAGTTTGGGTTGGTCTTTCCTAGGTGCATAACTTTGCACTTCTCCACATTAAATTTTATCTGCCATTTGGATGCCCAGTCTTCCAGTTTATCAAGGTCCTCTTGCAATTTTTCACAATCCTCATGGGTTTTAACAACTTTGAATAATTTTGTGCCATCTGCAAATTTGATAACCTCACTCGTTATTCCCCTTTCCAGGTCATTTATGAATATGTCAAAAAGCAAGAGACCCAGCACAGATCCCTGGGGTACTCCACTATTCACCTTTTTCCATTGGGAAAATTGGCCATTTAGTCCTACCCTCTGCTTTCTATCTTTTAATCAGTTCCTGATCCACAATAGTACACTGCCTCCTATCCCATGACTTTTTAATTTTGCCAGGAGTCTCTGATGAGGGACCTTGTCAAAGGCTTTCTGAAAATCCAGATAGACAAAGGTGAGTCGGTTGATTATAGTGTATCTGTTTATTCACACCTTCAAAAAAACATAACAGATTAGTAAGACAAGACTTTCCTTGGCTAAAGCTGTTTGCTGTCTCCCATTAAGCCATGACTACCTATATGTTCACTAATTTTGTTCTTTATAATGGTTTCTACCATTTTTCGCGGAACTGACGTCGGGCTCACTGGTCTGTAGTTTCCCGGAACACTCCAGGAACCATTTTTAAAAATTGGCGTTGCATTGACCATCTTCCAATCTTCAGGTATTACAGATGATTTTAATGATAGTTCACAATTTACTAATAGGTCTGCAATCTCGTATTTCAGTTCTTTCAGCACCTTGGGATGTATACCATCTGATCCAGGTGAGTTGCTATCTTCAGTTTTCAAATAGTTGTAATACATCTTCCTGATGTGTTGCTATTTCTTTCAATTCTTCTGCGGCATCATCTTTAAATACCATTTCAATCATGGGTAATCTCCCTACATCCCTTTATGTCAGTAAAGATCAAAGCAAAGAATTCATTCAGGCTCCTCCTGCACCCCAACCTGGGGTCACTAACGCTAACAGCGTGGTTGCAGAAAGGGTAGCTAGTTGGCCCCTTTCAACCTTCCAGGGGAAGTTAAGGAAACCGAAAACCTTCCACCAGACGGGCTTACACCTTTAAGTGGAGAAGGAAATGAATCCCTTCTCCTGTCATGTGCAACTGGTTCTTCAGTGCCTACTGCACCTGCCACATGCTGGGCTGAAATTTAACTCTGTGAGGGTGCATCTGAGCTCCATAGCCGCGCACAAACACCCAATCGAGGGAAAACCCCTCTCAAGCCAGCCCCTGGTCTCTAGGTTCCTCCGGGGTCTCCTGTTATCCAAGCCCCCTCTCCACCCCCCTGGTGGCGGAGTGGGACGGCGATGTGGAGTTCTTCCAGCTCACCAAACCACCATTTGAGCTCCTGGCCACTTGCCATCTGAGATACCTGTCTTGGAAAGTGACCTTCTTGGTAGCCCTCACATCCGCTCGAAGGGTGAGCGAACTCCAGGCCCTGGTGGCAGATCCGTCATATATGAGGTTCTATAAGAACAGGGTGGTGCTCTGCACACACCCCAAATTCCTCTTGAAGGTGGTATACCATTTCCACATCAACCAAGAAGTGGTCCTCCCCACCTTCTTTCCACTACCTCATGCTGGTAAGGGAGGAATTCATACTTCATACACTAGATTGCAAACGAGCCCTATCCTTCTACTTGCAAAGGACTGAGGCCCATCGTGTCCCACAGCTTTTCGTGTCTTATGACCCCAGTAAAATGGGGCTTCACGTGACTAAGCAAACTCGATCCACTCAGGTGGTGGACTGTATTGCCCTCGCCTATGAGCTAGCTGGCCTCTGATTTGAGCACCGTATCACAACACATCACATGAGGGCAATGGCCACGTCTGTGGCCAACCTCCGCTCAGTGCCGGTGATGGAGATTTGCAAGGCCGCCACATGGTCTTCAATTGACACATTCACAGCTCACTACTGCCTGGAGAGTGAGTCCCGCAGGGACAGTGCCTTTGGCAAGGCAGTACACCGTAACATTCTTGTGGTGTAGGCAACTCCTGCCCTCCAACTGTTCTGTGTTCAGGCTACCGGAGTGATCGTATCGCTGGATGCTAGGGTCTTGCAGAGTCTTACAGTGGGGGCTCAGCTTCTGCAACTCATGGCTACCCAATTGGTCGCCAGTAGTGCTGTCCTGGAGCTAGGGAGTCCCATATGTGAGGACTCACTTCCTGCTTGTTCCTGCAGAAAGCATAGTTACTCACCTGTAACAGGTGTTCTCCGGAAACAGCAAGAATCTGTCCTCACAACCCTCCATCCTCCCCGTAGAGTTGTTTCCCTACCTTGTCTTAGTTTTTTACTGCCATCCTAGCTATGTTATCTGACTGAGCAAGATGGCACCCTTGGGTAGGAAGGAAACCAACCAGGTGTGGTAGCATGTCCCTGAGGCTTTCTTTGAAAGCTGGGAAAACGCTCCATGGGGGCTCCGTCGGTGCCGACATCACCCGTATGTGTGCACCAATTCCTGCTGTTCTCGGAGAACACCTGTTACAGGTGAGTAACTACGCTTTATTATTCATTTATTAAGCACTTCAAGGAGGTTATATGAACATTTTCTGAAGATATTTTTTATCAAGAAAATTTAACTCTATTAATTTTTTCAAATGGTGGTTGGACGTGACTACTGAACATTGGTTTGTTATTAGATTTGGATAATTACATAAAGTAAAATGGACCTTGAGCAGAACTAGCTTGATACAAGCTGGAATCTTGTGAAAAATGTATTGGACTGTTAGTCTTTATGGGAAAAGGCAGCACTGTAATTATTGCAGTGGGCCCTCAAACATAGTAAATCTATTAGGAAAGCTGACAGACCAGATTACTACATATTCTTAACTAGAAATTACATGCTAACAGAATACCAGAGTTGCCAAGTTACCCGGCTGCAGGAGTAAGATGTTAAGCCAGTCCTGGATTTCTGACCAGCTCATTCTGCTACATTATGGGATCTGCAGCACCAATTTCAATGGGTAAAATCAGAGATTACAAATACCGTACTGGTTTGCAAGTAGGGTTGCCAACTGGCTCCAGATGCACCCGACAGGCTTGATCCGTTCCTGGGTTTACCCCATTGCATGCAGGGACATGTAGTCTTGCTTTTCTTATGGAGTGCAATGGAAAAATCAGAAGTACATGTCCCTGCATGCAGTGGGGTAAACCTAGGACTGGATCAAGCATGTCAGGCACATCTGGAGCCAGTTGGCAACCATATTTGCAAGGCAAATTTAAAACCAGAACTGGCCAAAAATCTCTCTCTTGGAACTGAGTAACTTGGCAACTCTGGAATACCCAGCCTTAGTCGCACATGCAGAACACAGATGGACCTTCACCAAATAAAAAATAAGTTACCAAAAAGTGAAAATAGAAATATGTACAAAAGTGTAACTGAAACTTCAAAAAGCCAGAACTTGCATGCAATGTGTTTCCCCTGCACTGTACAAAAAAAAAGATAGCAGATGTCAGGGCTGGCATTAGGAGGAAAGTAACCAGGGCAACTGCTCTGGACCCCCAGAGATAAGGCCCCCAAACCAGTCTGATGCTGGAGAAGGAATGGCTTACTAGTAGGGTTTAGGATCCCCTCCAAACCTTTGCCTAGGCTGGGCCCCAGCCACGTCTAAGACCAGTCCTGGCAGATGTACATTCCAAAAACTGACACGTTCCAATTACTAAATAGAAAACAGAATTATTCTTGGGGGCATTTTAGTTTTTCAATTGTTTTTGGTCCCAGTCTCTAGTGTCCGTTTTCCTCTGTCTTCTCTTCCCTACGTTCATGAATCTCCTATTTATTTGCCTTTTCTTCTCTCTCCTCCTGCCTTCACTTCCTTCCTTAGGTCAGTCGCTAACACCAATTTCTTATTTTCACTTTTCCTCGGATTATTTTTCTGCTTCTCTATCCAAATCTCATTCCTCCTTGTCAACCACTTCTCAAGTTTACATTATTTTTAAAACTGTATTTAGCTAGCTGCAGCTTCCCATCTTTTCCCTGGCCCCATCCCTCCCGTTCCCTCTCTCTCTCCTTCCCCCTCTCTCTCCTTCCCCAGCCTCTTATTTCCCAGTCTTTAACTATCTTTCCTCCCCTCTCTCCCCCCTACCCAGCTTATGTCCTCTGTGTCCCTATCCCTATCCTCCCCATGTCCATCACCTCCCCTCTTTCCCGTCCCTGTCCAGCACTTCCCCTTCATAGTCCTTTCTTTCCCCTGTCCAATATCTCTCCAACTTCTGCATCAGGAGGGGCAGGACCAGCACGCTGGAATCCTGACCCTGCATGTTTGCTTGGGTTTCTTTTATTTCACCATTTCTTTATACAGCTTTATCATTTCAGTCAAAATAGCTTACCTTGTAACAAACTTGGTAATGAACATTCAACAGGGACATTGATAACTTGGATCTTTCTGAGGCAATGGAGGGTTAAGTCTGAGGTCGGCTGCAGGAGCTGCATGAGCTGTGAATCTTTCCCAAAGCTAAGACTCTAATTTTCTTTCTCATCTCTGCTGGTTTCAGAGTTTAACTGTCTGTTTTGTGGGAATTGCTGATATTAAGATTAACTGTGCTTATAAATTTAAGCTTGGGGATAATCTGACTTACTGCTTTTCTGGGTAGCCTTGGAGCAGATATCTGTGGGTGCCCCCAGTTCAGGAACAGCCTATTGGCCAGAGACACTTAGGTTCCCACCCACCCTACCCCTCGCCCCACCCACTCCAGGGGCTGCATTGCCTATATAGTACTTGCATACGTTGCCATCTATCCCTTTAACTTGGGTTAGAGCCCACATCTTCTTCCTCCTTTTTTCTTCTTCCTCTTCTCCTTCTAGGACTGCTTATTCAGCATGTCATCTATTCAGTGCAATAACTGCAGTACTTTCATTCCAAGATGAATCATTTGGAACCTCTGATCTTGTCCTATGTGCCTCAGGTCAGCTGCCATGCATAAAGAACTGACTCTACTAAGGGAAGACCTAGCTGCCATGCATAAGGAGGCGACCCTACTGAAGGAGGAACTGGCTGCAATGAAGCGCACCTCTTCTAGGATACAAACTGAACAATATCCACCACCACTCCCACAAAGCATCAAACACCCCAGGAACAAGTGGATCACAGTGGGTTCTGGTAGATTGCAACCTGTAACACACAGACATCCTATGCATCAAAAGATATCCCTGCAATAATGCCTTCTCTTCCTTGGCTAATGAGGATGAAGAACTGAGGGAGGAACTGGCTGCAATGAAGCACACATCTTCTAAGATACAAGCTAAACAAAGTCCACCACCGCTCCCACAAAGAATGAAACACCCCAGGAACAAATGGGTCACAGTGGGTTCTGGTAGATTGAAACCTGTGACACAGAGGCATCCTATGCATCTTGAGATATCCCTGCATAATGCCTTCTCTGCCTTGGCGAATGAGGATGCCCAAGCCAAAGAAACTGAAGGGCCCTTAAATGAGACAGACAATGCCCAATCTCCTGTTAAAGGACCAAATATGAAGATAACCTCACCAAACAGCAAACTACTACTACTTGGAGATTCCATCATCAGTGGCATCAACTTGGGAACACAGTTCAAAGGAGAGAAGATAGTCAGGTGCCTCCCAGGCTCTTCAGCCAGCAAGAACACAAACCACATTGTTGAAGTACTTAGCACAGAACGTGAACACTCCAAACTTGATGTTATTATCCACCTGGGCACAAATGACCTGGCTAGAAACAGTGCCTCTATAGTCCAAAAGGACTTCCAATCTCTGGGAGAGAAACTCAAGCCCATTGTTAACACTGTTGCATTCTCAGAGGTTCTACCTGTGCTTGGTAAGGGGGCAAAAAGGCTGCATCGCATTAACAGCTTTAATACATGGCTCCAAACCTGGTGCAAACAAGAAGGATTCAGATTTATTGGCGACTGGGGTAACAGATGGAACAACAAGAGACTATACTGTGCTGATGGATTACATCTCTCTGTCGCAGGGAAAAGAATCCTAAGTGAAAATTTCAAGCAATATGTGGATATGCATTTAAACTAGAAAAAGGGGGTGACGGATGTAGAAGGTCAAGATCTGCACGCCACCCCCTGCAAAAGCAGATTAAAATCAGAAACAGCCACACTTTTAAACCACACATCAAAAACAAGTGGGAAGATGTAGGCAGAACAAAATCAATGCTAAATACACACAAGCCAGTTAAATGCTGGAAAGCAATGAGCACAAATGCTCGAAGCTTAGCCAACAAAGTTCCGGACCTAGAAGCCCTAATGGTGGAAACGGATTTGGACATTGTGGCCATTACAGAAACATGGCTAAACGAATCGCATGATTGGGATATAGTCAACCTGGCTATAATCTATTCAGAAGAGACAGAGAAAATGGAAGAGGAGGAGGAGTAGCCTGGTATGTCAAAAACAATATTAAAGCTACTGAAATGCAGGGGGCATGGGGAAAAGAAGAAGCACTTTGGATTGTGTTGGAAAGAGGAGATGGCACTGTCATCCATACTGCTGTAGTCTACAGACCTCCAACACAAATTGAAGAGAGAGATAACGAATTGATGATAGATATTGCCAAGATAGCCACAAAAGGGGAAGCAATCATATTGGGAGATTTTAATCTACCTGATGTGGATTGGGTTACACCTTCTGCAAATCTGGAAAGAAGCAAAAAAATCGTGGATGCTCTCCAAGATGCGTTACTTAGACAAATGGTGATGGAACCAACCAGGGAAAGCACAACGCTGGATTTAGTTCAGAGGTGGAATTGCAGGACTCAGAAGTGCTGCGAACGGACTGGTGGAAAGTGACATTGAAAAAGCGAAATTGCTAAATGAATACCGTATTTTCGCGCATATACCGCACGCGTTATACACTTTGTTACTTACCGCGCAACCCTCCCGCGCGGTATTTTCGAGGGCGCACTATACCAAAACTTTATTGCAAGAAGAGGCACCACAAGAATATCTTGGTACAAAAATATATTTTATTACTTTTCATCATCCGATTCCATAAAACCTTCGAAATCACTCCCCTCATCATCATCATTGAAATACTTTAAAACCGTCTGAAGACGCTGTTCCGTAACATATGCGCTGTCATCATCACTACTTTCGATGTTTTCATCGTCATCTTCATCATCACTGCACACCCCATCCTCGTTCTTATAAACAATCCCTGCTTTTCGGAATCCATTTCTGATGGTTTCAGGAGATATTTTGTCCCAAGCAGAACACAACCAATTGCAGATTTCCATTAATGTAGCCCTCTTTAATCGTCCCGATGGAGTGAATTCATGAATTCCATGCTGCATCCAATTATTCCACTCTCGTCTGATGAACGTTTTGAACGGGGGATTAACAGCTATATCTAGCGGCTGCAGTTTGCAAGTAAGACCACCCGGTATCACTGCGATATGGGCACCTGCCGAATTAATATAATTTTGCACATTTGTTTCTTTATTCCTGCAGTGTTATCATCGATATCTCCAGCGGTGCCGAGTAAGGGGGAGTCCACAGGGGTGCCTGTGGAGGACCGAGAGCAGGCGCCTAATGCAGGAATGGATACTGGTGATTTAAGAATTGCCTCGGGTTTACCTTTTTCTCTACCGAGACCGGAGAGTTTTACATTGGAGTCGATCTGGCAGGCGATTCTTCTTCTTGGGGAGGCTTTGGTCCCGCGGGTGACTTCTTTGGAGCAGAAAGTGGTTACTGAATCTACTGCTATGGAATGTTTGGAACAGCGAGTGAATAGTCTGCAACCAGAAGTGGTTGAGTTGCATCAAAAGTTGGAAGGAGTGGAAGCTAAGTCGGATGCTTATCAGAAGAATTTTTCATCTATCCAAGTTAAGTTGGAACACTTGGACAATCTTACTAGAATGAATAATTTGCGATTAATTAATTTTCCTAGAATTTCTTCAGTATCTCCTAGTGAAATGTTTAAGCGATATTTAAGTGAAGTGTTGGGGGTATCTTCTGAATTACTTCCCCCCTTGGTGAGGGCTTACTATTTGCCGAAAGGTAAATTGACTACAGCAGTGGCTCAGGAGGGGGTTGATTTAATGCATTGTAATACTTTAAATGTAACTGAATTATTGGAAAAGTCTGTAGATGAGACTCCTGTTCCTTCTACATTATTGGTAACTTTTGCATTGTTATCTGATAGAGAGTGGGTGTTGAGGCTCTTCTTCAGGAAGAGAAACCTGCCTATTATAGGGTTAACGGTAAGAGTATTTCCAGATTTGGCTAGGGATACTCAGAGACGTAGGCGAGAATTTCTCTTGCTACGACCTGGTATCCTCCAGTTGGGAGGGGTTTGTTTTCTTAAATATCCATGTAAGTGTTTGGTTAAATATAAAGCGGTTTCCTATATCTTTTATGATCCCGCCCAGCTTACAGCATTCATTAATGCTAGGCGCTTGAAGCTCTCTGTTACCCCCTCACTTGATCTCACTTAATAGTACTGTCATGGTTGGATAGCTTGCACTACATGTCATGATATTGTTTGCTATTGTTAATATCTCCACCCCTTCTTTCTAATTTGTGGGCTAGTGTGGAAGGTATTTCCTTTTTTGTTCTCTTGCGGGACGTTACCTTGATGGTTTATTATTGATGTATAATTTCTGATTTATCTTCCTTTTTCTTCAAGGAATGCTGTTTGTAAGCTTTCTTGTATTTGTTTTGGAAAAATTTGTATAAATAAAAATTTTTAAAAAAAAAAATCAGAAACAGCCACACTTTTAAACCACACATCAAAAACAAGTGGGAAGATGTAGGCAGAACAAAATCAATGCTAAATACACACAAGCCAGGTAAATGCTGGAAAGCAATGAGCATAAATGCTCGAAGCTTAGCCAACAAAGTTCTGGACCTAGAAGCCCTAATGGTGGAAACGGATTTGGACATTGTGGCCATTACAGAAACATGGCTAAACGAATCGCATGATTGGGATATAGTTAACCTGGCTATAATCTATTCAGAAGAGACAGAGAAAATGGAAGAGGAGGAGGAGTAGCCTGGTATGTCAAAAGCAATATTAAAGCTACTGAAATGCAGGGGGCATGGGGAAAAGAAGAAGCATTCTGGATTGTGTTGGAAAGAGGAGATGGCACTATCATCCATATTGCTGTAGTCAATAGACCTCCGACTCAAATTGAAGAGAGAGATAACGAATTGATGATAGATATTGCCAAGATAGCCACAAAAGGGGAAGCAATCATATTGGGAGACTTTAATCTACCTGATGTGGATTGGGTTACTCCTTCTGCAAATATGGAAAGAAGCAAAAAAATCGTGGATGCTCTCCAAGATGCTTTACTTAGACAAATGGTGATGGAACCAACCAGGGAAAGCACAACGCTGAATTTAGTGCTCACCAATGGTGATAGCATGTCGAATGTCTGCGTGAGTGCCCCTGTGAGCAGCAGCGATCATCACACGGTGTGGTTTGAGATAAAAACCATGGTACGAGCCAATCATAGCAAGCTCAAAGTCCTAAACTTCAAAAACACCGACTTCAATAAAATGGCCGAGTACCTAAAGGAGGAGCTGACAGGATGGAAGGAGATAAGGGAAGTGGAATTGCTATGGGCTAAACTAAAGGTGGCAATAAAAGGGGCAACAAATATGTAACAAAAGTAAACAAAAACAAGAGGAGAAAACCCATTTGGTTTTCCAAAGAAGTGGCTGCTCAAAGGCAAAAAACACAGCATTCGCAAGATTCAAAAGCTCGCAAACAGAGGAACACAGAAATGAATACAGGATCAAACTCGGAGACAAAGACAGAAATAAGGATAGCAAAATCAAAGGCAGATGAAAAGATGGCTAATGATATTAAGTGTGGCAACAAAACCTTCTTCAGGTATATTCAGGAAAGGAAGAAGTTCAGAGGTGGAATTGCAGGACTCAGAAGTGCTGTGAACGGACTGGTGGAAAGTGACATTGAAAAAGCGAAATTGCTAAACGAATACTTCTGCTCTGTTTTTACTAAAGAAAGTCCTGGAGAAGGACCACCTGTGACTCCCAAATATTATAAAAATGGGAATGAAGTAGATACCACACCATTCACAGAAGATGATTTGTTAGAACAACTTGCAAAACTGAAAGTGGACAAGGCCATGGGACCGGATAGGACACATTCCAGGATTCTGAAAGAGCTCAGAGAGGTTCTTGCAGGGCCGTTAAAGGATGTTTTCAACAGATCCTTGGAAACAGGAGAGGTTCCTCAGGACTGGAGAACAGCTGATGTCGTACCTCTACACCAAAGTGGTGACAGGGAAGAAGTGTCAAACTACAGGCCCGTGAGCCTTACCTCGGTGGTGGGAAAAGTAATGGAGGCGCTCCTGAAAGAGTGAATAGTGAACTTTCTCAAAACCAACAGGTTGCAAGATCTGAGGCAACATAGTTTTACCGAAGGATGATCTTGCCAAACAAATCTGATGAGTTCTTTGACCGGGTGACCAGGGAGCTAGATCAGGGACATGCGATGGATGTCATCTACCTGGATTTCAGCAAAGCCTTTGATACTGTTCCTCATAGGAGGCTTATCAATAAACTCAGTAGCTTGGGGATGGATCCTAAGATGGTAAATTGGATCAGAAATTGGTTGACTGACAGACGACAGAGGGTGATGGTAAACGGAGCTCACTCAGATGAAGGGAAGGTGATTAGCGGTTGCCCCAGGGATCGGTCCTGGGCCCAGCACTGTTCAATGTATTTGTGAGTGATAGAAAGACTGAATGGAAAAGTATGTCTTTTTTGCAGTTGACACGAAAATTTGCAACAGAGTTGACTCCCCCGAGGGAGTGGTTAACATGAGGAAAGATCTACAAAAGCTGGAAGAATGGTCTAATGCTTGGCAATTAAGATTTAATGCAAAGAAGTGCAGAGTCATGCACTTGGGTAGCAGAAATCCAAGGGAAATGTACGTGATAGGGGGCGAGAGGTTAGTATGCATGGATCAGGAGAAAGACCTTGGAGTGATTATTTCTGAAGATCTCAAGGTGGCAAAACAGTGCGACAAGGCGGTGGCAAAAGCCAGGAGGATGTTGGGCTGCATACAAAGAGGAATCACCAGCAGAAAGGAAGAGGTACTTATACCACTGTACAAGTCACTGGTGAGACCTCTCTTGGAATACTGTGTTCAGTTTTGGAGACCGTATCTTGCAAAGGATGTAAAAAGACTGGAAACTGTTCAGAGGAAGGCGACCAAAATGATTTGGAGCTTGCGTCAGAAGCCTTATGAGAAGAGACTTGAAGACCTAAACATGTACACTTTGGAGGAGAGGAAGGACAGGGGAGATATGATTCAGACCTTTAAATACTTAAAGAGAAATAATGAACAAACAAACCTCTTCCAAAGATGGGGAAGCTGTACAACTAGAGGGCATAACGTGAAGCTGCAAGGTGGTAAATTGAAAGGCAATGTCAGGAAATACTTTTTCACAGAAAGGGTGGTGGATGCTTGGAATGCCCTCCCGATGGAAGTGGTGGGGGCAAACACGGTGACGGAATTCAAAATGGCATGGGACAGACACAGTGGATCCCTTTACAGCAACAGGATAAAATCAAAATAAACTGAACCATTTAATTTCTCAACAAATAGGGGTGTCCTACATGGAGTGGTGGGTTCACCCCTAAACAGGGACATGGGGAGGGGTGGCACCTACTCTTGCCATCATGCTGGGCATACTAGATGGACCATGCTGGTCTTTATCTGCTGTCATTTACTATTGTACTATGTATGTTAAGTGACTTGCTCAAGGTCACAAGGAGTGCTTGTTTCCCAAGCCAGTGCCCTTTTGAGGCTTTCCTAACCAGGGTTCCACACATCAAACAGTAAGTAAGGATTTGAGGGTTTCTTTGTTTGTTTTTTTTATTACATTGCTAGCTCTCTGACTGGGAGCTCTTAAAAGGGTTTTGTGTATATTTTTTAAAGCAAGGTTACTTTCATTTTTGCTGTTTTAGGGAAACTTTACTTGAGCACAGTAGGTTGCTGACTCCAGTAACCTCCTCAGGTTTAGAAACTCTTAACACCTAATCAGGTGTTAGTTCCCTCCCTACCCACCCCGACTCCCACCCACCCCTAGTGAGCAGTCTTGCTTTATAGGGCACCTCCCCCTCTAACAGATCACAGTGAATTGGACCAGCACATTTGTATATAATTAAAGAGTTTTAACTGCTTTTTCTCTGAAAGGACAGCTGTGAAACCGGCTGGTACTTGGTAGATCTCTCTCTTTTGCTCTAACAGATACCTAAGCTCCACGAAAAGAACAATGACTGGGAAAAATCATATTGCTAAAGCTGTTGCCCCCGTTACAGCTTCTGCCTCGGTCCAGACAGAGGTCCTAATGCCGGTTGAAGGACCGGTCCCATGTGTAGGGTGCCTGCATGCTGAAGCTCTGAGGAAACAGGTGGAGGAACTGAGAGGAGGTGGCAAGGCTGAGGAGCATTCAAGACAGTGAGAAGTACATTGATGAGATGCTTCTTGCAGCAACCAGGCTCTCCAGCACAGGAGAAGATGGGTGCCAACAGAATGTTGATGGTTGGACACAAGTCACCAGGGCCTGCAAAATCACCAATCCAACTTCTCCAGCCCTTGAATTGAAGAACCATTATGCAGCCCTGGAAGTGGATGAGGTGAAAGCATCGCTGGAAAGGGAAGAACCAGAGTTCAAGTACCCCAAAGTTGCGGAATCGGTGACCAGAAGGAAACGAAGGGTGGTGGTGATTGGAGACTCTCTTCTGAGGGGTACTGAGGCATCCATCTGCGACCAGACTTGATGTCCAGAGAGGTATGCTGTCTGCCTGGTGCCAAAATCCAAGATGTTACGGAGAGTTTGCCGAGACTCATCAAGCCCACTGACTATTACCCAATGTTGCTAATCCATGTTGGAACAAATGATACTGCCAGGTATACCTCGGAACGTATCAAAAGTGACTTCATGGCTCTGGGATAGAGGGTGAAGCAGTTAGGTGCACAGGTGGTGTTCTCTTCAATCCTCCATGTTGAGGGTAAAGGCCAAGGCAGAGAGGCTCGCATCTTGGAGATGAATGCATGGCTGCGTGGATGGTGTCATCGAGAGCGTTTTGGTTTCCTAGACCATGGGATGCTGTTCCAAGGGTTGCAAACCAGAGATGGCATCCATCTGTCCAAGAGAGGTCAACGCATCTTTGGTAGTAGACTGGCTAATCTACTGAAGAGGGCTTTAAACTAGATTCGTTGGGGATGGGTGAAGAAAGCCCCCAGGTAAGTGAAAGCCCCCAGGTAGGGGATACATTAAATACCTTTATGGAAATGGGTAACAGGGGTAACATATGGAAAGCAGTGTGTATTAATGCCCGTAGCATGGGAAATAAGATCCCTGAAGTTGAAGCTTTGGTGGGAGTGGCTGACTTGGATTTAGTGGCAGTTACAGAAACATGGTTCACAGAAAACCATGACTGGGATGTAACTATACCTGGCTATACTTTATTCAGAAAGGACAGGGTAGGAAGAAGGGGAGGAGGAGTGGCACTATATGTAAAAACTACTATTAAAGCTTTGGAATTACAGAGCTTAAAATGGAGAGAGGAGGCATTGTGGGTTAAACTAGAAAGAGGGAAAGAGAAATCTATTTGCATTGGAGTGATATACAGACCTCCCTCACAAGAGGAAGAGGTGGACAGAGTTAATTGAAGACATACGCAGCATTGCTAGGAAAGGGGAAGTGCTACTGATAGGAGATTTCAATATGCCAGATGTTGATTGGCACATTCCTGCTGCAGTATCATCTAGAAGTAAGGAGATCCTGGATTCTCTACAGGGAGAACTATTCAGGCAATTGGTAACAGACCCCACACGTGAAGGGGCCATACTGAACTTGGTGCTTACAAATGGTGAAAGTGTTTCTGATGTTGTAGTGGGAGATCATTTTGCATCCATTGATCACCAGATGGTGTGGTTCAGTATTAGGACTAGGGCTGTTAGAATCCATTCCAAGGTGAAGATCTTAGACTTTAGGAAGACTAACTTTGCGAAGATGGGCCAATACCTCAGGGAGTCGTTAGTGGGATGGGAACAGCTGGGGGATGTAGAAAAACAGTGGGCAAAACTGAAAGAGGATATTTTAAAGGCAACCAACCTTTTTGTTAAAAAGGTAAATAAAGGCAAAAGGAACAGGAGACCGCTATGGTTTTCGAAGGAAGTAGCTGAACAAGTGAAGAAAAAGAGGGAGGCCTTCATGAAATACAAGAGATCACAGAGAGAGGAAGACAGGCATCTGTATTTGGAAAAACTTAGAGAAGCTAGCAAAGTAGTCAAGAAGGCAAAGATTCAAAAGGAGGAGGAAATAGCCAATGCAATAAAATGGGGGGATAAGACATTTTTCAGATATATTAGTGAGAAGAGGAAGGGCAAAAGTGGTATTGTCAGACTCAAGGGTGCAGGGGGGGAATATATAGAAGCTGATAAGGATAAAGCGGAATTGCTTAACAAATATTTTTGTTCTGTGTTCACAGATGAAGAACCAGGAGCAGGACCTCAGAAAACACCCACAAATAAGAACAGAAGCGAGGGACATCTTGAACTATTTTCAGAAGACTGTGTTCGTGAGAAACTAGCTCAACTTAAAGTAGACAAAGCGATGGGACCGGATGGGATACACCCTAGAATACTGAGGGAACTTGGGGACGTTCTAGCAACTCCACTGACTAACCTTTTCAATGCCTCGGAGTCGGGAGTGGTGCCAAAGGACTGGAGAGAGGCTCATGTGGTGCCTTTACACAAAAGCGGAAGTAAGGATGTGGTTGAAAACTACAGGCCGGTTAGTTTAACTTCGGTGGTGAGTAAATTATTGGAAACGCTGCTGAAAGAGAAAATAGTGAGGTTTCTGGAGTCCAGCGGATTACAGGATCCGAGGCAGCATGGATTCACCAGAGGCAGGTCTTGTCAGACAAATCTGATTGATTTCTTTGACTGGGTGACCAGGGAGTTGGACCGAGGGAGAGCTCTAAATGTGGTGTATTTAGATTACCGTAAAGCCTTTGACACTGTTCCTCACAGGCGACTTTTAAACAAACTGAGCACCCTAGGGAGGGACCCTAAAGTTACTGCTTGGGTTAGAAATTGGTTGGGTGGGAGGCGACAAAGAGTACAAGTAAATGGAGCTCACTCTGAGGAGAAGGATGTTACCAGTGGTGTGCCCCAGGGATCTGTCCTTGGTCCGATTCTTTTTAACATATTTGTTAGTGATTTAGCGGAAGGGCTGTCGGGTAAGGTTTGCCTCTTTGCGGATGATACCAAAATCTGCAATAGAGTAGACACCCAGGAAGGGGTAGATAACATGAGGAGGGATCTAGCTAAGCTTGAAGAATGGTCTAGAATTTGGCAGCTGGGATTTAATGTTAAAAAATGTAAGGTCATGCATTTGGGCTGCAGCAATCCAAGGGAGCAATACAGTATAGGAGGTGAAGTACTTTTGTCCACTAAAGAAGAGCGGGACCTAGGCGTGGTTGTGTCTGATGATCTTAAAGTAGCTAAACAGATAGAAAAGGCGACGGCAAAAGCTAGAAGGATGCTTGGGTGCATACGGAGAGGAATGGCTAGCGGAAAAAAGGAGGTGATAATGCCTCTGTATAAGTCTTTGGTGCGACCTCATTTGGAGTATGGTGTGCAATTCTGGAGACCGCACCTTCAAAAGTATGTGAACAGGATGGAGTCGGTGCAGAGGGTTGCTACTAAAATGATTAATGGACTTCATTATAAAGCATATGAGGACAGACTTAAGGATCTTAATATGTACACCTTAGAGGAAAGGCTGGATAGAGGTGATATGATTGAGATGTTTAAATACCTCCGTGGCATAAATGTTCAGGGAGAGAGCCTCTTTCAGTTGAAAGCAAGTTCTGCTACAAGGGGACATGGGATGAGGGTGAAGGGAGATAGATTCAGGAGTGATATGTGGAAATATTTCTTTACGGAAAGAGTAGTGGATCCATGGAATAGTCTCCCAGTGGAGGTGGTAGAGATGAGGATAGTAACTGAATTCAAAAAAGCATGGGACCAACACAGAGGATCTCTAAAGGTAAAAAGTGGACTGTTGTAGTTGTTGATATGGAAGGACAGACTAGATAGGCCATGTGGTCTTTTTCTGTCGTCATGTTTCTATGTTTCTATGCTCTAACCATTAGGCTACTCTGCCATGCTTTTAAATTTCCTCTCTTAAGCCACTGCTGCCAGCAATGCTAAGAGAGGCAGCGGCAGCTTAATAGAGGAACTTTTTAAAACCCCAAGCAAGAGTGCGGGGTCCCGATTCCAGTGCACTTGTCTCTGCTGGTCCTGCCCCCTTCTGACACACACATCACACCAGGAGGGGGTAGGACTACTGAGAGACAAACACCCTGGAATCGGGGCCCTGCACTTTTTTAGGCCGCCACTGCTGCTGCTGCTGCTGTCGCCTTGAAGGAGGCCATGGAGTGATTGATGTCGCCATGCCGCAGACCCGGGAAAAGCAGCGGCAGTGATGGAAGCTGGTTCCCTCACAAAAAAAACAGCTTTTGCATGGCCAAATTTTACTCTGCTGGCAACTGGCCTGCCCTATATAAACCAACCAGTTGGTAACCCTAAGTATAAATATCATGGAGTCTGTCTACCTTTTGGGAACCTGAAAGATACTTGTGACGTGGACTGGCCACTGCCAGAAACAGGATGCTGCGTTTGATGGACCTTTTGGTCTGACCCAGTATGGCAAATCATACGTTCTTACATTGGATGTCTCCAGCAGCGAGGGTTGCAGGTAAATCATGTGAAAGCAGAGGTGCTTCTTGTGGCCCAGAAAGTAAGTTTCGGGGCACAACCTCATGGAAGCTCTGCCAGGTTGACTTGACAGTGAAGTTGGAAATCCATTATGAAGACATAACATTTCAATCCCAAGTTAATTATCTTAATCATAGGTTGAAAGTAGTGCGGTGCCGTCACCCTCTACTGTCTGAGAATTTTCATACTGTGCTCCAGGCTGTAGTATTACCTTCATTTGATCACTGGAATATTCTCTATCAGGATTTATCTGCTCATAGGTTACAGCCCTGTAGCTACCTGAAACTAATGCTTCAAGGCTAATATGCAGCCGCCTCGAACAGCGCATATAACACCCCTATTAAACCAGCTTCATTGGCTTCCTGTGGGCTTCAGGGTTAGGCGTAAAGTTTTGATGGTACACTTCAGTTTGCCTGTAATGCCATGTCTGCAGCTTGAAGCCAGAAATTGCAGAAAGTCCCTCATGTGCTAGTTTACAGGACATTTAGATTCTTCCTGCTGCAGGCGTAAAGGAAAATCGGTGCAGTTATCTGAGGGCATTTTCTTTATATGCCCCCGGGATGGTGGTATTCCTTGTCACATGCGCTGAGAATGGTTAGGGATTTGCAGGATTTTAGGAAAAGGTTAAAAACGCATCTGTTTACTGAGCTTTACGGTGCAGAGTAGGGTTATGTGTAGGGCTTGTGTTATTTTTGCATTGTCTCTTTTGTGATCTTTGTGGGGCCGATATTCAGCAGCCGGATTTCACTGCTTTAATTAAAACCTTGATATTCTTTGCCTTGAATATCAGACTTGGGCCGGATGGTGCTGTATCTAACCGAGCCACGGCGAAGTTCAGCCACTGCCTGGTTAATATCGACGCATCTAACGGCGTTGCAGAGAGAGAATCAGTGACACAAACTGGCCGTGTGCCACCGAAGATCCCGCTGAGTCCTCCGCATGTTAAGTTCACAAAGTTAATCAGCTACTATAATTGAATTCTGTGTAGGGTGTTTTCCTTTTATTGGGCCAATCTAAGAATTATCTGAAGGTACAGGAGCTTCCTAGACCTCGTATCCTAAAAGCTCATGTTCTGTCACCGCTTTAGAGGATTCTTATCTTGATCTAATAAAAGGGATGAGGGTCTGCACAGAGAATCAGATTTCTCCAGGCCTGACACAGCTACTGACCCTCTGCACAGAGCAATGGCAGAGTCCCGGGCTCCAGCCTCCGCTAACAGAGCCCTTGCCTGGGCTGAAGCTGGTAGACACTGGCTGTTCCTCTCTCTGCCCTTTAAATCCATATATCATAGTGTAACAAGGTGATATGGCCAACAGGACAGCTTGTGCCCATTTCTTGGTAGTGCTCAGTGAGATGCTCACCCCTGGCTCTAAGTGCTGAGGTCCTGCTGCTTTCTGTCTTCCTAGGTCTTTTGATTATCCAAGCACAGAGTTCTAATTCTCCTCCTCCTCCTCTTTCTCGGTGGGTGAATGGGCTTCTGAGTGGCTCTGTCCTTCTTACTGTTGATGAGACTCCAGAACGACGTATACAAGAAATAGAATGGCTCTTTGGTTCTGCAGAACGTTTACGCATTGGACAATTTAAAAACAGAAAGTTTGAAGAATTCAATTATAGTGACAGATTTCACCACAGAGTGAAGATGTTTAATGAGACAACGCTGAGAGTTGATGGACTGGAGATGGGGGACGCTGGGACCTTTCAAGCTGTAATTACATTTACAACAGGATGTTTTATGACACAAGACTTTCACCTCTCTGTGTACGGTAAGTGCCATTAATACAATTATAATGTTTTATCCTTATCAAACTCGCAACGCATAATCCCAAATAATCTTGTGTCCTGAGGAGAACAAACCCGTTGCTTGGTTGAGATACTTTGCCTGCCCAGCGAAGGAGAGATGCGCTTTCCGATGGTGCCACGTTTCCCCTTGGGTCAGACATCCAGAGACAGGAGCGAGGGTCTGCTGCAACTACAGGGATTTGTTCTTGCAGATAAATGTCGTTCCTTCCCCTTCTCTCCCTTTCATACTTGCCACACACAGGCTGAGCAGCAAATGTATGTCACGAGGTCATGAGCCCCTGAGAGTGACTGTGGGGCAGTTGTTATATTTCCCAAGGCCTCATTTCATTCAGTCATATCACTGTATCATAAAAGCATATAAGGATGTGACAGTTGTACTGAAAATCTGAGGCATTAAAATCCATAAACCACCCTATCTCCAACCCTCCACCCCCACCCTGGACCAGTTGAACCACGAGCCAGACTTTACGGTTGCCTACGGCGGCAGCTGCAGGGGGTTGACAGAGAGCCGTTGGAGTCAGTGTAAACAGATAAACTCATAAAACCATCAACAGCTGCTCTTACCTGCAGGGAGGGCGGGACATTTCCAAAGAAGCCATTTACTCCGGTAAAGGACATTTAAAGATTGCTCTCATTTGATATATATTTATGAAACAAAGGTTCAGATTTAAAAATATAGAGAGACACACTGGCAGCGATTAATGTGCTTAACAGACCTGCTGATCGTGTTAATTGCTCTGAGCAGCATATTCATCAGTATATAGTCAGCTTGTGCTACTGAATATTGGGGGTTGACCCTAGGGTGACGCAGGACCAAGTGGAGATTCATTGCAGGGCCTTATTTGAATAAATGTTTGTATACTGCAAAATAATCCTGGTGGCTGTGAATTCAAGATCATGGTGCACAGACTGGAGTGGACCATATCAGAGCTGCAAAAATCCAGAAATCAACCATAGTAAAGCTGTTAGGACACAAAATAAAAATAAACTGAGAAGCAAGTTCTGCTACGAGGGGACATGGGATGAGGGTGAAGGGGGATAGACTCAGGAGTGATATGCGGAACTATTTCTTTACGGAAAGAGTAGTGGATCCGTGGAATAGTCTCCCAGTGGAGGTGGTAGAGATGAGGACAGTAACTGAATTCAAAAAAGCATGGGACCAACACAGAGGATCTCTAAAGGAAAAAAGGGGACTGTTGTAGTTGTTGATATGGAAGGGCAGACTAGATAGGCCATGTGGTCTTTTTCCGTCATCATATTTCTATGTTTCTAAGTTCCTTTAATTTATTTCCTCAAATCTGAACTAACAAAATATTTTAAAATTTCAGAGAGGCAATAACAAGAACATAGAACTGAATCTCAAAGACGATCCTTATTCCATTAATCACCACCAACACGTTACAGTTGATACCACCCCAGGAACAAAAAGAAAAAACGAAAACCATGGTACAGGACCTATAGAGGAAATCTGCCATCCCATAATTTTATTTATTATTTATTTATTACAGTTTCTTATATACCGTGCTATTTAGAATCAGCGCGGTTTACATCATAACAAAACGACCATTACGACAAACTGTCAGGTTTTACATTGAACAGGAGTACAAACTTGGATAACAGGAGTGGAGGAGTGGCCTAGTGGTTGGGGCAAAGTACTTCGGGCCGGAAGGTCGGGGGTTCAAATCCCACTAGAGGACAGCAACCTTGGGCCGGAAGGACTGGGGTTTCTAGTCCCACAGGTGCTCCTTGTGGTCTTGGGCAAGCCACTTAACCCTCCATAGCCCATGTTCCCTGTAAAATAGTTCTCTGTGTGCTGTGCTTTCCTGTCTAATCAATGTGTTTATACCTCAAAAATGTCCTGTCATGATTTGACAATTTCCAATCTGTAATCAAACCGCTGCTGATCGCTGGAAGTAGCGGTATACAAATGTATACTAAATAAATAAATAAATAAATAAACTATATACATAATCTATCTACACTGCAGTGTGAGGGCATTTCTAGATTGGGTCATTTCTTGGAGGGGATATCTGGGGGTATTTAAACATCTCAATCATATCACCTCTATCCCGCCTTTCCTCTAAGGTGTACATATTAAGATCCTTCAGTCTGTCCTCATATGCTTTATAATGAAGCCCATTAATCATTTTAGTAGCCACCCTCTGCACCGACTCCATCCTGTTCACATCGTTTTGAAGGTGTGGTCTCCAGAACTGCACACTATACTCCAAATGAGGTCACACCAAAGACTTATACAGAGGCATTATCACCTCCTTTTTTCTGCTGGCCATTCCTCTCCGTATGCACCCAAGCATCCTTCTAGCTTTTGCCGTCGCCTTTTCTAACTGTTTAGCTACTTTAAGATCATCAGACACAACCACGCCTAGGTCCCGCTCTTCTTATTTATTTATTTTATTTATTTAGCTGTATTTATATCCTGCTTTTCACCGGGTCAAAGCGGTGGAACATACAATAATCAATTAGAAGGATTTGGGGCCGTCACCAGGTGGCCAACATTAATGATTTTTTGACAGTTAGTTGGGACATACACATAGACATTGTGTTATGGTTACATAGGGCATATGTTCAGGGGATGAGACATGGTGGTTGGGAGGGAGTCAGTGGTGGGTGTTTGTTTCTGGTCCGAGGAATTCTTGGAATAGAAACATAGAAACATGATGACAGAAAAAGACCACAAGGCCCATCTAGTCTGTCCTTCCATAACAACAACTACAACAGTCCACTTTTTACCTTTAGAGATCCTCTGTGTTGGTCCCATGCTTTTTTGAATTCAGTTACTGTCCTCATCTCTACCACCTCCACTGGGAGACTATTCCACGGATCCACTACTCTTTCCGTAAAGAAATATTTCCGCATATCACTCCTGAATCTATCTCCCTTCACCCTCATCCCATGTCCCCTCGTCGCAGAACTTGCTTTCAATTGAAAGAGGCTCTCTCCCTGAACATTTATGCCACGGAGGTATTTAAACATCTCAATCATATCACCTCTATCCCGCCTTTCCTCTAAGGTGTACATATTAAGATCCTTAAGTCTGTCCTCATATGCTTTATAATGAAGACTACTAATCATCTTAGTAGCAACCCTCTGCACCGACTCCATCCTGTTCACATCCTTTTGAAGGTGCGGTCTCCAGAATTGCACACCATACTCCAAATGAGGTCGCACCAAAGACTTATACAGAGGCATTATCACCTCCTTTTTTCTGCTAGCCATTCCTCTCCGTATGCACCCAAGCATCCTTCTAGCTTTTGCCGTCACCTTTTCTACCTGTTTAGCTACTTTAAGATCATCGGACACAACTACGCCTAGGTCCCGCTCTTCTTTAGTGGACAAAAGTACTTCACCTCCTATGCTGTATTGCTCCCTTGGATTGCTGCAGCCCAAATGCATGACCTTACATTTTTTAACATTAAATCCCAGCTGCCAAATTCTAGACCATTCTTCAAGCTTAGCTAGATCCCTCCTCATGTTATCTACACCTTCCTGGGTGTCTACTTTATTGCAGATTTTGGTATCATCCGCAAAGAGGCAAACCTTACCCGACAGCCCTTCCGCTATATCACTAACAAAGATGTTAAAAAGAATCGGACCAAGGACAGATCCCTGGGGTACACCACTGGTAACATCCTTCTCCTCAGAGTGAGCTCCATTTACTTGTACTCTTTGTCGCCTCCCACCCAACCAATTTCTAACCCAAGCAGTAACTTTAGGGTCCATCCCTAGGGTGCTCAGTTTGTTTATAAGTCGCCTGTGAGGAACAGTGTCAAAGGCTTTACTGAAATCTCAAAGGCTTTACTGAAATAGCACTAACTTCCAAAACTCACTCAATGAGGAGCCTGTTCCATACTGCAGTGGGCCCTAGAACAGCCCTATGCCTACTAGGAAAACTGAATTACTACAAATCCCTACATAGAAACCCCATGCTGACAGAATACGTGGCCTCATTCATGCACTTGGAACATAGTCTGTACTTGATTAAGGTCTCTATAAATGACTATAAAATAAAAATGGAAATATATAGACAAAAATTAAACTAAAAACCCAAGAAGCCAGACTGTGTGTATAGTGTAACACAGGGTTTTTTGAGGGGGTACTCAGTGGTACCGAATACCAGTATCTTTTTCACTGCCTGCTAAAATTGTCCCTTAGACCTCATGTATTAATGAAGAGCCCTGAATATGAAGACTTGGTACCATTATAGGTAGGAAAGAGACACTGGTGTAGCACCAGTTTAATAGAAAAAGATGCATATAAAACAAGCCAGCACATATGTTATGAAAGCTGACATATTCCAGTCACTAAATTGAAAATAAAGGGCCCGATTTTGAGTTAGGCAGGGTATCCGCTGCGGTGCCACATAGCCTGCCAGCCTGCTCGCCAACCCCCTTAACCCGGATTTTCACCTCCGCAGCGGCAGACGTGAAAATCCGGGTTAGCCTGGAAGCCCCGGCAGCCACAGAGGCTATACAGAGAGCAGCGATTTTCAATGCTACCCACATAACCTCTGCGTCTTAAAGATAGGTGAGGAAAAACCTCGCCTATCTTTAAGGCACAGAGGGCTACGCGGGTAGCATTGAAAATCGCTGCTACCTATGTAGCCCTTTCCTCCACCCCGGAACATCCCCTCATAGCATCCAGGCATGTTAGGAACTTGTCTGGGATTTTCGAAGGGCACTACCTGTGTAGGTGCCCTTCGAAAATCCCAGATACGGTCTTTACACAGGTAACTAGGGAAGTTACCCGTGTAAAAGCCTTGAAAATCAGGCCCAAAGTTCTTTTCTCTAGCTTTGTTTTATTTATTTGTTAAGTGTCTCTATATACTGCTAATCTACAAGTCTAAGCGGTTTACATATAACAACTTGGCCTAGTTGACTTACATGGAAAAGTAATAACTTAGCGAGTTACATAGAACTGTAAACAATAAAGAATTGTGATATATTGCGAATAAACATAGTATCAACCATCTAAACGAGTTGGGATGCTATTATGTAGGGGAGAGCGAGGGTCGGACAGGGGAGAGGAAGCTGAGGGGGAGGGGAGCTGGGATGGAACGATGGCACTGACGGCTTTTAGTAAGACCATTGGGTATGTTTTTTTTAGTGACGTGTTCAAGAAATAAGTATATTTTTAGGTTTTTCCTGAGGTCTGTGTGATCATTTGTGGCACGGAGATTGTCTGGTAGTGCGCTCCACAGTGCTGGTGTGAAGAGGGGGAATGCCCTTTTAAATGTGGTGCAGCTGGTCTTCGTGATTAAAGAAGGTCTGTAGAGCGGGAAGTGAGTTGATTCTCCTATTTTCTGTATTAATGACTGGAGGTAGGTGGAAGACGGTCCGTGGAAGAATTTGAAGATTGTGTGGCTGGACTTGTATTTGATTCGATGAGTGATAGGCAGCCAGTGCAATTAGTTGAGTATTGGGGTTATGCGTTCCGTTCTTGGGGCGCTGCAGATGATGCTGCTGTATTCATGGCTATTGTCTGGCCATTTTATTTTTCTAATCATGTTGGTTGCACATACCTACCAATTGCCAGGCCCTTGCTATGTCCTCCAAATTCCCAGTCAGTCTCTTCCATACCCAGTTCCTTGCTCCGCTTCTGCCCCCACACTCAGTCACTGTGTCCCTATTCTTTCTAGAGTCCCCAGAGTCCTGTCCTGTCCTACTCTGTCTCACTAAAGACCCTGTTCGTCTTTCTCCTCCCCAATCTCTCTTGACCCTCTGGTGCACCTGTAAGTTCATGAGACTGGGTTTGTGGTTCTGTCCAGCCCTGGATACCTTCCGCCTCCCCCCCCCCCACCACCTCCTCCCTGCTGCTAGTGCTGGGCACCTCATTACTGAGTCTGTGCTGTCTGAATCACATAACTCTGTACCTCTAGTGACCTGCATCGTGGTTGAAAACATATCTAAATCACGCAAGGCTACATGAGCTTGGCAGGAGCAACTGAATATCATTACAGTGTCCCGTTACAAAATGTAACTAGACACTGTAGAAAAAGCTTTAAAACCAAGCTGTTGGGGTGAAAAGCAGCAGTTGGCAAAAATAGGTAAATCTGCCAGATCAAATCACCTAACCAGTCTGCCTATCCTTATGAACTATTAAGCTCTAATCTCGTCCTCTCCCTCAGAGACCCTTTGTACTTGTCCCAAACTTTCTTATTTTCAATCTATTAAACTCTGCAAATAGTAATTGGATTAAAATGAGCAGAAATATCATGCTTGACTTTGTCAGCTTCTACTCACAAGTTCAGATACGCTTCTCATCTCCGCTGCCTCCATTGGGAGGCTCATCCATATATCCACCACCCTTCCCGTAAAATAAATATTCCTGTCAATTACTCCCAAGTCCGTCCTCTTTCACATTCATCCTATGATCCCTTTAGCAGCCCTCCCTTTCCAGTGAAAGACGCCCACCTCCTATCATATCTTTGGCAACTATCCAGAGGGTCGCCATCGACACAACGGCAGCATGTCTTTGAGACACCCGTATCCTCTTGAGACGCACACACACTCACCTGGTGCTGCCGCTGCCTGCTCCTCATATCCTCATTCAGTCTGTCAGTCAGTGCGTGCTCCCACCCCAAAACCATCCTGTGCATCATCATATAAATATTTTGCATTTACTTCAACTCTTTTTTTCTCCAGCCCGCAGCAGACCTCTCGCACTTCCTCCAGCCCCACAGTGCTGGTTCCAGTAACTTATTTTCAGTTTTCCTCCTTCTTATCTACCACTTCTCACTTTTACTTTTAAACTGTATTTAGCTGCAGCTTTCCATCTTTTCCCTTGCCCCAACCCTCCCATTCCCTCTCTGTCTCCTTCCCAGCCTTTAATTAACTCTCCTCCCATAACCAGCTTTTCTCCTCTGTGTCCCTATCCCTGTCCTCCCCATGTCCATCACCTCCCCTCGGTTTCCTGCCCCTGTCCAGCACTTCCCCTTCATCTTTCCCCTGTCCAAAATCTTCCCATCAGAAGGGACGGGACTGGCAGAGACAAGCACATTGGAATCCTGACACTGCATTTTTGCTTTGGTTCCTTTTATTTATTTAACCAGTCTTTATACAGCTTTATCATTTCAGTCAAAGTGGTTTACATTGTAACAAACTTGGTAATGTACATTCAACAGAGACATTGATAACTTGGATTTTTCTGAGGCAATGGAGGGTTAAGTGACTTGCTCAAGGTCACAAGGAGTGCTAGTGGGAATCAAACCCTGGTCTCTTGTTTCCCAAGCCAGTGCTCTAACCATTAGGCTACTCTGCCATGCTTTTAAATCTTCTCTTTTAAGACACTGCTGCCACCAATGCTAGGAGAGGCAGCGGCAGCTTAATAGAGGGACTTTTTAAAACCCCCAAGCAAGAGTGCGGGATCCGGATTCCAGTGCACTTGTCTCTGCTGGTCCCGCCCCCTTCTGACACATACATCACACCAGGAGGGGGCAGGACCGCTGAGAGACAAGCGCCTTAAAATCGGGGCCCTGCACTTTTGCTTGGGGGTTTTTTAGGCCACCACCGCTGCTGCTGCTGTTGTCGCCTTGAGGGAGGCCATGGGGTGATTGATGTCACCATGCCGCAGACCTGGGAAACACAGCGGCAGTGACGGAAGCAGGTTCCCTCACAAAAACAGCTTTTGCATGGCCAAGTTTAACTCTCCGTCGGAAACCGGCCTGGCCCTATATAAACCTACCAGTTGGTAACCCGAAGTATAAACAGCATGGGGAGTCTGTCTACCTTTTGGGAACATGAAAGATACTTGTGACGTGGACTGGCCACTGTTGGAAACGGGATGCTGCGTTTGATGGACCTTTTGGTCTGACCCAGTATGGCAAATCATACATTCTTACATTGGCTGTCTCCAGCAGCGAGGGTTGCAGGTAAATCATGTGAAAGCAGAGGCTCTTCTCGTGGCTCAGAATTAGGGTTGCCAACTGGCTCCAGATGCGCCCGACAGGCTTGATCCAGTCCTGGGTTTACCCCATTGCATGCAGGGACATGTAGTTCTGATTTCTCCATTGGACTCTATAAGAAACACAAGACTACGTTTCCCAGCATGCAATGGGGTAAACCCAGGAATGGATCAAGCCTGTCGGGCGCATCTGGAGCCAGTTGGCAACCCTACTCAGAATGTAAGTTTCAGGGCACGACCTCATTGAAGCTCTGCCAGGTTGACTTGACAGTGAAGTTAGAAATCCGTTAAGAAGACGTATAGATCAAAATTTAACATTTCAATCACAAGTTAATTATCTTAATCATAGGTTGAAAGTAGTGCGGTGCCGTCGCCGTCTACTGGCTGAGAATTTTCATACCATGCTCCAGGCTGTAGTATTACCTTCATTTGATGACTATAATATTCTCTATCAGGATTTATCTGCTCATAGGTTACAGCCCTGTAGCTACCTGAAAACAATGCGTCAAACCTAATATGCAGCCGCCTCGGACAGCGCATATGACACCCCTATTAAAACAGCTTCATTGGCTTCCTGTGGGCTTCAGGGTTAGGTGTAAAGTTTTGATGGTACATTTCAGATTGCCTGTATTGCTATGCCTGCAGCTTGAAGCCAGAAATTGCAGAAAGTCCCTCATGCGCTAGTTTACAGGACATTTACTGCAGATTCTTCCTGCTGCAGGTGTATAGGAAAATCGGCACAGTTATCTGAGGGCATTTTCTTTATATGCCCCCGGGATGGTGGTATTCCTTGTCACATGCACTGAGAATGGTTAGGGATTTGCAGGATTTTAGCAAAAAGGTTAAAAACACATCTGTTGGAGTCAAGTGATGTGGTGAGCTGAGTGGACGGGTGCCGCTTGAGCTCTAGGCCCCAACCCCCTCTTATCGCCAATAAAAGTGCCGATTATCACCTCAACAAACCAGAGACAAGCTGCTACACAGCGGAGGAGAAGCGGCGGGTGACCGTGGAGGCGATGGCGGTGGCGGTAAAAGTGGGATGCCGGGAGAAGGAGAGGAGCACGGTGCAGCAAAAAATGGCAGAGGCACCACTGATGCCCCGGTCGCAAGCGGCTCTGGAGCTCGTGGAGGAAATCTCGACGGCGGTAGTGGGGAGCACTATCTGCACAGTTTGCCCTGAATGGAAAGCTGGACTTGCTGCAGACCTCGGTGGGAACCTTGGGCAGTCGTGTGTTGGAGGCCGAGACCTGCATTGAGCAGACGGAGGGGAGTGTGGCGGAGCTCCACCAAGAGGTAGGCCGCATGAGAACTGTTATGCAGGCACAAGAAGCCAAGTTGGATGACCTTGAGAAAAGGTCCCGACGCAACAACTTGCTTTTTTTGGGCGTCCCAGACAGCATTTTGGGCCGGGACTTGAAATCCTACCTGGTGCTGAGGCTATTGGAGGGCAGAGTAGAGAGCGACCTGGTTCAAATTGAAAGAGCGCACAGAGTGGGGCCCAGGCGGTCTAATGATGGCCTGCCACGTGTAGTACTGGCGAGGTTCCTGTGATTCCCGCAGAAGGAGGCAGTGCTTCTTGCAGCCCGAAAGCCAGGAACGGTGGTACAGGACAATGTTAAGCTGAGGATGGTGCAGGACTATTCTGCAGCCCTGGGGCTGCGCAGACGGGCATATGGACCTTTATGTCAAAAGCTGATAGATGCTAACATTCAGTTTGTGGTACAGTATCCTGCCCGCCTGCTTGTGACCCACGACGGTAGGTGCCGGGTCTTTGAATTAGCTACAGAAGCGACCCATTATGTGGAAGAAGTGACGCGGAGAGGGACACCATCGTTGGGGGATTGCTCCACGGATTCGGGGACTGCGACCTGATGGAGCTAAGAGGAACTAACTACAATGGAGTGCTGCATGTGCGACGCTTTTCCAGGCGCATGGGGGGGGGAACAAACCTAACTTTGGGGTTTGGATTCTCCTGTGCCCCTGGACCAAGTAAAGTTGGCTAAAAGCCTTAGAAATATTAGTACATTCAGATTGCTTGGTTCAAGGGTGTAATGATTAGGAAATGTTAAGTATGTTTGATGGGGTAGTTTTAAGGGGGGACAGGTATGCAGATAGTAGGAACGGGAGACCGACAAGTGAGGTGGGGAAGGAGGAAAGGGGGGGTCACTGGCACATCTTGGTGACTTCATAGAAACGGAGGATAGGGGTAAAGAAGAAGGGGGGCATGGGGAGTGGAGGGGGAGGGGAAGAGCAGAGGGAGGGGAGAAGGGATGGGAGAGGAGGGGAGGGGATGGAGCGGAGGGAGAAGAGAAGAGGGAGGGGGGTGGGACCACGAAAGGGGAGAATGGGTAAAGGGATAGAGAACCAGGAGAGGGAGGACATTAACACAGTCCAACAGGAGCGAAAGATACAGGGGGGGCTTCAGGCTGGGGAGGCCTCTTCTGGGGTAATGTTATGTACTGAGAGTTCAGAGCCTGAACTTGACCTACCACCCTGAAGATCATCTCTTGGAATGTCTGCGGAACAGGGTCTCCGATTAAGAGATATAAAGTGTTGAAAGCATTAGCCAGGCAGAAATGTGACATTGCTATGCTGCAGGAAACCCACCAGGCAGAGGCAGAACACCAGAAACTGCAGAGATTGGGTGGGACTAGACTGGAGGGCGCAGGCCCAAGGGAAGAAAGGGGGGGGGGTGGTCATTTTGATCCACCGACGAGTGTGATTTGTGATGGAGCAGGAATATCATGACCCTAACGGCAGGTATGTGCTAGTGTATGGACAGATGGAGGGGAAGCCCATTGTACTGGGGAATCTCTACAATCCAAACAATCTGGATAGAGCACTATATATGTGATTGGCATCTCGAGCAGAACAGCTACCGGAGGCCCCCTTGATTCTGGGTGGGGATTTTAACGGGGTGATGGACACGGAGTTGGATACGATGAGAGGGGGGATAGAGGACGTGCGCAAACTACTAAGGCATTGCAAGGGCTACGCCACAGGCTAGGGGCAATAGACCCATGGCATCTATTGCACCCAGCAGATAGAGATTTTACCCATCTGTCGCGGGCGCATGGTTCTAGTGCACGTATAGATTATATTTGAACTTCTGAAAGACTCTTCGCCCATATTTTAGAGGCTCAGATCGGTCCGATGGAGATTTCAGACCACGCCCTTATTTGGATAGACCTGGAATGGCAGGAGAGTAGTGCAAGGGCGAGATTGTGGAGGTTTCCGCTGGAGTTATATAAGGATTCGGCTTTCCATCTTTATTTGAAACAGAAATGGCAGAACTTTGCGCTTTATAACCAGGTGCACCCAAGTGACCCGGAGTTATATTGGGAAACGGCTAAAGTGGTGTTGAGAGGAGATATCATTGGGTACGCGGCGCGGAAAAGGCGGTTGGCCTCAGAGCAGATCGTCCAACTAGAGAGGCAGTTGGTGAGAGAACGGAGGAAATACACAAATTGTCCCAGTGCAGGGAATAAAAAGCGGTTGCAGGAGACGAAAGTGGCTCTTGATGAGCTGCTTCATAGCAGAGCAAGGAAATCCTTTCTATATTATCGCCACCAGCTTTATCGATTTGGGGATAGGCCAGGGAAACTGTTAGCGAGATGTCTCCAGGGAAGCAGGGGTTCAAGAGCAGTGGCGGCCCTGAGGGATGTTCAAGGCATCTTGCACAAAGAAAGCAGAGCAATAGCCCAAATTTTTCACGCCTTTTATCAGAAGTTATATTCGGCAGAGGGGGGAGAGAGGGCTCATATGGAGGACTATATTAGGGCATTAAAATTACCACAGCTCAGGGAGGAGCAAAGAGCCCATCTAGATGGGCCCATAACGCTAGAGGAAGTGCAGAGCGTCATTCGGGCGGCTAGCTGTTACAAGTCGCCTGGACCAGATGGCTATGGGGTGGAGTTTTATAAGCTACTGAACGACCTAGTGGCACCAACTATGTTGGCAGTGTATCACAAGAGAGTGGAACAGGGCCAGGCTCGCTGGGGAGGGGGGGGGGGAACCATGCACATATTATTTTGATACCCAAGCCAGGAAAAGACCCACTCCAAGCGGCCTCTTATAGACCTATATCATTGCTAAATTATGATTGGAAGGTACTTTCTAAGATCTTAGCAGAGCGGTTGGTGACAGTCCTGGATGATTTGATTCATGGGACGCAAGTTGGTTTTGTGAGGGGCAGGTATGCAGTGCGGAACCTGCAGAAAATATTAGTATCATTGGAGTGGGTTGGAGGGCAAAACCTACAATCATTGCTAGTTAGCTTTGATGCTGAGAAAGCCTTTGATCGGATGAGTTGGCAATACTTGCAGTATCTCTTGCCAAGGTATGGCCTAGGCGAGTCATTCTGTAGAATGGTGGCTGTATTATACGCAAACCGTACGGCCGGGGTGTTATGTAATGGAGTGCTGTCTGAAACATTTGCCTTGGAGAGGGGCACTCAACAGGGTTGCCTGCTATCCCCTCTGCTATTCGTGTTGACTTTGGATCCATTGGTGCGGGCAATAGAAGCATCCCAAGACATACAGGGGGTGCAGATTGGGAACCAAGGATTCAAGATGGCTGTGTTTGCTGACGACATGTTGGTACACCTGCTTCCCCGCAACAGTCATTGCCCAGATTGCTGGAGGAGTGTGAGAGATTTGGAAGTTTTGCCGGTTTGAAAATTAACAGGGACAAATCCGAAGCTTTAGATGTGTCGGGCAAACTCCATGGGAGCTGGGGTGGTTCCTTCCCGCTTAAATGGGCAACTGATTCCTTCCTTTATTTAGGGATTCTCCTGACTCGGAGTCAGACAGAGCTATATAAGCGGAATTTTGAGAGAGTTCTTTTTAAACTCCATACGCAACTACAGGCATGGAACACTCTTCCTTTGTTGTTGCTGGGTAGGGCGACAGCTCTGGGGATGGTAGAAAACCCCAGTTTGGTTACTGCGGAAGGATTTGAATAAACTGGAGAGGGTGATTCGGGGTTTTCTGTGGAAGGGGGCCCGTGCATGGATCCAGCTGAGCCGCTTACAAGGGGGCTGGAGGAAGGGGGGTATTGGTGTTCCCAATCTGCGACTTTTCGCGTTGGCCTGCCAGGCGCGACACATTGGGGATTGGCTGGGGGGGACGGAGACATACATCCCTAGAGCATTAGAAGAAGCGATGGTAGCACCGCAGACGTTGTTAGCGGTCTTACACTTGGAGACTTCTGTACTCCAAAAAGGGGTGAGCAGGAGTGGGCTAATGCTGCCAGTGCGACTAACATGGCGACAGTTGAATAAATATTGGGGGAGATCGCCGGCTGTCTCGAGTTGGCTGCCATTACAGGGGAAAGTAACATTTATGCCAGGCTCGGAAACGGCTGTCTTTCGAGTGTGGTACAGATTGGGCATTAGAATGCTGGGACACGTGGTGGACCTGGAGGGGAAATGTAAATCCTTTGGGGTTTTATGTAGGGAATATGGGGTGAGTAGTGGTCATATTTTCGCTTATACACAGCTTTCCCACTATGTGGCCTCTCTCTCTACGAGCGAGTTGATTGGAAAACCATCCGCACACCTGCTGAAATTTTTCTCGCTAGGTGGGGATGCACCGCCAACGATCTCTAGTCTGAGGTGGAAGTTGGACCAATATCGTGTGAGTCCAGATTACTCAAGGGAGGAGGCTAAGTGGGCGGAGGAACTTAGCCAGGGGGTGGCCCCTGGGTCAGTGGGTAGAGCCCTGTGCCGTATTGCAAGTTTGGTTGAAGGGGCGCGATGGAGAGAGGTACAGTTCAAATGCATTATACGTGCACATTTCTCTCCAAGGAGGGCACTGCGGAGTCGTCTCATTTTAGACAGTAGTTGTCCGAAAGCTCCGGTTCCCTGGCAGATTTGGGTCATATGTAGTGGAGTTGTCCGACAATTCAACGTTATTGGACGTGAATCAGTACATACTTGGGTGGCCTGCTCCGGCAACAAGTAGTGTGGTCGGAGACCCTAGTAGTCTTGGATCAACTTGGACCCCTGCACCCTAAAGGGAGATGGGAGCGTTTTTTGGTGAGGAAGGCCTATCTGGTGGGTAAAGGGCCGATACTTCATAGATGGAAGGAATCAATGTCCCCTACCTTTTGGGAATGGCGCAATAACGTCCATCAATTGATGCTGTTTGAGCGAAAGAGGGCGAGGGGGAACAGCTCATGGTGGTCTTCTTTCTGGCTGACATGGGAGCCTTACATACAAATGTTACAACCCCGGATACGTAATGAAATACTGCAGGAGGGTTAAGAGAAGATTAGATTAGAGCCCTAAAAGGTGACCGGAGAGTCCCTATGGCCTTGGAATACGTTGGAGTTGGGTAAGGAGAGGCAGAGAGCTGTGTCACTCCTGGGGGGGGGGAGGTACAGATTGGTAGGGAGGAGGGGGGAGACGGAGGGGGGGGGAGGGGGGAAGGAGGAAGGGAGGGAGGGAGGGGAAGGACAAGGGGGAGAGTATAGGGGGTTATTACTGGAAACAAAACTGAGTTAACTCTCCGGCGGAAGAGCAGTATATATTGGTTGTTTGCTTTGTTATGTAATGTGAGGTGTGTGCAGTAATAAACTGATTCTAAAAAAAGAAAGCAAAACACAACTGTTTATTGAGCATTATGGTGCAGAGTTGGCTTATGTATAGGGCTTGTGTTATTTTTGCATTGTCTCTTTTGTGATCTTTGTGGGGCTGATATTCAGCAGCCGGTTTTCACTGCTTTAATTACAACCTTGATATTCATTGCCTTGAATATCAGACTTGGCCGGATAGCGCTGTATCTAACCGAGCCACGGCGAAGTTCAGCCACTGCCTGGTTAGCTACAGCGACTAATGTTAGGAGAGCTTCACGTCTGCTGCTCTTTAGCTACCCTGAGAGATAACAGAGCAGTATCTGAGTATTGCTGCTCTCAGTAACGCCCCAAGGCTAAGTGGTTAATATCGACGCATCTAACGGTGTTAGAGAGAATCAGTGACACAAACTGGCCGTGTGCCACCGAAGATCCCGCTGAGTCCTCCGCGTATTAACTTCCCAAATTTCTCAGCTACTATAATTGAATTCTGTGTAGGGTGTTTTTCCTTTTATTGGGCCAATCTAAGAATCATCTGAAGGTACAGAGCTTCCTAGACCTCATATCCTAAAAGCTCATGTTCTGTCACCGCTTTGGAGGATTCTTACCTTGATCTAATAAAAGGGATGGGGGTCTGCACAGAGAATCATTTCTCCAGGTCTGACACAGCTACTGATCCTCTGCACGGAGCAATGGCAGAGTCCCCCGACTCCAGCCTCCGCTAACAGAGTCCTTGCCTGGGCTGAAGCTGGTAGGAGACACTGGCTGTTCCTCTCTCTGCCCCTTAATTCCATATGTCATAGTGTCACAAGGTGATATGGCTAGCAGGGCAGCTTGTGCCCATTTCTTGGTAGTGCTCAGTAAAATCCTCACCCCTGGCTGTAAGTGCTGAGGTCCTGCTGCTTTCTGTCTTCCTAGGTCTTGTGATTATCCAAGCGCAGAGTTCTAATTCTCCTCCTCCTCCTCCTCGCTGGGTGAATGGGCTTCTGAGTGGCTCTGTCCTTCCTGTTGACGAGACCCCAGAGCAGCATATACAAGAAATAGATTGGCGCTTTGGTTCTGGTTCTGGTTTACGCATTGGACGATTTAAAAATGGAACATTTGAGGAATTCAGTTATAGCGACAGATTTCACCACAGAGTGAAGATGTTTAATGAGACAACACTGAGAGTTGATGGACTGGAGATGAGGGACGCTGGGACCTTTCAAGCTCAAATTATACTTACAACAGGACATTTTATGACACAAGACTTTCACCTCTCTGTGTACGGTAAGTGCCATTAATACAAATATAATGTTTTATCCTTATCAAACTCGCAACCCATAATCCCAAATAATCTTGTGTCCTGAGGAGAACAAACCGGTTGCTTGGTTGAGATACTTTGCCTGCCCAGCGAAGGAGAGATGCGCTTCCTTCCCCTTCTCTCCCTTTCATACTTGCCACACACAGGCTGAGCAGCAAATGTATGTCACGGGGTCTTGAGCCCCTGAGAGTGCCTGTGGAGCAGTTCTTAAATTTCCCATGGCCTCATTTCATTCAATCATATCACTGTATCATAAAAGCATATAAGGATGTGAATATATTTTTTAATTCAAGGTCACTATAAACAAGATTAAAACTGTATTGAGAATCTGAGGTATTAAAATCCATAAACCCTTGTTTTACCACCCTATCTCCAATCCCCACCCTGGACCAGTTGGGCCACTAGCCAGACTTAACTGACGGCAGCTGCCCTCTGCCAACTCCCTGCAGCTGCCGCTGGAGGCAACTGTAAACGGATAAACTGAAGCAGCTGCTCTTACCTGCAGGGAGGGCGGGACATTTTCAAAGAAGCCATTTACTTGGGTAAAGGACTTTTAGAGATTTTCTCTCATTTGATATATATTTATGAAATAGAGCTTCATATTTAAAAATATAGAGGGGCACACTGGCAGCGATTAATGCGCTTAGCAGACCTGCTGATTGTGTTAATTGTCCCGAGCAGCATATTCATCAGTATATAGTCAGCTTGTGCTACTGAATATCAGGGGCGGCCCTAGGGTGATGCAAGACTGAGTGGGAGATTCATTGCAGGGCCTTATTTGCTAAATATTTATATACTGGAAAATAATCCTGGTGGCTGTGAATTCAAGATCATGGTGCACAGACTGGATTGGACCATATCAGAGCTGGAAAAACCCAGAAATCAACCATAGTAAAGCTGTTAGGACACAAAATAAAAATAAACTTGAGATGTACCCTTAATTTATTTCTTCAAATCTGAACTAACAAAATATTTTAGAATTTCAGAGAGGCAATAACAAGAACATAAAACTGAATCTCAAAGACGATCTGCAGGGCCGGCCCGTCCATTGAGCAAGAATGTTCTTTGCACAGGGCCCCGCGTTTCAGGGGGCCCCGCGCAAAGAACATTCTGCATTTCTTTTTTAAATTATATTTAAAAAAAAAAAAGCTGGCTCTGGCTGCTGCTGCGGCCTCCGCGGCAAAATGGAGTGTCCCGCGGGGCCCCCTCTCCTCGCTGAGCCTCTCTGCAAGGGCTTTCAGATTCGCGAAGGGAGAGTGTCTCCCTCGCTTCTCTGTTAAGCCCGCAGGGGCTAATGGGAAATTTCCCATCTGCCCCTTTAGACGCGAGGGGCTGATGGGAAATTTCCCATTAGCCCCTGCGGGCTTAACAGAGACGTGAGGGAGACACTCTCCCTTCGCGAATCTGAAAGCCCTTGCAGAGAGGCTCAGCGAGGAGAGGGGGCCCCACGGGACACTCCATTCTGCCGCGGCGGCAGCGGCAGCAGCCAGAGCCTGTTTTTTTTTTAAATTTTCAATTTGCAATACGCCGATGAGGGGAGGGGGGAGGGGGGCTGTTAAGACTGGTGCTGGGCTGGTCTGGGCTGGGGGGGTGTTAAGGCTGGGGTGGGGCGGGGCGGGGGGTGTTAAGACTGGTGCTGGGCTGGGCTGGGCTGGGTTGGGGGGGCTGTTAAGACTGGTGCTGGGCTGGGCTGGGTTGGGGGGTGTTAAGACTGGTGCTGGGCTGGGCTGGGCTGGGGGGGTGTTAAGACTGGTGCTGGGCTGGGCTGGGTTGGGGGGTGTTAAGACTGGTGCGGGGCTGGGCTGGGGGGATGTTAAGACTGGTGCTGGGTTGGGGGGGTGTTAAGACTGGTAATGGGCTGGGCTGCGGGGGGGTTAAGACTGGTAATGGGCTGGGCTGGGGTGTTAAGACTGATAATGGGCTGCAGGGGAGCTAGGACAGATAATGGGCTGGGGGGGGCTAGGACTGGTAATGGGCTGTGGGCTGATGGGGGCTGTCTGGAAATGGGGTGATGGGGGGTTATGACTGGTAATGGGCTGTGGGGAGTGTTAAGACTGGTAATGGGCTGTGGGCTGTCTGGAAAGGGGGGGATGAGGGGTTAGGACTGGTAAGGGGCTGGGGGGGTTAAGACTGGTAATGGGCTGTCTGGAAATGGGGTGATGGGGAGTTAGGACTGGTAATGGGCTGGGGGGGGTTAAGACTGGTAATGGGCTGGGGGGGCTAGGACAGATAATGGGCTGGGGGGGGGGCTAGGACTGGTAATGGGCTGTGAGCTGTTGGGGGGTTAGGACTGGTAATGGACTATGGGGGGGGGTTAAGACTGGTAATGGGCTGTGGGCTGATGGGGGCTGTCTGGAAATGGGGTGATGGGGGGTTAGGGCTGGTAATAGGCTGGGGGGGTTAAGACTGGTAATGGGCTGTGGGCTGATGGGGGCTGTCTGGAAATGGGGTGATGGGGGGTTAGGACTGGTAATGGGCTATGGGGGGATTAGGACTGATAATGGGCTATGGGGGTGGGGGCTAGGACAGGACATGGGCTGATGGGGAGGGGTTAGGACTTGAGGTGGGCTGATGTGGTTAGGACTGGTAATGGGCTGTGGGCTGATGGGGGGGGGGTAGGACTGGCAGTGGGCTATGGGGGGCTGACTGGAAATGGGCTGATGGGGTTAAGACTGGAAGTGGGCTGATGGGTTAGGACTGGTAATGGGTTATAGGGGGGCTTAAACTGAAAATGGGGTGATGGGGGGTTAGGACTGGAAGTGGGTTGATGGGGGGCTAGGACTGGTACTGGAAATGGGCTGTTGGGGGGAGCTAAGATTGGAAATGGGCTGTGGTGGGGGCTTGAATTGAAATGGACTCATGGAGGGGCTAGAAGAAGTAGGCTCATGGGGGGGCTTGGACTGGAATTGGGCTGAGTGGAGGGGAGCTAGGATTTGACATGGGCTGATGGTGGGGCTAGGAAATGACTAGAAATGGGCTGATGGGGGGCTAGGATTGGAAATGAGCTGATGAAGGGACTCAGACTGAAAATGGATGGGGGAGCTAGGACCGGAAATGGGTTGATGGGGGGTAGGACTGGAAATGGGCTGATGCAGGGACTAGAAGGGAATGGATGCTGGGTGAGACTGGAACTAGAAGGGAGCTGATGTTGGGGGAGGATTAGAATGGGATGGGGCTGGTAGAGTAAAATGGAGAGGGGAAAAATATTTTGTGTGGAAGGGATGAAAAATCTACAATTGGCCAGTTATTGGGAGAGTAAGTGGGGGTTGAGGATGGAGGGGTAAAATTTGTGTGGATGAAATAGGAATGAGGAAAGAGCAAAAGGAGAAAGATTAGTATGTTAAAGCAGATGTAGAGAGAGAGAATGGAAAAAAAAACTAGAAGAGAAAAGAAAGAACAAATGGACAGCAGACGATGGAGAGTTTGCAGAAAACATGAAGAAACCAGAAGAAAGTGGCTGGAGCAATTGCAACTGAAAAAAAATGCACAAAAGGTAGAAAGATATCTCTTTATTTTGAATTTATTAACTGGAATATGAAAGCTCTGGGAAATGTGCATCATTAACGTCCTAGCTTTGTTTGGTACAAGAGGAAATTAATTTATAGTTTTATTTCTACAGTGTTGTTGTACATTCCAAGTTTGGCTTTTGGGGTTCCCAATTTAATTATTGCCTTCCTGTTTCTAAATTGTGATTCCTTGTTTGATGATGGTCTATGTTCTGCATGTGTAACTGAGCTGAGGTATTCTATTTATGTAATTCCTATTTGACATTGCCACTTGTTCTCTTTCCCCAGTATTCTCTGAAATGTATTGGTTTAATATTTGCAGTGTTGCCTTTTGATAGGTAGGGTATGGTGCTTTGTGAGTCCTGGTAATGCTGTCAGGATATGGCGGGTTTGCTATGGGTTCTAAATGGGCAGCGTTTGTAGTAGTTCCTAATGTGCCTGGCGGTTGGCACTGGATTATAGTAATGTAGAAATCTTTTAGTCTTTCTTTATCCATACCCTCATTAAGAGACATGTTTACTAAAAGTTAGTGTATGGTAACATTATGCAAATATTTATGCAAATAAGGCCACTTATGCAAATGAGGCCCCGCACCGAGTCTCCGCACATGGCCCCGCACCCCCCTTGGGCCGCCCCTGACGATCTGTATTCCATTAATCACCACCAACACCTTACAGTTGATACCACCCCAGGAACAAAAAGAAAAAGCAAAAACCACAGCACAGGACCTACAGAAGAAATCTGCAATTCCAAATTAGCACTAACTTCTAAAGCTCACTCATTGAGGAGCCTGTTCCATACTGCAGTGGGCCCTAGAACAGCCCTATGCCTACTAGGAAAACTGAATTACTACAAATCCCTACATAGAAACCCCATGCTGACAGAATACATGGCCTCATTCACACCCTTGGAACATAGTCTGTACTTGGCCAAGGTCTATATAAATGACCATAAAATATAAACAGAAATATGTAGACAAAAATTAAACTAAAAAGCCAGACTGTGTGTATAGTGTAACAGAGGGCTTTTTTTAAGGGGGTACTCGGTGGTACTGAGTACCAGTATTTTTTTCACTGCCTGCTAATATTGCCCCATAGTCCTCATGTATTAATGAAGAGCCCTGAATTTGAGGACCGGCACTATTCTAACTAGGAAAGAGACACTGGTGTAACACCAGTTTAATAGAAAGAGATGCATATAAAACAAGCCAGCACGTATAAGTGGACATATTCCAATCACTAAATTGAAAATAAAGGGCCTGATTTTGAGTTAGGCAGGCTATCCGCTGCAGTGCCACATAGCCTGCCCGCCAAATCCCATAACCCAGATTTTCACCTCCGCGGCAGAAGTGAAAATCCGGGTTAGCCTGGAAGCCCGGGCAGCCACAGAGGCTATATGGATAGCAGCAATTTTCCTTTTGTTAAAAATTTTTCTTTTGCAGGCTTCCTGCCCTTTTCCTCAACCACTGGCCTCATGGGTCTTCGACCTAGTGGGAGCCCTTTTTGCACCAACGGCCACAGGTTTTAAAAAATGCAACAGATGCTCCAAAAACATGTCGCTAATGGACACCCATGACTGCTGTCTTTGGTGTCTGGGGGCCGACCATAACCCAGAGCTCTGCTTTGCAAGAAAACGTTCTCTAAGGCCCTGCTAAGTCATAAGCAGAAGTCCGATGACATTTTCCATAGGGTGGCCCTGAAATCCCTGGTGGTGCCCTTGGTCGTCCCTCCGCTGGTGGGATACCCCACTTCGGCCCCGTGTTCAAGGCGACACTCCAATCAGGTGGAGAGGTGCAAGAAGAAGAAGACCTCGAAGTCGATGTTGGGGGCTCCAGACAGACAGGAGTGCTCCCGCGCTCGGTTGCTCAGCCCTCTCCTGCGTTCCCGAGAGTCAGACAAGGAGTGGCCTCAAAGGTACCTCGTACAGACACGGAGGCCTGCAGCAATGGTGCCCGATCTCCTGAGGGTCGTCTCGATGAGGAACCCCTCTCCTTGTCTATGCCCGACCCGGTAACCCCGGTGTCGGCGGCGCAGGGACCCACGCCCAAGTGGGAATCCCGCATGCTGGCACTAGAACACAGCATTTCTGCCTTCTTAGCTGCCCAGCAAGCACTTATGCCCAGCACAGCTGGCCCGAGCCTCGAGACCTCGGTCCCCTCGAGAGGGGTACCTAAACCCACCCTGGACACCCCCTAGAGCCGTGAGCCTCGTGAGGGTTCTAGGCATCAGTCTCGCTCGCCTTCCTGTTCCTCGGGAGCGAGATCCTCCAAGGCCTTTGGTTCCAAGCAGACCTCAGCCTCCGGACAGGTCGACCAGCCTGAATCGGACTCCTTCTCCGGCCTCTCGGACTGGGAGTCAGATGGGGACACCACCCCAGAGACCCGTGCCCACCGGGACCTCCCTTCAGACCCGTCTCTGCCCACCTCTAAGAGGCATTCGCCGCCCAAGGACACATCTTTTCTGGTGTTCGTAGGGGACATGGCGCAAGCCCTCAACCTTGCAATGCAGGCTGAGGAGGAGCCACGGGCTGAGGAGCTTGACATCTTACAGTACGAGTCCCCGCCTTGGGAGTCTCTTACTGTTCTGGTTCCTCCCATCCTGTCCAGGCTGCTCCTCTGCATGTGGGAGGCACCTGCTTCAGTTCCCATTGTGAGCAAATGCCTCGATGCCAGCATAGCCCAGGGTTCCAAAAGACCCAACTTCCGCACACCTACATGGCTGTGGAATCAGCGATGCGGAAGCAAAAGAGCCCGAAGCCACACTCTTCGGTCCTGCTGGGCAGGGAATCTAGAGCTCTTGAAGTCCTTGGGCACAAACCCTATCAAGGTCCATGCTCACATGCCGTATCCAAGCTTACCAATTGTATATGGGCATGTTCCTGCGTGACCCCGCCAACAAGCTTGGCGGTTTCTCCGCAGATCTCAGCAGTGAGCCCCTCCTCAGATTCAAAACCCCTCCTGAGGTCCATCGCGGAGTGTTCGAAGTACCTCTCCTGCACCGCGTATGATGGATTTGAGTCCTCCGCCCGAGTGGTGGCAGCTGGCATCGGGGTCAGACGTGACTCCAGTCCTTGGACCTGGAGCACTGGGTCCAGGAGAAGCTCCTGGACGTCCCCTGCCTAGGTGAACAACTTTTAGGCACGTCCATCGAGGACAAGGCCACCGAAATAGAGACTGAGTTGTGACTCGGACCCGCCTCTCGCATAAGACCTCTTCTCTCCCTCGAAAGAAACAGCAAGCTAAGAAATCGTTCTTCCAGAGGAAGGGGCTCCCCTACTAGGAATACCCACCCACCCCTGCGCCGGCCTCCAGCACACAGGGGAAGAGTGGAGCGCATGGCCACCACAAGCCTAAAGGGCCCAAGGCCCAACCCCCTGCGCCACCTCAACCCGCTCAAGGTTTTTGATGCCAACGGCATAGCCTCTCGCCCCCCAGCAGCACTTCTGCCGGTGGGGGGACGTCTGTCCCTTTTCGCCTCCCACTGGGCGTCAATCACGTCAGACACCTGGGTCCTCCGGGTGGTCCAGGACAGGTATCGTCTTCACCTGGACAGGCTTCCTCCTCCCTTCTCCCCAGTGGAGTCTTCTCGGCTCCCCTCGCACCAGACTTGCTTGCAATAGGAGTTGACCAACCTCCTCGCCCATCAGGCAATCGAGAAAGTACCATTGCACCTCTGAGGTTGAGGGTTCTACTCCCCATACTTCCTAGTTCCAAAGAAAACAGGGGCCTATGCCCCATTCTCGATCTCAGGAACCTAAACAAGTTTCTGGTGCGGAAGAAATTCTAAATATTATCGCTTGGCGTCCTGCTGCCCTTCCTCCAGCAAGGTGATTCGCTATGCTCCTTAGACCTAAGGGACTCTTATGCCCATATTCTAGTCCACCCACAGCACAGGCAGTTCCTGCGCTTCAGGGTGCAAGGAGAGCATTACCAATACAGGATGCTCCCCTTTGGGCTCGTGTCCGCTCCTCGGGTCTTCACAAAGTGTATCTCCACGGCCGCCACCTTCCTCCGGCGATGGGGCATACCCATCTTCCCTTACCTAGATGACTGGCTCGTCATGGGGACTTTGGCCGAGGAAGCCCGCCTGGCAGCGTTGTGCCCAATCCTCCTTGAACGCCTTGGCTTCCTGGTCAACTACTCCAAGTCCCACCTTGAACATTGAACCAGTGCAGACTTTGGAGGTCATCGGCACGCTCCTCGACACGGAGCGGGCAACCGCCTTCCTACCCGTGGACCATGCAGTCTGCCTGCGTGCCCTGGCAGCCCAGATCCAGAGCAGAGCTCAAGTCTCGGCACGGGCCATGCTGCGCCTCCTGAGACACATGGCCTCCACTGTCCATGTTGTCCCACATGCCCATATACACATGCGAATGGCCCAGTGGTGCCTCAAAACACAGTGGAGCCAGGCCTCCAATCACCTCAGGGACCCTGTCCAGGTCTCCCAAAGCCTTCATAGCTTCTTGGAGTGGTGGCGGGATCTCCGAAGCCTCAGTCGGGGATTGCCCTTCCAGGCCCCACAGCACGAGCTCGTCCTGACGACGGATGCTTCCCTGCTGGGTTGGTGAGCCCACTTCGGTGACTTGTGCACCCAGGGGCAGTGGTTGCCTGAGGAATCTTGGCATCAGATCAACCTGCTCGAGCTTCGGGTGGTTCAGTGGGCCCTGAGGGCCTTCATGGGCCATCTGAGAGGGAAGTTTGTGCTCGTGCAAACTGATAACAGGGCAGCCATGTTCTGCATAAACAAGGAGGGGGAAACAGGCTCCCGCCTCCTCTGCCGGGAGGCGATCCTCCTTTGCTCATTTGCCTTTATCTGGAGGAGCGGTCTATCTCCCGGGCAAAGAGAATGTCCTCGCGGACAAACTCAGCAGAATCCTCCGCCCACACGAGTGGCGTTTGAATCTGGGGGTCGCCAACCTCTTGTTCCATCGGTGGGGGACTCCGTCCATTGACCCATTCACCAGCCCGGTGAACATGCAGCTTCCCCACTTCTGCGGACCGGTTCCACACTCGAGCAGGGTGGCCCCGGGTGCGTTCCTCCTGAACTGGACCTCTGGGCTTCTTTACGCTTTCCCTCCCACTCCTCTCATTGTGAGGACCTTCCACAAGGTTCAGTGGGAACGTGCTTCAATGATCATCATGGCCTCGACAGCCTTGGTTCCCACTCCTGCTCCATCTCTTATCAAAGCCTTCAGTCCCTCTGGGTTACGCCCCGGACCTGCTAATGCAGGAAGAGGGACAGCTGCTTCCCCTGAATCTGGCTTCGCTGTCCCTTATGGCCTGGCGGCTGAATGAGTCTCCTTAGCCCCGCTGCACCTTCTGGAGGAGATTGAAGAAGTCCTCCTTGCATCGAGAAAGGACTCAACGAGATGGGCTTATGTCTTCAAGTGGTGACGCTTCTCGATCTGGTGCTCCGAGCTCCAGATCAACCCATTTTCTTGCTCTACCAGGTGGTCCTCCAGTACCTCCTCCACCTCTCTAAAGAGGGGCTGAAGTCAAACTCGGTCAGGGTCAACCTGAGTGCCATCTCAGCGCACCACCTCCCCATCAAGGGTAAACCCCTCTCGGGGCAGCCCCTGGTCTCCTGCTTCAGCCTCCCATCTGGCCACCACCGATGGCGACGTGTTCGCTTTGACACCTCTCTTGGAAGGCAGTTTTCCTGGTGGCTCTGACCTCGGCTCTGCAAGTCAGCAAACTCAAGGCCCTCATGGCTGAGGCTCCATACACCAGGTTCTACGGGAACAGGGTGGTCCTCCATACCCACCCCAAATTCCTACCAAAGGTGGTTTCGGACTTTCATCTCAATCAGGAGATAGTCTTTCTGACCTTCTTCCCGAGACCGCATACTGACCAGACATCGGCGGTATTACATGCACTCGACTGCAAGAGGGCTCTTGCTTTCTACCTGCAGTATACCCAGGTTCATTGCAAGTCTGACCTGCTCTTTGTCACCTACGATCCCAATTGCCTGGAGCAGGCAGTCACCAAGCGCACCATCTCCTTCTGGGTTGCAGACTGCATCGCCTTTGCTCAGGCGAAGGCTGGAGCCCCACTGGATCACCGAGTCACTGCGCATGGTGTCTGGACCAAGGTGGCTCCAGTGGCTTCGCTGTGCTCCATGCCTCTGACAGACATCTGCCGGACTGCGACCTGGTCTTCAGCAAATACCTTCACTTCGCACTACTGCCTGGAGAGGGAGTCCTGCCGGGACAGTGCCTTCGGCCAGGCTGTACTCTGTAATCTGTTCGGGGTATAAGCAACTCCTGCCCTCCGACCCTTCTTCAACAGCTATCATGAACCTCGCCCTGGGACTCTGGATCCTTCAGGCATCGACTTCTGCTCATGGCCTTGCGGAGGCATTTTTTGGGTTGCAGGCTCAGTAGCCTGTAGCTGGGGAGTCCCATAAGTGAGGACTGACTTCCTGCTTGTTCCTGGAGAAAGCGTAGTTACTCACCTGTAACAAGTGTTCTCCAGAGACAGCAGGAATCAGTCCTCACTACCCTCCCTCCTCCCCTGAAGAGTTGCTATTTTTGTCCTTCCCTTGCCATCTGCTTAGTAGGGCTGTAGCTATGGGACCTGACTGAGCAAGATGGCACCCTTGGGCGGGAAGAGGACCATGCATGCGTGGCAGCAATCCCAAAGGCTTTCTTTGAAAGCTGGGGAATTGCTCTGCACGGGCTCCATCGGTGCCGACATTGCCCATAAGTGAGGACTGATTCCTGCTGTCCCTGGAGAACACCTGTTACAGGTGAATAACTACGCTTCATTTACCTTTTGGTAAGAAGTTGGTGGGTGTTGCAGAAGTGACAGGGTTACAGCAGGCAGTTCTGATGTGGAGCCTGTTTTCCTTCCATACTATTGGCCTCTTTTGCTTATCCTCAGGGAATGGCTCTTGAAAATGTTTTTTAAGAAAAGAAATAAACTATTTAAGGACTTACAGGTTCCGATTTTCCCGGACTTGCAACGGAGAAGAAGAGAGTTTCTTCTCCTCCATCCTGGGGTCCAGTAGCTGGGGGTCATGTTTTTCCTCAAGTTCCCATGCAAATGTATGATGAAATATTAGTCTTTTATTTTCTATGAGTCTTCACAGCTGCGTGCCTTCCTTAATGCCCATAAGTCTGTAGACCCTGAGTCTTCTCCCCCCAGCCCTCTGTGAGTGTATTTGGGCTAGTTGGTTGGGCCTGCTTTATTTTCCTATATTTTCCCTTGGCTTCTTGGATCCCTTCTTATATTGTGGGCTAGAGAAGGGATAGTTTATATATAAATTGCCTCTTTTTGTATTTCCTTTTGTAATTTGGGGCTCCGTTTAGTAAACAGCAATAGCACAAAATCTGAGTCGCGGCCCTGTTTTTTTCAATGGGGCCATGCACGATCACTGTTATTTCTGTTTAGTAAACAGACCCCCTTAGTTTTACATTAATTATTCCTTATTTCTGTAGAAGATATAATGCTTGGATATATTGCAAAATGCATAAATATAAAATAAAAAGATTACATTCTGAATCCAGAAATGCAAAACTCGGAATGTCCAGAGAAAATGAGACAGGTCATGGAACTGGATTATGGGTAATCTATTAGATCAAAGGTTACAGGCCTTCACAGGTCACCTGAGCTAATCCATACAACCACAAGTCATGAGATGGTGATATCAACCAAAGTATAAGTCATATTTAATAAATCAATATTTTGGGTTGGCCACAGTATCAAACAAATTAGAAAATGGCATTTTATTCAAACAGATATTTAATAAAGTTGGGAAGGACTGATGGTTTCTTATCTGTTTTTTAATGTTTTATGTAAGTCACTATGGGCTTGTGATAGTGTAAGAAATTTAAGAAATGAAATAAAAAGCACTTTGCTCTCAAGGATTACCCCCCCCCCCTCCATTTTTCCTATAACATTGTCATACTGGGCTCTACAGCAACCGGCCCGGGCCCCCCCCCCCCCCCCCCCGTCCCTTATACAAGGACACTTCTTTTTTACATGAATGTCTAGTTCAGTTGAGAGCTGGGCTGGGATCTGGTACCATGAGCTAATATCCACAACTACCCAGAATTTTTCCAATATGTTGTATCTGCTCACAATTTTACCTTTGTCCAGTCACTGCAACAACAAACAGTGAATGGAGGCAATGCACCAGAGTTGCATCCAGGATGCTACAGCAGTGATCTCTCAGTCCAGTCACTAGAGGTCACTGTTGTTGTTGATGGTGCTGTCCCCACAGGGGCCGTGAGTACTTCCTCTGCAGCCTTTCCAAGGCTGGATGACCTAACCTGAGCCACCAGCCCACCCCTAGTAAAGCTTATTTATTCTCTTCATACAGAACCAGTCCCAACCCAGAAGATACGGATTTCATCCCGCAACATTAGCGACAGATGTAATATAACTCTGAAATGTTCAGTCCCAGACCCAGGCCCAGCAGCGGTTGATATTACCTGGAAGGTAGGAACCACTGCAACGGACCTGGGAGATTCGTATCAGTTCCAGCTGTCTCCATACACGAACATCTTGCTGCTCTCATTAAACCTCAATGCAGAGGAAAGAGAATACATCTGTGTGGTCAGCAATCCTGCGGACATGAAGAACGTCTCCATTAACACAAGAAGTGTGTGTCCAAGAGAAGGCAAGTTTATGGTGCTTATGGCTTCCCTGTTACAAGGATTTATAATGGAGAGATTCACTGCAGAACCCCTGAGGTAATTTTTAAAAGGCACATGGGTGCACATATATTCTCTATAAAATAGCGGCATATAGGCCTCTGTGCCCTCCCTGCCTAGGATCCTGTTGTAACACTACATACAAACCCCAAAATCAGATCATCCAACAAAAATATTTTTGGTATGTTTCAAATCCCTGCTCATTCCTCAGGTCCTCCTTCTTGTTTACTAGGACCCTGTTCTGACATTACCCTCTTTGAGTGTCTGTGTCTTTAAGAGCTTAGTACATCGCCTTCCTCTGATCACAGCTCACATGTTTCAGGCCAGCACTCATCCCCCCATGCCCCTGCATCCACCACCTTATCAAATTACCTCTGAAATGTACATCACCTTAATACTTATGCAAAGTGTTTATAAGATTTGCTGAGCAATCCTGTGGCTTCATTTTTGGAGGGGGAGGGGGAAAGGAAAGGAAGAGGAAGATTTACCCATATGCCAAACCAGACAGCTCATGTATAGGACACAAGTACCATTTATTAACCAAGGTCCCACCCTACGTCATAGAATCCCATCTGGCAACATTAATTATATGATTAAATTTTCCATTACATGAGCTTTCTGTCATCTTCTTTTTAAAACCCGACTGTCTCCCTGCTCTAGAAACATACATGCTCTTCCAGTCGGGTTGCAGATACGCGAAAGTTACTAACTCTGATTGCCAGGGATTCGTAAATGTTGCAGAAACTGGTGTAATTCTTCTTGAAGTCTGTTTGAAAGTTGGCTGTGTCTTTAAGGTGAATGAGCATACTGACAGAACGGTGGCATTGAAAAAAAGGCTTTTCTATATGAATCTATTTACATAACACTTACATAGCACCAATCACCAAATTCTAAGCCGTTTACAAAATGCATAGACATCTGTAACAGACTAACAGACATGAACTACATGACCAATACAAACAAGAACTGCCTTACACTGGGCATTGTTTGCCTGCTGAAATAATTTCTGACTCGCCAGCCTAGGGGGGAAAGGGGCAGCGGTGCCAGGCCTCTGCATAACGGGGGCACAGCTGCCTATAGGTAGAAATGCAGCCGTGAACATAGGCTGCTAACGGCTCTTCCTCTGTGCAGTCCTGATCACACAGCAATGGCATAAATACCCCCAAGCAGCACCCAAATGCAGAGGGACCCAGTAAAGGAGGGACCCCTCGCAGCATGCCCACCCGCCACTCTTAATTATTGCAGCAGCGTGGCACATAGCTCCGTCACGGCCCCCCTCTCTTGCTTTGTGTGCCCCCTTAAATTCTGACCCCAGTGCAACTGTCCCTTGACTCCCTCTTTGTTGCTCTGTTTGCACAGGTGGCAGGAGAAGGTGCACTAGTTAGGCATGCGCTAACGCAGACGTCGCATGTGCAAATGCAGCAATGAGTGGGACGAACATGGCTTATTCTCTGTGTTGACTGTTCAGTTCCTTCCCGTCTCGGCTTCACTGTCTTCTGCCAGGCACCCTCTCTAACCCTCTTCAAAGCTCACCTCTTTGCTGCTGCTTTTGGATCTTAACTCACCTGATCTCCTTTTCTCTCCCCTAGTTTATCCCTGCTTACACCTTCTGTGTTTTTTGTCTTGTGTTTTGTTGTGATTAGATTGTAAGCTCTGATGGGCAGGGACTGTCTCTTACATGTCTGTACAGCGCTGCGTACGACTGGTAGCGCTTTACAAATGCTCAATAGTAGTAGTAGTGAAATGTAGATGGACCAAGAAGCAGTTTGCTCAAGAGTGTGAATGTGTCTGGGGAGGCACTGGAAGAGCTGGAGAAGTGTGGATGTTGGGGGGGGGGGGTACAGTGAAAGGAGGGAGGGTAGGATTTCAGAGCAGAAAGCGCAAGGGATTGTGCGCGAGTCGGAGGAGATCAAGAACTGGAACGGGGAGCGTGTTGAGTACTGCGGGCAGCAGGGAAGCGTTGCGTATGCTTGTCTGGGAGAACATAGTAAAGCAAAAGCACGTGTGTGAGTGAGACTTCACATGGGATACTGAAAGCAAGAGATCTTTTGTATTGACAGTCTTTGTAATCAAAGATTATTCAGGTATGTAATGAACATTGTTTTAAAATACATTGTTTAATAGTAAAAAGTTTCCTTTATACCGTGGGGGTAGAGTTGGGGGGGGGGGAATAAAAAGGAGTCCATCCCTGCTCGCCAACCAGGCTCCCTACTTTATTTTAACAGAAATTGTTAATGTGATAAGAGGGGGAAATCTTGTACCTTTTACCAATTGAAGTGGTCCCTATTCTCAGTCTGTCGACCATCACAACAGTGAGTCCCCAAGTTCGTCAGGCTCAGCCTGAGGTATGTAGACAGACATGGGAAGTGAGGAGAAACCAAAGGTAGCAATGAAAAGCATTGAGCAGCCGTGGTGACCATCCATTGTTTGTGAATAGAGCATTACTGTGATCAGAAATTAATCCCACCCTTCTCTTTCCTTTCCCACTGTGCAGGGTGGTCAGAGGCTGCAGTCCGGTTCTCTGACACTCTCAGGCTTGTTATCCTCTCTGTGGTCCTTTTCCTGGAGATCTCTGCCATCATCCTCGTCAACCTGCTGGAGAGAAAACCCTGTACGGATTCCAGAAGCACGAAGACTGATGCCAACTAGAAGACTCTGTGCCAGATTTTGTCTTACAAGAACCATGAATGTCATCCCTCAGTTGCTTCCTAGAATTATCATACATTTGAAAATTGTGGTGGGGAAAGAGAGTAAAATGCCAAAAAGATGTTTGGTAATTTTAGAGTATTGTAAGTTTTGACCCTGGTGTACAGTGGCCACTTAGCTACAGCTCACACCAAGAAAGTCTTGCACAGAATCCTTGAAACTGGTCCGACCTCATCAGCACAACTGGACCTGCTGGCTAAAAGCACAATTTTGGTTTCCTGACTTTCTGAAAATCTCCAATTCAATCCACCTTGTTGGGGGAGGGGAAAGGGGTTTGCAGGTCACAGATATTTGAATCAAGGCCTTATGTTCCATTGCTGGCCCTGTACTTTCTTACCTTTGCCAGAAATTATAAGGCTTGCAGTGAGCTGTGTTTGTGTGACCCCCCCTTAAGCACTGTGCTGTCTGCTGGTTTTCAGGATGGCAGGAGAGACATGAGGACTCGGGTGGGTTGGTTTCAGCTTCATTCATATGCGCAGACGTGTGTATATGTGCTTGCTTATATCCCAGAAAGTCAGTTCCATTAGTTCTTGGTGCAACTTCCTGTGTTTTTGTGCCCTGGCTTTTAACCAAAGTCCAAATTAAAAGGACCTTCGTCACCTGCAGACTGAATTGTTTCCATCTTCGGTGACCTTGGCCTCTGATACTGTGGGAACGGATGCTAAGCAGTCGTTTCTTGTTCCAAGCTGGCAGTTTCTTCCCGGCTTCTGGACTCCCATCCTTGTTAGAACCAGAGCTAAGAGTGGCTCATCCCAATGAGTGAGATTTATGCAGCAGAGTTTCAGGAGTATAACTTTACGCACACAAACCCCTCCCTCCCTTCTCTTTAGCCTCAGTCACTCTGCCTCCTCCAGCATCACTTCTTGATCTCAGTTGCATCTCCCCCTCTCCTCCGCCCAAAGTGGCAAACAAACATCTGCACTTCTCTTCCCTACCTCCCAGAGCCAACCCAACCACTGGGAAAACTAGGTAGTTGCCTAGGACGGCAGCTTCTGGGGAGAAGCAAAGAGCAGAGCAGTCATAGCTAAACAATAGATTCTGACAGCCGGGGGTGGGCATCAGGCTTAAGGTCTACTGTACCTAGTGTGCCAACAGCTGGAACCAACTCTGGGGCCGGTCCTGGGTTACATAGTAACATTGTAAAGGATGGCAGATAAAGACCAGTATGGTCCATCTAGTCTGCCCAGTTTATTTTGCTTTTATCCTGTTGCTATAAAGGGATCCACTGTGTCTGTCCCAGGCCACTTTGAATTCCGTCACTGTGTTTGCCTCCACCACCTCCATCAGGAGAGCATTCCAAGCATCCACCACCCTTTCAGTGAAAAAGTATTTCCTGACATTGCCTTTCAGTTTATTTATTTATTTAGACAGATTTGTATACCACCTTATCCTACAATCAAAGTGGTTAGTTTACCCCCTTGCAGATTCATGTTATGCCCTCTAGTTTTGCAGCTTCTCCGTCTTTGGAAGAGGTTTGTTCATTATTTCTCTTTAAGTATTTAAAGGTCTGAATCATATCTCCCCTGTCCCTCCTCTCCTCCAGAGTGTACATATTTAGGTCTTCAAGTCTCTTCTCATAAGGCTTCTGACGCAGGCTCCAAATCATTTTGGTTGCCTTCCTTTGAACAGTTTGCAGTCTTTGTTCAGCATTTCCTCTCCCCTCATTTTCCCTTCTCTCCAGTGTGTGGTATTTTTCTTTCTCTCGCCTCGCTCTCCACTTCCTTACCCATGTCGTCGTCCTCTTACCTCTTCTGGCTGGCCTGAGTCATTGCAAAGCAGTTGTGTATGCATGCTGGAGCTCTTCTGCGTCCTGCCCTCTCTCTTGCAAATGTCCTGCTAAAGGGGGCAGGACCCAGGAGAACTTGTGTACACACTTGTGCTCTGATGCCTTGTGTGGTTCACAGATGCTTTACAATGGTTCATGGCAGCCAGCAGAGGTAGAGGGAAGAGGGCGGTAGCTGGGGCAGTGGGAAGCAGGGCCGGCCCGTCCATTGAGCAAGAATGTTTTTTGCACAGGGCCCCTGTCAGAAATTTCCCATCAGCCCCTGCGGGCTTAACAGAGACACAAGGGAGACACTCTCCCTTCGCGACTCTCAAAGCCGGCACGGAGGGGCTCAGCCGTCGTGGAGGGAGGGAGGGAGGGATTCAGCCGGCCAGAGGGGGCCCCACGGGACAGTCCATTCTGCTGCGGCCGCGGCCACGGTAGCAGCCAGCGTTTTTTTTTTAAATTGAATTTTACTTGAGCCGATGGGGGGAGGGGGTTAGGACTGGTAATGGGCTATGGGGGGGGGCTAGGACTGGAAATGGGCTGGGGGGGTTAGGACTGGTAATGGGCTGTGGGCTGTTGGGGGGGGTAGAACTGGTAATGGGCTATAGGGGGCTAGGACTGATAATGGGCTATGGGGGGGCTAGGACAGGAAATGGGCTGGGGGCTAAATACTGGAGGTTGGCTGAAGGGGATAGGACTGGTAATGGGCTGTGGGCTGTTGTGGGGGGGTTAGAACTGGTAATGGGCTATGGGGGGGTTAAGACTGGTAATGGGCTGTGGGCTGATGGGGGCTGTCTGGTAATGGGCTAAGGGGGGGCTAGGACTGGAAATGGGCTGGGGGGCTTAAGACTGGAGGTGGGCTGATGGGGTTAGGACTGGTAATGGGCTATGGGGGGGTTAGGACTGGTAATGGGCTGTGGGCTGATGGGGCTGTCTGGTAATGGGCTATGGGGGGGGCTAGGACAGGAAATGGACTGATGGGGAGGGGTTAGGACTTGAGGTGGGCTGATGGGGTTAGGACTGGTAATAGGCTATGGGCTGATGGGGGAGGGGGGTTAGGACTGGCAATGGGCGATGGGGGGCTGACTGGAAATAGGTTGATGGGGTTAGGACTGGAAGTGAGCTGATGGGGGGTTAGGACTGGTAATGGGTTATAGGGGGGCTTAAACTGAGAATGGGGTGATAGGGGGTTAGGACTGGAAGTGGGTTGATGGGGGGGCTAGGACTGGAAATGGGCTGATGGGTGGCTAGGACTGGAAATGGGCTGATGCAGGGACTAGAAGGGAATGGATGCTGGGTGAGGCTGGAACTAGAAGGGAGCTGATGTTGGGGGAGGATTAGAATGGGATGGGGCTGGAAGAGTAAAATGGAGAAGGGAAAAATATTTTGTGTGGGAGGGATAAAAAATCTACAATTGGCCGGGTATTGGGAGAGTAAGTGGGGATTGAGGATGGAGAGGTAAAATTTGAGTGGATGAAATAGGAATGAGGAAAGAGCAAAAGGAGAAAGATTAGTATGTTAAAGCAGATGTAGAGAGAGAATGGAAAAAAACTAGAAGAGAGAAGAAAGGACAAATGGACAGCAGACGATGGAGAGTTAGTAGAAGACACGAAGAAACCAGAAGAAAGTGGCTGGAGCAATTGCAGCTGAAAAAAAATGCACAAAAGGTAGAAAAATATCTCTTTATTTTGAATTTATTAATTGGAATATGTCAGCTCTGGTAAATGTGCATCATTAACGTCTGCGCTTTGTTTAGTACAAGAGCAAATTAATGTATAGTTTTATTTCTACAGTGTTGTACATTCCAAGTTTGGCTTTTGGGATTCCCAGTTTAATTATTGTCTTCCTGTTTCTAAATTGTGATTCCTTGTTTGGTGATGGTCTATGTTCTGCATGTGTAACTGAGCTGAGGTGTTCTGTTTATATAATTCCTATTTGACATTGCCACTTGTTCTCTTTCCCCAGTAGGTCATGTATTCTTGTTTTCTGAAATGTATTGGTTTAATATTTGCAGTGTTGCCTTTTGATAGGTAGGGTATGGTGCTTTGTGAGTCCTGGTAGTGCTGTTAGGATACTGCGGGTTTGCTATGGGTTCTAAATGGGCAGTGTTTGTAGTAGTTCCTAATGTGTCTGGCAGTTGGCACTGGATTATAGTAATGTAGAAATCTTTTAGTCTTTCTTTATCCATACACTCATTAAGAGGCACGTTTACTAAAAGTTAGTATATGGTAACATTATGCAAATAGTTATGCAAATGAGGCCCATTATGCAAATGAGGCCCCACACCGAGTCTCCGCACATGGCCCCGCACCCCCCTTGGGCCGCCCCTGGTGAGAAGCAGTCCTACCGCACCATTGCCCTAGCTACAAACGGGTGAGAGGAGGGGATCTTTTCATGTGTGCGACATAAGATCCACTCCAATTACACAAACACACACACACATGACTTGGTATCTCTGCAGACCTGGCCAAGAACTTTTCCCTGTTATTTTGCATTGACTTGCACCAGGCATTCCAACATTCCACTCAGCTAGTTTCTCACTGCTGTCTGCCACACACGGCGTAAAAGAAGATTGTACAGTTTACAGTTTTGCAACAACTGAGCTCACATTTTGCAGTAATTCTTTCAGTCTGGTAACTCTGAGGGCCTCTGTAGGGGGATCCTGGCATGCCTCACTCTTTGTGCAGGGCTCCCAGCATGCTCTACTCTTCCCTGCTTGGGCCAGCGTTGCAAAGTACCTCAGGGGCTTTTAGTTTGAAAGTTGGCATTTTCTGTGGATTTATTCTGACTTTTTGGAACTAAAATCTCATACAAGGTGCCTCCAGGAAGTGTTTCCTTCTACTTACAGCAGCAGCTACTAATTAAAACACAAAAACTGAAAACAACAGCAGATAAAGACCATACAGCGTATCCAATCCCTACCTCTCCCTCAGAGATCTTCTGTACATGTCGCCTGCTTTCTTGAAATCAGATGCCGTCCTCATCTCCACCAGGGAGGAGGGTGTTCCACGCATCTCCCGCTCTTTCCATAAAGACATATTTCCTGAGATTTCTCCCCTTTCTTTCATCCTACGACCCCTCATTCCAGAGCTTCCTTCTAGCTGGAAGCGGGCCCTTCCTGTGCATTTATACCATGGAGGTATTTACATGTCTCTATCATATCTGGAAGATCTAATCACTTGCTGGAACAGTAGTCTCAACGCGATAGCCCTTCGACCACCATTCAGCAGATCTGAGCTTCAGCACCATGGTACACTGCAGATCTGAAACTATCACTCTCCCAACTACGGAGTCTGGAGAAACGCTGGCGTCGGTCACGCTCCATGGTAGACCAGGCAGCTTACTTCTATCAGCTATCTGTCCACCGCAATGCCATCACAGAGAGGATGAAACAGTACTACACAGACACCCTAAAGTGCTCTTTAAACAAACCTCATGATTTGTTTAATTTAGTCAAGACTCTCTCGAAAGAACCAGCTCCTGAACAGCAATGTGTGATCCATCCCCAGGAGTTTGCAGTTTACATACAATCCAAGCTTGAACAGACAAGTAAACCTCCAATAGAATTTGCTTCCACAGTCAAAGATTGCCCAACAGCACTAACTACCTTTTCTACTCCTGCCAAGATGCACATCGAAGACTTGATCATGTCCCTCAATACTACCACTGCGCAGACAGATCCTTGCCCAGCATTCTGGATAAAGGAACTGCGCAGTGAATTCAGCACAATAATAACCAGAATAATGAACCTGTCTTTCACCACTGGTACGTTCCCCTCTGCCCTCAAACAAACATCTATCAGACCACTTCTAAAAAATAGTAAGTTGGATCCCCAAAAGGTAGACTCCTACAGACCCATCTCAAGTATACCTTTTCTCGCAAAGTTAATCGAAAAAGAGGTACAAAGACAGTTACAGAACCACATCGATGCTGCTGCTCCACTGGATCCTTGCCAACATGGTTTCAGAGAGTCACACGGTGTGGAAACTCTCCTTACCACCCTCCTCAATAATATTATTTCTGGTGTTGACAACATCCGACAGGGAATTGCACTTGTTTTCCTAGACATTGCCGCAGCCTTCGACTGTAAGTCATGAGCTTCTCTTAATACGGCTAAAAGAGAAAGGGATCAGTGGAACTGCTCTTGAATGGTGCAGATCATACTTATCTGGAAGATGGCAGCATGTTCGATCCGGTGGAGCAATGTCAGAACCATTTCACCAAAGCCAGGGGATTCCACAGGGATCCTCCCTCTCTGCCTTGATGTTCAACATATACATGCAACCCATTTGTAATATCATCCGGTCTTTCAATGTAAGTTGCATGTTATATGTGGATGACGTCTTGCTCTATATGCCGTTCGACATAGACAAATTGGACCTCTCGCCCCTTACCAATTGCTTCAGTGCCATATCGGAATGGCTCATGTCACAAAACCTCAGGATTCAACATAAAAAGACAGAGGTGCTCTTTATGTCGAAGAACCTGAATTTTAGCCCTCCGCAATACTTGAAGGTGAAAGAAGCTGATTTACAAGCAAAAGCCACTATACGGTACTTAGGGGTCACCCTTGATCAAAACCTAGACATGAAGGCACATATAGCTAATACTGTAAGAGCTATATACTACAAGATCCGTTCTCTCAGACATCTTCGCCTCTTGCTTGAACCAGAGGATTTCCGTACCATCTACCAGGCTCTGATCATGCCTCATTTTGATTATGCCAATGTCATTTTACTAGGTCTCCCTCAATCCACTTTGAACCCCTTACAGCTCGCAATGAATAGCGCAGCGAGGGTTCTCCATGGGGCATCTAGGAGAGACCATGTGACGCCCCTATTAATGCAGTTACACTGGCTTCCTATACAAACCAGGATCATCTTCAAGACAATGCTACTAACTTTCAAGGCGGTAAATAGTCTCTCCTCCTCCTCACTGACCGACCTCATCAAATCCATAACCCCGAATAGAACAAGAAGATCCACAGCATTAAATATGCTAATGATTCCTTGAGAATTAACAAGATGCACCACATCAACAGCAAATAGGGCTTTCAGTCTCCGTGCACCAAGACGCTGGAACGCCTTACCTACAAACATCAGAGCAATCACTAACCTAACTCAGTTTAGAAAGGCAATCAAACATTACTTATTCCTCAAATGCTTCCCAGAGAGCACAGAAGCACGTCCCCTCTCCAATAGTTATAGCGACTCCAATTCATCTAGTGAGCCAGGTGAACTCACCTAGTAAGGTGTCTGTTGACCAGTAATTACATGTCATGTGTTCTGTAACTCAGAGATGTATATAGTTATCCTTGCAATCCAATTTTTGCTGGCCTGTTATTTGTAATTACCTCGTTATCCAAGTTTGTTGCCCTGTTTATTGTAAACTCAGACACATGTTTTCTGTCTGAATTTTTGTTTGATGTAAACCGCGCTGATGTCGAATAGTGCGGTATATAAGAAATGTAAATAAATAAATATCATCCCTCCCCCACCTTTCCTCTAAAGTATACAGATTGAGATTTTTAAGCCTCTCCGCATATATCGTATGATGAAGACCACTGTCATTATGCTTCTATATAAGTTCATGATGCGAATGCACCTTGAATATGTGCGCTGCAATATTCCCTCTTAAGCTGCACAGAAATCCTCCAGCCGTGTTCCTGCAGGTAACAGGGATGCATAAATATCATTTTTTTTTAATCACAAGGAGCAGACAGATTCTGCAGGAATCCTAGGAGATTTGCTTGACCCTTATGATCCAAAACCACATATTTATTCCCTACCTTGCTAGCAGGAAAGAACGTTGGTGCGTAGTGCTGGTCACCCCATCTCCAAAAGGATATTTCAGGACAAGAAAAAGGTCAGAGACGTGCCACAAAAATAATGAAGTATTTAGGGATTACGGGAGCCACAAGAAGCAAGAAGCCAAATGTAAGGACAATTCAAATCCAATTTATTGAAAAAGACCCCGACGCGTTTCGGCAGTCAATGCCTTCATCAGGGGGTAGCAGCTACAATATAAATATAAATAATACAAATCATAACAAATAAAAAAAATAAATAAATAAAAACATAAAAATCAAATAATTACCCATAACATTTAAAATATATGAACAGAAAGAGGGACTGGTTAAACTATCATCCATATAGTTAAACAAAAACAAGTGTATGGAAACGCAGGACACGAAATATAATAAGAAGTGATAATAATTATAAACATATGAATATTGTGAAAAATAACAGAATAAACGCTTACGGACAATTATAATGAAGTATAAGTAAAACTCTAAAGACAATGAACTAAAATTTGTATATATCATAGAGAAAATTATTGTACTTACATATAACCATGTTCATGGACTAGTAATATAATCTGATTATATTACTAGTCCATGAACATGGTTATATGTAAGTACAATAATTTTCTCTATGTTTATTTATTATACTCTTGATATATACAAATTTTAGTTCATTGTCTTTAGAGTTTTACTTATACTTCATTATAATTGTCCGTAAGCGTTTATTCTGTTATTTTTCACAATATTCATATGTTTATAATTATTATCACTTATTATATTTCATGTCCTGCGTTTCCATACACTTGTTTTTGTTTAACTATATGGATGATAGTTTAACCAGTCCCTCTTTCTGTTCATATATTTTAAATGTTATGGGTAATTATTTGATTTTTATGTTTTTATTTTTTTTATTTGTTATGATTTGTATTATTTATATTTATATTGTAGCTGCTACCCCCTGATGAAGGCATTGACTGCCGAAACGCGTCGGGGTCTTTTTCAATAAATTGGATTTGAATTGTCCTTACATTTGGCTTCTTGCTTCTTGTGGCTCCTGTTGAACTTTTGCAAGAACAGTGCTCCCTGTTTTTTCTTGTCTTCTTCCAGTATTTAGGGATTACTCCATAGAAACACTAAATCAATGGCTTATAAAATGCAAACCTAGATTGTAATAAACTATGGAGAAAGAACTGTTGACCTCTTCTTTTAATAATTTATCAAGGATTTTATCGCTCCCACAATATTGTCTCAGACTAAACAGCGCTCGAAACCAATGATGTGTTCAACGTAGAAACAAAACGTCAGCGCTTATTCGCATCAGTGACTCACTGGGAGACTCTTGTTTTCTTCTTTTGTGAATCTAAAACCTTCTTTCCTCCATCACCATGTGTCAAAAATGCTATTAAATTATATAGTTGTTCATCTCAGTTTTTGAAATGTATAAATTGCTTATCTTAAATATTTTCCTCTACGCCTCCCCCGGCACCGTCCAAGCGTTTCACTCCTTACTGGAGTTTCTTCAGGAGGGTCTGAAAATATAAAATATATTAATAGTACTGACCTTTCCTTTTGAAAGCATTTTCGCATTGATGTAAAATAGAATATTCTAAAATAGATAAAAATCACGTCGTTGATTTGTATAGAATAAAGAAATGAAACTATACTTCTTTAACTCACTTGAAAATGTTACTTGAAAATATTGCTGCCCGCGCTCGGTAGTATCTCTGTCAGGGTTTCCAAAAAACGCTGCGCATGCGGGCTAGGCTATTGAATGCAGTTTTTATAACCAGGGGGTGGCCTTAATAGAAAGAACACGCAGAAGAAATTTAAAGGTATCCAGCAAAATTCAAGTGCATCGGGGTTTATTTCCTATTCAAGAACAAGCATGCCATTCTATCGAAGCATTCAAACCATACGGTTGTACTGTGTTTACTTTAAATATCCAACGTTGTTCATGATGAATCAAAGTTTCATCTAGAGTTTTATCTCTCTTTGCTGTTTGAATATGGGCTATGCAAAAGCAACGTAAATGATCAAACTCGTGTTGGAAATTCATGCAATGTTCAACTATTGGTGCAGATAAAACTTTGCAATGAAGACGACTTTTATGTTCCAACATTCGAGTTTTAAAAAGGCAACTAGTCTTCCCGATGTAAAGTTTATTGCAAGGGCATCTAATTGCATAGACTACCAGCGAAGTGTTGCAGGAGGTCGCTTGTTTCAAAACATACTTTCTTCCCAAATATTCAAACTCTGTCAGATTTTCGGTATTAGCACAGATCATACAATGCCCACATGCATGATGTCCCAGAGGTACTGTTTTGGAACCTTTATCAATCTTTTTAGATTCTTTTTTACGACCATTATTTAATGACATCCCTTCCTACATCAGGGATACATCCCATTTTTTAGAAAAATTAGAACAGGCCAAATGGGTATTGGATGTGGATATATTACTGATCACATTAGACATCACTGCGCTCTATACTAGTATACCCCAGGATGCCGCATGTACTACAGTGGAGATATGGCTGCGGAATAGGGGAGATCTTACGGAACCAATGATATTTTTTCTCATGAAATTAACACATTTAACCATTTCCCAGAATTATTTTCTTTTTGAGAATGTTCTGTACAAACAAAAATCCGGAATAGCGATGGGCGCATCTTGCGCTCCATCTATAGCCAATCTCTTTATGGGAGATTTTGAGAAAAAATGGCTAGAGTCCTCTCCATTTTAAAAACATGTCCTCATATGGATGCGCTTCATTGACGATATTTTTCTTTTATGGAAAGGATCGGAAGGGGATGCCCAGTTATTTGTTCAATGGCTCAATGGCTGCGATCAGGCCATACAATTCACACACACTATAAACTCAAGTACGATCAATTTCCTGGATTTGACAGTGATCAGAGGGGCCCAAAATTGGATATCCACCATTTATAAAAAACCCATAGCCTGCAATACATTTTTGCATTACACGAGTGGACATCCAGCTCGATTGAAAAATAGCTTACCGTTCTCTCAATTTTTGAGGTTCAGACGGAACTGTTCAGAATTGACAGATTTTAAAATACAATCTCAACAGCTGATGGAAGATTTTTCTGATAGGGGTTATCCCCGGCGTATTTCAAAACGAGCCTATCAACGGGCACTTTACAATGATCGTTCCTGGTTATTACATCCTCTACAACGTCACTCAGAAATAGAGGATAATTGTGTGAATTTAATTACTCGATTCTCACCGTTAAGTTATAAGATTCAGAAAATAATTAACAAGCATATGACTATAGTGAAGACGATTCCGGGTCTAGGAGACATAAACATTAGATGTGTGTGGCAACGAAATGCTAACCTTAAAGAACATTTGAGCCCTACTATTCTGCGTTCCATAGTGCCCGAGGCAGATATTAAGAATAAGTTGGGACATCATGCATGTGGGCATTGTATGATCTGTGCTAATACCGAAAATCTATTCAAGCTCCACTTTTTAACCATTGATCACATTGACTAACTTACTGTGTATGATAGCGACCAGGTCTCAGATTAGACTAATCACTGGATCTGCTAGATGGATGCAGTGAAAAACGTCTTTAACTGACTAGGGGAGAAAAAGGAAAGTCTAGAGATCAGACATTACTGCCTCGGGAGCAAGAATGGATCTTTCGTTTAAACACTTTAAGTCCTAACGGCCTCAATACCTCTATTGAATGGGGAGCATGTTAGTGTAAGCTTACCGTTAATGAGATCGAGTTAGTCTCACCTGACACCCTCCACATGAGTTTAAATTCTGATGTGTATGTCAACCCGCATGCGCGGCGTTTTTTGTGAGAGTTGGATTTGAACCAAAGGGAGCCGTGAGTAACTCATTGGAAAGCCTATATGACTAACTTTTATTCAGAAAGGATATACTAACTAAGATTGATGTTTTCATCTTTGTTAAGGCAATCCCCTGATGAAACGCCATAGGTGAAACGCTACGGCGCACAGTGAATGCGTCGGGAGTATGGAAGTTTAAGCTGCCATAGCTGCTTCATGAACCACGGCTTATGGAATAGCATTGAGGGTTCCATGGTTTGAACGATAAGAAAGAATTAACTATGGACTATAGCTTCTACTTTTGATTTGAAGCTATGAGATATCTCAATCAAGAGAAACATTTCGTGTAAAGTTAAGTATTTCCATAGTTATTATTTTTCTTCATTTGCTGGTTTTCCATATCATCATGCATTTGAAGCCTACTCATAGTTAAAGGCAGCTCGATTTAAGTACAACTAAACGATCAACAAGAAAAAAACAAAATATAAAAAAACAAGACAAAAAAAGCAGAATCAGCGACATTAAACAGGTCACTGATGTGTTAAAGACGTTTTTCACTGCATCCATCTAGCAGATCCAGTGATTAGTCTAATCTGAGACCTGGTCACTGTCAAACACAGTAAGTTAGTCAATGTGATCAATGGTTAAAAAGTGGAGCTTGAATAGAATTGTGTAGCTGGACAGCATAAAGCTCTGGAAAGTGACGACAATTAAATTTGTTAATACCGAAAATCTGACAGAGTTTGAATATTTGGGAAGAAAGTATGTTTTGAAACAAGCGACCTCCTGCAACACTTCGCTGGTAGTCTATGCAATTAGATGCCCTTGCAATAAACTTTACATCGGGAAGACTAGTCGCCTTTTTAAAACTCGAATGTTGGAACATAAAAGTCATCTTCATTGCAAAGTTTTATCTGCACTAATAGTTGAACATTGCATGAATTTCCAACACGAGTTTGATCATTTACTTTGCTTTTGCATAGCCCATATTCAAACAGCAAAGAGAGGTAAAACTCTAGATGAAACTTTGATTCATCATGAACAACGTTGGATATTTAAAGTAAACACAGTACAACCGTATGGTTTGAATGCTTCGATAGAATGGCACGCTTGTTCTTGAATAGGAAATAAACCCCGATGCACTGGAATTTTGTTGGATACCTTTAAATTTCTTCTGCATGTTCTTTCTATTAAGGCCACCCCCTGGTTATAAAAACTGCATTCAATAGCCTAGCCCGCATGCGCGGCATTTTTTGGAAACCCTGACAGAGATACTACCGAGCGCAGGCAGCAATATTTTCAAGTAACATTTTCAAGTGAGTTAAAGGAGTATAGTTTGTGATAAGGAAGCTTATCATAGCTCAGGTAGGAGCTATAGAAAAGATGATGTGACTCTGAACAAGCAACCTGTCAGTTCTGGTAGAAGTAAGAAAACAGAGTTTTCACATAAAAGACTACCAGTCCCAGAATGCACCAGGTTTCCAGCAGCCATGAGAGGGGCTGAAGTGAGAAAACGTGTGTGCAATCAAGAGAGCTATGAGGTAATCCCTAAGCACTCATCTCAAAGGGCAGGGCCTGATTCAACACAGCTGCACTGTGTTAGGGAGGAGCACACATTAGGACAGAATAAGAATAGAGCTTATTCTACAGATAACAGCTACAGAAAGAGCTTCAGGAAAGGAGACAGCAACAGCTTCAAGCTCAAGCACCAGTATCACCTGGAGAAACAGAAGCCAAGCCAAGCGGATAGAGAAAGAAGGAAACTCTCTGGAAGGAAGAGAAGGAAGGCCATTGGAAGGTCTGGGAGAATCCAAGGCAGTACCCATACTGGGAGGTATTCCAAGTGCCAGCAGAGTCCATTGGACTGGAGTCAGCCAGAGGAATGGAAGGGCAGAGATAGGAATCACCAGTGGCTACCTAGAAGAGAGAAGACTGCACGTGGAAAGGACTTTCAGACCTATGCCAAAAGGTATGTGAGGGAAGATCCAGTGTCCAGGGATCAAGATTGGAAGGCTGGACATCAGAACTGGATTACATACTGGCCAGGATATACAGAGAGGAATTATGATAGCAGGAGAGGCTCAGATATGAACACTGATCCAGACCCTATCTATAATAGTGAATGGCAGCAAGGGAATAAGCATTCTCATGATAGTGCCTTATGGAAAGACTCGTCTGTGCCAATGTATGATAGTGACCCTATGTTGATTGATGAAGGGGGAGATACATCAGATGAAACTATTCATTACATGGACTGTTCTCTATCTAAATGCTATTGCTAGCTTTCTGTGAGCAAACACCTCAGCCATCACAAAGAAACCTAACTTTGTTCTTTATTTCCACTGCAAACAGCTCTTAAAGCAGGATTTGGGTTCACACAGTAGCAGCCAGCCAGCTAAAGGGTTTCAGCTGGTCAATTGATAGTAATTAAAGCTGCACCTGATTGTGTGTGTGAGCAAGGGAGAATCACTGCTGGGATCTGCGTGGAAAAATAAGCAGAACTTAACCTAACAAGCAAAGTTTATTCATTTCTTTGTGCCTTTTTATTTGGTAATTATTTGCTAAGAAAACATTAGCTAATTGCCTGACAAGCTGAAGGTTGTTTTCTGATTTGCTTTGTGACTTTATGTTATCCATTTAAACACTGCAAGCAAGTAACCTCATTTATATTGCTAACAAGCATACTTGTGCTGGGTGAATTAAACCCCATCAATAAAAGAAGTATTTTATTGGCCTTACCACTGGTTTCACAACTCAATTATTGTCTTCAGCTGTGTTTGGGAGTGAATGAACTACATTACCCACAATACCTTGCAAGAATCATATGAATATATGCATCGTCAAGATTGTGTAAGTTCTCACCCTAGGCAGCCGTCTGACAAGTTTCATTTCTTTATTCTATACAAATCAACGACGTGGTTTTTATCTATTTTAGAATATTCTATTTTACATCAATGCGAAAATGCTTTCAAAAGGAAAGGTCAGTACTATTAATATATTTTATATTTTCAGACCCTCCTGAAGAAACTCCAGTAAGGAGTGAAACGCTTGGACGGTGCCGGGGGAGGCATAGAGGAAAATATTTAAGATAAGCAATTTATACATTTCAAAAATTGAGATGAACAACTATATAATTTAATAGTATTTTTGACACATGGTGATGGAGGAAAGAAGGTTTTAGATTCAATGGGAGACTCTTTTTTTCTTCTTTTGTGAGTCACTGATGCGAATAAGCGCTGACGTTTTGTTTCTACGTTGAACACATCATTGGTTTCGAGCGCTGTTTAGTCTGAGACAATATTGTGGGAGCGATAAAATCCTTGATAAATTATTAAAAGAAGAGGTTAACAGTTCTTTCTCCATAGTTTATTACAATCTAGGTTTGCATTTTATAAGCCATTGATTTAGTGTTTCTATGGAGTAATCCCTAAATACTTTATACAAATAAAACACTCCGAGAAGACCGATTTTTTTAGAATTTGTATTACAAAAATGCTGAAGGCTAAAGAAGGGGGATATAGCTGACGCTTATAAAATCATAAGTGGTGTGTAATGGTTGTACGGGGAAGGGTTGTCCTTACAGTCAGAGACTTGTCATATTAAGATTGTAGGTAGAGCTTCTTGACCTAGGTGTTTATCCTTTTGGATTTTAGAGGTTTATTTTTGAACCAATTTGGTGCTTTCCCAATGTTGGAACAATAGGAGTTCATCAGTAGTTTTTTCACATTACAAACGAAAACTTTCTGTGGCATTTTAGGTGGATACCCAGTGGATTCCATTCAGTGACCTGAAACACAATTTTCCAACACCCGCCATCCCTCTCCAAGCCCCCGCAATAGTATCAGCAGCCTCACTCCACCTCCCCAAGTCCTGGCAACAGAATCGCCTGCCTTCTGTCTCCTGTTTTCCCACCTTCCCATGCGCTGCCCCCTGCTGGTCTAAAAAAAAGATCTTGGAATCATACTATCACCTCCTTGTTCCTGCTGCCCCTTCCTCTCCCTATGCAGCCAAGCATCCTTCTGGCTTTCACCATTGCCTTTTCTACCCGTTTGGCCATTTTAAGATCATCTGCTATGATCACCCCCAGGTCCTGGTGTTCGTTCATGCACTGAAGTATGTCACCCTTCTTATTGAAGTGTTTCCCTTGGGGTTTTGCGGCTTTTTAGCATTAATTCTTAACTGCCAAATTCTCAATCATTCGTCAAGCTTGAAACTTTTACTTACCTGCTTTCCCCTCTTACCACTCAGCATTTTTTTAATTTCACACTCGCGGTACAGGAAGAGATTGTGGTTTGATGTGTGATAATCTTGGAAGGCTTCAAGTATTTTTCTTCAATTTCAATCTATTTCAAGGGCCTTTATTCGGTCTGACAGAATTGATTCTTTGTGTCCTCTACTGTTATTAGGTTAGGGTACACATCTCTCGCACATTTCACCCTCCTCCCCTGCATCCCCCTCTCCCCAACCCTTGTAGACAGTTCTCCGAACTTTGTTTATTGCTTAGTACAATGCTGGATTAACTACCTTTAGCATCATGCATCAAAGTGGTGTACAAAAAGAAGCATGACAAAGTAATACATCATATCAATATTTAACCACAATAACAAATTACACAAAACAAACGAACAACACTTTTGCCACTTTCAACAAGACTCAGTTGGCCTTAAGGATTTATCCACTAATTTGAAAAGATTGTTGTATTATTATTCCCAATTCTTTTGAATTAATATTGCAGTCTGGAAGGCTTAGAGGATGGGCACAGGGGTCTGGAGTCTATCACCTATGTGGCTCGTACGGTCGGGGCCACACATAGGGATACAGAGCCTGTCACTTCTAGGACTAAAGACCTCAGTGGCTAGGCAGAAGCATACAGACAGGGCTGACCCATCAAAATTAGCAAAGTAACTTTTGGGGGGGGATCGACAAAGAGCAGGGCATTTAAAGCTAAACAATAGATTCTGGCAGCCAGGAGGGGTGGGGCATAAAACTTAAGGTTTGCCTAGGGTGCCAACACCTTGAGCAACTCTGGGGCTGGCCCTAGATGCAGAGCCTGTCACCTCTTGGATTGGAGGACCCTCCTTGTCCCCAGTGTATGGGAGCATAGCTGCATGTTGCAAACCCTAAACCCCCACAGACAATGACCCTACACCTCCAATCACAGCAAAAACAATGTCCCAAAATGAATTGAATTCATCCTAACCCATAACTACTTGAGGTTCAATAATGAGTGGGTAGTTGGTAGGGTTTCTGGCACCCCCTGCAACCTATAAATTTACACCCTCGTTAGCCGATGACTTGTGGCTGCATCCACAATACTGTTTTTGGTAGCACCTCAGTCTTTAATGTTTTATTTTTTACATTTTACTCTTATTTTCATTTTTTAATTATTTCTCCTCATTTTTATTGTTCTGCATTTTGCTGCCCTCCAAATATTGGCACTGTTCCATGTTCCTCACCCTCCTTCAACGGACTGAAACCTGCAAATGGCCTACTTAGACAGCAATTTCCAAAAGTCTACAGTCAGACACTATTCCCCATAGATTTTGCCCCAGTCCTCTTTAATTTCAAAAATTGCACTAGGGGAAAAGTACCTGCTTCAGTTTACATCTCCTCTCTCGGTAGCTACTTCTTTTTCCAGGGAAGCCAACACACATTTTGAGGACACAAAACGCTACAGGCTATTGCTTCCACTAATCTAACTGCCCCTCATGGTAGCTGTATCAGTCTCTTCCTTAGATGTGAGAAGAGGGCTCTACGGGGGTCTTGTGAACAATAGTCAAAGTGCTGAAGAACGGAAGGAAACAATCTCAAGGGAAGGTTTTGCTGAAAAGGACAGCAGGCTGGCTGCGTGGGACAGGATGTGTGCATTTCCAGTCGCTAAGCTGTCTCTCACCCTATGTGTCCCGATTACAAAGGAAGCAAACACGAATGGGTGAAAGTGGCTGAACGACAGAGAATTTACCCTTGCTGGGTTTCCACACTGCTCACTTACCATTATTCTGACCTCAGAACTGAGCGAAGAGATGGAAAGAGAGCGAGGAGCCTAGGGAGATGGGGGAGGGGAGAGAGGAATCTAAGGGCAAGAGGCGATGAAGAGGTCCCTGCTGAGAAACAAGAAGGTTGAGAGGAAAATGAGGGAATGTGGAGACGATGAGGAAATTCAGAGGGGAGGTGAAGAGCTGCCTGCAGGAGAAGAGGGGGTGAGAAATGGGAAAAGGTACATGGAGAGAAAACAAAGGGGGAAAAAGGGCAGAAGGGAGAATGTGAATGAGAGGGGGAAGATGCGTCATATAATGCCAGCAGTGGTGGAGCTACATTTTTGGGGCCCTGAAGCTTGAACTGGTCTGGGGGCCCCTTCGCAACCAGCAACAAGGTCTGGGTAACCACTGTTATCTTCAGTGGGGTTGTTCCACGACAGATCACCACAAATTTTTAAAAAATGTAACCATTACATCTCAGATTTTGATTAAAATCGCTATACTGCATTATCTCACATGTCAGAGTCACTGGTGTGAATAAAAATGTTCTATGCCTTATTTATTTATTTAGCATACATTTGTATAGCGCTACTTCCAGCGATCAGGAGTGGATTGGATTACATGATGGAGCTGTCAGATCAGGACAGAACAAATTACAATATATACAAAGTGATTTACAGGATAAGCACGACACACAGTAGTTAGGTAACTTGATCTTCCTTCCAGAAGATGGGAGGAGATTAATTACATAAATACATTTTTTTACACATATGTACATCTTTATTTGTGCGGATGGCAAGAGTTAGTTCTTACTGTCTAGATCATGTTATAGGAAATCTGAACTAGGTAAGTCTTGAGTTTTTTCCTAAAGTCCATCAGGTCGTTGTTAGAGCGTAGGTCAGGCGGGAGTTGGTTCCAGAGTGTGGGAGCTGTGTAGGAGTATGCTCTGTTACTTGTAGTGGTTTTGACAGATCTAATTCTTTTTGGCACGCATAGGGTATTTAAATTGGTGGTTCTTCTGCTTCTGTTAAGAGGTTGTGTGTTGATTAGGTTGGAGAGGAAAGATGGTGCTGTGTTATGGATGAGTTTGAAAGTGGTTATTAGGGTTTTGTATTTTATGCGAGTTACAATGCCTTCTCTGCGTTTCACTGTTACCCAGTTTCTTCAGGGAACCCCCTGAATACGAGGAGTACAAAACTTAACAACTTAGAGGACATACACAACAGAGTGCTTTTAAGAGAACCCCCTGAAGAAACTGGATAACAGTGAAACACAGAGAAGGCGCTGAGTTTTGGCGTTGGGGATTACGCATAATAAGCTAAGCACTGTTTTGTATTTTGGCATAGTGAAACAGTTTGCTTAAGAAATCAGTTTTATTAAGGTGGATCAAGAAGCTATAAGTTACAATATTAAGCGACGTGTTAGAGGTCATTGATGCAAAAAGGGTGCATAATTATCAGATATGTTAAAGTCTGAATAAAAGCACCCACACAAGTCTGAGACCTTGTTGCTTATAATTACTGTAATTATTATTGCAATTTCGGTTAGGTAAATATCATGTTATTGATATAACATCACAATCTTGTAGATAACATTGGAGTGCGGAACTTTGAAAAATTAATAGAAAATTTGCTCTGGAAAGTGACCTAATTAGTGACTGCATTTGGAAGCATCCGAATAACTTGAGGTGATATCTTCACACAAACCTTTTGCTTCTGATTCATAGTGTGCAATCCTATCGGCTGAATTTTTTTCTGAGTTCTTTAACAAACAAAAGTAAAGATGTTAGCAGAAGATAACCTTCAAGTTCATCAAAACCAGGGGTTTGGAGTTTCTTACTTGTTTCATTGAAACGCTCCAGCACTTCTTCCCAAACAACTGTTGAAATAGCATATTCCAGCTTTACCAACTTGTATAGATTCTTCGCCTCTCGTTTACATTCAGGCTTCTCTTCAGAGTCTTCAAAAATATGTTTGAGAGTTTGTAAAATACCCATATATCCATTTTTAATTGCCTAGACTGCTTCATGGTGTGCAGGCCATCTAGTTATACTTACGTTCTTTAGAGAAAAATGTAGATTGCCCTGTGTGTTTCAAATCCCCCATCTTCGTGGAGATACAGCTCCTGCAACATGCCAAAATAATCATCAGTCTGAGGAACAGTAGACACTGCCTTTCCTCCAACACGACTAAGCGAATGGGCTGCACACGGTACATAGTCTGCCTACCTATTAATGTTTTTAAAGAGTGCTTGCAGCCTTTCTCCGATCCACTATATTATTTTATTTTATTTTTTTAAAAACCCCTTCTCATTCAATAGACCCCAAAATCTTTAAGCAATGTGAACTAAAGTCCCTTCTGGAGCCTCTCTGGGATTAGGGGCGCTAAAACTTAAGCTTCATAGTAGATCCCCCCTGCCCACAGTTGACTGGTTTGTTTCTCTGTTCTTCCTTTTCTATTCTTGCTGTCTCTTTTATGAATAATTGGCGTTCTTTTCTGTTCTCTCAGTAGCCTGTTTTTATTGTGCACCGCTGTATGCCTTTTTTGGTCTTAGCGGTATAAAAAGTTTTATAATAAAGAAAGATAAAGATAAAGATCCACCCCTGGCTGGTAGCCACACAGTAAGGCACCTTCCAGAACCGTGCGATCTTGTGTCCTAATCCAACCACTGGGTGTTGCTGTTGTAGAATGATTGGGCACACCCTCCTCCCCACCTCAGGGCCACAGTCTCCACTGCATTTGGTAAGACAGAACCAGTCCAGGGAGCAGAAGGCCCGAGTTTGAAAAGTCAACCCAGGTCTCTTCACGTGACAGCGCACAGCCCTGCCACTGATCAACCTCAAAGTCAAATTTCTTTTTCCATATCTGACCAGACTGAAAAATACAGAGCATACAACGCTGTACAAAGAGAGCACTAAGTGCATGGACTCCTAAGCGAGAGTGATGCACTCAGGATGGCTGATCTATTTAAAGAATAAGCTGGCCTTCTCTGGACAGTTTCCACCACACTGGCTGCACCGCTGAGACATAGTTCCGTGATACTTGGAACTTAACATTCAGCAATTCACATCAAATGTGGCTGCAAAGCAGCACAATAAGCCGCTTCCTCTCTGGCTTTGTCTTTTCTGAATGCTAAAATACAGACAAACCTCAACGTCTGACCTTTAAAGATTTTCCATCTCGACTGCTCATGTGCTTCTGACTTCATTGCAGCAACCAGCCCTGGTTTGAAATCTCCAGCCCCTTCACTGTACTTACTCCTCAGGCCTCAGTGCTGTCTTCGTGCTTGGCATGTATTTGTAGGGTCAGGTATCTGCATTGGCCGGGAGGGGGCTATGTCCCTTCAGATGTCCTTAGATTTCTAGGGAGAAGCTTTCGGAAACTCTAAATACCAATATTATCTTGCTAATGAATTGTTAGTCTGGGGGACTATTTATTAAAGCATGGTAAGGGTTTGCACTTAAAGCACGTTAATAGCAATTTTGAATATATGTTAGGTGCAAAAGCTTTGCAGTAATGTTTGGGGGAGATCAGTCATGATGACGCATGGAGAAACTGCTAGCATGCAGTAACGCCTCAGCAAATGAAGCAGACACAGTTACTGCCGCTCTTCAAGGTGTAAATGTTGTGTTTTATCTTCATTTTACAGTTAATGCACATTATAATAACATGCATGCATTAACTGCAGTAAGCATTCACCCCCCTCCCCTGTGATACCATAAAATTCCAGGCATCCACTCATGTTAGCAGTTTGACCCACATGTTAAACACTTAGCACAGTAAATGGACCCCTGGCGGTTTGTGTGGAAGACTCAGGTTCAATTTCCCCATTCCCCCATCTGTGCTCCAGGCTGGCCAGAAATGGGGGTTGCTCTACTCCCAGCCCTGAGTGGGTGGGAGGAAGTCTTAGTCATTGCTCAACAGTGACACCTAGTGATCAGGTTTAGAATGCACATTTACAGATCAAAGTAATTATTGTTATTTCTATGGTACCATCGGCTTACACAGCACTTTACAAGACAAGCCTCGTGGCTACACGTCCCTATCCAAAAGAGTTTATAATCTCTGAGAATGCAGGGTTAATCGAGCACTCCATGAGCGGGTGGATGGGGGAGTAACAGAGTGAAAGGGTGGTCTCTGAATTAGTAGCTCTGCACTTCAGAGTGTGCATTGCACACTCAATCCCAGATAATTGGAAACATAGTTTGCAAAATTGATGCATGTGGAGAGCACAGTGTCACGTGGAATCATTTATAATAGAAATGGAGACAGAGACTGATGAACCATGGAAATGCATTAATGGTTATAGCCATTAAAACACTCTTTGCTCATGTCCTGAGTTCTCGTCTTTGCTCTGCTAACTGAATTTGCCTCTGTTTATCTCACGCAGTTCCTTTCTTTTCAAATCAGCATATTTATAAAGTTCCACTGGAGCTACCGCAGATACAATAGGAAAATTCAACAAACGTAGGTTAGAAGCGCGGGAAGCATTCTCCAAAGTCTCTAACTTGCCTCTCAGCATAATGCTATCTTTCACCAATGTATCCGTTATATCAGAAACCTGCACAAACTTTTGTTCAAAAGCCCCAACTTCATTCTTGGTTTCCACAAATTCAGTATTCAACTCTGAGATCTTGTTCTCTATATTAGTAAAGGTAGAGGAGGAATTAGCCAAGTGGTGGTTCATAATCTGGGAAAGCTGACTTATTGCTTCCCAAATATTCTCGAGGGTAACTTTAGCTGGACGCACAAGTGCTATCACCGGGGGACTAACAGAAACCGCCGAGCCGGGGATCACCCTCCTCCTATCCGTCTCAATCCCCAAGCCACCGGTAGAGTCAACCTCCAAATCACGATCACCCCCAGGAATTACTACCTGGGTCTCAGTCCCAGACTTCTGCCCGCCGGCCACAACCTCTGGAGCGCCCCACTCCGGAATCTCAGGAGACACCTTCTCAGGTGAAGCTGAAGATCCACGCTCCGAGGCGCCTACCAGCAGCGCCAGGACTACAGGAGGCAAACGGTCCTCAGGGGAAAACGAGATTTCCAGATACTTACAAGAGTCTCTAATGATTCCAGCTGACTTGCTACCTCCGGTCTCGAAAGCATATTATCTGCCCCTTGGTAAAAAGGGGGGGGAAGCGTGATGTTGGGGAGTTACAGATGGACTCGTTGGATGTGTCCGCTTTGCTTCAATCCCCTCCAATGGAAGAGGTGAAAGTTTCCACATTATTGGTGACTTTAGCCCTCTCCTCTGATAGAGATTGGCTCCTTAAAATTTATTTTAAAAAGAGGAATACTTTGTTTATGGGGAAGAGGATTTCTATCTTTCCCGATATCTCGAGGGATACTCAGAGAAGGCGTAAGGCCTTCCTATTGTTAAAACCTGGGGTTCTTAGTTTGGGTGCTACCTTTCTACTGAGGTTTCCCTGTAAATGTATTGTACTACATAAATCGCTTAAGTATGTTTTCTTTCAACCTGGGGATTTGTCCTCCTATGTAAGTGCTCAAATGTTAACATCTTCACCCACATAAGGTAGTTTGGGTTCCTCTGTGTTATGATGCTCCCTTCTCTCTGCCCCCACCTTTATGCTTGGAACTTATTCTTATGTATGATCTGGGGAGTCCTCCCTCCCTAGTGATTTTTTTTCCGATTACTGTTCCCCCCCATATGAGGACTATAGATGTGTCACTGTTTGGGTGTTCTGTGGTATATTTTCTTGTATATTATAATGTGTTGCATCTTTTCTGTACAAGTATATTGCTTGATTGCTTTGATGGAAAAATTTGATAAATAAAAATTTGAAAAAAAAAAAAATCAGCATATTTATATATAATTGCTTTTTTGTTTTTTATTTTGTTCCATTCCCCCGTGACATCTGCGCCTTCTTATCTCTCTTCCTGTCTCTTTCCTTTTGGGTTGCTGGGGCAGCTGGAGAATGATACATCGCCTGTGTCTTTCTTATCTGGATATGGTTAAAGTCCCTGTGATGTTTCCCTTTTTCAGCTGCAGGGGCCGTTGGAGCTGAAGCAACCACTATTTGCGGTTAACAGCTGGGAAATGTCCGTTTTTTGAAGTGGTTTTACTAGGAACCGTAGTTCCCATCAGAGCTCATAGTATAAATCGGCATGCACTGTATCATGTTTTGGCTTGGAGGGAAACTCATCACACAGCCCTCCTTTTTCAGTCTTCTGCTTTGAACCTTTATGTTCTCAACTGCTCCGCTCTGCCCTTACAAGAACAACTGACCAGAGGCCAAAAACTGGAAGGGAAGCCTCCTGCAGTGGTCAGTGCTGCCTATGGACCAACAGTGATCCTTTTTGAGCCTCGGCAATAGGAATGATGCCCTCCTCTGGCGCACCCCATCCAAGAATGTCACAAGTTAAAACAGAGACAACTAATCGAGGCATCAGTTGGGAACATGAGAACACTTCCCTGCGCTCCCACGCCTGGGTTGTATTTCAGCTTATCACTAGAGAAGCAGAAGCTTCTCGTTTTACATCACGGATGATGTTATATTTCTTAATAAAACTGACAAGAAAAATCCCCGCTCTGGGGTTGAATTCCTCTTTGCTACTATTGATTGCCTGTTAGTTCACCCTCGCACAGAAGAGGCATTAATGTGTTCAGTTAATATTTCCAGGAAGTTACAATTTGAAGGCAACAAAATGTACTCAGCTGGCCAGCCCATGAGCCTTAGAAACTCCCATTCTGTGCTTTATCAAAGGGGCCTTGTTCTGGAACATAGGATAAGCTCATCGACACAGAATACGGACCAGTCATGAGTGTCCAGCTTCTCAATCTTTCTGTTAATGTTTCTTTTTTTGTTTATTTTGCTAAAAATGCAGAGGCTTCTAAGAGTGCCATAAGTGCAAGGACAGTTCATTTGAACGTCACAGAATAAATACAATTTTGCTTTATCCAGATGGACTAGGACAGGGGTCTGCAACCTTTAAGACGTAAAGAGCCACTTGGACCCGTTTCGAAGGGAAAAAAAAACTGGGAGCCGCAAAACCATTGCGACATTTAAAACAAATCTAACACTGCATATATTGTTTCTTACCTTAATGCTATATACGACCCCCTACTTTTCCTGTTAAAATATAGGTGTTTGGCCTATACTCGCCGTATAAGACTACCCCTCTTCCTTCACACACCAAAAAAAAACGCCAGAAAATATCACAACAACAAGTAACAATATTTGATTTCAAAATTATGATGATTTTGTAGTCAAATCACTAATATGAAATAAAATTATTTTTTCTACCTTTGTTGTCTGACCAATTTATTCTTTGATCATGCTGGTCCCGATCTGAGGCTTCTGCTTTCCTGTCTTCTCTTAGCTCTCTTTCTGTGGTCTATGGTCCATCTGCCATTTCTTATCTCTTCTTTCGTTTTCTTCACTTCTTTCCATCAGCCTATTTCCAGTCCCAGTAACCCTCCCCAATATCAGCCCCTTTCCAGTCCTCACTCCCAGTACCTTCCAGTGCTAATCCCCCCTCAACCCCATTACCAGTGCTAGCCTCCCCTAATCAGCCCAATACCAGTCCTACCCCCCATCAGCTCATTACCAGTCCTAGCCTCCCCTAATCAGCTCATTTCCAGTGCTCGTCCCCTCAACCCCATTACCAGTGCTCCATCCCTCCATGTCAGCCCCCTCCCACCCTCCATCCATATCAGCTCCCTCCCTCCATGTCAGCCCCCTCCATCCCTCCATGTCAGCCCCCCTCCCTCCATCCATATCAGCTCCCTCCCTCCATGTCAGCCCCCTCCATGTCAGCCCCCTCCCTCCCTCCATATCAGCTCCCTCCCTCCATGTCAGCCCCCCTCCCTCCATCCATATCAGCTCCCTCCCTCCATGTCAGCCCCCCTCCCTCCCTCCCTGTCAGACCCCCTCCATCCCTCCATGTCAGACCCCCTCCCTCCATCCATCCATATCAGCTCCCTCCCTCCATGTCAGCCCCCCTCCCTCCATCCATCCATATCAGCTCCCTCCCTCCATGTCAGCCCCCCTCCCTCCATATCTGCTCCCTCCCTACATGTCAGCCCCCCTCCCTCCATGTCAGCCCCCCTCCCTCCATCCATCCATATCAGCTCCCTCCCTCCATCCATATCAGCTCCCTCCCTCCATGTCAGCCCCCCTCCCTCCATCCATCCATATCAGCTCCCTCCCTCCATGTCAGCCCCCTCCATCCCTCCATGTCAGCCCCCCTCCCTCCATCCATATCAGCTCCCTCCCTCCATGTCAGCCCCCCTCCCTCCATCCATATCAGCTCCCTCCCTCCATGTCAGCCCCCCTCCCTCCATCCATATCTGCTCCCTCCCTCCATGTCAGCCCCTCCCTCCATCCATATCAGCCCCCCTCCCTCCATCCATATCTGCTCCCTCCCTCCATGTCAGCGCCCCTCCCTCCATCCATCATCTGCTCCCTCCCTCCCTGTCAGCCCCTCCCTCCATCCATATCAGCTCCCTCCCTCCATGTCAGCCCCCCTCCCTCCATCCATCCATATCTGCTCCCTCCCTCCATGTCAGCCCCCCTCCCTCCATGTCAGCCCCCCTCCCTCCATCCATCCATATCTGCTCCCTCCCTCCATGTCAGCCCCCCTCCCTCCATCCATCCATATCAGCTCCCTCCCTCCATGTCAGCCCCCTCCATCCCTCCATGTCAGCCCCCTCCCTCCATATCAGCTCCCTCCCTCCATCCATCCATGTCAGCCCCCCTCCCTCCATATCAGCTCCCTCCCTCCATGACAGCCCCCCTCCCTCCATATCATCTCCCGCCCACCATGTCAGGGCCCGGCCCGTCGTCTGCAGCCGGGGCTCCCTGCCTGATACGGAACCGCGGCTGTGCTTTTAAAATCATCTCGGAGCCCTTCCTGTCTTGCCGGGCTCCGTGCAGCATTGTCCCGCCTCTTAGAGGCGGGACAATGCTGCACGGAGCCCGTCAAGACAGGAAGGGCTCCAAGATGATTTTAAAAGCACAGCCGTGGTTCCCTAAGAGGCAGGGAGCCGCGGCTGCAGAGGAAGGGAGGGAGCCCATAACGCCATAAATACCGGGCGGGCAGTGTGCTCCGGAGCCGCGGCAAAGGTGAGAAAGAGCCGCATGCGGCTCCGGAGCCGCAGGTTGCCGACCCCTGGACTAGGAGAAGGGCCAGGACCTCGGTAGGGGTGAAAGCTAGTGAGGAGGTGACAGAGAACTGGGATCGGGGGGATTAAAAGAGGAGGTTGTATTTTATAACTTTTTCCATTTCCCACATTATAGGAATTATTTTAGGAGCCTTATTTGTGAGTTCCACTTGGAAAATCCGGCATTTACCCATAGAAGTAGCATCTACACGTAAAGATCTATTTTAGAAAGGACTCAATTTACATGTGGATGTCCTTAATGTACAGAAACTACAAGGGCATGTTGAGGTTTTAAAAAGTGCTCCGTTCGCCAGCCCTGTGGTTTATTTCCCTCCCCAGATTCTAATTCAAGATAGTGGTCTCAGTAGTTCAATGGCATTACATGTGTAGGTTTGAAGATTGACTCACATATTCCTGTAACTGCTGGCATGGAAGTTACAGGAGTTCTCTTGCTGATTTTTCCCACATGTAGACTTGTAAAATGGCTACTTCAGCTCCAAGTGAACTTCCATGTGAACTTCCGCACCACCTTTTTTGTATTTTAGAAAAGGCCCACTTTTGGTAGAGCCTTTCCTAAAATACTGCTGGATTTGTGCATGTCATAATATTGATATCTAATGGAGGAGGAGTGGCCTAGTAGTTAGAGCAGCAGCTTAAAGCCAGAAAGACCAGGGTTCAAATCACACTGGCACTTAAACCTTCTACTGTCTCAGGTGCAAGCTTAGATTATGAGCCCTCTGGGTACAGGGAAATACCTGAATGTAACTCACCTATTTGCTAACTACTACTAAAAAAATAAATAGATCTCCACATACTGTCTAAAATATGTGTTCATGGAGGTGCAGTTCTCCTAGGACAAGCAGGATGAGTCAGCCACACTTGGTGACGTCATCCGACGGCACCGAGACGGAAGTACTCTCCATAGCTCAGAAGGGCTTTTAGCCCTTCTGAGCATGGGCCAACTGGCCCCACCCCCCCTGCCCGCCCCTAGCTAGCCAGTTTTTTGTTCTTCCGCCTTGCCACCAAGACGGATTCTTCTACTCTCCAAACAAATTGACTTACTTTGCTTAATTTCTCTCTGTTCTGTCTGTTTTCTCCAAATCTTGTAGTGAAGCCGATTCCTTCGGTCCTCATGCTCTTCTGCGGTGGATGCAGGAGGATATTGGTTCAAGCAGCGCTCCTGGACTCGAAGGTCACTACCGCCGCTACACCCACTGAAGCTCGGGATGTGCCTCCGAGGCCTCCATCCTCAGCCGCGGGCCTCCGATGCACAGCCCTGCCTCCCGCGGCATGAGCCCTCGGTCCGTGCTTCTGCCCGGCTGATGCGAAGAGGAGCGAGAGACCTTGTTCAGAAGACACTCCTAGCCCAGCGGAATCCCCTCTTGTGTCAGCTGCAGCTTCGGATGTGCCTCTGAGGCCTCCATCCCCAGCCGCAAGCCTCCGGTGGGCAGCCTTGCTCTCTGTGCAATCGGCTCTCTCCCACAGACCTCTCTGCTATTGGCGCATCGGCGTCTTCAAGGTGTCTCCGCTCCTGGAGGGTTCAGAGGTCCCTTCCAGCTAGGGTTGCCAACTGGCTCCAGATGCGCCCGACAGGCTTGATCCAGTTCTGGGTTTACTCCTTTGCATGCAGGGACATGTAGTTCTGATTTCTCCATTGCACTCCATAAGAAAAGCCAGACTACAAGTCCCTGCATGCAATGGGGTAAACACAGGACTGGATCAAGCCTGTCAGGCGCATCTGGAGCCAGTTGGCAACCCTACTTCCAGCATCCCGTTCCAGGCGGCCATGAGGTTCTCATGGCGGCGGCCATCTTGTCAGGTTACATCACCGGCCCAGCTCCTCCCACTGAGGCGCCATTGGTTGGCGCCGATCCTATCATCATGGGAGGAGGAGCCACCCCACAGAGGACACTCCCATCGCCGTCGGCACAGAGGCGTCAGAGAGGTCGCAGCCGAACCTGTTCCCCTTGGCTGGTGCCATGTTGATGGAATCCAGGGGCAGTCCATGTCGGCGCAGAAACCGGCTGTGGTCCTGCCTCGGCACCAATCGTGCCTGCCTCGGAGCCGAGTGGAAGCAGATGAGCACCTGACCCACTCCAGCCCTCAGCGGCTCCAGCTCAGCGACAAAACTCCGATGCAACGCCGGAGCTCTTCTCCCATGCCAATCAGCATCAACAGACCTCCCCCCGCCCCAGCGCTCTCCCGCTCTCCGTGCCAATGCCGGAGCAGCCAGGGAGCTTCTTCTCATGCCAGACACTGCTTCTGGGAGACGCATGGATAACCGGCAACAATAAGAATAGGCTCGCTCTACGCCTCTAGACAGTTCGGCGCATTCGGCCCCAGAAGAAATGCTGACACCGGCACCACCCGATGCTTAGCACCTCCATGCTTCCAGCTGCGTGCAGCTTCTCAGGAACATGAATTAAGTACGCCATACTGGTCAGACCAAGGTCCATCAAGCCCAGTACCCTGTTTTCAGCAGTGGCAGGTTCCGCAATGCTTATACTGGTCAAGCATTGGTAGCCTGGGTCCATCCTTAACCATGGTTTATGGACCTTCCTCCAGGAACTTGTCCAAAACCCAGCTACTCTAACTGCTCTTACTACAGCTCCCCATTGATCAGCATAAGGAGTCTGTCCAGTACATCTTACAGAGCCCCAGCACTGGCTAGCAGAGATGGCACCGGCTCTGATCTTATGTCACCGGTGACGCGCGGAAGGGCACAATAGCCTAATAATTAGTAAAAGAACAGCCTGGGAATCTAATGGTCTGGAAAGCTACTTCCCATCGCGCAGCCTCACAACGGCGTGGTGAGATTGAACTCATATTGTCCATCGGATGATGTCCTGCACCTGATCCCAAAACAGAGAAGGGATCCCTTTAGACTTCTAAGGCAGAGGCCTGGGTCACAGCGGAACAAAGACGACTTGAGCAGGAAGGAAGCGATGCCTGCAGGCAACCTCATGGATAGAGCCCTGCACTTCCCCTCTATCCCGAATTCGGCCTCATAGCACTGAGCCCGAGCCAGGAGGAAAGAAGGTTCTCCCTTAAATTGCAGGTTACTAACCCGGCAACAGCAAACTATAACCCAGCACTGGGGGGGGATGGGCGTGTGCCCGCAGTGGCACCCGGAGCTTCAGATCAACACCTGGCACCCGCCACCTGCTGACTATCTGGGTGCAAGGGAAGCCCAAGGTGGAGTCCTGGGAGTCCTGGGTCCAATCTTCAGCCCTAGGAGCCTTAAGAAGTCTCTTTGGCCCTTGAATTTCCCACCAAAGCTCCACCAGACCCTGCTCCTTGAGCATACCCGCTGTGGTGGTGAGCCCGGCGCCTAGGCACTGGGAATAGACTTCAGACAATGGGCAGGGATTCAGAGGCCTCCCTTCGCATCGCGCTCCCGATTCTTACTGTAACATCCCATCGCTGCTGCACCCCGGAATACTTGGCATCGCAACGGGGAGTGCTGGAAGAAAAGGTGTGGCCATTGCCCTGTGCTGGTATGGTTTAGTTGGGGCTCTAACCAAAACAGCCCAGGGCGCTCAGTGTTCTGCTCTGTATGGAGCAATACATCCCACAAGGCAGCCACCTAGTATGGTTTGACCCATACACTACCACCCTTAGATCACCCCAGCATCAGGTGGGTGACAGCAGCAGGTAGTAGCAAGGGCAGCCGGCAACCTGCCCCTTTTCGGGGTAAGCCAATGAGGGTTGTCCAAGAAGAAAGTGGCTACTCCGAGGTACAGTAAATAGAGATCTGAGACCAGAACGCCTGAGGCGAGAATCACCTCCAACTTCAGGCTGGCGACCCTCCTTCCAGTATCTCTGACCCAACAGCACCTCAGACTATGCAGCGCTATTCTTGCTGTCAATGGACAACTGTCAGGACTACCTGATACTATGGCCTAGCGTGTGACACCTGCATCAAAAAAAAAAAAAACCACCCACAGGCAATTGCCAATGCCGGTGACATAACCAAGACTCCCTGGCTGCACTCTGTCTGCCAATAAGTGGTCCACTCCCTGCACCCCTTGTAGCCTCTGAAGGATGGCCTGCAAGGAAGACTAAGGAAGCTTGACATTCCACCACCAGTTGCAATTGCAGCAGGGTGGTGCACTATACACGGTCAATGTTTACATAGTCAATGGGTCATCTACAGAAGGTCACAGGTTCAAATCCCAGCTGGGATCCTGCACGGCATGTCCTACTTCAGCCAAGGAGACTAAGAACCCCACTTTGACTGTGGGTAGGACCAAGCATGACGCCCTCTGTTCCCACAGGGTCTTCCAGAGGAAGAATCATATCACCCAAACCCCATATTGATGTAGCACAATGGTTAAGGTGGTGATCTCAATGGCAGATGTCATAGTTCAATCCCACAGTGGGCTTATTTATTTATTTACATTCTCTTATATACCGCGCTATCCTGCATCAGTGCGGTTTACATTGAACAAACTGAAATTACATTGAACAGGGCATTATAACTTGGAGATACCTATTTTACAGGAAACATGGGCTATGGAGGGTTATGTGGCTTGCCCAAGACCACAAGGCGCACCTGTGGGACTAGAAACCCCAGTCCTTCCGGCCCAAGGTTGCTGTCCTCTAGTGGGATTTGAACCTCTGACCTTCCAGCCTGAAGTACCTTGCTCAAACCACTAGGCCACTCCTCCCCTCCTTTAGTAAAGCTGTCAGAGACAACTCCCTCTGAGTAGTACATGACCTCAAGAACCAGTAAGCAGCGTCAACTTGATCTTTATACATCAATCTGGCAACCCCGGAGCATCCGCCTGATGCACATCCTAGACCCGGCATCTGACGAGACATGGTGTTCTCTCTACCACATTTGCATGCATCCCTGGGCATTCCCACCTGACAAATGTCTGAGGTAAGCATTACCCACCATCAGGTTGGGATATGCCCTCCCACTTCTCGGACTCGACAGCGCTGCCTCTTCTGCCTAACAAAGGTTTCTGATCCGGCCCGGGAATCTGAAGCGATGACTCCACCGCTGCCCATCTGGAGCCCTTGCTGTGATCCTACAACCAGGCCGCCCATTATCCCTGAGCCTTCTGGGGAACCTCCTCAAGACCCTGCCCCAGCAAACTGTGGCATTGAACCTAACGTCGCAGGAGGCATGAAGACGGAGTGACAGGCTCATAGACAGCCTGGGACCCTAGTCTGGATCTTCCTTATCATCTACTCAGGAGCAACCTGCCTCAGCAAAGGCAGGTGTACCTGGCCAATGGTTCGCAGGCTAGTTTCACAGGTCCAAGACTTGGCCAAGGACCATATTGGGGAATTACAATGGTGCAACAATGCCTGCAGCTTGGCACTCCAGGGCTCGGACGGCGAGGGAGCGGATGCTCCTGGCTGTCCTTCCCCCGTGGAATCATGCAGGAGCTCAACCTGTAGGCGTCCTCCTTCAGTGGACCTCATCACAAGCAGATCTGCATGCTGACAGTCCAGCACCAGACCCTGTTGACCTGAGCCTGTGGTCTTCTACTTATCAGCACGACTGAACGGCTCACACGAACGAGCAGCAGCCTCCACATAGCCGTTGCTCTTGACAGCCCGCTGCCGTCCAAGGCATGTTGGCCTGGAATAGATCTCTGGTATGCCCGCGATATACTCAGAATGGGCACGAGCCTGGGTTCAAGCCCCATTGGCACTCCCACAAGCACAGCTGTCTGGATACAGGCAACTCGGCTACACTGGCAAGGACCCAAGACATGCCGGATACAAGCAAGGGTTCAGCTACAGGCAAGGGCCCAAGCCACGCCAAAGGCATGCACGCAAGCATGCACACATTGCATGCATCCCCAGAGGTCCTCCCTCGTCCTGCCCATGTAACACACATCTGCAAGGCACCAAGACCTTGCAACGTGAACTATCGCATCACCCGTGCACCAAACACCATCAGTAATGGGTGCACCTCACTGAGAAGTATAAGGTGTAAGGCTGTGAGTTCTCATCGACCAGACAGCCCTAACAATCTGAACAACTCCCACCTCGCTGCCACCTCCACAGGCCGCCCGGTTCGGAACTGACTTATGGGCACTGCAGCATTAGTGGTCAACCTCATACCACTCTTATAGCATAGCCGATGCTGCCTCGCTATCACCGTTCACCTCACTGATAACATAGACTGGATGGTACACCATTATGGCCAAATGAGGCCATCACGTCCATTGCTCTGTTCCAGCACTGGCAATCATACTCATACCTTCCCAATGGCACAGGTCCCCCATGCCGATCATCTCTTATCCTCTGCACTAACGGTTTTATGACTTTTTCCAAAAGCAAGTCCAAAAAAAAAAAAAGGCGAAAGAGATGCCTCCCTTATTAGCGGCGTTCCTCTCTCGCGCCAGCAACTGATGCAGCTGTGGCTTCGTTGCAGTTACTCCTGCACCACTACTGCTTGATGGGTTTTCACCTCTGCTACCTCACAGAGGCACCCCCTTTAACTACAATTGCGACTGCAAGCCGTCGCACAGTGCCTGGCAGCTGCACCCTGCTACGGCACATGTGTGCTCCGCCACTACAACCTACAACCTATATGTTTCTTACAACGCTACGTCTGCACATGCGTGCATCGCCTCTACAGGCGTATATATAGGCCTATATGTTCTTGTTGCAACATGCAACATGCTGTCATGCCAGACCTGAATAAAGGTCTCGGCCTTTCCCCAACCCCCACAGCACATGGCAGCTTGGGAGGCACCAAGTGTGGCTGACTCATCCTGCTTGTCCTAGGAGAAAACGGAGCTACTTACCTGTAACTGGAGTTCTCCGGGGACAGCAGGATAAGTCAGCCACACATACCCGCCCACCTCCCCTGGGATGGGGTCGGCCTCCGTCCTGGTGCCCGCCTCCTAGTGGCAAAAGGCTCAGCTAGTGACGTACTGGCTAGCTAGGGGCGGGCAGGGGGGTGGAGTCAGTTGGCCTATGCTCAGAAGGGCTAAAAGCCCTTCTGAGCTATGGAGAGTACTTCCATCTCGGCGCCGTCGGATGACGTCACCAAGTGTGGCTGACTTATCCTGCTGTCCCCGGAGAACTCCAGTTACAGGTAAGTAACTCCGTTTTCTGATTTCCCTAAGACATGCAGGGTCTACATGCAAACCAGGACTGGATTAACCATTTTGGGGTGACCTGGATGGTCAGTTGCCAACCCTAGCAAAGCATGTACAAATTGTCATGCCAATAAAGCTTCTTGAAAACAGATGTTAAAGCAAGAGCTGGGGGGGGGGGGGGGGGAGAAGGCTGGCTAGCACCTTGTGAAATTCATTGTAGGATTGTTCCCCTCCCAAGCTGCTGCCATCCAACCCCAGCACCTTTCCCTCACCTCCCCTTATCTCCATGCCAGCCCTGCCTGACCACTGACCTCACTGCTGCTCAGGTGATGGGCTGTCACTGGTACTGCTTCCATCCATTGGCTTTTGCAGCCTGTTAATGTTAGGACAGAGAGCAGCTGCCCCAGCCAATGCCGATGATTCACTGCAAGGAGTATGCGTGTGTACCCCACAGTTTTCATCAAACAGATGCCACCTGGTATCATATAGATACAGAAGGTAGAGTTCTGATTACCAAGGGTAGAGCACTTCACTTTATAGCCATCCCTGCAAGGACTGGTAAGACTTCTGGCTGCTTTAAACACCTTATATGAACCTGTTCTTTAGCTCCGCCAAATGTGGCTCCTTTATTTTATCCTTATTTATCGTTTTCTTTGTTCAGTTTTTAATACACTGCTCAACACGCAAGCACCTGAGCGGTTTACAATACAATTAAATGCTTGGAAAGGGAAATAGAACACCATTGCTTAGAGAGAGAGGAACACGCTGAAAGGAGAATGGGGAAAGGGAGGGAACAGGGCATCAGTGCAGGGGGAGGGGAGGCAATTCCTTTGTTCTACATTTAGAAAACAAGTCTATGATGTCTGAAACCATTAGAAATTAGGTGACAAAGAGGGTTAGAGTTTAATTTGCCTTCAGATCTGGCAAAACATAAAAGAAATGTTTTTTTTTCTTCTGAAAACCATAAGCCACAGTTACGTTCCTCTCTCTTTTTCTCCTTGGACTAACAGTGTGGTGACTCCTCCTTGCTCTACAAGAGAGAGCAGAACCTGAGGCCTGCTTTAACTCCATTAGGGAAACTTACCAGGCCCGATGACCTTGTCCTTGGGTGGGAACTGTGAGATGCCATGTTGGTGAAACTGCCTCTACCCAGTGGTGTCATGCCTGGACTCGGTTGCAGCAGGGGCAAATGGCTAAATGGAGAACATCTTATCCTTGTGGAAAACTCTCTACCTGATGGCTGCGAGTTGCTGGGTGACAGTAAATGCATGTCAGGCCCACTGAGAACTGTTGAACCAGCAAGGATGAGTCCATATGTATGATGGCTCAGAAGACAGACATAAGAACATAAGATATGCCATACTGGGTCAGACCAAGGTCCATCAAGCCCAGTATCCTGTTTCCAACAGTGGCCAATCTAGGTCATACGTACCTAGCAGTTTCCAAAAAAGACACAGGTTCCGCAATGCTTGTATTGGGCCAAGCATTGATATCCTGGGTCCCTTCTTAATAATGGTTTATAGACCTTTCCTCCAGGAACTTGTCCAAACCTTTTTTAAACCCAGCTACACTAACAGCCTTTACTACATCCAAGGACTAGAAAGGGGGGCTGTTACTTCTGGAGAGAAATCTGAAATTGTGAGTATATACTTCTGGGAATTTTTCTGAAAGGAATTTTTTTTTCTCTTTTAAAGCTAATTAATCTGTGAACCCACTATTTTTTTTGTTAAATCAGTCAGGGCCTAGTAGCAACAGTTTACGATTCAATTTAAAACATAGAAGAGAACTTTCTGGTTACCTTTCATACCCAGTAGGGAGCTGTAGTTTAAATTTCATAGTCACTCAGGGCCTAGCATCAGCAAAGTACTTTAGTTTCAAATTAAAACACAGAAGAGAGCTTTCTGGTTAAATTTAGAATCCAGCAGAGAGCTTGTAGTTTAAATTTCATAATAGGTTAGAGCCTAGCAGCAGCAAAGAGCTATAATTTAAATCAAATCAGAATATAGCTTACCTCAGCAGCACAGGACAGGGTACTGTGTAGCAGCCCTTTTTTTTAATAAGTGTTATATCCCTCCCTCCCCTGGGATAATCACAGCTTTATAGGTACTTGCACAACTTAAAAGACAGGAGATGCTCTCAGGTGAAGCTCATTACCCAAATCAGTCATACACTAAGGACCTGAGATTAATTAAGCTTCAGGTGAACAAGGTATATTAAACTTCTTAGGTACAGTTTTAGTGGTATAAATATCCATAGCACCCTTCAGTACATAAAGAACTTAAAGATCTAAACACAAACTTAAAACTAAGATGCAGACAGCAGTCCAGCAGCGGGATGTGGGCTTTCCAGTCTTTTGCATTGAGTGTCACATGTATGATTTTCTCCCAGCTGGTGAGAGGTCTTACGTGTGCACTAGGTGCAAGGAGCTCTCTGCTCTCAGGGAACGAGTCCGTTCTCTAGAGGCTAGAGTAGCAGACTTGGAAAAACATAAGACAGACAGAGAGGTACATAGACGAGACCTACAGGGATATAGTCCTGAAGTCTGTCACTCGGTTGCCGGTGACACAAAGATTATACGCCACTAGGTAGCGCTGTTAAAGAACAAAGAGTCCAAGTGTAGGGTAATAAAGGATTTTATTCCCCGTTTAAAGCAAGGTTCAACTAAGAGATATTTTAGATAACAGAAACAGTCCTTTGTTTCAAAAGGTACCAATATTCACTGGCTAGTTAACTGTTACTTCACAGTTTAAAGCAGGTTTTCTTCAAAGTAATATTCAGTATAATAAACATCAAATTATACTTCATTTATTCTTCTGTGGAGCATACACACTTTGGAGCATAGGCAGTGCACCAATCACATTCCATTTCCTCAGGCAAAGGTGAGGGAATAGTGCTGGGAGAATCCACTTCCATCAATTCCTCTCCCCTATACTGATTCAAAGGGCTTCCACTGTCCCTGTCTATTTCAGCATGGTAATCTACTACTTGGGAGTTTGGCTTCACATAACCAGGGACTCTTAAGGCTGGCGGTAGTTTAGTGAACCAGTCTGCACTCTTGTTTCCCTTAGGAGGAATCCTTCTTTTAGCATAGCTTTTAGCAGTACAATCATTACAGTTAATGTTCAATGCCTCATACCTGGGCTCACGGAGTAAAAACTTCCGTTGCTTATAAAAATGCTTTCCCCTCTGAATAGGTGAAACTGGGCAATGATCCTCTAGAGATAAGCTTCTGTCAGAACCTCCCTCTCTGGTTCTTAGCTTTCTTCTCTCTATGTTACAAACAGGCAGAGTATAGGAACTAGGCGTGGCAGAGCCTCTCACCTTGGAGCAACTTCCACCAAACTCCCCTTGCACAACAGGTCCAGTTTGGGCTTTCTGGCTTCCCACCTTGTGAGGTCTGTTTCTCCTCCAGCTTCCAGCTTGGCTTCTTCCACAGCAATCAGGCTTATGTCCTTGATAGCCTCCAGGCTTCTCTGCTGTTTCTCCTTCTAGTCCAGCTCCAGTTCCTTCTTCCTCTTTCTCCTCCTTCCTCAGCTCCTGCTGTGTCCACTGCTTCCTCTGCTTATGCCACTCCTTATGCCACTGCTCTCCAGAAGCATTCTGCTCTGGCTTATAAAGTGAACCGTTACTGCTGACTTCCTGGTTCCCTTTCAGCTGCAGGTCATCAGTGAGATTAGGTTCATTAAGACCAATATGTCTGTTCCTGCTCCCTCTAGCTGTGCCTGGAGGTAACTGCACATCTAGTTCTTCTAAAACAGGATTTCTTTTCTTAAAACCAACTTTATTAGTGCCCGCATCATGACAAGTCCCACCTCCAGTCTGGCAGCATCCCTGTTGCCATGGAGGAGAGAGGTCACGTGACAGGAGAGCATCACCCTGGTGTGGCAGGAAGTGATCCTGTAACTAGGACCTGTCCTCCAGGTGATGTAAACCCCTCTTGCACCGAGGAGGTTTCTCCAGGGCCAAGTGCCCATGAGGGAAGGGTTAGGACAGCAGTTATAGTTGGTGATTCAATCATTAGGCATGTAGATAGCTGGGTGGCTGGTGGACGTGAGGATCGCCTGGTAACATGCCTGCCTGGTGCGAAGGTAGCGGACCTCACGCGCCACCTAGATAAGGTCTTAGATAGTGCTGGGGAGGAGTCTGCTGTCTTGGTACATGTCGGTACCAATGACATAGGAAAATGTGGTAGGGAGGTTCTGGAAGCTAAATTTAGGCTTTTAGGTAGGAAGTTGAAATCCAGAACTTCCAGGGTAGCGTTCTCCGAAATGCTTCCCGTTCCACGCGCAGGACCCAAAAGGCAGGCAGAGCTCCAGAGTCTCAATGCGTGGATGAGACAATGGTGCAGAGATGAGGGGTTCAGATTTGTTAGGAACTGGGGAACATTCTGGGGAAAGGAGGGGCTCTTCCGAAGGGATGGGCTTCACCTTAACTGGGATGGAACCAGGCTGCTGGCATTAACCTTTAAAAAGGAGATAGAGCAGCTTTTAAACTAGATAATAGGGGAAAGCCGACAGTTGCCCAAGAGCGCATGGTTCGGAAGAATGTATCCTTGAAGGATACTACAAAAAGCAGAGAGGTTCCAAAAAAGAGTAAAGTAGCCCAAATGCCCTCGAGTATGGAGCAGACAGAGCTTAAAGATCCCAAATTACCCATGTCTACAAATAGCCAAATTAATATGAATAAAATACAGTCTCTAAAATGCTTGTATGCAAATGCTAGAAGTCTACAAAACAAGATGGGAGAGTTAGAATATATAGCACTAAACGAGAGGTTAGATATGATTGGAATATCAGAGACATGGTGGAAGGAGGACAACCAGTGGGACACTGTCATACCTGGGTACAAACTATATTGTAATGATAGAGCTGATCAAATTGGTGGAGGGGTTGCGCTCTATGTTAGAGAGGGCATTGAGTCAGAAAGGATTAAAGTTTTGCAAGAAACAAAATTTGCTGTAGAATCTCTATGGATTGAAATTCCATGTAAAAAGGGGAAGGCGATGGCAGTGGGGGTGTACTATCGTCCGCCTGGCCGGAATGAACAAATGGATGATGAAATGCTCAAAGAAATCAAGGAAGCTAGCAAACGTTACAGTGCAGTAATAATAATGGGTGATTTCAATTACCCCGGCATCGACTGGGTCAGTGTCACAACAGGACATGCTAGGGAGATAAAGTTCCTAGATGAAATAAATGACTGCTTCTTGGAGCAGCTGGTTCATGAACCGACCAGAGGGGAAGCAATATTAGACCTAGTCCTTAGTGGAACACCAGATGTAGTGCAAGAGATAAGGGTGTTGGGGCCACTTGGCAATAGTGATCATAGCATGATCACCTTTGATTTAATTAGTGGAGGAGGGATAGTAAGGAAATCCACAGTACTACCCTTTAACTTTCGAAAGGGAGACTATGATAAAATTAGGAAAACAGTTAAGAAAAAACTAAAAGGAGCAGTTGCAAAGGTTAAAGACGTACATCAAGCTTGGGTGTTGTTGAAAAATACTATCTTGGAAGCCCAGACCAGCTGTATTCCACGCTTTAAGAAAAGTGGAAGGAAGTCCAAAAAACTGCCAGCATGGTTTAAAGGTGAGGTCAGAGAGGCTGTGGTTGCCAAAAAAGCATCTTTCAGGAAATGGAAAAAAGAGCCAAACGATGAAACCTGGAAACAGCACAAGCACTGGCAAGTCAAATGCAAGGCATTGATAAGGCAGGCAAAGAGAGAATTTGAGAAGAAGCTTGCTGCGGAATCAAAAACGCGAAATAAAGACCTTTTCAAGTACATTCGTAGCAAAAAACCTGTGAGAGAGTCAGTTGGTCCATTAGATGATAAAGGGGTTAAAGGAGCACTAAGAGGTGACAAGGCGATAGCGGAGAGACTGAATGAATTCTTTGCTTCGGTCTTTACTGAGGAAGATGTAGGGATGTTACCCATGACTGAAGTGGTATTTAAAGGTGTGGAAGAATTGAAGGAAATATCGATACATCGGGAAGATGTCTTACAACTATTAGATAAACTGAAGAGTAGCAAATCACCTGGGCCGGATGGTATACATCCAAGGGTGTTGAAAGAACTGAAATTTGAGATTGCAGACCTGCTATCAGTAATCTGTGAACTATCATTAAAATCATCTCTAATACCTGAGGATTGGAGGATCGCCAATGTAACACCAATTTTTAAAAAGGGTTCGAGGGGTGATCCGGGAAACTACAGACCGGTGAGCCTGACATCAGTACCGGGAAAAATGGTAGAAACCATCATAAAGAATAAAATTACTCAGCATGTAGATAGTCACGACCTAATGGGAGACAGCCAACATGGCTTTAGACAAGGAAGATCTTGTCTTACTAATCTGTTATGTTTTTTTGAGGGAGTGAATAAACAGGTGGACAAAGGTGAGTCGGTTGATATTGTGTATCTGGACTTTCAGAAAGCCTTTGACAAGGTCCCTCATGAGAGACTTTTGGCAAAACTTAAGAGTCATGGGATAGGAGGCAGTGTACTATTGTGGATCAGGAACTGGTTAAAAGATAGAAAGCAGAGGGTAGGGCTAAATGGCCAATTTTCCCAATGGAGAAAGGTGAATAGTGGTGTACCCCAGGGATCTGTGCTGGGTCCGCTGCTTTTTGACATATTCATAAATGACCTGGAAAGTGGAATAACGAGTGAGGTTATCAAATTTGCAGATGACACAAAACTATTTAAAGTTGTTAAAACCCAGGAGGATTGTGGAAAATTGCAAGAGGATCTTGATAAATTGGAAGACTGGGCATCAAAATGGCAGATGAAATTTAATGTGGAGAAGTGCAAGGTTATGCACCTAGGGAAGAACAACCCAAACTATGGTTACACGATGCAAGGTTCCACATTAGGAACCACCACCCAGGAAAAAGATTTAGGCGTCATTGTAGATACCATGTTAAAACCCTCGGCCCAGTGTGCAGCGGCGGCCAAGAGAGCAAATAGAATGCTAGGTATGATAAGGAAAGGAATGGAAAATAAAACAAAAGATATTATAATGCCTCTATATCGTTCCATGGTGAGACCGCACCTTGAATCTTGTGTGCAATTCTGGTCGCCGTATCTTAAAAAGGATATAGCGATTTTAGAAAAGGTTCAGAGAAGAGCCACCAAAATGGTAAAGGGGATGGAAGGCTACTCCTATGAAGAGAGGCTAAAAAGGTTGGGGCTCTTTAACCTGGAAAAGAGACGGCTGAGGGGAGATATGATAGAAGTCTATAAATTAATGAACGGAGTGGAACGGGTAAACGTAGATCGATTGTTTACCTTATCAGAATATAGAAAGACTAGGGGACATGCAATGAAGCTACAGGGTAAACTATTTAAGACTAATAAAAGAAAATATTTTTTCACTCAACGTGTAATCAAATTCTGGAATTTGTTACCGGAGGATGTAGTAAAGGCTGTTAGTGTAGCTGGGTTTAAAAAAGGTTTGGACAAGTTCCTGGAGGAAAGGTCCATAAACCATTATTAAGAAGGGACCCAGGATATCAATGCTTGAACCAATACAAGCATTGTGGAACCTGTGTCCCTTGGGGAAACTGCTAGGTACGTATGACCTAGATTGGCCACTGTTGGAAACAGAATACTGGGCTTGATGGACCTTGGTCTGACCCAGTATGGCATATCTTATGTTCTTATGATCCTCCGGTAACAAATTCCAGAGTTTGATTACACGTTGAGTGAAAAAATATTTTCTTTTATTAGTCTTAAATAGTTTACCCTGTAGCTTCACTGCATGTCCCCTAGTCTTTCTATATTCTGATAAGGTAAACAATCGATCTACGTTTACCCGTTCCACTCCGTTCATTAATTTATAGACTTCTATCATATCTCCCCTCAGCCGTCTCTTTTCTAGGTTAAAGAGCCCTAAACGTTTTAGCCTTTCTTCATAGGAGTATCCTTCCATCCCCTTTACCATTTTGGTGGCTCTTCTCTGAACCTTTTCTAACATCGCTATATCCTTTTTAAGATACTTGTCCAATGGGCTCAGGGCCGGTGCACAGATATGAGGTTCCCTAGGTGAACCTCATCCCTTGCGCCCCCTACTCTGCTCCCACCCCCAACGCTGCCACTGCCACGCCTCTACGGGACCTGCCAATGGGCTCAAATAGCCCCACAGCGCTTACCTAAATCTCTAGCACTGTGGGGCTGTTTGCAATACTGCCCCCATGCATAGGAAGTCAACCTCGAGTGTCAGAGAGGGCGGAATTGCAAACAGCCCCGCAGCACCAGAGGTTTAGGGAAGCGCTGTGAAGCTGTTTGAACCCACTGCTGCTGCTGCCGCTGCAGGTACACGAGAGAGGTGGCTGCAGGCCGTCCCGGGACTACTGGTGCTCTAGGTGCCTAATAGTTGTGCCTGCCCTGAATGGGCTCCTCCCAGGGGCAGGTGTCCCCTTCTGCTGCTCAAGGTTTTCTTATCAGGACTTGGCATCAGTCACCCCACCCCCCCCCCCCCCCCCCTCCGATGACACCACAGACCCAGGAGAATGCTGGCAGCAAAATGGCTAATCCAGTCAAAGGCAGAGTGAGGTGGCTACAGCTGGGCTGTTTAGGTGGCATTTTTTACTGCCCCCAAAACTTTGCTGCCTGAGGTGGCTGCCTCAGTCTGCCCTGGTGGTCTCTAATAGGCAGTCACCTAGGGTGACAGTTTCTGAAGGACAGCAGCAGTCAAAGCAAAACACTAGATCCCGACAGCCACAAACTCAGAGAGCCCAGCAGCGTCGTTCCTACCCCACATGCCACAATGCAACCCCCCAACCCCAAGTGGACACACACACAAGGGGATAGATTCAGCAGTGATATGCGGAAATATTTCTTTACGGAAAGAGTGGCGGATCCGTGGAATAGTCTCCCAGTGGAGGTGGTAGAGATGAGGACAGTATCTGAATTCAAAGAAGCATGGGACCAACACAGAGGATCTCTAAAGGATAAAAGGGGACTGTTGTAGTGAGTGATATGGAAGGACAGACTAGATAGGCCTTGTGGTCTTTTTCTGTCGTCATGGTTCTATGTTTCTAAAAGTATGTGATTTATGCAATTTACAGGGTTGTTGTGGGAGGGGTGGTGTTGCTATGATCTTGTGTGGGGGGAGGGTTTGTAAAATTGAAGATTCATTTAGGGTGCCGAATAGTCTTGCACCGGCCCTGTTTGCAACAGAAATTTCATCAGGAATTTAGCCCCCAGGATGATGCAAGATTACCCTAAGCAAACTTTCAGTCTTACGCCCCTCCACCTCTGAGATTTTGATAATTAAACTCAACAGTCATGCTCATCTGGACAGCGCCCTTTGATCAACAATCCTTTAAAACTGCAGAACGGGACTTCAGACTGAAATATTAAACTCCGTAGGTATGTGCAGAGTTTGTGTGGCTTTGCCTGCTGCCGCCCTAGGTAGACGCGCAGTCTTGCCGCCTGGATGTTCCTCCACCACCACCTTCAACTCAACATGCTCAAGGCTGACCATCTCATCTCTCCCCCGTACTTTCCTCTTTTTGTCCTCTTTGGTTCTATCATTTCCCAGTCCCCTCCGCTTGTAATCTCGGGCTTATCTTTAAATCTTCTCCATCTCTGCACACATGCAAAACACTGCTAAATCCTGTCCTCTCTTTCCCTAGGACATCACCAGCCCCTCCCTCCCTTCCTTTCTGAACACAGTAAAGCCCTTGTTCTCATCAGTTCTTGCTTAGACTAGTGCAACCTGCTCCTCACAGGCCTCCCCCTGAACCATCTCTCTCCACAAGGGTTTATTTAAAATTCAGCTCTACGATTTTATCTCCTTCCATTGTCATCATGACCAGGAACTCCCTCTACTCAAGCTCCTAGCTGGTTCCGTGTCAACTTGCACGACAGTTCAAACGTCCTTCATGCACCAAAAACTGCACGCCTCCTCATTCATGAACTCAAATCCAGTCTAAAATTCTTTCTGTTTTTAACAATTTCTTTAAATAAATAAAATAAAACAAAAGAAACCCCCCACAACATCCCCAGTCATTTTCTCCCAGGTGTTTTTGTTGACTAGACTGTAAACTAAGGCCGGGGCTTTAAAGGGATCTTCACAATGAATGAATGAATAGCATTGGATCCCACGTCAGACTGATGAACCCCTCTTGTAGTTCAGTTCTACGCGCAAATCCGGGCTGGAGGAGGAGTCTCCTGGCGGTTCAGCTCCAGCCCTTCTTGTTCCTTTTGTGCACTAGCAGCAGGGAGATGAAGCACTTTCCAGGGGGCCCGTTGCTGTTTCTTCTCTTGAAGGGAAGCAGCTTGGCAGGTAAGTAGAGAAGCGATGGAAACTCAGCTCCTGGCATTTGGTGCATGTTCGGGACTGTCCGGGCGACCCCACCCCTGTTCTCCGCTGTGTAGCAAACGCCCGAATCGGTTTAACTCAATACTCGGTCCAAGCTTAACGGGAATCTGTTTCCATTTGTAGAGAACTTGTAAGTTTGTTCCCCCCCCCCCCCCCCCCCCGAGGTGGTAAAATGAAACGTTTTAGGAAGAACAAGCCAAGAAACGTTTATGTGAAAGCTGATCTTCAGGAAATGAGGTTTCCATATATTTAGGAAAAACAAGCCAAGAAAAGTTAATTTGGGAGTGAAGTTGGTCGGAACAGCGCTGTTAATTTTGTTAAGAAAACTAACTTTCACCCTCTGCAACCCGTAAAGCTGGGGTCTGTGCGCTCTTCTGAAAATAAACGCGCTTAACTTAGTGCTCAGATAGAAAACAACACAGATGTCTTAAAATTTAAAAGTTGTGTATTTATGGTTTTCACAAGTTCTACAATATTTTCTAGTGCAATCAATGTGGTGTACATACTGTATTCTGATGTGTAGTCAAATTTTAAAATATATAACTCAGAGTGTCGTTATGTGGTGCACAAAAATTTAACCTTCCTTCAAAAGCCGCACAGCTGAAATTTTATGCGCACACAGCCTACAGAAAATTAGAGGGAACATTGGTAAGGTGACGCATGTAACAATTAAAACGTATTTATTTCACGTTTCTTTTATACCGCCTTTCAGAATACCGAGGCAGTTTACATAGAGCACAGTACTTAAGTATCCATTGAACGGTAACACAATAAATGAAAATTAGAGGCTTAGGAACACTTGAATTGTAGAACCAGTAAATGGGATTCAGAAATGGGGTTTGCACTATACAAAGAATTCTCTTTGCGCTCATGGGTTACATTAGTGAGGGGTCCATGAGGGTCTGAAGTGGCCGGAGGGGCATTAGGTGTCGGACCTGAAGTTTTCTTGTAATAAATAGGTCTTTAGCTTTTTATGGAAGTCTCCATAATCTTTGGCTTTTAGGATACTTGGAAGGGGACTCCAAAGTGTGAGATCATATATAGAGAAGTTGCCTGCTCGTTGTGTGAAGAGCTGCTTAGCAAATTTCTATTTTTTTTGCCTTGATCTTGATCTTCAGGGTTGCATATGTGAGAGAAAGACATGTTTGAATAAAAGGTGGCGTGCCAGAGTATCTTTCAGACAGAATTAAAGATTGTTTATAGTAAATATTATTAGTAAATATTGAATGCCCTTCAGTGTTCCTGTGAATTAGAACAGATGGGAAGCCTCTGAGCAGGAGGGTAGATCAGATCAGCAATAGATGTCTGGAAAGTATTCCTTGCTCTGTGCTATCCAGCTATTAGAAATATAGGGAACTATTTACTAAGCTCTTTGACGTAGGTGTAGTCTAATGGTTACAGCACAGGCTTGGAAACCAAAAGACTAGGGTTTGATTCCCATTAGCACTCCTTGTGGTCTTGGGCAAGTCGTTTAACCCTCCAATGCCTCAGAAGAATCCAAGTTATCAATGTCCCTGTTTAATGTACATTACCAAGTTTGTTACAATGTAAACCACTTTGACTGAAATAAATAAATCAGTATAAAAAAACCTGTTAAATAAATGTGGCTCTTCTACTTGGAAAAGAGACTGCTGTTATTGTATCGATCCATCTCATTGTTTGTCTTCCTTTCTTAAGTTAGTAACATAGTAAATGACGGCAGATAAAGACCAGTATGGTCCATCTAGTCTGCCCAGTAAGATGGCCTGAGTAAGATGGCAGGAGTAGGTGCCACCCCTCCCCATGTCTTTGTTTAGTGGTGAAGCCACCGCTCCATGCAGGACACCCCTATTTGTTGAGAAGTTAAATAGTTCAGTTTATTTTGATTTTATTCTGTTGCTATAAATGGATTCATTGTGTCTGTCCCATACCAGTTTGAATTCTGTCACTGTATTTGCCCCCAACACTTCCATCGGGAGGGTATTTCAAGCATCCACCACTCAGTGAAAAAGTACTTCCTGACATTGCCTTTCAATTTTCCACCTTGCAGCTTCATGTTATGCCCTCTCATTTTACAGCTTCCCCGTCTTTGGAAGAGGTTTGTTTGTTCATTATTTCTCTTTAAGTATTTAAAGGTCTGAATCAAATCTCCCCTATCCCTCTTCTCCTCCAAAGTGTACATATTTAGGTCTTCAAGTCTCTTCTCATAAGGCTTCTGACGCAGGCTCCAAATCATTTTGGTCGCCTTCCTCTGAATAGTTTCCATTCTTTATACATCCGTTGCAAGATACAGTCTCCAAAACTGAACACAGTATTCCAAGTGAGGCCTCACCAGTTACTTATACAGTGGTATTAGAACCTCTTTTTTTCTGCTGGTAATTCCTTTTTGTATGCAGCCCAACATCCTCCTGCCTTTTGCCACCGCCTTGTCGCACTGTTTTGCCATCTTGAGATCTACAGAAATAATCGCACCAAGGTCTTTCTCCTGATCCGTACACACCAGCCTCTCGCCCCCTATCGCATACATTTCCCTTGGGTTTCTGCTACCCAAGTGCATGACTCTGCACTTCTTTGCATTAAATCTTAATTGCCAAGCATTAGACCATTCATCCAGCTTTTGTAGATTTTTCCTCATGTTATCCACTCCCTCGGGGGAGTCCACTCTGTTGCAAATGTTTGTGTCATCTGCAAAAAAACAGACCTTTCCATTCAGTCTTTCAGCAATATAACTCACAAATACACTGAACAGTGCCGGGCCCAGGACCGAATCCTGGGGCACCCCGCCAATCACCTTCCTTTCCTCCGAGTGAGCTCCTTTTACCATCACCTTCTGTCGTCTATCAGTCAACCAATTTCTAATCCAGTTTACCACTTTGGGACCCATCCCCAAACTACTGAGTTTATTGATAAGCCTCCTATGAGGAACAGTATCAAAGGCTTTGCTGAAACCCAGGTAGATGACATCCATCGCATGCCCCTGATCTAGTTCTCTGGTCACCCAGTCAACGAACTCAATCAGATTTGTTTGGCAAGATTGTCCTTCGGTAAAATCATGTTGCCTCGGATCTTGCAACCTATTGGTTTTGAGAAAGTTCACTATTCGCTCCTTCAGAAGTGCCTCCATTACTTTTCCCGCCACTGAGCCTGTAGTTTGACACTTCTTCCCTGTCACCACTTTTGTGTAGAGTTACGACATCAGCCATTCTCCAGTCCTGAGGAACTTCTCCTTTTTCCAAGGAACTGTTGAAAACCTCCTTTAACGGCCCTGCAAGAACCTCTCTGAGCTCTTTCAGTATCCTGGGATGTATCCCATCCGGTCCCATGGCCTTATCCACTTTCAGTTTCACAAGTTGTTCTAACACATCATCTTCTGTGAATGGTGTGGTATCTACTTCATTCCCATTTTTATATTTGGGAGTCACAGGTGGTCCTTCTCCAGGATTTTCTTTAGTAAAAGCAGAGCAGAAGTATTTGTTTAGCAATTCCGCTTTTTCAATGTCCCTTTCCACGAGTCCATTCCCAGCACTTCTGAGTCCTGTGATTCCACCTCTGATCTTCTTCCTTTCCCGAATATACCTGAAGAAAGTTTTGTCGCCACACTTAACATCTTTAGCCATCTTTAGCCATCTTTTCATCCGCCTTTTGATTTTGCTATCCTTATTTCTCTTTTTGTCTCTCTTAGTTTGATCTTGTATTCATTTCTGTGTTCATCTATTTGCAAGCTTTTGAATTTTGCGAAAGCTGTGTTTTTTGCCTTTATTTGAGCAGCCACCTCTTTGGAAAACCAAATAGGTTTTCTTCTCCTTTTGTTTTTATTTACTTTTCTTACATATTTATCTGTTGCCCCTTTATTGCCACCTTTAGTTTAGCCCATTGCAATTCCACTTCCCTTATCTCCTTCCACCCTGTCATCTCCTCCTTTAGGTACATGGCCATTTTAATGAAGTCAGTGTTTTTGACGTTTAGGACTTTGCGCTTGCTATAGTTGGACTGCACCTTGGTTTTTATCTCAAACCACACCGTGTGATGATCGCTGCTGCTCACAGGTGCACCCACCCAGACATTCGACACGCTATCAACATTGGTGAGGACTAAATCCAGTGTTGAGCTTTCTCTTGTTGGTTCCATCACCATTTGTCTAAGTAACACATCTTGCAGAGCATCCACAATTATTTTGCTTCTTTCCAGATTTGCAGAAGGATTGATCCAATCCACATTGGGTAGATTAAAGTCACCCAATATGATCGCTTCCCCCTTTGTGGCTATTTTGACAGTGTCTATAATCAATTTATTTATTTATTATTTATTTATTTATTTATTTATTACAGTTTCTTATATACCGCGCTATTTAGCATCAGTGCGGTTTACATTATAACTTAACGACCATAACAACAAGCTGTCAGGTTTACATCGAACAGGAGTATAAACATGGAAAACAGGGTCAACTATATACATAATCTATTTACATTGGAAGGATAGATAAAAGTCAGATAATGCATGTAGGTCTTTTCTAACTAAATTGGGTCAATTCCTGGAGGGTATATCTAGGATCAATTGCTGTCAGGTAAGTGTTGGAGGAACAAGTGGGTTTTGAGGGCCTTCCTGAACTGATATAGGCTGGCTATGGCCCTAACTCTTTGATTTGAGTCGGAGGTCTGTAGACTACAGCAGTATGGATGACGGTGCCATCTCCTCTTTCCAACACAACCCAGAGCGCTTCTTCTTTTTTCCCATGGCCCCTGCATTTCAGTAGCTTTAATATTGCTTTTGACATACAAGGCTACTCCTCCTCCTCTTCCATTTTCTCTGTCTCTTCTGAATAGATTATTGCCAGATATGGCTATATCCCAATCATGCGATTCATTAAACCATGTTGCTGTAATGGCCACAATGTCCAAGTCCATTTCCACCATTAGGGCTTCCAGGTCTGGAACTTTATTGGCTAAGCTTCGAGCATTTGTGCTCATTGCTTTCCAGCATTTAACTGGCTTGTGTGTGTTTTGCATTGATTTTGTTCTGTCCACTTCTTCCCACTTGTTTTTGATGTGTGGTTTAAAAGCGTGATGATGTTCTGCTTTTGCAGGGAGTGACGTCCAGAACTTGACCTTCCCCATCTGTTACCCCTTTTTCTAGTTTAAATGCGTATCCACATACTGCCTGAATTTTTCACTTAGGATTCTTCTCCCTGCGACAGAGATGTAGTCCATCAGCACAGTATAGTCTTTTGTTGGTCCATCTGTTTCCTCAGTCGCCTATAAATCTGAATCCTTCCTCTTTGCACCAGGTTTGGAGCTGTGCGTTAAAGCTGTTGATGTGATTTAGCCTTTCTGCCCCCTTACCAAGAACAGGTAGAACTTATGAGAATGCTACAGTGTTAACAATGGACTTTAGTTTCTCCCCCAGAGTTTGAAAGTCCCTTTGAACTGTAGTGGCACTGTTTCTAGCAAGGTCATTTGTACCCAAGTGGATGATAACATCAATTTTGGAGTGCTCACTTTCAGCGCTAAATACATCAACAATTTGGTTTGTATTCTTGCTAGATGAAGAGCCTGGGAGGCATTTGACTAACTTCCCTCCTTTGAACTGTGTTTCCAAGTTGGTGCCTCTGATGATGGAATCACCAAGTAGTAGTAGTTTTCTGTTGCTTGAGTCTTTCTTCATATTTGGTGCTTTATCAGGAGATTGGGCATTGACTATCTCATTTAAGGGCCCTTGAGCTTCCCTGGCTTGGGCATCCTCATTAACCAAAGCAGAGAAGGCACTATGCAGTGATATCTCTTGTTGTACAGGGTGTTTCTGCATTACCGGACGTAGTCTACCAGAGCCCACTGTGATCCATTTGTTCCTGGGATGTTTGAGTCGCTGTGGGAGCGGCGGGGGACTTTGTTTGGTTTGTATCCTAGAAGAGGTGCGTTTCATTGCAGCTACTTCTTCCCTTAATAGCGTCAATTCATTTTGTATGGCTGCCAACCTGAGGCATATAGGGCAAGCTCTTAGGTTCCAGATGATTCGTCTCAGAATGAAGGCACCACAATTATTGCACTGAATACAAGACATGTGTGGTTGAATTAAGAGGATAGATGTCAACGTATATGACGGCTATATAAGTAATGCAGCCAGGGGGGGCGTGGGGCGAGGGGTGGGGGGGGGTGGGAACCTAAGTGTCCTTGGCCAGTAGGCCTTACATGAACCGAGGGCACCTTTAGATTTCTGATTGGAGGGCTACCCAAGGAATGCAAGCAGACAGATTATTCCCAGAAGTGAGTGTAAAACCAGCAGTTAACTTAGCTACACAACCACCAGGATAGGTAAGAAAATAGGTAAGAGATACCAAGCTGCAAGCTTATTAAAAGATACAAAGCTATAAGCTTATCTGTTTGTAGGAGAAGCTGTAGAGCCCAGATTCAACCAGGTGTCTGCAGGAAGTCCACTATTTAAGAGCCCCTCCCTGGCAGCAGGTTTGCAGACAAATTCAAACAATGTTGACTTTCTACCTTGCCAAGTATGATGTCTTTCTCTAATGATCTCTCTTCCCATGATGTGTTCAAAGTATGACAGTCGATGTTTTGTCATCTGAGCTTCTAAAGAAAAGTTAGGTTTGATCTCTAATACTGTCTGGTTTGTTTTTTGGGCAGTCCATTGTATACACTGTATTCGTCACCGGCACCATAATTCAAAGGCATCAATTTTCTTCCTGTCTATCTTTTTCATTGTTCAGCTTTTGCATTCATAAGATGTTATTGAAAATACCATGGCTTGGACAAGTCGAATCTTTGTAAGGAGAGAGACATCTTTGCTCTTAAGAATCTTGTCTAAGTCCTTCATAGCAATTCTGCCAAGAGCAATGCGTCATTGGATTTCTTGACTGCTTGTCGTTTCTTTATTGATAGTTGATCCAAGTAGGTTAAAGTTGTCAACTATTTCAATTTCTTCTCCATCAATGATGAACTTATCTGGATTTTCAGAAAGCCTTTGACAAGGTCCCTCATGAGAGATTCTTGACGAAATTAAAAAGTCATGGGATAGGAGGCAGTGTACTGTATTGGATCAGGAACTGGTTAAAAGATAGAAAGTAGAAGGTAGGGCTAAATGGCCAATTTTCCCAATGGAGAAAGGTGAATAGTGGAGTACCCCAGGAATCTGTGCTGGGTCCACTCCTTTTTCATAAATGACCTGGAAATGGGAATACAGAGTGAGGTAATCAAATTTGCAGATGACACAAACTTATTGAAAGTTGTTAAAACCCAAGAGGATTGTGGAAAATTGCAAGAGGATCTTGATAAATTGGAAGACTGGATGTTAAATGGCAGATGAAATTTAATGTGGACAAGTGCAAAGTTATGCACCTATGAAAGAACAATCCAAACTATAGTTACATGATGCAAGGTTCCATATTAGGAACCACCACCCAGGAAAAAGATTTAGATGTCATTGTAGATAATATGTTAAAATTCTCTTCCCAGTGTGCAATGGTGGCCAAGAAAAAAAATAGAATGCTAGGAATCATAAGGAAAGGAATGGAGAATAAAACAAAGGATATTACAATGCCTCTGTATCGTTCCATGGTGTGACCGCACCTTGAATATTGTGTGCAATTCTGGTTGCCGTATCTCAAAAAGAATATAGCATTATTAGAAAAGGTACAGAGAAGAGCCACCAAAATGATAAAGGAGATGGAAGGATACCACTGTGAGAAGAGGCTAAAAAGGTTAGGGCTCTTCAACCTGGAAAAGAGATGGCTGATTCACCACTCTTTCCGTAAAGAAATATTTCCATGTATCCCTCCTGAATCTATCCCCTTTCACCCTCATCCCATGTCCCCTCATAGCAGAACTTGCTTTCAATTGAAAGAGGCTCTCCTCCTGTGCATTTATGCCACGGAGGTATTTAAACATCTCAATCATATTACCTCTATCCCTCCTTTCCTCTAAGGTGTACATATTAAGATCCTTAAGTCTGTCCTCATATGCTTTATAATGAACACCACTAACCATCTTAGTAGCCCACCCTCTGTACGGACTCTAGCCTGTTTATATCCTTTTGATGGTGCGTTTTCCAGAATTGCACACGATACTCCAAATGAGGTCACACTAAAGACTTATACAGAGGCACTATCACCTCATTTTTTCTGCTAGCCATTCCTCTCCTTATGCACCCAAACATCCTTTAGGTTTTGCTCTCGCCTTTTCTACCTGTTTAGCTACTTTAAGATCATCAGACACAACCACTCCTAGGTCCTGCTGTTCTTTAGTGGACAAAAGTACTTCACCCCCTATACTATATTGCTCCCTTTGATTGCTGCAGCCCAAATGCATGACCTTGCATTTTTTAACATTAAATCCCAGCTGCCAAATTCTAGACCATTCTTCAAGTTTAGCTAGATCCCTCCTCATGGGGATAAATTCAGGAGTGATATACGGAAATATTTCTTTACGGAAAGAGTGGTGGATCCGTGGAATAGTCTCCCAGTGGAGGTGGTAGAGTTGAGGACAGTATCTGAATTCAAAAAAGCATGGGACAAACACAGAGGATCTCTAAAGGAAAAAAGGGGACTGTTGTAGTTGTTGATATGGAAGGACAGACTAGATGGGCCATGTGGTCTTTTTCTGTTGTCATATTTCTATGTTTCTGTCTACACCTTCCTGGCTGTCAAGATGATACCAAAATCTGCAATAGAGCAAAGAGGCAAACCGACAGCCCTTCAGCTATATCACTAACAAAGATGTTAAAAGGAATCGGACCAAGGACAGATCCCTGGGGCACACTACTGGTAACTTCCTTCTCCTCTGAGTGACCTCCATATACCTGTACCCTTTGTCGCCTCCCACTCAACCAATTTCTAACCCAAGCAGTAACTTTAGGGTCCATCCCTAGACTGCTCAGTTTGTTTATAAGTCGCTGGTGAGGAACGGTGTCAAAGGCTTTACTGAAATCCTAAATACACCACATCTAGGGCTCTCCCTCTGTCCAACTCCCTGGTCACCCAGTCAAAGAATTCAATCAGATTTGTCTGACAAGACCTGCCTCTGGTGAATCCATGCTGCCTCGGATCCTGTAATCCACTGGACTCCAGAAACCTCACTATTTTCTCTTTTAGCAGCATTTCTAATAATTTACTCACCACCAAAGTTAAACTAACTGGCCTGTAGTTTTCAACCACATCTGCTTTTGTGTAAAGGGACCACATGAGCCTCTCTACAGTCCTTTGGCATCACTCCCGACTCCAAGGCATTGAAAAGGTCAGTCAGTGGAGCTGCTAGAACGTCCCCAAGTTCCCGCAGTATTCTAGGCTGTATCCCATCCAGTCCCTTTGCTTTGTCTACTTTGTTTTTGTGAGAAACTAGCTAAACAGTCTTTTGAAAATTGTTCAAGATGCCCCTCGCTTCTGGTCCTGTTTTGTGGGTGTTTTCTGAGGTCCTGTTCCTGGTTCTTCATGTGTGAACAGAGAAGAGAAAAATATTTGTTACGCAATTCCGTTTTATCCTCATCAGCTTCTACATATTCCTCCCCTTCACCCTTGAGTCTGACAATACCACTTTTGCCTTTCCTCTTCTCACTAACATATCTGAAAAATGTCTTAGCCATTGCAATAAAATGGGGGGATATTTCCTCCTCTTTTTGAATCTTTGCTTTCCTGACTACTTTGCTAGCTTCTCTAAGTTTTTCCAAATATAGATGTCTGTCTTCCTCTCTCTGTGATCTCTTGTATTTCATGAAGATCTTCCTCTTTTTCTTCACCTTGTCAGCTACTTATTTTGAAAACCATAGCGGTTTCCTTTTCCTTTTATCTTTATTTACCATTTTAACAAAAAGGTTGGTTGCCCTTAAAATATCCCCTTTCAGTTTTGCCCACTGTCTTTCTACATCCCCCAGCTGTTCCTATCCTGACTATCCTGCTAGTGACTCCCTGAGGTATTGGCCCATCTTGGCAAAGTTGGTTTTCCTAAAGTCTAAGACCATCGCTTTTGAATGAATTACAGAAGCCCCAGTCCTAATACTGAACCACACCATCTGGTGATTACTGGGTGCAAAATGATCTCCCACTATAACATCAGAAACACTTTCACCATTGGTAAGCACCAAGTCTAGTGTGGCCCCTTCACGTGTGGGTTCTGTTACTCATGGCGACCCTCTGGATAGTTGTGTTCGGTCTTCAGTCAGGCAACTCATTGTTGACAGACTGGCACCCATTTGCTGCTGTTATTGTATCGATCCATCTCATTGCTGGCCTTCCTCTTTTGCGTTGACCTTCTACCTTGCCAAACATGATGTCTTTCTTGAATGATCTCTCTCTTCGCATGATGTGTCCAAAGTATGAAGTCAAAGTCTTGTCATCTGAGCTTCTAAAGAAAGCTTAGATTTGATCTCTAGTACTGACTGGTTTGTTCTTCGGTCAGTCCATGGTATACGCAATATTCACCGCCAGCACCATAATTTAAAGGCATCAATTTTCTTCCTGTCTATTTTTTCACTTTCCAACTTTTGCTTCCATATGATGTTGAAAATACCATGGCTTGAACGAGTCGAATCTTTGTTTGGAGAGACATATCTCTGCTCTTGAGAATCTTGTCTAGGTCCTTCATTGCTTTTGGCAGAATGGCTATGCGCCATTGGATTTCTTGACTTGCTTGTTGCTTCTTTATTGATAGTTGATCCAAGTAGTTCAAAGTTGTCCATGATTTCAATTTCTTCCCCATCAACGATGAACTTAATGTGGCCCAGACTTTCTCATGGTTTACACAATCAAAAGCCTTGCTGTAGTCAATATAGCATAAATAGATATTCTTTTGGTATTTTTTTAGTCTTTTCAAGGATCCATCTCGCATCTGTGATGATGTCTCTCGTTCCTCGTCCTTTCCTGAACCCTGCTTGTACTTTAGGTAGTTCTTGTTCCACGTATGGTTGTAGTCTTTGCTGAATAATCTTCAGTAGAATCTTGCTGGTATGTGGGATCAGAGCAATTGTGCGATAGTTTCCACAGACAATTGGATCGCCTTTCTTTAGTATTGGTATAAACACAGATCTTTTCCAGTCAGTTGGCCATGATGTTGTCTTCCAACTTTTCAGTCGGGTAGAGGAGCGGAATTCATTGTCCCTTTCACAGTTGGGACATTGTGTTCATCATAGCATAGGCACAGTGGTGCTCGCAATAATAGACTCTGCTAGATTGATCCTAGACAAGGTTCAGACTGTATGATTATTGCATTAGACTACACTGTTCCTCATAATGTACTAGTAGCAAGACTGGAGGCAATAGGTGTTCAAGGCACTGCCCTATCTTGGATGTGTTCATTTCTAATGGATTGTACCTAACAAGTAATATCCGGGTGAGAGGCAAGTGACAATTGGGATCCCTTAAAGATCAGTGTTATCCCCACTACTGTTAATATTAATTTGGCTCCCTTAGGGCAATTGATTAATTATGCAGTTGGGAGTTACTTGTCATCTATATGCAGATGATATAACAGGAATTTGGGGCAAGAAGTGTCAACAATAAATCCAGATTGAATCCAAACAAGTGTGAGGAGTTTATTTATTTACATTCTCTTATATACCGCGCTATTCTGCATCAGTGCGGTTTACATTGAACAAACTGAAATTACATTGAACAGGGCATTATAACTTGGAGATAACCCACCATTGCCCATGTTCCCTGTAAAATAGTTAAGTGGCTAGCCCAAGGTTGCTGTCCTCTAGTGGGATTTGAACCCCTGACCTTCCGGCCTGAAGTACCTTGCCCCAACCACTAGGCCACTCCTCCACTCCACTTGTGGTGTAGCAGAGGAGGTCATGAACTAAATGTAAGACTGGACATATATGGGGTGCTCTTGGAGCCTTAGGAGGTGGAGTGGATTTTGGGTATGCAGTTAAATAGTCAGTTGCAATTGGATTTATTTATTTATTTAACATTTCTTATATACAGCCTTTCATGATATCAAGGCGTTTTACATTGAACAAACTGAAATTACATTGAACAGGGCATTATAACTTGGAGATAACCCTCCATTGCCCATGTTCCCTGTAAAATAGTTAAGTGGCTTGCCCAAGACCACAAGGAGCACCTGTGGGACTAGAAACCCCAGTCCTTCTGGCCCAAGGTTGCTGTCCTCTAGTGGGATTTGAACCCCTGACCTTCCGGCCTGAGGTAACTTGCCCCAACCACTAGGCCACTCCTCCCTCACCTCAAGAGGACCTTGATAAATTGGAAGATTGGATGTTCAAATGGGAGATGAATATTGTGTGCAATTCTAATCGCCTTTTCTTAAAAAGGATATAGCGGAATTAGAAAAGGTACAGAGAAGAGCCACCAAAATGGTAAAGGGGATGGGAGGATACCACTATGAAGAGAGGCTAAAAAGGTTTAGGACTCTTTAACCTGGAAAAGAGATGGCTGAGAGGAGATATGATAGAGGTCTATAAATTTAATGAATAGAGTGAAATGGGTAAACGTAGATTAATTGTTTACACATCAAAATATAGAAAGACTTGGGGACATGCAATGAAGCCATAATGTAATCCGTTTAGGACTAATAAGAGAAAATATTTTTTCACTCAATGTGTAGTTTGATGGATTGCGGGTGTGGTAAAGGGGGCATGTGAGGCATTGTGCCCTTATTTGGAGAGATGGGACGTTCTTGTAGAGATGCACATCCTGATAGCGTCCCATGCTGATTACTGCAATGGGGTGTTCTTTGGCCCGCTGGAATATCAGCTGCAGTGGTAATAGCATGTGCAAAACTGTGTGGCAAGATTGGGCTATGCAAAGGGTAAATATGAACATTTGACTGTTGCAAGAATTATACTGGTTACCAGGGAGGCAAAGACTCAAGTTTAAAATTTTATGTGTGGCATTCAAATTTGTACAATGGGAGTGCCAAAGTATTTGACTGATCTGTTGCATACTTCTAGTTCTATACAGTCCTTGGAATGGACCTCATGTGGTGCATTGCAGGTACCCTGTCTTCCAGTGATACAGTTATCTATTACCCAAAGGTGCCACTTTCGGCGTTTTGCACCAGAACAGTGGAACAGCCTTCTAGAGGAGGTGCAGACAGAATTAAATTTTCAGCAGTCAGGACAAGCCCATCCTAGGTGGCTGCCTTGTTTGCCTAATGGGTAGTAGCTTTGAAGCGGGGGGGGGGGGGGGGGAGGAGGGAGAACGGCAAACAGCAGGGCATTCAAAGCTAAACAGTTGATTCTTACAGACAGGTGCAGGATTATAAGGCTCAAGGTTTGCCTAGGGCGCCAACATCTTGAATCAACACTGGGGCTGGCCCTGACTACAGTTTTGGAAAGGGTAAGGACCTGGCTGTTGAGTGAGGCATTGAGGGGGGGGGGGGGGGTAAGTTCAGGAATTCTGGGTTGGTACATGAGAGGGGGTTATATTGATTTTTGCATTATTATATATTCCTTGTTTAGTTATTGATGAGTTTTTAACTGTAAGCCACTTTAGGGTCTTTACTGACCATAAGCAAGATATCAAGAGCCAGTACTTTATAAATAAACTACTTCTATCTGTACTTATCAGTAATTCATTCATAAGCATCTTATAGGAAGATGCTAAAAAGAGTGGGATCTGCAGGTGATTATTTCTGATGATCTTAAGGTGATCAAACAGATAGATGATCCAAAAGGATGCTTGGGCCTCTAGGGAGGGGAATGGCCTATAGGGAAAAGGAGGTGGCAGTGTCCCATGTAAGTCTCTAGCAAGATCTCATTCGGAATACTGTGTGCAATTCTGGAGACTGCACCTTCAAAAGGATATAAACAGGATGGAGTTTGGTCAGCTGTCTTTGGTCATAAAGCATATGGCGACACTAAGATCTCAGTATGTATACTTTGAAAGAAAGGAGGGAGAGGGGATGATAGAGATGTTTAAATACCTCCGTGGCATAAATGCACAGGAGGAGAGCCTCTTTCAATTGACAGGAAGCTCGGGAATGAGGGGTCATAGGATGAAGGTGAAAGGGGATAGACCCAGGAGTAACCTAAGGAGATATTTTTTTATGGAAAGGGTGGTGGATGTGTGGAACAGCCTTCAAAGTAGATGGTGGAAATAAGGACTCTATTTTAATTCAAGAAAGCATGGGACAAGCACAGAGGATCTCTAAGGGGAGGAAGGGCTTGTAGAGCTTAGAGGTTGGCATGAATGGACAAATTGGATTGGCCGCATGATCTTTATCTGTCATAATTGTTCTGCGTTTCCTACAGTATAGCAATGCCTACTGTCAAGGGGAAGAAAGGCACTATGAGTTCTATTGACGTAGGCTATTACTCATGTATTGGCAATAGAAAGAAAAAATAAATATTTTAATGAATAAATATCCTAGCCACATTTCCCTGCCAGCTTGATATTTCAAAGGGAAATTCTGCATGGAAATTCCCTTTGAAAATTAGCTTAGAAGCTGTCTAGGTAAATTTTAAAATGTATTGTAATCTTCTTTGATGCATTTGACGGTTTAAAGTGGAAAGTCAACTGTAATAAAAATGAATTTGCCCTAGAGTCTGCTTACTGCCAAAGAATTCCCCTTTTATATTAATTATAAGTTGAAGACTGACTGAAATAGGTTCAAAAATCAAAAGGTTGCTTCTTTGGAAATGTATGTTCTTGTAACGTCAAACTAGTTGGATACTGATATAAACATGAAACACACAGATCAATGATGATCATCTTAAAAAGGTGCAAAATTCAGTGTCGGGTAATGTCACCAAGCAAGATAGCCAGTTGAGCTCAGGCTCATACCGACCCTCTGAGTAAAAACAACAATCTGGCCCCCTTCCCACTAAAAGATCCAGCATCACCAGTGAAAATACTGGGCAGAGCTAGATAGCAGCAAAAACAAAAATAAACGGACCTTAAAGAGTTTGCATATGTGAGCGCGCCCACACTGCTGAAAACAGAAAAGATGGCAGGATCTGTGGGGCAAGCAGCGGGAATCTGTAATCCAAAAACACAAAAGGCGATGCATCTAGAGAAACCTCTCACCACGGCAGCCGATCGGGACGAGGCGTTCCAAGCAGAAATGAGGCGGTGGTTCAAAGAACTGAAGCTGGATATATCACGGGTACGCACGGAAGTGCTGGCAAGCATAGAAGACCTGCGCTCTGAAATAGGAGACCGGGGCAAAAGGGTGGAGGAGGCCGAGGAGCGGATTGAGGATCATATTGAGGCCATGGGGAATCTGGAGAGCAAAATACAGGAGCAGGAAGCCCTGAGATAGGAACTGGAGGATAAAGTCGAAGATCTAGAGAACAGGTCCCGGCGCGTTTAAGGACTGCAAAACTGCGGTGACAAAGATTGCACAAATGTTGCTACAAAAAGCAGGATTTTCTCTTGAGATCTTGGATCTGTGTTTAGACCGCGCGCACAGAGCGCTGAGCCGCCCAGCGCCGCCTGCTAACAATAACAATAGCCCCAGGGACATAATTGCATGTTTTCACGACTATGCGGTGAAGGAACGGGTGGTGCCCAGCAACGAGCTCAAGGAACGATGATCCGGGGGTCTAATTTGGTGGAAATATATGCAGACCTAACACAGATAACAACATTAAAAAAAAACAGTGTAGCATGCGAAATGTACTGCTCAAACTGTGAGACGAAGGAATCCGGTATGCCCGGACTTTTCCGTTCAGACCCTCATTTACAGTTAGAGGGAAGAGACTGAAAGCGCGGACGCAGGATGAGGCAGTGCACTTGCTGTCAGTGATGGGAATTAAAGGATTAGAAGCAATGGCCAAAGAGGACAGAGCACCACCTAGAGACCGTTAAAAATGGCAACGTGTAACCTATGGACAGAGATGACTCGGACGTCAGTCAATAAGCAGGGGCAATGCTCAGGAAAACAATGAGCCAACCTGATGTTACCCATGACTGAAGTGGTATTTAAAAGTGCGGAAGAATTGAAAGAAATATTGATACACTGGGAAGATGTATTACAACTATTTGATAAACTGAAGAGTAGCAAATCACCTGGACCGGATGATCTACATCCAAGGGTGTTGAACGAACTGAAATATGAGATTGCAGACCTGCTGTTAGTAATCTGTGAACTATCATTAAAATAATCTCTAATACCTGAAGATTGGACGATTTCTATCATAACGCCAGTTTTTAAAAAGGGTTCCAGGGGTGATCCAGGAAGCTACAGACCAGTGAGCCTGACGTCAGTACCGGGAAAAATAGTAGAAACCATCATAAAGAACAAAATTGCTGAACATGTAGATAGTCATAGCTTAATGGGAGACAGCCAATATGGCTTTAGACAAGGAAGATCTTGTCTTATTAATCTGTTATATTTTTTTGAAGGTGTGAATAAACAGGTCGATAAAGGTGAGTCGGTTGATATTGTGTATCTGGACTTTCAGAAAGCCTTTGACAAGGTCCCTCATGAGAGACTTTTGGCAAAACTAAAGAGTCATGGGATAGGAGGCAGTGTACTATTGTGGATCAGGTTAAAAAATAGAAAGCAGAGGGTAGGGCTAAATGGCCAATTTTTCCAATGGAAAAGAGTGAATAGTGGTGTACCCCAGGGATCTATGCTGGGTCCACTGCTTTTTGACATATTCATAAATGACCTGGAAAAGGGAATAACGAGTTAGGTTATCAAATTTGCAGATGACACAGAACTATTTAAAGTTGTTAAAACCCATGAGGATTGTGGAGAATTGCAAGAGGATCTTGATAAATTGTAAGACTATCTATCACTCCACCCTAACCAAAGAAAAAGACAAGTCAAGAAGAGGCCAACTCCTATTTATATGTAACTACAAAGTTGACACAAAAGTTTGTTTGTACAATATGTTCCTTGTAAATAGTTAATACCGCTGTTCCATGTAAAAGTTGCTCAACTGTTCTCTGTTCTCTGTAAACCGCCCGTGATCTCTGGAAGGGGCCGTATAGAAGAAATGTATAAATAAATAAAGACTGGGCATCAAAATGGCAGATGAAATTTAATGTGGACAAGTGCAAAGTTATGCACCTAGGGAAGAATAACCCAAACTATAGTTACACGATGCAAGGTTCCACATTAGGAACCACCACCCAGGAAATAGATTTAGGCATCATGGTGGATAACATCTTAAAACCCTCCGCCCAGTGTGCAGCGGCGGCCAAGAGAGCAAATAGAATGCTAGGTATCATAAGGAAAAGAATGGAAAATAAAACAAAGGATATTATTATGTCTCTGTATCGTTCCATGGTGCACCTTGAATATTTTGTGTGCAATTCTAGTCGCCATATCGTAAAAAGTATATAGCGTTTATTAGAAAAGGTTCAGAGAAGAGCCACCAAAATGGTAAAGGGGATGGAAGGATACCTCTATGAAGAAAGGCTAAAAAGGTTAGGGCTCTTCAACCTGGAAAAAAGACAGCTGAGGGGAGATATGATAGAAGTCTATAAATGAATGAACGGAGTGGAATGGGCAAATGTAGATCAATTGTTTTACATTTTCAGAATATAGAAATACTAGGGGACATGCAATGAAGCTACAGGGTAAAATATTTAAGACAAATAAGAAAATATTTTTTTCACTCAACGTGTAATCAAACTCTGGAATTTGTTACCGGAGGATGTAGTAAAGGCTGTTAGTGTAGCTGGGTTTTAAAAAAGGTTTGGACAAGTTCCTGGAGGAAAGGTCCATAAACCATTATTAAGAAGGGACCCAGGATATCAATGCTTGACCCAGTACAAGCATTGTGGAACCTGTGTCTTTTGGGGAAACTGTTAGGTACGTATGACCTAGATTGGCCACTGTTGGAAACAGGATGCTGGGCTTGATGGACCTTGGTCTGACCCAGTATGGCATATCTTATGTTCTTATGATCTGGCTCCTGGGATACAAGACAATGGAAAATTGAGCAATCTGCACTACCATGGAACATTTTGCGATTGCTGCAGTGGACACGGGATGAAGAAGGAAGCCACTACAGGATCGGCTACCAAGAAGAGGGGATGAGGGGCCTAAATGAAGGGCTGTAAACTTTGTTGGTTATGTTGCGTTTGTTGTGAGGGTGTAATGCTGCGGGGTGGGGGAGATATATATATCTGCTGGATCCTGTGGAGGTTGGGGGTGGTGGGAGGATAAAATGTAGGAGCGGGTTGGAGAGAAGGGCTGGGACTACTTGTGAGGGTGAGGTTTGCTCCAGCTATCCTGGGGAGGGAGGTGGGAAGGGAAGGGGGAGGAAGGGAGGGTGGGCAAGAGGCGAGGGGGCGAGTAGTTGTTAGAGCAAGGTTAATAGATAGGGGAGGGTATAAAGATAAGTGAGCATAGCTAAACATAAACATAAGAACATAAGATATGCCATACTGGGTCAGACCAAGGTCCATCAAGCCCAGTATCCTGTTTCCAACAGTGGCCAATGTAGGTCATATGTACCTAGCAGTTTCCCCAAGGGACACAAGTTCCACAATGCTTGTATTGGTTCAAGCAGTGATATCCTGGGTCCCTTCTTAATAATGGTTTATGGACCTTTCCTCCAGGAAGTTGTCCAAACCTTTTTTAAATCCAGCTACACTAACAGCCTTTACTACATCCTCTGGTAACAAATTCCAGAGTTTGATTACATGTTGAGTGAAAAAAATATTTTTTTATTAGTCTTAAATAGTTTACCCTGTAGCTTCATTGCATGTCCCCTAGTCTTTCTATATTCTGATAAGGTAAACCAGGGGTCTCAAACACGCGGGCCGCATGCGGCCCGCGAGACAACTTTCTGCGGCCCGCGATGGAGGAAAACAAAAAACCCCCAAAACCCTGCCAATAGCCCATTTCCAGTCATACACCCCCCCCCCCCCCCCGGTAAATTAAAAAAAAACCTGGCTTCTGCTGCTCAAGCAGCAAAATCAGCTGTCCTGCGGCCCCTTCCCCTGTGCCCGGAGATCCGAGTCTGTTCTATCAGCGGCGTGCTTTTCAAGCCGCGAAGAGAGTATTCCCCTCTCGCGCAGTTTCAAGCCGCGCGAGAGGGGAATACTCTCCTCGCGGCTTGAAAAGCACGCCGCTGATAGAGCAGACTCGGATCTCCGGGCACAGGGGAAGGGGCCGCAGGACAGCTGATTTTGCTGCTTGAGCAGCAGAAGCCAGGTTTTTTTTTAATTTACCGGGGGGGGGGTGTGTATGACTGGAAATGGGCTATTGGCAGGGGGGGGGGGTATGACTGGAAATGGGCTATTGGCAGGGGGGGGTATGACTGGAAATGGGCTATTGGCAGGGGGGGGGTTATGACTGGAGATGGGCTACTGGCAGGGGGGGGTTATGACTGGAGATGGGCTATTGGCAGGGGGGGGTTATGACTGGAGATGGGCTATTGGCAGGGGGGTTATGATTGGTAATGGGCTATGGTGGGGGCTAGGACTGGAAATGGGCAGGTGGGGGCTAGGAAGGACTGGAGGTGGGCTGATGGGGGAGTTAGGACTGGTAATGAGCTATGGAAGGGTTGACTGAAATGGGGTAATGGGGTTAGGGCTGGAAGTGGGCTATTGGCAGGGGGTTATGACTGGTAATGGGCTATGGGGGGGGGGGGTAAGACTGAAAATGGGGTGATGGGGGGTAAAACTGGAAGTGCGCTATGGGGAGGTTAGGACTGGTAATGGGCTATAGGGGGTCTAGGACTGGTAATGGGCTGGGGGGGGGGTTGCTAGGACTGGAAATGGGCTGAGTGGAAGGGGGGCTTGAACTGCAAATGGCTGATGGGGAGGGGGGCTTGGAATGGAAATGGGCTGTGAGGGGAGGGAGCTAGGATTGGAAATGGGCTGATGGGGGGCTAGGATTGGAAATGGGCTGATGGTGAGGCTAGGATAGGACTGGAAATGGACTAATGGGGGACTAGAAGGGAGCGGATGCTGGGTGGGGCTGGAACTAGAAGGGAGCTGATGTTGGGGGAGGATTAGAATGGGATGGAGCTGGGAAAGTGAAATGGAGAGGGGAAAAATATTTTGTCTGGGAGAGAAGACAAATCTACAATTGGCCAGGTATTGGGAGAGTTAGTGGGGATTGAGGATGGAGGGGTAATATTTGAGTGGATGAAATAGGAATGAGGAAAGAGAAAAAGGAGAAAGATTAGTATGTTAAAGCAGATGTAGAGAGAGAATGGAAAAAAAACTAGGAGAGAAGAAATAGCAAATGGACAGCAGACGATGGAGAGTTAGCAGAAGACATGAAGAAACCAGAAGAAAGTGGCTGGAACAATTGCAACTGAAAAAAATGCACAAAAGGTAGAAAAATATCTCTTTATTTTGAATTTATTAACTGGAATATGTCAGCTCTGGGAAATGTGCATCATTAATGTTTGCGCTTTGTTTAGTACAAGAGGAAATTAATTTATAGTTTTATTTCTACAGTGTTGTTGTACATTCCGAGTTTGGCTTTTGGGGTTCCCAGTTTAATTATTGTCTTCTTGTTTCTAAATCTTTTAGTCTTTCTTTATCCATACTCATTAAAGAGGCATGTTTACTAAAAGTTAGTGTATGGTAACATTATGCAAATATTTATGCAAATGAGGCCCCTTATGCAAATGAGGCCCCGCGTCTTATGCGGCCCCCGGGTTACTTTACAAGTCCTCATTTGGCCCTCAAAGCAATTTGAGTTTGAGACCCCTGAGGTAAACAATCGATCTACGTTTACCCGTTCCACTCCGTTCATTAATTTATAGACTTCCATCATATCTCACCTCAGCCGTCTCTTTTCCAGGTTAAAGAGCCCTAACCTTTTTAGCCTTTCTTCATAGGAGTATCCTTCCATCCCCTTTACCATTTTGGTGGCTCTTCTCTGAACCTTTTCTATAATCGCTATATCCTTTTTAAGATATGGCGACCAGAATTGCACACAATATTCAAGGTGCGGTCTCACCATGGAACGATATAGAGGCATTATAATATCTTTTGTTTTATTTTCCATTCCTTTCCTTATCATACCTAGCATTCTATTTGCTCTCTTGGCCGCCGCTGCACACTGGGCCGAGGGTTTTAACATGGTATCCACAATGACGCCTAAATCTTTTTCCTGGGTGGTGGTTCCTAATGTGGAACCTTGCATCGTGTAACCATAGTTTGGGTTGTTCTTCCCTAGGTGCATAACCTTGCACTTGTCCACATTAAATTTCATCTGCCATTTTGATGCCCAGTCTTCCAATTTATCAAGATCCTCTAGCGATTTTCCACAATCCTCTTGGGTTTTAACAACTTTAAATAGTTTTGTGTCATCTGCAAATTTGATAACCTCACTCGTTATTCCACTTTCCAGGTCATTTATGAATATGTCAAAAAGCAGCGGACCCAGCACAGATCCCTGGGATACACCACTGTTCACCTTTCTCCTTTGGGAAAATTGGCCATTTAGCCCTACCCTCTGCTTTCTATCTTTTAACCAGTTCCTGATCCACAATAGTACACTGCCTCCTATCCCGTGACTCTTTAGTTTTGCCAAAAGTCTCTCATGAGGGACCTTGTCAAAGGCTTCCTGAAAGTCCAGATACACAATATCAACCGACTCACCTTTGTCCACCTGATTATTCACTTCTTCAAAAAAACATAACAGATTAGTAAGACAAGATCTTCCTTGTCTAAAGCCATGTTGGCTGTCTCCCATTAGGTCATGACTATCTACATGCTGAGTAATTTTATTCTTTATGATGGTTTCTACCATTTTTCCCGGTATTGATGTCAGGCTCACTGGTCTGTAGTTTCCCGGATCACCCCTGGAACCTTTTTTAAAAATTGGTGTTACATTGGCGATCCTCCAATCTTCAGGTATTAGAGATGATTTTAATGATAGTTCACAGATTACTAATAGCAGGTCTGCAATCTCATATTTCAGTTCTTTCAACACCCTTGGATGTAGACCATCCGGTCCAGGTGATTTGCTACTCTTTAGTTTATCTAATAGTTGTAATACATCTTCCCAATGTATCGATATTTCCTTCAATTCTTCCGCACCTTTAAATACCACTTCAGTCATGGGTAACATCCCTACATCTTCCTCAGTAAAGACTGAAGCAAAGAATTCATTCGGTCTCTCCGCTATCGCCTTGTCGCCTCTTAGTGCTCCTTTAACCCCTTTTATCATCTAATGGACCAACTAACTCTCTCACAGGTTTTTTGCTACGAATGTACTTGAAAAGGTCTTTACTTTGCGTTTTTGCTTCCGCAGCAAGCTTCTTCTCAAATTCTCCCTTTGCCTGCCTTATCAATGCCTTGCATTTGACTTGCCAGTGCTTGTGCTGTTTCCAGGTTTCGTCGTTTGGCTCTTTTTTTCCATTTCCTGAAAGATGCTTTTTTGGCAATAACAGCCTCTCTGACCTCACCTTTAAACTATGCTGGCAGTTTTTTGGACTTCCTTCCACTTTTCTTAAAGCTTGGAATACAACTGGTCTGGGCTTCCAAGATAGTATTTTTCAACAACAGCCAAGCCTGATGTACGTCTTTAACCTTTGCAACTGCTCCTTTTAGTTTTTTCTTAACTGTTTTCCTCATTTTATCATAGTCTCCCTTTCGAAGGTTAAAAGGTAGTACTGTGTATTTCCTTACTATCCCTCCACTAATTAAATCAAAGGCGATCATGCTATGATCACTATTGCCAAGTGGCCCCAACAACCTTATCTCTTGCACTAGATCTGGTGTTCCACTAAGGATTAGGTCTAATATGGCTTCCCCTCTGGTCGGTTCATGAACCAGCTGCTCCAAGAAGCAGTCATTTATTTCATCTAGGAACTTTGTCTTTCTAGCATGTCCTGCCGTGACACTGACCTAGTTGATACCGGGGTAGTTGAAATCACCCATTATTACTGTGCTGTAACGTTTGTTAGCTTCCTTGATTTCTTTGAGCATTTCATCATCCATTTGGTCATTCTGGCCAGGCGCTCGATAGTACACCCTCACTGCCATTGCCTTCCCCCTTTTACATGGAATTTCAATCCATATAGATTCTACAGCAGATTTTGTTTCCTGCAAAACTTTAATCCTTTCTGACTCAATGCCCTCTCTAACATAGAGAGCAACCCCTCCACCAATTTGATCAGCTGTATCATTACGATATAGTTTGAAACCAGGTATCACAGTGTCCCGCTGGTTGTCCTCTTTCCACCATGTCTCTGATATTCCAATCATATCTAACCTTTCATTTAGTGCTATATATTCTAACTCTCCCATCTTATTTTTTAGACTTCTAGCATTTGCATACCAGCATTTTAGAGAATGTATTTTATTCATATTAATTTGGCTATTGTTAGACATGGGTAATTTAGGATCTTTAAGCTCTGTCTGCTCCATACTTGAGGGCATTTGGGCTACTTTACTCTTTTGTGGAACCTCTCTGCTTTTGGTAGTATCCTTCCATAGTTTCCCTCAATGTTCAAGGGCTTAACTCACCTTATAAATGTCAACAGATGTATAAAAAGATGCAGCAGCTTGAAGCAGATTATTCTTAGTGCAAGAAACCTATTTACATAAGAAGCATGAGAAGTTAGTGAACCCTAAAGGCTATCCAATGAATCTCTATGCCTCTAATTTGGTGGAGCAGAAGAAAGGGGAGGGGGTGCCAATCGATATAGCCACGCATTTAAGGGCGAAAATAGGGGAGGTGGTATAGAAGAGGGCGGGAGATATCTGTTGGCGTGGTTGAAAATAGTGGGTGAGTGGTACCAGGTGGTGCTTATTTATGCACCCAGTGGGAATCGGGTGGGGGGTTCTCCCAGGAGCTGGAAGAACAGCTGGGAAACTTAGGAGAGGGATGGTTGGTCTCTGGAGAGGATTTCAATTTAACCCATGACCCTAAACAGGACAGTTCGGGAGAATAGGAAGGTTGTAGGGTGGATAGGACACGTTTCAAGAACTTCCTTTGAAGGCTTGATATGATAGATATCTGGTGGTTCCAATATCTGGGGCGGAGACAATTTACTTTCTTCTCCCCAGTGTACTTACGAATTGACATATGGATTGGGAAGGAAGGGGTTGATAGGATATGCAGCACAAATATTGACGCTATAACATGGTCAATTCATGTACCTATAGAGTTAAAGTTGCAGGGCAGAGGAGAAGAGAGGGGAGGCAAATTCTAAATGCTCAGTGATTTCGTTACTGGAGGATCCTAGAGTGATCCAGGAGATAAAACAACTAATCCCGGAATACTTTGTCACCAGTGATAATGGGGAAGTAAGTAGGGGGATAGTATAGGACAGTTTTAAAGCGGTAGTGAGGGGGGTACTAGTTAAATTGGGGGGGGTGAGGAAAAACAAGAGAATGGACCGAGCAAACTTGAAGCTTCATAACCAGCTGCAGCAGCTGGACATTGCAGATGCTCTCAACCCTACGAGGGCAGGTACTTGCAGTCAGAGCACCTGAATGCTTTAGAAATGACAAATATACACTTCCAAATGCAAAAGATATGCCAAGAATATTTTGAAGGGGGAAAGAAGCAGGGGAAAATATTGCATAGCAGTTGAGGTGAAAAAAGTTGCGGTCCTACATTTTATTTATTAGCTTTTATATACCACACTATTTAGTATCAGAGCAGTTTACAGGAAACATGAACAGTCAAGCAACTTTACATAGAACAGGCATAAACAGCAAATCTAGGTAACAGAGGCAGGGAACTATTAACATGCAAATGCGCCAATGAAGGGATAGGGTCAGGGCCGGCCCGTCCATTGAGCAAGAATGTTTTTTGCACAGGGCCCCGCGTTTCAGGGGGCCCCGCGCAAAGAACATTCTGCTTTTTTTTTTTAATTACTTAAAAAAAAAAAACTGGCTCTGGCTGCTGCCGCTGCCGCTACCACCGCGGCAGCGGCAGAATGGAGTGTCCCGCGGGGCCTCCTCTTCTCGTTCAGCCCCTCTGCAAAGGCTTTCAGATTCGCGAAGGGAGAAAGTCTCCCTCGCGTCTCTGTTAAGCCCGCAGGGGCTAATGGGAAATTTCCCATCTGCCCCTTTAGACGCGAGGGGCTGATGGGCAATGTTCCCTCTAATTTTCTGTAGGCTGTGTGCGCATAAAATATCAGCTGTGCAGCTTTTGAAGGAAGGTTAAATTTTTGTGCGCCACATAACGACACTCAGAGTTATATACTTTAAAATTTGACTACACATCAGAATACAGTATGTACACCACATTGATTGCACTAGAAAATATTGTAGAACTTGTGAAAACCGTAAATGCACAGCAACTTTTAAATTTTAAGACATCTGTGTTGTTTTCTATCAGAATCAGAACCGTAATTTTTGTGCGCTCTGTTGTAAAGTATGTGCGCTCACTCGGCGAGGTGTGTGCGCGCGCACACGCGCACAGCTTAGAGGGAACAGTGCTGATGGGAAATTTCCCATTAGCCCCTGCGGGCTTAACAGAGACGCGAGGGAGACTTTCTCCCTTCGCGAATCTGAAAGCCTTTGCAGAGGGGCTCAACGAGAGAAGAGGAGGCCCCGCGGGACACTCCATGCTGCCGCGGTGGTAGCGGCAGCAGCCAGAGCCAGTTTTTTTTTTTTTTTAATTTTGCCATAAGCAGCAGCGGCGGCGGGGTGGGGGGAGTTTAAGACTGGCAATGGGCAATGGGCTGGGGGGAGTTTAAGACTGGCAATGGGCTGGGGGGGGTAAGTCTGGCAGCCGGGGGAGTATAGGACTTGCAATGGGCGGGGGGTGAGATTAAGACTGGCAGGGGGAGGGTTACGACTGGCAAGGGGGGGCGGGGGAGTTTAAGACTGGCAAGGGGGGGTTAAGACTGGCAATGGGAGGGGGCGGGGGAGTTTAAGACTGGCAGGGGGGGGTTTAAGACTGGCTGGTGGGGGGGGAGTTTAAGACTGGCAATGGGCTGAGGGGGTTAAGACTGGCAAGGGGGGGTTAATACTGGCAGGGGGGGTTTAAGACTGGCAATGGGCGGGGGGCGGGGGAGTTTAAGACTGGTAATGGGCTATGGGGGGGTTAGGACTGGCAAGGGGGGGTTAAGACTGGCGGGGGGGGAGTTTAAGACTGGCAATGGGGGGGGGGCGGGGGAGTTTAAGACTGGCAATGGGCTGGGGGGGTTAAGACTGGGAAGGGGGGGGTTTAAGACTGGCAGGGGGGAGTTTAAGACTGGCAATGGGCGGGGGGCGGGGGCGGGGGAGTTTAAGACTGGCAATGGGCTGGGGGGTTAAGACTGGTAATGGGCTATGGGGGGGGGGCTAGGACTGGTAATGGGCTGTGGGCTGATGGGGGCTGTCTGGAAATGAGGTGATGGGGGTTAGGACTGCTAATGGGCTATGGGGGGGGTTAGGACTTGAGGTGGGCTGATGTGGTTAGGACTGGTAATGGGCTGTGGGCTGATGGGGGGGGTTAGGACTGGCAATGAGCTATGGGGGGCTGACTGGAAATGGGCTGATGGGGGGTTAAGGATGGACTTGGGCTGATGGGGGTTAGGACTGGTAATGGGTTATAGGGGGCTTAAACTGAAAATGGGGTGATGGGGGTTAGGACTGGAAGTGGGTGGATGGGGGGTTAGGACTGGAAGTGGGTGGATGGGGGGCTAGGACTGGAAATGGGCTGAGTGGAAGGGGAGGCTTGAACTGCAAATAGCTGATGGGGAGAGAGCTTGGAATGGAAATGGGCTGTGAGGGAAGGGAGCTAGGACTGAAAATGGGCTGATGGAGCAGCTAGGATAGGACTGGAAATGGGCTGTTGGAGGGAGCTAAGATTGGAAATGGGCTGTGGTGGGGGCTTGAATTGAAATGGACTCATGGAGGGGCTAGAACTGGAAGTAGGCTCATGGGGGCTTGGACAGGAATTGGGCTGAGTGGAGGGGAGCTAGGATTTGACATGGGCTGATGGTGGGGCTAGGAAATGACTAGAAATGGGCTGATGGGGACTAGGATTGGAAATGAGCTGATGAAGGGACTCAGACTGAAAATGGATGGGGGAGCTAGGACTGGAAATGGGTTGATGGGGGGCTAGGACTGGAAATGGGCTGATGCAGGGACTAGAAGGGAATGGATGCTGGATGAGACTGGAACTAGAAGGGAGCTGATGTTGAGGAAGGATTAGAATGGGATGGGGCTGGGAGAGTAAAATGGAGAGGGGAAAAATATATTTTGTGTGGGAGGGATTAAAATACTACAATTGGCCGGGTATTGGGAGAGTAAGTGGGGATTGAGGATGGAGGGGTAAAATTTGTGGATGAAATAGGAATGAGGAAAGAGCAAAAGGAGAAAGATTAGTATGTTAAAGCAGATGTAGAGAGAGAGAATGGAAAAAAAAACTAGAAGAGAGAAGAAAGAACAAATGGACAGCAGACGATGGACAGTTAGCAGAAAATATGAAGAAACCAGAAGAAAGTGGCTGGAGCAATTGCAACTGAAAAAAATGCACAAAAGGTAGAAAGATATCTCTTTATTTTGAATTTATTAACTGGAATATGAAAGCTCTGGGAAATGTGCATCATTAACGTCTGCGCTTTGTTTGGTACAAGAGGAAATTAATTTATAGTTTTATTTCTACAGTGGTGTTGTACATTCCAAGTTTGGCTTTTGGGGTTCCCAGTTTAATTATTGCCTTCCTGTTTCTAAATTGTGATTCCTTGTTTGGTGATGGTCTATGTTCTGCATGTGTAACTGAGCTGAGGTATTCTATTTATGTAATTCCTATTGACATTGCCACTTGTTCTCTTTCCCCAGTATTCTCTGAAATGTATTGGTTTAATATTTGCAGTGTTGCCTTTTGATAGGTAGGGTATGGTGCTTTGTGAGTCTTGGTAATGCTGTCAGGGTACGGCGGGTTTGCTATGGGTTCTAAATGGGCAGCGTTTGTAGTAGTTCCTAATGTGCCTGGCGGTTGGCACTGGATTATAGTAAGGTAGAAATCTTTTAGTCTTTCTTTATCCATACACTCATTAAGAGACATGTTTACTAAAAGTTAGTGTATGGTAACATTATGCAAATATGTATGCAAATAAGGCCACTTATGCAAATGAGGCCCCGCACCGAGTCTCCGCACATGGCCCCGCACCCCCCTTGGGCCGCCCCTGAATAGGGTGAGAGGGAGAAAAGAGGTAGGGAAGGGAGAGGGGGTGGGATCGAGGCAGGGGAAGTAGGGAGAGGACAGAGAACTAAGTACAAATTGTGTAGCAGGATTCAAGGTAAAGTCTGTGTAAGTGGAGCGGCCATTAGAAAGGAAGGAGGGCTGGTGGCACATGAAGGGGGAGGAGATGAGGGAGGAATTTGCTAATTCTACCAATGCCTGTATAAGGCACCTAGCCCACTGCCCGAGGAACACATAGCAAGTTATCTAGACTCGGTTTTCCTCCCCCGATTAGGGCAGGAGGAGGGGGACACATTGGACAGGAGGTGACATGGAAAGAAGTGTTGCAAGTGATCAAAAATGTAAAAAATAAGGCTCCAGGGCTTGACAGCCTCACAGCCCGCTTCTATAACAAGCTGGGACCTCTAGTACAGGAACCGATAAGGCGGTTATTTAATTTACCCAAGGAGGGGGGTGAACTGGCAGAAACAATGAGATAGGCTGGGATCTCTTTAATCCCCAAAGCAGAGAAAGATCCACGGGCGTGTGCTTCATACCGTCCAATCTCGCTTTTCAATATAGATGCAAAAATACTTGCTAAAATTATGGTCCAACGCTTTTAATGCAGTTATTGGAAGCCTGATCCTTGAATACCATGCAGGTTGTATACTGGGGGAGGCAAACAGCGGATCTTACAGTATTTGTGCTGCAAGACAAAGGCAGAGGAACCCTCCTTGCTGATTTCACTAGATATGGAAAAAACGTTTGACCATGTCTCATGGGATTTAATATTTCAAGTACTGGCAAAAATGGGACTTGGAGAAAATATTATTGGGTGGTTGCGAGCCCTGTATCGGAAACCTAGAGCATTTGTGAAAGTCGACGGCCTTTATTCAGCATTCTTCCTCATTGAAAGAGGCACAAGACAGGGTTGCCCACTGTCTCCCCTCTTTATTTGCGATAACGATGGAGCCCTTGGCAACACGGATTAGGCTAAACTGGGACATGAGGGGGATTGTAGTGGATGATCAGGTTTACCGTGCCTCATTGTTTGCAGGCGATGTGATCCTGGTGGTGTCCACACCTAATATCTCCCTCCCTCTGATTATGTGGGAACTAAAAGAATATGGTCATCTAGCAGGGTTTTGCTTGAACTGGAATAAATCAACTATTTTAAACTTCACTGTTCCAGATAACTTAAGTTACAGCTACAGACCTTGTTGCCCTTTCGCTGGGCTGGAAAAGATATTCAGCATTTAGGGGTTCGCATGGGAAGTAATTATCAGGACCTATATACACTGAACTATGCCAAATTTATTCGGGAAACGGATACTCTGAGTGTTTGGGGAAGGAAACCACTGTTGGGCAGAATTGTGACGGTAAAAATGATGCTACTACCATGATTATTATATTTATTCCAAGGCCTTCCAGTGGAGATACCCCCGTGGACATTGTTTCAGGTACAAAAAAGTTACACAGTTTATTTGGCAGGGGAGGGTCCCTAAGGTGGCAAGAATGGTTATGCATAGAGCTTGAGGCGAGGGGGGTATGAGGTTACCTGATTTTAGGAAATACTACCTGACAGCACAATTAAGAGCTGTTTACTCATGATTAAGGGACAAACAAAGACAATGGGTGACTATAGAAGGGAAAACAGGAACTGACCCTCTGGATGTGCTCATATGGAGGAGGGGGAAAAGCTGGGGATCGAACCCTTTTTGTATGTCACACCATGGGGTTATGGCATCGGCAGAGGCAGACACTGATGTCAGGTAAAAAGATATCGGGGAGAATGACCAAATGGATGATGAAATGCTCAAAGAAATCAAGGAAGCTAACAAAAGTTACAGCGCAGTAATAATAATGGGTGATTTCAATTACCCCGGTATCGACTGGGTCAGTGTCACGTCAGGACATGCTAGGGTGATAAAGTTCCTAGATGAAATAAATGACTGCTTCTTGGAGCAGCTGGTTCATGAACCGACCAGAGGGGAAGCCATATTAGACCTAGTCTTTAGTGGAACACCAGATCTAGTGCAAGAGATAAGGGTGTTGGGGCCACTTGGCAATAGTGATCATAGCATGATCGCCTTTGATTTAATTAGTGGAGGAGGGATATTAAGGAAATCCACAGTACTACCTTTTAACTTTCAAAAGGGAGACTATGATAAAATGAGGAAAACAGTTAAGAAAAAAAATAAAAGGAGCAGTTGCAAAGGTTAAAGACGTACATCAAGCTTGGGTGTTGTTGAAAAATACTATCTTGGAAGCCCAGACCAGCTGTATTCCACGCTTTAAGAAAAGTGGAAGGAAGTCCAAAAAACTGCCAGCATGGTTTAAAGGTGAGGTCAGAGAGGCTGTTGTTGCCAAAAAAGCATCTTTCAGGAAATGGAAAAAGAGCCAAACGACGAAACCTGGAAACAGCACAAGCACTGGCAAGTCAAATGCAAGGCATTGATAAGGCAGGCAAAGAGAGAATTTGAGAAGAAGCTTGCTGCGGAAGCAAAAACGCGAAATAAAGACCTTTTCAAGTACATTCATAGCAAAAAACCTGTGAGAGAGTCAGTTGGTCCATTAGATGATAAAGGGGTTAAAGGAGCACTAAGAGGCGACAAGGCGATAGCGGAGAGACTGAATGAATTCTTTGCTTCGGTCTTTACTGAGGAAGATGTAGGGATGTTACCCATGACTGAAGTGGTATTTAAAGGTGCAGAAGAATTGAAGGAAATATCGATACATCGGGAAGATGTATTACAACTATTAGATAAACTGAAGAGTAGCAAATCACCTGGGCCGGATGGTATACATCCAAGGGTGTTGAAAGAACTGAAATATGAGATTGCAGACCTGCTATCAGTAATCTGTGAACTATCATTAAAATCATCTCTAATACCTGAAGATTGGAGGATCGCCAATGTAACACCAATTTTTAAAAAGGGTTCCAGGGGTGATCCGGGAAACTACAGACCGATGAGCCTGACGTCAGTACCAGGAAAAATGGTAGAAACCATCATAAAGAATAAATTACTCAGCATGTAGATAGTCACAACCTAATGGGAGACAGCCAACATGGCTTTAGACAAGGAAGATCTTGTCTTACTAATCTGTTATGTTTTTTTGAAGGAGTGAATAAACAGGTGGACAAAGGTGAGTCGGTTGATATTGTGTATCTGGACTTTCAGAAAGCCTTTGATAAGGTCCCTCATCAGAGACTTTTGGCAAAACTAAAGAGTCATGGGATAGGAGGCAGTGTACTATTGTGGATCAGGAACTGGTTAAAAGATAGAAAGCAGAGGGTAGGGCTAAATGGCCAATTTTCCCAATGGAGAAAGGTGAATAGTGGTGTACCCCAGGGATCTGTGCTGGGTCCGCTGCTTTTTGACATATTCATAAATGACCTGGAAAGTAGAATAACGAGTGAGGTTATCAAATTTGCAGATGAGACAAAACTATTTAAAGTTGTTAAAACCCAAGAGGATTGTGAAAAATTGCAAGAGGATCTTGATAAATTGGAAGACTGGGCATAAAAATGGCAGATGAAATTTAATGTGGACAAGTGCAAGGTTATGCACCTAGGGAAGAACAACCCAAACTATGGTTACACGATGCAAGGTTTCACATTAGGAACCACTACTCAGTAAAAAGATTTAGGCGTCATTGTAGATACCATGTTAAAACCCTCGGCCCAGTGTGCAACGGCGGCCAAGAGAGCAAATAGAATGCTAGGTATGATAAGGAATGGAATGGAAAATAAAACAAAAGATATATTATAATGCCTCTATATCGTTCCATGGTGAGACCGCACCTTGAATATTGTGTGCAATTCTGGTCACTGTATCTTAAAAAGGATATAGCGATTTTAGAAAAGGTTCAGAGAAGAGCCACCAAAATGGTAAAGGGGATGGAAGGATACTCCTATGAAGAAAGGCTAAAAAGGTTTGGGCTCTTTAACCTGGAAAAGAGACGGCTGAGGGGAGATATGATAGAAGTCTATAAATTAATGAACGGAGTGGAACGGGTAAACGTAGATCGATTGTTTACCGTATCAGAATATAGAAAGACTAGGGGACATGCAATGAAGCTACAGGGTAAACTATTTAAGACTAATAAAAGAAAATTATTTTTTCACTCAACGTGTAATCAAACTCTGGAATTTGTTACCAGAGGATGTAGGATAAGGCTGTTAGTGTAGCTGGTTTTAAAAAAGGTTTGGACAAGTTCCTGGAGGAAAGGTCCATAAACCATTATTAAGAAGTGACCGAAGATATCAGTGCTTGACCCAGTACAAGCATTGTGGAACTTGTGTCTCTTGGGGAAACTGCTAGGTACATATGACCTAGATTGGCCACTGTTGGAAACAGAATACTGGGCTTGATGGACCTTGGTCTGGCCCAGTATGACATATCTTATGTTCTTATGCCCTTGGCAGCCTGTTTTGGCAGGGAGGCAGGCCCAGGAAGGCCATTATTAAGGGAATGGGAATCAGTGGCTACGATGGGTTTCCCAGTTAACACACCAAGGGACAGTCTGGCCCTTTTGAAGGGATGTGTGATTTGTACCATTTAAAAGAAAGTGATTGCTATGGCTATTTGTAAGCCCAGAATGTTTTGCAAACAAGGGAGGACCAGGAAGAGCTGCGTAAGGAAAACGGGTGGTTTGAGGGCCTTTGCATCTTAAGGAAGCAGAAAGTGCTTTCCCATCTTTATCAGGGACTAAATGGGGGAGGAGGGTCAAAACTAGGATATATGCTAAAATGGGAGGAGGATCCTAGGGGTGACCTGGGAGATGGAGCGTTGGGATGAGAGAGTGCAGAGGGTGGTGAAGCTGTCGATAGCAGCTAATGTACTGGAGAATGGATATTGGCACTTACCCCGACAACCAGCCATTTTTCTGTTTCGCTAAAAGGTAGACTCGATCCCTAGCCAATATCAAGAAGTGGTGGCACGTTGTATAGTGACGACGGGGTGTGAAATAGCGGCACACTGGAACCAAACGGTTTTACTGGGCGTGGATAGTTTTAAAAAGCGCATAGCCAACTTTATATTAGGTACATAAACTAACAGCCATGAAGAAAGGAAGAGGAAACCGAGTAACAAATCAGTGGAAACGGGTATGGCAGTGGCTGGAGGGTTAGTGGGTTTGATCAGCTGAGAGTTCTTGATGTTCAGAGGGGAATGGAAATATAAAGCAAGACATTGGTTCTATTATGTATGGGGATTGAGTTGGGGGAGGTATAATAAAAGGGTTTAAGTGCAGGGATGGAGGGGGGGGGGAGGGAAGGGGTGGGAGAATAACTGCTGGAGTTTTGTTGTTTGTACAGGATTTGACCTGTTGAGTTGATGATTGTAATTTGCCTTAAAAACAAAAATGTGATAAAATGTTCAAGTGAAAAAAAAGGTGCAAAATTCTTTTGTCTTCTATGGAAGAACTAGAGACTGAAGGCACTGATACATTGTCATAGTGTAAACTGCCATTCTCAGTGCCAGTCTGGAAAGACCTCTCTAATGGTGAGAAAATGGAGAGAGGAACTAAGACATCCTGGTTTGGAACATGGAAAATTCCCACCGTATTTTACAAAGGCACTCCTGAGGAAAACAAATGGTGCAATGTGTAAACCTTTGAAATGTTCACTGCTCAGTGCTTGGTCTATACTAATCGAGTTCTGTGATAAGACTTGCTTCATGATGCTAATCCAGACTTGCTTTGAATGATAGAATAATGGTTGTTAGAGACTAATGTAGTACTGAGAAACCATCTGTGTGAATAGGACTATTGAGTACTATCATTCCCAGTTGGGCGTAGGGGGTAGGTGAGGCATATTTATTCTGGCTAAGCAACAGCATGGGTTTATTAAGTTATCCACAGACATCATTGAGGGATGTGATTGTGCTAATTTATAGGTAAAAAATCGGTTTAGTTTATAACCTGCCAGCAATGTCTATTGCTGACTCTTGAGGAAATTAGAAAGTCATGGGATTGGAGGCAGTGTAAGCGTAGTTGCTCACATGTAACAGGTGATCTCCGGGGACAGCAGGAATTGAGTCTTCACATATGGATATTGTCGGCACCGACAGGGCCCACGCGGAACGCTCCCCAGCGTCCTAGAGGAAAGCTTTTGGGAGCATCCCACTGTGCCTGTGCTGCTGTCTTTCCACCTTTCCAACTCTCCCTCTTCAGTTGGGTTTGTAGCTGAGACAAAAGGAGAGAAGGAAAGAAAAAAGGGAGCGAGAGAGACAGATACAACTCCTAGAGGAGGTGGGTGGGTTGTGAATACTCAATTCCTGCTGTTCCCGGAGATCACCTGTTACAGGTGAGCGACTACGCTATCTCTGGGAACAAGCAGGAATGTAGTCTTCACATATGGGATTCCCAAGCTTAGAGATGCCAGGGAGATGACCCCAGAAAGTAGCGAAACCCAGGCTGAGGTGGGTCATGTTTCCTCCCAAGGATCTCTGGTATCGAAACCTGGGATGGGGGGTAGGAGTTGTTCTAAGTCTGAAAGAGATGCTGGAGAACAGCCTGGCCAAACGAGGCATCCCAACGGGGGTCCTTGTCCAAGCAGTAAAATGGGCCGCAAAAGTGTGGACAGAGGACCCAAGTGGCTGCTTTGCAGATGTCGTCAATCGACACCGAGCGAGGGTTGGCCGTAGAGGCAGCTATTGCTCTCACACTGTGAGCTGTGACATGACCTTCGAGAGAGAGTCCCTTACTCTCATAGGTAAAGGATATGCAGTCTGCAATCCACTTGGAGAGTGTTCTCTTGGATACTGGTAAACCCAGGTGACTGGAATCAAAGGCAACAAAAAGCTGTGAAACCTTTCTATGCTGCCTAGTCCTCTGAAGGTAAAAGGCTAAAACCCATTTACAATCTACAGTGTGAAGATTCCTTTCTGCACTAGAGGCATGAGGCCTAGGGAAGAAGACAGGAAGGTAAACCGACTGGTTCAAATGAAAAGGCGAAACCACCTTTGACATAAAGTGAGGATGAGTCCAAAGGACTACCTTATCATGGTGGAACCTTGTGTAAGGAGGGTCAGCCACTAAAGCTTGGAGCTCACTGATGCGTCTTGTAGAAGTGAGGGCAATTAGGAAGATCACCTTCCAAGAAAGAAACTTCAGGGATGTAGTGGCTAAGGGTTCGAAGGGTGGCTTCATAAGCTGTCCAAGGACAAGATTTAAATCCCATGCCATGGGTGGTGGCTTAATGGGAGGCTTAGTTAAGAGTAGACCTCTCATAAAACGCACTACAAGCGGCTGAGAGGAGACAGTTTGTCCAGCAAAGGGCATGTGGAAAGCCGCAGTGGCACTTAGGTGGACCCTTACTGAATTAGTTTTAAGTCCAGAGGATGAAAGGTGGACGAGATACTCCAGTAACGCCTCTACCGGAACTGAAAAATGATTAAGTTCCTTTTTTGAACACCAGATAGAGAACCTTCTCCACTTAAAAGTGTAAGCATGCCTTGTGGAAGGTTTCCTGGAGGCCAAAAGGATATCTGTAACCTGTTGAGTGGTTGATATCATGTAGTTCTAAGCTCTCAACAGCCACGCTACCAGGTGCAAGGACTGAGGGTTGGGGTGCAGAAGATCTAGAGTCCCAACTCCAGAGGTATGGCTTGAGAGAGACATAGAAGCAGTGGATACCACATCTGTCGTAGCCAGCCTGGGGCTATGAGGTTCATATGGCCCCTGTCTCTCTGAAGTTTGAACAGAGTCTTGAGAATGAGGGGAATAGGCGGGTAGGCATATAGAAAGTCCTGACCCCAGTGGAAGTGGAAAGCATCCATTGCCTGACTGTTCTGAGTAGGAATTCTGAAACAGAATCGCGGAAGTTTAGCATTCTGAGGACTTGCAAATAGGTCTATATCTGGGGTTCCCCAGATTCGAAAGATTCAAGCAATTTGCTCTGAATGAAGAGACCACTCATGTGGCAGCAGCACGCGAGTGAGTTTGCCTGCTAGGAGATTCTGTTTGCCTGGGAGATACACCACTAGTAGGTGAATCTGAAAGATTCTTGCAAAGGACCATAGGTGTAGAGCTTCATTGCACAATGCCTGAGAACCTGTTCCACCCTGCTTGTTCACATAGAACATGGCTACCTGATTGTTCATCTGGACAAGAACTGTCTTGTAACGCAGATGGTCCTGGAATACTTGAAGAGCGTAGAAAATGGCTCTGAGTTCCAGTAGGTTTATATGAAGACAAACTTCCTGCTAGGTCCAGAGACCTTGAGTGGAGAGTGTCCAGATGAGCTCCCCAACCCAACTTGGATGCATCCATCGTCAAGGTAGCTTGGTGCAGTGGCTGCTGAAAAGGTGACCCTACGAGTAGGTTTTCTAGCGATTGCCACCACTGAAGGGACGAAATGAGGCATGCAGAGTTTCTGATTTTGTCCCCGAGACGACCCGACGCCTTGAGCCCATTGGGAGGCTAGGGTCCACTGGGCTGTCCGCATATGTAGGTGAGCATAGGGGACACATGTACAGTGGATGCCATATTGACCGAGCAACTGAAGCATTTCTCGAGCAGTCGGGAAAGTTTTCATAGCTGCTTGAGAAGTCAGTTGAACTATTCGAGCACAGCGGAGCTGTGGCAGGAAAGCCCTTGACTGCCGCGTGTCTAGAAGAGCCCCTATGAACTCTAGGGATTGAGAAGGGGGAAGATGGGACTTTGGGAGGTTTATGACCAATCCGAGATATTGAAGAAATTGCATTGTACAGGAAAGAGCAGAACTGGCCTCTGGAGCTGTTGATGCTCAGATCAGCCAGTTGTCTAAGTAGGGGAAGACAAATATCCCTAGAGACCTTAGAAATGCTGTTACTACTGCCATGCGTTTTGTTAAGACTCTTGGGGCAGAAGCCAAGCCTAAGGGTAGAACACTGTAATGCCTTCCCTGAAAGAGGAATCAAAGAAACCTCCTGTGTTCTGCATGAATAAGGATATGTGTATATGCGTCCTTTAGGTCTAGAGAACATAGCCAATCCTGACTCTGGATGTAAGGGAGAAGTGTTCCGAGAGAGATCATTTTGAATTTCTCTCGGAACAGATACTTGTCTAACTCCCTGAGGTCCAGTATATGCCTGTACCCTCCTGTTTTCTTTGGCATAAGGAAGTAGGGTGAGTAAAAGCCCAGGCCTTGTTGAGAAAGAGGTACCTCTTCTATCGCGCCCTGAGCAAGGAGTGAGGTAACTTCCTGATACAAGAGAGTGGTGAGGGGGGGCCGAGAACTGAACTCTCATGGAGTGGAGGGAGGGGGCATACTGTGGAAATGGAGTTTGTACCCCTCTGTCACTATGGAGAGAGTCCAATGCTCTGATGTTATCTGCTGCCACCTCTTGGCAGAGTAACACAGTCTGCCTGGAATGTTGAGTGGCTGTGGAATTTTTAGAGGTAGGATGACTAGGTTCTCTAGGAAGGAGTCAAAGACCTTGTGGAGGCTGTGCCTGCTGAGCTGGTTGAGCTCTGGGAACTTGAGCCTTTCTTTGTTTCGGCTGCTGTTGCCCCTTCTGGGAAGCATGGACTGGGCAGTGGACAGTATGAGTGTAAGAAGGATAGAATTAGTTTTTCTTGTTGAAAAAGGGTTTCTTAACTGTCTTTTTCTTAGATGGGTTGGCAGTGGTCCTTGAGAGCCTATTTAAGGTAGTGTTCTCGGACTCAAGTTGAGAAGCTTTGTCCTGCCCATCCTTGCCAAAGAGGTTTTCTCCCGTGCAAAGAATATTCCCAAGCTTATCTTGCACCCACTGCTCTAAATCAGATACTTGTAACCAAGCAATCCGACATGCACCGATGGATATAGCAGAAGTTCTGCTAATACATTTGAAACAATCAAAGGTTGCCCTGTTCCTGAACTTAGAAACATTTTGGGCATGTTTAAAAAGTGTAAGGAAATCGGCCCTCTTGTCATCAGGGAGAAGAGGAGCCATTAGTTCCAAATCTTTAGTAACCTCCCGAAGAAACATACCCATGTAGAGTATGTGTGAACTTATTCTAGCCGACAACATAGAGGCCTGAAAACATTGACAGCCAAAGGCATCAAGAGTTCTCGCCTCACCGCCTGGAGGATTAGATGAATGTGTCTTGGCACTTTTAATTCGGCGCATTGCCAATTCCACAACCATGGAATGATGTGGTAACTGCGTTTTTTGGAATCTGGGACACTGCGGTACCCGGTACATTGTATTGAGTCTTCAAGAATGTGGAGACACCGTTAAAGGTGTCTCCCACATCCTAAGCATGAGGTCATGCAAAATCCAATGTATGGGTAGGGTTGCGGCCTCTTTAGGGGCTGCTGGATACTGAAGAATTTCAAGTTCTTCAGCTCTCGGTTCCTTCTCGGATCACGGTGATCGAGAGGCCCTGAGCCACATCCCGTATAAAGTCTTGAAAAGACATGTCCTCCAGAGGAGACATCCTGCGTTGCGGGGAAGGAGAGGGATCCTCCGGAAGAACTACTCTGGTACCGATGGAGTCATCAGAAGAATTGGAATCGGAAGACTCAAAGTATCGACGGGCTGGGTGCTCCCGCACTGCCTGTTGACGGTACCGATCGAATTCGGCATTGGAATGTCTCAATACCAGACCCTCTACGCTGGACACCAATTCTAGGGCTGGCAAGGGTGGTGGTATGGAGAGCGGCGCAACGGTAGATGTAGATATGTCCGGTACCGGTATCGGTACCGATGACTGTGGAACCGATTGCAGCGGCTTTAGTGGTATGGAGGCTTCTAGCAAGGCCGCAAGACTCTGCTCAATGACTAGGATATGTTGACCATGGAGCCTGCCGATGTCTGGGTGTTGGTACCAGCAGAACGGGCCACGACCCCAGAACATTGCACCAAGAGCTCTCCGGAGGTGGATGCCTCGGGAACATCACCACGATAATGCTTTGGAGGCGAGGACCTCCCGCCGGGGTTGTTTGGCCGGTGTATTCTCCTCGAGGGCAACGCTAGAAGCATCTCGATGCTTAGAAGGAGATCTACCCTTTGAGGACCGGCCAGTCTTTGAGGAAGACCTGGGTTTGGTTACCTGAGATCCATGGGAGGAAGATGAAGCCCTGGACAACGTCGATGCAACAGACATTGCATCCGAGGCAAAAAGGGTGCCGAGTTTCTCAGCTCTATTCTGCAGACCCCTCTTAGTCATCTTTTTGCAAAGGAGACACTCCGATGGTGAATGGTCTGGGCCCAAACATTTAAGACACCAGTCATGGGTGTCTGTAGCAGAAATAATACTGCTACGTTTTGAACATTTTTTGAAACCACTAGTTGGTTTCTCCATTTTAAAGAAAAACAGGGCCTATGGCCCAAAATGGCGCCAAGGCACCAAGAGGGGAAAGACCCTCAAGAGAAAAGCTTTTTTTTTTTTTAAAGAAAGAAAGAAGACTACACCGATGGTACCGGTGTCAGCGTTGACGGGAAGGCAGACGCGAGCACAAAAAAACATTTTCTGCGGTGACAGGAATTGCAGCTTGTTGGCTCCGCAGAAAACGAAAAACTGAAGAGGGAGAGTTGGAAAGGCAGGAAGGCAGCAGCGCAGGTGCAGTGGGATGCTCCCAAAAGCTTTCCTATAGGACGCTGGGGAGCATTCCCGCACAGGCTCCGTCGGTGCCGACGATACCCATATGTGAAGACTACATTCCTGCTTGTTCTTGGAGATCTATTGTGGATCCAGGAACTGGTTAAAAGATAGAAAGCAGAAGGTAGGGCTCAATGGTGAATAGTGGAGTTCCCCAGGGCCTGCTGCTTTTTAACATATTCATAAATGACCTGAAATGGGAATAACGAGCGAGATGATCAAATTTGCAAATGACACAAAATTATTCAAAGTTGTTAAATCTTAAGAGGATTGTTAAAAATTGCAAGAAGACTTTGAGAAATTGGGAGACCGGGCGTCCAAATGGCAGATGAAATCTAATGTGGACATGTGTAAAGTTGGGCACTTAGGGAAGGACATCTCAAACTACGGTTACACCATGCAGGGTTCCACTTGAGCAGGGCCACTCCAAGGGTTTCTGCCACCTCAGACAGAACCTCCGGCCGTGCTGCCCCCCTCCCACACCAAGCTGAGCCACCAGTTCCATCAACGGGGTCAGGGAGAGGATGGGACAGCTCGGCACGGTGACTGGCCATGTGCTTCAGTACGCATGGCCTGCCGCTTCTGACCTGCCTGTCGGAGCAGGATCAGAAGTGACAGGCCATACATGCCAAAGCACATGGCCTACCATGGGCACTGTGCCATGTCTCCCCCACCCCATCCACAGAGGTCTGCAACCCTAAGTTGGAGAGGAGTCCAAAGGAGGCCCAAGTCCTTGTGGTAGAGGAACCAAAGATGCTAAGGTGCAAGGGAAGAGAGCCAAACCCTCTGTGTGTGGAGAACCCCCTCTACTGTCTGAGAATTTTCATACTGTGCTCCGGGCTTTAGTATTACCTTCATTTGATTACTGTAATATTCTCTATCAGGATTTAGCTGCTCATAAGTTACAGCCCTGTAGCTACCTGAAACCAATGCTTCAAGGCTAATATGTAGCCGCCTCAAACAGCACATATAACACCCCTATTAAACCAGCTTCATTGGCTTCCTGTGGGCTTTAGGGTTAGATATAAAGTTTTGATGGTATATTTCAGATTGCCTGTAATGCTATGCCTGCAGCTTGAAGCCAGAAATTGCAGAAAGTCCCTCATGCGCTAGTTTACAGGACATTTAGATTCTTCCTGCTGTAGGCGTATAGGAAAATCGGTACAGTTATCTGAGGGCATTTTCTTTATATGCCCCTGGATGGTGGCATTCCTCATCACATGTGCTGAGAATGGTTAGGGATTCGCAGGATTTTAAGAAAAGGTTAAAAATACATCTGTTTATTGAGCATTATGGTGCAGAGTAGGGTTTCTTTGGCTTATGTGTAGGGCTTGTTTTAATTTTGCATTGTCTCTTTTGTGATCTTTGTGAGGCCAATATTCAGCAGTTGGCTTTCACTGCTTTAATTAAAACCTTGATATTCAATGCTTTGAGTATTGGACTTGGCCATATAGCGCTGTATCTAACTGGGTCAAAGTGAAGTTCAGCCACTGCCTGGTTAACTACAGCGACTAATGTTAGGACAGATGCCCCGTTAGCTTCACAGCTACTCCCAGGAACGCTCAAAAGCTAAGCGGTTAGCATCGAGGCATCTAATAGTGTTGGAGAGAGAGAGATTCAGTGGAACAAACTGGCTAACCATGTTAATCCCGTTAACCCTTTTTAGTATGAATGGTTTTATATACCACTTCAACCTATTGTGATAAAGTGGCATAAAATGTTGTTGACAGAAATGTGACTGCAGAAAAAGACCATATGGCCTAGCTAGTCTACCCTTCCATATCAACTACACTAGTCCCCATTTTTTCCTTTAGAGATCCCCTGTGTTTGTCCCATGCTTTCCTGAATACAGATATTGTCCTCATCTCTACCACCTCCACTGGGAGACTACTCCACACATCTACCACTCATGCCCAGAGATAATTAAACATCTCTATCATATCTCCTCTATCCCACCTTTCCTCTGAAGTATACACATAAAGATCTTTCTTTCCCCAATTTTTTGGAAGGAGAAGATTTGTTTGGAAGGGTAATGGATGAAATGGGATTGAAGAGACTCCAGGTATGAGCTAATGGGGGAAGGGGTAGGGAGTCCATGGACTCAAAAATTGGGACCTGAGATGGAGAGATGGGGGGAAAAGCTGAGCATAGACATTTCATTTTTTTTTTCAAAAAAAGCTTTGGAAAGTGGGTCCAGGTTGGGCAGGGAAGAGGGGGGTAAAGGACATGCTAACTGGGAGAAGACAGAATAAAGAGTCCTAGGGTGATAAGCGGAGGAGGTGATGAGATGGTAGTGGTCCTTTTTTGCAGAGATTATTGCAGTCCTGTAGAGATGATGGTGCTGAAAGACAGACAGTGAGTCAGCAGAACGGAGTTTACACCAGCGGCTCTCGGTGTGATGCAGGTGTGAACGGGAGTATATAGTCCAGAATGATACCAAGGATTGTGGCGCTTTACGGAGAGCCGCTTAAGGTGGAGAGGAGCTACTTGATCCAAGGCTAGCTGGAGCTTTGAGTGCCATGAGCATACATTGTCATCCATGGGTAGGGAATTAAAATCAGCAGGAAGGGGGGGAAGAGGTGATGCGGTGAGCTCGGCGGACGTACTCTGCTTGAGCTCCGGTCTCTCCTGACCTGAATCGGGCTATTAATGCCGGTCTGAGAGCTGCAGTACAGCTAAAATATTAAGTGCCGAGAGCGGAAAGACACCCGAAGCCATCTCAGTGACTGGTGTGGCGCTGCGGGGATGGCAGCAACAGTTAAAGCTGCGAGGAAAGAGAAGGAGCGCGGAACCCCGATCCCTAAAATGGCGGATGCAGTGAGCAGACCGAAGTCACCGACCTCTCCAGCCTTTTTAGCAGAGATTTCTGCGGCGGTGGCGGATGCTCTGGCGGTGCAATTCACGGCTCTGAACGATAAAATGGACCATCTCCACACTGCCTTCGGGGCATTGGGCAGCCGCCTGCACGACGCTGAAACCCGCATTGGGGCGACTGAGGACAGCCTTACTTCTCTGACCCGCAAATTGACGGCGATGAAATCCCAACTTCAGTTACAGGATGCCAAAATCGACGATTTGGAAAATCGATCGCGCGCCGTAATAATTTGAGACTGATGGGAATCCCCGACTCGATCGCCGATAGAGAATTAAAGACTTACTTGGAGACTTTACTTCCCCAGCTTTTTGAGGACCTCGAAGATGGCGGCAAACTGCTGATAGAACGAGCGCACCGCGTGGGTGGCCGGCAATCCCGAGACCACCGACCGCGGGTAGTGCTGGCTAAATTTCTACACTTCCCGCAAAAAGAGGCTATTCTGCGAGCTGCAAGGCAGAAGGGCGAGCTGGTGCATGCTAATTTGAAACTGCGAGTGGCCCAGGATTATTCTGCTGCCCTAAGTCAGCGGCGCAGAGCTTATGCTCCTCTCTGCCAGCGTCTGCTTGAAGCGAAGATTAAATTCTCGGTGCAGTACCCCTCTAGACTGCATGTTTTTCACGAGGGCGCCCACCAGACTTTCGACTCAGCGGTGGAGGCCCGACCCTACATCGACCAGCTTGTGGGAGAGGAGCAACCATCACCGTCCCCTACACGGTAGCTGTGAGGCACCTGGAATGTTTCCCCGGAGTGGGGGTGTTGGTGCGGTCTTTGGCTCTAGCTGACTGAATGGACTCGAGCCGGGAGGGGGTGGGTTAGGGCAGTTTCTACTAGGCCTCGGGGGGGGGGGGTTTTGTCCCTCGCTGGCGGTTTCGAGCGTGTGTGCCAGACCCACACAGTAGGCCTTGTGGAGGGGTGTGTGTGGTATGTCAGCTGGTCCGCACGTGGTGGAGCTCCGGCTGGAGTGTGCCCTACACCTCCCGGCGCTGTTTTTCCCTGGAGCTGAGTTTGATAAGGATCGAGTGCGATATGGGGGGAGGGGGCTGCGGGTGAGAGGGTGTATGTGTGTGCTTGGAGTGTGTTATTGTGTGGATTTTTTGAGTGGGGGGTTATTGTTTTTTTTCGCTAGGGAAAGGGGGTTTTGTGTGATGGGAAGGATTTGTTAGGGGTTACGGGGGGTTCTTTTTGTTGGCTTGAGGTATTGAGCTAGTTCTGTTGATTGTGCCTTTCCCCCCCTCCCCCCTTTTTTCGGGTGCCCTGAGGCAGTTACGAGCTGTTCTTGGGGGATAATGTTCATAGCCCTTTTTTGCGGGTAACTGGCTCTGGATGCGCTGGCTTGGATGCGCTGCCGCGCGCCAGCTGGGGTGGTCCCGCTGCGATGTGGGACAAGTCCTTCTCCCTATGGTGACCTGTAGAGGGCTGGGCCGGTAGGAGATTGGATCCGGGGTCTGGGGTTAGTCGACCCTCGGGCTTGAATGCCGGTAGGAGTGGGGGGGGGGGAGCTTCTCTAAGTGGTTGGGGCTGCTGTAGGGCATGATTGGGGCTAACTCCCTTTAGGAGGTACTTGGCCTTTCTTTAATATGTTTTACTGAAGTTTAGCGCTGTTTCTCCACCCTTATCTGCTGTAGAGTACTGTAGAGCTGAGGTGGACATCTGTATTCATTCTGTGTGTGTGATAGACACCTTTGTTTAAGGCTTCTAGTAGCATGATGTCACTATGTCTAGAAAAATTTGATTTGTTTTTTCTGTTGGAGGGGATTATGTCTATCCCTTTTTGTAATACTATTGTACTGGAAATGGCACTGTTTATGGGGGCAACTGCAGTATGGAGGGCAGGCATGTGGTAGAGGGTGTCTCTATAATTTCATAGGGGGGAGAGACCGGTCGCGTTGCAGCTTGTCTCTACCTAATAGAGGTGGAGCTGTATCGCTATATGGAGGGGGTGGGGAGAGGGGGGGGAGGGGGAGTGGGAGGGAAGGTGGGAAGGGGGGAGGGTGTTGGTCGCGTCCAACCGGGAGACCCCTGGTATAGTGGAATCCCACTACATGGTGGTAAGGAGGAATTTCAGGCTGGGGGAATTCCTTCTGGGATATGGTTGACTAAATTCCTGCGTTATTGGGGTGATATTATCCCAGACTGAAGATAATTTCATGGAACGTTTGTGGACTAGGGAGCCCGATCAAGCGAACAAAAGTTTTACAGGCTTTAGCGCGGCAAAAAGCTGATATTGCCTTACTTCAAGAGACCCACCAGACAGCTGAAGAGCATGCCAAATTATGTAGAACCTGGGTGGGGCAGGTTTGGGGGGCGCCTGCGGTGAATAAGAAAGGGGGGTGGCCCTATTGATACACAAGAGTATACGCTTTAGGGCTGAGAAGGAAATAATTGATCCAGGGGGGAGATTTCTCCTGTTGCAGGGCAGCTTGGAGGGCCGCTCTGTCCTCTTGGGCAATATTTATAGCCCTAATGTGTTGGACAATGCGTTTTATGCCAGACTGGCCTCCCAGGTGGAACAGCTTCCAGAGTCCCCGTTGATTTTGGGGGGGGATCTCAATGGAGTGATGGACGTGGAGCTGGACATGTCTCAGGGGGTGGGGGCTAGGGAACGGGCCCAGACAGCCCGTGCTTTACGTGGACTCCGAACGCAGCTGGGGCTGGTGGACCCGTGGAGACTTTTACATCCCACTGAAAAAGATTATACGCACCACTCTCGAGCACATAGTTCCAGTGCCCGCATTGATTACTTGTTGATTTCGCAAGGTTTGTTTGCTTTGGTGGATGACGCGCAGATCGGTCCCGCGGAAATATCTGACCATGCCTTGGTCTGGCTGCAACTTCGCTGGGGCGCTGCCCGTGCTGCGACGAGAATGTGGAGGTTTCCCCTGGAACTCTATAGGGACTTCCAGTTTCGACGGTTTCTGCAGCAGCGTTGGAGTGAGTTTGAGGCGGATCATAGTGGGCATCGAGGGGACCCAGAGCTGATTTGGGAGACAGCAAAAGTTGTCTTGCGCGGGGATATTATTGGATTCTTGGCGAGAAAGCGTCGACTCATGGCGGAACGTATTATTCGCTTGGAACGCTTAGTTACTCAACAGCGGCGGCGATGGGCGGCTAATCCGAGTGTGTCTTTGAAAAAGCAGGTTTGGGAGACGCAGACAACTCTGAATGAACTTCTACATCAGAGAGCCAAAAAATCAGTTCAGTATTATCGCTTTCAGCTTTATTGTCATGGTGATAAGCCTGGGAGGTTATTGGCTCGCTGCCTGCGGGGCTCTCGGACCTCTCGGCTGGTGCATGCGCTTCGGGATGAGCAGGGGATCCTTCATAAGGAGAACCCGGAGATAGCTCGGGTGTTTCGTTCATTCTTTCAGAGACTTTATGCAGCAGAACCGAGCTCCCATGTGCAGATGTCCACATACTTGGAGGGCTTGAGCCTGCCTCAATTGACCGTTCCGCAACGGGAGGCACTGGATCGGCCGATATTGGTACAGGAGGTGCAAACTGTTATTGCTAAAGCGAGCTGTTATAAAACTCCGGGTGCAGACGGGTTAGGGGCGGAATTCTACAAGATTCTGGGCGAGTTGGTCTCACCGTTGCTGACGGACGTTCACAATCGGAGATCAGAACAGGGGACTTTTCATTGGGGACGTAATTTGGCTCATGTGATACTCATTCCTAAACCTGGGAAAGATTTGCTGTGTGCGGAATCTTACCGCCCTATTTTCTCTCCTCAATTTCGATTTGAAAATACTTGCGAAGATCCTTGCGGACCGCTTGGCGAGTGTATTGGGGCATTTGGTCCATGACTCCCAGGTAGGCTTTGTGAGGGGGCGGTATGCTGTCCGCAATCTTCGGAAGATCTTGGCCTCCTTGGAGTGGGTGCAGAGCAGTCGTCTCCCCTCGTTGTTAATCAGCTTCGATGCAGAGAAAGCCTTTGACAGGTGGATTGGCAATTTATTTATTTTATTTATTTAACAGTATTTCTAAACCGCCTTATCTTAATAATCAAGGTGATATCACAGCAAGCAATATCTCTGGCGCTTGTTGCCTTGCTATGGGCTTGGGAGTTCCTTTTGTGCTATGGTTCGTAGTCTCTACTTTGAACCGATGGCGGTGATTTGTTGTAATGGAGTGCTTTCGGAGACTTTCCCCTTACATCGGGGGACTAGGCAGGGCTGCCCCCTTTCTCCCCTACTGTTTGTCCTCTCCTTGGACCCGTTCATACGGCGGGTGGAGTTGTCCCGGGACATAAAGGGGGTGCAGATTCGCTCTATGACCTTCAAGATCTCGGCCTTTGCCGACGATCTCCTTGTGCATCTGCTCAGACCGCAGGAATCGCTTTCCCGGCTGCTGCAGGAGTTTGCGACGTTTGGCCAGCTTGCCGGGTTAAAAATTAATCAGACCAAGTCTGAGGCCCTAGACGTTTTGGGTGGGGTGGGGTGCGGGATGCTTGACGGGGTGCCTTTCCCCTCCGCTGGGCGGTTCACCATTTTAAATATCTTGGCGTCCTGCTGACTGGTCAGCCCTCTCAGCTGTATGGTTGTAATTTCGACAGAATTCTGTGGAGTCTGCAGGACCAGTTGCACGCTTGGCGACCGCTCCCGTTGTCCTTGTCTGGGAGAATTGCAGCGATTAAATTAGTCGTTTTACCACGGCTTCTTTATTGGTTGCAGACGCTGCCTGTATGGTTGTTGCGGAAGGACTTAAAGAGGATAGAGGGGCTTTTCCGGGGGTTTTTATGGGGCGGAGCCCGAGCGCGTGTTTCATACTCTCGCATGGTGGGGAACTGGCGGCAAGGGGGGTTAGGCCTACCGGATTTAGGTGCCTATGCTTTGGCTTGTCAGGCGCGGCATTTGGGAGACTGGCTGGGGGGGACGGCGGTATACACTCCGTTGGTCTTGGAAGAGGCCTTCGCTGCCCCAGTGTCGTTGCTTGCCCTCTTACATCTGGATACTCGATTGTTCCCCGATAGATTGGTTGAGAGTGTCCTTATTGACTCGGTGCGTCGAACTTGGCGGCAACTCAATGGATATTGGGGAACGAATTGGAGAGTCTCGAGTTGGTTGCCGATTCAGGGGAATGTCCTTTTTGCTCCAGGACTGGATCATGCGATTTTTCGCGATTGGGCACGCAAGGGTCTCACTAATCTTGGACATATGGTGGATCCCTCGGGGCTCTGTAAGAAGTTTTTGCCCTTATGTGTTGAATATGACCTGGGGCCTCGACACTGTTTTGCATATCTGCAGATTGTGCATTATATTGCCTCTCTACCGGCAGCGGAATTACAGGCTGACCGCTCGGCGCAGATCCTTTCCTTTTTTGATATAGCTGGGGAGTCACCGCCGTCCATAAGGTTGTTGAAGTCTCGTTTGACCCCCTATAGGTCTTTTCCAGATTATCGCCCCGTGGAGTTAGCGTGGGCCGCGGAGCTGGGGCGGGAGATTGCACCAGGGACGCTTTTGAAAGCTCTGCAGCGGGTGGGAGAATTGGCGGTAGGGACCCGTTGGAGAGAGATGCAATATAAATCGCTTACTAGAGTACACTTCTCCCCTCGTCGGGCATTTCGCTCCCAGCTCACACAGGATGGACGGTGCCCGCGGTGTTTGGCGCCACTGGCGAACTTGTTCCACATGTGGTGGGGCTGTAGACTTCTCCGCCCTTATTGGGCTAGAATTGGTTCCTTCCTGGAGAGGCTTTTGAGACAACGGGTGTGTTTCGATGCCTCTTTAGTGCTCCTTGATCAGTTGCACCTTCTACAGCCTAAAGGTAAATGGGAGAGATTACTAGTGCGTAAAGCCTGTCTGGTGGGCAAAGGCCCCATATTGCATAACTGGCGAGATGGGGCGCCGCCCTCTTTCTGGGAATGGCGTAATGCCTTTCACCAGCTGATGCTGTTGGAGGCTCGATACGCCCGAGGTAATGTCAAACGCTGGCCATTTTTTCAATTGCTTTGGGATCCCTATCTCCAGAATTTAAGTTTTCGTAGTAGGAATGACGTCTTACAGTTGGGTTCCTAGGCTGATCCGTGTGTTACGGGACTCAGCCTCGGAATGATGCAGGGGGGTCTCCTGGATTGGATGCGACGTTTGGGGGGGGGTTGGGGGGGTTGTCCTTGGAAAACACACCTGTTTGTCTTGCTTATTCTCCTGGACGGGGATCAGAATCCACCCCTCCTGGAGCTTGTTTGCTGTTTTTCCTGTTGTTCTTACATGGTGTTAATAAATAAAGTTTTGAAAAAAAAAAATCAGCAGGAAGGAGTGTATCAGAAGAGGGAAATGTTGTGAGGGCCTCAGGAGTGAGTTTCCGGGTCCAGATGGTTATGGGGTTAGGTGGAGGGCGAAATAGATCATGGGGCACAGTGAGTTCATGTTCTGTCACCGCTTTAGAGGATTCTTATCTTGATCTAATAAAAGGGATGAGGGTCTGCACAGAGAATCAGATTTCTCCAGGCCTGACACTGCCACTGCTTACTGTGACTGCTCCATGCAGAGGGTCAGTAGCTGAGTCCCCCGGCTCCAGCCTCCGCTAACAGAGTCCTTGCCTGGGCTGAAGCTGGTAGGAGACACTGGCTGTTCCTCTCTCTGCCCCTTATTTCCATATGTCATAGTGTCACAAGGTGATATGGCCAGCAGGGCAGCTTGTGCCCATTTCTTGGTACTGCTCAGTAAGATGTTCACCCCTGGTTCTAAGTTCTGAGGTCCTGCTGCTTTTCTGTCTTTCTAGGTCTTGTGATTATCCAAGCGCAGAGTTCTAATTCTCCTCCTCCTCCTCCTCCTCCTCCTCCTCGCTGGGTGAATGGGCTTCTGAGTGGCTCTGTCCTTCTTCCTGTTGACAAGACCCCAGAGCAGCATATACAAGACATAGAATGGTTCTTTGGTGCTGTACAACGTTTATCCATTGGACGATTTAAAAATGGAACGTTTGAGGAATTCCGTTATACTGACAGATTTCACCACAGAGTGAAGATGTTTAATGAGACAACGCTGAGAGTTGATGGACTGCAGATGGAGGACGCTGGGACCTTTCAAGCTCTAATTAGATTTACAACAGGATATTTAGTGACACAAGACTTTCACCTCTCTGTGTACGGTAAGTGCTATTAATACAAATATAATGTTTTATCCTTATCAAACTCACAACCCATAATCCCAAATAATCTTGTGTCCTGAGGAGAACAAACCGGTTGCTTGGTTGAGATACTTTGCACAGTGAAGGAGAGATGCGCTTTCCGATGGTGCCACGTTCCCCCTTGGGTCAGACATCCAGAGACAGGAGCGAGGGTCTGCTGCAACTACAGGGATTTGCTCATGCAGATAAATGTCGTTCCTTCCCCTTCTCTCCCTTTCATACTTGCCACATACAAGCTGAGCAGCAAACGTATGTCACAAAGTCATGAGCCTCTGAGAGTGGCTGTGTGGCAGTTGTTAAATTTGTCTGTTAGTTTGAATGAAATGAGACCTGTAAATCCAATCATATCACTATTGTAAAAGCAGCTAAGGATGTGAATATATTTTTTAATTCAAGGTCACTATAAACAAGATTACAATTGTACTGAAAATCTGAGGCATTAAAATCCATAAACCACCCCATCTCCCACCCCCCCCCCCCCCCCCCACCCTGGACCAGTTGAGCCACGAGCCAGACTTTATGTTGCCTACGGCGGCAGCTGCAGGGGGTTGGCAGAGAGCAGCTGGAGTCAGTGTAAACGGATAAACTCGTAGAACCGTCAGCAGCTGCTCTTATTTGCAGGGAGGGCGGGACGTTTCCAAAGAAGCCATTTACTCGGGTAAAAGGCTTTTAGAGATTGCTCTCATTTATTATATATTTATGAAACAAAGGTTCAGATTTAAAAATATAGGGGGACACACTGACAGCGATTAATGCGCTTAGCAGACCTGCTGATCGTGTTAATTGCCCTGAGCGGCATATTCATCAGTATATAGCCAGCTTGTGCTACTGAATATTTATTTATTTATTTAACATTTCTTATATACCGCACTATTAACATCAGCGCGGTTTACATAGAACAGAGCATATACATACAGGGTAACTGTAGTGCATTTTACAAGTAACAGGGGTTTAAGAACTTGGAAGAAACAGGGTAAACTATTTACAGTTATTTATCCCCCTCTAATACCACCGATGCCCTAAAGTAATTTAGTCTTCACATATGGGTATCGTCGGTACCAACGGAGCTTGCGCGGGAACACTTCCCAGTGTCCAATAGGAAAGCTTTTGGGAGCATCCCACAGCGCCTGCGTGCTGCCTTCCCGCCTTTCCCAACTGTCCCTCTCCAGTTGAGTTTAAAGCTGAGACAAAGAGAGAGAGATAGAGAAATACATCTCCTAGGGGAGGTGGGTAGGTTGTGAAGACTAAATTCCTGCTGTTCCCAGAGATCACCTGTTACAGGTGAGTAACTATGTTATCTCCAGGAACAAGCAGGAATGTAGTCTTCACATATGGGGACTCCCTAGCTGCAGATGCCAGGGAGAAGACCCCAGAGGTTATGTGCTCTTGTGAAAGGGTTCCACTTCCCCCCCCCCATGGATCTCTGGCATCCTACCAGGGATGGTGGGTAGGAGTTGATTAAGTATGGAACAGGTGTTGAAGAACAGCCTGATCAAACAAGGCATCCCGGCGGGCGTCCTTGTCTAAGCAGTAATGGGCTGTGAAGGTATGTACCGAAGCCCAAGTAGCTGCTCGACAGATGTTGTCGATAGACACAGAGTGAAGATGAGCCATGGAGGTTGCCATGGCTCTCACATTGTGAGCTGTGACATGGCCTTGAAGAGGAAGGTTTTTACTCTCATAGGCAAAAGATATTCACTGTGCAATCCAGCTGGACAGTGTCCTTTTGGAGACTGGAAGTCCCAAATGACTAGGATCAAAAGCAACAAAGATTTGAGAGGACTTCCTATGTTGCTGTGTCCTTTGTAAGTAAAAGGGGGTCCACAAAGAAACAGCGCTAGCCACTCAAACGAGCAGAAACAAAAACAGGAAGCGGCAGATTCAACACCCAATAAATTTATTATAACCAAATAAGTGGCCTAAGCCCAACACAGGCCGTGTTTCGTATACAACTTCCTCAGGGGCTATCAGGACACACTAAAAAATAAATTATAAAACCATATTAGTATGAACAAACAATAAATATATCAAAAAAGAAGGGTTAAAAAAACATAAAAAATAGAAAATTATAGCACGAATATACAATATTCATAAAATAAAGGCGAATTGGACTACATCAAATGACTTGCTAAGAAAACTCATCAATAATAATCAATTAAAATCATAGAAAACCATATACAGTCACTGAAAATAAACCCTAATCTATTCAATAAACTGTACTATGGATCTAATGACATATAAGTCTATACAATAAACTGTTCTATAGATCTGATGACATATAAATATGTATACATACATATGTAAAAATACATAAATAGAATGATTAAATAAATAAATAATTAAAAATGCTAAATGGAATCCAATAAAAAATTAAAAAGTTACAAAATTAAAGAATTACCAGGCAATTTGTAATCATACAAACATATACAACAGAAAATATAAAAAAGTGCCATATACAAACATTTAAAATTGAATCCTCACATATTAAATAAATTATGCTATAAGTCAGTTAACATATAAATATGTATACATACATATACCTTAAGTATATAAATAAAAAATTATCAAATAAATAAATAACTAAAAATACTGAGAGGAATACAAAAAATAAAATCAAACATTTATAATTGTACATGAATATGCCAAAAGTAAAAAACAACTATGTACAATCAAAGATGAGAAGGGATGAGGAGACTAGAGGAGTAGGTCTAATTGAATAACAATTATGTTAATACTAAAAAACTATATGTAAAATTGAACATTACCTGTGGGTGTGATGTGCATAGACTACACCAGGCTCAAAAAGAGACAATGGAGGTCGCCACTAACAGAAAAACTTCTGAAGATTAAAAATAATAGCGAAAAACCTACGCCAAAATAGACAATAAAAGAATAAAATCATATACGGATATTGCACTCTACCTTAAAATAATAATAACAGTTAAAAAAATATAAATATAAATAAACAATAAATAAAGTGTATAAAAGATAAAAATATACTACTATATACTGGGGAATAGAGAGTGTTGGATACTACCCCCATAAAAATATGAATATATTTCTAATTGTAAAAAAAATATATATATACCCCCATTCAAAATGCATGGTCATACACATAAGTCAATGGTAGAATAATAAATCAGATAAAAAATGTGTAGGTAATACAAGCTAAAAAGAAAAAAGAAAAAAAGAGGAAGACAAAAAAAAAGGGGAGAGGGGGGGAAAGGAAAGAAAGGGAGGGGGAGGAAGAGAAAAGGGGAAGGGTGAAGAAGGGGGGATGGAGGGAAAAGGAGAGGGTGGCAGGGAAGGGGAAAGGACCTCCATTGTCTCTTTTTGAGCCTGGTGTAGTCTATGCACATCACACCCACAGGTAATGTTCAATTTTACATATAGTTTTTTAGTATTAACATAATTGTTATTCAATTAGACCTACTCCTCTAGTCTCCTCATCCCTTCTCATCTTTGATTGTACATAGTTGTTTTTTACTTTTGGTATATTCATGTACAATTATAAATGTTTGATTTTATTTTTTGTATTCCTCTCAGTATTTTTAGTTATTTATTTATTTGATAATTTTTTATTTATATACTTAAGGTATATGTATGTATACATATTTATATGTTAACTGACTTATAGCATAATTTATTTAATATGTGAGGATTCAATTTTAAATGTTTGTATATGGCACTTTTTTTATATTTTCTGTTGTATATGTTTGTATGATTACAAATTGCCTGGTAATTCTTTAATTTTGTAACTTTTTAATTTTTTATTGGATTCCATTTAGCATTTTTAATTATTTATTTATTTAATCATTCTATTTATGTATTTTTACATATGTATGTATACATATTTATATGTCATCAGATCTATAGAACAGTTTATTGTATAGACTTATATGTCATTAGATCCATAGTACAGTTTATTGAATAGATTAGGGTTTATTTTCAGTGACTGTATATGGTTTTCTATGATTTTAATTGATTATTATTGATGAGTTTTCTTAGCAAGTCATTTGATGTAGTCCAATTCGCCTTTATTTTATGAATATTGTATATTCGTGCTATAATTTTCTATTTTTTATGTTTTTTTAACCCTTCTTTTTTGATATATTTATTGTTTGTTCATACTAATATGGTTTTATAATTTATTTTTTAGTGTGTCCTGATAGCCCCTGAGGAAGTTGTATACGAAACACGGCCTGTGTTGGGCTTAGGCCACTTATTTGGTTATAATAAATTTATTGGGTGTTGAATCTGCCGCTTCCTGTTTTTGTTTCTCTTTGTAAGTAAAAGGCCAGAGCCCTTTTACAATCCAAAGTATGAAGATTCCTTTTTGCATTTGAGGCGTGAGGCCTTGAGAAGAATACAGGAAGGTAAACTGCTTGGTTTAAATGAAAAGGTGGCACCACCTTTGGCATAAAGTGTGGATGAGTCCTAAGGGCTACCTTATCATGATGGAACCTTGTATAAGGAGGATCAGCCACCAACGCTTGCAATTCACTGATGCGACGTGCTGATGTGATTGCAATAAGAAAGATAACCTTCCAGGAAAGGAATTTCAAAGAGGTAGTGGCTAATGGCTCAAAGGGCGGTTTCATGAGCTGCCCAAGAACCAGATTTAAGTCCCATACTACCGGTGGTGGCTTAATGGGAGGCTTAGTTAAAAGAAGGCCTCTCATAAATCTCTCTATGAGAGGATGAGAGGAAACAGGTTGTCCATTTAGAGGCTTGAAAGAAGCTGCAATAGCACTCAAATGATGGAATGAGAATTATTATTTTAGAGGATTGTACTGTGAGATTGTACTGTTTTGTTCTATTTAGGAAAGTTTAGATGATGATTGTTTCAATGCACAGCAGTTTAAGATATGTGATTATATAAACTGTCAAGAAGTACTAGTATTAGAGGTTAATAAAATGGAAAGGAAAAGATGCATATTTCCAAGAGACCTGAATTGGCCACTATGGGAGACAGGATGCTGGACTCGATGGATCACTGAACCAGAGAAGAGCAGGTATTTGTAGACTGTCTATAAGCACTTGCTTGACTTTTTTATTATATGTTATTAACAGCTCTTCTATATCTTATATCTCTTCATGTATTTCATTGATAACTTCTTTTATATTACTTGTAATTATCATTTAATAATGTATGTGCATTGTCTTCTCTTGATGTGTATCTGCATTTGTCTTTGTTTTATTTTAGTATATTTGTTTTTGGTTTTTAACTGAGGTCCTGAGCCCCTGATGAAGGCCTAGAGCTGAAGCGCGTGTAAGGACAGACACCTCAGTAGACACTTCAATAAAGATGTTTCTACACATCTTCCACGGTGTCCTGTGATACCTGCTCTTCTCTGGTTCTGTGGTTGTGCGGGTTGCTGTATTTTTTGTGGTTGCTCGATGGACCACTGGTCTGACCCAGCACGGCTCATCTTTATATATGCTGACAACATTCTAGTGCTTACTTTCACAGACTGCTGCACTCCTGAATTGTCGACCATCGATACTGTAGTTGTAGAGAACGTTTCGATCTGGCTCCAAGCAAATTGCCTGAAATTTAAATCCTGGAAAAACCACCGCCATCACCGGTCATCTTCCCTGTCCCACAGTTACATCAACCTTGGCAGGTGCTCTGATTACACTTACCGGTCACACGTGGATTCAGAACTTTCATTCCACTGTCACATCTCTGCTTTAACAAAGTTCACTTTTCTAGTCCTCTGTCAGTTCCGTGCTGTTTCGTTCATTCCTAGACTCCTCTGCTCAGAATACCCTGATCCACGCACTAGTCGCCTCTCAGCTTGACTACTGCAACACCATTTACTCTGGAATTTCTGCTGCTGAAATGAGAAGGCTGCAGACACTACAAAATACCACCAGTCGTCTTTTGGAACATGGCAGTAAATATGACCGTGTCTCTCCAGTATTCATTCAATCTCATTGGGTTCCTCTCCCTCAAAGGATTCATTTTAAGATGTTAGCTTTGTGTGCAAGAACCTTCTCTAATAACTCGCCCCCTTATCTAACATCTCTCCTCATCCCCTATGTACCTACTCTGCGTTGCGCTTGGCTCAAGAGGACCGTCTTTGTATCCCTCCAGTGATTTCAACTAGACTGGAATCTATATTTATTTAATTTAACAGGTGTTTTTATTATTTAGTCAAAGCGGTTTACATTGTAACTTAAACATGGTAATGTGCACTAAACAGAGACATCAAACTTGGATTCTTCTGAAGCAGTGGAGGGTTAAGTGACTTGCCCAAGGTCACAAGGCCTGCTGGTGCTATATGTGTCCTGGCTTTCTTCTTCACTGCACCTCCCCTCTGGCATGCTGTTCCTTCATATGTACAGAGTTCTCCTACCAAATCATTCGCACCCACCTGAAATCCCACCTTTTCCAAACCACGTTCGGAGGGCAGGGTTGAGATCAGCCAACAAAACCCTGTGCCTGCTTCCTATCCTTAATGCTGCGTCCTTCCTCCTTTCACTCTCTAACTCTATTTCATTTCATTTCATAAACCGGCTTGTTGGTATCTAAAGGCAGTATACTAAACCTCAGAGATAAGATCCTTTGTTTTTATTAAATTATGACACTCATGTTCTATAGTTTAGTAAATCGCAAGAAGTTTATTCCAATGCTAAATGCAGCTTCCAGTGACATTTTACCCCAGTTTGGTACATAGGACCCCCAAAGCAGTTTTGTTTTTTCTTTTTAACTTTTCTCTCCCGTATTTCATCTGGAGCCTGATAAAAGAAACTTGGGATTATCTAAAATAATAGGAAAATAATTAAAGATGTTCTTTATTTTTTTTATTTCTTTGCAGGTCTGTATTTTGCTAGTATTTGGTTCCCTGGGCCTTACAGCACTGTCCTTGATATGTTTTCCAGTCTGTATTGTATCTTGTTTTGCTCATCAGTATATAGCAATTTTTTAAATTATTTTCTTATGTTGCATTGTCTCTCACCTAAAGTATATTTGGAAAAGTGAATGTGTACCAAATATGATAGATAAATATGACCTGTATTTTCTGTCAGGGGTACCCCAGTTTCTCATGTGCAAGAGCGATACATGGAGAACCACTAAATCTGTGCCTTTCTCTGACTTTTTCCATCTGTCCCTTCATCTGGGGGTGGGGGATCTGGTCTGCAGGACATGTCACATCTAAACTACATTTAGTACCTATGCAGTGCTTTGGGAATAACATTTTTGGATCTGTTTTTATTAAAGTATCCAAACTCACAACAGCCAACATGAAACATCCAAATATAATACAATAAAAAGCACCAGAAAGACACTTTCACATTCTAAACATGTCCAGCCAAGTTGTTAACCATTGAACAAAGAGTATTGGTAAACTCTATTTTTTCAGGCCCATCATCGGCCCACATGGACCCCTGCTCCCCATGACGAAGGGGATAGGAGCACCCCTCCGCTTGGCTGTCTGCGTGTCTTTTATTCCATTTGTCTCTTTGCCCCCGCTGCTAGCTCCAGTCCTCACACACAAACTCCTGTGTGGCAGACAGAGGGCTGAACCTGCTCACAAGAGTAGCATGTTCTACGGGTGGGGGCTATTTAAGGGTTCAGACAAATTGGCAAGAGTGTGTGTGTGCAAATGCTAGACTGTACCAAGCCAGAAATGTGTCCTGTGCGACTCACTCTTGTTGAGGTTCTTGGAAGCTCAGTGATGATATTGGTGCCCTTTCTGTATTTAAGCCCTATGTGGCCACACCGCTCACACAGCCCTTGGTATGGTCCATGTGTGTGTGTGTGCATGAAGTTGCCTTGTTTCTGCCTGTGCTGTAGCTGTTCTGTGGTGGGGCAGCGTGTGCGTGAAGCTCGCCCCAGTATTGTGCATTTTGCACCTGTTCTATATTGGGGCAGTGTGTGCTGGGGGGAGAAGGGTGTTTATTCTGTGGATAAAAAGTTATCTTTGGCATCCAGCAGCTGTCACAAGCATAAAAATTCACTAGGAAAGAAATACAAAAAAAAAAATCAATATTTTACATACAGAGATTGTTTTCCTGTACAGGCCTCCTGTATTACGCTGGGCAATGTTCTGCTCTCCCCTTATAGGACAGTACAAATCGATACCCTAAAAAGGCAACAAACAATTCTAGCAGCTGAGCCTAGTCATGAATGGTGTAGCCTGCTGTATTGGAAGGGATTGTCTGTCTCTCGCACGCGAAAACACACACGCTACATCTGTTGTGGCTTCACTTTGTGACATTTAACTTGGCACCCACAAGAACCAGAGGTGCTTCTGAGACTGAGCAGTGCCTGTTCCGTTTCTGATTAACACTTCTGAAAGTGGCTTCATATAAACTTAAAGGCAGAAAAGAACTTACAAAAGTGAAAGTTATAGACTTCAAGGGTACCAGCTTCGTTAAAATAAGGAGGAGCAGCCTAATGGTTAGAGCAACAGCCTAGTTACCCAAGAGATCAGGGGTTTGATTCCCACTGGCACCCCTTGTGACCTTGGGCAAGTCACTTTACCCTCTATTTCCTTGGAAGAAAAGGCCTAGCAGTTTATCTCTGGTTATACCTTGCCAAGAAAACCCAGGGATTGCTGGATTGCCAGGAGTCCACACTAACTTGACGGCACTTAGAGGAAAAAAACAACAATCCTAAAGGTGGCAGGGTAAAAAGATCCTTATGAAAGAGAAAGTCAGCTTATCTCAAAGGAATGATAGTAAGGGAAAATTATGTTTTCCTTATCATCCCTCCAGTCAAGTCCCGCACCTCTGGGTAGTGTACCTCTTCCAGCAGCTTGGAGACTGAGCCTGTCATCTTTTGATGACACTAGTGTACATATGCAGCTGGCACCGCCTACCAGCCCCAGTATGCTCAGTCTCCAAGCAGCTGGAGGAGGTTGTGAGCCAGGGTACCGGACTCACTGAAGGGACAACTAAGTGGATAGACTGTTTTTTCTCTTTTTATTTTCCTTCTTTCCTGGACTTGCAGGACCCCTTCATTTTGTTTTGGTTTTGTTTTATTTAACGAAAAAGATAAGATTTTTTTTTAAGAGGCTTCAGTGACCAATTGCAAGGCAAAAAAGGAAATCCCCCCCCCCCAATCTCACCCAGTGTGCAGGGAAGACTGGACCTTTTTCATTGTCGGGAGAGCGGGCGTCTCCCGAACCCGTCGCACATGCAACAAAATGCAAAGGACAGTTTTTAGGTGCAGCCTCCTCAGGCCGAAGCCTTTGCAGAGAGGCTGAGTGTGACGGGAAGACAAAACGCTATGGCTGGACATCCCGGGGCACAGAGGAAAGATCGGGGCTGTTCCGGTGCGAGGCACGTGTCTCCGAAGTTGCCGTTCTGAGTTGGGGCAGCTGTAAGGAAGCCGGGGCAGTACGTGAGTGCAGCGCAGTCTGGAACCACATGGCGGTAGGCCATGGCTGCACGGGAACAAGGCCGTTTTTGCCGTGGCGCTGCTTCTTTTCCCTCCGGAGTGTGCAAGCAGGGGGAAGTAGAGCACAGGGTCCTCTGGCATTTTTGACCAGATTGAGGTAGAGGAACAGGCTCCCTGTCTCCTGTAGTTAGTTTGTTTATTTAATTTAATGTATTTTGTTTATTCCATTTAGTAGCCTTTCTTTTTATTTCATTTCAGTTTTGGATTCATTGCTGTGAGCAGCTGCCTTGGTGGTATTTGTCTCTCCTCCCTGGGGGGCTTACGCCGGGGGCAGATTGCTACCCTGAGCACCATGCCAGCCAGACCACTGTCCCAGTTTCAGGTGAAGGCATCTGCCTGGAATGTCAACAGGAGGCCACGGCTTTGGAGAAGAACCAAAATACAGAGCAGGAAGGCTCTTCCTTCCCAGCGGGGGAGGTCCATGGGGCAGAGAGGACTATGCTCTCGATGTTAGAGTCAGCCTCTTGCTCTGAGGCCATTTCCGGACTCTCCACATCATGGAGCCAGGGAGAGGTAGGGTTGCCGGGAGATTTCTTACCTGAATTTGTACTGCTGCTACACAAGGCCTTTTGCATGCACTAACAAGGGTTGGGAGTGGGCCCATGGCTCAGGACCACGGGACGAAGAGAGTGGCGGACAAGAAGGTGAGCAAGATAGAGGTGGCAGCCTCTAAGAGGACGTGGCTCTCAGAGGAAGATCAGGTTTGCTTCCCTCTGTCTGAGGGTCTAGACGGTGAGGACCTACAGTAGATATGAAACTAGACTTCCAGGGCGAAGAATTGGTGGAAGGAGAGATCCCAGAGCAGGAGGACCAATAGCGGTTAGTTCAAGTGTTCTGTTGGGAAGAGTTGACAGCGCTCGTCACAGTCCTTGAAGACCCTTAACGTGCCAGCAGGGGTGCTGGCTGAAGAAGATATTTTGGAGGACCCTCTGCTTCAGACGGTACGGAAACTACAGTGGGTTTTCCCGATACGCAGAGCGGTCAGGCAGATGATCCAAGAGGAGTGGAATCTGCTGTGCGGCAGGCCTCAAGGGGGTATGGGCTATGGCATACCTGTATCCGTTACTGGAATGGGAGCATGAACTGTTTTGGTTACCAAAGATGGACGCAGTCACCAAGACGACCACAATTCTGGTAGAAGGCAGCGTGGCCCTCAAGGTTGGCCAGGACAAGAAGTTGAACACCTTGTTGGAGCAGGAATTTGATGTCAACGCCCTCGCCCTACAGGCTTCCATTTGTGGGTCCTGGGTGGCTAGAGCTTGCCTCCTCTGGTCTCAGCAGGTTCAGCAGCCAGGGGAGCTGGTACCGGAACTGGCAGGGGAGGCAGCTGATTTGGAATCGGGGGACCGCCTATTTGGTAAACCCCCACTACGATCTCATTAGAGGGCTCTCGAAAAGCATGGCTTCCTTGGTAGCTGCTCGCCACTATTTATGGCTGAGGAACTGGGCAGCAAACAGTTTCTCCAAATCCCGCCTTAGTAAGCTCCCCTTTAAGGGTAAACTGGTTTTATGTCAGTTAGTTCGTGAACATACAAGGAGGATTTGGTGAATGTTTCCTTAAGCACTTGAAACAGAATCCTTTCAGGGACTCGAAACGTGCATGTTGTGTGGCGATTTCACTCTTCAGAACATTCACAATTTGGATACTACTGATCCTAAGTTAAGTGGTTTCTTCTTTTTATGAGTTTGAACCAAAAATTTGATTAAAAGGGCTATGATCAGCATTCAAGATTGTGAAAATGTCCCTTCTCCTGTTGGCATACTAGACACAGTTCATTTATAGATTTGGGGATTGTTGTTTGATTGGAGGATAAGCAGAAGCAGAGTCGCCTCCCTCCTTCATCTAGAGGGCAGCCGAGAGATTTTAAGCAGGCTTGAGTTTCCTGTTTTGTCCCATACCAGAGTGGCAGATTCCCCTTTAGGGGGCAGAGACTTTGGGGTTTCTGGGGTGCAGGCAGAGGCTTTGGAGACGGCGCTTACTCCAGAGCAAGGAAACCCCAATGAAGCGAGATGGGCCCAGGAGGGGCTGCCTCCTGTGGGAGGCCGTCTGCGGGAGTTCTACTCCGCCTGGGTCCAGATTATGTCAGACCAGTGGGTCCTGGAGGTCATCCAAGAGGGCTATGCCCTTGAGTGGATGCATCCAATGGCCCACTCTTTCGTTCAGTCTCTCTGCAAAGCACAAGTCAAGGCAGCAGCAGTGAAAGCATCCTTGGCAAGGCTCTTTCTACTGGCCATGGTGCCAGTGCCGGTGCCCAGGGACCAATACAGCTGTGGTCGGTACTCCATTTTTCATGGTACCCAAAAAGGAAGGGTGCTTCTGACCGATCCTCGATCTGAAAGGCATGAACCGTTGTCTGCAGGTGCAGCATTTTCACATGGAAACTTTGCGGTCCATCATAGTCGCAGTAATAGTCGGGGAGTTCTTGACATCTCTCAGCCTCACAGAAGCATATCTCCACATTCCCATTCGGGCAGAACATCAGCAGTTTCTACACTTTGGGTGTTTTGGGTGTTACCGTTTGGCCTGGCAATGGCTCCTCATACCTTCACCAAGGTGGTGGTGGTAGTGGCAGCGCTGCATAAGGAATTCTCGTACATCCGTATCGTGACGATTGGTTGATCTGGGTGAAGTCCTGAAGCGAGAGCAAAAAAGCAATGAGGAGAGTGGTGCAGGTCCTGGAAAATCTCTGATGGGTGGTGAACCGGGGCAACAGTCAATTGGTACCGTCTCAGGAGCTGGATTATTTGGGAGCATGCTTCGACACCAGTATGGGAAAAGTCTTTCTGCTGGAGGCTTCAGCAGCTGGTGTGCCAGTTTTTGCAGATGTCCTAGCCTTTGGCCTGGCACTACCTGCAGGTACTGGGAACCATGGCAGCCACGCTTGAGCTGGTCCTATGGACAAGAGCACATATGTGCCCATTGCAGAGAGCTCTCCTGAGGCAGTGGTCCCTCTAGAGTCGGCCCTTGTCCAAGCAACTCCCATGCCCCGGGGAATCAGGCGGGCACTATGCTGATGGTTGCGTCTGGGGAATCTGGAGAGGGCATGCCCCTCGAGTCACCAATGTTGATCCCGCTGTTATGTTATCTACTGACTTCCACTCCTTTCGCACTCAGTTTAAGTTACTTACTCTAGTTCACAGGGCTCTTCACACTAGTACTCCACAATACCTGGCAGACCTTATTACATTCCACACCACTATACACACTCCCCGCTCCTTCCACCTTAACCACCTTAATCTCCCTTCCCCCTCCCTCGCTTACCTTCAGTCCACCCGCTCCTCTGCTTTCTTTTTCATCGGCCCCGCACTCTGAATTCACTCCCCATCTCCCTCCGGTTAGAACCCCATCACACCACCTTCAAGCGAGACCTAAAAACCCACCTCTTTTCCTTGGCCTATGACCTTCCCTCCCCTCTTGTCTGATCCTGTCCCCTACATATAGTCCTGTATCCTTTCTCTCTTTCTATTATATCAATAATTGTAACTTCCTTTCCTCCTTTCTGGCCCTTTCTAATTGTTTGTGAATTGTAAACCGCTCTGATTGATAAAGTAGGGCGGTATATCAAATAAATAAACATAAACATAAAGCTGGCACCTCTGTGGTGACTTGAAGGTAGTTGCCCTTTTAATGGGACTGCAGCAGGGATATATAAAAGACATGTGTTTCTTATGTGAGTGGGATAGCCGAGCAAGGGATTGGCACTACTTGCGGAAGGAATGGAATCGCAGACAAAATGTAACAGTTGGAGAGAAGAATATCTAGAACCCAGCTCTGGTTGAGGCTCACAAAATCCTGCTACCACCCCTTCACATCAAACTAGGTTTGATGAAAAACTTCGTGAAAGCCATGGACCGCACTTCGCCAGCTTTCCGATACCTGCATGAAAAATTCCCTCGACTCAGTGAAGCAAAAATTAAAGAGGGAGTTTTTGTGGGTCCTCAGATTCGAGAGCTCGTCAAAGATGACCGGTTCAACAACTTGCTGCAGGGTGATGCGAAACAAGCATGGAATGCTTTTCACCTAGTGTCAACAAACTTTCTCAGGAATGTTAGGGCAGAAAACTACAAGGAACTAGTAGAAGACATGCTGATGCAGTATCAGAAACCTGGCTGCAATATGTGTCTAAAGATCCATTTCCTTGATACCCATCTCGATTTCTTTCCTGACAACTGTGGTATGGTTAGTGATGAACAGGGCGAACGTTTTCACCAGGATATCGCAACGATGGAGCAAAGATACCAGGGAAAATGGTCCACTACAATGCTGGCTGACTACTGCTGGACACTCCCCAGAGAAGCTCCCGAACAGCTGTACAAGAGACAGGCGAAAAAATCTAAGATGTAGTCTATGATTTGGTTTTTTACAAGTATTAAGAGAAGGCCTATTATATTTGCTATTGACATGCATTTCGTGATGTAAACATTAATTCTTGTAGATTACAAAAAAACTAGAGCCAACTTTGCAATTTCACTGTCATATTCATGTTCAGCATATAAAAATTGATAAGAAATGACTATTTTTATTTCAGTAACATGACTTTTGTAAAAATTTGTTGACCAGTGTGACATGCTCAGTCTCCAAGCTGTTGGAAGAGGTGCATTACCCAGAGGTGCGGGACTGGACTGGAGTTCCTCAAGGAACCACAATTAGCAGGTAAGTCTAATTTCTCTTTTGTTAGAGACTATGAGACTGAAACATTAGCATTCCGAGGTACAGACAGAATATCTGGAAAAGGTGAAAGACACAGGAGAAGGTAGTTAGGATGGTAAAAGCGAGAGTGGCATCTAAGGCAGTAAAACAAGGTAACAAGACTATTTCATGAAGGACTGAGGTGCAACTGTAAGGCAGAGGGGAGAGAGAGGAATGTGGAGAGAGTAACATTGGAAAGAGCTTTTGTTAAACACACACAGCCTGATAAATTTGTATCTAAAGTAACAGAAGGTTAAGTGACGTGCCCAAGATCACAAGGCACATCCACTCGTCTGGACTGCTCTAACAAGATTCAAGGAAAGAAAATGTATCAGCTATTTAAATTTCTCCATACACACATGCACACTGCATGCAGAGGGGTTGGAATGAGGACCATGAGCCGTGCTCTGCCTGCTTCCCCCACCTGCTATATGGCTGGGCTTTCCTGACTGTGGGAAAGAATAGGGCTTTGTATTTAGCTAGTTCCCTTTTTGGTAGTAGCTTAAGGGAAGTTCTATTCAGGTACAATAAATCTTTTTCCTCTCAGCAGAGAGTTTACAATATAAAGTTGTAAATGAGCCAAGGGAGAGTTGAAATAGTCCCTTTCTTTTGGTAAGCTTTCCTGGCACTCTCATGGAGCTTATAACTTCCTTTCCTTCCTCCCACCCCACCCTCTGTTTTTGGAAAATATAGTATATATGAAGTGGAGTGGAAATGCTTCATATAGTATAAATGTAGCAGGAGAGGGTGCAGGGGATGATTTGTTAAAGAAAACTAAATTTGCAAATCAAATTTTCTTACTTCCGTATTGTGTGCAGGCGTTCAGAGATAACGTCACTTACCGAAACTAGGATTGAAATGTTTTCTTACTTTCAGGACTAAGATTTCTACTTCCTTGTAAATGACCCGGAAAAGAGAATAACGAGTGAGGTTATCAAATTTGCAGATGACACAAACCTATTTAAAGTTGTTAAAACACAAGAGGATTGTGGAAAATTGCAAGAGGATCTTGATAAATTAGAAGACTGGGCATCAAAATGGCAGATGAAATTTAATGTGGACAAGTGCAAAGTTATGCACCTAGGGAAGAAAGGATATTATAATGCCTCTATACCGTTCCATGGTGAGACCTCACCTTGAATATTGTGTGCAATTCTGGTCGCCGTATCTTAAAAAGTATATAGTGTTAATAGAAAAGGTTCAGAGAAGAGCCACCAAAAGGGTAAAGGGGATGGAAGGATACCCCTATGAAGAAAGGCTAAAAGGGTTAGGGCTCTTTAACCTGGAAAAGAGACTGCTGAGGGGGGAGATGATAGAAGTCTATAAATTAATGAACGGAGTGGAACGGGTAAACGTAGATCGATTGTTTATGTTATCAGAATATAGAAAGACTAGGGGACATGCAATGAAGCTACAGAGTAAACTATTTAAGACTAATAAAAGAAAATATTTTTTCACTCCACCTGTAATCAAACTCTGGAATTTGTTACCAGAGGATGTAGTAAAGGCTGTTAATGTAGCTGGGTTTAAAAAAGGTTTGGACAAGTTCCTGGAGGAAAGGTCCATAAACCATTATTAAGAAGGGACCCAGGATATCAATGCTTGACCCAATATGAGCATTGAGGAACCTGTGTCTTTTGGGGCTACTGCTAGGTACGTATGACCTAGATTGGCCACTGTTGGAAACAGGATACTGGGCTTGATGGACCTTGGTCTGACCCAGTATGGTATATCTTATGTTCTTATGTATGCTGAGGCACTGTGGTTTTCAGGTGAGGTCAGTTTTAAAACCTTCCTTTTCAGCAGAAAATGTTGCCAAATGAGAAATGTTCGTTCATCCTGTCTGCCCATTTTTGCTTGCCTATGGCTGATCTTGGATGACTTGCCCAAGGCCAAAAGCAGTGCCAATAGGATTGAAACACTGGCCTCTTTGATTACAGGTTATTGCTCTAACCACTAGGCTACTACATGTACTGTAATAGAGACAGGGAATGAAAATCTAGCACATGAATAGTTATTGCAGATATCCTGAAAACTGACTGTCTGGGGGCCCCCAGGACAAGTTTGGGAACCACTGCACTAGACAAATATGTCAAATTTCTCATATCCACCCAGTTACCCAAAGAGCTGTTTTATTTTGGAATGCCCCCACTATGTGTGATAGTGTGATTTCCTTTTGATCCTGGAAGAAACTGAAGCCATCCAAAAGCCTAAAGGCTCCGTCTCCCTCCCCTTCATCAGCGAAGCCAATAAGGTACTTGATTACCCCACAGCTCCCCACAGTGCCTTGTAGTTCCAGCAGCTGGTGGAAGAGTTACCTTTACAATAATGATAATGGTGAGGAGAAGGAACATTTTAATTTGGTTACTCTTATCTTGGTGGGACTTACAGTTTTCCCTTTGACACCTCTTCCCTCAGAGCAATGTTCCCATTTATCCCATCCTTTACCCCAGTGCCCTTTCCTTTCTTATAGATCAGAAGTGATTTTTTTTTTTTAAATCTTGGCTCCCCCTACTTTTTTCTTCCAATATTCGAGCAGGGAACCTCCCATGGACTTCCATTTCCAGGCCACCCCTACCTGAGCCATTAATAGTAGTTTGGCACATCTGGAGTCCTCTCCATCTGACCCCCCTACATTCTTCTGCAAGCCTAATAAAAATTCCAGTGGGTCAGGGGATAGAGAGCAGCACATCACTTCACCAATCACCGCCACTATCCATGCCCAATACTAATGGATTTCTGGGCACTCCCACTGCATATGGTAGAAGGTACCCAGCCCCCCGCATTCCCTCCTACAATCTCCTTTTAACCTTTGTCCCATTTTATGTAATATTTCTGGGGTGACATATGTGCAATATATAATTTGTAATTGATTGGCGTCATGCATTAACCAGAGTCCATTTGTGTACCCCTTCATTGATTTATTAAATCAAATGTGATCATGTTATGACCCCTATGGCCAAGTAGCCCCAACACCCTTATCTCTTGCACCAGATCTTGTGTTCCACTAAGGACTTGTTCCAATAGCCTTTCATCTTCTTTCACCTAACAGACTGGATGTGGCCATCTCCAAATGCACACTGTCCATTTGGGTGGCAGACTGCATTTTCTTCAATTATGCACAGGATAGTTCAGGGGTTTCAAACTCAAATTGCTTTGAGGGCCAAATGAAGACTTGTAAAGTAACCCGGGGGCTGCATAAGACGTGGGGCCTAATTTGCATAATGGGCCTCATTTGCATAAATATTTGCATAATGTTACCATACACTAACTTTTAGTAAACATATCTCTTAATGAGTGAATGGATAAAGAAAGACTAAAAGATTTCTACATTACTATAATCCAGTGCCAACCGCCAGGCACATTAGGAACTACTACAAACACTGCCCATTTAGAACCCATAGCAAACCCGCCATATCCTAACAGCACTACCAGGACTCACAAATCACCATACCCTACCTATCAAAAGGCAACACTGCAAATATTAAATCAATACATTTCAGAGAATAACAATACATGACCTACTGGGGAAAGAGAACAAGTGGCAATGTCAAATAGGAATTACATAAACAGAATACCTCAGCTCAGTTACACATGCAGAACATACACCATCACCAAACAAGGAATCTCAATTTAGAAACAGGAAGACAATAATTAAACTGGAAACCCCAAAAGCCAAACTTGGAATGTACAACAACACTGTAGAAATAAAACTATAAATTAATTTCCTCTTGTACTAAACAAAGCGCAGATGTTAATGATGCACATTTCCCAGAGCTGACATATTCCAGTTAATAAATTCAAAATAAAGAGAGATTTTTCTACCTTTTGTGCATTTTTTTTCAGTTGCAATTGTTCCAGGCACTTTCTTCTGGTTTCTTCCTGTCTTCTGCTTACTCTCCATCGTCTGCTGTCCATTTGTCCTTTCTTCTGTCTTCTAGTTTTTTTTCCATTCTCTCTCTACATCAGCTTTAACATACTAATCTTTCTCCTTTTTGCTCTTTCCTCATTCCTATTTCATCCACTCAAATTTTACCCCTCCATCCTCAATCCCCACTTACTCTCCCAATACCTGGCCAATTGCAGATTTGTCTTCCCTCCCACACAAAATATTTTCCCCCTCTCCATTTCACTTTCCCAGCTCCATCCCATTCTAATCCTCCCCCAACATCAGCTCCCTTCTAGTTCCAGCCCCACCCAGCATCCATTCCCTTCTAGTCCCTGCATCAGCCCATTTCCAATCCTAGCTCCCTCCCCCACTCAGCCCATTTCCATTCCAAGCCCCCATCCCCATCAGCCATTTGCAGTTCAAGCAACCCCCCAGTCCATTACCAGTCCTAGACCCCCCATAGCCCATTACCAGTCCCAGCCCCCCCCCCCCCATAGCGCACTTCCAGTCTTATTTATTTATTTATTTATTTATTTTATACACATTAATATACCGCATCTTCCAAAGTTCAGTTGCGGTTTACAATGAACAAATAATTAACAAATCAAGTTTGTTTTACAGTGAACGTCATATTATAACATAACATATTTACAAGGAACATCATAATATAAATAGAATATACAGTCTAAACAGTGAGAAATAATACAGAACAGAGTAAACTATATACAATTTTATATATGTATATATACATGGAAGTAAAAGGACATAAGTTGTGAAATCATCATGAGTGTGTGTTGTCAGTGTAGGTTAAGGGTTTTTTGCTTGATGCAGATAGGTGCCTGTTTAACCTTTGTCTAAGGCAGGTGATGAGTTATCTATGTTATAGTGTTTGGTGAACAGATACGTTTTCAATTTTTTGCGGAGTTCCATGATCTCCGTTAGTGTTCGTAGTTCTTCTGGGAGTGAATTCCAAGTTGTTGGGGCTATGTGGGAAAAGGCTCTGTTGTTTGTTGATTTATGGGCTCTTGTGTAATCTTTCGGGATCTTTAATCTGTTCATTTGTCCTTTTCTGTGTGTGGGCTTAGATGGTTCTTTGTTAAGTTGCATAGCATAGTTGGGGCCATATCATATAAGGCCTTGAATGAAGTTATTATTGTTTTATAGATTATTCTACTTTGAATTGGTAGCCAATGGAGGGAGGCTAGTATTGGTGATATGTGTTGGAATGAGTTGATTTTCAGTATAATTCTGGCCGCTGCGTTTTGTGCTAATTGCAATCGTTTGATGTTTTGTTTTGATATGCCTATTAGAATTAGATTGGCAAAGTCAAAATGTGGAGTTATGGTGGCCTGGATTATGTTGATAAAGTCTTGCGTAGATACTAACGGACGAAGTTGTTTGAGGGTTTTGAGTTTGAAATAGATTTTCTTTATGGTATTGCTAATGTGTGTATCCATTGTAAGGTGTGTGTCTAGTATAACGCCTAGATATCTTATTTCGTTTTTTATTTTAATTTCTTGGTTTTGTAGTCTTATGTGTGTTGGGGGGATATAAGATTTGTTCTTAGTCATGATTAGAACTTCAGTTTTAGTGTGGTTTATGTGGAGGTTTTGTGCTTTTAGCCAGGTTGTAATTTCATTATAGCAGTCTGATAGGATTTGTAGAGGTAGATTGGGTATCGTGAATGGAATATACATCATTATATCGTCTGCGTATAAATGATATTTTACTCCAAATTTTTTGAATATGTTGCAGACTGGTTTTATGTATATATTGAAAAGCAGGGCTGACAGCGCTGAACCTTGTGGTAATCCAATTTCTTGTTTATATGTAGTTGAGTTTTGATTTCCTATTCTAACATTTTGCGTTCTATTATTTAGGTAGGATGAGAACCATTTATGTACTGTGGAGTTTAAGCCTATTTGTCTCAAGTTGTTGAGCATTATGGTGTGGTGTACGCTATTGAACGCAGCTGAAATATCAATGAAGAGTAGAATGAAGGCCTGGTTATGGTTGTCAATCCCTCTTAGGAGTGCATCTATTAAAACTGTGAGGAGTGTGTCCACTCCATGGCGGGGCCGAAAGCCATATTGTTGCTCATCTAGTGGGTAAGAGGAGTCTAGGAAGTCCTGTGTCTGTAGTTGAACCACTTTTTCAATTATTTTAGCCAAAAATGGTATGCTTGATATGGGTCTATATGATGTAGGCATAGTTTTATCAAGTTTGCTGTTCTTGAGGATTGGTCGTATTTGTGCGTGTTTGAGTGATGGTGGGAGATAACCTTGGGTTAGGGAGAGGTTCACTATTGAGAGAATGTATGGTAATAAAATTGGTAGTGTATTTTTTATCCATGTTACTGGACATGGATCTAAATATGATGTTGTGGTATTGAGACTGGTGATGATGTTTTTTAGTGTCTCTTTAGTTATAGGATTAAACTCTAACCATTCATCTGATGGCTGGTGTGATAAGTTAATAATGTCAATCGACATTGACGGTAGTTTTGCTTTATTTTGATAATGGTGGGCTAAGGTTTGAACTGAGATGTCAGTAATTTCGCTGTCAGAATTTTGTGGGTTGGTTAGGTTTCTGATAATGGTGAATAACTCTCTTGGCCTATTATACGATTTTGATAGTATTTTAGCATAATATTCTTTTTTTATGCTGTCCAGGGTTTCTTTGTATTTGGTGAGGTGGGTATTGTATATTTCTTTGTGTATTGTCAATTTAGATTTGCGCCAATTGTGTTCTAGTTTTCTAAGATTCCGTTTCATTTGTTTTAGTGTATTATTGAACCATGGTTTGGTTTTATTCTCTGGGTAAGTGATCTTTTTGTGTATGTAATTAATTTTGGCTGCATTGTTGATGGTATCATTCCAGTTCATGACAGTGTCATCTAAATTCGTTGCAGGTGATAAGAGGTGGGGGATTGTTAAGTCAATAAATTCTTCATTGTTGAACTTCCTAAATCTTGTGGTTGGGACATTTCTAGAGTGTTTGTTAGTGCCAGTGAATGGATATGTAAGAATTAATTTGATGTAGTGATCAGACCAGGGTATCTGTGTACATTCAACTGTATTTGGATTGATTAGTTTGGAGAGTGTATTAGGGATAAGGACAAGATCGAGAGTTCCTCCTTTTATGTGTGTAGATTTGTTTATTATCTGATGATATTCCATGTCTGTTATGGTATCAAGGAATAGTTTAGAGTCTTTTGTTGGTAGTGAGGGGAGATTGAAATCTCCTAGCATGATTATAGGGTGTTGTTCAGTGGAAGAGCTAAGTAGTTCAATAAAGGCGTCAAGGCTGTCTGGCTTTTGGTCTGGGGGTCTATATACTAAGCAAAGTTTCATGGGACCAATTTTTATTAATAATGTATCTATGTTGTTGGAGATGTTTGATTGTATTGCTTTGGCACGTAGTACCTTTTTCGTCATCATTAGTACACCTCCGCCTTTCTTATTGGTTCTATGTTTATAGAAAGTGTCATATTCTTCATTGTTAAGTTGATTTATGTAGACTGTGTCGGTATCGGAGAGCCAGGTTTCTGTAACACATAATATGTCTGGATTTAGGTCAGTTATTAAGTCATTAAATATGGGCAGCTTATTTTTCATCGAGCGTGCATTGATAAGGATGCATGAAAGGGATGTAGTGTTATTGGTGCATGTTCCCTTGGTTATTTGATGCAGGTTTGTTTGTTTTATGTGGATTAGTCTCTGGATATTTGGTCTAGGATGGTTGTTTGTATAAATGTGTCCAATATTGTAGTTGTTTCGGGTGTGTGTGTGAATTATGGGAATTGTTTTAAGATTTATGCTGTTTAGGCTTAGAGTTAGGTCAATGGTTAGTATTGCTAAGGCAATGCCGATATAAAATAGTTTCATTAACGTAATGTTTGTACGTGTCATTTTTGTTTTTTTTAGATGAGCTGCTGTTAGTGGGGCTAAGCTGTTGTGTACCAGGGTAGTAATTTGAGGGAATAAGAATATAACTAGGAGGGTGTGTTATGCAGAAGTTGAAATGGTAGCTGCTAGAAGCAGTATTAATCTTAATCAATGAAAGCTACTGGCTACAGTATATAAATGTGAACAAGTTACTTACAACAGTACTAATTGATGATAATATACTACTGGCAACAGTAATAAGTGTATAGAGTTACTTACTAGCTGACTACTGACAACTGATCTGAATAATGAAATACTACTGGCAACAGTAATGTATAATGAAATGCTACTGGCAACAGTAATGTAGAGAGAACTTGTGAGGTATTAGATTTTGGAGTCAGTATCAATTGTTACAACAAATTAAATCGACATTAAGTAGCTTATGTATACTATTTTGGTAACAATGTAAATCAATTAGGCTGCTCAGGTAAAATATTATCAGGCAGTATTGGATTTATATTCAGAACAATGTCCAAAATGCAATTTGTGTTAGCAGTGGTATGGTATTGCTGTGATATATCTTACTGACAACATTAATTGGTGCCAACTGGTTATACACTATGTGTGTGGATATGCTACTGACAACAGTATTAAATGTACTGATATGTGCAATACTAACAATAGTAATGCAGTTCTGTGATATTTCTTATGTACAACAGCGGTTACACTATGCCAGGTAAATTGTAAATTCTCTTAAAGATACCTGTAATTACTAATTTATAGAGGGTTTGGATTTGGTAGATGAGTACATTAGATTAGTGTCGCAGAATTAAACAGCATTAATTAAGCAGTCTTACCCCCCCCCCCATCACCCCATTTTCAGTCTTACCCCTCCATAGCCCATTACCAGTCCTAGCCCCCCCCCATAGCCCACTTGCAGTCTTACCCCCCATCGCCCCATTTTCAGTCTTACCTCCCCTCATAGGCCATTACCAGTCCTAACCCCCCCATCACCCCACTTTCAGGCTTACCCCCCCCCCCCATCACCCCATTTTCAGTCTTACCCCTCCATAGCCCATTACCAGTCGTTGCCCGCCCATAGCCCTCTTGCAGTCTTACCCCCCATCGCCCCATTTTCAGTCTTACTTCCCCTCCTAGGCCATTACCAGTCCTAACCCCCGCCATCACCCCACTTGCAGGCTTACCCCCCCCCATCGCCCCAATTTCAGACTTACCCCCCATCATAGGCCATTACCAGTCCTAGCCCCCCCATAGCCCACTTGCAGTCTGCCCCCCCATCGCCCCATTTTCAGTCTTACTTCCCCTCCTAGGCCATTACCAGTCCTAACCCCCGCCATCACCCCACTTGCAGGCTTACCCCCCCATCACCCCATTTTCAGTCTTACCCCCCCCCCCCTCATAGGCCATTACCAGTCCTAACCCCCTCCCCCCCCATCAGCCCAGGTACATTTTTAAAAATCCAAACTTGCTGCCGCCGCCGCCACAGTATCAAGCGTCCCGCGGCCCCCCCTCCCCTGCAGAGTCCTCTCCTCCCTGCAGCATCAGCTCCAAAAGCGGCGGCTTTCAGAGCCACGAAGAGAGAGAGAGTTTGTCTCTCGCGGCTCTGAAAAGCAGCAAGAGAGAAACTCTCTTCAGCTCCAAAAGCAGCAGGAATTGAGCCGCCGCTTTTGGAGCTGAAGAGAGAAACTCTCTCTCTTCGCGGCTTTGAAAGCCGCCGCTTTTGGAGCTGATGCTGCAGGGAGGAGAGGACTCTGCCGGACAGGGGCGCCACGGGACGCTTGATACTGCGGCGGCAGCAGCAGCAAGTTTGGATTTTTTTTTACTCTACCGGCCAGCTGCTTAACACGCCGGGCCAAATGCATTGTGAGCCGCACAAAATGCTCTCGCGGGCTGCATGTTTGAGACCCCGGGGCTAGTTTGACCTTGAGTCACGTCACAGCTCGTAATATCTGAGCAATGGCCACTTCACTGGCCAGCCTGTGTTCACTATCAACGTCTGAGATTTGCAGGGCTGTTACATAGTCCTCAGTCCACACCTTCATGGCCCACTACTATATTTGGAGGGGGATTCTCGGCATGCCAGTAACTTTGGCCAAGCTGAACTTTGGCATCTATTTGGGGCTTAGGTTTAACTCCTTCCCACCAGCCCTTCTGTCCATCCAGGCTACCCAACTGGAAACAGCACAAGCACTGGCAAGTTAAATGCAAGGCATTGATTGATAAGGCAGGCAAAGAGAATTTGAGAAGAAGCTTGCTGTGGAAGCAAAATTGCATAATAAAGACTCTTTCAAGTACATTCATAGCAAAAAACCTGTGAGACAGTCTTTTGGACCATTAGATGATAGAGGAGTAAAAGAGGCACTAAGAGGGGACGAGGCCATAGCGGAGACACTGAATGAATTCTTTGCTTCGGTCTTTAAATGCCGCTTCAGTCATGGGAAACATCCCCACATCTTCCTCATTAAAGGTGATACTGTGGAAGAATTGAAAGAAATATCGATACACCGAGAAGATGTATTAAAACTATTTGATAAACTGAAGAGTAGCAAATCATCTGGACCTCTTGGTATACATCCAAGGGTGTTGAAAGAAGTGAAATATGAGATTGCAGACCTTCTATTAGTAATCTGTGAACTATCATTAAAATCATCTGTAATACCTGAAGATTGTAGGACGGTCCACTCTGGATCACACTCCCCTGTTCTACCCTTGTAACCTTACTTTATTGACACAGCAACATGTAAATTGTACATAGTTTCCCCTGTTCTTTCCAAGTTGTTCTCCCTGTTTGATGTAAACTCGGGAGTGCCCTGCGATCCTCGAGTCGTTCTGTTAACTGTAAACCGCACTGATGATAACGAGCACGGTATAAAAGACATGTTAAATAAATGTAACGCCAATTTTTAAAAAGGGTTCCATGGGTGACGTGTGAAACTACAGACCAGTGAGCCTGACATCAGTACCGGGAAAAATGGTAGAAACCATGATAAAGAACAAAACTACTGAAATGTAGATAGTCATGGCTTAATGGGAGAGAGCCAACTATTGTGGACCAGGAACTGATTAAAAGATAGAAAGCAGAAGGTAGGGCTGAATGGCACATTTTCCCAATGGAGAAAGGTGAATAGTGGAGTACCCCAGAGATCTGTGATAGGTCCGCTGCTTTTTAGCATAGTCGTAAATGACCTGGAAATGGGAATAGCGCGTGAAGTAATCAAATTTGCAGATGACACAAAATTTTTCAAAGTTGTTAAAACCAAGAAGATTGTAAATAATTGCAAGAGGACCTTGATAAATTGGAAGACTGGGCATCCAAATGGCAGATGAAATTTAATGTGGACAAGTGCAAATTTATGCACCTAGGAAAGAACAACCCAAACTATGGTTACACAATACAAGGTTCCTTATTAAAAACCACCACCCAGGAAAAAAGATTTTAGGCATCATCGTGGATAATAAGTTAAACCTCTGCCCAGTGTGCAGCAGCGACCAAGAAAGCAAAGTGAATACTAGGAATCATAAGGAAAGGAATGGAGAATAAAACAAGGGATATTATAATGCCTCTGTATCATTCCATGGTGAGACTACACCTTGAATATTGTGTGCATTTCTGGTCGCCGTATCTTAAAAAGGATATAGCATTATTAGAAAAGGTATAAAGAGCCATCAAAATAGTAAAGGGGATCGAAGGATACCCTTATGAGGAGAGGCTAAAAAGGTTAGGGCTCTTCAACCTGGAAAAGAGACTGCTGAGGGGAGATATGATAGAGAGGTCTATATATGAATGAATGAACGGGTAAATATAGATTGATTGTTTATGCCATCAAAATATAGAAAACTAGGGGACAATATGCCATCAAATTATAGAAAGACTAGGGGACATGCAATGAAGCTACATTGTAACCTATTTAAGACTAATACAGTAAGAGAAAATATTTTTTCACTCAATGCGTAATCAAACTCTGGAATTCGTTACTGGAGGATGTAGGAAAAGCTTGTTAGTGTATCTGGGTTTAAAAAAGGTTTGGATAGGTTCCTGGAGGAAACGTCCATAAACCATTATTAAAGGGGACCCAGGAAATCAACAGCTTGCCACAATACAAGCATTCTGGAACCTGTCCCCTTTGGAGAAACTGTTAGATACTTGTGACCTAGAATGGCCAATGTTGGAAACAGATTACTGGGTTTGATGGACCTTGGTCTGACCCAGTATGGTATATCTTATGTTCTTAGCTTGGTGGAATGCCGATAGGTTTTCATCCTCTCCAGATAGAACATAAGATATGTCATACTGGGTCAGACCAAGGTCAATCAAACGCAGTATCCTGTTTCCAACAATGGCCAATCTAGGTCAAAAGTACCTAGCAGTCTCCCCAAAAGACACAGGTTCCTCAGTGCTTGTATTGGGTCAAGCAGTGATATCCTGGGTCCCTTTTAATAATGGTTTATGGACCAGGAACTTGTCCAAATCTTTTTTAAACCCAGCTACACTAACAGGTTTTTACTACATCCTCCAATAACAAATTCCAGAGTTTGATTACACGTTGAGTGAAAAAATATTTTCTCTTGGGAACAGGAAATACAAAGAGTAGAACCCTTGATCTGCTTGCACCAGTGGTACCGGTTCTATGGTCTGATCATCCAACAGGAGAATGACCTCCTGAGAAGCCCGCAGTAGTGCGGGTCAAGAAGGGTACTCTCCAGGAAAGAATGGAGGAGGTAGCTTGGCGAAATGCAGCAGGTGTCTGGTTTGGACGATCTGTAAAGTTCAGGTGTCCATGGTTATGAGGGGCCACCTGTGTGCACAGTGCACCAGCCACCAGCCCCCCCCCCCCTCCAACTGAGAGGGCACCTCGTTGAATAAGGGGAGATCAACCATGCTCCTCAGAAACCAGTCAAAAACTCAGCCCTGGCTGTGACTGAGGGGCAGGCTGGGCCTTCTGAGAATTGGAATCCCGCTGCTGGTGCGAGGCCCGTCCCTTACTTTGGGCAGGCTGCAAGCTCTGGAAGCCGGGATAGTACTTGCATTTCTGTGAGTAAAAAGACTTCTTGCCTGCAGACTACTTCTTGTAGGGATCTGCAGTCTTTCACGAGAGCCTGTTCATGGTAAGTTGTTTCTTTTCAGTCTCACTGGCCTTCTCCTCCATCAGTTTACCTTTGATGGATGTGTCCTGCAGGGGTGAAAACCTCTATTTTCCTGAACCCACTGCTCCAGGTTCGAAGACTGAAGTCAGGCTAGGTGGTGGACACCAATGCCCACTGCCACCACCCGGCTGACTGATTCGAAGGCCTCATATGCCTGCTCATGTGCCTGCTCATATGCCTGCTCATGTATTTGAAGCAGTTCTTGCCATGTCTCCACCAGGGTCCGGAAGAGTTTGAGGCGTTCCGGGGGTATTAGAGCAGAGAACTCATTGATGTCCTCCATGATGTCTTTGAGAAACATAGCCATGTACAGCTGGTAGGAGACGACATGAGCCACCAGCATGGACCCCTGATAGTATCGCCTCCCGAAGCCATTGAAGGTGTGAACCTCCCTACTCAGTTGAACCAAGGAATGAGTTTTAGAGCTCTTCACCTGCCGCATGGTAGATTCCACCAATATGGAGTTGTGAGGCAACTGGGCCTTCTCGAAGCTGAGGCTTTTCTGTACCCAGTACATGGGGTCTAGTCTCTGGCTGATGGCACGCACCATTAGGGAGGTTCTCCTACATATGAAGAGGAGATAGTGCAGGCTGTGGTGCAATGGCACCATGACAGCCTCCTTGGATGGAGAGGAATACTGGAGGACCTCAAACTCCTTGGACCTGGCATCCTCTTCTGTCTCCAGAGGGATTGGAAGGGCCTTTGTCATGTCATGGACACTCTTGAAAGGACATGTCTTTAAGGTGGAGATTTGCATCTCTCGTATGGAGGAAACGAGTCTGAGGGAATATCTTGGTGCCCCCAGTTCGAGACCAGTGACGACTCCTCCATTTCCTAGCCATTGTAGTCCGACTGATAGGAAATTGAAATAACACCTGGTCTCCTTGCAGCACCTCCGCCACTGAGGCAGGACAGAGGGGCCTGATGCCAGCATGCTGTGGTATTGCAGCTAGAGACGCTGAAAGAAGAAATGGCAATCAGAACCAACATGGAGTCCAGTCTCTGACCCGATTGCCCTCCTGGTCCAGGCAGGCAGGCCCACCACTGGCACCAAGGTTACCATGGCTTGGGCTGCCAGAAATGCCACCATGCTCCTCTTGAGGACCTGCAGGCACTCGGCCAGCACCACCATCTCGGAACACATTGGGGCTGGGGTGACAACGTCAGCCACAGACTCCGACACCCACATTGGGGACTCCTCAATGTTCAGAGCATCGGGAAACTCTAGCGGCCCTCCAGGGCCTTGGGAATCAACTCCTCCCACTGGAGCAGCTTCACTGGCTGCTACTGGTCATCACCCTCAGAGTTGCATTGAAGGACTCGGTTGCCGGTGTCTATGGGGTATCCCTGGAATTCGACATTGGCCTTCGATGTCCGACCAGAAGTTGAATGACAACCTCTAGTCCATGGCACTGTGGCCTCTTGGCTCCAAATGAGGAGGGACTCCGCAATGCCAAAACCTCGGCGGAGCCCCTCTAGGGCATCGACACCGATCTTGATCTTGATGCTGACGTCAAGGATGCCAAGTCCAATGGCCTGTAGAGAGACTCATGCAGTTTCTCGCAGTTCAAGCCCTTTCTTGACATCTGTAGGCACAGATTATAAGTAGAGGTCTCACAGTTGGGCCTGAGGCACTGAATGCACCAATTATGGTGGTCTGTCACTGAAATGGCGAGAGCACACCAGGTGCATTTTTTAAACCACTGGCCAGCTTTGACATGGCTGGGAAAATGGCCACCACTAAATCAAACAGCTCAATGTCTCAGCCAGCCAGGAAAAAATGCATGGGAAAAGACCCCACATGGAGAAAATAAAATAGAAAGTGGTGATGATAAGAATCCACACCCCAGACGACAGGCGGAAAAGCTAAAGAAAATAATTACTTCAGTTAAATGAAAATACGCACAATGGGGCAAAACGTAGTAGAACTTTTCCAATGGCCACAGGACACATGTCCACCGGGCTCCGCGGAAAAAGACTGAGATTGAGGTAAAGATGGCTCTGGCGGGCAGGAAGGCAGGTGCGCATGTGCGATGGAGCTCCCAAAGGCTTCCTGTGGAAGCTGGGGAGCATTCCCATGCAGGCTCAGTGGAGAACAATCATGCACAGGTCCTGCTCTTCTTAAGTGGACAGAAGTACTTCACCTCTTATACTGTACCGCTCCCTTGAATTTTTGCAGCCCAAATGCATGTTTGTTTGTTTATTATGATTCTTGCTATACCGCACCTTATTATATCAGGGTGGTTTACAAATTAACAAAAATAAAGAAATGATGGCTCACAGCCAGGAAAAAGGAAAAAGAACTCCTTTTCATGACAAGACAGAGAAAGGAGAGCAGGTAGGTAGAAAAGGAGAGGAGGGAGCAGAAAAGATCATGAAAAGGAAAGAGCAGAGAGGGGTCAAAAGCAGTCTGAAATAGGTGAGTTTTCAAAAGATTCTTGAATTTTGTGAATGATGATTCTTGACGGAGGGTGGTGGGGAGGGAGTTCCAGAAGGAAGGGCCAAGGAAAAAAAGGCAGAATGTCAAGTAGCTTGGAGGCGTCTATGAGAAGGGGATGAAAGTACCAGACGGTTCAAATGGATAGAGCATAAACTGCGAGGAGGGATGTGAACATGCAACAAATCAGCGGGGTACTGTGAGGTATTGGAGTAGATGACGTGACATGTTAAAATGAGGAGCTTGTACTGGATGCGGTAGGGAACTGGAAGCCAGTGGAGCACTATAAGGGTGGGGGTGATATGATCGCAGCGTGAGGTATTGGAAATGATCCTTGCGGCACTGTTATGCAAAAGTTGTAAATGCTGGAGTTGAGTTGAGTCTTGGTATTGCCAGTGAGGGCAAGATTACAGAAGTCTAAGCATGACATAACTAAAAACAAAAGAAGGGTGGTAAGAGCCTGGGGGGACAGAAAAGGACAGATAGCACGAATCTGGCGAAGGTAGTAGAAGGAGCGACATGAGAGGAGAGAAATATGTTCATGGAAAGAAAGCGCAGAATCGAGAGTCACTCCAAGATAACAGATAGTGGAGACTAGTGAAATAGGTGTACCAGCAAAAGTTGGAGTAGTCGTTTGGGCATGAACCAGTGAGGGAGAACCAAATGGTGAATGTCTTGATAGGTTGAGATGTAAGCAGTTGGAATTGAGCCAGGAGGATATGCGGTCCAGACAGGTATTGAGGGCAGTGAGGTCAGACTGTAGGGAGAGATATGATAGAGAAGGAGAATGTCATCTGCGTAATAGTAAAATGAAAGACTGGACTGTTGAACAAGTAAGGCTAGAGGGGCAAGAAATATGTTAAATAGGAGTGGAGCCAGGACAGAGCCCTAGAGAACACCACAGTTGAGGGGGACGGGGTCAGAGGAATCGGACCCAGAGTGAACAGAGAAAGTACATGAAGACAGAAAAGAGTGAAACCACTGATGGACAGTTCCATGGAGCCCAGAGTCCCGGAGACAGGAAAGCAGAAGAGAGTGGTCAACTAAATCGAAGGCTGCTAATAGGTCGAGGGAGACTGCTATAGTGACGTCATCATGGTCATGTGCAGTGTGGAGGTCATTGAGGAAAGAGAGCATAATGGTCTCAACACTGTGTGTCCTGGGCGAAAACCAGAATGGCCGGGGTGCAGTAGGAGTGTGGAATCTTGGTGTGAGAGTTGAGAGATGAGAGTTTGAGGGATGGTTTCTTTAGGACGGGACGGACCACTGCATGCTTCCAGAGGGTGGGGAAAACACCAGGCTATGATTGAGCATAGTGAGAGCGATCGGAAGGCGTGCTAGGGATGGTTCAGAGATCCAGGTGGAAAGGATGGAGTCGAGTGGGCAAAAGGTTTTATGAGAGGTATGATTGGATGGAAAATGGACCAGGTGTGAGAGAGAGGGGAAAGGGGCTGGAGAGGGCAGAGGGGAAAGGGGCTGGAGAGGGCAGAGGGGAAGGCGAGGGAGGAGGAAAAGAAGGGTCAGGAAGTCTGAGGGAAGAGCGTAAACATTGTATCTTGGAGTCAAAAAAGGAGGCCATCTGGGAGGGGGGAGGGATTGCGGGGTGGGTGTTGCAGGAGGGAGCTGGGTTGCAGAGATAAGTATTTTAGGACGGAATAGAGGCACCGAGAGGAGTTAGGTGCAGCAGAGATAATTGCTGAGAAATGTGTGCGCTTGGCCTGGTGGGTTTGCTCACTGTAAACCTGATAAGAAGACCTAAAGTGACGTAAAGCCTCTGGTTTGTGGAGCTTTTGCCAGCATTGCCCTGCATTTTTTAGCATTAAATCTCAGCTGCCAAATTCTCGACCATTCTTCAAGCTTAGCTAGATCCCATGTTATCTACTCTGTTCTAGGTGTCTACCCTATTGCTGATTTGGTATCATCCACAAAGAGGCAAACCTTTCCCAACAAGCCCTTCCCTAATATCACTAACAAAAATGTTCCCCTCCACCCTCTGCCTAGAACTATCATTTAAATCGTTCAAGGCTAAATTAAAAACCCACCTCTTCTGTCTAGCATTCAATCTTCCTCCTCCTCGCTGATACACAAGTAACTTCTTTTCTCCTTATGCTTCTTGTCTCTCTGTCCTGCTTTGAATTTTAAATGCCGCTCTTTTCTATATTTCTGCAGCTTTTACTTTTTGATTGTAAACTGCCCAGAAGCGTTTGTTATGGGCGGTATAACAAGTTTTAAATAAACATAAACATAAAAAGAATCGGACCGATCCCTGTGGCACTGTTAACAACCTTCTCCAGAGTGAGTTCCATTTACCCTGTACCCTTTGTCGCCTCCCACTCAACCAATTTCTAACCCAGTCAGTCACTTTAGGGTCCATCCTTAAGGTGCTCAGTTTATAAGTCACCTTTGCAGAATGGTGTCAAAGGCTTTACTGAAATCTAAGTACATCACATCTAGAGCTCTCCCTCAGTCCAACTCTCTGGTCACCCAGTCAAAAAAAATCAATCATATTTCTCTGACATGACCTCTCTCTAGTAAACCTATTGAGCCTTAGATCCTGTAGTCTATTGGACTCCAGAAATCTCACTATCCTCTGTTTTAGCAGGGTTTCCATTAATTTACTCACCACAAAAGTCAAACTAACTGGCCTGTAGTTCTCAATCTCATCCTTACTTTTGCTTTTGTGTAAAGGACCACATGCACCTTTCTCCGGTCCTTTGGGACCACTCCAAACCCTAAAGAAGCATTGAAAAGGACAGTGGAGCCGCTAGAACTTCCCCAAGTTCCTTTAATACTCTCAGATGTATCCCATCCAGCCTCATCGCTTTATCTACTTTTAGCTTAGCAAGTTCATCATAAACACAGTCTTCGGAAAATCATTCAACATCCCCTTCACTTCTGTTTCTATTTGTGGGTGCTTTCTGAGGTCCTGGTCTGAGCCTTTCATCTATGAACACAGAACAAAAATATTTTAAGTAATTCCACTTTATCCTCATCAGCTTCTACATATTTCTCCCCTTCACACTTGAGTCTGACAATACCACTTTTGTACTTCCTCTTGCCAACATATCTGAAACAATGTCTTGTCCCCCTCTCTCCTCCCCCCCCCCCACCCTCTTTTTACTGCATTCGCTATGTAGCTTTGGATTTCCTGACTACTTTCCTAACTTCTCTACATTTTTCCAAATATTGATGCTTGTCTTCCTCTTACCATGATCTCTTATATTTTATGAAGGCCACCCTCTTTTTCTTCACCTTTTCAGCTACTTCTTTTGAGAATCACAGTGGCTTCCTTTTCCTTTTACACTTATTTATCTTTCTAACAAAAAGGTTTGTTACCCTTAAAATATCCCCTTTCTGTTTTGCCCATTGCTTTTCTATATCCCTCAGCTGATCCCATCCCACTAACAACTCCCTGAGGTATTGACAAAGTTAGTTTTCCTAAAGTCTAAGACCCTCGCTTTTGAATGGTATCAGCCCTAGTCCTAATACTGAGCCACACCATCTGGTGATCACTGGATGCGAGATGATCTCCTACTATAATATCAGGAACATTTTGTCCATTGGTAAGCACTAGGTCCACGTGTGGGTTCTGTTACCAGTTGACGGACTAGTTCTCCCTGTAGAGAATCCAGGATCTCTTACTTCTAGATGAGACTGCATCAGGAATGTACAAATCAACATCTGGCATCTATCGTCTCCTTTCATGGCAATACTGTGTATGTTTTCTATTAAATCTCTGTCCACTTCTTCTCCCTGTGAAGGAGATCTGTATATCACACCAATGCAAGTGGATTTCCCATTCCCTCTTTCTAGTTTAACCCACAGTGCCTCCTCGCTCCCTTTTAAATCCTGTAATTCTATAGCTTCTATATTATTTTTTACATATAGTACCACTCTTCCTCCCCTTCTTCCTACCCTGCCATTCCTGAATATAGTATAGCCTGGTATAATTACATCACAGTCATGATTGTCCATGAACCATGTCTATATAACCACTACTAAATCCAAGTCAGCCTCTTCCATTAAAGCCTCAACATCTGGGATCTTATATCCCATACTACAGGCATTTATGCACACCGCTTTCCAGATGTTAAGCCTTTTTCCCATTTCTACAGAGATATTTAATGTTTTACTTACACGAGGGCTTTCTTTGCCCATCCCCAACAAATCTAGTTTAAAGCCTTCTTTGTAGCATAGCCAGGCTGCTGCGGAAGACACTTTGGACCCTTCTTGGATAGGTGGATGCCATGTCTGCTCTGCAGCCCTTGGAGAATCATCTCATGATCCAGGAAACCAAAATGCTCTCAATGACACCATCATTGCAGCCATGCATTCATCTCCAGGATGCGAGCTTCTCTGCCTCAGCCTTTTACCCTCTACAGGGGAGGATTGAAGAGAATACCACCTGTGCCCCTATCTGCTTCACCCTCTGTCCCAGAGCCATGAATTCACTCTTGATACACTCAGAGGGATACCTGGCAGTATCATTTGTGCCGACATGGATGAACATCATTGGATAATAGTCAGTGGGCTTTATGAGTCTTGGCAAACTCTCCATAACATTTCAGATTTTGGTACCTGGCAGACAGCACATCTCCCTGGACATAAAGTCTGGTCGGCAGATGGATGCTTCAGTACCCCTCAGAAGAGAGTCGCCAACCACCATTACCTTTTGCTTCCTTGTGGTCACTGATTCTGCAACTTTGGGGTGCTTGAGCTCTGGTTCTTCCCTTTCCTGGGATGCTTTCACCTTCTCCTCTTCCAGGGCTGCATACTTGTTCTTCAATTTGAGGGTTAGAGGAGTTGGATTGTCTATTCTGCAGGCTCTGGTGACTTGTGCCCAATTCTCTTCATTCTGTAGCCTCCCATCTTCATCTCTGTAGGTGAGCATGGATATTTCTAGAAGCATCTCATCAATGTACTTCTCACTGTCTCGAATGCTTCTCAGCCTTGCCACCTCTTCTCTGAGCTCCTCCACTTGTTTCATGTTGCTGAATGTTGCTATGTTATAACTGAAGGAATGTTAGCACTAAAAAGATAACGGTATATATACTTACCAGTTCAATTCAGGAACATTTTTTTAGACAGGTAAGTTAGTCTGGGTGGTTTTTCTGGTACTGTTTGGAAATAGATAGATCTCTAATCCACATGTGAGTAAGATTATATACTCTGATTGATATGCTTCTGGGTTTTATATCCGATTATTATCCTGTTTTATTGGTATTTGGCCAGTTGCATAGTATAGCTTCCTACAGGACATGAAATTTAATTTGTTCATTCTGGGTGACAAAGCACCTGAAGATATTCATTGGAAAATTCTTTAAAAATTAGGTGGGGTTTAATTCTCCAGAGGATTATGGTCTGCTTTTATGATGAAAGGCCTTAAAAGCTGTTCTCTGAGGCAATATAATTTCATGGACTACCTCACAAAGCTGTGTAGCCCCTTTGGAGTATAACCAGGTGCTCTGCTAAGTTTTAGGGCTCATGTTTTAGTAAAAGCCTATAGGCCTTTGTCTTGATCCGCAGAAGGCATAGCCTCTCTGTCCCAGCTCTTGACACTAACATAGAGAGTTCCAGACTCACCCCTTATTCGTAGACTGGTTGTATTCCCACTTTTAGGACAGAGGTGGGGAACTCTCTTTGATGGTGGGCCACATTGGAGAGGGGGGCAAGTACTGTGACTGGGCTGATTGATTTGGGGGGAGATGATGTTCCTTTTGGTTGTCATGTCCATCCAGGCAGAGATAAAATTACAGGGGTATATTAGCACATCTTCAGGGCTGACCTAACCATTAGGCAAACCAGGCAATTGCCTAGGGCAGCAGTTACTTGGTGTCAACCAGCAGCCACTACAGTTAAAGCAAAAAAATGGGTCCTACCAGCAATACAAACTCAGCATCATCGGTGTGTGCTTTTATCCACAGGAAGAATGGGCAGTTTGCAGAGTTCATTTAGCCTTGTAAGTGGCTTTTGGAGGGTTCCTCATTATGTATACATTTCCAAAACAAAGTTTAAGAATAAAAGTATGATGTCCAAATATGTGTTTATACGATTGTTCTGGGAGAGAAAGTGGTGGGATGGTTATGGAGTCTAAAACTTAATTGCAAGAGGGTGCAAGGCTGAAGGTTAGCCTAGAATACCTGATACCCTTGCACCTGCCCTGCACATCTGTAATGCAGTTAGAATAAGTAAATATTCATTTTACAGGGTTGCATCAGCCCGTTTTAACAGTATTCAAACAAGCAGTTACTCCTTGTCTCTGGCAGTCATTCTGTAATTAACTACTTGGCTACTTGAAAAGTTTGGATAGACAGAGCCTGGTGCAGCATTGAGATGCTGCCAGCTCTGCCCCGCCCTCCCTGACCACGTGCTCCAGGCCGTCACTGGCCTGGTCACAGCCCCACAGATACTCATGTGTTAAAAGTGAGAGCTGTGCATGGAGAAGTCCCTGAAAGCTCCTTCTCTCCTGTTGCTTCCTTTGCCACTGTCTCTCTAGGCCCACGGACCTGCAGGAGTGACTCTGGACATCACCATGTTGCTGCACGTGCTCAGTAGTCAATACTATTCTAGCACTAGTTCTTGATATTGCTCACTGTTGATGAAGAGGGCACATGTCTTCTATGGACTGGACACAGCCCGTGGGCCTGGAGGATTATGCCGTGTAAATCATGAGATCTCCTCCTTTTCCAGAGGTTCCTGTTGGTGTTTTCCTAAAGAGCTGTGAACAATAATTTTGCTGCTGGAAACTGAGTGAGCTGGAGATTGTTAGTAGTATTTAGCTCACACTTTCCAGTAGTAGTGTAAAGCGAGTTACAATCAAGTACTGTAGGTATTTCCCTGTCCTGGAGGGCCGACACTCTAAGGTAGTATCTGAGGTAATGGAGGGTTAAATGACTTCACCAAGGCCACAAGGAGTGTCGGTGAGATTTGACACCTAAATTAGGATGTTTTCATATTTCTAGGATTTGTACAAAAACCTCAGAAAGAACTTTGAACCACTAAAATTCATGATTACTTTCTCATCTTCATGCAGAGCCAGTGCCAGTCCCAGTAATACGGACTGTATCCCCCAGCAGCGACGGCGGGAATGTAACCCTGGAATGTGAGGTTGGAGCCCAGCCACCTGTTAATATTACCTGGAAAGCAGGAACTGTAGCAACAAATCTGGAAGATCTGCATCACCACCAGCTGATCACGAATAGAAGTATCCTGAACATTTCACTAAACTGCAGCATAGAAGACAGATCCTTCTTCTGTGTGGCCAGCAATCCTGTTGATATGAAGAACGTCTCCATCAGCACAAGCAGCATATGCCTAAAGAAAGGTAGGTTACAGCATTTATGGCCGCCTTGTTCCTTAGATTAATAACAGGAGATTTAATGTCTCACATACAGTATGCAGGTAATTTCCAAGAGACAATCCATGTGGGGCACTCCGGTTGTCCTACAATCTTAAGCGGAGCTACGGAGACAGAAACCTCAGAATGGAACTGTCGTTTGTTGCTTTCCTTCTTGGGAATTAGCCTAATTAATCTAACCACACTTCAAAGCTGAATAAGGTGAGCTGGTTAATATAGTGTATCTGGATTTTCAGAAAGCCTTTGACAAGGTCCCTCATGAGAGACTGTTGGCAAAATTAAAAAGTCATGGGATAGGAAGTAATGTACATTGTGGATCAGGAACTGGTTAAAAGATAGAAAGCAGAGGAGAAAGGTGACTAGTGGTGTATCCCAGGGATCTCTGTGCTGGGTCCGCTGTTTTTTGACATATTCATAAATGACCTTGAAATAGGAATAACGAGTGGGGTGATTAGATTTGCAGAGGACCAAAATTATTCAAAGTTGTTAAAACACAAGAGAATTGTGAAAAATTGCAGGAGGACCTTGATAAACTGGAAGACTGGGCGTCCAAATGGCAGATGATATTTAATGTGGACAAGTGCAAAGTTATGCAACTAGGAAAGAAAAACCCAAACTGTGGTTACACGATGTAACGTTCCACGTTAGGAACCACCACCCAGGAAAATGATTTAGGTGTCATTGTGGATAATATGTTAAAATCCTCTGCCCAGTGTGCAGCAGCGGCCAAGAGAGCAAATAGAATGCTAGGTATCATAAGGAAAGGAATGGGAAATAAAACAAAGGATATTATAATGCCTCTGTATTGTTCCATGGTGTGACCGCACCTTGAATATTGTGTGCAGTTCTAGTCGTTGTATCTTAAAAAGGATGTAGTACTATTAGAGAAGGTAAAGGGGATGGAAGGATACCCTTATAAAAAAGGCTTAAAAGATTAGGGCTCTTCAACTTGGAAAAGAGACAGCTAGGGAAGATATAATAAAAGGTCTATAAGTTAATGAATGGAGTGGAACGGGTAAACGTAGATCTTTTGTTTACACCATCAAAAAGTAGAGAGATCAGGGAACACGCAATGAAGCTACGATGTAATCTGTTTAAGACTAATAAGAGAAAATATTTTTTCACTCAATGCGTAATCCAACTTTGGAATTCGTTACCTGAGGATGTAGTAAAAGCTGCTAGTATAGCTGGGTTTAAAAAAGGTCAGGGGTCAGGCTGCAGGGAAAGCATGTTTTGGAGGACTGCTGGGGATCGCAGCTCCTGCGTGGCAACATGACGCCATACCACTGCTGCTCCATAAAGGTGCCTGGCTGGGCTAGCCAGGGAAGTGCCTGGACGTTCGGGATGCCGGAATCAGGGAACAGCCTGGATGAGTCCAGGCCCAATGCCGCGATTCTGCTCCTATGGGGCCGTCTCTGGGCCTTCTGGATTTCTAGACATCCGGATGGCCTGGACATGCACCTACAGAATTGGCCTTCACACACTTTTGCCATAGATGCAAAATGAGAGAAGATCTTTAGTAAACGGGGTCCTTAGTTTCCTAAGTGAAGTGCTGAGCTTTTTTTTTTGTTTTGTTTTGTTTTTTTTTAAGTACCCATAATTGCAATAGCAGGGTTAACACTCATCCCATAATGGGGCTTTTTTGGGGTCAAGTTCGTTCCCATTCTCAGGCTTCTCCCCCAATAGATCAGTTGTATTGTCGCAAAGAAATTCCTGTTCCCTAGCCAATAGTGCTATGGGGAAGAAAATGATTCTTTCCCATTCTCAGAAAAGGGACATATGCACACCCAGCAGTCTACCAAACAGGCTTCTTATCTTATAATACAGAGGGTTAACCCAAAGACCAGACTGAGCAGCAACAACCCCCTCTTAGATGTTTCAAGATATGGGAGCACTCCGATGTAACTGCGACCGTCGGTGCAAGAGCAGTCGGTTTCCACGGACCTTTTAGGATATGTAGGACATTATTAAGCCCTGCTAAACTGTATTGGCTTGAATGATTTCATATTTCAAAGTACAGTAACATATTTAGCCATTTTTATTTATTTATTTATTTTGTTAAATGAATATTCTGTTCATTGTTTGTTTGTTTTATTTATTTTAAATATGTTGTATCCTGCTGATCCATCGAGGGATAATCAAATGTACATAATACAATAGAACATAAAATACATATAAATAGACAATAAGATAAAATATATAAACATTTGGTGCAAAGCAGGAGTTGGCCGCCGTACTACAGAGGTAGGGAGCTTCGTGTCTCTGACCAAACTTGAGGCCTTTTTATCTGTAATCCAGTCACACACAAGAGAGGCAGCACACCACCAAAAGTAGGCAAAGCCAAAATAAAAAAAAAAAAGATTACCTTCTGATGACCTGCCATGGCAATGACTGGCCATGCTAAGTTGGGGGGTGGGGGGACATATCCCCCAGGTGTTTGCAAATAGCTGGAGTGTAGGAAACCAGTTCTACATCTGAAGGAGTTGAAGGAAAATATTAAGCAAAACAAACAAACAAACAAAAAATGTACCTTTTACTTTCAGATAAAACCTCAAGGTCGTACATTCTACTGTATGTCCTTCTGCCAGTTCTTATTGCTCTCGTGATTCTGGCCCTCCTGATTCTCTTTTATTGGAAGAGGACAAAAAGGAAAAGCAAAGGTGGGTGACTTCATTTTTACCAGCCTTGATTCCCTCCTCCCCTTTCTCCTTAATAAGAGACCCAGGGGTGGCCCAAGGGGAATGCGGGGCCACGTGAGGAGATTAATTGCGGGGCCTCATTTGCATAAGGAACCTAATTTGCGTAAATATTTGCATAATGTTAACATGCGCTTTTAGTAAGCATGCCTCTTAATGAGTATCTGAATAAAGAAAGACTAACAGATTTCTACATTACTATATTGCAGTGACAACCACCAGGCCCATTAGGAAGTACTACAAACACTGATAATTTAGAACCCATAGCAAACCCACCGTATCATAACAGCATTATCAGGACTCACAAAGCACCAAACCCTACCTATCAAAAGGCAACACTACAGATATTAAAACAAGTACAACTCAGAGAATACCAATACATCTCACTGGGGGAAAGAGAACAAGTGGGACTGTCAAATATGAACAGAATACCTCAACTTGGTTACAGATGCAGAACATAGACCGTCACCACACAAAGAACAAGGGGTCACAATTTAGAAATAGGAAGATGATAATTAAACTGGGAACCTCAAAATCCAAAAATGAAATGTACAACACTGGAGGAATAAAACTATAAATTAATTTCCGCTTGCACTAAGCAAAAACGCAAAGATGTTAGCAATACACACTTCCCAGACCTGACATATTCCAGTTAATAAATTCAAAATAAAAATTAGTTTTCTACCTTCTGTTTGGGATTTTATTTTTCAGCTGCAATTGCTCCAGTCACTTTCTTCTGGTTTCTTCGTGTCTTCTGCGAGCTATCCATTTGTCCTTTCTTCTCTTTTAGATTTTTTCCATTCTCTCTCTATATCTGCTTTAACAAACTGATCTTTCCCCTTTTGCTCTTTCCCCCTTTTCTTTCCTTATTCCTTTATCATCCAAATTTCACCCTTCCATTCTCAATCCCCACTTACTCTCCCAATACCCAGCCCATCGTAGATTTTTCTTCCCTCCCACACAAAGCATAGTTACTCACCTGTAACAGGTGATCTCCGGGAACAGCAGGAATTTAGTCTTCACATATGGGTACGTCAGTACCGACGGAGCCTGCACAGGAACGCTCCCCAGCGTCCAATTAGAAAGCCTTTGGGAGCATCCCACAGCGCCTGCGTGCTGCCTTCCCGCCTTTCCCAACTGCCTCTCTCCAGTTGAGTTTAAAGCTGAGACAAAGAGAGAGAGAGAGAGAAAGAGAAAGCGATAGATAGAGAGATACAACACCTAGGGGAGGTGGGTGGGTTGTGAAGACTAAATTCCTGCTCTTCCCGGAGATCACCTGTTACAGGTGAGTAACTATGCTATCTCCAGGAACAAGCAGGAATGTAGTCTTCACATATGGGGACTCTCTAGCTTCAGATGCCAGGGAGAGGTCCCAAAGTTACGAGTCCCTGAGGAAGGGCTCTACTTCCCTCCATGGATCTCTGGCATCCACCAGGGATGGTGGGTAGGAGTTAGCTAAGTATGGAACAGGTGTCGGAGAACAGCCTGACCAAACAAGGCATCCTGGCGGGAGTCCTTGTCCAAGCAATAATGGGCTGTGAAGGTATGAACAGAGGACCAGGTGACTGCTCAACAGATCTCATCGATAGACACAGAGTTTAAATTAGCCATTGAGACTGCCATGGCTCTCACATTGTGAGCAGTGACATTGCCTTCTAGAGGAATGTTTTTACTGTGATAAGCAAAGGAGATACACTGTGCAATCCAGTTGGACAGTGTTCTCTTGGAGACTGAAAGTCCTAAATGAGAAGGATCAAAAGCAACAAATAGCTGAGATGCTTTCCTATGTTGCTGTGTTCTTTGTAAGTAAAAAGCCAAAGCTCTTTTACAATCCAAAGTATGGAGATTCCTTTCTGCACTTGAAGCATGAGGCCTAGGAAAAAACACAGGGAGGATAGACTGCCTGATTTAGATGAAAAGGTGAAACCACCTTTGGCATAAAGTGTGGATGAGTCCTAAAGGCTACCTTGTCAGGATGGAACCTGGTATAAGGTGGATCAGCTACAAGTGCTTGCAATTCGCTAATGCGACGTGCTGATGTAATTGCAATAAGAAAAATGACTTTCCAAGAAAGGAATTTTAAGGAGGTAGTAGCTAAAGGTTCAAATGGTGGCTTCATGAGCTGACCAAGAACCAAGTTTAGGTCCCATGCCACTGGTGGTGGTCTGATGGGAGGTTTAGTTAAGAGAAGGCCTATCATAAATCTTGCTACTAGAGGATGAGAGGAAACAGGTTGTCCATCTAAAGGCTTTAAAGAAGCTGCAATAGCACTCAGATGGACCCTCACCGAATTTGTCTGAAGACCTGCATTGGACAAATGAAGGAGATAATCCAATAGAGATTCCAGAGGTAGCTGTTGAGGGTTAAGACCCTTCTGCGAGCACCATATGGTGAACCTTTTCCACTTGAAAGCATAAGAGCGCCTTGTGGAAGGTTTTCTGGAAGCACAAAGGATATCTCTCACTTGTTGAGAGAGATCAAAATCCTGGAAATCTACGCCTTCAGAAGCCAAGCCCTGAGGTGCAGGGATTGAGGATTGGGATGCCACAACATTCCGCCCTCCTTAGTCAGGAGATCTGGAGCAGATCCCAAGTCCAGGGAGGGAGCTTGGGAGAGATGCAGGAGCAAAGGGTACCACACTTGCCTTGGCCAATGTGGAGCTATAAGAATCATGTGACCTCTGTCTCTCTAAAGCTTGAAGAGGGTCTTGGGAATTAGGGGAATGGGTGGAAAAGCATACAGGAAGTCCTGACCCCAGTGAAGGACGAAGGCATCCCTGGTCTGGGAATTTGGAGCCGGGATTCTGGACCAGAACCGGGGAAGTTTGGCATTCCACGGACTTGCAAAGAGGTCTATGTCCGGGGTCCTCCACATCTGAAAAATTGTGGCCACTTGGTCTGCATGTAGAGACCATTCGTGAGGGAACAGAATCCGACTGAGTTTGTCCATCCGAGTTTTGTATACCTGGGAGGTATACTGCCAACAGATGGATCTGATGCTCTCTGGCAAGGGCCCATATTCGCAGAGCTTTGTTGCAAAGCGACAGAGAGCCTGTTCCTCCCTGCTTGTTTATATAAAACATTGCTACCTGATTTTCCATGTGGATGAGGACTATCTTGTAGCTGAGCAGGTTGTGGAACACCTGGAGAGCAAGAAGGATTGCTCTGAGTTCCAAGAGATTGATGTGCAGACAAGTCTCTTGTGGAGTCCAAGTGCCTTGGGTGGAGAGATCCTGTAGGTGAGCTCCCCAACCCGTCTGGGAAGCATCTGTAGTGAGAGTTACCTGTGGTAAAGGTTGTTGGAATGGGGACCCTACCAATAGGTTCTGAGTGGACCTCCACCATTGAAGGGACAAAATAAGTCGATTCGTGTTTACTATTTTGTCCGACAGGCGGCCTACTGCCTGGGTCCATTGAGTGGAGAGGGTCCACTGGGCTGCCCTCATATGAAGAGGCGCGGCGTTCCTGAATCGTTGGTTCATTTCTTGGTGGAATCGATCAGAGAGAGACGTGGGCAGCATCGAGTTTTGTAAAGAGAGTGCTGAGAGTAGTGCTATTTAAATGAAGAGCCCCTGAAGAACTAAATAGAGAAACGCGTGGGCAGTGCCAGTGGACGGCGTTGGGACAAATTTTGGACTGATTGCTGCTGAAGAGTTATGAGGAAGTGAAAAAAAGTGACGTACTTCTTATACAGAGAGCTGGACACCATTATGGGACATCTATAAAAACGTTATGAAATTGATGAACTGGACACTTGGGGATAATATTTGAGTACTCACAATAGTGGGACCAGCCACGGATATCAGCTATTCAGTTCAAATGAGCATTAATAAGAAGGAAGTTTTACCTTCAATTCAGCATAATTAATTGAACATTTTAAGGTTTATAAAAAAGTAGTGTGAGCAATTTATGTTAATGTATTTTAATATTTTGTAGGAAAAACAATTGTGGAATTGTATGATTATATAGGATGCATAGTCACACTGTGAGATAATAAGGGATGTTAACATTGTACAAGTAATGTATGTATTAAATATATTGATTCTCTAAGTTTTAGATATATTGTGAGATGAGATAGTAAGGGATGTTAACATTTGTTCAATAAAATATTTATTAGTTTGTATGGTGAATAGTGTGATATGTGAAGATAGTGCATCCATAGGAATAATACAATAATGCAATCTAATATTTGCTAATTCATCCACCAGCTTGGAATAGAAAGATATTTAGGGTGTAACGATTGAATTTGACTCATATGAAGACGGGCATAAGGAACTACATGCACTGTGGATGCCATGTGGCCTAGCAGTTTTAACATCTCTCGAGCAGTGAGAAAGGGCTTTAACGCTGCTTGAGAGGCTAGATGCACTAAGCGAAGGCAACGGGCCTGGGGAAGGTAGGCCCTTGCTCTTCTGGTATCCAACACCGCTCCTATGAATTCTAGAGATTGCGTGGGAGTTAGGTTGGATTTTGGGATGTTTATAACTAGTCCCAAATATTGGAGGACATGTATTGTTCTTGACAGGGAGGCCCTGGCCTCTGACTCTGATGGGGCTCGAATGAGCCAGTCGTCTAAGTAAGGGAAGATGAATAACCCTAGGGTGCGAAGATATGCTGCTACTACAGCCATGCATTTGGTGAACACCCTTGGTGCAGAGGCCAGGCCAAAGGGAAGCACTCTGTACTGATAGTGCTTTTCTTTGAACAGGAATCGGAGGAATTTTCTGTGAGATGGATGGATGAGTATGAGTATACGCATCCTTGAGATCTAGAGAACAAAGCCAATCCTGACTCTGGAGGTATGGCAGCAGAATTCCTAGGGAAATCATCTTGAATTTCTCCTTGAAGAGGAATTTGTTCAATTCTCTGAGGTCTAGAATAGGCCTGTAACCCCCTGACCTCTTTGGGATAAGGAAGTAGGGGGAGTAAAACCCTGTACCATGTTGATGAATGGGTACTTCCTCTATTGCCCCTTGGACAAGGAGCATAGAGATCTCTAGCTCCAGGAGATGGATGAGAGAGGACTGAGAATTGAACTGTTTTACTCTTGTGGACGGGGGTATGTTGGAGAAATGAAGTCTGTACCCTTCCTTTATGATGGAAAGTGTCCACTCTTCTGCTGTTATTTGCCCCACCTGGGGGCAAAGTGGCATAACCTTCCTGGGATGGTGGAAGGGTCTAGTCCCTCGAGGGGCAGGAAGGCTAAGGGGCTTGTTTACAAAGCTGCGGTAGCGGTTCACGATCGTTATCGGAGCCGCGACCCCATTGATTTCAATGGGGCCGCAGCTCCGATAACGACCACGAACCGCTACCGCGGCTTTGTAAACAAGCCCCTAAGTTCTCTAGAAGAGAGTCAAAGGCCCTGTGGGGCCTGAGACTGCTGAGCAGGCTGAGGCTTGGTGGCCTTAGCTTTCCCTTGTTTGGCTGACTGTTGTGTCCTTCGAGTAGATTGACCCGAAGTCTGTCGCTGCTGTGCATAAGAAGGATAAAACTTCTTTTTCTTTGAAAAGAAGGGTTTTTTGAAAGGTTTCCTTCTGGTAGGGTCAGCTGTGGTTCTAGATAACCTGGTTAGAGTAGAATTGTCAGTATCTAATTCATTGGCCTTCTCCTGCCAATTTTTGCCAAACAAATTTTCACCTGTACAGGGGATGTTACCCAGTTTGTCTTGGACCCAAGTTTCCAAGTTAGATGCCTGGAACCAGGCAACTCTGCGTGCACCTATAGCAATGGCAGATGCTCTACTGACACACTCAAAAGCATCATAGGCTGCACAATTGACAAACTTAGATACATCCTGGGCATGTTTGACCAGTTTGAGAAAATCCTGTCTCTTGTCTTCGGAAAGAGAGGGACTGAGAATTTCCAAATCCCCTGTAATCTCCTTCAGGAACATTCCCATATATAGAATATAGGAATTGATCCTGGCAGATAGCATGGTAGCCTTGAAGATTCTATGCCCAAAGGCGTCCAGGGTTCTGCACTCACGCCCAGGAGGATTGGAGGAGTGTCTCTTAGCACTCCTGATCCTTTTCATTGCTGACTCAACCACAATGGAGTGGTGAGGAAGTTGAGTTTTTTTGAAACCCAGGAGAAGGAGGAACTCGATACATAGTATCCAGTCTGCGTGAATGTGGAGAGGTGGTAAGAGGTGTCTCCCACATTCTGAACATGAGGTCTTGTAAGATCTCATGAATGGGTAAAGTGGTTGCTTCTGCAGGAACCTTGGGATATTGTAATATCTCCAACTCCTTTGCTCTGGGCTCTTTTTCAGGAGCCACAGCGATAGAGAGACCTTTAGCTACCTCCCTGATGAAATCCTGAAAAGAGATATCTTCAGGAGGAGACATCCTACGCTTAGGCGAGGCAGGTTCTTCTGGAAGCAGAGTAGTGGTATCGACAGAGGAATCAGAATCCTCAGAACCCTCTGAGGATTCAAAATACCTCCTGTCTGATTGCTCCGGAGGAGCTCGATACCCATACCGATGGAAATCGGTATCGGGAAAAATCGGTACCGGTGTATCGGTACCGGGAAACATCGAATGTCTGGGTACCGGCGGAGCAGGTCCCGATGTCGATGCCAATGCTGACGGTACCGGCACCAATGACGGTGCATGAACTGATATCGAAACTGGTACTGGGCTCGGTACCGGTTGACTAGTCTGCGTCGGTTCCGAGGGCCTCGATGCCGCAAGGAAAGCCGCCAGAACTCTCTGGTCTATCGACGCTGCCAATGCCTGGATGACGGTACAGGCCGAAGTCGCCGGTACCCCAGAGCATGGCACCAGTAGTTCTGCCGAGGTTGAGGCCTCGAACGTCCTGGAGCCCCGATAATGCTTTGGAAGCCGAAGCCTCCCGCTGGGGCTGTTTGGCCGGTATGGAACCCTCAAGGGCAACGCCAGTGGCATCTCGATGCTGAGAAGGAGATCTACCCTTTGAGGACTGGCTGGACTTATGTTTGGTTACCTGAGATCCATGAGAGGAAGAAGAAGCCCTGGACGACGTCGATGCCACGGAAGCTGCATCGGAGGGAAAGAGGGTGCTAAGCTTAGCAGCCCGGTTTTGTCTTCCTCTTTTGGACAGCATGGCACAGGCCATGCAGTCGGTGATGGAGTGATCAGGCCCTAAACATTTAAGACACCATTCATGGGTGTCGGTGACGGAGATGGTACCGCCACACTTGGTGCACTTCTTAAACCCTGACGCGGGCTTTTCCATAATGATGGAAAAATATCTTGGGCCTAAGGCCCAAAATGGAGCGTGCACGTGAAAGAAAAAAATAATGAAGAGGCAAAGGTTGGTTTTTTTTTGTTTGTTTTTTAAAGAAGAAAGAAGAACCGGCGGTACCGGTGAGCGTCGGAAGGCAGACGCGACCACAAAGAAAAACCAAAAGAAGGAAGAATTTTCAGCGGTGACGGGAACAACGACCTGCTGGCTCCACGGAAAACGAAGAACTGGAGAGAGGCAGTTGGGAAAGGCGGGAAGGCAGCACGCAGGCACTGTGGGATGCTCCCAAAGGCTTTCTAATTGGACGCTGGGGAGCGTTCCCGCGCAGGCTCCGTCAGTACCGACGTACCCATATGTGAAGACTACATTCCTGCTTGTTCCTGGAGATTATCTTTTTCCCTCTCCATTCTCATTCCCCATCCCCAACCCTTTCTAGTCCTCCCCCAAAATCAGCTGCCTTATAGTTCTAGACCCACCCAACATACGCTTCCTTCTAGTCCCAATCTCCCAAGCCCCCGCATCAGCCCATTTCCAGTCCTAGCCCCCCATATGCTTTTTTTCCAGTTCCATTCCAGTCCCCCATCAGCTCATTTCCACTCCAAGCTCCCCCATCAGCCAATTTCCAATCCTAGCCCCCTTGTCAGCCCGCTTCCAGTCCTGTTCCAGCCCCCATCAGCCCATTTCCAGTCCTTTTGCCCCATTAGCCATTTCCAGTCCATCACCCATTTCCAGTCCAAGCTCCCCCCATCAGCCCATTTCCAGTCCTAGCCCCCCATATGCTCTTTTCCAGTTGCAATCCTCACCCCCTCGTCAGCCCATTTCCAGTCCTATTCCAGCCCCAATCAGCCCATTTCCACTCCAAGCTCCCCCATCAGCTCATTTCCAATCCTAGCCCCCTCGTCAGCCCATTTCCAGTCCCCATCAGTCCATTTCCATTCCTAGCCCCCCCCCCATATGCTCTTTCAGCCCATTTCCACTCCAAGCTCCCCATCACAGCCCATTTCCACTCCGTTTCCCCCCCATCACAGCCCATTTCCAGTCCTAGCCCCCCCATCACAGCCTGTCCAGTCCTAGCCCCCCCATCACAGCCCATTTCCACTCCGTTTCCCCCCCATCACAGCCCATTTCCAGTCCTAGCCCCCCCATCACAGCCTGTCCAGTCCTAGCCCCCCCATCACAGCCCGTCCAGTCCTAGCCCCCCCATTACAGCCCATTTGCAGTCCTAGCCCCCCATCACAGTCCATTTCCAATCCAAGAACCCCCCATCACGGCACATTTGCAGTCCTAGGCCCCCCCCCATCACGGCCCATTTGCAGTCCTAGCCCTCCCCATCACAGCCCATTTGCAGTCCTAGCCCCCCCCCCCCCTCCCATTAGAGCCCATTTCCAGCCCCAGTTCCCCCTCCTGCCATTATAGCTCATCCAGTCCTTGCCCCCACCCCCCCCCCCCGAACAGCCCCGTGGCCATCTCCGGGGCTGGAGAGGGAGCCGGGGAAGCCCGCGTGAGGCCCGGCTCCCTCTGCACCGCCGCTAGCGTGAGGAGTCTTTTCCCTCACGCTAGCGGCTGTATCTGTGAAACCGCGAATGCTGGGAAAGGTTAAAGGGCATTGCCTTTAACCTCTCCCGGCATTCGTGGCTTCACAGATACAGCCGCTAGCATGAGAGAAAAGACTCCTCACGCTAGCGGCTGTGCAGAGGGAGCCAGGGCCTTGCACGGGCTTCCCCAACTCCCTCTGCAGCTGTCCACATTGTGCATTAATGGTGTTCACGCGGGACGCCCTGAAGCGTGGGGCCCTGTGCGAACAACATTATCACACAATGGACGGGCCAGCCCTGAAGAGACCAAAGTATTGACATGAAAGGATAGTCCTTAAGCAGAGCTGTCTTATCAAAACATACTGAAACTGAGGTTGGGGAGGGAAGGAGGACTAGGGGCATGGGAAGGGCCGCGTCTCGAGGGCTCCCACAAAAGCAGCTCAGCCCCCGAGCATCAGCCGTGTTTTAAAGAACCTAGGGCTTAGATTGAGACATTTTAATCTGCGAGAGATTTTAAGAGAGCCAGATCCTCTTTGGCAAGGAGCGTCCAAGACAAGTTTGATTATTTAATAGCTGAATTGGGTAAGGAGTGAAAAGTGATCTGCTGTTTTTCCAAAGCCAGAGGTTCATTTTAAGTCATTGTATTTAACCAACCTCCTTTCCTTTTTCACCAAGCCATAACACAGAACTTTCTGGGGACATTATGTACGATTATGTATATTATCTTTATGAAGATGTGTTATTCTCATAGTTGTTAATGTTTTGAGTTATTGTTTGATTTTTTTATAATATGTTCCATGTAAGTTGTGTTCAAATGATCCTTGTAAACCACCTTGACACTCTAAAAGGCGGTATATAAAACCAGCTAAAGAATAGCCATCACTATTTTATTTAGTTAAAAGTTCCAGGAATTTAAAAAAAAAAGGATTTAAAAAATGCACACCACCTGCATCAATGTTACAGAAATGACTTGTTCATGCCACTCAGGGCTAATCAAATGCCAGCATCAAAGGGATCAGTATTTGAACCTGGTGGTCTCCACACCTTTATAAACATCAGCAACAGGATTTAAAAAAATATATAGGGAGCAGTGCCGAATATATGTGGAAACAGTGATCATCAGTGGCTATACGTATCGCCAGCATACCCCATGGCTATATGTATAAGAGCTGAATATTTCCACTATGGAGCCTGCAGAAAGTTATGCTTTAGTACAAGCACAATCATTCTGCGGCCTCTCGTTACCTCTCCTTTTATCTCTTCTTACATGCAAATCGCTTTTATAACATAAGAAATACCATACTGGTTGGACCAAAGGTCCATTGAGCCCTGTATCTTGTTTCCATCAGTGGCCAATCCAAGTCACAAGTACCTGTTGAGTACCCAAAAGGTACACAGATTCCACAATGCTTGTCCCAGGTGTAAGTAGTGGATTTCCCCAGTCCAATTTAATAATGTGCTTAGAGGTAGATTCCGATCCTCGTTTAGTGGGTCTGGACGTCCAATCTGGACGTCCAGACTCACTAAACATCCGGATCGCACTGGCAGCCACAGAGCTCCCTGCATGTATAGCTGACTTCTGCGGAGAGCTGTGTTTGTGGGCAGGAGGAGGTGGGCCAGAGGAGGAGCCAGGGTGGGCGGTGGGCAGGAACATGAGGTCAGCCCTGTAGCTCCAGAGTCAGCCATGTAGACGGGGGACCTGTTCCACTTCAGAGGTGGAATACGTCCCCCTGGACATTGGGGAACTGTGGAGTCAGGCGAAATCAAAGAGGTGACGGGGCACAGGGGGTTCCCCGCAGCCTGACCCTGGCCATGGAAGGCCAGATCGGAGGTCGGGCTGTACGTCCAGGCCATTAGACACCCAAGAAAAGGACTTAGGCGATGTCGTTGGATAATGACGTTGAAATCCTCTACCCAATGTGTAGTGGTGGCCAAGAAAGCCAATAGAATGCTAGGAATCATAAAGAAAGAAATGGAGAATAAAACCAAGGATATTATAATGCCCTCTGTATTGTTCTATGGTGCGATCTCACCTTCAATATTGTATGCAATTCTAGCCACCATATCTTAAAAAGGATAAAACAGTTAGAAAAAGTACAGAGAAGTGTTATCAAAATGGTAAATTGTCATCACACCTTGAAGCTTCTCTCACTGTTCATCCCCGACAATCAGGTTTCCGCCCCGGCCACAGCACGGAGTCTGTTCTTCTTTCCCTTCTAAACGAATTACACACCGCTCACGATCATGGCCTTGTCACTCTCGCTGTCTCTTTAGATCTCTCTGCCGCATTCGACCTCGTCGATCATCGCACTCTCCTCTCACGTCTCCAAGATGTCGGCATCTCTGGCACAGTTCTTCACTGGTTTCACTCTTTTCTTTCTGGCCGCTCTTTTTCAGTCTCCGTCGGTTCTCTGTCTTCACCCTCCACTCCCCTTCCCTGTGGTTGTCCCCCAGGGCTCTGTCCTAGCTCCCCTCCTCTTTAATGTCTTTTTGGCTCCTCTTGCACTTTTAGTCCAACAACACGGTGTCTCCGCATATTATTACGCTGATGATATCTTCCTTCTCTATCACACTAACTCTGTCTCCTCCCCCCCCCCCCCCGATATCACCTCCTTCAATGACTGTCTTTCCTCAGTAGCTTCCTGGTTTTCTTCCAACTTCTTACATATCAATCTCTCTAAAACCTCAGCCATCTGGTTCACCGCCGGTAGCCCAGCCCCTTCACTCACTCCTCTGCTCTTTTCCACTCCATTCCCCATCATCACCTCTCTACGTTACCTTGGTGTGACCCTCAACTCCTCCCTATCGTTCAAAGCACATATCCGTTGTCCAGCGCTGCTTTCTCACACTAAGACAACTCCGATCTGTACGCCCTTTCCTCTCTTTCTCCGCTATGACCACCCTCCTCATCTCCCTCGTTGTTTCTCGCCTTGATTACTGTAACGTCTCTTTAGCTGGCCTCCCCCAATCCCAACTTCAACGTCTGCAATGAGTCCACAACACTGCTGCCCGTATCCTCACTTGCTCTTCCCGTTTCGACCATATCACCCCTCTTTTCATTTGCTTGCACTGGCTTCCGATTCCCTTCTGTATTCAATATAAATTTCTTCTCTTTGTCCACAGGTCTATTCACACTGGCACTCCCCTTTACCTTGCCGACCTGATCCACCTGCACACTCCTTACTGTTCCCTCCGTTCCATCCACATGAACCGCTTAACCCTTCCCTCCCCATCCCAGGCCCACCTAGAAACCACCCGTTCCTCTGCCTTTTACTTCCTCGGTCCCCGCCTATGGAACTCGCTCCCCACAGACCTTCGCTTGGAACCTTCATTTAAAACATTCAAGGCAAATCTGAAAACACACCTCTTCTGTCTAGCTTTTGGCCTCTCTCCTCCCCCGTGCCCCTTTTCACCACCACCATGATGTTGTTTCCCCTGTTACTGTTACTTGTATTCTAACCTCAACCTTTTACTCTTCTCTCCTCTTTCCTATCACACTATGGCGTTCCTTTCCTAACTTTCTAAGCAGCCTTTGCACATTGTAAACCGCCCAGACGCTATTGTGATGGGCGGTCTATTAAATTCTCAATAAACAATAAAGAGGATGGAAGGATACCCCTACAATGAAAAGCTTAAAAAGTTAGGGATCTTCAACCTGGAAGAAAGAAGGCTGAGGGGAGATAAGATAGAGGTCTATAAATTAATGAATAGAGTAGAATGGGTAAACGTAGATCAATTGTTTACACCTTCAAAAAATAAAAAGACTAGGACACGCAATGAAGCTACAATGTAGACCATTTAAGACTAATCGGAGAAAATATTTTTATACCACGCATAATCAAACTCTGGAATTTGTTACTGGAGGATGTAGTAAAAGCTGTTAGTGTAGCTGGGTTTAAAAAAGGTTTGGTCAAGTTCCTAGAGGAGAAGTCCATAAACCATTATTAAAGATGACCTGGGAAATGGTTATGGTTATGGTTATGATTATATTTTATTTGATATACCACAACATTACATAACAATATATGCAGTGTACAATAATAAAAAAAAGAAAAAAGTGAAAGGAACTCCATAGTATAGGAAGGACAGTATAGGAGAGATAGTAACAGCATAGAAAAGACAGGCAAACGGAATAAGACATAAAGATAAATACGTACAAGTCCCTTAAAACAAAGGGTGCCATCGTACCACAATAGCTACTCAGGTAAGTTAAAAGCAGTCCTAAAAAGGAAGGTTTTCAGAGATTTTTTGAAGCACTTAAAATTTAATTCTGTGCGGAGGTGGCCTGGCACACCATTCCAATATGTTGGAGCCGCAGCAGAAAAACCTCATTTTCTTGTGGATTCATACTTTATTTCCCACGATGAGGGGAGGTGTAAACAAAAATCATGGAGCGAGCGAAGAAGTCTTGTTGGGGCATATAGGGAGACAATAGCAGACAAGTAATTTGAAACTGTGTCATGAATAATTTTGTGTGTCAGGGAAAGAAGCTTGAAAATTATCCGAGAATTTATAGGTAACCAGTGATATTTGACGAATAGTGATGTAATATGATCGAATTTGCGTGCATGAGCTAGTACGTGAAGAGACGTATTTTGGATGGTGCAATAGTCAAGTCTCTGTATCACAGTGTGTAAAAGCACGGTTATCTGAGCTGGGTGATCCAAAAATGAACAAATGCTACGAAAACACCGTTAGGCCAAGAAAGCGTAGTTACTCACCTGTAACAGGTGTTCTCCAGGAGCAGCAGGAATCAGTCCTCACTTATGGGTGACGTCGGCGCCGACGGAGCCCTCGCGGAGCAATTTTCCCCAGCTTTCAAAGAAAGCCTTTGGGAATTGCAGCACGCATGCGCGCGGTCGTCTTCCCGCCCGAAGGTGCCATCTTAGCCAGTCAGATGACATAGCTAAAAAAGACAGCATAAAAATTTGCAAAAAAGAACATAAGCAGACGATTGCAACTCCAAGGGGAGGAGGGAGGGTAGTGAGGACTGATTCCTGCTGCTCCTGGAGAACACCTGTTACAGGTGAGTAACTACGCTTTCTCCAGGACCAAGCAGGAAGTCAGTCCTCACTTATGGGACTCCCAAGCTCAAGGCTACCGGAGACCCTAAGCACAAAAATGAGCTCCCTCTAGCTCAGCAGCACAGAAGGATAGAATCTTCGCTGAATTATCACCCACCGGTAGCCCACATCCGGGATGGAGGGTAGGAGTTGCTCAGACCTCAAAGAGATTACGGAGGACTGCCTGTCCGAAAGCACTGTCCCTACGGGACTCCCTCTCGAGACAGTAATGGACCGCAAAAGTCTGGCTCGAAGACCAAGTAGCGGCCCGGCAGATGTCTGCCAGCGGAACAGAGCGGAGGTAAGCCACTGACGTGGCCTTTGCCCGAACGCAATGAGCCGTGACTCGACTTTCTAAGGAGAGTCCGGCTGCCCCATAAGCCCAAGAGATACAGTCCGCAACCCAGATGGACAGAGTACGCTTGGAGACCGGGAGCCCCAATTTATTGGGGTCAAAAGACACAAAAAGCTGAGCAGCTTTACGGTGCTCCCGCGTACGGTCAAGGTAGAAGTTCAAAGCCCTTCTACAGTCCAGGGTATGGAGGACCGTTTCAGCTCGGTTGGAGTGTGGTCTGGGAAAGAAGGTTGGAAGTACCACCTCCTGATTGATGTGAAAAGGGGAGACCACTTTTGGAAGAAACTTTGGGTGAGTCCGTAGGACTACCCTATTTTTGTAGAACCGAGTGTAAGGGGGATCAGACACGAGGGCCTGCAATTCACTTACGCGTCTAGCGGAAGTGAGGGCTATCAAGAACAGTGTTTTCCAAGACAGAAAACGGAGAGAGAACAGGTAGCCATAGGTTCAAAAGGCGGACAGGTGATCCGCTGCAAAACCACATTCAGGTCCCAGTCAGGCGCTGGCGGGCGCAGAGGTGGTTTAAGTAGAAGGAGACCTCGGAGAAGAGAAACCTCGCTACGAGAGGGTCATTGGAGAGAGGTCTGCCGCCCACTGGCACATGATGTGCTGAAAGAGCACTGAGGTGAACTTTGACGGAGTTGGACTTAAGTCCCAGATTAGAGAGGTGCAGCAAGTACTGCAAGATCACCGACACCGGGCAGGAGAAGGGATCCTGAGACTGTTGGGCACACCAGACTGCAAAGCGACGCCATTTAAGGGCGTAGCATTTGCGGGTAGAAGGCCGTCGCGAAGCTAAGACGACCTCCTCCACCTCCGCCGGCAGGAGAAGGGGAGCAAGGACTACCCTCTCAGCAGCCAGGCCATGAGGTTGAGAGACCTGAGGTTGGGGTGCAGAAGGGACCCCTGATCCTGAGTGAGGAGATCCGGTTGTACCCCCAGAGGGATTGGATCCTCCACCGCCAGTTGCAGCAGGAGCGGAAACCACGGCTGCCTGGGCCAGCGAGGGGCCACCAGGATCATGAAGGCTTTGTCTCGGAGAACCTTGAAAAGAGTCCGAGAGACCAGCGGGATGGGAGGGAAAGCGTACAGAAGGCCTCCCGACCACGAGATCAGAAAGGCGTCCGCCGCCACCCGAAGGGGGTGTGGCTGACGAGAGCAGAAGCGAGGAAGCTGCCGGTTGTGAGGACTGGCAAAGAGATCCACCGTGGGGAGACCCCACTTGAGGAAGAGCTTCTGAACTACCAAGGGATCCAGACGCCACTCGTGCGGCTGGAGGACCCTGCTGAGTTTGTCTGCAAGGCAATTTTCTTGGCCTGGGAGATAAACTGCCTTGAGGAGAATGCCGTGACTGACGGCCCAAGAGCAGAGCTTCTGTGCCTCCCGGCAGAGGAGGAAGGAGCCCGTGCCCCCCTGCTTGTTCACGTAGAACATGGCAACTTGATTGTCCGTCTGGACAAGGACGGACTGTTGGGAAGTCAGGTGGGAGAAGGCCTTGAGAGCTAGGCGGATCGCCCTGAGCTCCAGGAAGTTGATCTGCTGAGCAGACTCCCACGTGGTCCAGAGGCCCTGAGTACGTGCCTCTTGGCAATGTGCTCCCCAGCCCAGGAGGGACGCATCGGTGGTCAGCACCCGGGTCGGCTGAGGTGACTGGAAAGGCATTCCGAATATCAGGTTCGGCTGTCGGAGCCACCACCGGAGAGACGAGAGCAGCGGCTCGGAGACGCGCACTAGGTCTGCCAGGCCGCGTGTGGCTTGTCGCCACTGCTGGCGGAGACACCATTGAGCAGACCGCATATTCAGGCGGGCATTGGGGGTCACATGGACGGTGGAAGCCATATGGCCGAGCAGTCTCAGGAAGCGCCTGGCGGAGACCAGGGGCTGGCTGCGAAAGCGGTCGGCTAGGTCCATGAGCCGTTGAGCCCTGTCGAGCGGTAGGTACGCTCGTGCCCGAGGAGTGTGCAGCCTTGCGCCGATGAACTCGAGATCCTGTGAGGGGAGCAAAGTGGACTTTGCGAAGTTTATGACAAAGCCCAAGTGCTGCAGTAGAGTCACCGTGCGGCACGTGGCGTTGGTGACCTCCTGAGCAGACGCTGCTCTGATGAGCCAGTCGTCGAGGTACGGAAAGACATAGAGGCCGTGAAGCCGGAGATGGGCCGCCACGACCGCGAGACATTTTGTGAAGACTCGCGGTGCGGAGGATAGGCCAAAGGGCAGTACTCTGTACTGGTAATGATTTCCTGCCACCACAAACCTTAGGTATTGGCGGTGGCTTGGGTGGATGAGGATGTGCGTGTAGGCATCCTTTAGATCCAAGGAGCATAGCCAATCTCCCTGCTGGAGGTAGGGCAGAAGGATTCCAAGGGTAAGCATTTTGAACTTCTCCCGCACAAGGAACTTGTTGAGGTTGCGCAAGTCCAGGATGAGCCTGAGGCCCCCTGTTCTCTTTGGTATCAGAAAATACCTTGAGTAAAAGCCTTGACCTCTCAGGTGGTGGGGCACCGGTTCCACCGCCTGTTCCTGCAGAAGACCTGCTAACTCCTGAAGGAGCAACTCCCTGTGCAGAGGGGGGCGCGAAGGTTCTCCCGGAAAATAGGAGGGAGGGACCTGATGGAAGTGGAGAAGGTAGCCTTCTCGCACGACCTGAAGTACCCAGGCATCTGCGGTGATGCTGGACCACCTGTGGCCGAAGTGAACCAGCCGGCCTCCGGTGCTGGGAGGAACCAGCGGGGGGGAGAGGCTATGCTCAGCGAGTCAAAAACCCCCACCCTGCTGAGCAGGGGCTGGTGGTGCAGGCTTGGGGGCTTGCTGCCTACGGGACCCGTTACCCCGTCCCTTGGCCTGCTGGCCCTGTTGGGGAGCTGCAGGGGCCTGATAATGGGGGTACTGTTTGTAGGCAGCCGCCTTCCTCGGGTAAAAGGACTTTTTTCCCGAGCCCTTCTTTTTCTGGGAAGGGGCGGAGGTCTTCCTAGAAAGCCTGGTCCTGGTGAGAGTCTCAGTCTCAATTTGTGCAGCCTTTTCCGCCATGGGCTTGCCAAAGAGGTTTTCGCCTCGGCAGGGGACATCGACCAACTTGTCCTGTACCCAGGGCTCAAGATCCGACGACTGAAGCCAAGCCTGTCGGCGGGCACCGATGCCGGCTGCGGCCACTCTAGCCGAGGCCTCAAAGCCATCATAGGCTGCTCGGGACATGAACTTTGAGCATTCCCGAATGCCCGTGGACAAGGCTAGGAACCTCCGCAAGGGCTCCTCGGAGAGACCAGCGGAGAATCCGGCTAGCTCTTTAGCCAGATCCCGGAGATACATGCCCATGTAGAGCTGGTAAGTCTGGACACGACATGCGAGCATAGAGCCCTGGAAGCACTTCTTGACAAGGCCATCCAGGTTACGGGCCTCCCGTCCAGGAGGCACCGAGGAGTGCATCTTCTGGCTCTTAAGACGATGCATGGCCGATTCCACTACCATGGAATGGTGTGGCAGCTGTGCCTTCTGAAAGCCAGGGCTCTTGCGGACCCGATAGATAGAATCGACCCGCTTGCTCAGGACCGGCGAGGAGGCCGGACTCTCCCACATGCGGAAGAGTAGTCGTTCCAGCATAGGAGGAACCGGCACAGTAAAGTGCTCCCTCGCGGGAGAGTCATACTGGAGGGCGTCGAGCTCTTCGGCTCGAGGCTCCTCCTCGGGATCCGCAGGGAAGGCCAAAGCCTTGGCCATATCCCTAACGAAGTCCGAGAACCGGGCATCCTCCGGGGGGGACTGCTTCCGAGGCTCGGACCCCGGTGAGTCCGATGGGACACACCGAGTCCGGAAAGAATCAGGTGACTCTTCCTCCTCAGACTCCCAGACCGACTCCGACGAGGACTCGGTGGGGTCGGCCCGGGCAGGATGCGGCGCCAGCCGCCCCGACGTCGAGGGAGTCGGCGTCGGCGACCTCGGTCCCGAACGGGAGGCCGAGGGTGACCTCGACCGAGGATCGACTCGAGTTCTCATTGACTCGAGGATCGGCTCGGTCTCCGGGGTCGACTTGGACGTCGACGTCCCGGCGGTCGGGGCAGCGGCGCCAGCGAGGCCAGCGAGCAGTGCCCGCTGCTGGTCCATGAAGGCAGACAGTCTGCTCTCCAAGGCCGTCAACCTGAGTCCGAGCTCAGGTGACCCAGCAGCCCCCGACTCGGGCCCCGACGGCGTCGGGCCCGACGTCGGCTGTCGCGGAGGCGAGTCCAGAAGGACTACAGGACTTACCCGGGCAGGCATCTCCGACTCCAGGCGAGGTCGCTTCGGGAGATGTTCCTTCTCCAAGGACCCGGGGCGGCTGTCGGGGCTATGCGACCTGGCCCTCGCGGAGCCAGGAGCGTCCAACGACGCCGCCCTCGCGGGTTTTTCCTTCCGACGATGGTCCCCGGAGGGAGAACCCCGGTCGGAGGAGCTCCGGCGACGGTCCGAGCTGGAGCCCTTTGACACGGAGGCCTCCGACGAGGTCCGGGTACGGCTGGGGTCAGCGAAGATTCTCTCGCGCTGATGCCGCCGACTTCTCAACGCCTTCGAGGACAGTTTGCTGCAGGGCCCACAGATCAGTTCCTCATGATCCGGGCCCAAGCAGCGGAGGCAAAAGTCGTGTGTGTCGGTTAGTGACATATTTCGGTCACACCGACCACACCGCTTAAAGCCACTGGCAGCCATCGGGGGAAAAAGGGCCCCTGCGAGGTCAAAGGACCGGGCTGCCAGGGAAAACGAAAATGAAAGCTGACTAAGTCAGAAAAACCGAAAAAACGCTAGAGGACTCGAGACCGGCGTCGCGAGTCCGGGCGGGAAAACGATCGGCGTCGAACCGAAAGAAAAAAGTATAAAATAAAGAGGAAAATCAACTTTTTCGCGGGGACAAGACGGGGACGTCTGCAGGGCTCCGCGGAAAAAAGAAGACTGGCTAAGATGGCACCTTCGGGCGGGAAGACGACCGCGCATGCGTGCTGCAATTCCCAAAGGCTTTCTTTGAAAGCTGGGGAAAATTGCTCCGCGAGGGCTCCGTCGGCGCCGACGTCACCCATAAGTGAGGACTGACTTCCTGCTTGGTCCTGGAGAAAGCCGATTTAGTCACCTGGGCCAGTCAAGGAGAGAAAGTCGGAGCCAAATCTAACACAACTCCAAAATATCGAAGGGAGGTATGTAATACTAAAAGCTGACTGTCTCTATCGTAGGGGCAAGTGTAGACTGAAAATCCTAACCGGTAAACCAGATGGCTGTCAACTTAGAAGGGTTCAGTTTAAGAGAGTGTTCAAATAACCAGGAAGATATTGTTATTAGACAGTTGTTTAGAGGGGCCAAATCTATTACCGAATCATCAGTAGAGTATAACAGATGTTGTCCACATAATCGTAACAGGAAATGCCTAATCCCTGAATTTGAGTAATTAATGGGCTGAGGAAAATGTTAAATAATAAAGGTGATAAAATAGAACCCTGGGGGACGCCACACAAAAGATCTCAGGGGGTAGAGACTTCTCTTTGAATATGAACCTTGAAAGATCTATGATTTAGGAAGGAACGAAACCAGTCAAGCACTGTACCTCGGACCTCTCCCTTGTATAGGCGGGCCAAAAGTAGGTTGTGGTCCACCAGATCAAAGGCTGCAGATGTCCAGTGAAACTGCAAGAGTATAATTCCCATGATCAAAAGACCTATTAATATCATTAGGGATTGCTGCCAGGACTGTTTCCGTGCTGTGGCATGGGCAAAATCCTGATTGATGAGGATGGAGAAAATGAATTTGATTCACATGATCTGTAAGCTGACGGAAGACAATTTTCTCAGCTATCTAAGACATGATGACTAAGTTTGAGATAGGGCGGTAATTTTGAGGATCAGACCAATCCCCATGCTGATCCTTTATTAAAGGATGGAGTGTAGCTTTTTCCCAGGCCTCAGGTACCACTCCTGAAGATAGACTTTGGTTGACCAGTGAAAGCAAGATCAGGAGGAGTCCCAAACGGCTCATTTAGCCATGCTGATGGAATTGGGTCTAAGGAGGAAGTAGTTTTATGAATGGACTGTGATACCCCCTCTAATTGGGTGAGGGACACAGAAGTAAAATGCGACCAGGAGTGCAGTGGTAGAAAGAGAAAAAATACCTCTGGCTTCAGCCGGTGGAGAGAGAGGCAGAGATAGAAAGATAGAAAAATTTATTTATTTAGTATACATTTGTATACCGCTACTTCCAGCGATCAGCAGCGGTTTTGATTACAGATTGGAAATTGTCAAATCATGACAGGAAATTTTTGAGGCATAAACACATTGATTAGACAGGAAAGCACAGCACACAGAGAACTATTTTACAGGGAACATGGGCTATGGAGGGTTAAGTGGCTTGCCCAAGACCACAAGGAGCACCTGTGGGACTAGAAACCCCAGTCCTTCCGGCCCAAGGTTGCTGTCCTCTCTAGTGGGATTTGAACCCCCGACCTTCCGGCCCGAAGTACCTTGCCCCAACCACTAGGCCACTCCTCCACTCCAAAATGATGACAGAAAAAGACCACATGGCCTATCTAGTCTGTCCTTCCAAAGAAACAACTACAACAGTCCCCTTTTTTCCTTTAGAGATCCTCTGTGTATGTCCCATGCTTTTTTGAATCCAGATACTGTCCTCATCTTTGCCACCTCCACTGGGAGACTATTCCACAGATCCACCACTTTTTCCGTAAAGAAATATTTCCATGTATCACTCCTGAATCTATCCCCTTTCATTCTCATCCCATGTCCCCTCGTAGCATTACTTACTTTCAATTGAAAGAGGCTCTCCCCCTGTGCATTTATGCCATGGAGGTATTTAAACGTCTCAATCATATCACCTCTATCTATCCTCATATGCTTTATAATGAAGACCACTAACCATTTTAGTAGCCACCCTCTGTTTATATCCTTTTGAAGGTGAGGTCTCCAGAATTTCACACAATACTCCAAATGAGGCCGCACCAAAAACTTATACAGAGGCACTATCACCTCCTTTTTTCTGCTAGCCATTCCTCTGCGTATGCACCCAAGCATCCTTCTAGCTTTTGCTGTTGCCTTTTCTACCTGTTTAGCCACTTTAAGATCTTCATAAACAACCATGCCTAGATCCCGTTCTTCTTTAGTGAACAAAGGTTCTTCACCCCTATACTATATTGCTCCCTTGGATTGCTGCAGCCCAAATGCATGACCATGCATTTTTTAACATTAAATCCCAGCTGCCAAATTCTAGACCATTCTTCAAGCTTAGCTAGATCCCTCTTCATGTTATCTACACCTTCCTGGGTGTCTACTCTATTGCAGATTTTGGTATCATCCGCAAAGAGGCAAACCTTACCCAACAGCCCTTCCGCTATATCACTAATAAAGATGTTAAAAAGAATCGGACCAAGGACAGATCCCTGGGGAACACCACTGGTAACTTCCTTCTCCTCAGAGTGAGCTCCATTTACCTGTACTCCTTGTCGCCTCCCACTCAACCAATTTCTAACCCAAACAGTAACTTTAGGGTCCATCCGTAGGGTGCTCAGTTTGTTTATAAGTCACCTGTGGGGAACGGTGTCAAAGGCGTTGTTGTTGTTGTTAAATGCCATCGAGTCGGAGTCGACTCATGGCGACCCTCTGGATAGCTATCCTAAATTGTGTTCGGTCTTGAGTCAAGTGGCTCATTGTTGACAGACTGGTACCCGTAGCTGCTGTTATTGTATCGATCCATATCATTGCTGGCCTTCCTCTTTTGCGCTGACCTTATATCTTGCCAAGCATGATGTATTTCTCTAATGATCTCTCTCTTCGCATGATGTGTCCAAAGTATGAAAGTCGAAGTCTTTTCATCTGAGCTTCTAAAGAAAGCTTAGGTTTGATCTCCTCTAGTACCGACTGGTTTGTTCTTCGGGCAGTCCATGGTATACACAGTATTCGCCGCCAGCACCATAATTCAAAGGCATCAATTTTCTTCCTGTCTATTTTTTCACTGTCCAGCTTTCACATCCATATGATGTTATTGAAAATACCATGGCTTGAACAAGTCAAATCTTTGTATGGAGAGAGACATCTCTGCTCTTGAGAATCTTATCTAGGTCTTTCATAGCCATTCTGCCAAGAGCAATGTGTCGTCTGATTTCTTGACTGCTTGTTGCTTCTTTATTGATAGTTGATCCAAGCAGGTTAAAGTTGTTCACGATTTCAATTTCTTCTCCTTCAACGATGAAACTGTTAATTATGCCAGTTGTCATGATCTTTGTCTTCTTTACATTAAGGTGCAGGCCCATTTTGAGACTATGTTCTTTGATTGTGAGAAGCAAATGTTTCAGATCATCTTCACTTTCAGCCAGTAATGTGGTGGTATCAGCATAGTGAAAGTTAGAGGCTTTACTGAAATCTAAATACACCACATCTAGGGCTCTCCCTCTGTCCCCCTGGTCACGCAGTAAAAGAAATCAATCAGATTTGTCTGACAAGACCTGCCTCTGGTGAATCCATGCTGCATTGGATCCTGTAATCCGTTGGACTCCAGAAACCTCACTATTTTCTCTTTCAGGAGCGTTTCTAATAATTTACTCACCACCGAAGTTAAACTAACCGGCCTGTAGTTTTCAACCGCATCCTTACTTCCGTTTTTGTGTAACGGCACCACATGAGCCTCTCTCCAGTCCTTTGGCACCACTCCCGACTCCAACGAGGCATTGAAAAGGTCAGTCAGTGGAGCTGCTAGAACGTCCCCAAGTTCCCTCAGTATTCTAGGGTGTATCCCATCCGGTCCCATTGCTAGTTTAGCAATGTTTCTCACAAACAGTCGTCTGAAAATTGTTCGACGCCCCTCGCTTCTGTTCCTGTTTGTGGGTGTTTTCTGAGGTCCTGTTCCTGTTCTTCATCTGTGAACACAGAACAGAAATATTTGTTAAGCAATTCCACTTTATCTTCATCAGCTTCTACATATTCCTCCCCTTCACCCTTGAGTCTGACAATACCACTTTTGCCCTTCCTCTTCTCACTAACATATCTGAAAAATGTCTTATCCCCCCCCCCCCCCATTTTATTGCATTGGCTCTTTCCTCCTCTTTTTGAATCTTTACTTTCCTGACTACTTTGTTAGCTTCCCTAAGTTTTTCCAAATATAGTTGCCTGTCTTCCTCTCTCTGTGATCTCTTGTATTTCATGAAGGCCTCCCTCTTTTTTTCTTCACCTTTTCAGCTATTTCTTCCGAAAGCCATAGCGGTCTCCTTTTATCTTTATTTACCATTTTAACAAAATGGTTGGTTGCCCTTAAAATATCCCCTTTCAGTTTTGCCCACTGTTTTTCTACATCCCCCAGCTGTTCCCATCCTGCTAACGACTCCCTGAGGTATTAGCCATCTTGGCAAAGTTAGTTTTCCTAAAGTCTAAGACCCTTGCTTTTGAATGGATTCTAACAGCCCTAGTCCTAATACTGAACCACACCATCTGGTGATCACTGGATGCAAAATGATCTCCCACTATAACATCAGAAACACTTTTACCATTGGTAAGCACCAAGTCCAATATGGCCCCTGAATAGTTCTCCCTGTAGAGAATCCATGATCTCCTTACTTCTAGATGATACTGCAGCATGATGTGCCAATCAACATCTGGCATATTGAAATCCCCTATCAGTAGCACTCCCCCTTTCCTAGCAATACTGCATATGTCTTCAATTAACTCTCTGTCCACTTCTTCCTCTTGTGAGGGAGGTCTGTATATTACACCAATGCAAACAGATTTCTCTTTCCCTCTTTCTAGTTTAACCCACAGTGCCTCCTCTCTCCCTTTTAAGCTCTGTAATTACGAAGCTTTAATATTATTTTTTACATATAGCGCCACTCCTCCTCCCCTACTTCCTACGCTCTCCTTTCTAAATAAAATATAGCCTGGTGTAGTTACATCCCAGTCATGGTTTTCTGTGAACCATGTTTCTGTAACTGCCACTAAATCCAAGTCTGTGTGTAAGTGTACCTCGGTGCGACAGAAGACACACAAAACACTAATAAATCAAGTCATCAGTCAAAAATAGCCCCCGCTACCAAAACCACAATGAATGTCGGGCCGAACGGACTGGAGCAGCGAGAGAGAACCTCTCTGCACAAAGGTCCGTAAAGCCCTTTTTTTGAAGTTTTTTTATATAGACTTGAAAAATAGTAGAAACCATCATAAAGAACAAAATTACTCAGCATGTAGATAGTCATGGCCTAATGGGAGACAGCCAACATGGCTTTAGAGAAGGAAGATCTTGTCTTACTAATCTGTTATGTTTTTTTGAAGGTGTGAATAAACAGGTGGACAAAGGTGAGTCAGTTGATATAGTGTATCTGGACTTTCAGAAAGCCTTTGACAAGGTCCCTCATCAGAGACTTTTGGCAAAACTAAAGAGTCATGGGGTAGGAGGCAGTTGTACTATTGTGGATCAGGAACTGGTTAAAAGATAGAAAGCAGAGAGTAGGGCTAAATGGCCAATTTTCCCAATGGAGAAAGGTGAATAGTGGTGTACCCCAGGGATCTGTGCTGGGTCCGCTGCTTTTTGACATATTTTGACATTCATAAATGACCTGGAAAAGGGAATAACAAGGTTATCAAATTTGCAGATGAGACAAAACTATTTAAAGCTGTTAAACCCAAGAGGATTGTGGAAAATTGCAAGAAGATCTTGGAGACTGGGCATCAAAATGGCAGATGAAATTTAATGTGGACAAGTGCAAAGTTATGCACCTAGGGAAGAACAACCCAAACTATGGTTACACGATGCAAGGTTCCACATTAGGAACCACCACTCAGGAAAAAGATTTAGGCGTCATTGTGGATAACATGTTAAAACCCTCAGCCCAGTGTGCAGCGGCAGCCAAGAGAGCAAATAGAATGCTAGGTATCATAAGGAAAGGAATGGAAAATGAAACAAAAGATATTATAATGCCTCTATATCGTTCCATGGTGAGACCACACTTTGAATATTGTGTGCAATTCTGGTCGCTGTACAGTCAAACCTCGGTTTTCGTGTGCCCCGGTTTTCGTTGGTTTCGGTTTTCGACGTCTTTTCTAACTGAGATCTTGTCTCGGTTATCGGTTTTCGCCTCGGTTTTCATCAGGAACCAGTGCTGCCAGATCTGAAAATCTACACCCTCGCGCTGGTCTGCCCGCCCAGTCCCGGCAGCACTACCCCCCCCCGGACTCACCCAATCGCGTGTTGAGAAGCCAATGTCAGCTGAGCAACATCCTCGAGCCAGAGATGCAAGGATTGCACAGAGAGGAAGGCCCCGATCTCTCCACCGCCTGCCTGTTCTCTGGAGCGCCCCCTCAGGCTCGGAGGTAGCAGGGTAGCTGTCAATGTAAGCAGGAGATGTTGCATGGCTGTGGGAGGCAGCGATCAGATTACAGTGCCGTACAGTACAATATCTGTGTGTTTGCTGTCCTGTGGACGATCGGGCAGGTGAGAGAAGTGACAGGAGCTGGGTGTCTGGAACGGATTACATTGAATTTACATTATTTCCTATGGGAAATATTGCTTCGGTTTTCGTACGTTTCGGTTTTAGTCAGACTGCTTAGAACGGATTAATCATTAAAACCGAGGTTTGACTGTATCTTAAAAAGGATATAGCATTATTAGATAAGGTTCAGAGAAGATCCACCAAAATGGTAAAAGGGATGGAAGGATACTCCTATGAAGAAAGGCTAAAAAGGTTAGGGCTCTTTAACCTGGAAAAGAGATGGCTGAGGGGAGATATGATAGAAGTCTATAAATTAATGAATGGAGTGGAACGGGTAAACGTAGATCGATTGTTTATGTTATCAGAATATAGAAAGACTAGGGGACATGCAATGAAGCTACAGGGTAAACTATTTAAGACTAATAAAAGAAAATATTTTTTCACTCAACATGTAATCAAACTCTGGAATTTGTTACCGTAGTTAGTGTAGCTGGGTTTAAAAAAGGTTTGGACAAGTTTCTGGAGGAAAGGTCCATAAACCATTATTAAGAAGGGACTCAGGATATCGATGCTAGACCCAATACAAGCACTGTGGAACCTGTGTCTCTTGGGGCAACTGCTAGGTACGTATGACCTAGATTGGCCACTGTTGGAAACAGGATACTGGGCATGATGGACCTTGGTCTGATCCAGTATGGCATATCTTATGTTCTTATTATTTATCTGTTGCCTGAGTCCACGGCGATCCCAGGCCGTTCTTAAAGTGAGCTGGCTTATAAATGCACGACATGCACATTTCGTGTCCCAGGAAGACCTTGCTTCAAGTGTTCACCCACTTACTCTTAACTTCTAATTTTTATTTTTTAATTATTTATTTCAGTGGTTTATGTCTTTTATTTAAAAGAAGGTTTTTACAAAAAGGTATTGGTGACATATTTATGTTTTTATGAATTTTATTATTCTTATCTACATGTTCCCATAAGCATTTAACATCTTTATCTTTATCTTTATTAAAATACTTGATATACCGCCCAGGCCGAGGCATCAGGGCGGTGTACAATCATAAAATAGCGACTGCTAATAAAGAAAGAAGGGAACGCCATAAAATAATAGGACAGAAGGAGGGAGATAACATACAAACATTTTACCTGTTATATAGTTATCCTCCTCATCTCATATACATTTGGGTTCAATGACAATGCTTTTAATATGCACACATATATATGTGTTTTGATTTTATTGGTTTTTATTGTTTATATTCATTTATTATAACAATTTGCATGTTTTAGATTTATTTTTCTCTTTTTAAATTATTTATTTAATGATTTATCTTTTGACAGTGCTTTTTAACTTTAATTTCAATTATGATTTTGTTTTTAATTATGATTGTTCTTTCGAGGTTTGCTCCCTCATTCGATATCCCACTGAGGAAGACCAGTGGCCGAAACCCGTAGGGGACAATAAAAGGGGTTTGCAAAACCTGAAATCTGCCAGTCTTGGTATCTGTTCTTACGTATTCTACAGATACTCTTGTTGCTTCTTTTTGTCTTGTCTTACAACTATTTGATAAACAGAATAGTAGCAAATCACCTGGACCGGATGGTATACGTCCAAGGGTGTTGAAAGAACTGAAATATGAGATTGCAGATGTGCTATTAGTAATCTGTGAACTATCATTAAAATCATCTGTAATACCTGAAGATTGGAGGATGGTCAACGTAACACCAATTTTTAAAAAGGGTTCCAGGAGTGATCCGGGAAACTACAGACCGGTGAGCCTGACATCAATACTGGAAAAAATGGTAGAAACCATCATAAAGAACAAAATTACTGAACATGTAGATAGTCATGGCTTAATGGGAGACAGCCAAAATGGCTTTAGATAAGGAAGATCTTGTCTTACTAATCTGTTATGTTTTTTTTGAAGGTGTGAATAAACAGGTAGACAAAAGTTGAGTCGGTTGATATAGTGTATCAGGACATTCAGAAAGCCTTTGACAAGGTCCCTCATCAGAGACTTTTGGCAAAACTAAAATGTTATGGGATAGGAGGCAGTGTACTATTGTGGATCAGGAACTGGTTAAAAGATAGAAAGCAGAGGGTAGGGCTAAATGGCCAATTTTCCCAATGGAGAAAGGTGAATAGTGGAGTACCCCAGGGATCTGTGCTGGGTCTGCTGCTTTTTAAAATATTCATAAATGACCTGGAAATGGGAATGACGAGTGAGGTTATCAAATTTGCAGATGACACAAAACTATTTAAAGTTGTTAAACCCATGAGGTTTGTGAAAAATTGCAAGATGATCTTGATAAATTGGAAGACTGGGCATCAAAATGGCAGATTAAATTTAATGTGGACAAGTGCAAAGTTATGCACCTAGGAAAGAACAACCCAAACTATGGTTACATGATGCAAGGTGCCACATTAGGAACCACCACCCAGGAAAACGATTAGGCGTCATTGTGGATAACATGTTAAAACCCTCCACCCAGTGTGCAGCAGCAGCCAAGAGAGCAAATAGAATGCTAGGAATCATAAGGAAAGGAATGCAAAATAAAACAAAGGATATTATAATTCCTCGGTATCGTCCCATGGTGCGACCTAACCTTGAATATTCTGTGCAATTCTGGTTGCCTTATCTTAAAAAGGATATAGCGTTATTAGAAAAGATACAGAGAAAAGCCACCAAAATGGTAAAGGGGATGGAAGGATACCCCTATGAAGAGAGGCTAAAAAGGTTAGGGCTCCTCAACCTGGAAGAGAGACGGCTAAAGGGAGATATGATAGAAGTCTATAAATTAATGAATGGAGTGGAACAGGTAAACGTAGATTGTTTACGTCATCAGAATATAGAAAGACTAGGGGAAATGCAATGAAGCTACAGGGTAACCTATTTAAGACTAATAAGAGAGAATATTTTTTTCATTCAATGTGTAATCAAACTCTGGAATTTGTTACCGGAGGATGTAGTAAAAGCTGTTAGTGCAGCTGGGTTTAAAAAAAGGTTTGGACAAGTTCCCGGAGGAAAGGTCAATAAACCATTATTAAAAGGGACCCAGGATATCACTGCTTGACCCAATGCAAGCATTGTGGAACCTGTGTCTTTTGGGGAAACTGATAGGTATGTATGACCCAGATTGGCCACTGTTCGAAACAGGATACTGAGCTTGATGGACCTTGGTCTGACCCCATATGGCATATCTTATGATGTTATGTCCTATTATGTTATGTTATGTTCAGGCTAAAAACTCATCTCTTCAAGGCTGCCTTTGGATTCTGACCCCTGTCTATACCCAGGTGTATCTGAGTCATTCCCCAAGAATTCCTTTGTCCTTGGTTGCTTTGTTTGTCTGTCTTAGCAGATTTCAAACTCTATGGAGCAGTGTGCATTTGCCTAGTTGCGCTATATCAATGATAACTAGTAGGAGTCATGGAAATTAACATGTGGCATTGACACGTGCTTTTGGGAACAGACAAATTTCCTCTTTTATTTTGTACACATGCACATGTCTTTGGTAAAGGAGATGCATAAGTCTAAACCATGCCCCAACCCTTCTCCGAGGAACACCTTTGCCCGAATTGGATAAACGTATGTGCATAGAAGATGTTTGTGATAAGTTTAAATGTATATACTCTGGTCAGTTTTAGAAAAGGCCATGTCTGCATACACTCACACGAATACAAGTGCTCAGAAAACAGAACGATATATGCGTAGGCATTCCTGAGGGCAGAGAATAGTGGAAGCGGGGCCATGATTCTCACTTACGCATACATTTTATGAAATACATGGATATGCACTCACAGTGTTACGCATCCCTCGGGCCAGGTGTAACCTTGAGCGGGAGCTTTTGGATTGGCTCATTCAGAAAGGCATATAGGTGCATATGTCGCCTTTATGAAATGGGCACAATATAAGGGCTTTCTCTGCCTGGGCACTGTGTTATACAGCTACCCTCACTCAGTAGATTTATGGCATCCTGAAAATATGTTCAGAAGGTTATTATATGGAGATGCTTACCCCAGGAAAGAAGAGGTTTCCATGAGGCATTTGGGGGATGTTAGGGATGTCCCCCAGTTGCATTAAAGGAATTTTCATAAAGTTAAGCTACTGGTATACAACTTTATTGTTGCCTCACAAGCGTAGGCATGTACACACACACACACACACATGCTCTGACACACACACGCATGCACATGGCCTTTTGCAATGTATAAAGTTAGTGAATGAGCCTCAAAGTTAACATGTTTGGATCTGATGCGTCTAAGAATCGGGCTGGTTTGGTGTAGGCTTGACATTCTGTGGCTAGATCCACTACTGGACATTTTCCCCAGTAGGCAGAGAGAGGGTGCTTTAAAGGAATACCAGATCAGGCCATGAAAAATGCTAAAAGAAAGCCAGCCAGGGCGTTGAGTAAAGCTAATGCCTTCACTGTTTAAACAGGCTCATCAGCCCTTTCCAGAAGGCAAATCTATGCAAATGCAGCTGAAGTTCCTTTCCTAGGAAAGAAGGAAATAAATATAGGTGTGTTTGCATTTACTTTGCATGTGCATCTCATGAAAGGGATTTACATAAATGATATTTATTATCAGGTGGTGAGCTTAAACCACAGAGCTGTAGGTTTAGGTTTGTGTAGAGCAGCTTGGTAGATGCAGGCAGATATGAAGGAAGAGGGGTTAGAGAAAACATAAATATACAAGAAATTGTAACTACTGTACGGCCCAAATTTAAATCGGTTTAAATCTTCAGTCTGGTTCAGGCTTTCAGAGGCACCATTGGTGCAAAGTTCCCTTTATAGGACTGTGGCCCTCATTGAGTATTAGATTGGAAAAGTGCTCTCTGCTGGCATGTCTGTGACCCGGTATCTGACATCACAGTATCATTTTCCCCTTTCTTCTGGATTTGGAGACCCCTGCCTTATACCTCTGTCATTTAAGATTGTGAGTGGGCAAGGTGCAGATGTCCTAGACATCAAAAGGGTAGAAGTGACAAATTCTATCTACCCTTTTGATGTCTAGAACATCTGCACCTTGCCAACTCATAATCTTAAATGACAGAGGTGTAAGGCAGGGGTCTCCAAACCCAGTCCTGGAGGGCCACAAACCAGTCAGGTTGGCAGGATATCTCTAATGCATATATATCTCATGCATATTCATTAGGGCTATCCCGAAAACCTGCCAAGGTTGTGGCACTCTAGGACAGGGTTGGACACCCCTGCTTTAGAGTAAAGCTGATTAATCTGTGAACCCAGTGTATTTGTTAAATCAGTCAGGATCTAGTAGCAGCAAAGAGTTTGTTTACATTTAAAACACAGAAGAGAGCTTTCTGGTTAAATTTAGAACCCAGCAGAGGGCTTAAGGTTTAAATTTAATACTCAATCAGGGCCTAGTTTAAATGTAAAACACAGAAGAGAGACTTCTGGTTAGATTTAGAACCCAAGACTCCCTCTATCCAAGCAAGGGCTGTGGGACTTCCCCTGGAGATTGGTCACAGATTACCTAGAAGCACAGGACAGTGTACTGTGCAGCAGCCAGCTTTTAATAAGTCCTTTTTCCCTCTTCAAAACCCACCCATCCCTGGGATAATTGTAGCTTTATAGGCGCTTAAACCTCTTAAATGAAAGGAGGTGCCATATTCACTCTCAGGTGCAGCTGTTTATTCTCATCAGCATACATTAAGGACCTGAGATTAATTAAATTAGAGGTGAACAAAGTACATTAAAGGTATTAGGTATCGTTTTATTAGTATAAGTATCCCCAGCAACCCTTAGTAAGTAAAGAACTTAAATATCTAAATACAGCCTTAAAACGAAGCTGCAGACAGCAGTCCAGCAGCGAGATGGGGGCTTTCCAGTCTTTTGCATTGAGTGTCACATCACATGTATGATTTTCTCCCAGTTGGTGAAGGGTCTTACGTGTGCACAAGGTGCAAGGAGCTCTTTGCTCTCAGGGAACAAGTCCGATCTCTGGAGGCAAGAGTAGCAGACTTGGAAGACATAAGGAAGACAGAGAGGTACATAGACGAGACCTACAGGGATATATAGTCCTGAAGTTCCACCTCCAGTCTGGCAGCATCCCTGTTGCCATGGAGGAGAGAGGTCACATGACAGGAGAGCATCACCCTGGTGTGGCAGGAAGTGATCCTATAGCTAGGATCTGTCCTCCAGGTGAAATCCCACTCCCTGTTCAATGTAATGACCAGACATATGCATTTTGTCGGATGTTTTTTGTTACATGTAAACCGCGCTGATTGCAAATAGTGCGGTATATAAGAATTGTCAAATAAATAAATAAATAAATAAATAAAATGTACAACCCTTTCGTACCGAGGAAGTTTCTCCAGGGCCATGTGCCCATGAGGGAAGGGTTAGGACAGCCGTTATAGTTGGTGATTCGATCATTAGGCATGTAGATAGCTGGGTGGCTGGTGGACATGAGGATTGCCTGTAACATGCCTGCCTGGTGTGAAGGTAGCGTACCTCACACGCCACCTAGATAAGGTCTTAGATAGTGCTGGGGAGGAGTCTGCTGTCTTGGTACATGTCAGTACCAATGACATAGGAAAATGTGGTAGGGAGGTTCTGGAGGCTAAATTTAGGCTTTTAGGTAGGAAGTTGAAATCCAGAACTTCCAGGGTAGTGTTCTCCTAAATGCTTCCCATTCCAAGCGCAGGACCCAAAAGGCAGGCAGAGCTCTGGAGTCTCAATGCGTGGATGAGACGATGGAGCAAGGATGAGGGTTTTGGATTTGTTAGGAACTGGGGAACATTCTGGGGAAAGGAGGGGCTCTTCCAAAGGGATGGGCTTCACCTTAACTGGGATGGAACCAGGCTGCTGGCATTAACCTTTAAAAAGGAGATAGAGCAGCTTTTAAACTAGATAATAGGGGAGAGCCAACAGTCGCCCAAGAGCACATGGTTCAGAACAATGTATCCTTGAAGGATACTACCAAAAAAATGAAGTTAGGGCACATCAGCAGAGAGGTTCCAGTAAAGACAAAGGTAGTAGCGCAAATCAGATCACTTATAAAGTTTTTAACAGTTAGTCAATTGTAAATATGTATATAACAATCAATTGTGAATATGTATATAACAATCAACTATAAGCCTGTAACTTGTATTTTGCTGTGCCCCCCCCCCCCTCCAATCAGAGTGTATTCAACCTAATTCTGGCCAGTACAGCCACCCTCACCATGTGTTACAACCGCTGCTGATCACTGGAAGCAGCGGGATATAAATGTACGCTAAATAAATAAATAAATGCCCTTGAGTACAAAGCAGACAGAGCTTAAAGTTTCCAAATTACCCCTGCCTACCGATAACCAGATTAATACAAATTAAATACAGTCTCTAAAATGCTTGTATGCAAATGCTAGACGTCTAAAAAATAAGATGGGAGAGTTAAAATATATAGCACTAAATGAGAAGTTAGATATGATTGGTATCTCAGAGACATGGTGGAAGAAGGACAACCAGCGGGGCACTGTGATACCTGGCTATAAACTATATCGTAATGATACAGCTGATCAAATTGGTGGAGGGGTTGCACTCTATGTTAGAGAGGGCATGGAATCACAAAGAATTAAAAGTTCTACTGGAAACACAATTCACTGTAGAATCTGTATGGATTGAATTCCCATGTAAAAAGGGGAAGGCGATGGCAGTGGGGGTGTACTATCGACCGCCTGACCAGAATGAACAAATGGATGCTGAAATGCTCAAAGAAATCGGGGAAGCTAAGAAAAGTTACAGCACAGTAATAATAATGGGTGATTTCAATTCCCCGATATTGACAGGGTCAGTGTCACGGCAGGACATGCTAGGGAGATAAAGTTTCTAGATGAAGTAAATGATTACTTCTTGGAGCAGCTGGTTCATGAACCAGCCAGAGGGGAAGCCATTTTGGACTTAGTCCTTAGTGGAAAACCAGATTCGGTGCAAGAGATAAGAGTTTTGGGGCCACTTGGCAATAGTGATCGTAGCATGATCGCGTTTGATTTAATTAATGGAGGAGGGATGGTAAGGAAATCCACATTACTATCTTAACTTTTGAAAGGGAGACTATGTTAAAATGAGGAAAATAGTTAAGAAAAAACTAAAAGGAGCAGTTGCAAAGGTTAAAGACTTACATCAAGCTTGAGTGTTGATTAAAAATACTGTCTCGGAAGCCCAGACCAGCTGTATTCCACCTTTTAAGAAAAGTGGAAAGACGTCCAAAAAACTGCCAGCATGGTTTAAAGGTGAGGTCAGAGAGACTGTTGCCAAAAAAGTATCTTTCAGGAAATGAATAAAAGAGCCAAATGACAAAAACTGGAAACAGCACAAGCACTGGCAAGTTAAATGCAAGGCATTAATAAGGCAGGCAAAAAGAGAATTTGAGAAAAAAAACTTGCTGCGGAAGCAAAAACGCATAATAAAGACATTTTCAAGTACATTTGTAGCAAAAACCTGTGAGAGTCAGTTGGACCATTAGATGATAGAGGGGTAAAAGGGGCAGTAAGAGGGGACAAGGCTATAGCGGAGAGACTGAATGAATTCTTTGCTGCGGTCTTTACTGAGGAAGATGTAGGGATGTTACCCATGACTGAAGTGGTATTTAAAGGTGATACTGCTGAAGAATTGAAAGAAATACCGCTACACCGGGAAGATGTATTACAACTATTTGATAAACTGAAGAGTAGCAAATCACCTGGACCTCTTGGTATACATCCAAGGGTGTTGAAAGAACTGAAATATGAGATTGCAGACCTGTTATTAGTAATCTGTGCACTATCTTTAAAATCATCTGTAATACCTGAAGATTGGAGGATGACCAATGTAATGCCAATTTTTAAAAAGGGTTCCAGGAGTGATCCGGGAAACTACAGACCGGTGAGCCTGACGTCAGTACCGGGAAAAATGGTAGAAACCATCATAAAGAAAAAAATTACTCAGCATGTAGATAGTCATGGCTTAATGGGAGACAACCAAAATGGCTTTAGACAAGGAAGATCTTGTCTTACTAAACTGTTATGTTTTTTTGAAGGCGGGAATCAACAGGTAGACAAAGGTGAGTCCGTTGATATAGTGTATCTGGACATTCAGAAAGTCTTTGACAAGGCCTCTCATCAGAGACTTTTGGCAAAACTAAAAAGTCATGGGATGGCAGGTGATGTACTATTGTGGATCAGGAACTGATCAAAAGATCAAAAGCAGAGGGTAGGGCTAAAATGGCCAATTTTCCCAATGGAAAAAGGTAAATAGTGGAGTACCCAAGGATCTGTGCTGGGCCCGCTGCTTTTTGAAATATACATAAGTGACCTGGAAAATGGAATAACGAGTGAGGTTAGCAAATTTGCAGATGACACAAAACTATTTAAAGCTGTTACAACCCAAGAGGATTGTGGAAAATTGCAAGAGGATCTTGATAAATTGGAAGACTGGGCATCCAAATGGCAGATGAAATTTAATGTGGACAAGTGCAAAGATATGCACCTAGGAAGGAACAACCCAAACTATAGTTGCACGATGCAAGGTTCCACATTGGGAACCACCAACCTGGAAAAAGATTTAGGCGTCGTCATGGATAACATGTTAAAACCCTCCGCCCAGTGTGCAGCGGCGGCCAAGAGAGCAAATAGAATGCTAGGTATCATAAGGAAAAGAATGGAAGGATTATAATGTCTCTGTATTGTTCCATGGTGCGACCGCACCTTGAATATTGTGTGCAATTCTGGTCGCCGTATCTTAAAAAGGATATTCCGTTATTAGAAAAGAGCCACCAAAATGGTAAAGGGGATGGAAGGATACTCCTATGAAAGGCTAGAACGGTTAGGGCTCTTCAACCTGGAAAAGAGACGACTGAGGGGAGAAACATAGAAATATACCAACAGAAAAAGACCACATGGCCTATCTAGTCTGTCCTTCAATATCAACAACTACAACAGATATGATAAAGGTCTATTAATTAATGAATGGAGTAGAACGGTTAAACGTAGATCGAATGTTTGTCATCAGAATATAAAAAGACTAGGGGACATGCAATGAAGCTACAGGGTAACCTATTTAAGACTAATAAGAGAAAATATTTTTTCACTCAACGTGTAATCAAACTCTGGAATTTGTTACTGGAGGATGTAGTAAGAGCTGTTAGTGTAGCTGGGTTTAAAAAAGGTTTGGACAAGTTCCTGGAGGAAAGGTCCATAAACCATTATTAAAAGGGACTCGGGTTATCACTGCTTGACCCAATACAAGCATTGAGAAACCTGTGTCTTTTGGGGAAACTGCTAGGTACTTATGACCTAGATTGGCCACTGTTGGAAACAGGATACTGGACTTGATGGATCTTGGTCTGACCCAGTATGGCATAGCTTATGTTCTTATGTTGGCCATAGTGATCATAGCATGATCGTATTTGATTTAATAAATGGAGGAAGGCTGGCAAGGAAATCCACAGTACTACCTTTTATCATTCAAAAGTTGCTTTGATAAAATGAGGAAATAGCCAAGAAAAAAATAAAAGGAGCAGTTGCAAAGGTTAAAGATTTACATCAAGGGGACTTCCGGTGACGTCACCGAGCCAAATGGCAGCGAGGTGATCGCACTCTGCCACCAACGCCTGTAAAAAGAGGGGAAAATACCCCTAGATGGAGGGAGATAGAGGCGGCATGCAGGGGCAATAAATGAAGTAATCTCCAAGGAGCTGTGCAAGTTAGAGCGAGCCGAGATACCTTCGGGGACCGCAAGTACGGGCAGAGTGAGAGGCCCGACAGATCTGAGCAGCGGAGGAGGGAGCCCCAAAGCGAGCGTTTCTGGCAGGAGAGCCGGTGAGAGTAGAACGCACAGCAAAGGGGAGTTGGCAGAACCAGGGACTTAGCGGAGGCACCCCGGCGAGAGAGCAGGAAGGCAGATCGGGCTGGAATCTCCACGCATCGGAACAGGTATAGGAGGAGAGTGGAGGCCGAATGAGGAACCACAAGTCGGGGGAGCTGTGGAGAGAGAAGCCGTGGCAGGCGGGCTGGTGTGAGAAAGCGCTACAATAAGGAACTGCAGCGGCAGCAGTGAAGCTCAGCCGACAGACGGCGAGAGGAGGTGAGAGCCGGGACGAATGGCGGCTTAGAAGAGTGAGAGTGCAGTCCAGCGGCCCGTGCAGCAGAGCACGTGGCGGTGCGGAAAGGAGATCTGGCAAAGAGGATGGTGAAGAAAAGCGGCGCAGGATCGGCAAGGCAGCAGAGGAGGAGCTGCACCTAAGGGACGGAGGTGAGAACGGAGCATTTGGAAGGAAGAAATTGCTGCAGGCAAGGCAGGATGAGGGAGGAAGACTCAGAGGACATTAGCAGCCCCCACCATAATAAAGCTACAGAAGCTAAGTACGGGCTAATTCACCCCTTTTGTAAAATAACGGTGAGCCCTGCAGCAGGGTAAGAAAGGGAAGAAAGATCACCCATAGTCTGCAAAGCAGGAGGACTCACGGGGACGAACAAGCTGTGGCCCAGGCGACAGAACATATAAAGAGTCCTTGGGGTATCAACGGGGGAGGAGAAGGGGATGATGGAAAAATCCAAAGGTGGACTATCAGCGAAGAAAAAATTGGCTGAATTCACATCCTCCTACGCTCTCTCGAGAGGCGGGAAGGAGGGGGTGAAGGATGGTAAACAGACGGCGGAGCAGGATACTGATCCACTGGAGGAGATGGAAGGGGCATGGAGACCGGGGGTAGCCGACATGATTAAGTTGTGGTTGAATGGACTGAAAGAAGAACTTAAAGTGGAAATTAGTGGAGTCAAAACTGAGTTAAGAGACACTACAATCCCTGAGACAGAATATAGTGGACCTAGGAACCCGGGTGGAAGACGTAGAAAATCAGTTGGAACAACAAGGGGAAGCAATGGAGGAGCTACAAAAAGGATGGGAAGAGTTAAAGCAAGCGCAAGAAGAAATGAAAGAGAAAGCGGAGGATCTGGAAGATAAATCAAGGAGAAGTAATATAAGAGTGAGAGGAATACCAGAGGGTCCCCAATATAAATATTGCGAAGAAGTTGTTACAAAAGTGTTTGGAGTATTGCTACAAGTGGCGGCCCAGGTACAGAGTTGGGGGGGGGTGAGTCTCTCTGCAACTTGAGAGAGCCCATAGGGGGCTGGGGCCCATAAGAGACAATCGACCAAGAGACATTGTGGTGTGTTTGAAATCATTTGAGACTAAAGGAAACCTCTTGAAAGCTGCACAGAAACAGGGACGTTTTCAGTGGGATGGACATGTGGTGGAATTGTTTCAGGACCTGTCCCTGGGCACACTGCAGTGTCGGAGAGAGATGAAGAAGGTGACAGCCTACTTGAGGAGGGAGGGGGCGCGATATAAATGGCTGTATCCCTTTGGTCTACTTATCACTGTGAACGGAAAGTCGTGAAGGGCGAAGACCAGTGAGGAAGCTTGGGGAGTTCTCAGAGACTTGGGACTGACTAATCTTCCAGTGGGACATAGGGGCCAAGACAGAACAAAGATTCCTACATCAGCTGGGGCGAGGGCGGCCAGTATGAGATGGCAAAGAGCACCAGCCAATGGTCGGAGGCCAGTGAGATTGACCAAGGGAAGCCAGGGAGAGAAAGCAGCAGCGAAGGACATTGGCTGAGTTGGAAGACCCCTGGTAATCTGGCACAAGAAGAATCAACAGTTCAATAGAAATGTGGGACATTGATAGAGAGACTTGTATGAAAAGCTGTTTGAAGGGCAAGGGAGGAGGGAGGGGGGTGAAGGAAGTGGAGATGGGGTAGGAGGGAGGAGGAGGAGGAGAGGGGGAGGAGGGTTCTGGGTATACAAATGAGGTATCTATATAGTCCATTTGGGGAAGGGAGGGGGGAGAAGGGAGCTAGAGCTAAGGGGATGGTTAGAACCTATAGAGAGTTAGGGAGCGGAATGGAGGGGGGAGGGTGAGATAGGGGTGAGATAGGAGAGGGGCAGAGTAAGCCTTTGGAGGAGGGGATAAGGATTGGGGGGGAAGTGGAATAGAAGGGTAAGGGCAGGTGGAGGCTCGATAGTACGTCACTAATTATGGAAGACGAGTCCCCCAAGAGGGGATCTCCCCTGGAGGAGATGGGGGAAGGGGAAGGGAGGCAGGGTGGGAGGGGGGAAGGAAGGGGAGGGGGAGGAAGGGGGGAGGGATAGGGTGGGAGGGGGAAGGGGGACAAAGCTCAAAGTAGGGGGGAAGAGGCGGGGGGACAAGTGCTTAGGGAGAAGGGGGGATGTAAAATTAAAAGGTGAGTTAAAAATAGTATCACTAAATGTAAAAGGGCTTAATTCACCATTTAAACGACAAAAATTGTATAAAGAAATAACACGCCAAAAGGCAGCAGTAGTGCTTATACAGGAAACGCATTTGACAAGAGAGACAGAATATTTAATTAAACCCGGGAATATGGTGTATGTGTACACGCCTCTAACACAGTGGAAAAGAAAAAAGGAGGGGTGGCCATATTGATAGATATAAAGTTAAAGATGCAATTGCAAACTGTAGTAAGGGATAAAGCGGGGAGATATGTGTTAATGCGGTTAAAAGTGGGGAATGAATGGTATTGCATAGTGAATGTTTATGCACCAACAGGGGTGCAAAGTGAATTTTGGACTAAATTGAATGAGGAGGTGGGGAAACTGGAGGAGGAAAACCTCATCTGTGGAGTAGATTTCAACTTAACGTGGAATCCAGCTAGAAACGCCACAGGGAAAAGAGAGGGTAAGAGGGTGGATAGGGTGAGATATTGCAGTTTTGTAGCACCACATTGCTTGATTGATGCATGGAGATTCTATCACCCAGGGAAGAGACAATTCTCTTACTTTTCACCAGTACATGGATCATATTCCAGAATAGATGCTATCTGGGTATCGAAGGAGATGGGGGGGAAGGATTAAGGGGGCAGATATGGACTCGATTACATGGTCAGACCATGCACTTGTGGAGGTCAGACTGACAATAGAGGGGGAGGGGAAAGGCATACAGTTTTGGAGACTTAATGAATCCTTATTAGAAGATGGGAAGGTAAGAGAGGAAACTGAGAGGGGAACTAGGGAATACTTCAAGTGGAACGACAATGGGGAGGTAGCCTGGGGAGGAGTATGGGATGGGTACAAGGCAGTAGTGAGAGGAATCTTAATTAAATGGGGGGCGCGAAAAAGGAAGGAAAGGGAGGGAAGAGAGAAGGAATTGAGAGTAAAATTATTGGAACTGGAAGAACTAGATGCTCAAGGTACGCAAGGAGCATATAGAGGGCAGGTGCTAGCAGTAAGAGCCCAGTTAAATGAAATGCAGGCCGCAAAGATAAGGTACCATATGCAGCTTTTGAGACAGGAATTCTTTGAGGGAGGAAATAAAGTTGGGAGATACATGGCGCAGAAATTGAAGCAGAGGAAACTGCGCTCACATATAATGAAAATTCGGAATCAGGGAGGGGAGCTGGTACATAAGGATGGGGAGATTAGAGAAGCATTTAGGGGATACTATCAAGGGTTACACAAAGCAAGGGACTCTCCACAGAGGGAGAGAATGCAGAGTTATCTTAACTCACTAAAGTTGCCAAAATTAGATGAGGGGGACCAAACAGAATAAACAAGGCCATAATAGCAGAAGAAGTGCAGAGGGCTATAAAACAGTTGAAAGTAGATAAGGCTCTGGGGTTAGATGGACTTACAGCAAGATTCTATAGAAGTTTCGGAGAGCTATTAATAACACCGTTAGTGAGGCTCTTTAATCTTCCAAGGGGGGAGGCGGATTAGCGGATACTATGGGGTGGGCGGGAATAACCATAATACACAAAGAGGGTAAAGACCCACAAGCGTGTTCATCTTATCGGCCTATCTCGTTGCTCAATTTAGATGCCAAATTATTAGCTAAAATACTAGCCACGCGATTAAATAAGATGATAGGGAAGCTGATACACCATGATCAAGCGGGATTCATTCCCGGTAGACAAGTAGCTGACAATATCAGAAAGATTTTGAATATGATTTGGTCCACTGAACAAAGTGGGGAGGAGGCCTTACTGTTGTCTTTAGATGCAGAAAAGGCTTTCGACCAGGTGTCTTGGCCTTTTCTCTTCCAGGTAATGGAAAGAATGGGACTGGGGAAGGAATTCCTAAGCTGGGTAAAAGCGCTATACCACAACCCAAAAGCCTGTGTTAGGGTGAATGGTGCCTATTCGTAATTTTTTGGGCAGGGGGAGAGGAACAAGATAGGGATGCCCCCTATCACCACTACTCTTTGCCATATCATTGGAACCGTTTGTGCAGAGGGTGAGAGAACGGGCAGATGTAAAGGGAATAAACGTAGGGCGGAGAGAAAGCACAGTTACTTACCTGTAACAGGTGATCTCTGGGAACAGCAGGAATTAGTCTTCACATATGGGTACGTCAGTACCGACGGAGCCTGCATGGGAATGCTGCCCAGCTTCCAATCAGAAAGCTTTTGGCAGCATCCCTCGCGCCTGCGCACTGACTTCCCGCCTTCTCCAGAGCCTCAGACAAAAGGCGAGGAGAGAAAAGGAAGAAGGTAAAAGAGATGCAACTCCTAGGGGAGGTGGGAGGGTTGTGAAGACTAATTCCTGCTGTTCCCAGAGATCACCTGTTACAGGTAAGTAACTGTGCTATCTCCAGGAACAAGCAGGAATGAGTCTTCACATATGGGGACTCCCTAGCTAGAGATGCCAGGGGAAGATCCCATAAAAATGCAGGAGCCCGGACCAGGGGTGCATTTTGTCTCCAGGAGTTCCTGGCATCCTTCGTGGGATGGAGGGAGGAGTTGACAAGAAATGAGCTGTGAGTAAGGAAACAGCATGGCCAAGGACTATAGGGGAAAAGTCCTTGGTATGTATGATAAGTAACATTAAACACATTTAATGTACATTTAATATATGTAGCTTACCTACTGAATTGTAGGAAGTAGAGAGCATGATGGAGTCTACTGGACAAGCAGTGGCGGAATCTTCAAGGTGACCTCACAGCAGTGAGGATGAAGGTCCAGACCTGGAGGTAGTAGATTATCCAGGTGTCAACTGGGTAGGATGAGACGTCAGGTCTTCAATGGAAAGCTTTATGGGAAAAAGCTGACAACTCCTTTAGGCATAAAGTCATTAACAATGAGGGTTAAGGAAGAAGACTGACGGAGTTAGAGAACTAGCCCAGTCCTGGCGGGAAGAGGGGGAGTGGAAAAAAAACCCATTCCCAAGGAGAACAGTTGTGTACGCAAGATGAAAATGTACACTATTTTTCCTAGCTAGCGAGAGATAGGAAAAAATATATTGAAGCTTGATGCTACAAGGACTTAAAGAAAAAATGGAAGATGTTAGCACCACGGTAGTTATTGGTGCATAACAGTTTCTGCATCATAATATGGTATGCAGGTAGGGCGATAGACTGTCTAAACCCTGTAGTAGGTAAAATATTTAGTATAGACAGTAAGGGTTATGGAGTGTAAGACATATCAACCCTTGAGAAGCCCCCCCAACAGGCACATATATATATACAGATAGAGATATATGTGGATGGATGTCTATATATAAGTATATATATATATACATATGTTCATATGAGTATATTAGGATATGGGTGGAGAAATGTATCAAATATATATATGTATATATATATATAGATATGATAGACCGGAAAATATATACAGTGGTGGGGCATGGATTGCACCACCAAAGTAATGAGATAGGTATGCAGACATATATGAAGATGCTACATACAAGACAGAGGTTGAAGATACATATCTACCACCCAGCCCCATAGTTGTATATGGGGAATATAAAGGAAAAGATCCTCTGCTGCACAAGAGGGTGAAGCCACTTGGGATATGTACAGAGAATCTATTTCTGGAGATTGAGGGATGCAGAAAGGCAATCCAGTAAAATAACTTGATGTTTGCGTGAGAACAGATGATGATATCAGTCTGTAAGAAACAAGGCGGGAGTTGTAAAGAACACTGACATGGCAGATTGTTCAGCAATGCAAAAAAGATACCAGAGGGACCTGCTGGAGGGACCCAGAGGGAGCATGCGTAACATCAGCCTTGGATCTTCACGCAGAAGAACTTATATATAATACCAATAGCCCAGGCCAGAGGGTTTGGAGAACCCTCATAGGCATGGGAAGGATTAAAGCTTTTCCCTACTGATAGAGACGCTTCAGAGATAAGCAAGGCCCTCATAGTAGAAAGCTTCTCTGAGAGTGCAGAGAGCATTGTGCAGGAGAAAAAGGAGAGAAACTGACTGAAGTCAGTGGTATTGCCATATCCTAAGAGAGGAGATGGAGGAAGATTGTGAAAAGGCCAAAAAGTAGGAGGATCCAAGATAGCAGAGGAGCAGCTTGGAATCACTACTGAGGCTAGACAAAATTTGGAACAAGGGACTGGAACTAGAAAGTACCAGTAACACAATCATTGTAACTCCTGCAGGCACAGCTGGTGATAAAATCAACAGAGAGAATGTACTGTGCCCATTGAAGAATAAGAGACAAGGAAGGAGAGGAGGCATCTCCTGTCTCTTTCTGAGGAATAAGCGTGCTAATAAGCTTCTCAGTATAGTACCCCTCAACTAGGAAGAGTCCTGTAGAGAGGGTAGGCAGTAAGTGGAGGGTGACGTGCCCTCAGGGCAAGTGCAACTTGAAGGAAAAAAATGTTCAAAGTGGGACAGAACTATCAGAAGATAGTAGTAACTGCTCCTCTAGAGAGTAGAGGAGGAGAAGGTTGCAGTCCCTGAACAGAAATGTTCCGACATCTTAGTATACTGAGAAGAAAAGCACAGTGAAACAACTTCTAATAGGTAGAAGTGAACTGTAGAGTAGAATTCGCAGCCCCTATGGTTGTTGGGGATGCTGAGAGTGACCCGAGCTGGAAGACTTCAGACTAGGCTGAGGTGTCCCCTGCTTAGGTACCTCTGAATGATGGGCAGGAGAAGAATGAAACTTTCTTTTCTTAGGGAAAGAAGGTTTGGTAGGACATTTCCTACTCCTTGGAGAAGGAGGTGGCTTAGAATGGTCTTTAGTAGAAGGAGAGTCAGTGGAGCATTGAGCAACCTGACGTAAAGCCTCCTTATTGAAGAGACCTTCTCCTGTACAAGGAGAATGAGCCAGTATAGTTTGTGCCCATCTATTCAAGTCTGAAGTTTCAAGCCAGGCTCTGCGACGTGCTGCAATGGCAATAGCAGAGGATCTGCTAACGGACTCAAAAGAGTCTATAGAAGCACGAGACAGGAACCAAGATATATTCCTGCTGTGATTGATAAGCAAGGAATAATCAGTAGCCTTGGGCTCTGGTAAAAAAGTGGTCAAAAGAGACAATTTCTCTGTGACTTCCTGGAGTGTTAGACTCATGTGAAAAATATATGAAAGAACTCTAGAGGCCAGCATAGAGTTTTGGAAGGCCTGACGACCAAAAGCATCGAGTGTTCTTGAAGAACGACCGGGCGGATAAGAAGAATGCTTCTTCTTGCTCTTAACTTTCCTCAGTGCCGATTCCACTACAAGGGAACGATGAGAAAGTTGAGGCTTTTGGAACCCTGGAGAGGGTGGCACCTGGTACCGAACCTCAATGTCTGTAGAAACTGGAGGAAGTCGTAAGGGTGATTTCCAGACCCTGAGAAGAAGATCCTGCAGAGCAGGATGTAAAGGAAACTTTATATTTTCTATTTGTGCCGGTGAGCCATGAATAGGATCACAACCAGGGATAGACATATTAAGAAAGGTTGCCATATCCCGGAGAAAAGCCTGAAAAGACTGATCTCCTATGGGAATCATCCCTGGTGAGGCTAGAGAAAGAGCCTGAGCACTAGAAGAGGTACAGGGTACTGCACCAATGCCAGGTACCGGTTCCAAAGGAGGCATCGGTGCAAGAATAGGCATCGGAACTGATACAGGACTTTCAGATGAAGTAGCCATCGGGAACTGCTGCAGTGATACCGAGATCATGGGGGAGTTATGGCTATGATCCTCGGAACTGCTTATCTGGAAACGACAGAAGTCGGTTCCGGGACGCGTCGGTACGCAGTCCTCGAGACTAGATATCGATTCAAGACTCAGCATCGGAGGAAGCGAGTCTATCGATGCATGTCTCGAGGGTACCGACATCGGTGGTAGTATCGGCGATGCCGATACCGGTAAAGCAGTCTGGGTTACATTGATCGGTCCGAAAGGTACCGAGGATACCCGATGACAACCTCTCGCTGGGAGTCCGGTACTGCACCCCGGTATCGCATCGATCGGTCCCGAAGGTACCGAGGATGCCGGAGGATGATCCTTGGTGAAGAGTGGAACACTCGACACCGAAGCCAATGCCGGGGTATCGGTACTGCTCAAAGCAGATACCTGCACCGTGCATGGCTGGGATCGAGGGAAGTCAATCTGCGGCGTATCGATCGGACCCGAAGGTACCGAGGACGCCAGATGACGATCCCTGGTGAAGAGTGGGATGCTCGACACCGATGCCGATGCCGGAGGCACGGTACCGCTCGGAGCGGATACCACCCCCGAGCATGGCTCAGGTCTGTTCTGTGAGGGGTGAGCCCCAGGAACATCCTGAAACCCCTTTAACGCTTTGGAGCCCGAAGACTCCCGCAGGGGTAATGCCAATGAATTCTTGAGGGTAAAGCCGGAGCTGTCACCATGCTGGGCATGGGACATACCACTCAAGCATTGGCTAGTCTTAACAGACTGTTTTTGGGTTACCTGATCCTGTGAAGTAGAGAAACCGGGTACCCTCACTGCTGAGGAAAAAACGGTATCGAGGGAAATTCTAAATACTGAAGGTTTCCTCACAAAATTATCCCCTGACAAGTCAGGGGAAAAAGGGACAGGACCCACACAGTTAAGGCACCAATTGGTGTCTAAAAAGAAACATTTGGGCAGGTAGAGAGCTTACTGGATGGGTGGGGGCGGGGATACCTCTCATGGTTAGGACGGATTGCCACAATAAAGATGATGTTATTGCCAAGATTCTTATTTTTGTTCCAGACACTGACAATAAAGGTTCCGCATAGTAAGATAAAACAGTTACAAAGAATCGTTAATTCATATGGCAAAATAAACGGCCAAGAGTAGCTATGGCAGTAATGCAAAGAGCTAAAGGAGAGGGAGGGCTAGGGGTGCCTAATTTTAGAAAATACTGAGGCAGCACAACTGAAAACGATATACGACTGGCAACGAGGAACACAGAAACAGTGGGTTCAAATGGAAGAAGATTCAGTAAGGGGAGAGAAACTGGACAAAATAGTGTGGAGGGGGAGTAATACCTCAGAAAATAAACACCAAAATCCCCTAATAACACATAGTTTGAACGTGTGGAGACAAAATAGAAAACTATTAGTACAAGACAAAAGATATACACAGGGGATGACATTGGAGGCATGTTTTGATAGGGGTCAGGGTCCAGGGGTGAATATCCTGCGTAGATGGGCAAAGGCAGGGCTTACACATATCTCTCAAATAGTGAGCAAGGAGGGCATTCTAGAGTTTGAGGGCATTAAGGATTTATATCGGCTGGTGGACAGTGACTACTATGCATATATACAGCTGAGTCATTTTGTGAGACAGCAGAAGGTGTGGAAGGATCTCTGGGAAAATAGGGGGTGGTTTGAGGCACTTTGTTCAGGACATTTAGGTCAAAAAGGAGTTTTGTCCAAAATTTACAAAGGATTAATGGAGGGAGGGGAGAATAAACTGGGGTATATGTTAAAATGGGAGGAAGATTTGGGGGTGAGCTGGAACGAAGAGGTGTGGGCTAAGATAATACAGACAGTGGCAAGTATTTCCATTGCCACACAAGTAAAAGAAAATGCTTATAAAGTATTATATCACTGGTATTGGACTCCAGCACGTAAAAAGAGAGCTGGAATGGGACACACTGACCAATGTTGGAGGGGATGCCACGAGAGAGGGGATTGGCTCCATATGTGGTGGAGGTGTGAATGGATACAAACATACTGGATAAAGATTATATATACGATTTATGAAATGACGGGATACAGACTGCAAAGGACACCAGAGGTCTGCTTATTGCATCAATTAGAGGAGGATATTTCAAAAAGGGAAGGGGGGGGGGGTGCTGCATCACTGTATAGTAGCAGCAAGATGTGAGATAGCACAGCACTGGGGGGGATCGGGCAAACCACAACTGGCAGGCTTTGTCAGAAGAGGGCAGAGAGGAGTTTGATGCACAGATTGACAGAGATGAGGCGGGGGAAAGGGGGGAAGAGTGCGGAACAATGGAAGAGAGTGTGTAAGTGGTTGGAAACATGGCAGGATTGAAAGAGGGGGAGGAAGGCGGAAGAAGGCTGGATGGGCTATAGTTAAGAAACTTTAGGACACATGCCCTCAGGAAGACTGAGTGGTGAAAGGGTGAAAAGAGAGGGGATACAGACAAATGGATGGTTGAGCGGGAGATGAATGTATGAATGAAGAGCGAGAGGGGGGAGGGGAGAGGGGTGGGAGATGGGGGGGGGGGGTTGGAAAGGGGATGATATAAGGAGGAACAAAGGAGGGGGTAACAATAAAGCGGGGCTATACATGTTAACATTTGTAAGTATTGTGGAAAATGTATACAGTTGTGAATGAAGAGGTTTGTAATTTTCATCGAAATTGCTAATAAAATTTAAAATGGAAAAAAAAAAGATTTACATCAAACTGGGTGTCTTAAAAAATACTATCTTGGAGGCCAAGAAAAGGTGTATTCCTCGTTTTAAAAATAAGTGGAAAGAAGTCCAAAAAACTGCCAGCATGGTTTATAAGTGAGATCAGAGATACTGTTGCCAAAAAAGCATCTTTGAGAAACTGGAAAAAGGAGCCAAATGATGAAAAATTGAAACTACATAAGTACTGGCAAGGCATTGATAAGGCAGGCAAAGAGATAATTTGAAAAAAAGTTTGCTGTGCAAGCAAAAATGCATAAAGACTTTTTCAACTACATTTCTAGCAAAAAAAAATTGTGAGAGTCAGTTGGATCATTAGATGACAGAGGGGTAAAAGGAGCACTAAGAGGACAAGGCCATAGTGGAAAGACTGAATGACTTCTTTGCTTCAGACTTTACTGAGGAAGATGTAGGGATGTTATCGATGACTGAAATGGTATTTAAAAGGTGATACCGCAGAAGAATTTGAAAGAAATATGAATACACAGGGAAGATGTATTAGAATTATTTGATAAACTGAAGAGTATCAAATCACCAGGGCCGAATGGTATACATCCAAGGGTGTTGAAAGAACTGAAATATGAGATTGCAGACCTTCTATTAATAATCTGTGAACTGTCACTAAAATCATCTGTAATATCTGAAGATTGGAGGATGGCCAATGTAACACCAATTTTTTAAAAGGGTTTCAGGGGTGATCAGGGAAACTACACACTGGTGAACCTGACGTCAGTACTGGGAAAAATGGTAGAAACCATCATAAAGAACAAAATTACTGAACATGTAGTCAGTCATGGCTTAATGGGAGACAGCCAACATGGCTTTAGACAAGGAAGATCTTGTCTTACTAATCTGTTATGTTTTTTTGAAGGAGTGAATAAACAGGTAGACAAAGGTGAGTCAGATATAGTGTATCTGGACTTTCAGAAAGCCTTTGACAAGGTCCTTCATGAGAGACTCTTGGCGAAATTAAAAAATCATGGGATGGGGGCAGTGTACTATTGTGGATCAGGAACTGGTTAAAAGATAGAAAGCAGAGGGTAGGGCTAAATGACCAATTTTCCCAATGGAGAAAGGTGAATAGTGGAGTACCCCAGGGATCTGTGCTGGGTCTGCTGTTTTTTAACATATTCGTAAATGACCTGGAAATGGGAATAACGAGGGAGGTAATCAAATTTGCAAATGACACACAATTATTCAAAGTTGTTAAAACCCAAGAGGACTGTGAAAAATTGCAAGAGGGCCTTGGTAAATTGGAAGACTGGATGTTCAAATGGCAGATGAAATTTAATGTGGACAAGTGCAAAGTTATGTACCTAAGAAAGAACAACCCAAACTATGGTTACACAATGCAAGGTTCCACATTAGGAACCACCACCTAGGAAAAAAGATTTAGGCATCATAGCGTATAACACCCTCTGCCCAGTGTGCAGCGGCGGCCAAGAAAGTAAATAGAATGCTAGGTATCATAAGGAAAGGAATGGAGAATAAAGCAAAGGATATTATAATGCCTCTGTATCATTCTATGGTGCAATAGCACCTTGAATATTGTGTGCAATTCTGGTCGCTATATCTTAAAAAGGATATAGCGTTGTAGAAAAGGTACAGAGAAGAGCCACCAAAATGGTAATGGGGATACAGGTCGTCGTCGACTTACGACCGCGTCTGGTTCCGACAGACCGGTCGTAAGTCGATCTGGTCGTAAGTCGGGCCGTCACTTTTGCCTGCATTTAAACCACCATCCCACCGTGGGAGGCGCTACTCTGGCGGTGAGTGAGGGACGCTGAGTCGCCTCTTTCTCTGCGGCAACGCCACAACGCCGAGCGGCTGTCCCTGGAAGCCAGAGCCAGAGGATGGAAGGAGCTGTGGCTCGGGTTAGTGGCTCAGATCGAGGGAATCCGGCAAGACTTATGACCTATGCGACTCGGTCGTAAAGTCGATCGGTCGTAAGTCGACGACTACCTGTAGAAGGATACCCCTATGAGGAGAGGTTAAAAAGGTTAGGGCTCTTCAACCTGGAAAAGAGACGGCTGAGTGGGAGATATGATAGAAGTCTATAAATTAATGAATGGAGTGGAACGGGTAAACGTAGATTGATTGTTTATGCCATCAAAATATAGAAAGACTAGGGGACATGCAAGATGAAGGTTAACAAGAGAAAATGTTTTTCACTCAACGCATATTCAAACTCTGGAATTCGTTACCGGAGGATGTAGTAAAAGCTGTTAGTGTAGCTGGGTTTAAAAAAGATTTGGACAAGTTCTTGGAGGAAAGGTCCATAAACCATTATTAAAGGGAACCCAGGAAATCTACTGCTTACCCCAGGACTAGCATTGTGGAACCTGTGTCTTTTGGGGAAACTGCTAGTTACGTATGACCTAGATTGGTCACGGAAGCAGGATACTGGGCTTTATGGACCTTGGTCTGACCCAGGGTGGCATATCTCATGTTCTTATGTTCTCTCTTTCTCTTCTCTTTGTCAAGATCCTGTCCTTTAATATAGATAATGTCGTATAGATTTTATCGGGTTGACTCTTCTCCCAACCTGATCCTGTCTCAAGATATAGAAAGGGTCTCTCTTATCCCTGGGCCATCATCATGCTCTGTGAATAAATGTAAAACCAAAATCAAATCTTGACTGAAGCAAATCTAATGCAGCTATTCTTTAAAAGGTCAATTAGTCAGTAACCATAGACGGAGGTTGTGTTTGTACCAAGTATCCAGCTGTCTCCATATAATCTTTTTTGACTCCAGGAGAGCGGTGTTGACGTCAAATTCTTGTTTCTCTTGCAAGCTTCTACATTTAGCAACACAGTACTGGAAAGTTCCTCGGGGGTTGAGTACACTGAGATAAGGAGGATACCTCCAGAAGGAAACGATCAGGTAAGTGACCTTCATATGTATTTATTTATTAATATTTTTTATTTATTTGGTTTTATATACGAGCTGAGTGAAAAAATATTTTCTTTTCTTATTCTTAAAGGGGTTACATTGTAGCTTAATTGGGTGTTCCCTAATCTTTCTACTCTTTGATGGAATAAACAACCTATCTACGTATACCCGTTCTACTCCATTCATTAATTTATAGACCGCTATCATATCTCCTCTCAGCTTTCTGTTTTCCAAGTGAAAGATAACCTTTTAAACCTATCTCCAGGAACAAGTAGGAATGAGTCTTCACATATGGGTATCGTCGGTACCGACTGAGCCTGCGTGGGAACGCAGCATCCAATTAGAAAGCTTTGGGAGCATTCCACAGGGCCTGCATGCTGCCTTCCCGCCTTTCCCAACTGCCTCTCTCCAGTTCTTCATTTTCCGTGGAGCTAGCAGGTCGTCATTCCTGTCACCGCAGAAAATTCTTCTTTACTACTTTCTTTTTTGTGGTCGCGTCTGCCTTCTTCGACGCTCTACCGGTACCGCCGGTGGTTTTTCTTTCTTTCTTTCTGTTTAAAAAAAAAAAAAAATTTTTAGTTTTTTTTCTTTTCCTCAGGTGCCACATTTTGGGCCCTGGGCCCACAAATTTTTTCCATCATGGAGAAACCTGCTTCAGGTTTCAAAAAGTGCACCAAGTGTGGCAGTACCATTTCCGTCACCGACACCCATGAATGGTGTCTAAAATGTTTAGGTTCTGACCACTCCACCGCGGATTGCATGTCCTGTGCCATGATGTCTAAGAGGGGTCGGCAGAACCGAGCTGCCAAGCTCAGTACCCTGTTTCCCTCTGATGCAGCTTCGGTGGCATCGATGTCTTCCAGGGCTTCCTCTTCTTCCCGTGGTACTCAGGTAACCAAACATAAGTCCAGCCGGTCCTCGAAGGGTAGATCTCCTTCTAAGCATCGAGATGCCTCTGGCGTTGCCCTTGAGGATTTTGCACCAGCAAAATTGCCCCGGTGGGAGGCTTCGGCTTCCAAAGCACTATCGGGGCTCCAGGACGTTCGAGGCATTGACCTCGGCAGAACTCCTGGTGCCATGCTCTGGGGTACCGGCAGTTCTCTCCAGTACCGACATCCAGGCATTGGCAGCGTCAATAGACCAGCGGTTCCTGGCTATTGAACGCAGTCTGGTGGCTCTCCTTGCGGCATCGAAGCCCTCGGAACCGCATCAGACAATTTCACCGGTACCGATAGCATCGACTTAAGTGTCCGCATTACTGGCACCCAGTCACCCGATGCCTTCCGGTACTGATACACCGGTACCGATTCATCCCAGTACCGACTTCGGTCGGTACGGGTATCGGGCTCGGCAAGATCATCCGGACAGACAGTACTTCGAGTCCTCAGAAGATTCTGAGGATTCTGATAGTTCTGTCGATTCCGAAACACTTCTGCCTGAGGAGCCTTCCTCCCCTAAGCGCAGAATGTCTCCCCCAGAAGATATCTCCTTCCAGGATTTCATCAGGGAGGTGGCTAAGGGTGTTACCATTACTGTGGCTCCTGAAACAGAGCCCAGAGCGAAGGAGCTGGAGATTTTACAATATCCCAAAGCTCCTAGAGAGGCAGCTACCTTGCCCATACATGAGATCTTACATGATCTCATGCTTAGAATGTGGGAGACCCCTCTTACCACCTCTCCTCATTCTCGTAGACTTGACACTATGTATCGAGTCCCTCCTTGTCCTGGGTTTCAAAAAACTCAGCTTCCTCATCACTCCATTGTAGTGGAGTCAGCTATGAGAAGGATCAGGCATGCAAAGAGACATGCCTCTAATCCCCCTGGACGTGAGTGCAGAACTTTGGATGCTTTTGGACGTTGTACCTTCCAAGCTTCCATGCTTTCTGCCAGAATCAGTTCCTATATTTTATATATGGGAATGTTCCTGAAGGAAATCACCGGAGATTTAGAGGTTTTAGGTCCTCTTCTTCCTGAGGATAGAAGACAGGATTTTTCTCACATTGGTCAAACATGCCCAGGATGTTTCCAAATTTGTCAATCGTGCAGCCTTTGACTGTTTTGAGTGCATAAGCAGAACCTCTGCTACTGCCATAGGTGCACGTAGAATTGCCTGGCTCCAGGCATCTGATCTGGAGCTCTGGGTACAAGACAAATTGGGCAATATTCCTTGTACTGGTGAAAACCTGTTTGGCAAGGATTGGCAAAAAAAGGCCAATGAATTGGATGCTGACAATTCCACCTTGGACAGACTGTCCAAGGGCACAGCTGATCCTGCAAAAAAGAAATCTTTCAAAAAACCATTCTTTTCTAAAAAGAAAAGGTTTTATCCTGCTTATTCCCAGCAGGGATGTGCTGCAGGTCAACCTGGTCAGAAGAGTCAGCAAACATTTAAGCAGAGAAAGGCAAACACTGCTAAGCCTCAACCGCCTCAGCAGTCTCAGCCCCCACAAAGCCTTTGACTTGCATCCAGAGAACTTAGCCTTCCTGCCCCTGGACGGTCCAGAGCCTTCCACCATTCCAGGAAGGTTGTGTCACTTTGCCCCAAGATGGAGAGCGTCCACTGCTCTGCTGTTATTTGCCCCCATCATAAGGGAGGGGTACAAGCTTCATTTCTTGAGCATGCCCCCTCCCATGATGGTAAGGCAGTTCAATTCTCAGCCCTCTCTCATCAACCTGTTAGATCAGGAGGTCACCATACTTCTTGCCCAAGTGGCAATAGAAGAAGTACCCATTCATCAACAGGGTACGGGGTTTTACTCCCCCTATTTTCTTATCCCAAAGAAAACAGGGGGTTACAGACCTATCTTGGACCTCAGAGAATTGAATAAATTCCTGTTCAGAGAAAAGTTCAAGATGATTTCTCTAGGAACTCTGCTGCCATACCTTCAGAGTCAGGATTGGCTTTGTTCTCTAGATCTCAAGGATGCGTACACCCATGTCCTCATACATTCCAACTCACAGAAAATTCCTTCGGTTCCTTTTCCAAGGGAAGCACTATCAATACAGGGTGCTTCCATTTGGCCTGGCCTCAGTTCCAAGAGTGTTCACAAAATGAATGGCTGTGGTAGCAGCATTTCTCCGCACTCTAGGCATATTCGTCTTCCCCTACTTAGACGACTGGCTCATTCGAGCCCCATCAGAGCCAGAGGCCAGAGCTTCTCTATCTTGCACAATGCATATCCTTCAGTATTTGGGTCTCATTATAAACATCCCAAAATCCAGTCTAGTTCCCATTCAATCTCTAGAGTTCATAGGAGCTGTGCTGGATACCAGAAGGGCAAGGGCCTATCTCCCCCAGGCCCATTGCCTTCGCATAGTGCAGTTAGCTTCTTAAGCAGTGTTAAAACCCTTCCTCACTGCCCGAGAAATGCTACAACTGTTAGACCACATGGCATCTACAGTGCATGTGGTTCCATATGCTCGCCTCCATATGAGGGCAGCCCAGTGGACTTTATCCACCCAATGGACCCAGGCCTCAGGGTGCCTGTCAGACAAAATAGCAAACACAAATCGCCTTCTTTTGTCCCTTCAATGGTGGTAGTCCACTCAAAACCTGTTGTTAGGGTCCCCATTTCAACAACACTTACCCCAAGCAACTCTCACAACAGATGCTTCACCAATGGGCTGGGGAGGTCATCTGCAAGACCTCTCCACCCAGGGCACCTGGACTCCACAGGAGACTCTTCTGCATATCAATCTCTTAGAGCTCAGAGCAATTTTCCTTGCTCTTCGAGTGTTCCATACCCTGCTCAGCTACAGGACAGTCCTCATTCATACGGACAATCAGGTAGCAATGTTCTATGTGAACAAGCAGGGGGGAACAGGCTCTCTGTCGCTTTGCAACGAAGCTTTGCGACTATGGGCCCTCGCCAGAGAGCATCAGATTCATCTTCTGGCAGTTGTCACAGCCCCAGCGGGCCCTACTGGTGGGGTTAGGTATCACACGATGATTCCTCTCCTGGCTCTGTATGAAGATGCGGACAGCCCTGCCTGGCCCTCTGGGAGTTGTAGTTTATGCCTTCTCTGGTAAGAGTTAGTTGTGCACACAGGTAAGGTTTCAAACAAGGGCTTTATTTCCCCGTCCACGAGGTTTTTCTCAACTTGGCAACACAAATAACAAAGCTTCTCCGGGCATATAACAAAAATAAGGTAGAACAGAAATAGCTTTACTTCAGCCTTTAAATCTAGCAAAAGAAAAGTATTCAAATAGTCCTTCTGTTAGCAAACAGACTTTCCTTTTGCTGCTTTACTACAGCCTAGTTTTACTGCTTAACTGAGAAACCTTTGTCAACAAATATATTGTTGCTTTAACTTCTGGTTAAACTCATTACTTTATCTTAGAGAGAACATATGGTCAGCAATTGATAAAGAACAATCCATATCTTCTGGACTCACTTGTATATCAGAAGTATCACACTGCATCTGTTCATAACCACTTGTACATATGTTAGCTTGGTCAGCTGGTTCACTAGAGTCAAGTTGGCTTGCTCCGTCTAACAGGAAATCACTTCCCTTCTCTGAGCAAATGCCCTGCTGGGGATTACCATATGCCTCTGTGTATGGTTTATAGAAGCTCCTTCCCTGCTGGTGGTTAAAGGGAAACTGAAAGCATTCACTGGCTCTGCTATTAGAATGTTCGTGATAGCCTTTGAGCCTGGTAGGGCTTAGCTCCCTCTGCACTGCTGTGTGTGATTGTACTGCTTGAGACGGCCCTTTGTTAAAAGTTTGGTATTTAAGATTGCTAGCAGAGTTACAAGCTCCTGTAGGTAAGAAACCTTCTTTTCTCCTGTTGCTGCTAGCACAAGGAAAGAAGTTACTCTCTGCTTCCTTTAAACTTGTTCCTGGTTGGCTTTTCCTAATAACTCTGGGTTTTACCCATTCAGGTAGGAAACAGCCCCTCTCTGTATTCACTGCTCTGTTACCGTCTGTAAGAGTCTTCCCACGTCTCTCGTGACTTTCATTCACACATTCAGCGTCCAGCTGCTGACTTCCATATGTATCAAACAGGTCCTGGGACTCACTCAGACTCTCCTGTTGGTTTTCACGCTGACACAATTGTTCATTCTCTCTCTGCCACCGGTCTTGGTTCTGGGTATGAGACTGATTACCCATCTCTCTCCCTTTCTCCTTCTTTCCCTTTCTCTCTCCCTAACTGTTTGTGAGCATGCCTTATGTACGTGTCTCTGGGCTCCACCTCCTCCCAGCTGATCCACATCAGGTAATGAAATCTCCATTCCCCTGCTACCTGGGTGTGTCTTCTTAGCCCTTGACCACGTGTGTCCTAGTTTCTTATAGCAACTGCCTGACAGGTTTTTGTTTATGCTGTCAGATTCTCCCTGATCTTCCATGCTGATCTCCATCTGTATAGGCTCTGTTGGGTCTACCCTGTGACACAGTATATCTCCCAGGCATTCAAAATTCTTGGGCAGACAGACTCAGTTGAGTTCTGCTTCCACACGAATGGTCTCTACATGCAGACCAGGTGGCCAAGATCTTTCAAATTTGGGGAACCCTAGACATAGACCTCTTTGCAAGTCCGTTGAATGCCAAACTTCCCCGGTTCTGTTCCAGAATTCTGACTCAGGGTTCTCAGGCTAGGGATGCTTTCCTCCTTCACTGGGATCAGGGCTTCCTGTATGGCTTTCCACCCATTCCCCTAATTCCCAGAACCCTCTTCAAGCTTCAGAGAGACAGAGGGCGTATGATCCTCATAGCTCCACATTGGCCATGGCAAATGTGGTACCCTCTGCTTCTACATCTCTCTCAAGCTCCCTCCCTGGACTTAGGATCTGCTCCAGATTTCCTGTCTCAGGAGTACGGAATGTTATGGCATCCCAATCCCCACTCTCTGCACCTCAGAGCTTGGTTACTGAAGGCCTAGATCTGCAAGATCTTAACCTCTCTCAGCAAGTAAAGGATGTCCTTCATGCTTCCAGAAAGCCTTCCACCAGACGCTCTTATGCTTTCAAGTGGAAAAGGTTTACCATATGGTGTTCGCAGAAGGGACTTAACCCCCTTGTGATACCTCTGGAATCATTACTTGAGTATCACTTTCATTTATCCAATGCAGGTCTTAAAACTAACTCAGTAAGGGTCCATTTGAGTGCTATTGCAGCTTTCCTCAAGCCTCTAAATGGACAACCTATCTCCTCCCATCCTCTTATGGCAAGATTTATGAGAGGCCTTCTTCTGACTAAGCCTCCCATTAGGCCACCACCAGTGGCATGGGACTTAAACCTGGTTCTTGGTCAGCTCATGAAACCACCTTTCGAACCTTTAGCTACTACCTCACTGAAATTCCTTTCTTGGAAGGTTATTTTTCTCATTGCAATCACATCAGCACGCCACATTAGTGAGTTGCAAGCATTAGTAGCTGATCCACCTTATACAAGGTTTCATCATAACAAGGTAGTCCTGCGGACTCATGCACACTTTATGCCAAAGGTGATCTCGCCTTTTCATCTTAATCAAGCAGTCTACCTGCCTGTGTTCTTCCCAAGACCTCATGCATCAAATGCAGAAAGGAATCTTCATACTTTGGCCTGTAAAAGAGCGCTAGCTTTTTACTTGCAAAGAACACAGCAACATAGAAAGTCCTCTCAACTCTTTGTTGCTTTTGGTCCTTCTCATTTGGGACTTCCAGTCTCCAAGAGAACACTGTCTAATTGGATTGCACAGTGTATTGCTTTTGCCTATCAGAGTAAGAACCTTCCTCTGGAGGGCCATGTCACAGCTCACAGTGTGAGAGCCATGACGGCTTCAATGGCTCACTTACATTCTGTGTCTATCGATGACATCTGTCGAGCAGCCACTTGGGCCTCTGTTCATACCTTCACAGCCCATTACTGCTTGGACAAGGACTCCCGCCGGGATGCCTTGTTTGGTCAGGCTGTTCTACAACACCTGTTCCATGCCTAATCAACTCCTACCCGCCATCCCTGGTTGGATGCCAGAGATCCATGGGGAACAGTGGAGCCCTTCGCAAGGACACATAACTTCTGGGGTCTCTCCCTGGCATCTGAAGCTAGGGAGTCCCCATATGTGAAGACTCATTCCTGCTTGTTCCTGGAGATAGCACAGTTACTTACCTGTAACAGGTGATCTCTGGGAACAGCAGGAATAAGTCTTCACAACCCACCCACCTCCCCTAGGAGTTGTATCTCTCTATCTATCTATTTTCCTTTCCCTTTCTCTCTTTGTCTGTCTCAGCTTTAAAACTCAACTGGAGATAGGCAGTTGGGAAAGGCGGGAAGGCAGCACACAGGCGCTGTGGGATGCTCCCAAAAGCTTTCTAATTGGACGCTGGGGAGCGTTCCCGCGCAGGCTCCGTCGGTACCGACGATACCCATATGTGAAGACTTATTCCTGCTGTTCCCAGAGATCACCTGTTACAGGTAAGTAACTGTGCTTTCCTCATAGGGGTATCCTTCCATCCCCTTTACCATTTTGGTGGCTCTTCTCTGTATCTTTTCTAATTCCATTATCCACAATGACACCTAAATCTTCTTCCTGGGTGGTGGTTCCAAATGTGGAGCCTTGTATCATGTAACCATAGTTTGGGTTGTTCTTTCCTAGGTGCCTAACTTTGCACTTGTCCACATTAAATTTCATCTGCCATTTGGATATCCAGTCTTTCAATTTATCAAAGTCCTCTTGCAATTTTTCAAAATCTTCTTGGGTTTTAATAACTTTGAATAATTTTGTCTCATCTGCAAATTTGATCACCTCACTCGTTCCCATTTCCAGATCATTTATGAATATGCTAAAAAGCAGTGGGCCCAGCACAGATCCCTGGGATATTCCACCATTCACCTTTCCCCATTGAGAAAATTAGCCATTTAGCCCTACCCTCTGCGTTCTGTCTTTTAATGTGTTCTTGATCCACAGTAGTACACTGCCTCCTATCCCATGACTTTTTAATTTTGCCAAAAGTCTCTTATGGAGGGACCTTGTCAAAGGTTTTCTGAAAGTCCACATACACTATATCAACCGACTCACCTTTGTCTACTTATTTATTCACACCTTCAAAAAAACATAACAGATTAATAAGACAAGACCTTCTTTGGCTAAAGCCATGTTGGCTTTCTCCCATTAAACCATGACTATATACATGTTCAGTAATTTTATTCTTTATAATGGTTTCTACCATTTTGCCCAGAACCAGCATCAGGCTTCACCAGTCTGCAGTTTCCTGGATCACCCCTGGAACCCACTTTAAAAGTAGGCATTACACTAGCCATTCACCAATCTTCAGGTACTACAAATGATTTTAATTATAGTTCACAAATTACTAATAGTAAGTCTGTAATCTCATATTTCACTTCATTCAATACCCTTGGATGTATACCAACTGGTCCAGGTGATGTGCTACTCTTCAGTTTATCAAATAGTTGTAATACATCTTCCCATTTTATCGATATTTCTTTCAGTCCTTCTTATACTTCTTTAAATACCATTTCAGACATGGGTAACTTCCTAAAGACTGAAGCAAAGAATTCAGTCTTTACGCAATGGCCTTGGCCTCCCTTCACACCCCTTTTACACCTTTATCATCTAATAATCCAAATGACTCTCTCCCAGGTTTTTTGCTAGGAATATACTTGAAAATTTATTTATTATGCCTTTTTGCTTCCACGGCAAGTTCTTTTTCAAATTCTCTCTTGGCCTGCCTTATCAATTCCTTACATCTAACTTGCCAGTGCTTATGTTGTTTGCCTTTTTCATCATTTGGCTCCTTTTTCCATTTACTGAAATATGCTTTTCTGGCTACAACAGTCTCTGACCTCATCTTTTAACTATGCTGGCAGTTTTTTGGCCTTCCTTCCACTCTTAAAGTGTAGAATACATGTGGTCTGGGCTTGATATAATGCCCACACTTGATATAAATCTTTAACCTTTGCAGCTGCTCGTGTTAGGTTTTCCTTAACTATTTTCCTCATTTTATTTATTTATTTATTTATTTAGACAGATTTGTATGCCACCTTTTCCTTCAATCAAGGTGGTCACGTCACATAACAATTGGAGGGTTACATTTAACATTAGGGTACGTGTAAACATTTAGACAGTACAGTTACTTAACAGCATTTAGACAGTACAATTGAGGTAACATTTAACATGAAGGTATTTAATAACATGGTATAATAGACTTGTGTGTATAGATAGGATGGGTGTGTGTTTAGTTGGCGGAGGTAGTAGCATTTCTGTTTGGGTAGGGGATGTTGCCTGCATGCTCATAGGTTTCTATAAATAAGAATGTTTTGAGGTCTTTGCGGAAGTCTGTGAGGTCATCTAACGCCCTCAGGCTCGTTGGGAGTGAATTCCATAGTGTGGATGCCAGTAGTGATGGTGCTCTTTTTGATGATGTTTGTTTGGTTTTGGGATAGTCTGCAGGTGTGCCAATCATGTCGTTATCGGTTCTTCTTGGTCTATTGCTGATGTTCCTTGTTATAACGTTTTGGAGTACGCCTGCTGAGAGTTGGTGAATGATTTTGAAGATGATCATGATTGTTTTGTATTTCGTTCTTGCCACCATTGGGAGCCAGTGTAGTTGTTGTAGGACGGGAGTGATGTGCTCGGTCCTTGGAGTGTCTGTGATGATGCGTGCTGTGGTGTTTATCATAGTCTCCCTTTTGAAAGTTTAAAAGTAGTACTGTGGATTTCCTTGCCATCCTCCTTCCGTTTATTAAATCAAGTGTGATCATGGTATGATCACTATTGCCAAGTGGCCCCAACAACCTTATCTCTTGCACAGATGCTGTGTTTCACTAAGGGCTAGGTCCAAAATAGCTTCCTTTTTTGGCAGCTCATGAACCAGTTGCTCCATGACGCAGTCATTTATTTCATCTAGAAACTTGATCTCCCTAGCATGTCCTACTTGGAATTTCTATCCATTGAGATTCTACAGTGTATTTTGTTTGTTTCCTGCAAAACTTTAGTCTTGTGCGACTCATTGCCCTCTCTAACAGAGCACAACGCCTTGACCAGTTTGAATATACCCTATCATTATGATATAGTTTGCACCCAGATATCACAGAGTCCCATTGGTTATCCTTATTCCACCAGGTCTCTGAGATGTCAATCATATCTAACCTTTTATTTAGTACTATATATTCTAACTCTCCAATCTTATTTTTTAAACTTCTGGTATTTGCGTACAGTCAATTTAGAGGTTGTATTTTATTCATATTAATCTGGTTATCAGTTAGAGTGGAGGAGTAGCCTAGTGGTTAGAACACTGGCTTGGTAACCAAGCAACCAGGGTTCGATTCCCGCTAGCACTCCTTGTGGCCTTGGGCAAGTCACTTAACCCTCCATTGCCTCGGAAGAAAGGCCTGGCAATCTACTTCCGGTGACACTGCCAAGAAAACCCAGGAGCTTCTGGGTCACCAGGAGTCAGGACTGACTCGAAGGCACTAAAAAAAATAAATAAATCAGTTGATAGGGATCATTTGGAATTTTTCAGCTGTCTGCTCTCTGCTTAAGGGCATCTGGGCTACTTTTATCTTTATTGGAACCTCTGTCAGGATGCCTTAACTTTCCTCTTTTGCTATATCCTCCAAAGATACATCCTTCTGAACCATGCACTCTTGGGCGACTGTTGGCTTTACCTTATTATCCTTGAAAAACAGCTCTATCTCCATTTTAAAGGTTAATGCCAACAGCTTGGTTCCATCCTGGTTGAAGCGGAGCCCATCCTTTCAGAAAAGCCCCTCCCTTACCCAGAATGTTGCACAGTTCCTAACAAATCCAAAACCCTTTTCCTTGCACCATCATCTCATCCATGCATTGAGGCTCCAGAGCTCTACCTACCTTTTGGGTCCTGTGTGTAGAACAGGAAGCATTTCAGAGAATGTTACCCTGGAAGTTCTGGATTTCAACTTCCTACCCAAAAGCCTAAATTTGGCCTCCAAAACTTCTTTCACACACTTTCCTATGCCATTGGGACCAACATACACCAAGACAGCAGGCTCCTCCATCAGTAGGGGCATGTAAGGTCCGCTGCCTTTGCAGCAGACAGGCATGTTACCAGGTGATCCTCATGTCCATCAGCCACCCAGCTATCTACATGCCAAATGATTGAATCGCCAACTATAACGGCCGTCCTCACCCTTCCCTCATGACCACATGTCCCTGGAAAAACCTCCTTACTGCGAGAGGGGACTCCCTGGCCTGGAGTGACCAACAAGAAGCAGACCCGTTACATTTACATCACCTGGAGGACAAGTCCTAGCTACAGGATCATTTCCTGCCACACCAAGGTGATGCTTTTCTTTCACATGACCTCTCTCCTCCGTGGCAACAGAGGTGGAACTTCAGTACTATGTCCCTGTAGTTCTCTCTATACATCTCTCTGTCTTCCTTAGGTCCTCCAAATCTGCTGTTCTAGCCTCCAAAGATTACTCATTCGCTAAGAACAAAGAGCTCCTTGCACCTAGAGACCCTCACCTACTGAGAGAAAATCGTACATGTGACAGTGCAAGAGACTGGATAAACCCCATGTTGCTACTGGACTGCTGTCTGCACCTTAATTTTAAGGTTTTGTTCACCTATTTAAGTTGTTTACTTACTTAAAGTTCCTAGGGATACTTGTACTATTACAGCTATACCTAATATGTTTAAGGGACTTTGTTCACCTTAAGATTTATTAATTTCAGGGCCTTAATTAATCTATTTCTGATGAAGATAACCAGCTAAATCTGAAAGTGAATTTGACCACCACTTTCCATTTAATTGGTTTAAGAGCCTATAAAGCTAAGATTATGCCTGGGATGGGTGAGAATCGGGGTGGGTGAGAGGGAAAGAACACTTAGTAAAAACTGGCTTGCTGCACAGTGCCCTGACCTGTCTTCTAAGATAATCTATTAACAATTTTCAGGGTGATTCATACCACCCTTGATTTGATAGAAGGAGCCTTTCAAATTGCCCCTTTGATTTGTCACTTGGCGTTAACACCTATTTAAAAACAATTTCACAGATCTCTTGCCTCCTGACTTGAAGGCCTCTTTGTAAAGGTTTCTAGAAACAATTTCTTCTTTCTACTCTTTTACCCTGTTCTATCTTTTATGCTAAGCTATACTTTTGATTTGATTTAAATGAAAGCTGTTTGTTGTTACTAAGCCCTGACTGACTTAACAAAAACACTGAATTCTAAAATACACAGATTTATCAGCTTTAACCCAAAGAATTCCCTTTTCTCCAAAATGTAGAGAATTTTCCAGTAGATTATACTTACAAGTGCAGATTTCTTTCCAGCAGTAGCAAACTGTTTTGGTAATTCTTCAAGACTAGTAAATATGTAGACCTCCCATTTTCTTCTAAGTTATGTCTAAGAACATTGCGTAAAGAGCAGAGTACCACAGGTCTGATGTAAACAAGCTGTGTAGAAATAACCACTCACTCAGACCGGATGCCCTCTCTTAGACTGCAAATTCTTTGGGTCACAGACTTATCATACCTGACTTCTAAAAATGCTTGAAATGGAAAGGCAGGTTAAAAAAAATACTAGACTCTTCTCTAGACCATGTGAAAGGAACTTGGAAACAATAGGCCCGTTATTTAAGGGGATTAACACTCCTTGGTTGGGATATTCAGCGGCAATAACCTGGTTAGTGCTGCTGAATATCCGTGGGTCTGCCACTGCTGCATGCCCCAGCTAGCTTCAGGGTGTTCTGGGGGCAGCTCCCAGTGATAACTGGGCAGCAGCGATATTGAGCCACTGCCCGGTTTTTGCAACGTGGCAAAAGTCGGGCACAGCAGAGGCTGGCCTAATTTTCGCTCCTGAAGCTAACCAGAGAGTGGTTGCATATCTCTTCTGCCTGGTTAGCTTCCAGCAATCCAGGCAGCCCGGATATGGCCCTGGCCTTGAATGTGCGAGTCTAAAGTTTGCTGCTGCTGAATATTGGGCCCAATTTATTTTAATTTTCAGCTAAATTTCCCAATAATTTCTGTAAGTCTTAAATTTAGACACGCAAAGAAAATGGTTTGAAAGAAATCTCTCTTTTTAAGGAGAATATTTCAACTGTCTCAGTTTTTCATTTTGTTGTTTCCATGGATTATCACGTTGCATGTACGTGATCTTTTTTAAGATTGCTTATCACAAATTCTGACCTCTCATGTTGGGCTTTTGGAGGGTAATTCTGTAAGATGTGGCTAGAGTTTACATGCATAAAACACACTAGTTTAGTGATTTATGCGTGGATTATAATCGAACACAATTCTGAAAGTACTCATCAAAGACCAGTGGTGCATACTTTCATTGTGGGCGTGTGCAGGGGTGGAATTTGGGCAGAGGAGAGGAGCTACGCGTATGTACACATGTACTTTAGAGCTAAGTACTTAGGCCCCCAACACGCTTAAGAATCCCGCTAAAGGACAGCAACCTTGGGCCAGAAGGACTGGGGATTCTAGTCCCACAGGTGGTCCTCATGGCCTTGGGCAAGCCACTTAACCCTCATTTGCCTCAGGTACAAAAACATAGATTGTGAGCCCTTCGGGGACAAGGGAAAAATATATATAGTACCTGAATGTACACCGCTTTGACTGGCAGAAAAGCAGTATACAAGCTTAGTTAAATAAATGCTCATTTACCCCTCCTCTAGAACTGGTGTAAGTAACCACAATAATGTAGACATACCTCTGTAGCCATTTATGATAGTATTCTGTAACGAAAGATCTGCGTGGATTTGAAATTATAGGATAAGCGCCACTAATGTACATGAACTCTCGTGGAACTCTACGCACCCCTTCCAGAACTGCCCTCTGGATGCCTGCCCACTCCTCATGGGTCAGTCTGGGTCTTGATGCTGGCGCTGGGCTGTATAATTAGGAGACCCAGGTTAAAGATCTGAGCTTAGTTCTACTTTTTAGGTTCCTTGATCTGGGAGTGGTCCAGAGACAACACTCACCACCCCTGGGTGGGGGAGGGAGAATTAGAAAGCACTCCACTGACGCTTGCAGGCCAAAGACAGTTGTGCGAGCTTCATTTTTTGAGTTGACTGGAGCCAGGACTCATGATCCCAACTATAAACTTAGGGATAAAAATTGGTCACAAAGGATGAAGGAAGAGTTCACTGAACATTTCTCCTCTTAACTGCCAACAGATCCATTAACACAAAGTAGCAGCTAGAAAAATAAATCTGTGGAGCAGCCTGATAGTTACCACCAGGGCCGGATTTAGCTATACGCCATGTACGCCATGGCGTAGGGCCCACAGCTGCAAAGGGCCCACAAAAATTGAACTAGTTAGGCTTTTTTTTTTTAATAAAATAAAAAAAAACCTGCTGGCTGCCGCCGCGGGGCCCCCTCTGCTGCCGCGGCAGCATGGACTGACCCGCGGGGGCCCCCTCTGTAAGCTCGGTCCCTCCCTCCGTGCCTCCGTGTCTCCCTCCGTGCAGGCTGTTAGAGACGCGAAGGCAGACTGTCTCCTTCTGCCTTCCCGTCTCTGTTAAGCCCGCAGGGGCTGATGGGAAATTTCCCATCAGCCCCTGCGGGCTTAACAGAGACGCGAAGGAGACAGTCTGCCTTCGCGTCTCTCACAGCCTGCACGGAGGGAGACACGGAGGCATGGAGGGAGGGACCGAGCTTACAGAGGGGGCCCCCGCGGGTCAGTCCATGCTGCCGCGGCAGCAGAGGGGGGCCCGCGGCGGCAGCCAGCAGGTTTTTTTTTTCAAATTAAATTTTACTTTAGGCCGGGGGAGGGGAGGGGAGGGGTAGGACTGGTAATTGGGGGGGCCGGGACTGGGGCTGGACATGGGTTGGGACTGGGACTGGAAATGGGCTGGGACTGGGACTGGAAATGGGTTGGGGGGATTAAGGCTGGAGGTGGGCTGATGAGGTTAGGACTGGTAATGGGCTGTGGGCTGAAGGGGGGGGCGTTAGAACTGGTAATGGGCTTTGGGGGGGTTAAGACTGGTAATGGGCTGTGGGCTGATGGGGGCTGTCTGGTAATGGCCTATGGGGGGGGCTAGGACTGGAAATGGGCTGGGGGGGGTTAAGACTGGAGGTGGGCTGATGGGGTTAGGACTGGTAATGGGCTGTTGGGGGGGGGTTTAGAACTGGTAATGGGTTTTGGGGGGTTTAGACTGGTAATGGGCTGTGGGCTGATGGGGGCTGTCTGGTAATGGGCTATGGGGGGGCTAGGACTGGAAATGGGCTGGGGGGTTAAGACTGGAGGTGGGCTGATGGGGTTAGGACTGATAATGGGCTGTTGGGGGGGTTTAGAACTGGTAATGGGCTTTGGGGGGGTTAAGACTGGTAATGGGCTGTGGGCTGATGGGGGCTGTCTGGTAATGGGCTATGGGGGGGGTTAGGACTGGAAATGGGCTGGGGGGGTTAAGACTGGAGGTGGGCTGATGGGGTTAGGACTGGTAATGGGCTGTGGGCTGATGGGCTGATGGGGGGGGGGTTAGGACTGGCAATGGGCTATGGGGGGCTGACTGGAAATGGGTTGATGGGGTTAGGACTGGAAGTGGGCTGATGGGGGGTTAGGACTGGTAATGGGTTATAGGGGGGCTTAAACTGAAAATGGGTGGATGGGGGGTTAGGACTGGTATTGGGTTGGGGGTTGCTAGGACTGGAAATGGGCTGATGGGTGGCTAGGACTGGAAATGGGCTGATGCAGGGACTAGAAGGGAATGGATGCTGGGTGAGGCTGGAACTAGAAGGGAGCTGATGTTGGGGAGGATTAGAATGGGATGGGGCTGGAAGAGTAAAATGGAGAAGGGAAAATATTTTGTGTGGGAGGGATAAAAAAATCTACAATTGGCCGGGTATTGGGAGAGTAAGTGGGGATTGAGGATGGAGGGGTAAAATTTGAGTGGATGAAATAGGAATGAGGAAAGAGCAAAAGGAGAAAGATTAGTATGTTAAAGCAGATGTAGAGAGAGAATGGAAAAAAACTAGAAGAGAGAAGAAAGGACAAATGGACAGCAGACGATGGAGAGTTAGCAGAAGACATGAAGAAACCAGAAGAAAGTGGCTGGAGCAATTGCAGCTGAAAAAAATGCACAAAAGGTAGAAAAATATCTCTTTATTTTGAATTTATTAATTGGAATATGTCAGCTCTGGTAAATGTGCATCATTAACGTCTGCGCTTTGTTTAGTACAAGAGCAAATTAATGTATAGTTTTATTTCTACAGTGTTGTACATTCCAAGTTTGGCTTTTGGGATTCCCAGTTTAATTATTGTCTTCCTGTTTCTAAAATGTGATTACTTGTTTGGTGATGGTCTATGTTCTGCATGTGTAACTGAGCTGAGGTGTTTTGTTTATATAATTCCTATTTGACATTGCCACTTGTTCTCTTTCCCCAGTAGGTCATGTATTGTTGTTCTCTGAAATGTATTGGTTTAATATTTGCAGTGTTGCCTTTTGATTGGTAGAGTATGGTGCTTTGTGAGTCCTGGTAGTGCTGTTAGGATACGGCGGGTTTGCTATGGGTTCTAAATGGGCAGTGTTTGTAGTAGTTCCTAATGTGTCTGGCAGTTGGCACTGGATTATAGTAATGTAGAAATCTTTTAGTCTTTCTTTATCCATACACTCATTAAGAGGCACGTTTACTAAAAGTTAGTATATGGTAACATTATGCAAATATTTATGCAAATGAGGCCCCTTATGCAAATGAGGCCCACACCCCCCTTGGGCCGCCCCTGCTGGGGGCCCACAATTTTTGTTGGCATAGGGCCTCACTCAAGGTAAATCCGGCCCTGGTTACCACCACCCTGCGGGAGACCATACAGTTCTCATCCTGAGCCTGCTTTGTGTTAGGCCAGTGGGGGTGTGGGGACACCACCAATGCCACAGCCCCCTAGGAAGGGAGTCTTAGCCATTGCATGATAGCTACACCTACTGTACCACTGACCAGTATAGGTTTCAGTGTGAACAGTTACCTGTGTCCATCTGCAGTCCTCCCTCCAGCCAACGATCCTTGCTGCAGTGACTGGGAGAGACAAAGCAGATGTGTGTGGGGAAGGGAAGAGAGGGAAACCCCCTTGCTGTTTGCAGATGAAGGCACCGTGGAAGCTAATTCCTACTAAGCTGGAAACTTAAAAGTAGCAAGAGGAAGCTGCCAGGCCAAAGCAAAAAGAGAAGATAAGAAATCTGGTTGCTGATGTCAGCAGGCAGAACTGTAATGTGCACATGACTGATAACATGACTAGGAGACATCCTGCATGAGCACTTTATGCAGGCGCCAGCTGTCTATGTTTGTACTAGAAAGTACTTTGCTGTCACTGTTCCAGGAGCTCCAGTACCCCAGAGATACAGCATGTTAGTATCTCTACACAGAAATGGTATGGGACAGATTAGGAAGGGAGGGTCAAGCTGAATGAACATTTCCCTACTGCTGCTGCTCGTGACCTTGAGCAAGTCACAAGCCTTCATTGTTTCAGCTACAGACTTGGTTTGTAAGTTCCCTGGGGCCAGGGAAATACCTACTGGACCCGAGTGTAGCTCGTCTTGAGCTACTACTGAAAAGGCCATGAGCTAAATTCCATATCCCTCATTCCGTGCCCCCTTCCTGCAGGAGAGAAGCTTCCTGCACAGTTCAGCAATAATCACAAGGGAGGGAGCGGAGTGGTTAGTGCTAAGGTATAATGCTACCCTCTCTCAGCAGAGGAAATTAAACGTGTCCTTTCTCCTTGTGTCTAGACTCGCAGGGAGCATGGAGCACAGCTTAGGAAGGATGTCCTCTTGGGGTCTACCATGCCCCTAGTTATTGAAATTATTACCTCTTCAATTTAGAAGGTGCGATGCTGTCTAGTTTAGCGCTAGAAACCCTTTTTCCAAGATGCAGTGTGTGTCCGAGAGCGACCTTTGGAGTGATCTCGAAATCCAGGGTGTACTCATAACAGGAGAAGCACCCCTCTCGCCCAGTGTTAAAGCACAAGAAATAAAACTCTAAGGAAAAATAAGGGGGAGGGATGAAGATTCTGAAAAATCTTCCTTCTGCCAAAGAAAGTGAACTGACACCTCCTGGAACACTTTGTTAAGATAATTCTGCTGTGTGTTGTGTTTAATTTGTAGCATTTCCAGTTCTTCTGCAAACAATACAGTGCAAATAGAATAAATTAATAATCATTCCAAAAAATAGAACCACATCAACATTTCTGCTTGCTAGACCTAGTCTTTCACTTTTTTTTTTTTTTTTTTTGCAGACTCATGTGAACCTTGAAACCACCCCCATAGAGCTCAAGCAGCAGCCACGAAGGGTGCAGACGGTCTACGATGAAATCCGACATGTTCCAAAAGAGGTCATCTAGAGGGGACAATTCAGCAGTGCCCAGTAGGAGTGCAAACCCAAGGAGGCCTAATGCAGTGATTCGGGCTCTGAAGCAATGAGTGGGATGGAGGTTCAGACTCTCCCATTTTTCCAGATCATGTTGGGGAAAGAGAGAGAGAGCGAAAGAGACAATGTAACGATGGCTTCTCCCATACTTATTTATTCATTTTATTTATAATGTGTATAGACTGCCTCATCAAATGACCACCTAACAGCTTAGAAAACAGTCAATCAGAGAAAGCAAAACCAAAGAAATAAGCCTTACGTTTCTTATGAAAAAGAAAATCATCTTCCATCCAAATTAACCAACATGCAGGCCCTTCTGCCCGTCTTACCACCAGACTTTGTGAAAATGTAGACGACCCCCAAATCTAATGAAGCTTTTGCCCAAAACTAGTGTGGCCATTGCCAGAACATCTGGCTGTCAGTGTTTCCAATGCCTGTGCAGAATGATATTGGGTCACTCCCGACCGGTTGGTTTCTGAGAGTGTTGTAAACTGCAGGTTTCCTCCCAGCAACCCCTTGGCTTCTAGTATTGCAAGGTCAAACCTTATCACTCTCCTCTTGTGCTGATCCTCAGGTCATGAAGGGCGGGTCCTTTGCAAGTCTGCAGCCTCCTAAGCTTGTCTGCTGTATCTGTCCAAAACATGCCTAAATTCTGTTACAGAACTGGTTTCCACAAGTTCTCAGGGAACAAGCAGGAAGTCAGCCCTCACATATGGGGTGACGTCGGCATCGACTGAGCCCTCGCGGAAGCTTCCCCCCAGCTTTTTTTTTTTCTCTCCAAGTTTCATACTCATTTCTGATATTGCACTGGTATTCTTCCCGCCACCGACCTCATTGTCTTGGAATCGAGTTCAGGTCTATTTTTGTAGGTTTTTTTCTTTTTCCTGGCATCTTCAAGCCTTTTTCTCCCACTGGCAGCCCGAAGTCTTCGACCTCACAGGGGTATTTTTTTCCCCCATGACTACCAGTGGCTTTAAGAAGTGTGATTAGTGCTCTAAAATTATGTCTTTGACCGACACACATGACTGCTGTCTCTGCTGCCTTGGGCCAGACCACGACCCGGCAGCCAGCATTCTCTGCAAAAGGATGTCCAGTAAGGCCCTCAAGAGCCGCCAACAGCAGCATGATAAGTTTTTCCCCTCTGAAGGCTAGAGCCTCGTCTGAGGCCCTGACGTCTCTGGCGGAACCTGAACCCAAGCCCTGTCGAAAGTTCTCAAAAAGGGGGTCTCCCTTGATGGAACCCAGAAAGAAGAAACAACCCTTGAAGGTGGCGTCCTTGGATGGTTCCAACCAGCTGGGTGCTCCCCAGCCCCGGTCCCACAATCCGAGACATTCGTCCAAGGCTTTGGAGAGGGAGCGGCCTGCAAAGGTCCCCCAGAAGGATCCAACCATGGACCAGCCTCTGTCCCTAGACACCATCCTCGACGAGGATTCCCCTTCAGGGGAGCCAGCGTCTGGGCCCGATTCCCTTGGTCTCTGGACTGAAGGCTGCGGAGCCTTCTGGTCTGGAGACTAGAATGGCAGCCCTGGAGCGCAGTTTGTCTGCCTTCATGGACCAACAGCAGGCGCTGTTGTCCGGCACAACCAGTTCATCTGCCCTGACCACTGGGCCCTCGATGTCCAAGATGACCCCAGAGGCTGAGCCGATCCTCGAGGTTCTTTGGCCTCGAGTAGATCCTCAGCTGAGGTTGCATTCCGAGTCCCATTCGATGGGACTGCAGTCATCCCCAGCAAGTATGCTGGGCGCCGGTGCTGGGCATCGGGGGCCCCGAGGCCCGCAGAGCAGCCCTCCTACGAGTCCGATGGACTACTCAGAGTGGGAGACAGAGGACGAGAAGTCCCCTGATACCCGCCACTGCGACATCCCATCCTACTCTCCCATTTCAGAACCTCGACAGCAGACCCGCCAGAGGATATGGATTTCCTTGATTTAATCAAGGATTTGTCAAAGGCCCTGGCGTTCTCTACTGAGTCAGAGGAGGACCCTCAGGCGGATGAGTTGGAAATCCTCCTAAACAAAGCTCCTCCAAGGGAATCGCTCACAGTGCCCATTCCTCTCATCCTGGAACGGCTGATGTTCTGGATGTTGGAGACACCGGCTTCGGTGCCGGTGGTGAGCAAATGGCTCAACTCGATGTACCGAGTCCACTGGAACCCAGACTTCCAAAAGTCACAGCTGCCGCATAACTCCATGGTGGTGGAGTCGGCCATGTATCGGCTGAAAAGCCAGAAGACGCACACCTTGGTGCCCCCTCGACAGGGAGGCCCACATCCTGGACGCCCTCAGCAGAAAGTGCTATCAGGGCTCCATGCTCATTGGCTGTATGCAGGCCTACCAGCTGTAAATAGGCTTGTACCTGAGAGACCTGGCAAAGGAACTCGCCAGTGGCCCCGCTTCTGTTCCCAGCAGGCCCACCCCTCTAGGGTGGCAGTGGACACGTTCCTTGTCTCATGGTCAGAAGGCCTCATGTACGCCTTCCCTCCTACGCCGCTAATCGCCAAGACCTTGTTCAGGACCCTCCACAACACAGGGCCTCACTCATCCCGATAGGTCCTTGGTAGCCCAGGCAACCGTGGTTCCCGCTGCTCCTCCACTTGACGGTGGAGACCACCATTCCCTTGGGCACTGCCCCGAGACTTCTATCTCAGGAGGGAGCTCTCTTCTGCACCCCAGCCTGGGGTCCCTGTTGCTGACAGTGTGACTGCTGAGAGGGTAACTGGCCCCTTTCAGTTGAGGTGGAAGACATTCTGCTGGCCTCTTGCAAGGCCTCTACTAGGAAGGCTTATGCCCTCGAATGGCGCAGGTTCTTGGTTTGGTGCGCCGAGCATGGGGCTGACCCTTTCTCCTGCCCGGAGGCACTGGTGTTACAGTAGCTTCTCCACTTCTCTCAATCCACGTTCAAGTCTAACTCCATTTGAGTGCACCTTAGTGCCCTGGCAGCGTACCACTATCCGGTGGATGGTAAGCCCATCTCGGTCCAACCTTTGGTGATCTATTTTCTTCAGGGCCTGCTCTTATCGAAGCCCCTGGTTTGCCCTCCGGCAACTGAATAGGACCTCAATGTAGTGTTGGGGCAGCTCACTTGCCACCCTTCGAGCCTCTGGCTACCTGCCACCTCACCTCCGCTCGCAGTTAGTGAGCTTCAGTCCTTTGTGGTGGAAGCGCCTTATACCAGGTTCTACAAGAACAGAGTGGTGCTTCGTATGCACCCCAAATTCCTACCGAAGGTAGTATCGCCCTTCCATCTCAACCAGGAAGTGGTACTTCCTATCTTCTTTCCAAAACCTCATTCCAGTCGGGCGGAGACAGTCCTTCGCACCTAGGACTATAAGAGGGCTTTGTCCTTCTATATCCAGCACACCCAGGGCCACTGCAAGGCTTCTAGGCTTTTCATCTCCTACGACCACAGTAGGCTGGGGGAGGCGGTGATCAAGCATACGGCTGTCCACCTGGGTGGCGGACTGTATTGCCCTGGCTTATGAGCAGGCGAGGCTCCTGCTGGAAGGCCACGTCACGGTGCACTGTGTCAGGGCCATGGCGGCTCCGGTGGCAAACTTGCACTCTGTCCCGATGGTAGATATCTGCGGGGCCGCCACCTGGTCTTCAGTCCATTCTTTTGAAGCCCATTACTGCCTGAAAAGAGAGTCCTGACGGGACAGTGCTTTCAGCCAGGCTGTGCTCTATAACCTTTTCAGGGTCTAGACAACTCCTACCTTCTGACCCATCTGTGTTCAGGCTACCGGAGTACTGGTTCATTGGACACAGGGGTCCTATTGGGTCTGTGGACACGGACTTATTTGTTGCTGCTTGCGGCTTCCCATGAGGGAGCCCCTATTTTTGCGATGGGCTTTCAGTAGCCTGTAGCTGGGCAGTCCCATATGTGAGGACTGACTTCCTGCTTAAGAATATAAGATATGCCATACTGGGTCAGACCAAGGTCCATCAAACCTAGTATCCTGTTTTCAACAGTGGCCAATCTAGGTCGCAAGTACCTAGGAGTTTCCCCAAAAATGCAGGTTCCACAATTCTTGTATTTGGTCAAGCAATGATATCCTGAGTCCCCTTTAATAATGGTTTATGGACCTTTCCTCCAGGAACTTGTCCAAACCTTTTTTAAACCCGGCTACACTAACAGCTTTTACTTCATCCTCAGGTAGCAAATTCCAGAGTTTGATTACATGTTGAGTGAAAAGATATTTTCGCTTATTAGTCTTAAATAGGTTATCCTTTAGCTTCATTGCATGCCCCCTAGTTTTTCTATATTTTGATGTGTAAACAGTCGATCTACGTTTACCCATTCTACTCCATTCATTAATTTATAGACCTCTATCATATCTCCCTTCAGCTGTCTCTCTTCCAGGGTGAAGAGCCCTAACCTTTTTAGCTTCTGTTCATTAGGGGTGTCCTTCCATCCCCTTTACCAGTTTGGTTGCTCTACTCTGTACCTTTTCTAATAACGCTATATCCTTTTTCAGATACAGCGACCAGAATTGCACACAATATTCAAGGTGTGGTCGCACCATGGAATGATAGAGGCATTATAATATCCTTTGTTTTATTCTCCATTCCTTTCCTTATGATACCTAGCATTCTATTTGCTCTCTTGACCGCTGCTGCACACTGGGCAGAGGGTTTTAACATGTTATCCACAATGATGCCTAAATCTTTTTTCCTGGGTGGTGGTTCCTAATGTGGAACCTTGCATCGTGTAACCATAGTTTGGGTTTTTCTTTTCCTAGATGCATAACTTTGTACTTGTCCACATTAAATTTCATCTACCATTTGGATGCCCAGTCTTCCAATTTATCAAGGTCCTCTTGCAATTTTCCACAATCCTCATGGATTTTAACAACTTTGAATAGTTTCGTCTCGGCTGCAAATTTGATAAGCTCACTCGTTATTCCCATTTCCACAATAGTAAGCTGCCTCCTGTCCCATGACTTTTTAATTTTGCCAAAAGTCTCTCATGGGGGACCTTGTCAAAGGCTTTCTGAAAGTCCAGATACACTATATCAACCGACTCACCTTTGACTACCTATTTATTCACTCCTTCAAAAAATATAACAGATTAGTAAGACAAGACCTTCCTTGGCTAAAGCCATGTTGGCTGTCTCCCAATAAGCCATGACTATCTACATGTTCAGTAATTTTGTTCTTTATGATGTTTTTTCCAGCCCTCTAACATTTTTTCAGCCTTTCTGGCATGGTTGCTCTTACAAATTTTTCATTTTATTTCCTTTTTCACTTATTTAAATTTATTGTTGGCTTATCAGTTCTGTGAAAAAATATTTTCTGATGAAACACCTGATCCTTCCTATTCTGTTCACTGAAAATATATTATGGGTTGAGACTGAAAAGTACTTATCCGGATAGCGATAGTTGCTGTTCCGATAGTGCCCCATCCGTCAATTTTCAGCGCACCACATGTATAGTGCCACTGAAAATTATTACTGACCAGCCCAGCACTTTCCAGAAAATGCCAAAGTGAAGAATGGGTGTTCTTTTTAACAGTATGGAGAGCGGTGATATGCCGTCTACTATCTAGATAACTGTAGATAATAGACTGTTAGCATCATGGTCCATATATCAGCGGCACTCATCACTCTCTTTCCAGATTCAATACCACCGCTTCTGTCAATAATGGCGCTAAATAAACATTCTGGCCAGATTATTCAAAAAGACCTCTAAACTAGATAAGCCCCAGTCAGCTCTATTTTCAACATTACTGTCCAGATCTAGAAACATAGAAAAATGATGACAGAAAGACCACATTGCCTATATAGTCTGTCCTTCCATATAAAACAACAACAGATCCCTATTTTTCCTTTAGAGATCCTCTATGTTGGTCCCATGCTTCTTTGAATTCAGATACTGTCCTCATCTCTACCACCTCCACTGGGAGACTATTCCACGGATCCACCACTCTTTATGCATATCACTCCTGAATCTATCCCCTTTCACCCTCATCCCATGTCCCCTCGTAGCAGTCGTTGCTTTCAATCGAAAGAGGCTCTCCCCCTGTGCATTTATGCCACGGAAGTATTTAAACGTCTCAGCCATATCACCTCTATTCCGCCTTTCCTCTAAGGTGTACATATTAAGATCCTTAAGTCTGTCCACATATGCTTTATAATGAAGACCACTAACCATTTTAGTAGCCACCCTCTGAACTGACTCCAGCCTGTTTATATCCTTTTGAAGCTGCGGTCTCCAGAATTGCACACTATACTCCAAATGAGGCCGCACGAAAGACTTATACAGAGGCATTATCACCTTCTTTTTTTCTCCTAGCCATTCCTCTCCATATGCACCCAAGCATCCTTCTAGCTTTTGTTGTCGCCTTTTCTACCTGTTTAGCCACTTTAAGATCTTCAGACACAACCACGCCTAGGTCCCGCTCTTCTTTAGTGACAAAAGTACTTCACCCCTATACTATATTGCTCCCTTGGATTGCTGCAGCCCAAATGCATGACCTTAAATTTTTTAACATTAAATCCCAGCTGCCAAATTCTAGACCATTCTTCAAGCTTAGCTAGATTCCTCCTCATGTTATCTACACCTTCCTGGGTGTCTATTCTGTTGCAGATTGTGGTATCATCCGCAAAGAGGCAAACCTTACCTGAAAGCCCTACTGCTATATCACTAACAAAGATGTTAAAAAGAATCGGACCAAGGACAGAACCCTGGGGCACACCACTGGTAACTTCCTTCTCTTCAGAGTGAGCTCCATTTACCTGTACCCTTTGTCGCCTCCCACTCAACCAATTTCTAACTCAAACAGTAACTTTAGGGTCCATCCCTAGGGAGCTCAGTTTGTTTAAAAGTCGCCTGTGAGGAACGGTGTCAAAGGTTTTACTGAAATCTAAATACACCACATCTAGGGCTCTTCCTTGGTCCAACTTCCTGGTCATCCAGTCAAAGAAATCAGATTTGTCTGACAAGACCTGCCTCTGGTGAATCCATGTTGCTTCGGATCCTGTAATCCGCTGCACTCCAGAAACCTCATTATTTTCTCTTTCAGCAGCGTTTCCAATAATTTACCCACCACCGAAGTTAAACTAACTGGCCTGTAGTTTTCAACCACATCCTTACTTCCGCTTTTGTGTAAAGGCACCACATGAGCCTCTCTCCAGTCCTTTGGCACCACTCTCGACTCCAACGAGGCATTGAAAAGGTCAGTCAGTGGAGCTGCTAGAACGTCCCCAAGTTCCCTCAGTATTCTAGGGTGTACCCCATCCGGTCCCATCACTTTGTCTACTTTAAGTTTAGCTTGTTTCTCATGAACACAGTCTTCTCAAAATTGTTCAAGATGCTCCTCGCTTCTATTCCTGTTTGTGGGTGTTTTCTGAGGTCCTGCTCCTGGTTCTTCATCTGTGAACACAGAACAGAAATATTTGTTAAGCAATTCTGCTTTATCCTCATCAACTTCTACATATTTCTCCCCTTCATCCTTGAGTCTGACAACACCACTTTTGCCCTTCCTCTTCTCACTAACATATCTGAAAATGTCTTATCCTCCCATTTTATTGCATGGGCTATTTCCTCCTCCTCTCACTTGGTTTGCAGCTTGTCGTGCTGTGAGGGCTTGCGTGCATCAGTGATGCTGACAGCTAAACTATCGGTAGTTTAACTACTGGCAGGGTCTCCCAAGATGGACAGGTCTCAGCTGAGGTGCCAGACCAAGACAAACCACCCATCTGGGCAGCAGCAGAATGGGATAGTGTTGACGGTGGAGGATTACATTTTTGTGACAACGGCAACAACACCAAACCTAAACTGCGTGGAAGAAAAGCCCGGCAATCTACTTCTGTATCTTGCCATGAAAACCCAATGGATAGTTACAACAAAACTAATTGTGCTATGGTGCTGGAAGATGAGACCCCCAGGTCGGAAGGCACTCAACTAGCTACTGGGGAAGAGCTGAATATTTTTCAGAGTAAAGCCAACATTTATGATGTGGTTGGATCAAAGCCCTCGGGAAGTCTGACTGCTGACGTAACTGCGCATAAAATGAGAGTCAGAAGCTGTAAAGATGTCTTACACATTGGAACATGGAACGTACGAAGCATGAACCAAGGGAAGTTGGAGGTGGTCAAGAATGAAATGGAACGTGTACAACTTGATCTGTTGGGTGTCAGCGAACTGAAATGGACTGGCATCGGGCACTTTGCATCAGATGATCACATGATCTACTATGCTGGAAATGAAAGACAAAGAAGAAATGGTTTTGCATTTATAATAAAGAAGAAACTTAAAAGAACTTCAGCGAACGCTTAATCTCTGTTCGTCTACGAGGATTGCCTATCACAACAACTATAATTCAAGTATATGCCCCAACAACAGCTGCAGAAGAGAATGAAATTGAAGAGTTCTATGAACAAGTACAAGCTGAAATTGACAGAACATGCAAACAGGATATCCTGATAGTCATGGGTGACTGGAACGCAAAAGTTGGCAACAAAGAAGAAGTCAAAGTAGTTGGAAAATATGGACTTGGCAAACAGAAATGAAGCTGGAGAAAGACTGATAGAATTCTGCAAGACCAATGATCTATTCATCTCAAACACCTTCTTCCAGCAACACAAGTGGCGACTGTACACATGGACTTCACCCAATGGATTGTATAAAAATCAAATTGACTACATCTGTGGAAGTCAACGATGGAAAAGCTCTATCAACAAAGACAAAACCTGGAGCTGACTGTGGTACAGATCATCAACTACTAGTATGCAAACTCAAGCTAAAGTTGAAAAAGAGCAAACCACTCATGAATGCAGCAAAATATGTTCTTGAGAATATACCACTGGAATTTAAAGACTGCCTGCAAAATCGATTTGCTGCTTTAGATACAAATGACAGAGCTCCGGAAGAGTTATGGAATGACATCAAGAAGGTTGTGTTGGAAGAAAGCGAGAAGTCTCTACAAAAGGTGAAAAAGCAAAAACGGCCAAAATGGATGACGGAAGAAACTCTGAAAATTGCCCAGAAACGCAGAGAAGCTAAAGCCAGAGGAGAAAGAAAGACAATTGCAGAACTCAACAGAGATTTCCAATGTGCAGCAAGACAGGACAAGGAAAAGTACTACAACGACGCATGCAAGGAAATAGAAGCAGAAACTATTAGAGGAAGAATAAGATCGGCTTTCCTAAAGCTACGAGAGTTGAAGAAAAAGTTCCAGCCTCGAACTGGAATGTTACAAGATGCTCAAGGTTCTATGTTGAATGATGCTGAGAAGATCAAGAAAAGGTGGAAGGATTATACAGAGTTTTTATATGATAAAGATCAAGTGGACCAACAGCCGTTTCAACCTGTACCTTATGATCCGGAACCATTGGTGATGAAAGAAGAAGTTGAAGCAGCATTGAAAGCCTTATCAAAGAACAAAGCACCAGGCATTGATGGCATTCCTATAGAAGTATTGCAGCAATCTGATGCAGCTGTTACAAGGCTCTGCCAAGAAATATGGAAGACATCATGGCCAACTGACTGGAAAAGATCTGTGTTTATACCAATACTAAAGAAAGGTGATCCAGCTGACTGTGGAAATTATTGAACAATCACTTTGATCCCACATGCCAGCAAGATTCTACTGAAGATTATTCAAAAGAGACTGCAACCATACCGGGAACAAGAACTATCGGAAGTGCAAGCAGGGTTCAGGAAAGGGCGAGGAACGAGAGACATCATTGCGGATGTGAGATGGATCCTTGAAAAAACTAAAGAATACCAAAAGGATATCTATTTGTGCTTTATCGACTATAGCAAGGCTTTTGACTGCGTAAACCATGAGAAACTCTGGGCCACATTAAGAAGCATGAGTATACCAGAACACCTGATCGTTCTTTTGCACAATCTGTACATTGTTCAAGAAGCAACAGTTCGAACGGAACAAGGAGAAACAGAATGGTTTAAAATAAGCAAAGGTGTAAGACAAGGCTGCATACTTTCCCCCTACATGTTTAATTTATATGCAGAACAAATCAGAGAAGTAGGATTGTATGAAGACAACAGAGGTGTGAAGATTGGTGGAAGACTCATCAACAACCTTCGCTATGCTGCTGATACTACATTACTGGCTGAAAGTGAAGATGATCTGAAACATTTGCTTCTCACAATCAAAGAACATAGTCTCAAAATGGGCCTGCACCTTAATGTAAAGAAGCAAAGATCATGACAACTGGCATAATCAACAGGTTCATCGTTGAAGGAGAAGAAATTGAAATTGTGAACAACTTTAACCTACTTGGATCAACTATCAATAAAGAAGCAACAAGCAGTCAAGAAATCAAATGACGCATTGCTCTTGGAAGAATGACTATGAAAGACCTAGATAAGATTCTCAAGAGCAGAGATGTCTCTCTCCATACAAAGATTCAACTTGTTCAAGCCATGGTATTTTCAATAACATCATATGGATGTGAAAGCTGGACAGTGAAAAAGACAGACAGGAAGAAAATTGATGCCTTTGAATTATGGTGTTGGCGGCGAATACTGTGTATACCATGGACTGCCCAAAGAACAAACCAGTCGGTACTAGAGGAGATCAAACCTAAGCTTTCTTTAGAAGCTCAGATGACAAGACTTCGACTTTCATACTTTGGACACATCATGCAAAGAGAGAGATCATTAGAGAAAGACGACATGCTTGGCAAGATAGAAGGTCAACGCAAAAGAGGAAGGCCAGCAATGAGATGGATTGATACAATAACAGCAGCTACGGGTATCAGTCTGTCAACAATGAGCCGCCTGACTGAAGACCGAACACAATTTAGGATAGCTATCCAGAGGGTCGCCATGAGTCGACTCCGACTCGACGGCACTTAACAACATTTCCTCCTCTTTTTGAATCTTTGCTTTCCTGACTACTTTGTTAGCTTCTCTAAGTTTTTCCAAATATAGATGCCTGTCATCCTCTCTCTGTGATCTCTTGTATTTCATGAAGGCCTTCCTCTTTTTCTTCACCTTTTCATCTACTTCTTTCAAAAGCCATAGCAGTCTCCTTTTCCTTTTACCTTTATTTACCATTTTAACAAAAAGGTTGGTGCCCTTAAAATATTCCCTTTCAGTTTTGCCCACTGTTTTTCTACATCCCCCAGCTGTTCCCATCCCGCTAACGACTCCCTGAGGTATTGGCCCATCTTGGGAAAGTTAATTTTCCTACAGTAAGACCCTTGCTTTTGAATGGATTCTAACAGCCCTAGTCCTAATACTGAACCACACCATCTGGTGATCACTGGATGCAAAATGATCTCCCACTATAACATCAGAAACACTTTCACCATTGGTAAGCACCAAATCCAATATGGCCCCTTCACTTGTGGGGTCTGTTTATTTATTTATTTTATTGTTTTTATATACCGCACTCTTAAAAATCAGCATGGTTTACATACAATGGTATTGTGCCAATAAAGGCACTTACAATGAACCGGACAATTAAACTTGGGTTTCAACTGGGAGTAACTATGTACAGCAATTTAAACCAATTGCCTGAATATTCTCCCTGTAGAGAATCCAGGATCTCCTTACTTCTAGATGATACTGCAGCAGGAATGTGCCAAACAACATCTGGCATATTGAAATCCCCTATCAGTAGCACTTCTCCTTTCCTAGCAATGCTGCGTATGTTTTCAATTAACTGTCCACTTCTTCCTCTTGTGAAGGAGGTCTGTATATCACTCCAATGCAAATAGATTTCTCTTTCCCTCTTAGTAGTTTAACCCACAGTGCCTCCTCTCTCCCTTTTAAGCTCTGTAATTCCAAAGCTTTAATATTATTTTTTACATATAGTGCCACTCCTCTTCCCCTTCTTCCTATCCTGTCCTTTCTGAATAAAGTATAGCCTGGTATAGTTACAATCCCAGTCATGGTTTTCTGTGAACCATGTTTCTGTAACTGCCACTAAATCCAAGTCAGCCACTCCCATCAAAGCTTCAACATCAGTGATCTTATTTCCCATGCTATAGGCATTTATACACACTGCTTTCCATATGTTACCCCTTTTACCGATTTCCATAAAGGTATTTAATGTTTCACTTACCTGGGGGCTTTCACTTACCTGGGGGCTGTCTTCACCCATCCCCAACGAATCTAGTTTAAAGCCGTCTTCAGTAGATTATCCAGTCTACTACTGAAGATATGTCGAACTTTCCTGGATAGATGGACGCCATCTCTGCTCTGCAGCCCTTGGAACAGCATCCCCTGCTCCAGGAAACCAAAACGCTCTCGATGACACCATCCACGCAAATGCATTCATCTCCAGGATGCGAGCCTCTCTGCCTTGGCCTTTACCCTCAACAGGGAGAATTGAAGAGAACACCACCTGTGCATCTATCTGCTTCACCCTCTGTCCCAGAGCCATGAAGTCACTTTTGATATGCTCAGAGGGATACCTGGCAGTATCATTTGTTCCGATATGGACTAGCAATATTGGGCTTGATGAGTCTCGGCAAACTGTCCGTAACGTCTTGGATTTTGGCACCTGGCAGACAGCATACCTCTCTGGACATCAAGTCTGGTCGGCAGATGGATGCCTCGGTACCCCTTAGAAGAGAGTCACCAACCACCACTAGCCTTCACATCCTTGTGGTCACTGATTCTGCAACTTTTGGGGTACTTGAGCTCTGGTTCTTAAAGTAAGGACATGCTCTGCACAATCCACCACTGGGTCCTGAACCTGTGACCCTCTGCTCCAGGACACAAGGGGGTCAGTGTGTTTAATAAAAACAAAACACCATCCACTGCAGGCTCAATATTGACCCAATTATATTGAAGCACTGTGGCAGGCATTAAAAAAAGGTTTACTATGGTGTTTAAATATTGGGCCATTTGCTTCAAAGGCAGTATAGACAGCTTTGAAAGCTTTCTCCTGTGATCTAGGGGATACATATTCAGATCATTAAGCCTGCCGCAATCCCTACAAAGAAAAGATTATAGATTTTCAAACGCAAATCAATTGTTTACACTTTCAAAAATGTAAAAACTAAGGGACACGCAATGAAGTTGGTAAGTATTAATAAATATAAGACAAATAGAGAAATACATTTTCACTTAATGCACAATTAAGCTCTAGAATTCATTACCGGAGAATGTAGTGCAAGCTGTTAGTGGAGCCGAGTTTAAAAATGGTTTGGACAAGTTCCTGGAGGAAACGTCCATAAATCTTTAAAACGAACTAGCGAAATCCAATGTTTACCGCTTGGATAAGCAGCATGGAATCTGTCTACCTTTGGAATCCTGACAGATACTTGTGGCCATCATTGGCCACTGCTGGAAACAGGACATTGGGCTTGATGGACCTTTTTGGTCTGACACAATATAGCAAATCTTACAGTATGTTATCTTACAGGGAGTTTTGGAGCAGTCCCCATCACCATTTTTGTAATCTTACTCTGGACTGCCTATACTCTATCTTTTTTGGGGGGGGGGGCAGAACAAGCACAATACTCTAGATGAAGTCTTACTGATGTCTTACCCCCCCCCCCCCCCCCTCCCTTTCCGGCTGATTATGTATCTCGTATTCCCTTGGTCACTGTTGCTCTATTGCACTATTCCACCATCTCTTCAGATTATTTGGCACGATCACCCCGAAGTGCACATTAGAGTCTCGCCCCTCTTCCTCCCCCCACCCCTCTCATCTGCTGATTCCTTGGGTTTCTGTGCCCTAAATGCACAGAATGCCAAATTACCCACTTCCAAAAGGAAGATTTTCAGGTCATCCTATCCCGTTGCATTACGGGTCCAGCAACGCTGATTTCAGTGAGTAAAAGCAAGGACTACAACTATTTTACAGCTTTTGGGATAGAAGTTCAAAGTCAGACCTAACCAAAATGTTTCCTTCCTGTAAGGTGGGAGCTCTGTCCATAATCTCTGGACTATTTCAGCCATGTTGGATCTTTCAATGGCAGCTATCATGGTTCTGTCTTTGTAGCAGTTGTTTTTGTGTTTTGAACATTTATCTTTTAAGTGCCGTCAAGTCAGTGCTGACTCCTGGCAACCCAGCAGCCCCTGGGATTTCTTGGCAAGGCTATGACTAGAAGTAGATTGCCAGGCCTTTCTTCCAAGGCAATGGAGGGTCAAGTGACTTGCCCAAGGCCATAAAGAGTGCCAGTGGGACTCAAATCTTGATCTCTTGGGTACTAGGCTGTTGTTCTAACCACCAGGCTACTCCTTCATTTTCAGATAGTGTACTAGTAAACATTTTCAGCCTGATATCTGAAGAAGGGCAGCTTATGCAATTACCTTGTCCCTCTGTGTTTCCTCCAGAGTGGAAGTGTAGCCTAATAGAGCAGCAGGTTGAGAACGAGGAAAGCCTGCTTCAGGTTTCACTGTTGTGCCTTACCATCTTGGGCAAGTAATTTATCTTCCATTACCTCAAGCACACACTTAGGGGACGCTTTACTAAAGTGTGCTAAGCAGCTAACTCATGTTTTTCTGCATGGTAACTGTGCGCTTGGGCCCATGGTAGCTGTTAACACAGGGGCATGACAATTTCCAAACATCACCTTAATAGGAGAAGCTGTGCACCTTTGGTAATTCACAAGGGTCCACGCTTGCTAGAAAGCACAGTTACTTACCTGTAACAGGTGATCTCTGGGAACAGCAGGAATTAGTCCTCACATATCGGGTACGTCGGAACCGACGGAGCCGGCGCGGGAAAGCTCCCCAGCTTTTCAGATGAAAAGCTTTTGGGGCTTCCCACAGCGCATGCGCGCTGCCTTCCCGCCTTCCTTACCAGTTCGAGTTTATAGCTGAGACAATAGAGAGAGGAAAGGAAGGTAGATAGATAGAAGATACAACTCCTAGGGGAGGTGGGTGGGTTGTGAGGACTAATTCCTGCTGTTCCCAGAGATCACCTGTTACAGGTAAGTAACTGTGCTATCTCCAGGAACAAGCAGGAATAAGTCCTCACATATGGGGACTCCCTAGCTAAGATGCCTGGGAGATCCCCCTCCAAGGGCAAACCATCTTCGTATGGATCTCAGGCATCCATCCAGGGAAGGTGGGCAGGAGTTGTTTAAGTATGGAACAGGTGTTTGAGGACAGCCTGACCAAACAAGGCATCCCGGCGGGAGTCCTTGTCCAAACAGTAATGGGCTGTGAAGGTATGAACTGAGGCCCAAGTGGCTGCTCGACAGATCTGATCTATGGAAACAGAGTGAAGATGAGCCATAGAGGTGGCCATGGCTCTCACATTGTGAGCTGTGACATGGCCTTCCAGAGAAAGGTTCTTACTCTGGTAAGCAAAGAAATACACTGAGCAATCAAATTGGAAAGTGTACGTTTGGAGACTGGAAGTCCCAAATGAGAAGGATCAAAAACCACAAAAAGTTGGGAAGACTTTCAATGTGGCTGAGTCCTGTTGAGGTAAAAGGCGAGAGCTCTTTTACAATCAAGAGTATGAAGGTTCCTCTCTGCACTAGATGCATGAGGAGCCGGGAAAAAAACAGGTAGATATACCTCTTGATTAAGATGAAAAGGCGAGATCACTTTGGCATAAAGTGGGGATTCGTCCTAAGGACCACCTTATCATGATGAAATCTGGTATAAGGTGGATTAGCCACCAAAGCCTGCAGTTCACTGATGCGGCGAGCCAAAGTGACTGCAATAAGGAAAAGAACCTTCCAGGAAAGAAATTTCAAAAGGTGGCTGTATAAGCTGACCCAGAACTAGGTTTAAGTCCCATGCCACCGGAGGTGGGCGGATGGGAGGCTTAGTTAGGGTCAGGCCTCTCATGAATCTTGCAATAAGAGGATGAGAGGAGACAGGTTGTCCATTTATAGGTTTCAAAGATGCTGCAATAGTACTTAAATGGACTCGTACTGAATTCGTCTTGAGGCCTGCATTGGAAAGATGCAGGAGATAGTCTAATAGAGAATGCAAAGGAAGTGCTAGAGGGTCAAGACCCTGTTGAGCACACCAAATGGAAAAATGTTTCCATTTAAAAGCATAGGAACGCCTGGTAGAGGGATTTCTAGAAGCATAAAATATATCTTTCACTGGTTGAGAAAGATTATAATCATGCAGGCTTAAGCCTTCAGTAACCAAGCCTGGAGATGTAGGGACTTGGTGTTTGGATGCCACAAAGTCCCCTTCTCCTGAGACAGAAGGTCTGGCGCAGCTCCCAGGTCCAGGGAGGAGCCCTGGGAGAGCTGTAGAAGTAGAGGGAACCACACTTGGCGTGGCCAGCGTGGAGCTATGAGGATCATCGACCCGTGATCCCTCTGAAGTTTGAACAGAGTCTTGGGAATCAAAGGAATGGGTGGAAAAGCATACAGGAATTCCTGACCCCAATGCAGGAGAAAGGCGTCGTTGGCCTGAGCTCCCTGACACGGAGTTCTGGAACAGAACCGGGGAAGTTTGGCATTCCACGGACTTGCAAAGAGGTCTATGTGCGGGGTCCCCCATTCCTGAAAGATTCTGCGTATCTGGTCCATATGCAGGGACCATTCGTGTGGAAGCAGAACTCGACTGAGTCTGTCTGCCCAAGAGTTTTGAACTCCTGGAAGATATACTGCCAGAAGATGAATGTGATGCTCTCTGGCGAAGGCCCATAATCTGAGAGCTTCGTTGCAAAGCGACAGAGAGCCCGTCCCTCCTTGTTTGTTGACATAGAACATGGCTACCTGATTGTCTGTCTGGACTAGGACAGTCAGGTTGACAAGGAGGGTGTGGAAGACTGTGAGGGCAAGGAAGATTGCTTGCAGTTCCAGAAGGTTGATGTGAAGGGTGGTCTCCTGGGGAGACCAGGTGCCCTGAGTGGAGAGGTGTTGGAGATGAGCTCCCCACCCTGTTTGGGAGGCATCTGTTGTGAGGGTTGCTTGGGGCAATGAAGGTTGGAAGGGGGTCCCCAACAACAGATTTTTGGAGGATGTCCACCACTGGAGAGACCAAAACAGACGTTTTGAGGTGAGTACTTGGTCTGAGAGCAGTCCTGATGCTTGAGACCACTGGGTGGCCAAAGTCCATTGAGCTGCCCTCATATGGAGACGAGCGTAGGGCACCACATGGACCGTGGAGGCCATGTGGCCCAGAAGTTGCAGCAGTTCCCTGGCTGACAAGTGACTTCTGGACTGAGCCTGGGAGGCCAAGCTGAGTAGTCGTTGGCCTCGGACCAGAGGGAGGTAGGCCCTTGCAGTGGTGGAGTCCAAGTGGGCCCCTATGAATTCCAGGGACTGAGTAGGGATGAGTTGGGACTTGGGAATGTTTACCACAAGTCCCAGATATTGAAGAATACGCCTTGTGCGGTCCAAGGAAATCTGGGCTTCTGACTGAGATGGAGCTCGGATGAGCCAGTCGTCCAGATATGGGAAGACGAAGATTCCCATGCCTCTTAGAAATGCGGCTACGACTGCCATGCATTTTGTGAATACTCTTGGAGCAGAGGCGAGACCGAAGGGAAGTACTCTGTATTGGAAATGTTTTCCCTGGAACAGAAATCGAAGATATTTTCTGTGGGATGGATGGATGAGTATATGAGTGTACGCATCCTTGAGATCTAGAGAACAAAGCCAATCCTGACTCTGAAGGTATGGAAGGAGAATGCCCAGAGAGAGCATTTTGAATTTCTCCTTGAATAGAAACTTGTTCAATTCTCTCAGATCTAGGATAGGTCTGAAGCCCCCTGTCCTCTTTGTTATGAGAAAATAAGGGAAGTAGAACCCTAACCCCTGTTGAGGAAGAGGAACCTCCTCTATTGCCCCTTGGGCAAGGAGAGAGGAGACTTCCTGACCCAACAGGGTCAGAAGAGATGGGGGAGAACTGAATTGCCTCACCATGGTATGGGGAGGAAGGCTGGAGAAATGAAGTTTGTAGCCCTCTCTGATGATAGAGAGGGTCCATTGCTCTGATGTTATTTGCTCCCATCTGGGAGCAAAGTGAACTAACCTTCCAGGTATGGTGAGAGGCTCTGGTTGTTCCAGAGCCAGAAATGGTAAGTTCTCTAGGGGCAAGTCAAAACCCCTGAGGGGGTTGAGCCTACTGGGGTGTAGCAGACACTGCAGACTTTGACTTTACTTGCTTAAATTGCTGACGTTTAGCAGCAAAGCGAGGCTGAGAAGATTGTTGGCCAGTATTTGTGGAAAATCTGGCCTTCTTATAGTAAGGCCTTTTAAAAGACTTCTTTTTGGCAGGAGTAGAAGTAGACTTAGAAAGTCTATCTAGAGTGGCATTTTCTGCATCCATTTGAGCAGCTTTAATTTGACAGTCTTCACCAAATAAGTTCTCACCTGTACAGGGCAGATTCCTTAGGCCATCCACAACCCAGGGTTCTAGGTCAGAAGCCTGGAGCCAAGCAAGACGTCGGGCTGCAATAGCAATTCCCAAAGCCCTGCCAGCAACCTCAAAGGAATCAAAGGCTGCCCTGTTGGAAAACTTGGAGACCTCTGAAAGTTGTGTCACCACAGAAGTGAAGTCCTCCTTTTTATCCTCAGGGATAAAGGGGGCAAAATGCCGTACCTTTAGGGCAAGTTCTCTGAGAAACATGCCCATATAAAGGCTGTAAGAATTGATCCTGGCTGTAAGCATACTAGCCTGGAAGATCTTTCTACCAAAAGAGTCAAGGGTCTTACATTCTCGCCCTGGAGGGGTAGAAGAGTGCCTTTTGGGACTCTTTATCTTCTTCATAGCAGACTTCACCACAATGGAGTGGTGAGGCAGCTGAGTTTTTTGAAACCCAGGAGAAGGAGGGACCCGGTACATGGTGTCCAACCTACGAGAATGAGGAGACAGAGTTAGAGGAGTCTCCCACAAATCCATCAAGTGTTCTTGAAGGATTTCATGGATAGGCAGGGTAACTGCCTCTTTAGGAGCTTTAGAGTATCCTAAAATATCCAAATTTTTTGATCTGGGTTTCTTTTCAGAAGATGTAGCAATAGAAGTCCTTTAGCTACATCAACAATGAAATCCTGAAAGAATAAATCCTCTGGAGGAGACATCCCCCTCTTTAGAGAAGAGGGCTCCTCAGGAAGATCAAACTCAGCAGAGTCATCAGAGGAATTGAACTCATCAGAAGAATCTGAGTATTCTCTCTGTGCTTGCAATGCACGATACGCGTACCGATCGATATCGAGATCGGGCGTATCGGGCATGGGATTGGTATCGGGCAAAAGCCTGAATCCAGCAAGCAGAACCGATCGACGCTTGGAAGTCGATGGTCTCGGTTCCGGTGTGGATACCGGAACCGGGGTCGGTACCGATGGAATCGGTACCGAGGGCGTCGCAGCCTTAATGAAAGCCAGAACGGCCTGCTGCATGGTCTGGACAGTATTGCCCATGGACGCCACTGCTGCCTGGATGTCGGTACCGGTATCGACCGGTACCCCAGAGCAGTCTAACAGGTGATCAGTCGAGGCCGTGCCATCGATGTCAACCTTTAACCCCCTAGGTGATGCTTTGGAGGCCGGAGCCTCCCGCCGGGGTTTTTTGGTGTGGGCAGAATCCTCGAACTCAAGATTGAGAGCCTCTCGATCTTTTGAAAGAGATTTGCTTTTAGAGGATTTGCCCACAGAAAGTTTGGTTACCTGAGATCCATCCGGAGAGGAAGACCTGGATGACTGTGATGCTGGATTATCTGAAGCAAACAGCACATGGAACTTGTTGGCCCGGTTCTGCATACCACGTTTAGACATCTGGGAGCAGAATGGGCAGTCCGGTATGGAGTGGTCAGGTCCCAAACATTTAAGACACCATTCATGGGTTTCTGAGAGAGAAATAACAGCACTGCACTTGGTACACTTTTTAAAACCAGGAGCTGGCTTCTCCATGAGGAGAATTAGTGTAGGCCTGAAGGCCTAGCAAAAGTTACCACGTTGTGCTGAAATAAAAAAAAGATTTTTTTTATTTTTTTTTTTAAGAAATAAAGAAGAGAGACCGGCAGTACCGGTTTTGGTATGGGGAAGGCAGGTACGCGGTCAAAAGAAACAAATTAAAATAACAATTTCTTCAGCGGTGACAGGAACACGACCTGCTGGCTCCGCGGAAAAAGAGAAACTGAAGAGAGCTGGTAAGGAAGGCGGGAAGGCAGCGCGCATGCGCTGTGGGAAGCCCCAAAAGCTTTTCATCTGAAAAGCTGGGGAGCTTTCCCGCGCCGGCTCCGTCGGTTCCGACGTACCCGATATGTGAGGACTTATTCCTGCTTGTTCCTGGAGATAAACCTTCCCACGAGTCATTTGGTTCAGCTGGCCTGAATTAGCCTGGGACTCAGACCCTGTGTACCACATTGTCTGGCCACGCTAAAGGAGCAGGTGCACCCAACTGTTGATTTTGGTGCAAAGCATGTGTTAGATGGCAAAACCCAGCACGCTTTAGTAAAAGGACCTCTTAGATTGTAAGCCTTTCAAGGGATAGGAAAATATCCATTGTATGTGAATGTAAAATGTTTTAAAAGGTAAGCAGCACTGTGCCTCCTTCCAGCAGAAAATCTGTAAATTTAAACTAACTAAATATCTTTCCTATTCAGTGTGTTCTTTCAACACCTAATGTTCAGGGTGTGTCTGAGAGGCCAGAAGCAGTCAAACACAGGGTTTTCCAAATCCGTGTTCCATGAATAAGCACACATAGGTTTCATCCCCTAATAACGTTTTGGTTTTACTTCTGTTCTGCATGCCGTCAGGGCTCACATGACAATTGCAATAGGGGGATTTTACAGGATCTACTTGTTCTAACACATTTGCACCGTTCAACAGCTTAGGCGGCTTGCATCCACTCGTTTCGCCAGAAACTGATGAGTTTACTGCTTGCACCGTTGTGCTATTTTAGTCCAGATTCCTGGACCTTTACAGGTACATCCTTCAATGAATACTAAGTTTGTTGGTTTGAATTTTACAGACGCACATTGTCTCACGTAATATATACCACCTGCTTGATCTCACGGCTCCCGATGCCTGGTACCATTTAGCATTCTCTTTATCAACACTGGTTTTATTATGCACTTTCACAGATATGCGGTTTGTCCTTTACTCCCACAATATCATAGTGCTTTATGCTGATATATTGTTATTCCTTATTCTTCACACATACAGTCATCACTACCATTTTATGGTGTTCACAAGCACCCTGCCGCTTAGCACGATACACCAATCCTGAAACAGCTCCACTGGTTACCAATCCACAGCAGACTAGCATTCAAGATCCTAGTAATGACCTTTAAGGCCATAAACAACCAACCTGCCACCTCCATCACTGGGCTAATCCACCCCACACCTCCGACCAGATCCAGAAGACCCGCAGCTGTCAATAAACTGCTAACACCCAACGCAATAACAAAATGCAACCACGCAACACCCAACAGGACATTCATGCTTTATGCACACAGATGTTGGAATGCCCTCCCAACAGCCATATGAGCAAGAACTGATCTGGCCCAATTTAGGAAGGCGCTGAAGCACCACCTATTCTTGCAGTACTACCCAGAAGACAGCTCACAAACAGACACCCCAAGCTACAGGACCTCTCCAACAACACACCCAGCACACTGTCCTGCAGCTAACCCCACCAACACCACTCCATATAAATACTAGGAGGTTATACTTTGTAGATAGTTACCCCAGTTATGTCCAAGTTATAGTTCTTGTTCATTGTAAATACAATGCAGCCCGACTGCTTTGTATATGGTTCTGTTATATGTAAACCGCACTGATTTGAATAGTGCGGTATAGAAGAGAACGTAAATAAATAAATAAATAAAATAATGCTGCTCACTTGGATACACTATGCTTAAGAACGAAATTGGGGTTTTCATGAATTATGCGCCCAATGCCTTGATTTGAGCTCATTACCATACCCTTGGCTTCTCCTAGTAAGGAAAAGGGCTGTACAGTTTTTACATAGCCTATGGTCCTGGGTCCCAGATAGGGACTTGGCAGGGGCCTGTAAGATGTACTCCTCTCCTACCTGTCGACTCGATTTTCATTTTATACACTCTATGATATTAGATAAGCCCTACATATGTCCTCCTCCCCCCCCCTCCCTTGCATATAGGGTTCCAATGGTTTTCTATACTTCCCTAAAGCGATATATAAGCCTAGTTCCCTTCTGTCTTGTGTTCACTTTTTCCTTTTATTTCTCATACTTAGAGTGACTGCCTTTTGGCCTCTCCATAGACACGAGGTGTCTACTAAAGAGTGCCTTTTATCCTTTAAGTAAGTAGCCTTGTTTTATATAGGGCCCCACTGTTATGCCTGATGACTATTATTTGATTGTGCCTCTTGGAGCTATGTGTTTGTGTTTATGTATAATTTATGTTTTTTATAGGATTTTATTTATATGATATTTATCTCTCTTAGTACTTACACACTTTTTTATTTTTGCAAACATAAACATAGAAATATAAGGAACATAAATTCTGCCCATAAAAGGTTGGAAGCAAGATACAGGAAATATTGAATACCCACAAGCAGAAACCCAGATTAACACCCTCCCCAGATATTAGAAATTTTAACAATTGTTTTGGTTCAAAAAACAGGTAATCTTTAGCTTCAAAAGTAATAATACAGTGACAAGGAGATTTCAAAATAAATGTAGACCCCAACACCAGAACCCTTGGCTTTAAAGCCAAGAATTCCTGATGCCGTAACTGTTTCCTGCGAAAAATCTGGAAATATTTGGACTTTTGAACCAAGAAACACATACATCTATATTTCAAAAATAGAGACACAGGACCATGTTCCTATCTGTCTCTAGAGCAAAAGTCACCAGCAAAGTAGATCTTTCAGTCACACCTCTAAGGAAATTTCAAGAAACCCGGTTAGGTCCAGCGAATCCTGCAAAACCGCAGGACCACTGGACTATTTTGAAAAAGCCTTCAAAGATAAATGCTAGGCATGAACCACCGGAGGAAAAGACTCCACACAAATATTTAAAACCTCTACTAGATATCTGTGCAGCATATCAACAGGCGCAACAATTGGAGATTTTGGAAAATTCAGAAAACGCAAGTTATTGCGCCTACTCTGATTCTCCAACCTCTCCAGCTTATGAGCAACCAGCATTTTCTCTTTAAGCACAGCCACAGCAAAGTCCACTTGTTCAGCAGACTGGACTTCAAGGAGACCTAGCCATGCCCCTTGCTGGATCTGTTCTTGAGCAAGACCCTCCACAGTCCCAGAAAGAACACCAAAATCCTCATTTACTTTACTCATACTCAAATTAAGGGAAGAGTTTAAGCCAGAGATGGCATCCTATAATAGATCGAATGTTACCACTGCTGGCTCTCTCCTATGCCACGAACTGGAAGTCCAACAGCCTGGTCTCCAAAGGGTGACTCCTCTTGGCCTCCGAAGGTTGCTTCTACGGTTCCTTCAGAGACAGAGCGGCAGTTGGGGCTCTCTCGGCGTGCCCCGGATACTCTCCTCCGGAGATAACTCAGAACTGCTCCGTGCCCCCCCAAGGACTTCCAGGTTGCAGCATTGCAACTCTGTCTTTGGGGCTTAAGGAAACCCCTTCGCTGCTCAAGTCCAGTGAATCACAAACCGCCAGACCGGCTGAAAAGACGCCGACACCTTCCCACAGCATGAACGCATCTAGGGACTGCTGGATAGACTACAGTTGTGGAACCGAAGGCGCCGAGGAGAGCTACCTAACACAGAGGCATCCACGAGAGCGCCCTACCACAACTCCATCTTGCTTTCCTATCTAGAATCCATATACACTTTTTAGTGTGCTTTATTATTTTTTTATTGCATTTATCATTTCACATTATGCGTCGCGTTCCCTTCTTTTAATTATTTATCTTGTTTACCCTACAATTATCATCATGTAGGATTTTATTTACATGATATTAGTTTTCATAGTACACATATAGTTTTTCACTGTACTTATTTTACATTATGCTTTGAATTTCCTTTTTTTATTTATTATTTGCTTATATCCAATAACTCTTATTTTGTTTATTTATTGTTATAATCTTTTTTAACTGGTCCCTGGGGGCATGATAACATGTCCACATACAATGTTGAGCTTGCCTTAGCCCTTCTTTATTTAGTTATTTTATTTATTTAGCATACATTTGTATAGCGCTACTTCCAGCGATCAGTAGCGATTTGATTAGAGATATGAATTTGTCGAATCATGACAGAAATTTTGCGGTATACACACATTGATTTGGAGGGGAAAGCACAGCACATGGGGAGAGGTCATATGTAGAGGAGTCAGACATTACATATTTACATAAACTGCAACCATGTATATACAAGCCTATTCTATTTGTATTTTGTACATATGTTTATAGTTACCCTGTTACTCCAAGTTTAAACTCCTGTTACAATGTAAGCACAGAACAGTCTTCTGACTGTGCAACCTTGTTATATGTGAACTGCGCTGATAACAAATAGCGTGGTATATAAAAGTTGTTAAATAAATAAATAAAATCTATTATGCTTTACTGTTTTACCTTCTATCCAGCATGTATGTTTGTCCTTTTCCAATGTTTGTAACAATATATGTATGTTTTTAACTGAGGTCCTGAGCGCTGACGAAGGCCTTGTTGCCAAAACACAGACGTGTAGGGACAGACCTTTAAGACACTCTGATAAAGTCTTACACAGAAATCCCTGCCTCCTGGCTTCAAGGTCAGCGAAAGTTACAGTCTTTATGTAGTATAAGTGAACACACTCCTGATGCAGCGATGTTATGCGAAACGCAGGCCTCGTCGAGTGTGCTGCATAATTAAATGAAGAATAAGCAGATAAGTTTGGGCCACGGGTGATTGTATTTTTGAAGGGCTGCGATTATTAAAGTAACAAATTAGGGACTTTTCACTGTAAGGTGGTCATTATATAACACATAGGGGAGAGGGTTTTTTTACCTGTGAGACGCAGTCCCTGTAGCCAGTTGAAAGCCCTGTGAGGGGCATCTCATGGCTAATAAGAGCAGAGGATTTGTCTGAGGTCCTTTTCCCCTCTTAGCAGTGGTAATTTTTGGTTGGTGGTGTTATGATTGCATATCAATAATTTCTATCACTAGGTTGTGGTTGTGTTTTGCACATGCCATAGCGCTGTGGGCACCAGTTCCTGCTCCACAGAGCTTGGACTGATGGTGCCAGATCCCAGGCCCATTTCCAACAAAGCAGGAAGTACAAAGGGGCTGGTTCAAAAACTTTCCTTTTATTCTATTTGAATAGTCTCCTCTTCCTTCATACTTCCAGTCCTAGAACCAGGGCTGGGGTCTGGCATCATGAGCCTTCAGTCCTAACCACTTTGTTTCTTACGCTCCCCTCCTTTCTCCTGACATATCTAGTCTGGTCATTGCAGCAGGGACCTGCATTAGGGCTTCTCCTAGAACCCTGCAATCGGCCCTAATTCTGGCCACCAGGTGTCAGCCTTCAGTGATTACCATATTGCCCCCAAAGGATGTGAACACGATCTCCACAGCCTCAAGCAACTGAGAGAGACGAAGGCCTGATCCAGGAATCAAACCCAGATCCCTCGGCATGGCATTGTTCAGTGCCCGTGTGAAATTTTTTTTAATTTCAAATTTATAATCATTTTGAGATATACAATATCTGTTGTGTAGTTCTGAAAGTCTACTTCATGCATTTTGAAGTAGTCTGTAAATATTTAAATTTTGGATCCCTCTGTATTTTGAGATAAGGTTCCTGTGCTGTGGGCCTGCCTGTTGGCTAGATGCCATGCAGAAAATGCGAGTTATATTTCTCAGTCAGGTTTCCGTTCCCTGGGCCTGTTGGTGATACGGCAGAAGCTGAGAAGATGGATTCAATGGCGACACCTAGTGACTGGATTTAGGGCTCATAACAGGGTTCCAGGAAGAATCCTGGTGCATGCCCCGTGGTTGCAATGACTAGGCTAATAGGGTTGAGAAAGGATAAAAAATAGGATACAAATCTCCAGGTAGTTTTCAATAAAAGCCTATGGCAGCATAGACCAAGAGAAGCTGGTTGTGACTGAGCTGGTGGAAACTGTCAGGCCTGAAGGAATGCCGCCTGTATTGCACAGCTGGTAGTGCTGAATAAAGGCCAGTTTTCCATTGAATTTAGTCCTCCAGCCATCTAGTAGCGATCTTGAGAGAGTAGTCCAGAGAAAGCTGGAAAACACTTGTTCTTCTACACCAGAGGGAAACTAGTTCTCTCCTGACCTCAACCCTGCAGTCAAGTTACATCCTTGAATCAGTCCTTTCCCCCGCCCCAGTCTCTCTATGCCCCCTTCACAAGTGCTATCTTTGTTCCAATAAAAACGGTCCTCTTTTATTTTGAAGCTAGCTGCAGGTTGATTGAGTAAAGTGCAGTAACCCACACTCGCTGATATGGGTTCCACACGCGTTAATTGTCGTGGCCCCTTTACTTATAATGTGTCTGATTCACTAACCCACGTGCACTGACGTGCCTGCCAATCTCAGCTGGCAAATTTGACTGGTCATTGATTTGAATATACCTTCAAAATCCCTTGCCCCTTAAGCTTAGAGCATGCCCTTTTCTAGTGAATGGGCTGAATGAGAATTTGCTTTTTTTATAATTGGTTTGCAAAAGAAATGCAACAGGGCATGGCAATTTTATCTAATCTTTTTAAATGCCTCCCATTTTCCTTCATTCCCTTTCCCAGTAAATGCTGCATGTCCAATTAATTCTGCCAGCAAACTATGAGAAAGCTTCAAGGTGATTATTTTAAAAACTCAATATCTTGGTGTGTGTTTTTTTATTCTCTATTCCTCATTGCTCTGAAATCTATAAATGCAGGCAGGGCCGTCTCACTCTCCACCTTTAAAGCAGACCCTGTCCTGTGCATATGCATTTCTGCTGAAAGGCCTTTGCACTGGAATCATGTTACGGCTGAGCTACATTAGAAAAAAAATGTAAATATATCTCTTTATTCAAGCATTTGTAGTCTGAGTTCAGCTGATGCTATATTGTTTTTGTATTAGACCCATTTTATGTATATTATATACAAAATTGTCTTTCATTATGTGTATGGATTTGTTTTAAGGTGCCTGAGGTTTGTTTTAAATGAGGTTTGTTTTTATTTTTATTTTTTTGTTTTATTTATGCATATGGATTTATTTTATTGTCGTATATGGAAGGTGAAAACAGCTCAGAATGTGAGATAGGTGGTCTATACATTTTATAAAATAAACTTAATTTTCTTTTTCCACAAAGGAAAAATGATTCATGAGACTGGTGGGAGGGGGAAGAGAAGCAGTGGGGAAGGGGATGATGTGAAAGATGTAAGACAAAGAGAGCCTTAGAGGAAGTAGTCAAGAGTGTCCCTCAAATTCTCAGAAGCTCATTTGCTAGAAAACCACTGTGGTAGTGTGGCGTGCAGTGGAAAGGGGTTTCGTTTAAAAGACAGAACAGGCAGCAGTCAAGTAAACAGTATCAGCGCTATCTATCCCAGCTCTTAAACATTCACAGTCTGGTTTGCCCAGCCCTTCCTCCAGCCCCAGCTAAAGTTCCTACCTTCACACAGTTTGCCTGGAAAAGGACTTCTGGCTCACCGGCCTCTCCTCCTCCTGCAGCCTGCTGGGTTTTTAACCTCTCCCTGGGAGCCACAACCTCCCAGGCCTGAACTCTGTGCTGCAGGCTGTCTGAAAGGTGCCTGTTGATAATCCCTCTGGAGAGGGATAGCCAGTACTCTATTGACCCCCATCCCCCTCAGCTCAACCATGCCCCATTGAACACCTGCCTCACCCAGGGACCCGCACCCGGGAAAGGAAGTCTACCCAGCCCTATGGTAGACCTGGAACTTGTAGGGTTGGAGACTCAAAAACTACCACATAATATGGCTGTCGGACTCTTTATGTTGAGCCAGCTACTTGAGGATTGATCCATTATTAGCAGAAATGGACGGCTGAGCAGGTAATATTTGAAGGTTTCAAGTGCCCACTTAACAGCCTGGGCCGTCTTCTCAGTCACTGCATAATGTTTCTTCCAAGGAAGCAGTTTCCTGCTGATAAATGCGATGGGAAGTTCTTCACCCCTGACTTGCAGGTGTCATACTGATACATAAAAAGTATAGCTGAAGAGTGATCTTTCTTTGCCTGATGCTGGTGGGGAGAAGGGTCACATGGTCCCACTGAAGACCAATTCTTCACTTGCATGCACCAAGCGGGTGAGGTGCGACAGTGGTGCCACAAGACTCCTCATTCCCTGCTCTCCGTGCCTCAACTAGAGTGACATTCAGTGCCAGCTTTTGCAGACGGTTGTCGAGGACTTTCAAATGTACGCACACACAATTATGCTGCCTCAGAGCAGGTGTAAATGTGTGTGCCCACCTTCCCTAGAGTAATTTGATAAAGGCACATGGGTGCCTATGTTACAGCCTAGGTGCCCTGTTTAAGAAGTCTCCTTTTAAAGCTCCGTTTTGTATTGGATGTCTAAGTAGGAAACGGGACATCAATGCTTGGGCATTCACAATTTGCAGAGTATTTTTTAAAAATCCCACTGAAGGCACAGCCTTTTGTAAAATACCTGTAAGATTGTGGGATGAACAACCATCTTACAAAGAAACACAGTCAGAACAGAGGCAGCACAGGTGTAGGTACCAGCAATTGTTTGTTTCATTATAACATCTAGCTTAGGTGAATTAAGATGGACTCGTGACACTCCCCATTTTCTGGCCCCTTTGCTGCTGGAATCAACTCATCATAGGAAGAAGGGAATACGATTAGAGAACTGAACTTCGATTCAGGAGGGGTCCTGATTTGGATCTTGCATATAAAGTGGTGTTTTAGAAAGGCCATTTAGGATGAGGATGAAGGTTTCCAAGATGGCCGCATGACCTGCCGATTCCGTGGAGCAATCTGTTGAATTATGCCAAAGAGGAAGGGGAAATTGCGGGACACTCCTCTCTAGCTGCAGAAGACCCCTTCCAGCATTTCCCATATTGTTGGTCTGATGGACTCTTTCCTACGGCTCCAGGAAGGCACCGAGAAGAAACCGGCATTAACCCGGCTATGTTGGCGCTGGGGCAGGGAAGCCCGGTGTCATCTTCGAGGTGCAACATAACACTGGATCTGCGACGCTCCCCCTGCTTTGCCTATGGATTTCCTCAGTCTGGGCTCACCCAGAGCTGCCGGACCCATTGCTGGTTCAATGACTTCTCCGGGGGAAGGAAGTGTGCCCGGGCTGAGTCAGGCAACGGATAAACAGCCGGCGTCAGCGATTGTGGTGTCAGGAGGGGATCAGAGTGCACTGGCAAGTGACTCCCGACTTGCCCCATCAGTGCCCGAGAAGAGCGATGATTCTTCGGGGACCGTACAGGCTCGAACGGAGCTTTGGACTATTCCTCCTCCTCTCTGGAGCGTCCAGAGCACATCATGTTGGACTCAATTTGGACTGCCATAACCAGGTTGGGTGAGTGTCTGCCTGGTTTCCCAAACGAATAAAAATTTGCAGTTAGCACAGAGCAACTCTGTGTATGGAAAAACAAGGAAGATATTGCAGCAGTGAAGACAATGGTGGAAGGTATTGACAGCAAAGTTCCACAAAATGAAGAGCATATTAATGATATGGTTAAAGACATTACTGGCCAAAAATGTAAAACTGTGATTTTGAAAAACCAGATAAAAGCTACAAATTTGCATCTATTGAACTTTCCCAGATCACTTCTGATTGCTGCAAGGGAAATGTTTAGAGAATTATCTAAAGCTTTGGGAGTTTTGCTGGAATCCCATCCCTCCCCCCCCCCCCTTTCCCTTACTAGGATTTACTATGTACCAACGGGAAAGAAACCTGTGGGAGAGAGGGTGAAATCTCCTGAAGGTGGGAATCCTCCGACAGACATTTTAAGTGTTTCAGAGTTACTGGAAACATCGGTTCCAGACACAGTTATGCCTGCCACATTGATGATAACCTTGGCATTGTCTTCCAACTGGGAGTAGCTGTTCAGATTGTATTTTAAAAAGCGACTTGTCCTATTTAAAGGGATGTCTGTGCATATTTTTCCAAATTTTGGCTTGGGATACACAGAAAAGAAGGCAGGAATTTTTGTTATTGAAGCCCGGGGTGACCCAGCTGGGGAGTTTGTTCTTTCTTAAATTTCTGTGTAAATATATGCTAAAGTTACAGTCTGTATCTTATATTTTCTATGAACCTTCCCAGCTGGCCACCTTTATAAGTGCTCGTTTGCCAGCTGTCATCTAGGTTACTGGGTGGTGTTATCTAATTTCGCAGTTATTAGGTAGGCTGGGTGCCGAGGCAGTTAACTTTATTTACCTTTCATGTATTGAAGTATTACTTTATTTCTATTGGATTCTACTCGGCTGTAGGGCTAGAGAGATATGGGTATAGTTTGATATTTTGTTGCAGTAGTTTGTTTCCTCAATGATTTAATTTATCTTTCCCATGCCTATCTCTCTTCAAGCGTTATTGCTTGAAATGTATTTAAGTGCATAATTAAAAAACTAAAAAAAAAAAACAAGAGAGAGGCCATTTAGGAGCCATCTGGGACATCCAAGTCAAAACGTCATCTGAAATGCCGTGGGACGGGCAGCAGAGAAGATGGGCATGTAAGTGCTTTTTAAAATCACTCTATCTCCACCCCACAAGATAAACATGTCTGCCAAAATGAAAGGGGACAGACGATGCAAGATAACACATCAGACATGTGCGAGTCAGCGGACGATTTCAGAAACATGCACATGCAAAACCAGCATGTTTACAAAATTGGCTTCTAAAATGACCCCCTTAATCGCCCTTCTAAATCCAAGCTGAAGGTGAGTTCCTATAGGTACAGGAGGTAGTTCCCTGACCAAGAAGGCCTATGGTCTGTATTTGTGTCTGGGGACCGGAGGGTGATGTGGCATTCCTTAGGAAAGTCAGCAGAATTTGAACTATGGCTTCTCTGGTTTTCTGACACCCCTTTACCATCAAGTCTCTTTGTGATCTTGGGGCAGGTCACTTTTATCTCCCTGTACCTCAGGTTTTAAGTCTGCTATTTGCTGTCTCCTTGTACCTCTAGTCCCCAGCTAAAAATAGTTATTGCTATCAGCAACCTAAAATTCATAGCAACACTCTTCTGGGTGTAGCGACCACATCCTCTCACACTTGGTTTCTGTATCGTGGCAACTCTGTCTACAAAGCTGAGTGAATAATAACTCTCGGGGATTCAGTAATGCCAGAGTAATCCCTGGTGGTGCCATTAATTAAGGTTCTATGCTTCTGGCGTCGTCATTTGTCTGAGAGGTAATGATAATCTCTATTTTACAACAGGCCAGATATATATTTTGTTTTCCTTTTGGACCCTCCTCCTGACTATCTGCTAGAATTCAGCACCCGAATGATGCTCTATACTCAGTTCACAGGACACAATGAGGTGAGGCTTTCAGACCTACTAACCAGACAGCCATGAAGTAGGTCTACCAGATGGTGTTTTGCAGACAAATCTAGGACACCTATCCAGTGTGTGTGTGTGGAGGGGGGTGGGTGGAACATATGAAGGGACACCTTAATTTCAGGTTTGAACAACAAAGCATGGAGGAGGGAAGAGGAGTCGCCGCTACCCTGCCTCTCCATCCATCCCATGACAGCAACAATATCAATAGCAGTGCATTTCCCCGTACTATGCAAATTCTAAAAACTGACATATTCAAGTCACTAAATTGAAAATAACATTGGTTTTCTACCCCCTCTGTCCCTATTGCTGTAATCAGGGACAGGAGGTTGCCGAACAGGTGTGAATGAGGGACACAGCTCTAAAATCGCAGACAATCCCCCAAAATTGGAGACATCTGGTAACCTTACATGAGGACATCTCCTCCCTCCCCCTGTCACCCCCTCTGGCAGAATTCACCAAGACGACGAGAAGCTCTGCGGAAAGATGCAATGAGTCAAGTTCTTTGGGACCACCCTAGCAGAGCTGTCTTTAGCCTACTGGGAATGATATGGCTACAATGCACAGGCCTAGAGATGATGCTGCATGATGGGCTGATACCGTCAGAAGAGCAGCTAATGGGAGGACTTCTGACAGGCAGAAGACTCCGAATCTCCAAAGGTCGGGCAGAAGGGGGTAAAGAAGGAAAAGAAAGAGTTCCCAGAACTCATGGAGACTCTCCCAGAGCCTTTTCTGTTCCTGTCCTCACCTGAGGCAATGGAGAGTGGGGTGACTTGTTGTCATAAGGGGAGTTAACAGGATTTGACCCTTGCTTTCCCTGGTTTAGTCCACTTCAGCAATCACTAGACCGCTTCCCTACTCCTACAGGATGAGTCCGGAGAGCTGCGCTGTGGTATCAACCAGGGCCAAGAGGTTTACAGGTTCAAACCCCAAGCTCTGATTGTGAGACCAGGGCTGGTGCAAGACTATGAGGTGAGCCCTCAATCCTGCCACACACCCCCCCCCCCCCCGCCCACTTCCTTCCCTGCCCCCATTGTTGCCCCTCTCTGAGATCTGCAGTTGTGGCAACACCCTTTAAAACAATGCAGCGCTTACACAATCTCTCCAGAGAGGGCGGCCCTGGGGTGATGCGGGGCCATGTGCGGAGACTCACTGCGGAGCTTTATTCGCATACAATTTTTGCATAAATATTTGTATACTGGAAAATAATTCTGCTGGCTGTGAATTCAAGATCAAGGTGCACAGGCTGGATTGTACCATATCAGAGCTGGGAAAAAAAACAGAAATCAACAATAGTGAAGCTGTTAAGCCACAAAATTAACCATTTGCCATGTATAATGTGTTACCATATATATATACGTTTCGTTAATTGTGACAAGTAATAGTTCTGTTGCTTGTTATCCGCGCATCCACCTGTTTATACGTTATCGTTCATTGTAACTTGTAAATATTCTGCTGCTCGAGAACCGCTTTGACCTGGTGAAAAGCAATATAGAAAAACAAAGAAATAAAATTAAACTGAGATGTTCCCTTAAAATGTATTTCTTCTAAATCTGAACTAACAAAATATATTAAAATTTCAGAGAGGCAATAATAAGAACATAAAACTGTGAATCTCAAAGACGATCTGTATTCCGTTACTCTTCACAAGCACCTTGCAGCTGATACCACACCAGGAACAAAAAGAAAAAGCGAAAACCACGGCACAGGACCTATAGAGGAAATCTGCCATCCCATAATAGCACTAACCTCTAAAGCTCACTCAATGAGGAGCCTGTTCCACACTGCAGTGGACCCTAGAACAGCCCTATGCCTACTAGGAAAACTGAATTACTACAGATCCCTACATAGAAACCCCATGCTGACAGAACACGTGGCCTGATCCACACACTTGGAACATAGTCTGTACTTGCTCAAGGCATAAGTGACCATAAAATATAAACAGAAATATGTAGACAAAAATGAAACTAAAAACCCAAGAAGCCAGACTGTGCGTATAGTGTAACACAGGGGCTTTTTTTGAGTGGGTACTCGGTGGTAAGAACATAAGAACATAAGAACATAAGAAATGCCATACTGGGTCAGACCGAGGTCCATCAAGCCCAGTATCCTGTTTCCAACAGTGGCCAATCTAGGTCATACGTACCTAGCAGTTTCCCCAAAAGACACAGGTTCTGCAGTGCTTGTACTAGGCCAAGCATTGATATCCTGGGTCCCTTTTTAATAGTGGTTTATGGACCTTTCCTCCAGGAACTTGTCCAAACCTTTTTTAAACCCAGCTATACTAACAGCCCTTACTACATCCTCCGGTAACAGATTCCAGAGTTTGATTACACGTTGAGAGAAGAAATATTTTCTCCTATTTGTCTTAAATAGTTTACCCTGTAGCTTCATTACATGCCCCCTAGTCCTTCTATATTCTGATAGCGTAAACAATTTATCCACGTTTATCCGTTCCACTCCATTCAATTTATACACCTCTATCATATCTCCCCTCAGCCGCCTCTTTTCTAGGTTAAAGAGCCCTAACCTTTTTAGCCTCTCTTCATAGGAGTAGCCTTCCATCCCCTTCACCAATTTGGTGGCTCTTCTCTGTACTTTTTCTAATAACTCTATGTCCTTTTTAAGATACGGTGACCAGAATTGCACACAATATTCAAGGTGCGGTCGTACCATGGAGCGATACAGAGGCATTATAATATCCTTTGTTTTATTCTCCATCCCTTTCCTTATGATACCTAGCATTCTATTTGCTTTCTTGGCCGCCGCTGCACACTGAGCGGAGGGTTTTAACATGTTATCCACGATGACTCCTAAATCTTTTTCCTGGGTGGTGGTTTCTAATGTGGAGCCTTGCATCTTGTAACTATAGTGTGGGTTGTTCTTTCCTAGGTGCATAACTTTGCACTTGTCCACATTAAATTTCATCTGCCATTTGGATGCCCAGTCTTCCAATTTATCCAGATCCTCCTGCAGTTTTCCACAATCCTCTTGGGTTTTAACAACTTTAAACAGCTTTGTGTCATCTGCAAATTTGATTACCTCACTAGTTATTCCCTTTTCCAGGTCATTTATGAATATGTCAAAAAGTAGCGGACCCAGTACAGATCCCTGGGGTACTCCACTATTCACCTTTTTCCATTGGGAATACTGAGTACCAGTATCTTTTTCACTGCCTGCTAAAATTGCCCCATAGTCCTCATGTATTAATGAAGAGCCCTGAATTCGAGGACCGGCACCATTGTAGCTAGGAAAGAGACACTGGTGTAACACTAGTTTAATAGAAAGAGATGCATAAACAAGCCAGCACATATAAGTTATGAAAGCTGACATATTCCAGTCACTAAATTGAAAATAAAATTCTTTTCTCTAGCTTTGTTGTCTGGTTGCATATACCTACCAATTGCCAGGCCCTTGCTGTCCCCTCCGAATTCCCAGTCAGTCTCTCCCATACCCAGTTCCCTGCTCCACTTCTGCCCCCACACTCGGTCACTGTGTCCCTATTCTTTCTAGAGTCCTGTCCTATTCTGTCTCACCAAAGACCCTGTTCTTTCTCCTCCCCGAACTCTCTTGACCCAGTAGTGCACCTGTAAGTTGCTGAGATTGGGTTTGCGGTTCTGTCCGCCTTCCCCCCCCCCCCCCTCCTCCTCCGCTGCTAGTGCTGGGCACCTCATGACTGAGTCTGTGCTGTCGGAATCACATAGCTCTGTACCTATAGTGACCTGTATTTTCAGTTTGAACCATGCCGCCCCTGTGGTTGAAAACACATCTGAATCACGCAAGACTCCATAGCTACAGAGCTCCAGGGTTCAGACGGTGCAGATTTCAGTCATGCGGCTCCTCACTAAGATGTAGGCAGAAGGTGCCCATGCCTGGATGGAACCCAGAACCGCCGCCCCACCCCCAGCCCCATCAGCTTGGGCAGGAGCAGCTGAATGTCATTACAGGATCCCCTTACAAAATGTAATTAGACACTAGAAAAAGCTTCAAAACCAAGCTGTGGGGTTGAAAAGCAGCAGTTGGCAAAAATAGGTAAAACCGGATCAAACCCACCTGTCCAGTCTGCCTATCCTTACGAACTATTAAGCTCTAATCTCTTCCTCTCCCTCAGAGACCCTTTGTACTTTTCCCATACTTTCTTATTTTCAATCTATTAAACTCTGCAAATAGTAATTGGATTACAATTAGCAGAAATGTCTTTTGTCAGTTCTCATACTTGGGGACTTTTTCCTGCTGTTCACAGAGAACACCTGCTACAGGTGAGTAACTATGCTTTCTTAGCATCCCAACCCCACACCACAGTCAGTCATCTCTCTCGGCCCCTTCTCTTCCCGATGCGCCCTAAAATCACCTGTCTTTACCTTCAAGCCAAGCCAAAAAAATCAACACACGTCCCTTCTCCTCTTATCTCTCTTGATGATGACCTCTCTAATTATTTTGGCCAAATTGACCCCATTCTGGCATGTAGATTGAGGCAGGACCGAAGGTTTTGGGATGAGAGGAGTAGCGATGGATTCAGGGCTCCTGTCCTGCTCTGAGGAAGCATACAGCTGGCAGTCGGTCATGGATGGGATAGGGGAACGCTCAAAATGCATCACAGTCTGAGCTGCCAGCTCCCAATTCACTTAGGGAGCCCTCAGGTGAGGTGCGGCTGGAGAGTTTCAGCCAAGGGCACCTGTCTCCCAGCTTTTAAGCAGCAGCAAAGTCTCTGTGCCTCTCTGTCCCCGACAGGTCTCTTCGGCTGTCTGCCCCTTCACCTCAAATGCAGACAGAGCCGGCATGAAAAATAAAACAAACCGTGGTGGAGCCCTGGGCTCAAACGTGCCACTAGATTCACTGCTGGTTCCACCCCTCTGAGGTACACTTTCTGTTGCCTTGGGGCCAGAACCAGCAGCGACTCTAGTGAGCCCAAGGCTGCACTGTGATTTGTTTAATTTTTCATGCCGGCTCTGCCCGGTTTCGAGGGGAAGGGGCGTGCAGTGGCTGAAACCTTTCGGGGAGCGAGTGGTGCGGAGATTCTAAAGGTGCAGGGCTGGCCCTGCCTGTTCTTGGGAATTCATTCCTCTCAGAAAAGCTCCCTTCTTATAATATCTTAGACGCATCTGAGTCTGTTCTCTTGCCTCCATCTCTCCTGCCCTCAGTGGGGGTAGTCTGCTTTCAAAGACGTAAAATGAAATGGGCTTAGGAGCGATGGCGACATATTTGCGGAAGGGTGAGTAAGCTGAGGAACAGAGCAAGATTTCCAACTGCAGGAGGACTGCGTCTGGTAGTGAGTGAGAAAATCAGAATCTCTCACACACACACACACAGGCAAGTTAGCATACTGTTCTCTGATCTGCCGTCTTGTGTTTGTAAAGGTTTGTTCTGACCCCCTCTTCACAGTTTCTGCACTGGATAATATACAGCAATACCGTATTAATTAATATAGGTGCATGAATGTCAGCCTTTGTTAGATATTTTTCCTATGCAAGCAACCCAGTGTTGACCTATTCATTGCCAGACGCTATCTGGCATGTCTTGAAAGGTTTACGGTTAAACGGTCATCAACAATTGAGTGTCTGTATAAAAAGGATCATTTGCAAATTCTCATTAGTAGAAGGTGCTGCCAGGTGGGAAGGGAATAGGCTGGGTTAGTCCTGCTGTTACTCCTCTTTAGGGGTGAGCAGGCCAAAAAATGTCATTTCATATTTGCAGGGTTGTTTTGTTTTGTTTTAATAAATCTTTGTTGCAGGGCAATTTTGTTCACTAAGGAGGTAGCTGTGGCTGCTGCTGCCCAAACGAAAAACATAGCTGAAATGTTACTGGAGGTTTCGGGTAAAATAAAATTCCCAACTGGCTTTTTTCCTCATGGTCTGAAGTTTGGTCTGGAAGCGGTGGTCTTCTGGCTACAAGGTGAGTAACTTGCAAATGAGCCAGCACGTCTCTGTGAGTGTGCCAGCTCTAGTGAGCATTTCTGCATACCGATGATTTTTCTTCCTGTTTCCTGATTGGCGCAGTGTTTGCCTGGTCTGGATGTTTTTGCCTTGTGAATCTATTGACGACTACGCCTATTTATCATTTATATAGCATTATTAGGCATATGCAGCACTCTACAACAATGGCATAGCCAGACCTGAATTTTTGGATGGGATCCAGAGGTAACATGGGGTTGAGGAATAACCTAGTGGTTAGAGCAATAGCCTACTACCTACGAGATCTGGGTTCAGTTCCCACCAAGAGATCACTTTACCCTCCATTGCCTTGGAAGTAAAAGCCTGGCAATCTACTTCTGGTCATACCTTGCCAAGAAAACCCAGAGGCTGCTGGGTTACCGGGAGTAGGCATTGACTTGATGGCACATAATAAAAAAAAGAGGGGTACCATGTGAACACTAAGCATTCACATGTCTGAGCCATGGTAGCTATACTGTAATACCTCAGAGTGCACCAGCTGGCAGATATTCAGGTAAACATAGCCTGCAACATTAAATCAACTGCTAAACATATAAATATATTTAGTACCTCGTGCAGTCTGCAATAGAATAACCTGGGTGTGGCAGCAGATGGTGCATGCTAATGTTTAGGAAACATCGCCCACAGTATATACATAATGTACAAAATAAATTTAAAAACATACTGAAAAAAGTCTCTCTTGGCTAGTCTTGATAGGCTTTGGTCTGACCCAGCGTGGCATATTTCATGTTATCATGTGCTGCTAGGATTCTTCCACTTACCAATGATACAAAAAAGAATAATCAATTCAATTCAACACCGAGCTCCCTCTCTAAATAAATGGAAACTACACTTACTTGGTAATTGTTGTTCCTTGAGGAACTCCAGTTCAGTCCTCCACCTCTGGATAGTGCACCTCCTCCTGCAGCATGGAGACTGGACAAGTCAAATCTGTGACATCACTGGATACATACTGCTGGTCTTCTCCTATCATCCTCCAGTGAACTATTGACAAAGCAGACTCAAAAGAGCAATAAATAAGTAGCTAAAGCATTAATTACAACTCTAAACTTAACCATTAACTTTTAACACCAAAATCCCCTAAAATAAAGGGGAAAGCAACCACCTCCTTCTTGTCCCGGTCCACTTCCCCCCCAGATCGGAGTAAGAGAGCCAGAAGAAGGAAGGAAGACCAAAAAAGGTCAGAGAAAGAAAAGATACCATCACGATCTCCGGCATATCAAACCAATTACCCTCTTAGCGACCGAAGGCCCTCTCCAAACTGAAGAACCATGTCTGAATAGCTCATCCCCGGGCGGGATTAAGGACTGAACTGGAGTTCCTCAAGGAACAACAATTACCAGGTAAGTGTAATTTCCATTTCCTTATTGTTCCTCCAGTTCAGTCCTCCACCTCTGGGATGTAACAGAGCAGTAATCTTTGGGAGGGACCCTTCCAGCCGAAATGCAGCACTGCCGACTCAAAACAGGTATCACTCGCCACCTGAACATCCAGACGATGATGCTTACTGAAAGTATGGAGGGACGACCATGTTGCCGCTCTGCAAATCTCCACCGGTGGAACCAAACTACACTCCGCCCAGGAAGTCGCCTGCCCTCTAGAAGAGGAAGCCTGCAGCCCCACGGATGCCTGGCGTCCAAGCAAGAAATACGCTGAAGCTATTGCCTCTCGGATCCAACTGGATATTGAAGCATTGGCTGCTGCTTCACCTTTCCGCGGACCCCCGAAAGAACAAACAAACAATCCGACTTTCGGAAGGCCTCTGATACTTATAAGAATGGACGCAGCGCCCTTCTTTTTTTTTTTTTTTATTACCAACCAACTCAGACTGCGAACTGACACATCCTCCTCCGAGGATCCCAGAACTGGGAACGAGACCGACTGATTCATGAGAAAGGAGAACTACTTTGGGCAAAAAGAATGGAACTGTCTGCAAAACCACCTTTTCCCTAGAAAAGGACAAGAACGGTTCTAGGCAAGACCAGGCCTGCAAACTCAAAACTCGGCGAGCCGAACAAATAGCCAATAAGAGTACTGCTTCTAAAATCAAATCCTAGGCCGAAGCCTGATGCAAGGACACGAAAGGTTCTCTAGTCAACGCCTTCAGACCCAACATTGAGATCCTGCGAAAGGACCACCATTGTGCGAGAAGGCCGCAGCCTGCAACAAAAAGAAAAAACAGAGAATCAACCCACCTGAGACATACGGAGAGGACTCCGGGCTAACAGAATCGCCATTGCGGGTAATCGCCAAGGCTTCCCGTCTAGCAGCTTGACCAGGTCAGCACCCCACGGACGCCTTGGCCCATCTGGCGCCACCAACACTACTCTCCCCCGATGTGCTGAATCACTCGCCCTATGAGCGCCATGGGGGAAAGACATAGAGAAGGCTGGGCAACGGCCATGGTTGCATCAGAGCCTCAACGCTCTCCCACATCCTTTCTCGTTTTCTGCTGTAAGAACGATTCGCCTTGGCCAAAGAAAGGTCGCCATGATAACCATGATCGGAGGACCCCACCTGATGACTATCTGTGCGAACACTTCCAGATGAAACTGCCCCTCTCCGGCATCCACCCGGACTCCTCTGAGAAAATCCGCCATCACCTTGTCTGATCCTGTAAGGTGCGCCGCCAAAGACACCTGTAGGCGACGCTCCACTAAGATGAACAGCGCCTCTGATTCCTCTTCCATGGCCGCACTGCCTGTGCCCCCCTGCTGGTCTAGGTAAGCCACTGCTACGAAAATGTCAGACAGCACTTGTCCTGCCTGATCCTTCACTTCGGATTCGAACGCTTGAAACGCCCAAGCTACTGCCTTCAGCTCTAACGATTGATCGACCAATGGACCTCCTGTTCGCTCCAAACATCATGTGTGAAAAAATCCTCGCAATGATCTCCCCAGCCTGTGAGACTCGCATCCATCAACATCGGGAGCCACTGCGGAAGTTCCAGCGACGTGCCCGCCGCAAGATCTCCTGGGACTAGCCCCCCCGGTGAAGGGATCGCCTGACCTGCGTGGTACAGGGGAGATGTTTGTTCAGAGAATTGTTCTGGTGCGAACATCGTCGTAATGAGGAGCTTTGTGGGGAGCGCATGCGGGCTGGCCCACAGAACTACCTCCAGAGTCGCCGCCACTGTCCCGAGTAGCCGAAGATAGCTCCAAGCCAGCGGCACCGGATTTGCCAGAAACTTGCATACTAACTGTTGAAGGGCCTGACCTCTCCGCTCCAGGTGAAACACGGTTCCCCCTTGGTAGTCGAACCGTACCCCCATGTACTCTAGGACTTGAGACAGACTAAACGACTATTGAGCGCTTAGACTACCCAGCTGAGAGCCAGAAGAAATTTTACTACTCCATTCGTAACCCAGACGCTTTTGGCCCTGGACTTTGTTCGACTCAGCCAATCGTCGAGGCAAGGGCGGCAGTACAAACAAATCCAAAACTGGGCGAACTAGGATTCCTCCTTTCCGCGGAGCTGCCAAAACCACCTCCAAACCTTGGTGAAGGTATGCGGGACCGTTGCCAAACCGAAGGGCAAGGCTTGAAACTGAAAATTTCCCCACGGGAAGGCCACCTTAGAAACTTCTGATGTGCTGCCCTTTTCGAAATGTGTAAGTATGCTTCCGTAAAATCCAGGGATGTTAAGAACTGCCCCCTATGGGACTGCCACCACTACCGATTGCCATGGTTCCATTCAAAAGTGAGATGCTCGGAGACAGCTATTTACTTGGGATCTAGACTTGACAGTAGGACCCATCTTTCTTAGGAACCATGAAATAACTAGAGGAGCGCCCAAGACTGAAAATCCCTACGGGTCCAGCACAACCGCTCCTAACTGCAAGATACGATCCCAAGCTTGCAAATAACACAAAAAGAACAAATAAAATTAACCTTAACTGTGTCTGCCGGCGAGTGCTAAGCTACACTTAGGCCCGATGTGAGCTGAGCCGCGGCAAAGCCTGCGGGTACAAAATGGCCACCGCTGCTAGAAGCTCTAAATTGGCGCCAAATATCATTGCTTCACAATAAAATGTACGCTCATCTGGCTCGCTGTCCGTTGACGGCATGGACCCCCTGCATTAAATCCCCGTTCAACAACTCAAAAAACTTCTTACCATGTATCGATCCGATCCGCTCCGCTCCGCTCCAGCTCGCGCGGCACCGCTCAACACAGGAGCGAGCGGCCAGCCGCAGAGCGAGCTCATCTGTCTCCTGCCCCTCATCCTGACGCAGCGCGGCAGCTCGGGACCGACAGAGGAGCACGTTATGTACAGTCAAGAAGGGGAGAGCTGCACGGGGAATCTGGACCACCGCACAAAGAACTAAAAAGAGAAAGAGGAGGCAGACAGCGGCCGGATCAAACCCTGCTACAGGTTTCCTTTCTATCATTTCTTTTTTTTTTTAAGCATAGTCACTAGAAAATTAAATTAAATTAAATCATAGAGATCAAACCAAATTTAAACCCCTCGGCTCACTACGTCCTCCTGCTGCATGGAGACTGGACACACTGGAGGATGATGGGAGAAGACCAGCAGTATGTATCCAGTGATGTCACGGATTTGACTTGTCCAGTCTCCACGCTGCAGGAGGAGATGCACTACCCAGAGGTGGAGGACTGAATTGGAGGAACGATAAGGAACACACAACTCTAAAATGTACTCGGCAGTTGTGAGGTAACCCTGTCACTCCAAAACATTACCAACTCCCATGACTCTCACAGCAACAACTCTACTTAGCGAGAGGTAATAATACAAATATTACACCAAGTCCTGAAAAGCTGTTATACTTTCTACTGGGAAAACATAAGCTGGAGTACCACAGACCCCTACAAACTAACAGAATACCACACTTCGGTTACACACCTTCACCAAATACAGAATAAGGAAACACAAATTAAAAATATAAATATGTGGACAAATGCTAAACTGGAAACCCCAAGGAATCAGACAGCGTTCCAAAGAAAGAGGAAACAGAATTGCATTTCCTCCTGTATTGTACAAAATCCTAAAAGATATCAGCAAATGCACTTTTCCAAAACATAAGAACATCAAGCCCAGTATCCTGTTTCCAACAGTGGCCCATCTAGGTCATACGTACCTAGCAATTTCCCCAAAAGACAGGTTCCACAATGCTTATACTGAGTCAAGCATTGATATCCTGGGTCCCTTCTTAATAATGGTTTATGGACTTTTCCTCCAGGAACTTGTCCAAACCTTTTTTAAACCCAGCTACACTAACAGCCTTTACTACATCCTCCGGTAACAAATTCCAGAGTTTGATTACACGTTGAGTGAAAAAATATTTTCTTTTATTAGTCTTAAATAGTTTACTCTGTAGCTTCATTGCATGTCCCCTAGTCTTTCTATATTCTGATAACGTAAACAATCGATCTACGTTTACCCGTTCCACTCCGTTCATTAATTTATAGACTTCTATCATATCTCCCCTCAGCCGTCTCTTTTCCAGGTTAAAGAGCCCTAACCTTTTTAGCCTTTCTTCATAGGAGTATCCTTCCATCCCCTTTACCATTTTGGTGGCTCTTCTCTGAACCTTTTCTAATAACGCTATATCCTTTTTAAGATACAGCGACCAGAATTGCACACAATATTCAAGGTGCGGTCTCACCATGGAACGATATAGAGGCATTATAATATCTTTTGTTTTATTTTCCATTCCTTTCCTTATGATACCACAATCCTCTTGGGTTTTAACAACTTTAAATAGTTTTGTGTCATCTGCAAATTTGATAACCTCATTCGTTGTTCCACTTTCCAGGTCATTTATGAATATGTCAAATAGCAGCGGACCCAGCACAGATCCCTGGGGTACACCACTATTCACCTTTCTCCATTGGGAAAATTGGCCATTTAGCCCAACCCTCTGCTTTCTATCTTTTAACCAGTTCCCGATCCACAGTAGTACACTGCCTCCTATCCCATGACTCTTTAGTTTTGCCAAAAGTCTCTGATGAGGGACCTTGTCAAAGGCTTTCTGAAAGTCCAGATACACTATATCAACCGACTCACCTTTGTCCACCTGTTTATTCACACCTTCAAAAAACATAACAGATTAGTAAGACAAGATCTTCCTTGTCTAAAGCCATGTTGGTTGTCTCCCATTAGGCCATGACTATCTAAATGCTGAGTAATTTTATTCTTTATGATGGTTTCAACCATTTTTCCCGGTACTGACGTCAGGCTCACCGGTCTGTAGTTTCCCGGATCACCCCTGGAACCCTTTTTAAAAATTGGTGTTACATTGGCGATCCTCCAATCTTCAGGTATTAGAGATGATTTTAATGATAGTTCACAGATTACTAACAGCAGGTCTGCAATCTCATATTTCAGTTCTTTCAACACCCTTGGATGTATACCATCCGGCCCAGGTGATTTGCTACTCTTCAGTTTATCTAATAGTTGTAAGACATCTTCCCGATGTATCGATATTTCCTTCAATTCTTCCGCACCTTTAAATACCACTTCAGTCATGGGTAACATCCCTATATCTTCCTCAGTAAAGACTGAAGCAAAGAATTCATTCAGTCTCTCCGCTATCGCCTTGTTGCCTCTTAGTGCCCCTTTAACTCCTCTATCATCTAATGGACCAACTGACTCTCTCACAGGTTTTTTGCTGCGAATGTACTTGAAAAAATCTTTATTTCGCGTTTTTGCTTCCGCAGCAAGCTTCTTCTCAAATTCTCCCTTTGCCTGCTTTATCAGTGCCTTGCATTTGACTTGCCAGTGCTTGTGCTGTTTCCAGGTTTCGTCGTTTGGCTCTTTTTTCCATTTCCTGAAAGATGCTTTTTTGGCAACAACAGCCTCTCTGACCTCACCTTTAAACCATGCTGGCAGTTTTTTTGACTTCCTTCCACTTTTCCTAAAGCGTGGAATAAAGCTGGCTTGGGCTTCCAAGATAGTATTTTTAAACAACACCCAAGCTTGATGTAAGTCTTTAACCTTTGCAACTGCTCCTTTTAGTTTTTACTTAACTGTTTTCCTCATTTTATCATAGTCTCCCTTTCGAAAGTTAAAAGGTAGTACTGTGGATTTCCTTACTATCCTTCCTCCACTAATTAAATCAAAGGCGATCATGTTATGATCTCTATTGCCAAGTGGCCCCAACACCATTATCTCTTGCACTACATCTGGTGTTCCACTAAGGACTAGGTCTAATATTGCTTCTCTCTGGTCGGTTCATGAACCAGCTGCTCCAAGAAGCAGTCATTTATTTCATCTAGGAACTTTATCTCCCTAGCATGTCCTGCCGTGACACTGACCCAGTCGATGCCGGGGTAATTGAAATCACCCATTATTATCACTGCGTTGTAACTTTTGTTAGCTTCCTTGATTTCTTTGAGCATTTCATCATCCATTTGTTCATTCTGGCCAGGCGGTCGATAGTACACCCCCACTGCCATCGCCTTCCCCTTTTTACATGGAATTTCAATCCATAGAGATTCTACAGCAAATTTTGTTTCTTGCAAAAAAAAAACTGAGAAAGAAATAGCAAAGATCTCCCACAAAAGAATAAGCAGAAATGTAAAATCCTGGAATAAACAGGGGGACGAGTGCAGCAGTGAGAAAGCCCATGATCTACTGGGGGCAGAAGGAGTACAGAGCTAGAGGTTTCTACCCTGCACTTGCAGGATACCTCACTTTAGTTACACATAGAACAAAGGCAAACCTTCACCAAATACAGAACATAGGTAATCATATTCTCCAGGAACAAGCAGGAAGTCAGCCCATACATATGGGTGATGTCGCCACTGACGGAACCCGCACAGATCCACTCCCCAGCTTTCACAGATAGCCTTTGGAAGCTACACTGCACATGTACAGTCACCTTCCCGCCCAAGGGTGCCATCTTACCTCAGTCTTCTTTTTCCGCAGAGCCCTGCAGACTTACTGTCGATTTTTTTTCTGTCTTTTCACTTCGAGATTTTCACCAGATCGGTTCCAATCGCCTTCCCGCCCACCCAAGTCCATCACTCTGGTGTTGTGTTTTTCTTGGGTCTATCTGTTTTATTTTCTTTTTTGGCTTGCAGGTCTTTTCTCGTGGCCTAGTTGATCAAGATCTCTGTGTTTGACCTTGCAGGTGCTGTTTTCCCCACTATGGCCTCGATCAGCGGTTTCAAGCAGTATGGCAAGTGCTGCTGCACTATGTCCATCATGGACCGCCACAACTGCTGAATCAAATGTCTATCTGCCTGCTGTGCCAACTGATGTTGGCGAAGACACGGAAGGATCATAAGAAATGGCAAGGGGAGCTGTTTGGTTCAAAGTCTGCCTCCAAACCGGCATCGAGGGAGTCGATGCCCTCGACGCCAGCATCTGACAACTTGTCATTATGTACCCGGGTTCGATCCGAGCATCAGGGTTGCAGGACCTCGGACTAGGGATCTTCCTCAGAGGACCTTCCCCATGGATCCAGGACATCATCAAAGCTGAAGGAGAGGTCTGATCCCGGACTGGCAGGTAAGACCTCTGGCACCTGGTCTCAGAGTCCTAGACCCGACAGCGACAGCCAGGAGGTGCCTTCCAAGCAGCTCCTGGTGGGAGGACACTCCCACTGTGTTGGATTGGTTCAGGTCTCCCGACGCCATCACCATCTGTGATTCCCTGATGAGGGACTCTGCTCCTGGCCTGACAAGTTCGGGGCCTAAGCCATCAGCTGTGGAGCCTACTGGTATTGAGGCCAGAATGGCAGTCCTGGAGCACAGTTTCACTGCCTTCCTTGAGGCTCAGCAGGGCTCAATGCCCAGAACCTCCATGCCATCGATGCCGACCTCGGGGCCCTCCTCGGCAAGGACATCCCCAGAGGAGATCTAGCCTATTCTGGAAAAGTTGGCCAGGCCAGCGCTGACCTCATTGGCATCTGGCTCAAGACATGACTCGCCCCGAGCGCGGTGGAGCACCAGCATCAGGCATCATTTTTGCCAAGCCATCAAATGCCTCAATGACTCCTCAAACTCTGAGTTGGATTGGGAGACTAATGAAGAGTTTCCCGACACCATCCTCCACTACGACGTCCCTTCCGAGCCATCTCCACCTTGCCATGGTCAGAGATTTCCCCCAGAGTATCTTGCCTTCTTGGACTTTGTAAAGGAGATGTTCCAAGCCCTTGCCTTTGTGGCAATGCCCAAGGATGAGCCTCTTACTGTGAATCTGGAGATTCTCCAGTATGAGGCTCCCCCGAAAGAAACAATGACTGTGTCCATTCCCCCCATCCTTGAACGCCTATTGTTCAGGATGTGGGAGAGTCTGGAGACAATGCCGATTGTGAACTGTCGACTCGACTCCCAGTATTGAGTCGGCCGGAGTCCCAAAAAAGACACAACTGCCTCTCAACTCCATGGTGGAGTCGTCCACCATACATCAAATCAAGAGCCAGAAGATGCACTTCTCTGTGCCCCTCAGTAGGGAGGCATGCACCATGGATCCTTTTGGCAGGAAGTGTTAATAGGGCTCCATGCTCACAGCCTGGATCCAGGCTTACCAGTTGTACATGGGCCCTAGAGTACCCTAGAGACCTAGCAAAGGAGCTTACCAGGTTCTCAGCTGGATTGGCAGGAGAAACTCTTCAGGGCCCTAGTCTCTTCAGTGAAGGAATGCTCCAAGTTTCAAACTCTGGCAGCCTTCGTCGGCTTCAAGTCGGTGGCTCAGGTAGTTGTGGTCGGCATTAGTGCCTGCCATCTTGCATGACTGCAGACCTCCAACCTGGAGCAGTGGGTCCAGGACAAGCTGGCCAATGTCTCTTGCCAGGAAGAGAACCTCTTCGGCAAGCCCATGACGGAGAAGGTGGCCAAGCTGGAGACCAAATTCCTCACCAGGACTAGGTTGTCCAAGACTGCAGGTCCTTCCCGACAGAAGGCTTCAGGGAAAAAGCCCTTCCACCCAAAGACTTGGAGGCCGCATTCCAGCCTTCCATGCTCCCCAGCAGGGTCAGAGCCAGGGACACGGCTCCCGTAAGCCCAAAACCCCCAAGCCCAAACAGTGTCCCAACTGCAGCCTGGATGGGTGTTGACTCCTTGGGCGTAGCCTCCCTTCCCCAGGAGGTAATGGCCCCAAGGTTCACAGGAGGACGGATGGTCCATTTTGTGCATCTCTGGCCAAACATCAGCACAGATGCCTAGGGTACTGCAGGTGGAAGGGTACCTCCTTCACTTTGTCCAGCTGCCTCCTCCCTTCTTCCCAGAGGAATGTCCCATGGATTCCTTGCACAGGAAGCTCCTGCCCATTGAAGTGCTTTCAGTCCCATAGTGCATCAGGATAAGGTTATTAGAAGTTCAGGACTAGTCTTCAATCTCTCTTCTGGAAACAAACAATATGGCTGCTCTGGCCACTTGCCAGTACGCTCTCCTTCAGTTACCCAGGCCACTGCAGACTGCAAAGACTTAGCTCGTAGTGTGTAAGCCCCCCCCCCCCCCAAAAAAAAATGGTGTATCACAGTTCCTTTTTTAGGGTCTGATTTACTAAGATTGTTTCTCCTTTTCTATGGGAAAGAAAGCTTAATAAAATCAGGCCCTTGGCATGCCACTGTATAGTGCTAATAGAAGGCAGTGGTCCCACTCCTCATCCCATTCCCACCACCCATAGTGACCCTTGATAGCTTCACCTGAGGCAACTTCCATTTTTGCTTCTCATATCACCTTGGCCTGGTGATATGGGAAGTCAAAAGAAAGGTCACACATATCATAATGACTCATGCCTCCCACATCCCCCACTCTCTCATCATAATGACCCCCCTCTCCCTGCTTCCCTCACACACTGCTTCTTCAGTGTCTCATGATCCCCCTCGCCCAGACCGTTTCTCTCACAACCCCCCTCCTCTCCCGGCCCAAGCTCCCTCGTGGCTCCCTCTCCCGGGGGCGGTCTCTCTGCAGTAATGTTCTTGGTTGTAACTGCAAAACATACAGTAGCTTTTCTAATCATTCCTCCAGTCCAGTCCAGTCCAGTCCAGTCCTTGTGGGCTATCTCCATCCACTAGCAGCTAGAACTGAGCTAGGCTTGCCAACCGGCTGGTTTTCAGATGGTCAGGCTGGCTGTCGGCAGCCCTTTAAATCCGGCAATGGAAAAACAGGTTTTTTCCTGCACCTCCGTAGCTTAGTCTGCAACCATAGATCCTGAAGAGGTAAAACATCAAGCTGCAGCTTTTGTTGGCGCTTGTTTTCTCTCTCCTCTGTTTTGAAATCCGTGCCCCTGTTTTGATTGTGGGGGGGGGGGGGGGGGAGGTGGCTCTGTATGTATGGAGGCCTGTAGAGCTCTCTCCCTCCTCCTCTCCCCTCCCCCCCCCCCAGCTGAAACAGGGAATGTGCAAAGCAGTACTGATTGAAAAAGGAGGAGAAAGATGCAAGCACCGACAAGAGCTGCAGTGTGACATTTCCATCAGTTTGAGCAGCAGAAGAGACAGCAGGAGCTGCAACAAGATGGGTTACGTGTGGCAAACCAAGGAAGGTGGAATAAGGTGAGAGCAGTAGAGAAGGCAAAACAAAGATCATGCGGAAGTCAAATTGGTTTACGGATATGGAAGACAGGGAAAGGAGATGATACCGGGCTGGGCTGGACTTGGGTGAAGCAGAAAGATGACAGACACTGTGCTGCACTTGGAGGAAGGGGAAGGTAGCAGATACTGAACTGGGGAGGGGGGAGGGAAAGGTGACAGATGCTGGGCTGGAGTAGGGGGAAGGGGAATGTCACAGTAGTGCGCTGGACTGGGAGCAGAGGAAGGGGGCAAAGAGAGAATGAAGAGCAGGGAAAGAGCTGAGGCTGGTGAAGGGATGAGAGACAGAAAGGTAGATGATGGCTGGGAAGGGCAGATGTGCCATGGATAAAAGACAAAAGGGGAAAAGATATTGAGGAAGGAGTGAGGTGGAGTGGGAGAGCTAGAGGCAGGGAAGAGTGAGGGCATGGGCTGGGAAAGAGATAGGAGGAGGTTAAAAAAAAAGAGGGAACTGGAGGGTGGGCAAGTTTGGTGCCTTTTCTGGCCTGGGGGCCCAAGGCAGTGCCCTGGTTGCATCACCCCTAACACTTGCCCCAGTATTTGCCGTCTTCATATTTTATTTTTATTTATTTATTTAACTGCATTTATATACCGCTTTTCACCGGGTCAACACAGTATAGGGGAAATGCATCTCTTATTTCTCTGGTTTTGCACTGCATGCAGCATAGGGTTGCCAACGGGCCGCTTTTCAGCCGGCCTGGCCGGTTTTTCCATGGCCAGGCCGGCTGCCGGCGCAGATGCAAAACCGGCCCTTGAAAAGCCAGTTTTTTGCTCTGGCTGCAAGATCGGGAGCGGCCAGAGCAAAAGACCGGCTTTTCTTCCGACCCGAAGTTAAAAAAAAAAAAACACCCAGGGCCGGCCCACACACCGGAGGGCTTCAGAGGGAGCCGGGGAAGCCTGCGCGAGGCCCCGGCTCCCTCTGTACAGCCGCCAGCGTGAAGAGCCTTTTCCTTCACGCTGGCGGCTGTTTCTGTGAAGCCGCGATTGCTGGGAAAGGTTAAAGGCAATACCCTTTAACCTTTCCCAGCATTCGCCGCTTCACAGAAACAACCGCCAGCGTGAAGGAAAAGGCTCTTCACGCTGGCGGCTGTACAGAGGGAGCCGGGGCCTCGCGCGGGCTTCCCCGGCTCCCTCTAAAGCCCCTTAGACAACCGCGGTGCTGGTCGGGGGGGGGGGGGAGGCCAAGGACTGCATGGGCTGTGATGGGGGGGGCTAGGACTACAAATTTATTTAGTATACATTTGTATACCGCTACTTCCAGCGATCAGCAGCGGTTTGATTACAGATTGGAAATTGTCAAATCATGACAGGAAATTTTTTTTTGAGGTATAAACACATTGATTAGACAGGAAAGCACAGCACACAGAGAACTATTTTACAGGGAACATGGGCTATGGAGGGTTAAGTGGCTTGCCCAAGACCACAAGGAGCACCTGTGGGACTAGAAACCCCAGTCCTTCCAGCCCAAGGTTGCTGTCCTCTAGTGGGATTTGAACCCCCGACCTTCCAGCCCGAAGTACCTTGCCCCAACCACTAGGCCACTCCTCCACTCCAAATGGGCTGTGATGGGGGGGACCTGGACTGGAAAAGGGCTATGGGGGGGGGGACATGGACTGGAAATAGGCTGTGATGGGGGGGGGGACCTGGACCGGAAAAGGGCTATGGGGGGGGACTTGGACTGGAAATAGGCTGTGATGGGGGGGACGGACCTAGACTGTAAAAGGGTTATGGGGGGGGACAAGGACTGGAAATGGGTTGTGATTGGGGTGGAGGGGACCAGTACAGGAAAAGTGCTATGGGGGGGGGGGGGGACTTGGACTGGAAATAGGCTGTGTTGGGGGGGGACCTGGACTGGAAAAGGGCAATGGGGGGGGACTTGGACTGGAAATAGGCTGTGATGGTGGGGGGACCTTGACTGTAAAAGGGTTATGGGGGGGGGGACATGGACTGAAAATGGGTTGTGATGGGGGGGGAGTGGACCTGGACTGGAAAAGGGCTATGGGGGGGGGGGGGGACTTGGACTGGAAATGGGCTATGGTGGAGGGAGGGGGAACTTGGACTGGAAATAGGCTGTGATTAGGGGGGCTAGGACTGCAAATGGGCTGTGATGGTGGGGGGGGGGCTAGGACTGTAAATGGGCTGTGATGGTGCGGGTGGACTCGGACTGCAAATGGGCTGTGATGGTGGGGGGGCCTAGGACTGGAAATAGGCTGTGATGGGGGACTTGGACTGGAAATGGGCTGTGATGGGGGGGGGACCTGGACTGGAAAAGGGCTATGGGGGGGGGACTTGGACTGGAAATGGGTTGTGATGGGGGGGGCCTGGACCGGAAAAGGGCTAGGGGGGGGACTTGGACTGGAAATGGGCTGTGATGGGGGGGGGGACCTGGACTGTAAAAGGGCTATGGGGGGGGGACATGGACTGGAAATGGGCTGTGATGGGGGTGGAGGGGACCTGGACTGGAAAAGGACTGTGGGGGGGGGAACTTGGACTGGAAATGGGCTATGGTGGAGGGAGGGGGAACTTGGACTGGAAATAGGCTGTGATTAGGGGGGCTAGGACTGCAAATGGGCTGTGATGGTGCAGGGGGACTTGGACTGCAAATGGGCTGTGATGGTGGGGGGGCCTAGGACTGGAAATAGGCTGTGATGGGGGACTTGGACTTGAAATGGCCTGTGATTGGGGGGGGCTAGGACTGGAAATGGCCTGTGATGTGAGGGCTAGCACTGGAAATGGGCTGATGAGTTGGAATAGGACTGGAAATGGGCTGATGTGGGGCATGGGAGAATGGGACTAGAAGGGAGTGGATGCTGGGTGGGTCTAGAACTATAAGGGAACTGATTTTGGGGGAGGACTAGAATGGATGGGGAATGAGAATGGAGAGGGGAAAAAATATTTTGTGTGGAAGAAAAGTCTATGATGGGCTGTGTATTGGGAGAGTAAGAGGGGCTTGAAAATGGAAGGGTGAAATTTAAATGGATGATAAAGGAATAAGGAAAGAATTGGGGGAAAGAGCAAAAGGGAAACAATCAGTATGTTAAAGCAGAAATAGAGAGAGAATGGAAAACATCTAAAAGAGAAGAAAGGACAAATGGATAGCTCGCAGAAGACACGAAGAAACCAGAAGAAAGTGACTGCAGCAATTGCAACTGAAAAATAAAACGCCCAAACAGAAGGTAGAAAAATACTTTTTATTTTGAATTTATTAACTGGAATATGTTTGCTCTGGGAAGTGTGTATTGCTAACATCTTTGTGTTTTTCTTTAGTGCAAGAGGAAATTACTTTATAGTTTTATTTCTCCAGTGTTGTACATTTCATGTTTGGCTTTTGGGGTTCCCAGTTTAATTATTATCTGACCAAGGAAGATAGCCTACACGTATCCTCGGTAATTTTTGTGGGTGGGGCTGGGGGCGGGGCAGGGGTGGGACTAGGGGCGGAGAATGGGTGGAGCATGGCGAGCCACAGGTGTCGGGTTTTTCTCGGTGAAAAAGTTGGCAACCCTAATGCAGCATCTGGCTTCCTGGGGTTTCAGTTTAATTTTTGTCTGCATATTTCTGTTTTAGTTTGTGATCACAATTATTTGGTGAGGGTCTATCTGTGTTGTGTGTGTGCAATTGAGGCTAGATATTCTGTTAGCATAGAGTTTATATGTAAGAATGTGTAGCTATTCTAGCTTGTTCAGTATTTACAATACTACCTTTTCCTAGGTAGGATCCTTGTTGTGTGAGTTTTGGAAATTAGCTCTGGTAAGGTAAATTTTCTATCAGTCCTGACTGACCTGTTGTAGAGTTTATGTTGCTGTTAATGAGATGACACTAGAATCAGAATTTATTTTTTTGCATTGTAAATTCTATGAGGAAATGCCTAGCTCTGCTCTGTACCCATTGTTAGGGGAGAGGCAAGGGGTTCTGTGGATGCAGAATAAATGTTTGGATTAAACACTGCATGGAGGAGCATATGTGTCTTGGGGGACTGAGGAGGGGACTGTAGCTGAATGGGGGCTAAAATGTGCACCACCCCTTCCTGATATGATCTACAGGAGCTAAAGCCTATATGGCTGCTTTTATAGCAGTCATTGTTGGAGGTGCAGTATGGGCGGGGCGGGGTGGGGCATGGACAGCAGCAAGTGGTGGGTTTTTCTCTTTTGAAAAGTTGACCATCGTAAACTGAGCATGTCCGATTTCTGATGTCACAGAAGAAGAGCTCCCTCCTTAGGCACCAGAAACCAGTATCTCAGTTCCTAGCAACTAGGGCAGGAGCTTCCACATGACTGAGCTCCACTGGATGAACATTAGCTCAATCTGAGTAGTATAACCTAGAAAATAAATAAATAAATAAAAGGAAGCTGAGCGAAGCATACCGGTGGATCTTTCCTAAAGCATATCTAAGGTTGGCTGGGAGAACAGGAGGCAGGGCCTGCTTGTCTGACACCAGGCCCTTCAGTGGGTAGGGTACAGGACAGGGGTTAAAAACCCAGTGGTCCAGGACCCTTTCCTCCCCTTCCCCAGTTACACAGCACAGTGCTTCAGATCAGATTTCTGGCTATCCATGTGTTGGCTTGTCTTTAAGAGAGGTGTGCTGTGCCTTTACATTTAAATTAAGCAAAAAAAAAAGAGGAGAGCCAAATTCAGCTATATTCAGCAGTGGTCCCGATCTGTCTCCCTTGTCTGGCTGCATTTTTTCAATAAGTGCTAGGCAGTTTCGGTGTGTGGCTCCCTGCTTAAACCTCTGTCTTTCCCTGTGGGCCATCGATTGTTGTGTTTGTTTTGGCGTGGTCAGCAGTCCTTTGCGGTGGGCTGTTTCCCTGCTTGTCGGCTGGTGAGCGGCAGCAATTTTTGCCGGTGAAAGATTTTATGGCATCGGGGAAGCCATGGTGGTGATTTTTGCAGTCAGAAAGCATGGACAAAGAATCAGGGAATCCCAAGGGGGGATTTCAACAATCTTCAGCGCAACCATTTTGTCCACGGCCTCCATGTTAGGCCAGGACTTGGATACGCAGGGTGTCAGGCCTCCTCGGGTCCCTTCAGCACCAGGGACAGCAGACTCAGGAGCTCCTGAGTTATCATCTGTTTCCTTTTCACTTGATTTTATTTTAAAGCTTCACCAAGCCTACTGTCTTTCTCAAAGGCTAGGTAGTCATTTACTCCACTTCTAACCACCGAGCATGAACAGCTGGCCCTGCCAGAGGGTCCCCTGGCCATGGAAGCTCTCCCTCCTAAGAAGAGAAGGGTGCATAAAGCTTCCTGGGCGGAGCAGAGTCCCCCACACTCTCCAGCTTCTGAGAATGATATGGAAGGCCCGTTGGACTTCTGGGGGGAGGTGGCGGGGCCTGAGCTGGAAGAGGATGAGATCCCCCAAGGGGAGGACCCCAATGTGGTACAGGTCTTTCACCAGAAGGAATTGCCAGCTTTATTTAGTCACTCACTAGGAGCGCTTAATATTGTGCCAGCACCTCTGACTGCTGAGGAACTGTTGGATGATCCTTTGCTTCAGAGCTAAGTCTTCTCAAGCCTACTTCCCTGTTCACTGTGTGATTAAGCAAATAATAGAGGCAGAATGGGAAATTCCCGAGGCAGGTTTGAAAGGTGGCATGGCTAAGGGCAGCTCTATCCCATTCCACCAGAGGAGAAGGATCTCCTCAAAATGTCTAAGGTGGATGCCCTGGTCTCGGCAGTTACCAAAAAAGACTACTATCCCTGTGGAAGGATCTATGGTGTTAAAGGATGTGCAGGACCGCAAGCTCGAGACACTCTTTACGCAAGCCTTTGATACCAGTGCTCTTGCTCTCCAAGCCTCCATCTGTGGGGCCTCTGCTGGCGGCAGCAGACATAAAACCTCAACATGCAGCACCAGAAGCGGGTAAGTTGGAGTCAGCCTTGGCTTATCTGACAGACGTCTTTTTATGACCTGATAAAAGTCTCAGCTAAGACTATGGCCTCTATTGTAGCCACTTGCAATTTTCTTTGGTTGAGAAATTGAGTGGCGGATGTTTCTTCCAAAACTCTGCTAAGCAAGCTCCCCTTCGAGGGTAAATTGTTGTTGGGGAGGTTTTGAATAAGCTGGTCAAAGACCTGGGGGATTCTAAGGGTTCACGTTTGCCAGAGAACCATCTGAAAGCTCCTAAGCAAGCCACTGCCCCAGGAGTCAGTCCAGAGAATGTAGAAAGTTTTGTGCTACCCATTTTGCTCCTTACCAGCCAGGGCGTTATGCTTCAAGGAGGAAGCCTTTTCAGAGTTACAGAGGCTCTGGTAGGGGCTAATCTGCCCTCCAGCTCCTCCCAAAAAATCCCAATGAAGCGAGGCAGGTCCAGGTAGAGGTGGTGGCTTAGGGGGTCTGGGGTCCAGGTAGAGGTGGATTAGGGGGTCAGTTGCAACAGTTTTATTCTGCCTGAGTCAGTATAACCACTGACCAGTGGGTTCTGGAAGTAATCAGGGAGGAATGTGTGTTGGAATTTGCGTGTCCCCTCTCCATCGCCTTCGTGCAGTCACCTTGCAAGGCACCAGCCAAACGACATGTAGTCCAGTCCACACTGCTGCGCTTAATGGCTCTGGAAGCTGTGGTGCCAGTTCCAAACGACCAATGCAGGTTAGGTCGATACTCCATCTACTTCGTGGTGTCCACCCTATCCTGGATCTCAAATATCTGAACTGTGGTCTGCGAGTCCCATGCTTTCGCATGGTGACATTACGCTCAGTCACTGTAGCCGTCAGGAAGGGGGCATACCTGCACATTCCAATCCATCCAGACCTTCAATAGTTCCTGAGATTTGTGGTGCCCGAAGGTCATTTTCAGTTATGGATGTTGCCCTTTGGTCTGGCCACTGCTCCATGCACCTTTACCAAGATCATGGTGGGGCTGGCAACCACTCTACGACATCAAGGTATCTTAGTCCACCTCTACCTGGATGATTGACTGATCAGAGCAAAGTCAGGCCAAGAGTGTGATGATCACTCATAAAATGGTAGTGTTCCTTCAGAGCCTGGGATGAGTAGTGAATCTGGCCAACAGTCAGCTTGACCTGGTCCAGATCTGGTGTACTTGGGAGTGCGCTTCAACACGAAGCTAAGACACATATATCTCCCACTGGAGAAGTCACAGAAACTCCAATCCCATGTGTGGGGAGTTCTTGAACATGAAGGCACCCTCGGCATGGCACTACCTGCAACTCCTGGGCTCCATGGCAGCGGCCTTGGACCTGGCTTCTTGGACAAGGGCTCATATGAGATCTCTGCAGTCTGTCCTACTCTCTCATTGGTCATCACAGTACCATTCAATATCACAATGGTTGATTTGCCCCCTAACCATGAGAGCATAGCCAGATTGCCTGGCAGCGGGGGCATACCACTGGAGCCCTCAGACTAGGTGCTGGTGACGACCGATTCCAATCTCAAGAGATAGGGTGCACATTGCAAATCACAGATGATACAAGGGCTGTGGTCTCTAGAGGAGAGCACTTGGTCCATCAACCGGCTGGAAATGAGAGCGGTCTTCCTAGTGCTCCAGTTCTTCCTTCCATGTCCCTCTGGCAGTACATCAACTGCCAGAGGGACATGGATAGTGCGGCACTGGCGGAGGAAATGTTTCCTCTACTGCTATGGGCAAAGAAGTATCTGACGTCTCTCTCGGCTGCTCACATGGCAGGAAAGGAGAATGTGCATGTCTATTATCTCAGTCGGCACCAGTTGGACTTGGGAGAATGGGAGTTAAACATGGCCATGTTTCACAACATAACAGTTCACTTGGACATGCCAGTCATAGATCTCTTGCCTCAGTGGCCAACGCCAAGGCAGCTCGGTTCTTCAGCAGGTGCAGGGAACCGATGTCCGAATGATTCGACATCCTGGCCCAGCCATGACTGACGGAGGATTGCTGTATGTCTTTCTCCCGTGGTCTCTAAGGTGTCTGCTGTAATGCATGGAAGCTCCCTGGGGGCAAGTGATCCTGATTGTTCTAGATTGGCCTCTTCGTCCATGGTATGTCGATCTGCTCTGGTTGGTCATGGCATACCCATGGCAGCTTCCCATCAGAGTCTACCTGCTCTCACAAGGGCTGATACTCTTTCAAGAGGTATCTCACTTCTTGCTTATGGCCTGGCTTTTCAAAGAGCATAGCTAAGGCATAAAGGATATTCAGCGGCAGTGATAGTGACCATACTAAAATGTCACAAACTCTCTACCTCGCTGGCCTATATTAAATTCTGGTGGGTGTTTGAAAGTTGATGCGAGGACAGGGCCTCCAGCCTTTTACTGCCTCACTTCTGAACATCCTGACTTTCTTGCAGGCAGGGTTGGATGAGGGGATGGCCTTGAACTCCTTGTGTCCACGTGGCGGCTCTCTCTTGTTGCTAGGGATGAATGCAAGGTCATTCCTTGGCAGCTCATATGGATATGGTCCATTTTCTTTGGACAGTAAGTTATGCTTGCTCTCATGGACTATGGTGCCACTGTGGGACCTCGACCTCATACTAGCGGCCCTAATGGAGGCACCCTTCGAGTCGCTAGCTCGGTCCTCTGAAGGACCTCACTCTGAAAATGATTTTCTTGGTGACCATTTGCTCGGCACATCGCATTTCCGAGTTGCAAGCCCTAGCTTGCAGAGCCCCCTTTTTGCTCCTGTCCAAGAAAAAGTGGTCCTGCGACCCATGCTATCTTTTTTGCCTAAGGTGGTATCGAGCTTTCCCTTGAATCAAACGGTGACCCTATCAGGGCATTCGCAGGTCACAGAGACCAAAGAAGGTCGTCAGCTTCACTGGTGGACATGCGCAGGGTCCTGCGGCATTACCTAAAATGGACGGAATCCATCCGTAAGTCAGATTGTTTGTTCATCTTGTTCAGTGATCCCCACAAAGGGGAGATGGTCTCCTAGGCCTCAGTGGTGGGATGGATAAAGGAGGCTATTGCTTCAGCCTATATTCTCAAAGGAAAATCGGTCCCGAACGGTCTTAAAGCCCATTCCACAAGGTCATAGGTGACCATTTGGGTAGAGCACAGGCTGGTCCCGCCAATGGACATCTGTCGGGCAGTCACATGGTCATCCCTTCACACCTTTCTGTGGCATCATCATCTGGATGTGCAAGCATCTCGTGATGTGCGATTTGGGGTGTCAGTTCCCCAAGCTGGACTCTCGGGTCCCTCCCATTCTTAGTTACTCTCTGGTACATCCCACAAGGACTGGACTGGACTGGAGGGACAATTAGGAAGATGAAATTATATCTTACCTGCTAATTGTCTTTCCTTGAGTCCCTCCAGTCCAGTCCAGGACCCTCCCTTGTTTGGCAATGACTCTTTTTCTGTGCATTTGTAGGATCTAGCGAGTTAAGTGTGTCCGGCTGATCACACTGGAAGGCTCTTAAGAATTCCATCATTTCTATCACTGGGATCCTCATGGAAGGGGATCAGTGGATGGGCAATTATGAGCCTGACCTCTTGTCTTTTTCTTTGTCATGAAGGCACATCCCATTCTGCATGTGTGTCTGGTCGGAACCCATTGGTCTGTATATACAGGCCCCTGCCCGGCTAACTCAGTCGGGCTCCACTTTCGCCTTTCTCCGCAGCCTGACCCCTGATCTGGTCTCCTGCACCCCTCAGCTTTTTGCTCCTGGCTGGGCCTCCCATCCCCTGATGTCTAGGGGGACATATTCCACCTCCGAGGTGGAATAAGTCCCCCGTCCAGTCTGCCGGCCCCAGATGTACAGGGCTGACTTCAGAATCGGCCCTGTACATCTGGGGCTGCAGACCGCCCACTGCCTGCCCTAACTCCTCCTCTGCAGCACCCCTCCCATGCCCATCTAAGCATCCCTGTACAAACTCCTTATTTGTACAGGGAGGCTTAGTTGGGGATGGCAAGGGGGATGAATAGTGGGGATGGACATCCCAATGGGTCATCCATCTCCACTATTCACAGGACAGAATAAACCCCATAGTGTATATAGTTAATATTGTTTTATTCAGTGACAATTCATTACTCCTTTCTGTGGTATGCTGGAGGTTTTGTTTCACTATGACTAGCTATGCTTTGTCAACAGGTTAATGGTTTCTAATGCCTAAGGAGGGAGCTCTTCTACTCTGACATCAGAAATCCGACATGCTCAGTTACTAGCTGCTGGTGGATGGAGATAACCCACAAGTACTGGACTGGACTGGAGGGACTCAAAGAAAGACAATTAGCGGGTAAGGTCTGATTTCACCTTTTTTCCCATCGCTGCAGATTTCCTTTCTCCATCACAAGGCTGAGCTAGCTGTTAGTTATAGCCTTCGGTTGCTCACTGCTGCCAACCCCACTGTGGAGAGACTAAAAAGTGTGGTGTTTTACTTTCTTTCAGACTTCCCCGCTATGGGGCAGCACTCAGTCCCTCTGTGAGCACAGGAGCAGCTGGTCCAAAAAAAAAAAGTTTCGTCTTCTGCAGCAGGACGCAGAGCAGTCCCGATACACACAACAAGCAGACACAACACGGCAGCATTACGCTGCCATAGCTACTGCATGAGTAGTGATGCACCTGGCGGGATCAGTGCAGCTGTACTTGTCCTGCACAGTAAGTAAATATTATAAAGCTTGTAAGGCCTGCAACCTGTAGACTGTTTTAGGGAGCCTGTGATCCTGAGGCACAGGTACACTCACAATAGCCAAGCAAACCAGTTCAGAGCGAGTGGTCCAATAAAGGATTTTATTAAGAGCAGAGGAGAGTCAATCCTGCTGAAATCACACAAGGCATACTTAACCCAACACAGCCGGGTTTCGGCAGAGCCTTCTTCAGTGTTAAAGATATGGGAACACATCGTATGTTAAGAGGTAAAATGCACTTTACGCCAGCGTTTGGCTATATATATTTTTCACGATTTACGCATTTAACCTTCTTATGATTTGTGCATTTTACCTCTTAACATACGATCTGTTCCCATGTTTTAGCTCCTTTTGTATGTTTTTTTCCGCCTGTTCTTTAAGGTGTTATTTATTATTTTAACATTGATTTCATTTTGTTTTATGTGGTTTGTTATAGTCTTAACCTCTGGCTGCATTAGACTGTGTTAGAACTGGAAAAGTCAAGAAATTAGCAGCAGTGAAGCTAACAGGCTACTAAACAAAATACAGTTATAGTTTATTAGGCTTAATATACCGCCAATCATGACCATGTCTCAGCGGTTTACAAAATAAAATTAAAATTGAAAGTGTACTCTGCACCTCCCCTCACCGGTAACTCACCAGGGCTCTTGGGTAACGGATATCCACACACAAAGCAATGAGAAGGAAGCAAGCACAGTTAATAATATATAACACACTTGTATTATAAAAACCACCAAAGCTTTGGGAGAGCAAACCAAGTTAGCACCTTGTTTACTCTGCCATCACAGCCTTCAGCCATTTTATTTAGAGGTAAATATTCCATTTCACAGCATAATTTCCACCTTATTGTTCTACGTCAGGCATCACGTATATTCATAACATGCATCTCTATATCTCTACATCATAGGTCAGTTCTTATTAGCATAAGTCATCATGAGGAGACATACATGTATTCCCAGACATAACTTCTTAAACAATAATTCTAACACTTGCAGTTTTGATATCTCTGAATTGAGACCGAGAGACTGAGAAACAACCTCTCCCTGCACTATCTTTTTCATAACAAACCTAGTGCCTTTGTTTTAGGAAAGTTCAGCCTAGTTATTTCAGTAGAGTCTTTCAAGGTTGTTGCTGAGTAATAAGCTCTGGAATGTCTGTGGTGTTAACTCTTTCTTAGGGCTTTTAGTAATATGATGTTATTAAGTACCCTGACTGTGTACACAGCCCTGTACAGACAAGCTTCCTTTCAAAAATGAAGACAAAAAAAAATTTAAATTGAGATGCTCTCTAAAAATTTAAGATTTCCATGAATGTGAAAGGACAACCTATTTTAACATTTCAGACTGACAGGATCAAGAACACAAAATTGCAAATCTTGAAGACAATCCATATTGCACTACCCCCCTCCTCCCCCCTCTCCACCCCCCCCCTCCCCACCAAACACACACCCTACAGTTGAATCTACACCAAGAACCATAGTACAGGACCTATAGAGCAAAATTACCATTCCATAAGAGCACTAACTTCCAAAATTCACACAACAAGGATAGTGTATCCAGAAAAAAGCAGCATCGTAGATATTGCAGTGGAACCTAGAACAGCCAAATACCTATTGGGAAAACTGAATAAGTCAGATCCCTACACAGAAACTCCTTACTATCAGAACACCAGACCTCAATCACACACTTTGAACATAAATAGACCCTCATCAAGTACAGAATAAGTGACTACAAACTAAAAATAGAAATATGTTGACAAAAGTTTAATTAAGACCCCAGGAAGCCACACCAGAGAAATAGAAAGATGCATGTAAAGAAAGAACACATAAATTACAAAACTGGTGTATTCTAATCAGTAAATTTTAAATATTTTTTTATTTATTCTGTCCATTATATTTTTCTAATCATGTTGGTTCCAGTCTCTGGTTTTTGCTTTCCTGCATCTTCTCATGTGTGTCTGCATCCCCCCTGCTTGTCTCCAGAGAAAGCATAGTTGCTTACCTGTAACGGGGGGTTCTCCGTAGACAGGGATATACAGCCATACTTACCCACCAACCTTCCCCTCAAAAAATAAAATAATCAAAACAATGAAAAAGATGAACCAAGCAAACAAGGACACAGCGAAATGGACAAACATCTCTCCTATAGGTCTACAGACGCTCACAATGAACATCAGCGCTGCACTACACTGCTCTGAAACAGACTGAAGAGCAGGATTGCAAGACGGGAAGCCGCATGAATGCTCAGAGAAGTCTAAAACACTTCTCTGAGCTAGCAGAGAGTCGGCACTGGTTCTGTCAATCAGACATCACCAATCAAGTGTGGCTGCATATACCCCTGCTGTCTACGGAGAACCCCCGTTATAGGTAAGCAACTATGTTTTCTCCGGAGACAAGCAGGGGGATGCAGGCACACTCGATTGGTGATGTCTGATGGGCAGAACCAGTGCCGGCTCTCCCCTAGCTCAGGGAAGTCTTTTAGACTTCTGAGCATGCATTCAGCTTCCCGTCTCACGATCCCGCTCTTCAGTCTTTTCTGTCCGCAGACACAGTCAGTCGTGTTGCTTTTGAGGAATGGTCTTTGACTACTTCAGAAACTGCTTCTTGCACTTTGGGGCCATCTACGGAGAACCCCTGTTACAGGTAAGTAACTATGCTTTCTCCATGGGAGACAAGGTGAACGTGATGTGATGAGAAACCTTTCTCACGTTTCAGAGTTCCTTTGATGGTTTATCTTATTTGATATATCGCATAGCAATTTACATATGTAAGACGTTCACAAAGTTCTAAAATTATGCTAAGGCATGCACTACACTTCCCACTGCCTCCAGCTTGCTGTTTATTTTTTTTCTCATGAGACAATGACTCTCTTGCATGCAGAATTTTTGGAACGCAGAGTGGGAACCCCCCCCCCCCCCCCCCGAAAATAGCTTGAACAATCATCCCATTTAGAAGCTAGCTCCTATCCCCAACCAAAAGAAAGACAATCAAAAAGCAGAAAGCCGCTTCTTAAAAAGCTGGAAATGGTCATCATTCATGCAGCTGTAGGAAAGATTTAAAGATTATTAGGTGCGTTTTGCATAAGCGATAGATGGAATCTCCCCAGTAGGTGCTATCTGTACGCCTCTGTTTACACATGTACAAACAGATATATATGGCGTCACGCTCCCATCCTGCTCCACGCCCCTGCTGCTGCTGCTGGTCCCAGCAATGGATGCCGGAGAAGAACGCTTTGTCTCTTTGCGCCTGTCCTGTCACTGATAGTACTTCAGAATCCTCAGGATTTAGATAAAGGAGGAAAAGGATTCAATTTAGGAGTTGTGAAACGATGACGTTACTGAAGCTGAACTGTGAACTGTCCAGGCAGCGTGACTTACAACTTTCGATTTTGTGACCCCAGTCCAGCTAGCCAGGCTAAAGGGTTACATTAGGATTCCCTACTTCTTCCTTTTGAGATTAATGACTACACAGGCCCCAGAATGCACCTGAGTGGAAGGAGACCAGGGATGTCAGAAAGCCAAGATTGCCTTGAAGTCTCCCTTGGCAGCTCGGAGCTAGAAATCCAAGTTGATGCTTCTCAGACTGTTGCTAAATGGATGTGGGATTTTGGCCCTTTCCTCAGTCCCCAGAGACCAGTGACAGATTTAAGATTCTGGAGAGAGCGGAGATGGATGAGATTAGAATGTCACATGGCACCCTTTGAACAACATGGCCCTCCTGCATTTGACGCCTTCAAAACTCCTTATCTGCACGTTTGCCGTTTTTGGGCTGCTTCTCCCTCTCATGCCATTAAGGTTGTAGAAATGGAAGGGCACAGGCAGGGGTTTTTCCTGCATATGACGAGATTACTGGATCCATCCATCCATCACATTCCTTAGGAGAATTTCATCCTGGTTGCAATACTCTTGTCTATTTATAGGAAAGCTCTTTCCAAAGGTGTGGCAAAGCAGAGCAGTGGGCGGAAAGCCTGAGTTCAAATCCTGCTCCCACCACGGACCCTCCTTGCTCCTGCTGAAATTCTGCACAGAATAGTTGAAACTTTTGCACTTTGTTGTGATATTTTATTTCTGAATTGTATTTTAAAGTAAGTATCACTCAATAACAATATGCTTGGTGGTTTAGACAAACAGGCCAATGATGAAAGCCGGCGCTAAAGTTGCTCGCTATTAGCTGTGCGTGCGTTTTCGTAGCGTGCCGATAGCTTGAAACGTCTGCACCGGTATGTAGCAAAGGTCATGTATGCAAATGAAATGTGCGCAAAACTTCAGCGTAAAGGTGAGAGGAGGAAAGCCAACGCTTGCGCATACAATAGACGTGTTACAAGTGGCCGTGTGTGCATGCATGTAAATGTCAAACGCTCTTGTTATGCGCATAGGATGTGCAGATTCTTTTGGCGCTCGCCCCATAATAAACACTATTTTGACCCAAAACATTTTTTCATACAACAAAGAGACATAACAGTAAATGGAAAATGATATATGAGTCCAAAGAATCTACAAGGGTAAGAAGCAAAAAATATTTCTTTTTGAACACCAAAATTTTCACTTCTACGCTGACAGGCTTATTCAGTTGCAGACATAGATCTCCTCTGGCTGAACTGGACGTACAGAGTTTATCGCGATTCTGATCCCGCGGGACACATCTAGCCCAGCGGGATTACAATGTCCTGTACGTGCAGGCCGGGACTGCGATTCAGCCTGACCTACACATACAGGATTGTACCCGGCTAACTCGGTGACGGCTCTTCAATGGAGCTGTGGCACCATGGTGTCATGTTGCCATGGCTTCGCGCTCCATTGAAGAGCTGCGGTGCCGCCAGACACAGTGATGATGGTGTTACCTCAAGCTGAAAACTGCTGAGGGGGCAGCTCACAGTTTTCCACCAAGTCCCTTCATTGTAACACTATTAAAGAGCACTACTACAGGTAGAAAGGAGAACTAAAACTAATGGAAAGGACCAAATCACTGCATATCTCAAGAAGGTATTTATTCATTTCCCAATTTGAAATGTGTACAGGTTTGTATAAAAATACCTAAAATATGGGTTTAATCAAGGACATGTTTCTCAATTGGTCTTTCAATAAACAAATTTAAACAGTTTTTTCGGTGTACACTTGTTTGTTCTTACTTTTGCCCTTAATTGTATGTAATTCAATGTATAATTCAGCTCAATCAAGTGTCTCAGTTCGTGAAGTGAAAATAATTACTTTACCCTCTGAAGTCTTCCTCCGTTGGGGTCCTGGAAGAAACTGGCAGCACTTTGGGCAGCAGAATTTCTTCTTTTGAAAAAAAGAAAATGAGACCCGCACCGCTTAAAATATGTGCTGTATATATCAGCTTGCAAGCCCTTCAAGGTCAGTAGACCTGAAACGGTAAATATGTCTATTTTGGGAAAAGCCCTCATGCAATGTTGATGATTAAAAGAAATAACAAAATTAAAAATAAATGTCCTGCAAACCCACTTACACTCACCAACATCCTACCTCACACTGTACCACAGCAGCCTGTTCTTCCAGTCAAACACAATTGTTTCCCACTCAGATCACACCCTCCACAGTGCTCACTATATACCTTAATGCTCTCCTGAACACGTTTAAGAAGAAACCTTAACTACTATCAAAGTTACCCTCCAGTAAACCCAGCTACACCCTTCTTTTTCCTATTTCACTCACTTTACCTCACCTGAACCTCATTAACAAAAACCTCATATATCAAATTAGCTTATCAGTTCCCTTTACCTCTCCTCCCTAAGGGACTCTTTCCCCCTTTATAGTCCCCTTACCTTTCCCTTACTTCAATCAATACAGAGCAATTTGAATGAAATAAAAATGTAACCATTCTTTAAATAATTTAAATTTGGATTGCATAAAAATTTAACTTAGAATAAATCCTTTTCTGTCCCTTTTTCCTACTCTTTCCTGCTCTCTATTACCTTTCTCCCAATTTCTCAGAAATGAAAACCAAAACCACTCAAACGCAATCATTCTACATTTAACTCTTTCACTCTCCAACAACCACCCAGATTTTACACTTTCTGACCCATTCCCAGACCTAGGCCACCAGTCAAACCAACAAACATCTTCTCGCTTTCATTCCCAACCACCAACTGACTCTTTCCAGTTCCAGTCACGGAAAGTCGGTATCCCTGCACCCAGTGAGGTAATCAAATAATCCCCAGGGGTCCCTACTGAAGCTCTTTTTCCCTACCCCTTGAAAATCCCAATAATTTTCCTTTTATCTCTAACCTACATAGGATTTTTACAGCCTGTCGTGTCCGTCTCACGCAGTCGGGGAGAGATTTTAGCTTAACTAGTCAGAGAGAGTTTGGTAAACCAGCTGAGCCAAAGAGCAACACAGTAACAGTTGGGATCACTCCATTCTACCCCATTGAAGCATATTGCAAAACTAATAAACTCCAATTTTTTCCAATAAATTAGCACTATAATCACTCATTTTCACATCAATTGATTTCTTTTAACATAGACTCACTTACTATAGTTTTAAAATTAAATAAACCTGTTTCCTTCCTTACTTATAAACTTGTACAAATTCCCATTAAACTAACCCTTTTAACAACTTTAGAATCACCTTATAGTGTTTCCCAAACCCATCCCACCCCCCCCCCCCCCCTTTTCATACCTTAGTATTGCAGCTTTCTCTCCCTTTTTCCTCTTCCTCATCAGGGAGCCAAAAACTAAAAAAACAAACAAAAAAAAACCACAGCAAATTCCATCGGGTTCTTTCCTATCCACCCCCTCCATAACCCTTTCCTACCCTTAACAACTCATTTCTCCCTTTCTATAACGTTTGCTTACATTTCAGGACAAAACTGCATTTAATTAAATTAAAATTCCCACTGAAGCTTCTTACCCTTTCTGCAACTCTCCCCTTGCCCTCCTTAAATTTTTTTTTTCAAGTTTTCTTTTTAAATCAGGGGATCAGGCCCCTTTAAGACCAGCTCCTCCTCCTGCCTCTCAATCATCCTGCAGGCCTGAAACCTCTCTACTCTTCCTTCCCCTATTCCAAAGCCTCCCCCACTGCCCCAATACCCTCACTCCTCCCAACAGCCCCCCTCCCTTCTATTCAGGGCTTCCCGATGCCCCTCCTTCATTGTTATATATATATTTTTTAAATTGGACCTCCCAGTCCTTTGCCCCTTCCCTCTAGAACTCTATTTACAATTTGGAGCCCTTCGACCCTTTCACCAACCTCGGGGTCCCCCTGACTCTGGGATCATCTCCGGGCCTTGCTAAAGGTTTCCGGAGTCGCTGCCAGCCAAGGTCAGCCCCACACATGTACAAGGGAAGAGCCACGATAACCGTGACCTTCCCCACTGCTCCAAGGCCTCTTCTGGTCTTGATCAGCGACAGCCACAGTCATTCTTGGCTCCCTGATCAAGGCCTGCACCTCCCCCGAGACCTTTTCAGAGACGGCAGCCAAAGCACCGACCTCAGCTGCGGCATTTGCGGCTGCCCTGCAGTCCTTCCCAGCTCGTTTTTTTTCTTTTAAAAACAACCCTGCACTGTTCCTCTCTTCCCCACAGCCGCAGAAAAGAGAAAGAAAGCCTCCCTTCAGCTTCTGCCTTCTCCACGCAGTCGCGGGAAAGAGGAACAAACCAGATTGGCTGCCATCTGCAGTCCAGGATTGACCCCGCCCAGCCAAAAGAAACACTCACCTAGGCTTCATCAGCAGCCCAACAACTGGCCCAGCCAGGAAATATATAAAATGTTATGCTATATTTAACCCCTGGGTTACAATAGCACCAAGTCAATCAATCAATCTCATTAAACCTGCTCTCAAGGAATGAATTACTTATTTAAAGAAAACAGAAAACTGATCAGCTTATAAAGAAGTAGAAAGTTGACCTGACAACACTACGAGTAAGAGATGAAAGTCTTGAAACGCTGACATATTTTATTGCCCAATAGATTCATAGAATGAGAAAAGAGATGTTTTTCTTGGCATGGTTCTATTAGACTAGGCTTAGGCTCGATAGCCAGTCTATGGTAGTGCCTTTCTGCCTTTGTCCTTCAGCTTTTCTGGACATGTAGCTTTGCAGCAAACCATGGACCGAATCCAGCACAGTACCAAGAGAGCTCTTCCAATAGGCCACTTGCTCATCCAAGGTCAAAGCAGAGAGAGCAAGATGCACAGACTGAACTTTGACCTTGAGGCATTAGTGCCAACATTGTGTAATCTGCTGAAAACTTGCTGACTTTACTACAGTCATTCACTCTAGCGGGGATCTTAACAAAGATGGAAACAAAGACAAGAATAGAATGAATCATCTCTCAAACCAAAGAATGACCACTCACGTGTGATATGAGCAGTGCAGGTAGGATTCAGAGCAAAGCCTTATATAGTAGGTTCTAAAATGAACTCCACAAGTGGATGCGGTCGGTATATGCCTAAGAGAGTGGCCATTTTAGAAGAGGAAAGTGCCCATATTTGCTCCTTTCTAAAATTACCATACGAGTTATGTACATAGATCTGGGAGGCACAAATGTTAAGTTCTAAATGTTACCTTTATGATAAATGTAGCCCTCCGATTGTACTGTCTAGATGTTGTTCAGTTCCCCTATGTTAAATGTAACCCTCCAGTTCTGATGTGACCACTTTGATTGTAGGATAAGGTGGTAGACAGATCTGTTTAAATAAATAAATGCATGCTTATGCACACCTGCTCCAGAGCAGACCTCAATAGTGGTTTTTGCACATGTGGGGGAGAGGGATATTCAAAGGCATTTACCTGGTTTTCAGACCTGCAACCCGTGTAAATGCCGTTTAGCGGGATATCCGTGGGCGCCGCTGCTACATGTCCCAATGCTCCTCTTTTGGCTTCGGGTGTTCAGAGGGAAGGTGACACCCATCGGTGACTGGACAATGACGATATTGAGCCACTGCCGGGTTAGTGAACCGTGGGTAAAGTAATGCTTGGCAAAGGCTGGACTAACTTTACCCATGGATGCTAACTGGGCAGTGGCTCAATCGCTGCTGCCTGGCTAACTTCTGGCTTCTGCAGCAACCCAGATATTCAAAGTCGGTGGCCAGATATGACCCTAGCATTGAATATCCAGGGCTAATTTGCAGTGGTGATAGCTAGACCCATTAGCAGAGCTAGTTGCCACTGCTGAAGATCTACTCCCCCCCCCCCCCCCCCACTAGAGACTATTTGGAGTTTGCAACTGGGATCAGCAGCACCATCCAGTGTCTCTACTAGGTATTGCCAGAATTAGTTAGAATTGGATTACTACTTTCCAGAATCCTGGGAGTTTTTTCCTGCCATTCATCTTGGGATGGGAGAGGACTCTGAAAAAGGGCAAGCCCACTCACTATACAACCCCCACCCCCTATACAACCCCCACCCCAGTGGAAGAGAGTGCCTTTGGCCTCTAGTCATCATACCAATATGATGTAGGTGGGGTGTTTCCCTCAAAAGGGGGTAAGTGCCTCTGGAACCCAGCCAGCGTATATAATCCACCTAAGAGAGGGATCTGCACCAGTCACCCTACCCAGCTGCTGCGAGGGAGGGAGGGGGGTTGCTTGAAGGTGATGATTCCTTCAGGGATTCGCAACAAACACTACCAGGTGAAAGAAGCAAACAATAAAATAAGAGGAACACCAAGGTACCTAAGTGAGGGGAAGTGAATCTTTACAGTACCAGGGAACTGGAAGTTAACAATCCTAATCCCAGGTGCTTTGATGGAGGAGGAAGGGGAGGAAAAAGTTCTAAACAAAGGAATATTAACAGCTGGTTAGCAAGCTGAGTGGGACTGCAATAATAGCGAATCTTATACATTGAAGAGTGTGGTGCATTTGAAGGAATAGATTAAATTACACCCATAATTTATATGAAGAAACACAGTTAAATCATAATCTGCAAGACATTCAATGTTAAAGTTTTTTGTTAGTGACCAAACGTTTTAAGCAAACCCTTGGCTCAGAGCACAGACTTCTGGCCTGGACTCTATTTATTGAGAATGGTGAATGAGAGTGTGTCAAACCTACATAATTACTGCCACACCATAGATGGTTGCCTTACAAGTCTGAACTGTGATGCTCAGAGAAACTGTGGACAATGGTCCATAGACTGCGGTGCTCCCTTGTCTACCTTATAGTTTTATGATCTGCCTGAAATACAGAAAAAGGGGGCTACACAAACGCCATCCAACTCCACCCACTCCCAATGTATTTGTTCATACATATATATGGCAGAACATTTCGTATAATGCGCTTTCTACATGTAAGTTATGGTGATTGATACTGGTTTCAACAGCTGCTTGCAAACAAGCCTAAAGACAAAAAGTAAAGTAAATGATCCTGCACTACCCTCTTGTGGTGAGAAGTGTGAAGCACAGTCTTAAAAAGGTAACCACACTGTATGACTCCATCAGTAACACACTAAAACAGTAGATGAGCGCAGATAATGGAACTGATAATTATAGTGCACCATTGGTTAGATCTCACTAGATCACCTGAGGATTGGCAAATATTTTGTCCTCAAGGCATCATCTACCGGTAAACAGAGAGCTAAACAATTTGTTTCTTAACTTTCAGAACCTTTTTCAACAGTGTCACAGTGTTGTGGGATGGATTTGGACTTGCTTGGCCAACTTGCTTGCTTCAAACTACAGTGCCCTTTCCCTGTGGTAGCACACATGGTTTCCAAACATCAACCACACTTCACCCAGTGCTGCAATATGCACAGCTTATGGGCCAGGATGTAAACATAAATAACTGAAAGAACATTAGAAATGGCATACTGGGTCAGACCAAGATCCATCAAGCCCAGTATCCTGTTTCCAACAGTGGTCAATCCAGGTCACAAGTACCTGGCAGGTTCCCAAAAAACACACAGGTTCCACAGTGCTTATCCTGGGACAAGCAGTGGATTTCCCCGGTCCTCTTTAATAATGGTTTTTGGACCTTTCCTCCAGGAATTTATCCAAACCTTTTTTAAACCCAGCTACACTAACAGCTTTTACTACATCCTCCAGTAACAAATTCCAGAGTTTGATTACATGTTGAGTAAAAAAAATATGTTCTCTTATTCGTCTCAAATGGGTTATATTGTAGCTTCATTGCGTGTCCTCTAGTCTTTCTACTTTTTGATGATGTAAACAACCAATCTACTTTTATACATTCTACTCCATTCATTATTTTATAGACCTCTATCATATCTCCTCTCAGCTATCTCTTTTCCAAGTTGAAGAGCCTAACCTTTTAAGCCTTTCCTCATAAGGGCATCCTTCTGATCCCCTTTACGTTTTGGCAGCTCTTCTGTGTACCTTCTCCAATTCCACTATATCCTTTTTAAGATATGGTGACCAGAATTGCACACAATATTTAAGGTGCGGTCACACCATGAAACCATACAGAGGCATTATAATATCTTTGGTTTTGTTCTTCATTCCCTTCCTTATGATTCCTAGCAATCTTCTTTTCTAAAAAAAAAATGTTTATCAATATTTCCAACAAATACACAGGCAATATCAACAAAATATATCAAAAGTAAAGAAAATAATAATTAAAGCAATATATAAACATCATTGTCCATTTGACCACTAAAATGTAGGGCAAAAAAATAAAATGTACAAGGAAATATATAACAAAAAATGTAAAGACTGAGGAGTAGCCCACCATCAACAGAATGCACTCTCTGGATCCACACCCTCAACCTTAATTTTCCCCTCATAGGAAATTATAAGCTCTAGGAGTTGCTTAGGCTCAGTAAAGAAAAGATTTTTGCCTTCAAAATTAATATATCAAAGACAAGGAAACTTCAAAGCCAAGTGCAAGAACTCATCTACAAAGCCAAGAATTCCTTGTACCGGACTTGGGATTTTTCAGAAACATCAAGAAATATATGAAGTAAAGAGCCAAAAAACTGTTCCTTCATACATCCAAAATAAAGGTGAAGAACAGAGTTTTTGTCTTGCTCAAAAGTGAGTCACCAACATAGTGCCAAAGACCCTTCTAGAAAACAGTCAGGTCCAGTTGATCTGTGGAGGTGAGTAGGGCTCCCGCATGCCCCACTAGTGGGAGACAGAGAGTACGCCCGGGTTATAGGAGGAAGATTATCTGATGCCCAGCTCAAAATATCCTCCAGATACATTTTCACCATCTCAACAGGCCAAAAAACCTGAAGTTGCTCCTCAGGGTCTGGTTTTCTGCACATTCCAGCTTTCTCCAAAGTATCAAACTCTCCTTAACATGGGCATCCTTAACAGCCCCCAGCTCTTCCACTTGCACTTCCAACTGCTCCAATTTAACAGTATGTCAACCAAGTTCAGTCCTCTCAGCAGAGAAGCCCTGCAAGAGAATCTACCTTTGCACCAATTTTCTTACCATTACTGTTCAGAGAAATATCCAAGATTTTGATGGAGTCCCATAGTACTGCTGACTGGAGAGCTGCCCCCACCGGATAAAGGTCCAGGATTCCCCCCAGGTAACTGAAATACCGGCTTAGCTCCCTTCTGCTGCTTCTTGCCGGTAACTCCGGGGGAAGAACGCGCAAGGGGAGAGCCCATCAGATCTCCTAACTCCAACACAGCATCAAGGCAGCTGGGCAGGAACATTTCCGGGTTGTCAAGGGAACACTCACTCAGGGAAAGCGATGCCCTGTCTATACTCCACTCCAGGAAAGAACTACTGGAGCAGTCCAAAACGGCAGGAGATTCAAGATCGGACTAGTTCCAAGCTGGTCCAGAGTAAGCTTACCTCTCTATGGATCCCAACCCCGGTGGGTTGGGTTCTTGCCCTTCCACTTCAGCATCAGAGCGAAAGGGTGAGTCAGACCCTGCACAGCTGTTATCATCCGCCATCTTGCCCTGCCTCATGATTCCTACCTTTCTAATTGCTTTCTTGGCCACCGCTGCACACTGAGTAAAGGGTTTCAATGTATTATCCACGATGACGCCTAAATCCTTTTCTTGTGTGGTGGGAACCTTGCACCATGTAACCATAGTTTGAGTTGTTCTTCCCTAAGTGCATAATTCTGCACTTGTCCACATTAAATTTCATCTGCCATTTGGATGCCCAGTCTTCCAATTTATCAAGGTCCTCTTGCAATTTTTCGCAATCCTCATGGGTTTTAACAACTGAATAATTTTCTGTCATCTACAAAATTTGATTACTTCACTCGTTATTCCCATATCCAGGTCATTTATGAATGTTAAAAAGCAGCGGACCCAGCACAGATCCCTGGGGTATTCCACTATTCACCTTTCTCTGTTGAGAGAACTGGCTATTTAGCCGTACCCTCTACTTAATATCTTTTAACCAGTTCCTGATCCATAATAGTACACTGCCTCCTATCCCATGACTTTTTAATTTCGCCAAGAATCTCTCATGAGTTACCTTGTCAAAGGCTTTCTGAAAATCCAGATGAACTATATCAACTGGCTTACCTTTGTCTACCTGTTTAGTCATACCTTCAAAAAATATAACAGATTAGTAAGACAAAACTTTCCTTGACTAACAGAGATGTCAGAATACCATGTTCCATGGGATGGGGGAGAGCAAGCTCCGCTCCTGAGCCAGCCAAACTCCATGTGGCTACGATTGGCGCTTTCCCAAACTGTCTGCCTGCAGGGATCTGATCTCCCGCAGGCAGACAGGAGGGATCTGTGCCGCCATCTCAGCCCTCTTCTGCCCATGGGCGATGGGATCCCCATAGGCAACCTGCTGCATGCCTGGTTGCGATCGCCGGCCTTCCCCTACTCCTGCCTGCAGGAGATCAGATCCCCGCAGGCCAAAAAGGGTAGGCGGCAATCACAGCAGCAAAGTTTTGGTGGGGCCAGGGCCCCTGTGCCCCCCCCCCTTCTGACCCCTATGTTAGCTAAAGCAGGACTTTCTACATGCTCAGTAATTTTGTTCTTTATAATAGTTTCTACCTTTTTGCCCGGTACTGATGTCAGGTTCACGGTCTGTAGTTTCCCAGATCATCTCTGGAACCCTTTAAAAAAATTGGAGTTAGATTGGCCATTCTCCAGTGTTCAGATACTACAGATGATTTTAACGATAGTTCACAGATTACTAATAGTAGGTCTACAATCTCATATTTCAGTTTTTTCATCACCCTCGGATGTATGCCATCTGGTCCAGATTTGGCAACGCCAGCTTAGGACTGATTTTCTGTCAAGTACTTACCAACGAAGGATCCATCTGATACTGCCTCAGGCTTCCCAGTCTTCTGGCACAAACACAGTCAACTTAACAGAGCTGCATAACCTGTATTCCAGGGCTCTCCCTGGAAGGCACCAAATCATTCAGGTTTTCAGGCTGTCCCTAATGAATATGCATGAGATATATTTGCATGCACTGCCCCCTTTGTATTCAAATTCATATCACGCATATTCATTAGGGACAGCCTGAAAACATGAATGGTTAGCTGCACTCTGTAGGGCCGGACCGTCCATTGAGCGAGAATGTTGTTTGCACAGGGCCCTGCGCGAATTTAATTCCACTGGGTTTTTAGGGCTGGCTTCAGAGAGAGCTGGGTACGTGACACCAGAGGCTCCAGCTCACCTCTGCAGAGTGCTAGCGTGAAGAGGAGTGTGCTCCTTCACTTGCGCTGTGCTCACCTGAAGCCCGCAGAGTGCCAGGAAATAAGAAATGACTCTTAACTTTTCCCAGCACTCAGCAGGCTTCACGTGAACACAGCGCGAGTAAGGGAGCATGCTGCTCTTCACTGCAGCACTGTGCAGAGGCGAGCTGGGTCTTCTGGCGTCCTCAGCTCCCTCGTAAGCTTCTCAGACAGGCGCGGGGCTCTTCAGGGTGGGGGTCGGGGCTAGGATAGGACTGGAAATGGCTGATGGAGGGCTAGGAATGCAAATGGTCTGGGGGGGCTAGGATTAGGAATGGACTAATGGGGGGGCTAGGACAAAATGGGCTGATGTGGAGGATGGGAGAATGGGACTAGAAAACAGCATATGCTGGGTGGGCTGCAACTAAAATGCAACTGATGTTGGCGGAGGACTAGAAAGGGATGGGGCTGAAGGAGTGAGGATGGAGAGGGGAAAAGATATTTTGTATAGTGGGGAAGAAATATCTACAATTGGCCTGGTATTGGGAAAGTAAGTGGGGGGGGGGGGGTAGAACTGGAAATGGGCTCAGTGGGGGAGCTTGGACTCAAAAATGATTGATGGGGGATAGAACTGGAAATAGGCACACTAGGGATGGCTTGGACTAGAAATGGGCTGATGGGAGGGCTACGATAAGACTGGAAAAGCTGATGGGGGGCTAGGACTTGAAATGAGCTGATGGTGGGGCTAGGATAGGACTGCAAATGGGCTGATGGAGGGGCTGGGATATGACTGGAAATGGCTGATGGGGGCACCTGGACTGGAAATGGGCTGATAGGAGGACTTGGACTGGAAATGGGTTAATGAGGGGCTAGGATAGGACTGGAAATGGGGTGATGGGAGCTAGGATTTGAAATGGACAGATGGGGGGGCTTGGACTGCAAATGGGCTGATGGGACCAGGGCCGGATTTACCTTGAGTGAGGCCCTACGCCAACAAAAATTGTGGGCCCCCAACAGGGGCGGCCCAAGGGGGGTGCGGGGCCTCATTTGCATAAGGGGCCTCATTTGCATAAATATTTGCATAATGTTACCATATACTAACTTTTAGTTATATACATGCACACAGGCACTCCACCTCTGCACTACCTGCATACCAGTACAAAAATACCTCAATCCCGAACACATACACATACACTACCCTTGCACCGAAAACACACACACTCACAAACATGTGCATGCCCTACCCCTGCCCCATACACACATACACGCATACACACAGACACCCCACTCCCCATTGCTAATTGCCTTGCAGAATCGGGCCCATAATACAACATGGGTTATCATTAAAACATAACAAAACCATAGCAAAACAATAAATAAATATAAAAAGTATATGTAAAAGATGATCATCACATATGGACAAATAAATAAATATAAATGTATGTGTTAAAAGCCAAACTCATATGATAATCTAAATACTTATTATAAAACAATTACATTAAAAAAGTGTGGATTCAATGATATACAACCAATAAATAGCAAATAATTAAAATACAAAAAATGACATATATAAAAAAAGGAATCAAAGTTAATCTATTAAGAACAGACATGACAAAGAGCGCCTGTGTCAAGGAATAGTAGAAGTGCATAATTGGTAAAATATAAACCACAAAAACATCATAACTACAAAATAAATATATCAGTTTAAACACTCACCACCATTCAGAGAATGACACGGGTAAGCTCTAAAAACTGTTTGGGTGCGATTCTGACATCGATGGCCCGACCTTCTGTGCAGACGCACAGATGTAGCCGGGGTTCTGATCCCATGGGGAAACTCTAGCCCCACGGGATCAGAATCACAACCAGATTGAGCTTCCAAAACTGCTACACACTCGAGTCTCAAAAAGCAAAAAAAAAGCTGACTGCTGCTGCCGCGGCAGCATGGACCGTCCCGCGGGGCCCCCTCTGAATCCCTCCCTCCCTCCCTCCGCGACGGCTGAGCCCCTCCGTGCCGGCTTTGAGAGGCGCGAAGGAAGAGTGTCTCCCTCGCGTCTCTGTTAAGCCCGCAGGGGCTGATGGGATTTCCCATCAGCCCCTGCGGGCTTAAAGAGACGCGAGGGAGACACTCTTCCTTCGCGCCTCTCAAAGCCGGCACGGAGGGGCTCAGCCGTCGCGGAGGGAGGGAGGGATTCAGAGGGGGCCCCGCGGGACGGTCCATGCTGCCGCGGCAGCAGCAGTCAGCTTTTTTTTTAAACTATACTAGTATTTACCTATACGCCAGTATTCAATTTTTGTGGGCCCTTGCCAGCTGTGGGCCCTACGCCACGGCGTAACTGGCGTATAGGTAAATCCGGCCCTGGATGGGACCTAGAATAGGACTGCAAATGGCTGATGGAAAGGCTAGGATTGGAAATGGGCTGATGTGGGTGGACGGGAGAATGAGACTAGAAGTGACTGGATGCTGGGTGGGGCAGGAACTAGAAGGGAGCTGATGTTAGAGGAGGGGTAGAAAGGGATGGGGCTGGGGGAGTGAGGATGGAGAGGGGAAAAGTTATTTTGTGTAGGAGGGAAGAAAAAATCTATGATTGGCCTGGTATTGGGAGAGTAAGTAGGGGGAGGGGCTAGAACTGGAAATGGACTCATTGGGGGGGCCTGGGCTCAAAAATGGTTGATGGGGGTGGGACTGGAAATGGGCTCATTAGGGAGGGTTGGGACTGGAAATGGGCTGATGGGGGGCTAGGATGAGAATGGAAAGAGCTGATGGGGGGCTAGGACTTGAAATGAGCAGATGGGGTGGGGCTAGGATAGGACTGCAAATGGACTGATGGAGGGGCTGGGATGTGTCTGGAAATAGGCTGATGGGGGGACTTGAACTGGAAATGGTATGATGGGGCTAGGATTTGAAATGGGCTGATTGGGGGGCTTGGACTGCAAATGGGCTGATGGAGGGGCTAGGATAGGACTGGAAATGGGATGATGGGGGGACTTGAACTGGAAATGGACTAATGAGGGGCTAGGATAGGACTTGAAATGCGGTGATGGGGACTAGGATTTGAAATGGGCTGATGGGGGGGGCTTGGACTGCAAAAGGGCTGATGAGGGCTAGGATATGACTGGAAATGAGCTGTTGGGGGCTAGGGTAGGACAGGAAATGGCTGATGGGGGGCCTAGGATTGAAAATGGACTGATGGGGGGCTAGGACTGGAAATGGACTGATGCGGAGAATGGGACTAGAAAGAAGCGTATGCTGGGTGGTCTGGAACTAGAAGAGAGCTGATGTTGGGGGAGAACTAGAAAGGGATGGGGTTGGAGGAGTGAAGATGGAGAGGGGAAAAGATTTTGTGCAGTAGGGAAAAAAAATCTACGATTGGCCTGGTATTGGGAGAGTAAGTAGAGGGGGGGGGGGTAGGCTAGAACTGGAAATGGGCTCACTAGGGGGGTTTGGATTCAAAAAATGTTGATGGGAGGTAGGACTGGAAATGGGCTCATTAGGGAGGGCTTGGATTGGAAATGGACTGATGGGGGGCTAGGATGGGACTAGAAGGTGCTGATGGGGGGCAAGGATGAAATGGGCTGATGGGACAGCTAGGATAGAACTGTGAAGGGCTGATGGAGGGCTAGGACTTGAAATGAGCTGATGGGGGGGCTAGGATAGGACTGCAAATGGGCTGATAGAGGGACTGGGATATGACAGGAAATGGCTGATGGGGGTTAGGATTGGACTGCAAATGGGCTGATAGAGGGGCTAGGTTAGGACTGGAAAAGGCTGATGGGGGCTAGGACTTGAAATGAGCAGATGGGGGGCTAGGATAGGACTGAAAATGGGCTGATGGAGGGTCTTGGACCTGAAATGGGCTGATGGGGGGACGAACTGGAAATGGACTAATGAGGGGCTAGGATAGGACTGGAAATGGTATGATGGGGCTAGGATTTGAAATGGGATGATGGGTGGGCTTGGACTGCAAATGGGCCGATGGAGGGGCTAGGATAGGACTGGAAATGGCTAATGGGGGGCTTGGACAAAAAATGGGCTGATGGGGGGACTTGAACTGGAAATGGGCTCATTGGGGGGCTTGGCTTAAAAAATGGTTGATGGGGTAGGACTGGAAATGAGCTCATTAGGGAGGGTTTGGATTGGAAATGGACTGATGGGGGGGCTAGGATGGGACTAAAAGGGCTGATGTGGGGGTTAGGATGAAATGGGCTGATGGGGCAGCCAGGATAGAACTGGAAAGGGCTGATGGAGGGCTAGGACTTGAAATGAGCTCAATGGGGGGGGGGGGGCTAGGATAGGACTGCAAATGGGCTGATGGAGGGTCTTGGACCTGAAATGGGCTGATGGGGGGACTTGAACTGGAAATGGGCTAATGAGGGGCTAGGATAGGACTGGAAATGGTATGATGGGGCTAGGATTTGAAATGGGCTGATGGGTGGGCTTGGACTGCAAATGGGCTGATGGAGGGGCTAGGATAGGACTGGAAATGGCTGATGGGGGTTAGGATTGGACTGCAAATGAGCTGATAGAGGGGCTAGGATAGGACTGCAAATGGGCTGATGGAGGGTCTTGGACCTGAAATTGGCTGATGGGAGGACTTGAACTGGAAATGGGCTAATGAGGGGCTAGGATAGGACTGGAAATGGTATTATGGACTAGGACTTGAAATGAGCTGATGGGGGGGGCTAGGATAGGACTGCAAATGGGATGATGGAGGGGCTGGGATATGACTGGAAATGGCTGATGGGGGTTTAGGATTGGACTGCAAATGGGCTGATAGAGGGGCTAGGATAGGACTGGAAAAGGCTGATGGGGGACTAGGACTTGAAATGAGCAGATGGGGGGTGGGCTAGGATAGGACTGAAAATGGGCTGATGGAGGGTCTTGGACCTGAAATGGGCTGATGGGGGGACTTGAACTGGAAATGGGCTCATTGGGGGCGCTTGGATTAAAAAATGGTTGTTGGGGGTAGGACTGGAAATGAGCTCATTAGGGAGGGCTTGGATTGGAAATGGACTGATGGAAAGGCTAGGATGGGACTAAAAGGGCTGATGGGAGGCTAGGATGAAATGGGCTGATGAGGGGGCTAGGATAGGACTAGAAAGGTCTGATGAGGGGCTAGGTCTTGAAATGCGCTCATGGGGTGCTAGGATAGGACTGCAAATGGGCTGATGTAGTGGACATGGACTGGAAATGGGCTGATGGGTGGACTTGAACTGGAAATGGGCTAATGAGGGGCTAGGCAGGGCCGGATTTACCTATACGCCCATTACGCCGTGGCGTAGGGCCCACAGCTGGCAAGGGCCCACAAAAATCGAACAAATTAGCTTTTTTTTAAAAAATAAAATATTTTAAAAAAAACTGCTGGCTGCCGCCGCGGGGCCCCCTCTGCTGCCGCGGCAGCATGGACTGACCCGCGGGGCCCCCTCTGCAAGCTGAATCAATCGGTCGTTCCGTCCATCCCTCCCTCCCTCCCTCCTTGCAGGCTTAACAGAGACGCGAGGGAGACACTCTCCCTTCGCGCCTCTCAAAACCTGCACGGAGGGAGGGAGGGAGGACGGACCGACCGACCGATTGATTCAGCTTGCAGAGGGGGCCCCGCGGGTCAGTCCATGCTGCGGCGGCAGCCAGCAGGTTTTTTTTTTATTAAATTTTACTTTAGGCCGATGGGGGGGGGTAGGACTGGTAATGGGCTATTGGGGGGGCTGGGACTGGAAATGGGCTGGGGGGGGTTAAGGCTGGAGGTGGGCTGATGGGGTTAGGACTGGTAATGGGCTGTGGGATGTTGGGGGGTCTTTAGAACTGGTAATGGGCTATGGGGGGGTTAAGACTGGTAATGGGCTGTGGGCTGATGGGGGCTAGGACTGGAAATGGGCTGGGGGGGTTAAGACTGGAGGTGGGCTGATGGGGTTAGGACTGGTAATGGGCTGTGGGCTGTTGGGGGGGGGGTTAGAACTGGTAATGGGCTTTGGGGGGGTTAAGACTGGTAATGGGCTGTGGGCTGATGGGGGCTGTCTGGTAATGGGCTATGGGGGGGCTAGGACTGGAAATGGGCTGGGGGGGTTAAGGCTGGAGGTGGGCTGATGGGGTTAGGACTGGTAATGGGCTGTGGGCTGTTGGGGGGGTTAGAACTGGTAATGGGCTATGGGGGAGGTTAAGACTGGTAATGGGCTGTGGGCTGATGGGGGGCTAGGACTGGTATTGGGTTGGGGGGTTGCTAGGACTGGAAATGGGCTGATGGGTGGCTAGGACTGGAAATGGGCTGATGCAGGGACTAGAAGGGAATGGATGCTGGGTGAGGCTGGAACTAGAAGGGAGCTGATGTTGGGGGAGGATTAGAATGGGATGGGGCTGGAAGAGTAAAATGGAGAAGGGAAAAATATTTTGTGTGGGAGGGATAAAAAATCTACAATTGGCCGGGTATTGGGAGAGTAAGTGGGGATTGAGGATGGAGGGATAAAATTTGAGTGGATGAAATAGGAATGAGGAAAGAGCAAAAGGAGAAAGATTAGTATGTTAAAGCAGATGTAGAGAGAGAATGGAAAAAAACTAGAAGAGAGAAGAAAGGACAAATGGACATCAGACGATGGAGAGTTCGCAGAAGACACGAAGAAGAAGAAACCAGAAGAAAGTGGCTGGAGCAATTGCAGCTGAAAAAAATGCACAAAAGGTAGAAAAATATCTCTTTATTTTGAATTTATTAATTGGAATATGTCAGCTCTGGTAAATGTGCATCATTAACTCTGCGCTTTGTTTAGTACAAGAGCAAATTAATGTATAGTTTTATTTCTACAGTGTTGTACATTCCAAGTTTGGCTTTTGGGATTCCCAGTTTAATTATTGTCTTCCTGTTTCTAAATTGTGATTACTTGTTTGGTGATGGTCTATGTTCTGCATGTGTAACTGAGCTGAGGTGTTCTGTTTATATAATTCCTATTTGACATTGCCACTTGTTCTCTTTCCCCAGTAGGTCATGTATTGTTGTTCTCTGAAATGTATTGGTTTAATATTTGCAGTGTTGCCTTTTGATTGGTAGAGTATGGTGCTTTGTGAGTCCTGGTAGTGCTGTTATGATACGGCGGGTTTGCTATGGGTTCTAAATGGGCAGTGTTTGTAGTAGTTCCTAATGTGTCTGGCAGTTGGCACTGGATTATAGTAATGTAGAAATCTTTTAGTCTTTCTTTATCCATACACTCATTAAGAGGCACGTTTACTAAAAGTTAGTATATGGTAACATTATGCAAATATTTATGCAAATGAGGCCCCGCACCCCCCTTGGGCTGCCCCTGCTGGGGGCCTACAATTTTTGTTGGCGTAGGGCCTCACTCAAGGTAAATCCGGCCTGGGGCTAGGATAGGACTAGAAATGGGATGATGGGGGCTAGGATTTGAAATGGGCTGATGGGGGGCTTGGACTGCAAAAGGGCTGATGGGGGCTAGAATAGGACTGGAAATGGGCTGATGGGGGCTAGGATTGGAAATGGACTGATGGGCTAGGATTGGAAATGGGCTGATGTGGGAGGATTGGAGAATGGGACTAGAAAGGAGCGGATGCTGGGTGGGCTGGAACTAGAAGGGAGCTGATACTGGGGGAGGAATAGAAGGAGATGGGGCTGGGGGAGTGAGGATGGAGAGGGGAAAAGATATTTTGTGTAGGAGGAAAGAAAAATCTATGATTGGCCTGGTATTGGGAGAGTAAGTAGGGGAGGCTAGAAATGGACATGGACTCATTGGGGAAGCTTGGACTGGAAATAGGCCGATGGGGGGCTAGGATGGGACTAGAAAGGGCTGATGGGGGGCTAGGTCTTGAAATGGACTAATGGGGGGGCTAGGATGGGACTGGAAAGGGTGATGGGGGCTAGGACTCGAAATGGGCTGATGGGCTAGGATAGAACTGGAAATGGGTTGATGGAGGGGCTGGGATATGACTGTAAATGGCTGGGGGGGGGCTAGGATTGGACTGGAAATCAGCTGATGGAGGGGCTAGGATAGGACTGGAAATGGGGTGATGGGGCTAAGATTTGAAATAGGCTAATGGGGGGCTTGAATTGGAAATGAGCTGATGGGGGCCTAGGATAGGACAGGAAATGGCTGATGTGGGGGCAAGGACTGGAAATGGGCTGACGTGGAGGGATGGGAGAATGGGGCTAAATGGGAGCAGCTGCTGGGTGGGTCTGGAACTAGAAGGGAGCTGATGCTGTGGGAGGACTAGAAGGGGGAGTGAGGATGGAGGGGGAAAAGATATTTTGTGTAGGAGGGAAGAAAAATCTGCAATTGGCCGGGTATTGGGAGAGTAAGTGGGGATTGAGGATGGAATAGTGAAATTTGAGTGGATGAAAAAGGAATAAAGATAGATATGGAGGAAAGAGCAAAAGGGGAAAGATCAGTATGTTAAAGCAGATGTAGAGAGAAAATGGTAAAAAAAAAAACTAGAAGAGAGGAGAAAGGACAAATGGACAGCAGACAATGGAGAGTTAGCTGAAGACAAGAAGAAACCAGAAGAAAATGACTGGAGCATTTGCAACTGAAAATAAAATGCACAAACAAAAGGTAGAAAAATATTTTTTTATTTTGAATTTATTAACTGGAATATGTCAGCTCTGGGAAATGTGCATCATTAATATCTTTGCTTTTTGTTTAGTACAAGAGGAAATTAATTTATAGTTTTATTTCTTCATTGTTGTACATTCCAAGTTTGGCTTTTATAGTTTCCAGTTTAATTATTGTCGTCCTATTTCTAAATTGTGATCCCTTGTTCTTTGTTTGGTGACGGTCTATGTTCTGCATGTGTAACTGAGCTGAGGTATTCTGTTCATGTAGTTTCTATTTGATAGTGCCACTTGTTCTCTTTCCCCAGTAGGAGATGTATTGGTTTAATATTTGCAGTGTTGCCTTTTGATAGGTAGAGTATGTTGCTTTGTGAGTCCTGGTAGTGCTTTTATGATATGGAGGGTTTGTATTGGTTCTAAACGGGCAGGGTTTATAGTACTTCCTAATGTGCCTGGCGGTTGGCACTGGAGTATAATAATGTAGAAATCTTTTAGTCTTTCTTTATCCAGCACTCATTAAGAGGCATGTTTACTAAAGATTAGTGCACATTAACATTATGCAAATATTTATGCAAATGTATCTGTTATGCAAATGGAGCCCCAAAATGAGTCTCCACACATGGTCCCACACCCCTCTTAGGTGCCCCTGCCAAAGACTCCCTGAATTCCAGCCACCTCGGAACCTCTGCCTCTTTCCCAGAGGTTGCAAGCTTCTTTCACAACTGAGCCCCCCCCCCCCTAATTCTAGTCCCCTTGGGACCTCATCCTCTTTCTCAGAGGTTGCAAGTCTCTTCTTTCTCACCACAGCCTCCCTGAATTCCAGCCCCCTCACACCCTCTGCCTCTTTCCCAGAGCTTGCAAGCTTCTTTCACAACTGAGCCCCCCTAATGTCCAGTCCCCTTGGGACCTCAGCCTCGGCCTCTTTCCCAGAGCTTGCAAGCTTCTTTCACAACTGAACCCCCCTAAATTCCAGTCCCCTTGGGACCTCAGCCTCGGCCTCTTTCCCAGAGGTTGCAAGCTGCTTCTTTCACACCAGAGCCTCCTTTTATGTTCCCATTAAGGCCACACCTTGCAAGGCCGGCTTCTTAGCTACCTACTTAAGGTGGCTCTTGGTTGTATTGGGTTTAAGGGATCCCTGGCTTGCTCTAGCCATATCCTTATAACAGCAGCTTGCTAGCATTCCCAACCCCTTGTTGGCGTTCTCCGTAGTGCCTGAGGAGTCAAATTGCGCTAGCATGTACCCTTACAGACCACAACAGGTAACATGAAATGGAAAACATACAAATTACTAGAAGGTAAAATGTCATCACGAATAAAGGTTTCATCATCATTAAACTGCCAGGACTCCCCAGGAGTGTTATGAGCCCTGGACTGCTGGGTAAAGAACAATGCCTTCTGAAGGATCTAGAGAAGCAGACAGGTAAGGCCTACTTGTACCTTCCCAGACCTGGACAACAGAAACCAATGAGAATCTCATTCACAGGAGAAAATCTCTACTCCTGCTGAAGATCCAAACATCAGACAGGAAGCAGGATAGACGTTTTTATGCTTGGAAATCAAACTGGATGTGGATGTAGGTATTCTTTATAGCCAGCAGGTGGCAGTATAATATAAAAATAAACATGCATGCAGCACAGGGATTATATAGAAGAGCAGCTTGATGTTAAATTGTTGGCAATGCCTATAAATTAGACTCCAAGATTTACCATGCAGACAGCTGTCAGTCTCTGGCCCTTCCAAGCCCACAAAAGGTCAGACTGAATCATTATTGGCAGTTCCATTTTGTCCACTCCCTCAGAAGTGTCCATGCTCTTGCACATTTTTGTGTTATCTGCAATAAGGCAGACTTTTCCATTTGATCCTTCCGCAATATCACTCACAAATACATTAAACAGTATCGATCCCAGGCGTGCCTCAGGGATCGGTCCAAGGACCAATACTGTTTAATGTATTTGTGAGTGATATTGCGGAAGGACTGAATGGAAAAGTCTGCCTTTTTGCAAATGACACAAAACTTTGAAACAGATTGGACACTCCTTCCGGAGTGGACAACATGAGGAAAGATCTAAAAATACTGGAAGAATGGTCTAATGCTTGGCACTTAATGCAAAGACGTGCAGAGTCAGACACTTAGGATGCAGAAATCCAAAGGAATCGTAATACCTAGGGGGAGAGAGGTTGGTGTGCACAGACCAGGAGAGGGACTTTGGACTGCTAGTGTTCGAGGATCTCAAGGTGGCGAACCAATGCAATAAGGTGATAGCCAAAGCTAGAAGGATGCTGGGTTGCATACAGAGAGGAATAACCAGCAGAAAGGAGGTGGTACTAATGCCCCTGTACAAGTTATTGGTGAGGCCTCACTTGGAGAATTGTGTTCTGTTTGGGAGACCATATCTCACAAAGGATATAAAAAGACTTAAAACGGTTCAGAAGAAGGCGACCAAAATGCTTTGGAGCCTGCACCAGAAGACATATGAGAAAAGACTTGAAGACCTAAATACGTACACTCTGGAGGAGAGGAGGGATAGGGGAGATATGATTCAGATCTTTAAATACTTAGAGTATTAATGAACAAACAAACCTCTTTCAAAAAATAAAGGGGAAGCTGTAAAACCAGAGGGCATGACATGACGTTGCAAGGGGGTAAAATTCAAAGCAACATCAGGAAATACTTTTTCACTGAAAGGGTAGTGGATGCTTGGAATGCCCTCCCAATGGAGCTGGTGGGGGCAAATACAGTGAGAGAATTCAAAACGGCTTGGGATAGACACAGTGTATCCCTTTACAGCAAGAGGATAAAATCAAAGCAAACGTAAGTATCATTAATAAATAGAGAGGGGCTGACCTGCACCAAACAGCAGGTACAAGCCTAAACACAGGCATAGAGGGAGGTGAACTGTATGGAGCTGAACAGAGTTACAACCACTCTAGCCAACTTATTGGGCAGACTAGATGGACCAACGAGATTATAACTCACAGGCCAACATTCTCATTAAGCAGCTTCAAACTGTGCAGAAGTCCTCTGCTGGTGGGGGATCGTGCAGTATGATTGCACTTGGAATTGCAAAGGGTCAGCAAGTCCCAAAAGATGGTTAGGTCCAGGCCTGGCTATCCCTCAGGACCTGCCTGCCCCTCACAATTCAAAGTGCAATTGCATTGCAGTACTCAGGGCCAGCCCATCCATTGTGTGAGAATATTGTTCATGCAGGGCCCTGTGCTTCAGGGGCCCTGCACTAACAACATCTCGCATATTCAGCACCGGCAGGATGGCATGAGAGGGAACCAGAGAAGCGCTGGCTCACCTCTGATGGCCACCGAAGTGAAGAGCGCCTTTTTTCTTCACTTTGGCAGCTGTATTGTACTATAGGCCACTGGCACGCTGAGTGCCGGGAAATAGGAAGTTCCTTTTGACCTCCAGCGCGCCAGCGACCTATAGTACAACACAGCTGCAGAAGTGAAGAAAAAAGATGCTCTTCACTTCAGTAGCTCTCAGAGGTGAGCCGGGGCCTCTCCGGCTCCATCTAAAGACACTCGGACAGCCGCGGGGCTCTTGGGGGAGGGGGTATTGGACTGGAAATTGGCTGAGTGGGAGGAGCTAGGACGAAATAGCTGATGGAGGGGCTAGAATAGGACTGCAAATGGATGGGGGAGCTAGGACTGGAAATGGGCTGATGCAGAAGGATGGGGGAATGGGGCTGGAAGGGAGCGGATGCTGGGTGGGGCTGGAACTAGAAGGGAGCTGATGTAGGGGGAGGACTAGAATGGGATGGGGCCGGGGGAGTGAGGATGGAGAGGGGAAAATGTATTTTGTGTGGGAGGGAAGAAAAATCTACGATTGGCCGGGTATTGGGAGAATAAGTGGGGATTGAGGATGGAGGGGTAAAATTTGAGTGGATGAAAAAGGAATAAAGAAAGAAATGGAGGAAAGCGCAAAAAGGAGAAAGATCAGTATGTTAAAGCAGATGTAGAGAGAGAATGGACAAATGGACAGCTCGTAGAAGACACCAAGAAACCAGAAGAAAGTGACTGGAGCAATTGAACTGAAAACTAAAATGCACAAACAACAAAAGGTAGAAAAATATTTTTTTATTTTGAATTTATTAGCTGGAATATGTCAGCTCTGGGAAATGTGCATCGTTAACATCTTTACATTTTGTTTAGTACAAGAGGAAATTAATTTATAGTTTTATTTCTCCAGTGTTGTTGTACATTCCAAGTTTGGCTTTGGGGTTCCCAGTTTAATTATTGTCTTCCTATTTCAGTCATCTTTGATACCATTACTCATATAATCCTTTTCTCTTATTTGAAATCAATTGGTGCATAAATCTTTTTTATTGAGATCAGATGTCAGAAGATGATCATGGTTAATTGCAAAGCTCTTTTGAAAGAAATGGCTGATTGCTTTCAGATGTAGGCTGATAGAATCCAACTAATCCTTCCGATTGATATCACTTTAGACTTTGATTACAGGTTTTCTCAATATGGTTTTGGGCCCAGTTTGGATGTGGTTACAACAAAAGAAGCTGACCTTGAATGTAAGTAAAACTGAGATCCTTCCACTCCAAACACCCTCCACCCCCCATACACACATATAACATACTTGTGGGCTAACTCAACTGTCTTTGAATGAGTTTTCAGTTCCCCTGTTTATGAAGTTCAGGAACCTGGGAGGTTTGTTCTGATCATTTTTTTAAAATTAGGATTACAAAATATACATATTCAAATAGCAAATCAAGAAAAAGCAAATACAAGCCATAAACAAAAGAAAAAAATTAAGAAGGAAACAATTGTTACATGTTTTGCCTACAATCCACATTCAGTGGGTAGGGATCTTAATATGTACACCTTAGAGGAAAGGCGGGATAGGGGTGATATGACTGAGACATTTAAATACCTTTGTGGCATAAATGCACAGGAGGAGAGCCTCTTTCGATTGAAAACAAGTTCTGTTATGTGGGAACATGGGATAAGGGTGAAAGGGGATAGACTCAGGAGTGATATGCGGAAATATTTCTTTACGGAAAGAGTGGTAGATGCATGGAATAGTCTCCCAGTGGTGGTGGTAGAGATGAGGACAGTCTCTGAATTCAAAGAAGCATGGGACAAACACAGAGGGTCTCTAAAGGAAAATGGTGACTGTTGCAATAGTTGATATGGAAGGGCAGACTAGATAGGCCATGTGGTCTTTTCTCCATCATGTTTCTAATTAAGAAATTATAATCATATCAAGAAACCATAAGCCTATGGCTAATATAGGCATCAAAAAAATACTCTTTCAACTCCAATCTTACAAGCTGATGACATCGCACAAAAAAAAGAAAAAGCAACTAGAAGGAACCCTTACTTTCAAGAAATTGTATTTATTTTATTTATTTAACCAGTTTTCTATGCCACCTTATCTTTCAGTCAAAGCGGTTTACATTGTAACTTCACTGTATACAATAAACGCTGAACAGATGAGAGGGGGAGGTGATTGGGCAAGGAGGACAGGAAAACAAGTTATGTACAGTGCCATATATACAGTAAGGCATAAAATATTTACAACTTAGGTCCGTAGTCTTGGGTAGTCATCGTTGGTATGTGGCCTGTAACTGTTGGAGAGTTCAGAGCCTTTCCTTGGATGGGAGCCTAAGTGACGTAGCTGAACTGGTTTGTGTATAGGAATGTTTTCACAGTTTTTTATGGAAGTCTTTGATGTCTGTAATGGCTTGCATGTCTTCCAGTAGGGAGTTCTATAGCGCTGGAGACATATAGTGAAAGCATTCTTCTGGTTGTGAATTGTTTGGATTTCTGGTACTCGTTGGGTGTGATAATCATGTGCTTGTTGATGTTTCTCTTGGGTCATGTGCTTGAGTCTCTTACGATTAGGTCCTATAAGATGTCAACCGAGGAGTGATCCATGATTTTGAAGATGTTTACTGTCGCCTTGAACCTGATGTGAGAGTGTATTGGGAGCCAATGTAATTGGTTGAGTATGGGGGTGATGGGGCTTTTTTTGTCTGAATGTTCCGGTGATAATTCGGGCTGCAGAAATGCTTCTAAATGAACTGGGTCAGCAGTCTACAGGGGAATCTCAAAAAGAAAGAGGACTCTATAGCTACCATCTAGGGTTTCTGTTGTAAAAAAATACTTCTTAATGCTTGTGTGTCCTTAGCCACATCTGGGAACAATGCCACTTTCTGGGCACAAAAGAAACTGGTCCATCTCGAATCATAATACCATAACTAGTGTACTGCGGGCAAAGCCATTATCATTAGATGATTCCAAAAGAGCCGAGAGGTCCAGGCTCTCTACAGCTACCAGCATACAGACAGCCCCTTCATATTTTCACTGCTCCTTCCAGATCTATAAAAATGCACATTTTTGATAATATGTGGAGACTGGAATTGAGATGCTGAGGTTGAGACATACTGAATTATGGTGCCATTTTAGAAACAACGCCACTAAATGTGGAACTGTTTTAAAAATACACAAAAGGAAGTACAGGAATGTGTGTGGACTTCTATGCATGCGCAGTGGGAGGGGCCATTTTATAAATATGTCCATGCAAAAAATCAGCGTCGGAAACCCAGGAACGTTGACATCTATTTGTACATAGGAGCCGTTTCGCAAACTAGTTAACTACAGAGGATGCTGTCTTTGAGGAGGAAATAAACTAGGGGGCATTAAAGAAGCTGACCCCCTTATTCCCTCCTGTAAAGGCCTAGCTGAAGCACAGTCTTTTAAAAGCCTACCCGGGCCGGGCAGCAGGTGTAAATCCCCATGTGGAGAGTTTTGGACTCACATGTGCGTTCTCTAAATGAAATGGGGAGTTCACACTGTCTGTTTTTCTGTCCTGTCCAGACCACGCCCCTCGAAACATCCACATACTAAGGACATCCATATGTAAATGTGATTCTTTCTTAAATAGCCTCTTATATGGACCTTTTATTGGTAGGAGTTGTCCCCCTCCTGTTTTCTTGTGGTGATTTCATTTATGTGTGAATATAGGTTACACATGTAGGTGCCCAATTATACACAAGTAAATCACGAGTAGGACTTCTAGAATAACCCCCCAAACATCTTAAACACCACTATTTCTTCTGGCTTGCTAATTTTATGTGTACCTCTCAAATACATAGTCCACTATTCAGCAGGTGCCAAAAACTTGGTTCTATGGTCTAGTTTCTCACAATGCTATTCAAGCTCTTTTCATCCTGTTTTCTTGTCTCCCTAATTTAGTCACTGTTTGTTTGGTAAACTCAGAGGTGAAAATCAATACTTCTCAAAGTGTAGCATCAGATTTCATCACGTCTTCCCAAATACCCTCAAGGAAAAATTTTACCTAATAATTTTCTTTCCTTGAATCCTGCTAGATCAGTCTAGATGAGTGAGTTATACTCCCTTGCCAGCAGGTGGAGGCAGACTTGAACAACTTTTAGTGATGTCATCACTCGGTATATATGCCGGTGCAGCACTGAGAGAAGCCCGTATGACACTTCCCAAAAACGGTAAAGTGAAAAAAAATCATAACACACAACATTAATAACCAACAATTCAACTTTTCAACAAATAAGATGAGCATTTGGCTCTCTTCCCAGAATTAATTCTGCATCAGGCACTGATACAGACAATGTAATCAAAAGGCGGTAGGGCATCCACACCTGTAGTAGAAGTCTTCCAGGGTGGGTCTCTGGACTAGTCTAGCAGGATTCAAGGAAAGAAAGGAAGAAAAATTTTACTTGACAATTTATCATCCCATCACAGTCTAGATGAGTGGGATGTACCCAAACAGTCAGGACCCAGTGCGAGAGGAAGAAGGTGACTGCCCTGCTAAAAACGCCATCTGCTCCGGCTCCCACATCCAATTTGAAGTGCTTCAGAAAGGACCAGGTTGTCACCATGTAGATGTTCTCTGAAGATATCAAGGCGGACTCTACCCAGGAGGAGGTTTGTGCCCTAGTGGACAGAGCTTGGACTTCCTCCAGCGCCTGCCTACCAGCTAGAAGGGACACTGACCCAATAGCTTCTTTAATTCATTGGGCAATAAAGGACTTAACTTACCAGTCCTTTTCTTAGGCCACCAAAGAAAACCAAAAGATGATCCAACTGGTGGAGAGAATTAGTAATTTCCAAGTACCTGATCAATGAAGGCAATCACAAAATGCTCTCAAGCTACTAGAAACAGAGCCTTCGCACTGTATGCGCCCACCTGCTGGAATGCCCTGCCACCTGCCATCCGTGCCATCAATGACCTCTCCCAGTTTAGAAAAGCACTGAAGCACTATCTGTTCCTCCAGTACTATACTGAACCAGATGACATCTCACAGCCATTCACACTCAGGACCCAGGTTGACACCCCCAAAGCAGCCACTCCATAGGTTTTCAGCTCAGCCCTCTAGATCCCTATCTCCTCGACAGCTGGAGGTATACATACTCTAAATTGTCACACTGTATATAATTGAGCCAATCTGTAAATAATGTCGAGCTGTCCACATAGCCTGTGACAGCCAGTTAAAGTGTACATAGTTACCCTGTTAGCCCTGTATAAAACCCCTGTTTATTGTAAGTCCAGTGTCCACAGGACTAACAGGGAAACTGCTAGGTATGTATGACCTAGATTGGCCACTGTTGGAAAACAGGATACTGGGCTTGATGGACCTTGGTCTAACCCAGTATGGCATATCTTATGTGTAGGCCTGCCTGCACTGCACAAATTTGTTACCTGTAAACCACACTGATTCTAAAGAGCGCGGTATAAAAGAGACATTAAATAAATAAAATACATAAATAAACATCCACAGCATGTCCCGGTAGACATAGTGAGGGGTCCTTCTGTAGAACCTCTTCTGAGATGGGCAGAACCATAGTCTGGTTAAAATGGAAAGAGGACAGCACCTTTTGGAGAGAAGATGGTACAGTTCACAAGGAGAAAGAGGCCAAAATGAGGACAAGGCCTGCAGCTCTGATACCCACCTAGCAGATGCTATGGCCACCAGGAACACTACAATAAGGGTCAGATTTTTGACAGAGAGTTTACGAATAGGCTCAAATGGAGGCTTTTTCAACACCAGAGAGAGGCTCCACTGAGGAACAACTGAATGCACTAGTGAACAGATCTGTTTCACTCCATTAGATGCCTGAGACATCAGGATGCACGGGCAACAGCATCCCTTGGATGCAACCCCTATAGCATGCCAGAGCTGCCATCTGAACCTTAAGAGTTCAAGGCCCTTATGAGACTGTAAGAAGGACAAAACCACAACTATGCCTCCTTCCTGACCCCTAGGAAATGAGAGGAGCACAATCTCTCAAAAACCCTCCAGACTCAAACATAAGCCAAGGAAGTAGAGGCCCTTTTGGCCTTAAGCAGGGTATTTATTAACGCTCCTGAGTAGCCTTCTTGGGCAGTCTATGCCTCTCAAGGGCCAGGCCATAAGCAAGAGAGGATCAGGGCCTTCCATCATTAGGGATCCTTTCCGAAGGAGACCCTTCTCCTAAGGTAACAAGAGGAGGGCCTGCCAGTAGATTCAAGAGATCTACATAACATGGCTTGTGAGGCCAGTCCAGAACCAGTAAAATCACCAGGCCTGGTGTACCCGAATCATGCACAGTAGATGACTCATCAAGGGCCACAGAGGGAAAACATATAGCAATCCCTCGTGGGGCCACTCCTGAAACAGAGCATCTAAGATGCCACTTGCAAATCATTCCTGTAGCTGTTAAAGTTCTCCGCTTTGGCATTCTCCCGAGTGGCCATCAGGTTAAACAATGGAAAACACCACTTAAGGACTATGAGGTTGAACACATAGGGGCCGAGCTCCTATTCACCTCAATCCACAGTGTTCCAACTCAGAAAGTTGGTCTGCATGCTGTCAACACCAGCAATGTGCACTGCAGACAGGGCAATCAGATGCTTCTCTGCCCGACACAGCTCTGTGACCTTCAGAGCCACTCCAGCACTGTAAGTTCCACCCTGCTTGTTGATGTACACCACAGCTGTGGCATTGTCCAGGAACATTCGGACCACTTTGCCCATCAGGAGAGGCTGAAATCCCTCTAGGGCTAAGCGCATTATCCTTGCCAAGTGATTTATCATGCAAGAGACCTCCTGAGAGGACCACAGTCTCTGGGCCAATTGGCCCAAGCAGTGTGCACCCCAGCCTTTCAGGCTGGCATCAGAGGTGATAATCATCCACTCCACTGCTTCCTAGCCTTCAAATGGCAGGACTATAACCACCACTACAAAAGCTCTTTGATCTCCCAGGGGAGAGGAAGAGTCTGGTGAACAACTGGGAACAGGGCCAGCAGATGCTTCTGCAGAGGATGCATGTGTGCCCTGGCCCATAGAACCAGCTCCAAGATTAATGCCATTGACCCAACAAGCTGGACATAGTACCTGCCCATGGAGCTGATAGAACACAAAATATCCTAAGAGTTGTCTCTGAAGCTTGAGGGACCTCTCCAGTGTGAAGAAGACTCATTCCAGGAGAATGCTGAATCAAGCTTTGAGGTATTCCAAGTCCTGGGAAGGAAGCAGACTGTTCTTGGTATAACTGATTTACTGGTTGGAAAGACTGGGATTGGTAATCACCAGCACGAGTATCATCCCTGGATTCCTCCAGAGAATCCAATCAGATTAGCCAGTTGTCCAGGTATGAGTGAACTCAAACTCCCTGACTGTGTAAAAATGTCACTACCATCACCATAACCTTTGAGAAGGTGCAAGGAGTTATGGCCAGGCCAAAGGGCAGGGCATGGAACTGGAAGTAGAAGCCTATAATGCAGAAGCAGAGAAACCTCTGGTGCTGTACCTGGATGGAAATGTGGAAGTACTGTATGTCTCGGCAAGATCCAAGCAGGTAAGGAACTTCCATTGCCAAAAGATCATAATAATTAGCCCGATGGTCTTCATGTGAAAATGGGGTACTCGGAGGGTGGCATTGACTGCTTTTAAGTCCAGAAAAGGCCAGAAAGAACTGTCTTCCTGGGGCTTGAGAAAATAGATGGAATAGCAGACATGACCTCGCTCTGCCAAAGGCATGGGTACGATAGCCTACAATTGCAGGAGGCGCTGAAGCATTTCCTTGATAGCAACTCACTTGAATGAGGAGGCACAGGGAGAATCTACAAAAGTGTCCCTTAGAGGCTCTGCAAACTCCAGTACATAACCTTGACTCAGCAACTTGAGATCCCACTGATCTGAAGTAATTTGAGTCCACTCAGAGAAACAGTCTGAGGTTCCCCTCAACTAGCTGTTCCTTAGAAGGGACACACCAGATCTCGCTGCAAAGACTTAGGGGTATGTTTACTAAATAGCGGTAGCGGGCTCTGCGATAATGGAGCGGCGGCCCCATTGATTTTGCACAGAGTCCGCTACCGCTGTTTAGTAAACATACCCCTTAATGGCACCAATGGTAACTGATGAATCTCAGGAGTGCTGAGCACCCCAAAAGGACTGCCTCCTCTTAGGCCAAGGCCTAGAAGAGAACTAGGTCTTCTATTGACTCTTAGAAGTCCGAGAGACTGTCCAAATTCCACACAAGACCTTTTGAGCAGCAAACCTAGCACCCCTTTGTCTGTCTTCTGGGAGCCTTTGAGGGCAAGTCTTTTCCCAGCTTTTTGAGATTCCCCCCAAAGGGAAGCTTGCTCAATCACAGCTTGGAGGCTGCATCTGCAGACCAAATACGCAGCCAGAGTCATCACCTAGCCAGAATCACTGATTCCAAGAACTTGGAGGAGAGCCACAGAAGGCATCTGCCACATACGCAGTGACACACTCCAAACTGGCCATCTACGAGTTGTCTGGGAACTGCTGAACCCAGTTCAGGAGTGCTCTGACCACCAGGCCTTCACACAGGGCTGCTTGGGAACCCAAAACCAAGGTGATAAAGGTATCCTTAAAGAGGGCTTCTACCCGAATCATGAGATACCTTGAGTGCAGCACCTCCTTCCACTGGGATAGTCATGTACTTGGTCATGGCTGTGATGAGGGCATTCATCCAGAGCCCGAGCAACTGATCCAGCTCATTCTAGGCTGAGGATACAACCAAGAAAGGACCTTAGGGCCCTTAACACCCATCTCCGGATTCTCATCTCCATCTCCATCCTTCTCTCATACCTGAAGTTCCTTCCGCCCCATAACATTGGTCGAGCTATCAAAGCCCTCTCCTCTTTGCATAAGATCACCTGCTCCTCTGATCCTATTCCCTCTTCCTGGCTGCCCAAACCATCCCTGGCCCTCCTTCCATTTATTCTTAGTATATTTAATTCTAGTCTCTCCTCTGGTTCTTTTCCCACCCCTTGGAAACATGCCATGATCTGCCTCATCTCAAAGAAACCCACCCATTCCTGCACACTGGTGCTCCTTCTCAAATCTTCCCTTCCTCTCCAAGGTCCTGGAGAAGCTGGTCTTCACACAACTATCCTCGCATCTTGACACTACCTACGCCCTTCACCCTCATCAATCCAGCTTCAGATCTGGCCACAGCACAGAAATCATTCTTCTCTTCTTTCGAAACAAATTGCATGTCTCCCACAACCACAGTGACATCTCCCTAGCTGTTTCCTTAGATCTATCCTCTGCTTGTGTAAGGCTGCCATAACATCCTGAAAATGTGAAGCACCATAGGGCCTTGCTCTCTACCAAGGTCCTTACTCTTCTGACTCATCTTCCATAGAGATAGAAATAGAGTCCTCTTCAGCCTCCCATCTACCCTCTGCAAAGGATACGGCAGGACTCCTGGAGGAATGCATGAGTGGGGAAGCAAATCAGGGCCATGGCTGAGCAACTCAAAGACCCTGGGTCGCCTGTAAGGGAGCCTTTGACCTTGGACCCCTGCAAAGAAGGTTGCTAAGCGGACACAAAAAGTCTGAAAACAGCCCCTGAGCTCTTTCAGCAGCTCCTGCTTGAAGCCAGTAGAAAAGGAACCCGGGGCTCAAGAGAGAATAGTGGCTAGAGCCAGAAGCCTCATCAGCCCTGATCTCCTGCGCCTAGCCAACACCAAGAGGGCTTCCTGCCCTACAGCAGGACAAGGTGCCAAGGATCCAGAGGAGGCCTCAGAATCAGCATATAGTCCTGACAATGCCAAGAAAAAAAGCCAGCACAGGCTGCAAAAAAACAACAGGACAAAACGGGAGACCGACAGGGGAATCCCAGCACCTTAAAGGCTGGTCAGGGAAACCCCAGCAGGGCTTCCCCCATTGCCTACAAAGACTTAGGAGTCCCTGCTGCCAAAGAAAGGCCTGCCTTTCTTTATTTTTAACTGCTTTATTAAACAGTACAGAGAGCCAATTACAACCTCATTGAAATGAATGAGCTGAAATTTGGAAAAAATCCAAAAACCTAGTTAGCAAGCAGCAAATAGGCTTAGGCCCCACTTTCCTCTTGCTGTCTAACTTACCAGCCCCCCTCAGGAGCACTGTAGGGTGGTCTTCCTCCTCTCTGGCCCACCAGTGATAGAATCTGTGGGTAAAAGTACTGGATGCAGGGCGGCTGCCAGCTCAAGGAGAAAGGGATGTACCCAAGCACCAACCAACATTGGGCCTACCAGTCTCAGTCACACAGGCTACAGCATTGAGTGGGCCAGGGGAGACAGGCCTATGGACACTGCTACACCAGTCCACACACTTTGCCATCTGCTGGAGTCAGACAAAATTGGCTTCTCTCAGTGCAACATCAGCATATAAACTTAATGACACCACTGAAAGTTGTTCAGATCTGCCTCCACCTGTTAGCAAGGGAGATAACCCACTCATATGGAATGGTCTACTGAAGAGCCCTTGCTTCATCACAGAGGGACCTGGAAATGCTGTAGGAAGGGGGACCACAGCTTTGAAAAAAGTATCATCACCAACCTGACCCACCGATGTGCTTCTTCAGTTGCTGTTCCTGGCTTCTCCATAGCAAGTTCTTCCATGGCGCACACCAAAGCTGCTTCTCCATCTTACAGCTCTGCCTGACGCTGCCTGAACTAATGGTGTCAAACCTTTGAGCTCAGATTCTGGATGCAGCGGTGTCCGAGGTGAGGAGTTCTCCCACTGGAGCTCAGAAAAACCTCCCAGTTGGGGGAATGATGCATCAGTCCCCCAACAGCTTTAGCAGATGGCATGTGCTTCACTACATGGACATCTATCAGACCCCGAGTAGCACCCTTAGGCACCTGATTCTTCCTTTTCCTCTCACCCATTGAGCCAAAAAAAAGAAGAGCAGCAGCAAACAAGAGTCAGAAAGCATAAGGTCAGCGCATGAACGTCCTAATATAGCAACCTCATGGGATCTCCCTCTGAACCGTCCTGGGAGCTTTGTTAGAATTCCAGTTCTCTTTACAGCCATATACTTGTGCAATTATCAATGCAGCCTTTTAAAAACTGTGCCTGCTTCACAGATTGCAGCACTCGCTGTGTTCTGAGGAAACCTCTCTTCTTCTTTCCTCTAAACTCGCTACCTGTTCTTCTGATCCTGTCCCCACCCATCTCCTCCTCCATCATCACTTCCATCTCACATATTCTCAACCTTTCACTTTCCACTGCAACCTTCCCTGCAGCCTACAAGCATGCTGTGATCACTCCTCTCCTCAAAAAACCCTCACTTGACCCTACTTGTCCTTCTAATTATCGACCCATCTCCCTTCTCCCAATCATTTCCAAAATTCTCGAATGTGCAGTTCTCCGCCACTGTCTCGAATTTCTCTCCTCTCAAGCCCTCCTTGATCCACTTCAATCTGGTTTTCGTCCATTTCGTTTTACTGAAAATGGCTCTTGCCAAAGTCTCCAGTGATCTGTTCCTTGCCAAGACCAAAGGCCTTTAATCGGTTCTCATTCTTCTCATCTTTCTGCTGCTTTTGATACTGTTGACCACCTCCTCCTCCTTGACACTTTATCCTCACTTGGTTTTAGAGATTCTGTACTGTCTTGGTTCTCTTCTTATCTCCAGTCACTCTTCAGTGTTTGTTCTGAAAGTTCCTCCTCTACTGCCATCCCGCTCTCAGTTGGTGTACCTCAAGGGTCTGTTCTGGGCCTTCTTCTTTTCTCTCTCTATAAACAGTTCCTTGGTGCCCTCATCTCTTCCCATGGCTTTCAGTATCATTTTTATGCTAAGACTCTCAAATCTACCTATCTTTCTACACCTGACATCTCTCCTTCGCTCCAAACTCATATCTCTACTTCCTTATCTGACATCGCTGCCTGGATGTTTCACACTTGCCTAAAATTGAATATGGCTAAAACGGAACTACTTATTTTTCCCCTAAACCCTTCTCCCCCTTTCCTCTTTTCTCTATCACTGTTGGCAATGCTCTTCCTCCTGTTTCCTTGGCTCACAACCTTGCGGTCATCTTTGACTCCTCCCTTTCTGTCTCCACACATATTCAACATATAACTAAAACCTGTTGTTTCTTTCTCTACAGCATTAACAAAATGTATCCCTTCCTCTCTCAACACACTACTAGGACTCTTGTCTCCTCATTAGTCACCTCCCATCTTGATTATTGCAACCTCTTCCTTGCTGGTCTCCCTCGGTGTCATCTCTGTCCTCTTCAATCTATCCAGAACTCTGATGGGCGGCTAATCTTCCACCAGCCCCAATACACTCATATAACCCCTCTTCTAAAGTCACTTCAGTGGCTCCCCTTCCATTTCTGGATCCAAATCAAACTTCTCCTTCTAACATATAAATGCATTCACTCTACTGCCCCTCATTACCTTTCCTTTCTTCTCTCTCCCTACACCCCTCCTCGCGAACTCCGCTCCTCCTCTGGTTTTCTTCCCTCTTTGCCCTTTTCTTCTTCTGCAAACTTCAGACTTTGATCTTTTCACCTTGCTGCTCCTTATGCATGGAACAAACTTCCTGTATCTTTACGTCAAATCTCTTCCCCTCGTCAAATCCATGCTAAAGGCTTACCTCTTTGAAGGCAGGTTGGATCCTAATCCCTTGTTCTGTTTGCTTCCTTCCCTATTTGAACCCCCTTGTTTCTCTTGTACTGTTCTATCTGTCTTGATTAGATTGCAAGTTCTAGAAGTAGGGACTGTCTTCTTTATATGTTTGAACAGTGCTGCATACGCCTTGTAGTGCTGTATAAATGATTAATAGCAACAGCAGTAGTAGTAGATGATGCTTCCAAGCCCTTTTAATTGGCTTTGGTCAATAAAGGTTATAAACTGTTACAAATGTGGAGTAGCCCAGAGGTTAGAGCAATGGCTTGGGAACCAAGAGACCAAGGTTTGATTCCCACTAGCACTCCTTGTGGCCTTGGGCAAGTCACTTAACCCTCCATTGCCTCGGAAGAATCCAAGTTATCAATGTCCCTGTTTAACGTACATTACCAAGTTTAAGTTACTATGTAAACTGCTTTAACTAAAAATTGATAAATCAGTATAAAAGACCAAATAAATAAATGGTTATAAATCATCTTTAGAAGTAATTATAAATTATTTAGATTTTTTTTTTTTGGGGGGGGGAATGGCATGTCACAGGGCAGACCAAACCACTAGGCAAATTAGGCAGTTGCCTACGGTGGCAACTTCCTGGGGGAGGGAGGGGGCAGCAAAGAACAGAGCATTCAAAGCTAAACAACAGATTCTGACAACCAGGAAGGGTATAAGGCTTAAGGTTAGCCTAGGGTGCCAAGACCTTGAACCAACTCTGGTGGCGGTGGCGGTATTATGACTTATTCGCTCATGGCAGATGCTTGCAACCTGGATGCTTGAGACGTGTCCAAAAAACTCTCCATTCACTCCTGTAAGAGGATTGTTTTTAAAGGGTGCATTTTGATTTCTAGGGTTTTGAAGATGGGTATCTTAAGTACCTGAAATGTTAATATCTTACATAGCAAAATGAAGATTTCTGTTAGTGATTCTATGATTCAGGGAGATTAGATTGATCTCATCTCAGAAAGTTGTTTCAGTTGGTGGCTTTACACTGTGGAATGCATTGCTTGAGCATTTAAGACAAGAACAGGATTATCTGGTTTTTTGAAAGCTTATGAAAGCTGAATTATTTATGCAAGCCTTTGGGGTTGGTTAGGGGGTAGCTTAATTCATGATGGGATACTTGACTGTATTTTACTTCATAGATGCTTTATGTTTCTATTACAAATTTTGTATTGTACGCCATATAGAACCAACAGAACATAAAAAGCACATAATACGCACACATATTGCATGAAATAAAGAATGTGCAGGGATATATCTGTGTATCTCTGGGAGGAGGGTGGGTCAGGACTGGAGTCACTGGGCAGCAATACTAGCTGGTTGCCCAGGAGTAAACTACTATTATTATTACTAGAAAATTACTGTACATATGCAGGGTAACCCAGACAGCCCCTACGCCAGTGAACTTACAATCCAATTAAAAACAGACAAGACAAACAGAAGATTGCAGCAAATGTATTAAAGATGGTTAAAATCACTCAGGAAAAGCAAGGGTTTAGGGTTTTAAAGTGATGGACTAATGCAGCAAAGTGCATTGATGTTAGTGCAGGCTATAGTGCAGTGTTTGCGCAGAATTTTCTGTGGTAGTATGGGCACAGAACTCAGGAAAGGGTTTAACACAACCGCAATCACTACACAAACGCTATGCTGACGGCAGCGCACAGTGCGTTTAATTCCATGTAAATGGTAATAAAGCAATCAGCTATGCAGCACAGATGCAGAGACGTCCGCAGAAGACTGCGCTCAATGCAGGGATTTTAACGCACGGTCTAAGGGTTAGCTCATATGTCTGCGGTCAGTGCAGGTGAGGAAAGTATGCCTGAAAAGTGAAGAAAGAAAACTGCAAGGGAAGTGTGATGGAACAATGTTATGCGCATGTGCTGGAATGCTCTCTGGCACATAAACAGCAATTTTATTCTGCCCAGTTCTGCTCAGAATATAGGATTTTCAGAAATACCAATATTATTTTGAGCAGAACGTCCACACAGAATATTGCTGCTTATGCATTAGACGGCAATGCAGCGTATGCAAATTAGTGCTGACTTGGGGGGTTTTTGTGCGCTCGGGCCTGTTTAGCAAGGACGTTTTGCACACTCATTTGCATGCTGTTTGCTTACAGCATTGCTGAGCAAAATGTTTGTGTTAGACTTGCGTTAGGAAACGCTGCACTAAAACTTTCAAACTAGGCTCAAACACGGAGTTTATACATCAAGCCCTCAAGTCCTAGGAGCTCTCTGCACTATCCACTACACTTTCTACATGGTAATGTAAACTCAAACCTGTAGAGGAGTGTTGGGATTTCCAGGGCTGCAACCTCACAGATTCTGAGATTATATATTTACAGAGCTGTGGTAGGTGGTGGACAGCTCTAAATGCAACATTTTCATATTCCTAGACAAACATCTCAAAATTATGCAGCCCAAATGTATCAAATCCCAAGCCATATGGACTACTGGCAGGTAGTCCTACATTTTCAGAGTGCTTTCAGACTGATATTTGTAGTGAAGGAGAAATAGGTCTCATCTGCTAATTTTCTTTCCAAATCCCTCCAGACATGTGGGCTTATGCTCTCCTACCAGCAGATGGAGACTGAGAACCACTGATTTGATGACGTCATCTTACATAACGTCCTGCACAGTCAACAACCAACCAGTATTTCTATAATAAAGCAAAACAAGGCACAATATCTCCCTCCCCCCCCCCCACGTGCGCGCACACACACACACATACACACAATCAAGAAGGCGAGGAACCAACCTGCACAAAACCACACATATAGCTTCACATAATTCTAACAAACTCTTCCTAAACTACAAAAGTACACAATCAGAGTGCCAGGACAAGTCTGTAGGAATTCAAGGAAAGAAAATTAGCAGGCAAGATCTAATGTCTCTTTACTCTTCCTCCCTTCAGACCCATCCAGATGCATTAGAAGTACCCAAACAGGTAAAGCTGGGGGGGGGCGTGGCAAGATGGTGGCCGCAGGCAGGCGTGGTGGAAAATCTTTGCCCCGAGTATGGGCAAATGGAAGGTGAAAATCAGTGTTGTCCCAGCCAAGGCTATGGGCTTCGGACCCAGTGGAACATTGATGCCTATTCAGCCCCCCACCCCATCACCTCCTTTTTGGTTAAGGAGACTCCTTTGCGAGTGGTTACCTCCGGATGTGCCCTGCAGAGTCTGCAGTTGGACCGGAGATTTCCTCGGATTCCCTGGAGGCAATTTCGCTATCTCCCAGAGGGAGGGTGCCTATCAGGATGTCAACAGCGAGTTCCACGCTGGCTGTAATGCATGGCTGCCGGGACACCAGTGATGTGACCGTGACTCCGGAAGAAATTAGGAGTGTGGTTGAAGAACTGGGCAGTGGAGCTATGGTGGTTAACGCGACTCTTCGAGATCCCCTGGAACAGTGTTTGAGAAGAGACGAGAGTTCTGTGAGAGTTTCTGTAGTAACTGCGAGCGCTTTCTCGGCCTTATCGGGTCCTTCCATTCCTTCTGGGGTAATGCCTGTTTGACCAGTAGAAATTAATTTACAACTTTATGGGAAGCCACTCAAGGTCTCCAGGCTTCTGTCAACTTGATAACTCAGACTTTGGCACAACATACAATGCAGTTTTCTGCCGACTTATTGCATTGCTGCTCCGATCTTAAATCCTTGGAAGGGAAATCTGGAGCCCAGGACTCAACAATTAAAGCTTTAGAGTCACATAATGCAACCCTTGTGAAGGATAATCTAGCAATGCAGTTGAAAATAGAAAACCTTGAGAATGCTGATCATCGCAGAAATCTTTGCCTTCTTAACTTACCTAAATCTACTACACTTTCCCCTATGAGATTTTCAAGAATGGGGAAATTTTCACTTACCGTTAATTTCCTTTCCTGGAATCCTGCTAGACCAGTCCAGACAAGCGGGTTTAGTCCCCCTACCAGCAGATGTTGGAGATAAAAAGAAAAAAACTACCAGCAGCCTGATTGGCTGTTCCCTGGTAATATGTAGCTGAACCCAGTAGAGGGCGCTCCAGTATTGTAAAAGCCATACTCAAACAGAAGTAACCATTTTATTTATTTTATTTATTTATTTAGCTGAATTTATATACCGCTTTTCGCCGGGTCAAAGCGGTGGTACATGAACCAAACCATGAACCAAAAAGTAAGGAAAATAGCAACCATACTATGTACAAGAGGCGATAACGCTCCGCTGCAATCTTGGCTCCTCAGCAATACACCTCTGAACCAGATATCCAGAATAGGGAGGATCCTGGACTGGTTTAGCAGGATTCCAGGAAAGGAAATTAAAGGTAAGTGAAAATTTCCCCTTTCAGTACATCCCGCTTGTCTGGACTGGTCTAGCAGGAAGTAACCCAAGCTAACTGCTCTTTGGGTGGGACGATACGGCCATCGAGACAACCTTTGCCCCGAACTGCGCCTCTTCCCTAGATTGAATATCGAGCCAATAATGAAGCACAAAGGTGGACAGGCAGGACCAGGTGGCCGCCCTGCAGATATCAAGAGGATGAACGTGAGAGCGCTCCGCCCAAGATGTAGCTTGCGCCCACGTAGAATGTGCCCAAAGACTGAGAGGGGCAGATTTTCCCTTAAGGATATATGCAGATTCAATTGCTAACCACAACCAGCGAGAGACCGTGCGTTTGGAAGCAGGTTGACCCTTTACGGGGTCCCACAAAAAGCACAAAAAGGTGATCAGAGGTACGGAAAGGATTTGCCACCTGAAGATACCTATGAAGGATCCTGCCGAGATCCAGAGAACGGAGTCCCTTATTCCCGCCCATACACTTCTCCTCAGAAAAACAGGGTAGGAAAATTGGGTTCATTGATATGAAAAGGCGTAAGCACTTTTGGAAGGAACGAAGGAACGCAAGAAAACTCCTTCTTTTGAGAAGGCAAGATAGGGATCCCTGCATGAAAGTGCTTGTATTTCGGATACCCTTCGTGCCGAAGTTATCGCTACTAGAAACACTACCTTAAGCATCAAATCTCTCAACGTGATGTGTTTAAGCGGCTCAAAAGGCACCTACATCAAGGCTTTTAGGATGAGGAACAGATCCCATGTTGACACCGGAAGGCAAACCGGTGGTCGGACTACCTTAGCTGCTTTAAGGAAACGGGACACAGCCGCATGGGATGCTATAGAGCGACCCCCAACAGGGCCTCTGAAACAAGTTAATGCCACTACTTGAACCCGAAGAGACCCCAAGGCTAAACCTTTATCCAGGCCGTCCTGGAGGAAGGTAAGGATATTCGGGATTTCCAACCTCCAAGGAGAGATACAGTGCCGCGCGCACCAGGACTCGCCAAACGCAGGAATACGCTAGCGAAGTCGACGGGTGGCGTATCTTCAGAAGGGTCGCGACCACGCAACTCGAGTACCCCTTCTTGCTTAGGCAGCGGCATTCAAGAGCCAGGCCGTAAGCGAGTAAGGAGCCGGATCGTCCTTTACAATTGGACCCTGATATAATAGCCCCCGACGAGAGCCCAGAGGCAGCAGCGGGACTCACGTTAAGTGGATGAGGTCCGCATAGCAGGGCGTCCGAGGCCAGTCCTGAGCTATTAGGATCACTCTCCCCCGGTGTGCGAGAACTCTCTGAAGCACTTTGCCGATTAGTACCCATGGGGGAAAGATGTACAGCAGAGCCTCCTGCGGCCATGGTTGAGCCAGGATATCCAATCCGGAGGACTGAAACTCCCTCCTGCGACTGAAAAATTCCGGTACCTTGGTAATCACTGACGTCGCCATTAGATCCATTACCGATTGCCCCCATGCTCGCAAAATCTTTTGAAATGCCCAAGGGACTAGCTCCCATTCTCCAGGATCGATAGCGTGTCGGCTGCGGAAATCGGCCTGAAAGTTGTCCACCCCAGCGATATGCTGTGCCAAGAGAGTCTGCAGATATGCCTCTGCCCAGGGAAGGAGAAGGGACATTTCCCTGGCTACACCTAGGGACTTGGTGCCGCCCTGGCGGTTGATATATGTTACTGTTGTTGCGTTGTCGCATAGAACCCGTACCACCTGATCTTTAAGAAGAGGCAGAAAATGTCTTAGGGCGAGGCGAAACGCTAGTGCTTCCAGTCAATTTATGGACCAGTGTGCTTTGTGAATCGACCAAGTACCCTGCGTTGACTTATGCAGGCAGAGAGCACCCCACCCGTAGAGACTCGCATCTGTTGTTACTAGGACCCAACAAGGGTTCTCTAGAGAAACACCCCTGAGGACATGACAGGGCGCCAGCCACCAATGGAGGCTGCGTCGAGTCTCCGGGAGGAGCAGAAGCCGGATATCATAGACTTCGGACACAAGTGACCAGCGTGAAAAGAGAGACCTCTGAAGCTCCCTCGTGCACTCTGGCCCATGGCACGACTTCGATAGTGGCTGCCATGGACCCCAGGACTTGAAGGTAATCCCAGACCCTTGGAGCTGTCTGAAGAATAAACAAATGAAACAAGCCCGTGAATTTGTGAAGCCGCTCGCATGTCAAGAAGACTTTCCCCTGCACGGTGTCGAAGCGGGCTCCTAGAAACTAGCTGCTGGGACGGATGAAGATGGCTCTTGGACATATTGAGCACCCATCCGAGATTCTCGAGGAGCCTACTTGAGCCACTGCTTAGAAACATAGAAATATGATGACAGAAAAAGACCACATGGCCTATCTAGTCTGTCCTTCCATAACAACTACAACAGTCCCCTTTTTACCTTTAGAGATCCTCTGTATTTGTCCCATGCTTTTTTGAATTCAGTTACTGTCCTCATCTCTACCACCTCCACTGGGAGACTATTCCATGGATCCACTACTCTTTCCGTAAAGAAATATTTCCGCATATCAGTCCTGAATCTATCTCCCTTCACCCTCATCACATGTCCCCTCGTAGCAGAACTTGCTTTCAATTGAAAGAGGCTCTCTCCCTGAACATTTATGCCACGGAGGTATTTAAACATCTCAATCATATCACCTCTATCCCGCCTTTCCTCTAAGGTGTACATATTAAGATCCTTCAGTCTGTCCTCATATGCTTTATAATGAAGACCACTAATCATTTTAGTAGCCACCCTCTGCACCGACTCCATCCTGTTCACATCCTTTTGAAGGTGCGGTCTCCAGAATTGCACTTGACGCACTTCCAACAGGGAGTCCGCCTGAATCAACCAGTCGTCCATGTAAGGATGCACTCGGATTCCCCGTTTGCGCAGAGATGCTGTGACTACTACCATAACCTTGGAAAAGGTGCAAGGAGCCGAGGCCAGGCTGAAGGGCATTGCACAAAACTGGAAGTGCTGACCCAGTACTGCAAACCATAGGAAACGCTGTTGGTCGTCTCTGATGGGAATGTAGAAGTAAGCTTCCACAAAATCTAGATAGGCGAGGAACTCGCCTCCACGTACCGCCTGGATCACCAAGCGAAGCGTCTATATTTGGAATCGTGGCACCCATAGACATCGATTTATGCCCTTGAGATCCAGAATTGGGTGGAAGGACCCATCTTTCTTGGGAACCACAAAATAAATGGAGTAACGACCACAGCCTCTCTCTGCTCGAAGGACTGGTTGAATAGCCCTCAGAAAATGGAGGTGGCACACGGTGAAGCAAATCGCCTTTCTCTTCAGGGATCTTCCCCAGGGTGAGACGATGAATGTATCGGGAATGGATCAGGAATATTCAAGAACCCTGGGAGACTATGTTGAGGACCCAATGATCCGAAGTAACGAGAGACCGTTGACGAGAAAACAGAGCCAAACGCCCACCCACCGGAGAAATCTCTCCAGACGGGCTGACCTCCAGAAAAGGCTCTTGTGGTGGACTGTCTGGCCAGTCAGCGGGAAGATCTCGCAGGGCCAGGGAAGGCCCCGAGTCGGACTCAGCTCCCTTGCGGGCACCCCGAAAGGACTGTGCCCTCTGACCAAAATGTCCAGTAGTCGAAAAGGCGGAGGGCTTACCAGGACGGTAGCAACGAGCATCGCTATACCTGGAAGTGCACCGCGAGGTAGGCGAATATCGATGGGAGGAATGCTTATTAGCAAATTTAGGCTTATCTTCCGGAAGATGTTGGGGGTCGAACCTCCCCTAGGTCTTTGACCAATTTGTCTAGGTCCTCCCCAAAGAGAAGCTTTTCCCTGAAGGGAAGCCTAGAGAGGCGTGCTTTAGATGCAGAGTCAGCCAACCGTTGGCGAAGCCAGAGCCATCTGTGAGAAACTGTGACCGCAGCCACCGATCTAGCCGAGAGGCGCAAGAGATCGTAAAATGCATCTGCCAAAAAAGCTGTGACCGATTCCAGACAAGCCAGAACTGGATCCTCTGGCAGACGTTGAATCCAGCGCAGAAGAGCTCGGGTTGCTAGGCCCCCACAAACAGAGGTCTGGAGAGATAATGAAGAAGCCGAAAAGGCAGTCTTGAGAAGGCTCTCAACTTTCTTATCCTGTTGATCACGAAGTACTGCACCACCCTCCACTGGAATGGTGGTGTGCTTCGTTACTCCGGTCACAAGGGTATTCACTTTGGGGTATATCAGCCACTTCTCCAAGTCAGGCAGTGCCCAGAGGTAAAGCTGACCTAGGCGACGGGCTGTACGGAGGGGAATATCCGGAAAGTCCCATTCTCGAGACACCATTTGTTGTAGCTCCACCGGGAATGGAAAAGCTTTAGATGGCTTGCGAATGCCTTGTAATATCGGGTCTGGGTGGGGAATGGCAGAAGGCTGAGGATTCTGTTGATCCGTCAATCATAGGGCTTCGACCACCTGCATAATTAGGGCCAGCAATTCCTCTGTGAAACAAGCGTATGTCCTGTGTCTCACTTTGGTCCTCCACAGAAAACTCTGATGGGGACCATTCCCTATCCTCCCAGTCCGACAGGCTCTCGCTGTCGTCTCCCGAAGACAGCCCTTCCTCTGGTGCTTCTGGCCAAGCTGTAGTAGCCCAGGAGACCTCTTCAGGTGCCGTGCATCCACCTTGGGCATGTGCTCTTGTCTAGAGGGATCCATAACCAGAAGACTGAGGGATTTGAGTCCGGGCATCCACTGTTACTGGGAAAATTAGCCTGCCAAAGATCCCAGGCTTGTCTAAAGAGAGCCAAAAACTGGGTATCTGAGTCATGCATCGGCTCCTGCTGCCCGAAAGACCCCGGCGCAGGAGGAGTTAAGAGAGAAGGAGAGAGAGACTCTCTTGCCGGGGGAAGCTGTCTGGGTTCCTCTAGCAACTGAGGACATGCAGTAGGACTGCTTCTGTCCTGAGCTCCCTTGGCTAGTGTCGCCGAAGTCTCTCCAGGATGAGCAAGACATGCAGCACAAATGCCATCCCTCAAATCCTTATGCTTCTTTGTGCAGACCATGCATCGCTGAAGGGAAGGCATCTCACAGGTGCCCTTTAACCTTTCCCAGCATTCGCGGCTTCACAGATACAGCCGCTAGCGTGAGAGAAAAGACTCCTCATGCTAGCGGCTGTGCAAAGGGAACCGGGGCCTCACACGGGCTTCCCCAGCTCCCTCTGCAGCCCCTTAGACGGCCGCGGGGCTGTTCGGGGCTAGGACTGGATGAGTTATGATCGAGGGAGGGGGAACTGGGGCTGGAAATGGGCTCTAATTGGGGGGGGCTAGGACTGCAAATGGGCCGTGATGGGGGGGCCTTGGACTGGAAGGGCTGTGATGGGGGGGGGCTAGGACTGGATGGGCTGTGATGGGGGGGGACTTAAGATTGAAAATGGACTGTGATGGGGGGGCTAGCATGGCAAATGGGCTGTAATGGTGGAAGGGGGGCTAGAACTGGAAATGGGTTGTGATGGGTGGCTAGGACTGCAAATGGGCTGTGATGGGCGGCTTGAACTGCAAATGGACTGTGATGGAGGTGCTAGGACTGCAAATGGGCTGTAATGGTGGAAGGGGGGCTAGAACTGGAAATGGGTTGTGATGGGGGAAGCTTGGACTGGAAATGGGCTGTGATGGGGGGGCTAGGACTGGAAATGGGCTGACGAGGGGACTGGAAATTGGCTGATGGGGGAGCTTGGAGTGGAAATGGAAAAGAGCATATGGGGGGCTAGGACTGGAAATGGGCTGATGGGGGCTGGAATAGGGCTGGAAATGGGCTGATTAGGGGTCTAGTATTGGAAATGTACTGATGGCTGGGCTAGGATTGGAAATGTGCTGATGGTGGGGCTGTAATGGAACTTGAAAAGAGCATATGGGGGGCTAGGACTGGAAATAGGCTGATGGGGGCTGGAATAGGACTGGAAATGGGCTGACGAGGGGGCTAGGATTGGAACTGGAAAAGAGCATATGGGGGGCTAGGACTGGAAATGGCTAATGGGGGAATAGGACTAGAAATGGGCTGATGGGGCTGGAATAGGACTGGAAATGCCTAATGGGGGAATAGGACTGGAAATGGGCTGATGGGGGCTGGAATAGGACTGGAAGCGGGCTGAGGGGAGTTGGAATAGGGCTGGAAATGGGCTGACAAGGGGGCTAGGATTGGAAATTGGCTGATGGGGAGCTTGGAATGGAAATGAGCTGATGGGGGGCTGGAATGGAACTGGAAAAAAGCATATGGGGGCTAGGACTGGAAATGGGCTGAAGTGGGGGCTTGGAAGATTGGGACTAGAAGGAAGCGTATGTTGGGTGGGTCTAGAACTATAAGGGAGCTGATTTGGGGGGAGGACTAGAAAGAGTTGGGGATGGGGAATGAGAATGGAGAGGGGAAAAGATATTTTGCGTGGGAGGGAAGAAAAGTCTACGATGGGCCGGGTATTGGGAGAGTAAGTGGGGATTGAGAATGGAAGGGTGAAATTTGAGTGGATGATAAAGGAATAAGGAAAGAAAAGGGGGAAAGAGCAAAAGGGGAAAGATCAGTTTGTTAAAGCAGATATATAGAGAGAATGGAAAAAATCTAAATGAGAAGAAAGGACAAATGGATAGCTCGCAGAAGACACGAAGAAACCAGAAGAAAGTGACTAGAGCAATTGCAGCTGAAAAATAAAATCCCAAACAGAAGGTAGAAAACTACTTTTTATTTTGAATTTATTAACTGGAATATGTCAGGTCTGGGAAGTGTGTATTGCTAACATATAGAAATTAAACTTACCTGGTAATTGTTGTTCCTTGAGGAACTCCAGTTCAGTTCTCCACCTATGGGTAGTGCACCTCCTCCTGCAGCATGGAGACTGGACAAGTAAAACTTGTGACATCACTGGATATATCCTGCTGCTCTCTCCCATCAGCCCCCAGTGAACTATTGACAAAGCAGACTCAAAGGAGCAACAAATAAGTAGCTAAAGTATTAACTACAACTCTAAACTTAACCTTTAACTTTTAAACTAAAAACCCCTAAGATAAAGGGGAAAGGAAGAACCTCCTTCTTGCCCCTGTCCCTCATCCCTCCAGCTCAGAGTAAGACAGACAGAAGGAAGAGAGGAAGATCAAGGTCAGAGAAAATAAAAGATAGCTCAGCGATCTCTGGCATATCCAAAATGTCACACTCTTAGTGACCGGAACCCCCCCAACCCCCCCCCCCCCGAAACCGAAGACCTATGTCTAAATTGATCATCCCCTGGTGGGATTGAGGACGGAACTGGAGTTCCTCAAGGAAAAACAATTACCAGGTAAGTGTAATTTCTATTTCCTTATTGTTCCTCCAGTTCAGTCCTCCACCTCTGGGATGCAACAGAGCAGTAATCATTGGGAGGGACCTTTCTACCAGGATCGCAGAACCGCCGACCCGAAACAGGCATCACTCGTCGCCTGCACATCCAGATGATAGTGCTTACTGAAGGTATGGAGGGACGACCACGTCGTCGCTCTGCAAATTTCCGCTGGCGGAACCACACCAGAAGATTGAGTCTGCAACCCCACGGGTGCCTGATATCCACGCAAGAAATATGCCGATGCTATTGAAGCTTTGGCTACCGCTTCACCTTTACGCATACCTCCAAAAAAACAAACGATCCAATGTTCGGAAGGCCTCCGACACTTTTAAGTATTGACGCAGAGCCCTTTTTATGTCCAACCGACGCAGACTGCAAGCTGACGCCTCCTCTTCCACAGATCGCAAAACTGGGAATGAGACCTACTGATTCAGGTGATAAGGAGAACTACTTTAGGCAAAAAGTATGGAACTGACCGCAAAACCATCTTTTCTCTAGAAATGGACAAGAACGGTTTTTGACAAAGCCAGGCCTGCAAACCCGAAACTCGGCGAGCCGAAGACATAGCCACTAAGAACCCTATTTAAAATCCAATCCTTGTCCAAAGCCTGATGCAAAGGCTCAAAAGGTTCTCTAGTCAACGCCCCCAGGCCAAAATCGAGATACCCCGAAGGAACCACCATTCTGCGAGAAAGCCACAGCTGAGACACGGCGCTCAAAAGTCTTACCACTTTGACGTGAGCGCCCAAGGCCAACCCTTGGACCTTTCCCATAGCAATAACTCACTGACAGCTGGACCCTTAAGAAACTGGCTGCTAAGCCCTTATCAAATCCATCCTGAAAAAAACATAGAAGCATGGATCTGCCACAGAGCGCACCAGTCCTCGAAGACACACCAAACACGCCCCTACATTAGGGATGTGGACCTCTTTCTGGCCCGAAATAAGGTCGGAAACACCGCCCCAGAATAAATTTTCTTTCTTAACTTTGTCCTTTCGATGGCCAGGCCGTGAGCAAGAATCGACCCACCTAAGACATTCGAAGAGGACCCCGGGTCAACAGATGCGCCATTGCGGGCAATCGCCAAGGCTTCCCATCCAGCAGCCTGACCAGGTCAGCATACCTCAGACGCCTCTGCCAAACTGGCGCCACCAACACCACTCTACCCCAATGCGCCTCGATGCACTGAAACACTCACCCTATGGACCCCCCCGGGGAAAAGACCTAGAAAAAGGCCGGGCGAAGGCCATGGCTGCATCAAGCCTCAATGCTCTCCGATATCCTTTCTCATCTTCTGCTGTAAAAACGATTTGCCTTGGCCGAATGAAAGGTCGCCATGCAGTCCATGATCGGAGGACCCCACCTGATGCCTAACTGTGCGAGCACTTCCGAAAGAAGCTCCCATTCTCTGGTATCCACCCGAACTCCTGCTCTTGGAATGTACGCCGCCAAAATCGCCTGCAGTCGACACTCCACCAACGCGAACAGAGCCTCTGATTCTTCTACCATGGTCGCACTGCCTGTGCGCCCCCCCCCCCCCCCCCCCGCCGATATAGGTGAGGAAGGTTTGCGAAATTGTCAGACAGAACACACATTGCCCGGTCCTTCACTTCGGATTCGAATGCTTGAAGCGCAAGAGCTACCACCCGCAGCTCTAAACGGTTGATCAACCAATGAACCTCCTGTTTGCTCCAATCATCATGTGCGAAAAACATCCTCGCAATGATCTCCCCAGCCTGTGAGACTCACATCCGACAACCTCGAGAACCCCTGCGGTTGTTCCAGCGGCATGCCCGCCGCATGATCTCCAGGGACTAGCCACCAGTGAAGGAACCGCCTGACCTCTGAGGGACATGGAAGATGTTTGTTCAGAGCATAGTTCTGGTGCGACCAGCATCGCAATAAGGGGCTTTGTAAGGGGCGCATGTGAACTGTGGCCCACGGAACTACCTCCAGAGGCGCTGCCACTGTCCCGAGCAACCTAAGATAGCCCCAAGTCAACAGCGCCGAATCTGCCAGACACCTGCATGCTAGCTGTTGAAGGGCCTGATCTCGCCGTTCCGGCAAAAACCCCTGCTCCCAATTGAGAGTCGAACCATACCCCCAAGTACTCTAGAACTTGAGACGGTCTAAGCGACTTTTGGCTGCATTGACTACCCAGTCGAGAGCCTGAAGAAATTCTACTACTCTATTCGTAACCTGGACACTCTAGGCCCTGGATTCTGGTCGAATCAGCCAATCGATGAGGTAAGGGTGAACTAAGATACCTTCTTTCCGCAGAGCCATCGCAACCACCACCATAACTTTGGTGAAGGTGCGCGGGGCTGTTGCCAAACCGAAGGGCAAGACTTGAAACTGAAAATGTCCCCACGGGCAGGCGAACCCTAGAAACTTCTGATATGCTGCCCTTATTGAAATGTGTAAGTATGCTTCTGTAAGATTGAGGGATGCTAAGAACTCTCCTTGACGAACTGCCACTATTACCGATCACAACGGTTCCATTCAAAAGTGAGACACTCTGAGACAGCGAATTACTTCCCTGAATCTAGAAAGGACGGGGAGGCCCGTCTTTCTTTGGAGCTACGAAATAAATAGAGCATCACCTGACCTCAAAAAAACTCCTGCGGGCCCAGCACAACCGCTCCTAACTGCAAGAGCCGATCCAAAATTTGCCGAATTGCGGATGTTCTCCGTTGCCCTTCGCAAGGAGACAGAACCAACGAATCTAGCACTGGGCGATCAAACTCTAGGGCATACCCTTCGTGTATTCCCTCTAACACCCATTGCTCTGTCGTTATCCGGACCCTGGCAGGAAGACACTCTCGAAGACTTCCTCCTATTTACTGAACTGCCACCTGGGCCTGCCTCGCTTCATTGTTGTTTTCGGGCAGTCGCAGAAGAGGCGGCCGAGAATCCCCTTCCTGCTCTTTGCAAGCCCCGAAACTCGAGGTCTGGAAGCAAATATCCCATGCTAGGGCACTTCCAAACGAGCGGTTACTCACTGTGCAAACCGCTACCCTTTAAGCGGCAGCTGGTTGAAAGGTGACCCCGAGAATCCGCCCGCTTCTCAATTTCTTAACTAAAGGCCCAGACGAGCGGTTAGCAGACACACTACACTATTTGCTAAAGATCTACTAAGATCCCAATGGACCTCTGTCATATAAGCAACCCCTGACTCGAGGGTTGTCACATGCGCCAACTGCCTTGCACCCATGGTGGGTAAAATGGCTTGCCTTCTTTTTACTTATTTATTTATTTTTAAATCTAGTCAGTAACCAAACTAAATAGTTCCTTATTAGACCCTATCCTCACTTGGTTTGCAGCTTGTTGTGCTGTGAGGGCTTGTGTGCATCAGTAATGCTGAGAGCTAAACTATCGGTAGTTTAACTACTGGCAGGGTCTCTCAAGATGGACAGGTCTCAGCTGAGGTGCCAGACCAAGACAAACCACCCATATGGGCAGCAGCAGAATGGGATAGTGTTGACGGCAGAGGATCACATTTCTGTGACAACCAGCAACATCACCAAACTTAAACTGCGCAGAAGAAAGGCCCGGCAATCTACTTCTGTATCTTGCCATGAAAGCCTAATGGATAGTTACAACAAATCAAATTGTGCTATAGTGCTGGAAGATGAGACCCCCAGGTCGGAAGGCACTCAACTAGCTACTGGGGAGGAGCTGAAGACTTTTCAGAGTAAAGCCAGCATTTATGATGTGGTTGGATCAAAGCCCTCGGGACGTCTGACTGCTGATGTAGCTGCGCATGAAATGAGAGTCAGAAGCTGCAAAGATGTCTTACACATTGGAACATGGAACGTACAAAGCATGAAGCAAGGGAAGTTGGAGGTGGTCAAAAATGAAATGGAACGTGTACAACTTGATCTGTTGGGTGTCAGAGAACTGAAATGGACTGGCATCGGGCACTTTGCATCTGATGATCACATGGTCTACTATGCTGGAAATGAAAGACAAAGAAGAAATGGTGTTGCATTTATAATAAAGAAGAAACTTGCAAGAACTGTAATGAAATACAATGCAGTCAGCGAATGCTTAATCTCTATTTATCTACGAGGAATGCCTATCAACACAACTATAATTCAAGTATATGCCCCAACAACAGCTGCAGAAGAGAATGAAATTGAAGAGTTCTATGAACAAGTACAAGCTGAAATTGACAGAACATGCAAACAGGATATCCTGATAGTCATGGGTGACTGGAACGCAAAAGTTGGCAACAAAGAAGAAGTCAAAGTAGTTGGAAAATATGGACTTGGCAACAGAAATGAAGCTGGAGAAAGACTGATAGAATTCTGCAAGACCAACGATCTATTCAGCTCAAACACCTTCTTCCAGCAACACAAGCGGCGACTGTACACATGGACTTCACCCAATGGATTGTATAAAAATCAAATTGACTACAATTGTGGAAGTCAAAGATGGAAAAGCTCTATAACATCAACAAAGACAAAACCTGGAGCTGACTGTGGTACAGATCATCAACTACTAGTATGCAAACTCAAGCTAAAGTTGAAAAAGAGCAAACCACTCATAAATGCAGCAAAATATGACCTTGAGAATATACCACTGTAATTTAAAGACTGCCTGCAAAATTGATTTGCTGCTTTAGATACAAATGACCGAGCTCCAGAAGAGTTATGGAATGATATCAAGAAGCTTGTGTTGGAAGAAAGCAGGAAGTCTCTAAAAAAGGTGAAAAAGAAAAAACGGCCAAAATGGATGACAGAAGAAACTCTGAAAATTGCCCAGAAACGCAGAGAAGCTAAAGCCAGAGGAGAAAGAAAGGCAATCACAGAACTCAACAGAGATTTCTAATGTGCAGCAAGACAGGACAATGAAAAGTACTACAATGACGCATGCAAGGAAATAGAAGCAGAAACTATTAGAGGAAGAACAAGATCGGCTTTCCTAAAGCTACGAGAGTTAAAGAAAAAGTTCCAGCCTCGAATTGGAATGTTACAAGATGCACAAGGTTCTATGTTGAATGATGCTGAGAAGATCAAGAAAAGATGGAAGGAATATACAGAGTTTTTATATGATAAAGATCAAGTGGACCAACAGCCGTTTCAACCTGTACCTTATGATCGGGAACCATTGGTGATGAAAGAAGAAGTTGAAGCAGCATTGAAAGCCTTATCAAAGAACAAAGCACCAAGCATTGATAGCATTCATAGAAACATAGAAATATGACAACAGAAAAAGACCACATGGCCTGTTTAGTCTGTCCTTCCATAGCTACAACAGTCCCCTTTTTACCTTTAGAGATCCTCTGTGTTTGTCCCATGCTTTTTTGAATTCAGTTACTGTCCTCATCTCTACCACCTCCACTGGGAGACTATTCCACGGATCCACTACTCTTTCCGTAAAGAAATATTTCCACATATCACTCCTGAATCTATCTCCCTTCACCCTCATCCCATGTCCCCTCGTAGCAGAACTTGCTTTCAATTGAAAGAGGCTCTCTCCCTGAACATTTATGCCATGGAGGTATTTAAACATCTCAATCATATCACCTCTATCCCGCCTTTCCTCTAAGGTGTACATATTAAGATCTTTCAGTCTGTCCTCATATGCTTTATAATGAAGACCACTAATCATTTTAGTTGCCACCCTCTGCACCGACTCCATCCTGTTCACATCCTTTTGAAGGTGCGGTCTCCAGAATTGCACACTATACTCCAAATGAGGTCGCACCAAAGACTTATACAGAGGCATTATCACCTCCTATTTTCTGCTAGCCATTCCTCTTCGTATGCACCCAAGCATCATTCTAGCTTTTGCCGTCGCCTTTTCTACCTGTTTAGCTACTTTAAGATCATCAGACACAACCACGCCTAGGTCCCGCTCTTCTTTAGTGGACAAAAGTACTTCACCCCCTATACTATATTGCTCCCTTGGATTGCTGCAGCCCAAATGCATGACCTTACATTTTTTAACATTAAATCCCAGCTGCCAAATTCTAGACCATTCTTCAAGCTTAGCTAGATCCCTCCTCATGTTATCTACCCCTTCCTGGGTGTCTACTCTATTAAACATAGAAACATGATGACAGAAAAAGACCACAAGGCCCATCTAGTCTGTCCTTCCATAACAACAACTACAACAGTCCACTTTTTACCTTTAGAGATCCTCTGTGTTGGTCCCATGCTTTTTTGAATTCAGTTACTGTCCTCATCTCTACCACCTCCACTGGGAGACTATTCCACGGATCCACTACTCTTTCCGTAAAGAAATATTTCCGCATATCACTCCTGAATCTATCTCCCTTCACCCTCATCCCATGTCCCCTCGTCGCAGAACTTGCTTTCAATTGAAAGAGGCTCTCTCCCTGAACATTTATGCCACGGAGGTATTTAAACATCTCAATCATATCACCTCTATCCCGCCTTTCCTCTAAGGTGTACATATTAAGATCCTTAAGTCTGTCCTCATATGCTTTATAATGAAGACCACTAATCATTTTAGTTGCCACCCTCTGCACCGACTCCATCCTGTTCACATCCTTTTGAAGGTGCGGTCTCCAGAATTGCACACTATACTCCAAATGAGGTCGCACCAAAGACTTATACAGAGGCATTATCACCTCCTATTTTCTGCTAGCCATTCCTCTTCGTATGCACCCAAGCATCATTCTAGCTTTTGCCATCGCCTTTTCTACCTGTTTAGCTACTTTAAGATCATCAGACACAACCATGCCTAGGTCCCGCTCTTCTTTAGTGGACAAAAGTACTTCACCCCCTATACCAGGGGTCGGCAACCCGCGGCTCCGGAGCCGCATGCGGCTCTTTCTCACCTTTGCCGCGGCTCCGGAGCACACTGCCCGCCCGGTATTTATGGCGTTATGGGCTCCCTCCCTTCTTCTGCAGCCGCGGTTCCCTGCCTCTTAGGGAACCGCGGCTGTGCTTTTAAAATCATCTCGGAGCCCTTCCTGTCTTGACGGGCTCCGTGCAGCATTGTCCCGCCTCTAAAGGAAATTGTTTACCACTTCCTTTGGAGGCGGGACAATGCTACACGGAGCCCGTCAAGACAGGAAGGGCTCCGAGATGATTTTAAAAGCACAGCCGCGGTTCCCTAAGAGGCAGAGAGCCGCGGCTGCAGAGGAAGGGAGGGAGCTGACAGGGAGGGAGCAGATATGGATGGATGGTGGGGGCTGACATGGAGGGAGGGAGGGAGGGATGGGGGGGGGCTGACATGGAGGGAGGGATGGGGGGGGGCTGACATGGAGGGGGCTGACATGGAGGGAGGGAGGGAGGGAGGGAGGGGGCTGACATGGATGGAGGGAGGGGGGCTGACATGGATGGATGTAGGGAGGGAGGGAGGGAGGGATGGGGTGGGCTGAAATGGTGGGAGGGAGGGGGATGACATGTAGGGAGGAAGGGAGGGAGGGGGGCTGACATGGATGGAGGGAGGGGGGCTGACAGGGAGGGAGGGAGGGAGGGAGGGGGGCTGACATGGAGGGATGGGGGGGGCTGACATGGATGGAGGGAGGGGGGCTGACATGGAGGGGGCTGACATGGAGGGAGGGAGCTGATATGGATGGATGGAGGGAGGGAGGGATGGAGCACTGGTAATGGGGTTGAGGGGACGAGCACTGGAAATGAGCTGATGGGGGGGTAGGACTGGTATTGGGCTGATTAGGGGAGGCTAGCACTGGTAATGGGGTTGAGGGGGGATTAGCACTGGAAGGTACTGGGAGTGAGGACTGGAAAGGGGCTGATATTGGGGAGGGTTACTGGGACTGGAAATAGGCTGATGGAAAGAAGTGAAGAAAACGAAAGAAGAGATAAGAAATGGCAGATGGACCATAGACCACAGAAAGAGAGCTAAGAGAAGACAGGAAAGCAGAAGCCTCAGATCGGGACCAGCATGATCAAAGAATAAATTGGTCAGACAACAAAGGTAGAAAAAATAATTTTATTTCATATTAGTGATTTGACTACAAAATCATCATAATTTTGAAATCAAATATTGTTACTTGTTGTTGTGATATTTTCTGGCGTTTTTTTTTTTGGTGTGTGAAGGAAGAGGGGTAGTCTTATACGGCGAGTATAGGCCAAACACCTATATTTTAACAGGAAAAGTAGGGGGTCGTATATAGCATTAAGGTAAGAAACAATATATGCAGTGTTAGATTTGTTTTAAATGTCGCAATGGTTTTGCGGCTCCCAGTTTTTTTTTTCCCTTCGGAAATGGGTCCAAGTGGCTCTTTACGTCTTAAAGGTTGCAGACCCCTGCCCTATACTATATTGCTCCCTTGGATTGCTGCAGCCCAAATGCATGACCTTACATTTTTTAACATTAAATCCCAGCTGCCAAATTCTAGACCATTCTTCAAGCTTAGCTAGATCCCTCCTCATGTTATCTACACCTTCCTGGGTGTCTACTCTATTGCAGATTTTGGTATCATCCGCAAAGAGGCAAACCTTACCCAACAGCCCTTCCGCTATATCACTAACAAAGATGTTAAAAAGAATCGGACCAAGGACAGATCCCTGGGGCACACCACTGGTAACATCCTTCTCCTCAGAGTGAGCTCCATTTACTTGTACTCTTTGTCGCCTCCCACCCAACCAATTTCTAACCCAAGCAGTAACTTTAGGGTCCATCCCTAGGGTGCTCAGTTTGTTTATAAGTCGCCTGTGAGGAACAGTGTCAAAGGCTTTACTGAAATCTAAATACACCACATCTAGAGCTCTCCCGCGGTCCAACTCCCTGGTCACCCAGTCAAAGAAATCAATCAGATTTGTCTGACAAGACCTGCCTCTGGTGAATCCATGCTGCCTCGGATCCTGTAATCCGCTGGACTCCAGAAACATCACTATTTTCTCTTTCAACAGCGTTTCCATTAATTTACTCACCACTGAAGTCAAACTAACCGGCCTGTAGTTTTCAACCACATCCTTACTACCGCTTTTGTGTAAAGGCACCACATGAGCCTCTCTCCAGTCCTTTGGCACCACTCCCGACTCCAACGAGGCATTGAAAAGGTCAGTCAGTGGAGTTGCTAGAACGTCCCCAAGTTCCCTCAGTATTCTAGGGTGTATCCCATCCGGTCCCATCGCTTTGTCTATTTTAAGTTGAGCTAGTTTCTCACGAACACAGTCTTCTGAAAATTGTTCAAGATGTCCCTCGCTTCTGTTCTTATTTGTGGGTGTTTTCTGAGGTCCTGCTCCTGGTTCTTCATCTGTGAACACAGAACAAAAATATTTGTTAAGCAATTCCGCTTTATCCTTATCGGCTTCTACATATTCCCCCCCTGCACCCTTGAGTCTGACAATACCACTTTTGCCCTTCCTCTTCTCACTAATATATCTGAAAAATGTCTTATCCCCCCATTTTATTGCATTGGCTATTTCCTCCTCCTTTTGAATCTTTGCCTTCTTGACTACTTTGCTAGCTTCTCTAAGTTTTTCCAAATACAGATGCCTGTCTTCCTCTCTCTGTGATCTCTTGTATTTCATGAAGGCCTCCCTCTTTTTCTTCACTTTTTCAGCTACTTCCTTCGAAAACCCTAGCGGTCTCCTTTTCCTTTTACCTTTATTTACCATTTTAACAAAAAGGTTGGTTGCCCTTAAAATATCCCCTTTCAGTTTTTCCCACTGTTTTTCTACATCCCTCAGCTGTTCCCATCCAACTAACGACTCCCTGAGGTATTGGCCCATCTTCGCAAAGTTAGTCTTCCTAAAGTCTAAGATCCTCGCCTTTCAATGGATTCTAACAGCCCTAGTCCTAATACTGAACCACACCATCTGGTGATCACTGGATGCAAAATGATCTCCCACTACAACATCAGAAACACTTTCACCATTGGTAAGCACCAAGTCCAGTATGGCCCCTTCATGTGTGGGGTCTGTTACCAATTGCCTGAATAGTTCTCCCTGTAGAGAATCCAGGATCTCCTTACTTCTAGATGATACTGCAGCAGGAATGTGCCAATCAACATCTGGCATATTGAAATCTCCTATCAGTAGCACTTCACCTTTCCTAGCAATGCTGCACATGTCTTCAATTAACTGTCTGTCCACCTCTTTCTCTTGTGAGGGAGGTCTGTATATCACACCAATGTAAATAGATTTCTCTTTCCCTCTTTCTAGTTTAACCCACAATGCCTCCCCTCTCCCTTTTAAGCTCTGTAATTCCAAAGCTTTAATAGTAGTTTTTACATATAGTGCCACTCCTCCTCCCGTACTTCCTTCCCATAGAAGTATTACAGCAATCTGATGCAGCTGTTACCATACTTACAAGGCTCTGCCAAGAAATATGGAAGACAACATCATGGCCAACTGACTGGAAAAGATTTCTGTTTATACCAATACTAAAGAAAGGTGATCCAACTGACTGTGGAAATTATCGCACAATCGCTCTGATCCCACATGCCAGCAAGATTCTACTGAAGATTATTCAAAAGAGACTACAACCATACCTGGAACAAGAACTACCTGAAGTGCAAGCAGGGTTCAGGAAAGGGCGAGGAACGAGAGACATCATTGCGGATGTGAGATGGATCCTTGAAAAGACTAAAGAATACCAAAAGGATATCTATTTGTGCTTTATCGACTATAGCAAAGCTTTTGACTGTGTAAACCATGAGAAACTCTGGGCCACATTAAGAAGCATGGGTATACCAGAACACCTGATCGTACTCGTACACAATCTGTACATTGATCAAGAAGCAACAGTTCGAACAGAACAAGGAGAAACAGAATGGTTTAAAATAAGCAAAGGTGTAAGACAAGACTGCATACTTTTCCCATACCTGTTTAATTTATATGCAGAACAAATCATCAGGGAAGCAGGATTGTATGAAGACAACAGAGGTGTGAAGATTGGTGGAAGACTCATCAACAACCTTTGCTATGCTGATGATACCACATTACTGGCTGAAAGTGAAGATGATCTGAAACATTTGCTTCTCACAATCAAAGAACATAGTCTCAAAATGGGCCTGCACCTTAATGTTAAGAAGACAAAGATCATGACAACTGGCATAATCAACAGGTTCATCGTTGAAGGAGAAGAAACTGAAATCGTGAACAACTTTAACCTACTTGGATCAACTATCAATAAAGAAACAACAAGCAATCAAGAAATCAGACGACGCATTGCTCTTGGCAGAATGGCTATGAAAGACCTAGATAAGATTCTCAAGAGCAGAGATGTCTCTCTCCATACAGAGATTCGACTTGTTCAAGCCATGGTATTTTCAATAACCTCATATGGATGTGAAAGCTGGACAGTGAAAAAGATAGGAAGAAAATTGATGCCTTTGAATTATGGTGCTGGCGGCGAATACTGTGTATACCATGGACTGCCCAAAAAACAAACCAGTCGGTACTAGAGGAGATCAAACCTAAGCTTTCTTTAGAAGCTCAGATGACAAGACTTCGACTTTCATACTTTGGACACATCATGCGAAGAGAGAGATCATTAGAGAAAGACATCATGCTTGGCAAGATAGAAGGTCAACCCAAAAGAGGAAGGCCAGCAATGAGATGGATCGATACAATAACAGCAGCTACGGATACCAGTCTGTCAACAGTGAGCCACCTGACTCAAGACCGAACACAATTTAGGATAGCTATCCAGAGGGTCGCCGTGAGTCGACTCCGACTCGACGGCACTTAACAACAACAACATTAGACTCTATAGTACGCCCAGCACCTAGGATCACCACAGCCTCCAGCAGATCTTGAAAAAGACCGACGACACCAAGGGACACTCCCCTTCTCCCCCAGGGAGAACCCCCTGACATCCATCAGTAGGCTCGACGAAAATTCTTTGCCCATACTGAATGCCTCCGTTGCATAACCCTGACAGGCCTCAGCGACTGGGACTGCGCCTGTACGCAACCCACACATTAGACAATGTAGGTGCGACGGCATTAGAGAAACTGCAGTGGACAGGACCCATAAAAGTGTCAGTAACCCAAAGTACCACTATTCTGAGCCCCTCTCCTTTTTTATATTATTATTGCCCCTTTAAGACAGAAAAAGGGGCTCCAAAGATCTATAAATTGACTGGAATGCAATTAAACTAACTAAACTAAGCATTAAATCAACTATGCAAAGTGCGCCAAAAATTCCTGTTCTCAAAAACCAAACACAATAACACCTTAGTAACCCCCAACAATGAAAACTAAAGTGAAAACAATCACCTCCAATTATTATTGCAACCCAGAAAAAAAGGCGCGGGAAAACAATCAGTTGTTTACTGACTGGGAGGAACCGTGGAGAAAAAGCGCCACGAGGCCACCGGCAGCGTTCAAAGGCTTGGACCAGCACTACTCTTCATCTCGCTCACCTCAGCCGAGATCGGCCTGACAAAGTCGCTGCTTCACAATCTAAACAAGAACCGTCCCGCTGAGAAGAAATCAGCACCACTTACTGCCGGAGCAGTAGCAGAAAGGCAGAGAGTGAGAGAAAGGCTCTGCTGACGGTTTTTCACTCCGCTGAGGTCTGAAACGCGGGAGTAGTTCAGCTTCCCCCTCCGTTCCATCAAAGGTGGGGGGGGGGGAGAGAAGACAGCGAAAGGCAAGCAATCAGAGGGGAAAAACAAAACCCTCCCAACGCTGACACACCAGCTCAAATCCAGGCTGATCCTCTCAGTCTTTTTTGTTTTGTTTTGTTCACATCTTTAGCTGTACTGCCTTCCCAAATAAAGTAAAGTGTGGGAGAAAATAAAGTCCAAAATTCAACTACTCAAACTAACTACTTTGTCCCAAAAGAAAAAGACCGCTTTACAATCAGCTGCAAAAACGCGGGAAGGGAACCGGCCTATGAATCTCTCAGCCGCCCACACCTGCTAAGGTGCTGCACACGCGGCCCCAGGTCAACGGGAGTCCCGCGCTGTGAAGAACACAATAGCGGGGACTTCTCACAGACCAGGAAAGCTAGACACTGGCTTACCTCCTGCCGATCATATCCCCAGCAGCTCTACCCGGCAGAGAGCTGAGACCGGGCTGACAGCTGCGCTAGTATGAAAACTGCTTGAAGCTCTGCAATGCCTTGTATCTTCTGTGGCCTTCGCCACTGCCTGCCCAAGCAAGGGCAGCCACCGCTGAAGCCCAGCACAGCCCCCCTCCGTACGGTTCAGGAGGGGAGAATGGGCAGAAACTACATGAAATTGCAGGGAAGAGAGAAAGCTGTCCTTTAGAGATTCCCCTTCTCCTCTCTAAAAGATTTTTTTTTTTAAGATACAGGGTCCCAACTAAAATAAACATAAAAGTTCATGAATAAATCAAAACCAAAACAAGGTATTCTACACTAAGGCTCCTTATCCACTCCTCAGGCTCACTATGTCCTCCTGCTGCATGGAGACTGGGCACACTGGGGGCTGAAGGGAGAGACCAGCAGGATATATCCAGTGATGTCACAAGTTTGACTTGTCCAGTCTCCATGCTGCAGGAGGAGGTGCACTACCCACAGGTGGAGGACTGAACTGGAGGAACGATAAGGAACTTCGCGTTTTTGCTTAGTGCAAGCGGAAATTAATTTATAGTTTTATTTCTCCAGTGTTGTACATTTCATGTTTGGCTTTTGGGGTTAACAGTTTAATTATTATCTTCCTATTTTCAAATTGTGATCCCTTGTTCTTTCTGTGGTGACAGTCTTATATTCTGCATGTGTAACCAAGTTGAGATATTCTGTTCATATTGTTTTTATTTGACAGTCCCACTTGTTCTCTTTCCCCCAGTGAGATGTATTGGTATTCTCTGAGATGTACTGGTTTTAATATCTGCAGTGTTGCCTTTTGATAAGTAGGGTTTGGTGCTTTGTGAGTCCTGATAGTGCTGTTATGATACAGTGGATTTGCTATGGGTTCTAAATGATCAGTGTTTGTAGTATTTCCTAATGGGCCTGGTGGTTGTCACTGCAATATAGTAATGTAGAAATCTGTTAGTCTTTCTTTATTCAGACACTTATTAAGAAGCATGTTTACTAAAAGCGCTTGTTAACATTATGCAAATATTTATGCAAATGAGGTTCCTTATGCAAATGAGGCACCACAATTAATCTCCCCACATGGCCCTGCACCCCTCTTGGGCTGCTCCTGACCAGGGCTATCGGTTTTTATTTTTTGAACCAGTGCATTTAACTGCTTTTTTCTGCTAGGATCATAGTTGCTCCATCTCTTCCCATAGAGTTTGGATCTGCACCCTCATGAGTGTGATTGGATGGGCATGCTTCCTGTCATCTGTTTTTCCTTAAATTGTACTTAAAACAAACAATCTCCATTCTGTGACACACGTCCCCTCTCATCATTATGGACTAGCAAGCTGGTATTTTCTTATAATGTTAATCTTGTGCTTTGCACGTCTTGTTTCTTCTTTTGGCTCATTTCTGTAAGCAATTATTTTGTAAATTAATAAATATACAATAAAAAAGTGCCCAAACAGTAATCATCTAGGGAAAGACCCCCTTAAATCAGAATGCAGCACACTGGCATCAGAGGCTGCCTCTTCCTTGGCCTGAACATCTAAGAGATAGTTCAATTCCCTCCAGCACTCCTTGTGGCCTTGGGCAAGCCACTTAACCCTCCACTGCCTCAGAAGAAAGGCCTGGCAATCTACTTCCAGTCACACTGCCAAGAAAATGGGTCACCAGAAGCCAGCACTGACTTGATGGCACATATTGTTGGTAAAGGAATGTTGTGACACCCAAATGGTAGCTCAACAGATCTCTTGCAGTTGAACCAGACCGAGATACGTGCAAGACGACGCCTGCACTCTAGCTGAGCCCTCAACCCAGCTGGAGATGCCTTGCCTACCACTCAGAAGATATGCAGAAAGCACAGTCTCCTTAACCCAACAGACAATGGAGGCCTTAGACGCCACCTCCCCTGTGTTCTGCAAACAAAATGAAAAGAGGATTGGATTTTCAAAAGTCTTGAGACCTCCACAGGTAAGACTTTAGGGTCCTTCTAAAATCCAAAAGACACAGTAGCCCAGACACCCCCATTTCACTAGGGGCAAAAACTGGAAGCATGACCATCTGGCAGACGTGAAACAGTAACACTATCTTAAGCAGGAACAAAGGCACCACATGAAGCACAATGCACTCCTTAGAAAAGAGCAGGAAAAGATTCCGACAAGAGAGAGCCTGCAATTCAGTAATTCTCCTTGCCAAATAAATCACAACCAGAAAGGCCACCTTCCAGGCCAAGGACATGTCACAATGGTTTGAAAAATGTCCCAATCAAGGTCTTCAAAAACAGTGTGAGGTCCTCCAGAGGGACCCACTTATCGCATGGGGGCCTCAAGTTTGACCCTTAGCAAGAAATATATGAGCTGTCACTTAAAGTCCCTGTAGCAATCCCCTGCAACAGGCAATCACCACCAGATGTATTCTCAGCTGACCTGAAGGTATGTCAGGGATAGAAGCTTGCAAAGCTCTAACCTCACTATCCTCGCACCAGGACTCAAAGGTTCTCCAAACACAAATAGGCCAGTGATGTATCTCTTCCTAGACTGCAACAGTGTAGAGATCACCACTCTAAAGGAGTCTTGCTTCTCAAGAGCCATAATGTAAAAGAGAACTGACCCACATTGTCCATCAGGACCAGACTCTGAGATAGGGCACATCTGGGGAGGGCAACAGATCTTCCACCAGAAGACGCACTAAATCCCCATACCATGGCCTCTAAGGCTAATCCAGCACTGATAGTATCACTTGGCCCAGGTGACTTTCCACCTGCCTAATCAGAAGCCATGGTGGAAAAATGTACAACAGCCCATGGCAAGACCACAGATACACTCACATCTATTCCTTCTGGCTTTCACTCATAGCTACGACTGAAAAATGGAAGCACTCTGTAGGTCCATAATCTGAGCACCCCAGCATTGAACTATGCACTGAAACACCTCGTTCACCAGACACCAATCTCCTGGATCCAGAATGTGTCAGCTCAGGCAATCCACTTGAACACTGGCCATCCCAGTTATATGGGCTGCCAAAAGGCATGCTAGATTCCACTGTTCCCATACCAACAGCTACCTCTTCTGCCACCTGGCAACTCTGGGTGCCACCCGGATGATTTACATACACCACCAGTCATGCTGTCCAACAGCACTTGCACTATTTGGCCATGGGTTCAACTCTGGAAGGCCAGCCGAATGGTCCTCACCTCCAAGCAGTAGACACACCATGTGGATTCCTCTTTGGACCACCAGCCCCGCGTCACTCCTTCCATAAAATTGGGACCCCAGCAGCTGAGACTGGCATCCACAGTCACCAGGGTCCATTGTGGAGACTCCATGTCCATCCCGTATCTTAGATGGCTCTCCTTCAACCACCACACAAGGCTGCTTTGGGTGATCCCCCTAGAGGAAAGACCATCCCAAGGTCCTAGGTTGTGGAGACTACTGTGATACCAGAGATTTCTGGAGGGGATGCATGTGCACTAGATGTGGTATACTTAGATTTTATTAAAGCCTTTAGCACACTGCTCCACACTGGCAACTTATAATTAAACTGAGCGCCTTAGGGATGGACCCTAAAGTAACAAGCTGGGTTAGAAACTGGCGAATGGGAGGCAACAAAGGGTACAGGTAAAAGGAGCTCACCCTTGAGGGCGTTACCAGTGGCATGATGCACAAATCTCTCCTTGGTCTGATTCTTTTTAATAATTTTGAAGGTGATTTTGTGGAAGGGCTGTCGGATAAGGTTTGCCTCTTTGCACATGATACCAAAATCTGCAATAGGGTAGATACTCAGGAAGGTGTAGATAACACAAGGAATGATCTAGTATAGTTTGAATAGTCGAGAATTTGGCAGCTGAGATTTCATGCAGGGTCATGCATTTGGGCTGCAAAAATCCAAGAAAGTGGTACGGTATAGGGGGTGAAGCACTTCTGTCCACAAAAGAAGAGTGGGATTTGAGAGTAGTCTTCATCACAAGACCTATGGGGCCAGACTTAATCTGCCTTTCTTAAAAAGTATACATATTGAGAAGAGGGGAGATATGATAGACCTTTAAATACCTCAGTGGCATAAATGTGCAGGAGGGGGTCTCTTCCAATTAAAAGAAAACTCTACAACAGGGGTGGCCAACTCTGGCCCTAGTGCACCACAATCCAGCCTGGTTTTCAGGATGTCCCTAATGAATATTCATGAGGTATATCTGCACCCACTGCCTCCCACTATATGCAAATATATCTCATGAATACTCATTAAGGACATCCTGAAAAATGGGCTGGATTGTGGTGCACCAATTTTCTATATTCTGAAAAGATAATAATCTCCTCCCAAGGCAATTTGTTAGATATCCTTGATATGACATTTATGCCCAAGACAACATGGAGATCGAAGGCTTTCAATGTGATCGGTCCTGAGCGATGGAATGTCTTACCAGTATATTTGAGGAAATCAATTTATAGAGCTGTAAGAGGGGGATAAAATCTTTTTCAATCCCTGCAGAAGAGCAAGACTGAGTAATCAAATCTTTGAGACAGACTTTAAATAACTGAGCTGACATTTTCTGTACTCCAAACTTAGTTTTTTTTATTATATGTAAATTATTTGGAGCGATACAAGTCAAATATTATATATAAAAATAAGTTCATAAATAAATGAGGGTTGTCACCCAGCAGGGTAATCCAATTCCAGTTTTCCCTCAGTTGTATCTACCGCTGCTAGCCCGTCCTCCCCTCCCTCCATGCCCAAACCCTGGCTGACTACTTCCATGACAAAATCTACAAGATCACACTCCAATTCCCCACGAGGTTAGCTACTTCCCCTCCTCCCCCTCTTCACGCCCAACTTTAACCCCTACCTCTGCTACCCTTTCTTCCTTTTCTATGATCTCTGAGGTCACCTTCTTTCCTCATCCAAACTCACTACCTACTCCTCTGATACTATTCCCACCAGTCTCCTTAACTCCATCTCCTCCACTGTAGCCCCTTCCATCTCTCATATTCTCAACCTATCGCTCTCCACTGCAACTTTCCCTGTAGCCTTAAAGCATGCAGCGTCACTCCTCTCCTCAAGGAACCCTCACTAGATCCTACCTGTCCTAACTCTTGACCCATCTCCCTCCTCCCTTTGGCTTCTAAACTATTTGAACGTGTGGTTCATCGCCGCTGCCTCGACTTTCAGAAGGACTTGAGAGGAGAGAATCCTCTACAATCTGGCTTTCATCCTTTACAGTCTACCGAAACGGCTCTTGCCAAAGTCTCCAGTGACCTGTTTTTGGCAAAATCCAAGGGCCTTTACTCAATCCTCATCCTTCTTGACCTTTCTACTGCTTTTGACACTGTTGACCACAACCTTCTCCTCGATAGCTTGTCTTTGCTTGGTTTTAAGGACTCTGTGCTATCCTGGTTCTCTTCTTATTTCTCCCATCGTTCAGTGTTTGTTATGGTGGATCCTCCTATACTACTATCTCACTCTCAGTTGGTGTACCCCAGGGGTCTGTCTTGGGTCCACTCCTTTTCTCTCTCTATACCCAGTCTCTTGGTGCACTCATCTCTTCTCATATATTTCAGTACCATCTTTACGCTGATGACTCCCAAATCTACCTCTCTACACCTGAGATCTCTCTGGCAAACCAGGCCCAGATCTCTGCCTGCCTGCCTGCCTGCCATTTCTGCATGGATGTCTAACCGCTGCTTGAAACTGAACATGGCCAAAACGGACCTTCTTATTTTATCCCCTAAACCCTCCTCTCCCCTTCCTCCTTTCTCAGTTTCTGTGGATAACTCTTTATGCCTTCCTTTATCCTCAGCTCGCAACCTTGGGGTGGTCTTCGACTCATCTTTCTCCTTCTCCACACACATCCAACTGATGGCTAAAACCTGCCATTTCTTTTTCTATATCACCAACACTTGCCCATTCCTTTCTGAACACATTAAGACACTTATCCATTCTTTTGTCACCTCCCATCTTAACTATTGTGATTTACTCCTTGCTAGACTCCCTCTGAATCATCTCATTCCCCTTCAATCTGTTCAACACTGCTGCACGGTTAATCTTCTGCCAACCTTGTCCTGCTCATTAACCGTCTTCTCAAGTCACTTCATTGGTTCCCTTTCCGTTTCCCTCTTCCAATTCAAACTTCAGTTGACCTGTAAGTGCATTCACTCTGCAGCTCCTCACTACCTTTCCTCTCCCTACACCCATCCTCAGGGGCTCCTTTCTTCTGGCAAATTGTTTCTATCCGTGTCCTTCTCTTCTCTTGCTAACGTCAGACTTCACTCCTTTCACCTTGCTGCTCAGGTGCCTTCTCTGAGCCTTTTCAAATCTAGGTTGAAAACTATACCATCCACAGACGCAATGAACTAGCTTTTTTAGATGAATAAATGTGCGTGTATAAGTTTGGTTAACCAACGTCAAAAAGGTCACCAGGTCCCAGCCCTTTAAGGGGCTTTTTCCTGGCTCTCAATAATGCAAAGGCAGACTAGCTGGGTGGACCCTTATCTTGAGTCACTATACTAGAATGCTGTACGCGCAAACTCATGCACCACTACTGTCTCTTTCCCTGCTTCATTATGCATTATTCGGAGACTGCAAATAATCCCGAACTCAATCCCCGCAGATCATTAAAACAGTGCAAACTGCATCGCTCTAACAGTAAAGTCCCAAACATGACGTCACATCCGACCAAGTCGAACTTCTCTTCCTGCGCAGGCGCTCCATACACAAGGCTCAACTGACTATCTATGGAGGTGAGTTGGTGCAGGGCCCACCAAAAGAGCAGTCCGTAACGTCTACGAACACAAGTGGCTCCGCCTCCCCTCCCACCCTTTCCCTCACGCTTCGTTTCGTCATGGACCCCAGGACCGCTGCCGACATAGCCGTCAGAATGTGGCGTCTCTACGTTGTGCGAACGTGCCCACGCTTACTCCTCCGCAGGACGAGGGCGGAAGTGAGGCCACGGAGTGGGGCGGAGCTCCGGCTGCTGGCGGCTCGTGAGGAGATGAGGTCGTGACTGAGCGTAACCGGAAGTGGGATTAAAAAGCTGCGGCACTTCCTGCTTGTGTGTGTGTGTGTGTGGAACGGCGGCGGAGCTCGGCGCTGAGGCCGGCGGAGCAGGTGAGTCTGCCCCTGAGGCCGGCGGAGCAGGGGGCGGGGGAAGCCGCCGCCTGAGGATCAGGCACTATGCAGGGGAAGCCGAGACTTGGAGTCTGTATCATTGCACTTATCCGTCATTTAATCTCTTCCTCCCACCGATATACCTCCTACATACACACACAACTTCAAAACCCCTCATTCCGTCTCTGCAAAAGGCATGCTTGTCTGCCGATTCTTCCCGTCGCCCTCATCACCATTTGTCTGTCAAATTCTGCCCCCCCCCGCCGTCTGTGTTTCAGATTTTTGTCCCGTTCCCCCCCCCCCCGTCTGTCAGATTCTTCCATACGCCCTGCTCCTCTTCATCTATCAGATTCTTTCCCGATCACCCTTCATCACCCTCCCCTGTCTGTTTCTTCCCCGCTCACCCTTTACTCTCCCCTGTCTGTCTGATTCTTCCCCACTCACCCTTCACCCTCCCCCATCTGTCTGATTCTTCCCCACTCACCCTTCACCCTCCCCCATCTGTCTGATTCTTCCCCACTCACCCTTCACCCTCCCCCATCTGTCTGATTCTTTCCCACTCACCCTTCACCCTCCCCCGTCTGTCTGATTCTTTCCCACTCACCCTTCACCCTCCCCCGTCTGTCTGATTCTTCCCCACTCACCCTTCACCCTCCCCCATCTGTCTGATTCTTCCCCACTCACCCTTCCCTTCACCCTCCCCCATCTGTCTGATTCTTCCCCACTCACCCTTCACCCTCCCCCATCTGTCTGATTCTTCCCCACTCACCCTTCACCCTCCCCCATCTGTCTTATTCTTCCCCACTCACCCTTTACACCATCCCCCATCTGTCTGATTCTTCCCCACTCACCCTTTACACCATCCCCCGTCTGTCTGATTCTTCCCTGCTCACCTTTACACCACCCCTCCCCCCCCCCCGCCCTTTTTTTGAGGTTTCATGGGACCCCTCCGGCCTCAAGGCTCCTTCTTCTGGTGATAGTAAGGGATTGAAAGGTTTGGCATCTTCAGCTCCCCCTCTCCTCCTAGGCTAGCTCTGTTATTGTTTCCAGACCTCCCTGCAGATATGTTTAGGCTCCAGTTTGAGTTATTTTTAGGCTTAGTTTCATGATGCAGGGAAAGTCTCTCAATCGTATTCCCCCCCCCCCCTTCTTTCTTTCTTTCTTCGGAAGGAAAACTTTGGTATTTTATTTGTTACAGTGTGTTGGTCAAAAGGTGTTCCCCTCCTCCTGCTAATCTTTACCAGGAATGAGAAAAAAATCCTTCCAGATTGACCCAAAGCTGCATGAAGGCCATTCACAGTCTGTTACATAGCTTTTCTCCATATGTTCCTAAATAATTATGGACTGTGTTATTTTAGCAATTATAGCTGTACTGTGAAACTGGTAGACTGGAAAGCAGACAGCAGGCCAGCAATCCTGTGGGACAGGATGTTTTTGCTTTAGTGAGAAGCATAAAAAGGAATAGTCACTTTACTTAAAAGTTTACAGTTTGTTTCTTGTGTGTCACTTTGGAAGTATATAGTTTGCTGTAGTGATCAGGGTAGGTTTGCAGACTTCGTGGTGTAAGATTACTTCTTTTTTATTTTTAAAGTTGTAGTTATTACCAGAAATTTTGTACCACTTTCCCAGAGGCTCAAAGTTGGATACAGATGGATGTGTAGCTGTAGTTCATTCTATTTTATGGTTTCGGATTTTGTTTATTTCACTAAGATTTTGAGTCAAAAATTTAAATGCAGCTTTTATTCTTATCAAGCAGATAATTCTTTCACTGGAGCTAAAAAAAAAATGTGGCTTGCAGAAGTCATTCAGATAAATTAAATGATGTGCTGGGATATTTAGAATATTTTGTTGCCAGTTAGGTGGTGGTGATTCACCTATAACTCACTTTTCCAGGTGTTTATATGTCTTATGGAGCAGATTCATCAGCTAATGTGTGTTTGGGATTTGACAATGTTTGGAAGGGCTTGGTCTCAATTAGGTGTGATGCCAGATAAGTCTGCAGATCTAGGCAGTGAACTGCTTCCTTCAAATGAAGTTGCTGCTGGCTCTTGAAATGGGAGTTGAGCTGTTTCCTTGGTACCTATTGTAAGCAGAGCTGGAGTTTCCTGTCTTTAGGTTGTGATTCCTTTTGAGACCTGTCAAACCTTTTTAAATGTCTGCAGAAAGGGTATGTGTGATCTTGGAAGCTCATACAGTGTAACTTCTTCTTGGGTTGGTCTCGCAGCCAACCGCTCTAGGATGGTTGTCAGAACTCAATACTGATTAACAAAAGGTTTGATGGTCCACCGACCTTACATGGCATCTCTTTAAATTTCATCTTTTCTCTTCTCTGACAAACCTTTGTCAAGGCCTGCTGTATATCTCATTTAAGTTGGAGTGCAGAACTCAAGGGCTGTATTGGGTCTGGAAAAAGCTTGGAGATACCTTTTAAAGTGCAAGAAAGATTTTGTAATGTACCACACAAGCTTCTTGAGTTCCATCTGAAGGCTCCTATTTAACTAGTGGCCAGTCTTGTGTCTGTGTGCTGCTTGTGGGTTCAGGTCTGAGCTGCGGCTATAGATATCTGTCATGATAACCCCATTACCAATTAACCAGGCCTGGCCCCAACCAGTTATCTTCTATAATTGTTTATGATAATGGCTGTGTTTGTCAAATAAAGTGTGTCTGGATTTTATTGTCCTTCCTTATCTTCTCCTGCTGGTTAGGATGCTAAGGAAGGGCCCAGATAGAAAGGCAGAACTGTTTTAGATGTGATTGGGGTTGCTGTAGATTTTCTTCTTCCTGCCCCCTCCTCCCTACTACGCCCTACCCTGCTTTGGAAATCTGCTGTCAAACGGGACATGCTGACACCACAAATATGTATTACAATCACCTCATGTTAAATATGTATTTTCTTGTTGCATGAAATCCAATTTAGTTAAATATTTGCAAATGCAAAAATAATATTTAAAAAAGCATCCTTATGAGTGGAAATGTTTGAGAAGCTAGCCACCAGCCAAAATTGTCTGAGTGGGCATTTTTTTCCTTTAATATTTTTTATTTTTGGTTTTTACTCTTTGCTCTCCACTTGTCGTCCTTGACTATGTGACTCCCTGCTTCTTGTTCCACTGCCATCTCCATCCCCAGCCTCTGTTCCACCTTCTTCTGTGCTGGCCTTTTCTGTAGTTCGGGCTTGCAGCAGTACAGTAGCTCCTTGGCCTAGCTTTGATGGCAGCTCCTACAACAATGATAGCATGAGGACTGTTGCCCATGTAGGGTTACTGAATAGGTGGATAAAGTTAATTTTACCCTATTGCATGTATAGAATTGTAATTATGATTTTCTTCAGGAACTACAACCCATGCAATGGGGCAAAACCAGAAGTGGGTTGGGCCATTTGTTGACCTGGACTGAGATAACTACCCTAGCTGTTGGTTCCTCAGACTGCATCACAGTGGCAGCTGCTTGGCCCTTGAGTCCAGTGCCAGATTTTAGGCACTAAGCTACTTGGGATTTTTCCAGCCCTGGGTAAGATAAGATCTAGCTTCAAGGTTTGTGCCCTGGAGTATATTGGCAGGAATGTGTTTTTAATCTTGTTGACATGTGTCATATATGTAGAACTTGAGTGTCAGAGATCTCATGTTGGGTCAGACCAAAGGTCTATCAAGTCCAGCATCCTTTCTCCAACTATGGCCAATCCAGGTTATTAGGAAGTACTCAGCAGGTCCGAGAAACCTTTTTATTCTTTCTGGTTGCTCAGCTTAGAGTTCTAAAAAAAATCACAAGGGGGTACAGCAGATACATGGGGAATGGGGTTTTATGACTTCAGGCTGTTTCAGGACTAGGGACACCATGAAACTAACAGGCAGTAGATCCTGATAACAATAAAGCTGTGTAATTGTTGCCAGAGGATGGGATCAAGGCTTCTAATGTAACTGCCTTTAAAAAGGTTTGGGCAAATTCCTAGAGGAGAAGGTTATGAATAATTATTAGCCAAGTAGACCTAGGAATTCTCTCTCATATCCCTGGGAGGGAATTTCAGGAAATGGATCTCTTATTTTTAAAAGCTATTGGAGTTTCTTTTATAAACCCTGGATAGAGTGTCTCTTTATTTGGGGGGGGGAGTTGTTAATTTGTGTGCTAAATGTTGCATGATATTTTATGTAAAAGCCTTACACCTTTAGACAGCAAATTCTATTGCACCGGCACTCTTTAATAAAAGGAGCCGTGCAGGAGAAAGCAGCACTGACAGTGTTCCTAGGAGCAGAGAGCCACGGTTTTCTACTATGGTATGCGTAACCTTTTACATTTTGAAGGCTCTATTTCCTCCCTTAAGATGGGCAGGGTTGCTATTTACCTGTGTAAATATTGCAGAGAGGAATGTTGGGAGGGAGTATTCATCTTAAAGGAACTCTGTGCACCCCTGCAGCTTTCGTTTATCACGCACCTTAGAAATAGCCACATGTTCCTTAAGACAACAATGCAAACATTTAATGTAGTTCTAACTTTCTGTCCTTTTTTATTTGGCTAAACCAAAGAATACCAGTTCTGTGGCTGTCTGCATATTCACAGTCACCCCCCTGCAGTCTGTCTTTTGTTTTGGGGCAGACTGTGGCTCTGCCAAGATGGGCCAGAGGGCTACTTAGAATGATAACCTGTTTTATTTTTTTCAAATGTGCCACATTGGCCAGACTGTGTTTCTTAATCTAGTTCAGATGCAGTCTGTGTTTGTATATGCTGTAAGATGTAATAGAGAGATCCCAAAGCAGGGTGCCCCTAGGCTCATCTGCTTGGGGTAGGGGGAAACCTGGTGCTTTCAATTGCTTGTGCAAAGTGCAGGATCACGGGTTCTGTGATTTTTTTTGTTTGTTTTGTTTTTAACTTCATGGGGGAAGGGGTTTGTGACACTATTCATGTGTTACAGCAGGGCCATAGGGATGGGTGAAAAGGGCAGACAAATGTTGACCCGTTCATTAAGATTCCACATTCATAAGCAAGCACTGCCCTGGAGCATCTGTCTGCCATGGTTGTAGAAGAGACATACTGGAAGCATGTGACATGGGAGCTTCTTGGGGAAGAGCATTACCAGGCATCCTGAAAACTGGAAATTTGAATCCTGGCTTTCTCTCTCCCTCTGGGAATCTGTTTGATTTTCTGTATTACATTTTATTATTTTTCCACCTGTCCTTTCTTTTTAAGGATTACTTGCATGTATGTGTGAAGCTCACTGTAATATGATCTATGCAATCTTATTCGAAAGTTTCTTTTTATGCTTTTATGAAGATTTGATCCAGTGCTGTTTGGAACAACCTAGTACCTATGTACTTTTGGGAGAATCAGAAGCTCACATGGGAAACAATCTTGGGAGTTGACAGCAGTGAGTCACCAGCTGATGCCCCTGGCAGGGTGTCTGCATCCTGAGGTTTCCTAGTTAACCAGGCAGGGCTGTTGGGGAATCTTATTTCGTGGATTGCTTTATATTCTGTGCTTGGAAACAGTGGATGTTAGCTGCTGTGAAGTTGGTTGAACGACTTGTTCTTGTGCTGATCTCGTGTTAAGTATAGCAAAACCACCTCTGTGACTTCACAGGCCTATAAAACATTCATACAGCATTCTAGGATCAGTGTGCTTCACTATGGACCCAGAGTGCAGTGTTACTTGTGGGGCAATCTCCCCACTGTGTCTCCGTGAGATATTTTAAACATAACAGGTAAGCCCATTGAATGACACCAGAAAAATGATTCATGGCCAGATTTTTGTTAATCAGTCAGGAAGGTTTCTTTGTATACTACCAAACAAATGTGTGAAATCTTTGTAGATGGAAGTAAGTGGTGTTTTTTTCCTTTATTGATTTTATTTACTGCCTTTCTTCACGGTAAAAACAAACCAGTTTACCAATCATAAACAGTTTAAAAGGAAATTTTTAAGATCAGAGGAAAGTAAATTGAAGAAGTTATAGGACATGTTCGTACCAATGACAGGAAAGTGTGGGAGGGAGGTTCTGGAGGCCAAAGTTACGCTTTTAGGTATGAAGTTGAAATTCAGAACTTCCAGGGTAGCATTCTTAGAAATAATTCCCGTTCCACACGCAGGACCCAAAAGGCAGGCAGAGCTTCTGGAGTCTCAATGCATGGGTGAGATGATGGCGCGAGGAAGAGGGTTTCAGATTTGTTAGGAACTGGGCAACATTCTGCGGAAAGGAGGGGCTTTTCTGAAGCGATGAGATCCATCTTAATCGAGATGGAACCAGGCTGCTGGCATTAGCCTTTAAAAAGGAGATAGAGCAGCTTTTAAACTAGTTAATAGGGGAAAGCAACAGTTGCCCGAGAGTACATAGTTTGGGAGGATGTATCCTTGAAGGATGCTAGCAAAAGATTGAAGTTAGGGCATATCGACAGACAAAAGACAAAAGTAACCCAAATGCTCTTATGTACAGAGCAGACAGAGCTTAAAGATTCCAAATTACCCCCGCCTACCAACAACCAGATTAATATGAAAAAAATAAACCTCTAAAATGCTTGTATGTAAATGCTTGAAGTTTAAGATGGGAGATTTTAGAATATATAGCACTAAATGAGAGGTTAGATTTTATTGGTATCTCGGAGACCTGGTGGACAACTAGTGGGACACTGATAGAGTAGATCAAATTGGTGGAGAGGTTGTGCTGTAGATTAGAGGACACTAAGTCACACATGATTAAAGTTTTGCAGGAAACAAAATACAATGTTGAATCTCTATGGATTGAAATTCCATGTAAACAGGGGAAGGCGATGGCAGAGGGGGTGTACTACAGACCGCCTGACCAGAATGAATAAATGGATGATGACATGGTCAAAGAAATCTGGGAAGTTAACAAAAGTTACAACACAGTAATAATAATGGGTGATTTCAATTACCCCAGTATCATCTGGGTCAGTGTTATGGCAGGACATACTAGGGAGATAAAATTTCGAGATGAAATAAATGACTGCTTCTTGGAGCAGCTGGTTCATGAACAGACAAGAGCAGAAGCCATTTTGGACCTAATCCTTAGTAGAACACAGGATCTGGTGCAAAAGATAAGGGTGTTGGGGCCACTTGGCAATAGTGATCATAGAATGATGGCGTTTGACTTAATAAATGGAGGAAGGTCGGCAAGGAACGCCACAGTAGTACTACCTTTTAACTTTCAAAAGGGAGACTATGATAAAATGAGTAAAATAGTTAAGAAAAAAATAAATGGAGCAGCTGCAAGGGTTAAAGATTAATATCAAGCATGGGCATTGTTTAAAAATACTATCTTGGAAGTGCAGACCAGCTGCATTCCATGCTTTAAGAAAAGTGGAAGGAAATCCAAAAACTGCCAGCATGGTTTAAAGGTGAGGTCAGAGAGGCTATTGTAGCCAAAAAAATATCTTTCAGAAAATAAAAAAAAAAAGGAGTCAAATGACGACGAAAACTGAAAACAACATAAGCACTGGCAAGTTAGATGCAAGGCATTGATAAGACAGGTAAAGAGAGAATTTGAAAAAAAAGCTTGCCGTGGAAGCAAAAGTGCATTATAAAACCATTTTCAAGTACATTAGTAGAAAAAAACCTGAGTTATTTGGACCATTAGATGATAGAGGGGTATAAGGGGCATTCTGACGTGACAAGGTCATAACAGAGAGACTGAATGAATTCTTTGCTTTGGTCTTTATGAAGAAGATGTAGGGAAGTTTCCCATGACTGAAATGATATTTAAAGGTGATGCTTTGGAAGAATTGATAAATATCGATAAACCGGGAAGATGTATTACAACTGTTTGATAAACTAAAAAGTAGCAAATCACCTGGACCCGATGGTATACATCCAAGGGTGTTAAAAGAACTGAAATATGAGATTGCAGACCTACTATTGGTAATCTGTGAACTATCATTAAAATCATCTGTAATACCTGAATATTGGCGAAAGGCCAGTGTAACGCCTGTTTTCAAAAAGGGTTCCAGGGTGATCCGGGAAACTACAGACCGGTGAGCCTGATGTCAGTACCAGGAAAAATGGTAGAAATCATTATAAAGAACAAAATTACTGAACATGTATATAGTCTTGGTTTAATGGGAGAAAGTCAACATGGCTTTAACCAAGGAAGGTCTTGTTTTACTAATCTGTAATGTTTTTTTTGAAGGTGTGACAGGTAGACAAAGGTGAGTTGGTTGATTATAGTATATCTGGACTTTCAGAAAGCCTTTGACAAGGTCCCTCATGAGAGACCTTTGTCAAAATTAAAAAGTCATGGGATAGTAGGTAGTGTACTATTGTGGATCAGGAACTGGTTAAAAGTTAGAAAGCAGAGGGTAGGGCTAAATGGTCAGTTTTCCCAATGGAGAATGGTGAATAGTGGAGTACCCCAGGGATCTGTGCTGGGTCTGCTGCTTTTTAACATAGTCAAAAATGACCTGAAAATGGGAATAATGAGTGAAGGAATCAAATTTTGTAGATGACAGAAAATTATTCAAAGTTGTTAAAATCCATGAGGATTGTGAAAAATTGCAAGTGGACCTTGATAAACTGGAAGACTGGACGTTCCAATGGCAGATGAAATTTAATGTGGACAAGTGCAAAGTTGTATGCACCTAGGAAATAAGAACTCAAACTATGGTTACACGAAGCAAGGTTCCACATTAGGAACCCAGGAAAAAAATTTAGGCATCATCGTGGATAACACGTTGAAACCTTCTGCCCATTGTGCAGCGGCGGTCAAGAAGGCAAATAGAATGTTAGGAATCATTAGGAAAGCAATGGAGAATAAAACAAAGGATATTATAATGCCTCTATATCGTTCCATGGTGCGACTGCACCTTGAATATTGTGTGCAATTTTATTTGCTATATCTTAACAAGGATATAGCGGAATTACAAAAGGTACAGAGAAGAGCCACCAAAATAGTAAAGGGGATGGAGGGATAACCCTATGAGGAGTGGCTAAAAAGGTTAGGGTTATTTAACCTGGAAAAGATACGGCTGAGGGGAATTATGATAAAGGTCTATAATTTAATGAATGGAGTGTAATGGGTAAATGTAGATTGATTGTTTACATCATGAAAATATAGAAAGATTAGGGGACACACAATGAAGCTACAGTGTAACTCATTCAAGACTAATAAGAGAAAATATTGTTTTCACTCAGCACGTAATCAAACTCTGGAATTTGTTACTGGAGGTTGTAGTAAAAGCTGTTAATGTAGCTGGGCTTAAAGTCTTGGACAAGTTCCTGGAGAAGGGTCCATAAACCATTATTAAAGAGGACTTGGGAAATCCACTGCTTGCTCCAATACAAGCATTGTGGAACTGTTGTGCCTTTTTGGGAACATGCCAGATACTTGTAACCTGCATTAGCCACTGCTGGAAACAGGATACTGGGCTTGATGGACCTTGGTCTGACCCAGTATGACATACTTTATGTTCCTTTCTTTGTCTTTTCCTGTAATAAGAATATAAAACATCCTAAAGGCAATACTCGCAGCTTAGCCTGTCTAGTCTGTCTCCTGCAATATGCCTTTGTAAATAGCCATATTTTCAGCCCTTTTTAAAATGTAGTTAATGTCCATAGTCTTCACTGTTGGGGGCAGAGGATTCCAGATTGCTGGGGCCAAGTAGCTGAAGTAATTTCTAATCAATGCACATGGGTGATGCTATGAGGAGGAGGTATTGCTCTATTGATCTTAGAAGGCCCATATGGCGTTAGTTGATTGTAAAGGGGAAGGGCCGTGTTTTAAAGTGTTGTAGGTGCTAAAGAGAATCTTAGAGTCAATTCTAAATTTATTTATTTAACGTCTCTTCTATACCGCGCTATTCATATCAGTGCGGTGTACAGTTAAAGAGAATGGGTAACAATGCTGCTTTAAGAGAAGAGGTGTGATGTGGTTGAATTTGTGTACTTGTATAATAGACAAACTGCAGTATTCTGAACTAGCTGAAGACATTTTATAAGAGGTAGAGTTTAGTCTGGCTAGAATGGAATTACAGTAATCACAATGATTTAAAACAATTACAAGTATAAGTATGCAAATACCTTCTTTGTTAATAAATGAGTGAATCAAACAAGTTCTCTAGAGGGCAACAAAGGTGTTCTTTATCTGGATGGATATGTGTGAATCAAAAGAGATGGTTGTCAAGGTGGATGCCCAAAGTGGTTATAGGGCTTTTAAAGGTCTTGGGAAAGCATCATTCATTGAGGGTGGGAGAGAAATGAAAAGGGTATGGGGAGGACAGTCTTGAAGGACTACCAAAAGGGACTGCTATAGCTGAAAGTAGATCTACACTTGTGAGTATAATCTTCTGGAATAAACTCTAAATCTTGGGGTAAAAGGGACTTCTGGGGGTTAAAGCTGATAAAATCTGTGTATTTTAGAATTCACTGTTTTTGCTAAGTCAGTCAAGTCTTAGTTCCACCAGTGAGCTTTGTATTAAGTCAAAACAGAGTATAGCTTGGCATAGTACATAAAGTAAGAGTAAATATACTTTGAAATACATTTTGTTTCTAGAGAGCTTTTCATTTAAATCAAATCAGAATTTAGCTTAACCTAGAAAGTAAAATAGAGAAATTAGTTGCTGAAAGAAATTTGTTTCTAGAGAGCTTTTTTACTGAGTAGAAAGAAAAGTAAACTTGTTTATAGTGACCTTTACAAAGAGCCCTTCCAATTAGGAGGCAAAAGATCTATGAAGTTGTCTTAAATAGGTGTTAAAGGCAAGAGACAGATCAAAGGGGCATTGTAAAAGGCCCCTTCTATCAAACCAAGGGCTGTGTGAATCACCCAGGAAATTGGTAAGCCTTTACCTTAGAAGCACAGAACAGTGCATTGTGTAGCAGCCAACTTTTAATAAGTCTTATTTCCTTCCCTCCCTACCTGACTCCCACCCACCCCTGGAATAATTGTAGGTTTATAGGTGCTTAAACCTCTTAAAGGGAAGGAGGTGCCCATATTCACTCTCAGGTGCAGCTGTTTATCCTCATCAGGCATATGTTAAGGACCTGAGATTAACTAATCTTGAGAGGAACAAAGTCCATTAAATGTATTAGGTAAGGCCAGACAAAAGCAGTTGCAGGACCACATTGACTCAAATGTGCCCCTTGACACCCACCAACATGGATTCAAACCACATCATGGAGTAGAGACACTGCTAACTTCCCTCTTCGATAACCTCATTACGGGTATTGGCAACATCAGGAATGGTTTCCTTCTTATCTTCATGGACATCATGGCCGCCTTTGATACAGTACTGCACAACATCATGATACAACGCCTCCAAGACATTGGCCTTCGAAACAATACCATAAAATGGTTCAGCTCATACCAAAGCAACCAAACACAGTGAGTAAAATGCGGCGACAACATGTCGACACCATTCTCCATCACACATGGCATTCCTTAGGGATCGGCACTCTCGTCTGTTCTATTTAACATACACAGTACATCCAGCCCATCTGTGACATCATCAAAAGTCACAAGATGTACTACCATACATACGTGGATGATACCGTGGTATATACACCAATTGACTTGCATGCACCTGAGCTAACATCTGTAACCAAATGCATAGAGGTCATGAACTCCTGACTGGACAACAACAACCTGAAGGTTAACTTCGACAAAACAGAATTGCTCTTCATCTCCAGAAACAATACCTCCAAACCACCTCAATCAGTCAATATTCTGCAAAAAAAAACAGTAAAGGTGAAGGACAAAGTAAGATACTTGGGCATCACCCTAAACAAGAACTGCAACCTCCAAACACATATCAACAAAACTGCTGTTTAAAGCTTACCACAGATCAAAGCTCATTAGGAGACTTAAACCAGTATTAAGCCAGTATCCTTTCCGATCAGTGTGCCAGGCTGTTATCACGCCTATTCTTGACTACAGAAAATCACTGTACCAAGGTCTCCCTAAACAGCCTGTCCATCCACTCCAACTAGTGCAGAACACAACTGCAAGACTCATTGCAGGCACTGCCAAAAAAAAAGGATCACATCACTCCTATACTCCAACAACTACACTGGCTGCCTATCCACACCTGTGCAAGGTTCAAAACAATATTAAACATTTTCAAAATCATTCACCATTGCTCAGCAGATGCTCTACAGATCATAGCCATCAGAAACACAAGCACAAGACCCAGAACATGCTTGCCACACCAGCAGGCTATCAAAGAACCAACTAAACCACCTCCCAGAAGAGCACCTTCACTCAATGCTCCAACCATATGGAACTCCCTCCCTGAAACAATGAGAACCATGCAAGACATCAAGGACTTCCACAAGGCACTCAAAACTCTCTTATTCACAGAATACTTCAGACACATAACATAACCCACGGCACGCAGTAGATAAACTACGTACTAGATAACCATAGCCCATGGACCACATGCACAACAATATAAGAATGAGCTGTAAATAGTATATACACCGGTATATAATCTTATCCTCCACCCCCCCCCTCCCACCTTGACCCACATGTTATGTACAATCAGAAGTTATACTGTGAACCACTTTGATTGAAGGATAAGGTGGTATATAAAACTGCTAAAATAAATAAATAAAACTATACCTAAGAAAGTAAATAACTTAAATACCTAAACGCAACCTTACAACTAAGATGCAGTGCAGCAGCAAGATGGGGGCTTTCCAGTCTATTGCATTGAGTGTCACATGTATGATTTTCTCCCAGTTGGTGAGGGGCTTTACGTGTGCAATAGGTGCAAGGAGCTCTTTGCTCTCAGGGAATGATTCCGATCTCTGGGGGTTAGAGTAGCAGACTTGGAGGACATACAGAGAGGTACATAGAGGAGACCTAAAGGGATGTAGTACTGAAGACCCACCTCCAGTCTGGCAGCATTCCTGTTGCCATGGAGGAGAGAGTGCACGTGACAGGAGAGCAGCATCCTGGTGTGGCAGGAAGTGATCCTGTAGCTAGGATCTGTCCTCTGGGTGATGTAAAACCTTCTTGCTCTGAGGAGGTTTCTCCAGGGCCATGTGCCACGAGGGAAGGGTTAGGACAGCCATTATAGTTGGTGATTTGATCATTAGGCATATAGATAGCTGGGTGACTGGTGGACGTGAGGATCACCTGGTAACATGCCTGCCTGGTACGAAGATAGCGGACCTCACGTGCCACCTAGACAAGGTCTTAGATAGTGCTGGGGAGGATTCTGCTGTCTTGGTACATATTGGTAACAATGACATAGGAAAGTGTGGTAGAGAAATTCTGGAGGCCAAATTTAGGTAGGAAGTTGAAATCCAGAACTTCCAGGGTAGCATTCTCCAAAATGCTTCCCGTTCCATGCACAGGACCTAAAAGGCAGGTAGAGCTCCAGAGTCTCATTGCGTGGATGAGACAATGTGCAAGGAAGAAGGTTTTGGATTTGTTAGGAACTGGGCAACATTTTGGAGAAAAGAGGGGCTCCACCTTTAACCAGGATGGAACCAGGCTGCTGCCATTAAGCTTTAAAAAGGAGAGAGAGCAGCTTTTAAACTAGATAATAGGGGAAAGTCGACAGTCGCCCAAGAGTGCATGGTTCAGAACAATCTTGAAGGATACTAGCAAAAGATTGAAGTTAGGGCATATCAACAGAGAGGTTCCAATAAAGACAAAAGTAACCCAAATGCCCTTAAGTACAGAGCAGACAAAGCTTAAAGATTCCAAATTACCTCTGCCTACTGATTAACCAGATTAATATGAATAAAATACAGCCTCTAAAATGCTTGTATGCAAATGCTAGAAGTCTAAAAAATAAGATGGGAGAGTTAGAATATATAGCACTAAATGAGAGATTAGATATGATTGGTATCTCAGAGACATGGTGGAAGGAGGACAACCAGTGGAACACTATGTGATACCTGGGTACAAACTATATCGCAATGATAGAGAAGATCAAATTGGTGGAGAGGCTGCACTCTGTTAGAGAGGGCATTGAGTTAGAAAGGATTAAAGTTGTGCAAGAAACAAAATACACAGTAGAATCTCTATGGATTGAAATTCCATGTAAAAAGGGAAAGATGATAGCAGTGGGGGTGTACTATCGACCGCCTAGCCTGAATTAACAAATAGATGATGAAATGCTCAAAGAAATAAGGGAAGCTGACAAAAGTTACAGCATAGTAATAATAGGTGATTTCAATTACCCTTGTTTTGACTGGGTCAGTGGCACAGCAGGACATGCTAGGGTGATAAAGTTTCTTGATGAAATAAATGACTGCTTCTTGGAGCAGCTGGTTCATGAACTGACAAGAGGGGAAGCTATTTTGGACCTAGTCCTTGGTGGAACACAAGAGCTGGTGCAAGAGATAAGGGTGTTGGGGCCACTTGGCAATAGTGATCATAGCACGATTACGTTTGATTTAATAAATGGAGGAAGGACTGCAAGGAAATCCACAGTACTACCTTTTAACTTTCAAAAGAGAGACTATGATAAAATGAGGAGAATAGTTAAGAAAAACGAAAAGGAGCTGTTGCAAAGTTTAAAGATTTACATCAATTTAAAGATTAAAGGTTAAAGAGTTTGATCCAGACCACTCCCACTAACAGATCAAGAAGATCGGTAGCACTCAACACACTGACAGTCCCAAAATCAATAACCCAATGCACCCAGTCAACTGCAAACAGGGCCTTCAAATTCTGTGCGCCCAGATGCTGGAATACCCTTTCAGGAAATAGAATAAGGAGCCAAATGACGAAAACTGAAAAGAACATAAGCACTGGCAATTTAGATGCAAGGCATTGATAAGGCAGGCAGAAAGGGAAGTTGAGAAGAAGATTGCTGTAGAAGCAAAAATGCATAATAAAGACTTTCAAGTACATTCATAGTAAAAATCCTTTGAGAGAGTCAGTTGATCCATCAGATGATAGAGGGGTAAAAGGGGCATTATGATGGGACAAGGCCATAGCGGAGAGACTGAATGAATTCTTTGCTTCAGTCTTCACTGAGGAAGATGTAGGGATGTTACCCATGATTGAAATGGTATAAAGTGATGCTGCAGAAGAATTGAAAAATACCGATATACCGGGAAGAAGTATTACAACTATTAGATAAACTGAAGAGTAGCATATCACCTGGACCCGATGGTATACATCCCAAGGGTGTTGAAAGAACTGAAAATTGACATTGGAGACCTACTATTAGTAATCTGTGAACTATTATTAAAATCATCTGTAATACCTGGATAATGGCCAGTACAATGCCAATTTTTAAAGAGAGTTCCAGGGGTGATCCAGGAAACTACAAACCGGTAAGCCTAATGTCAGTACAGGGCAAAACAGTAGAAACCATTCTAAAAATTAAAATTACTGATCATTTATATAGTAATTCTTTATTGGGAGAAAGCCAACATGGATTAGCCAAGGAAAGTCTTTCTTTCTGTTATTTTTTTTTAAGTTGTGAATAAGCAGGTAGACAAAGGTGAGTTTGTTGATTATAGTATATCTGAATTTTCAGAAAGCCTTTGACAAGGTCCCTCATGAGAGACTTGGCGAAATTAAAAAGTCATGGGATAGGAGGCATTGTACTATTGTGGATCAGGAACTGGTTAAAAGATAGCAGAGGGTAGAGCTAAATGGCCAATTTTCCCAATGGACAAAGGTGAATAATGGAGTACCCCAAGGATCTGTGCTGGGTCTGCTGCTTTTTATCATATTCATAAATGACCTGGAAATGGGAATAATGAATGATGTAATAAAACTTGCAAATGACACACAATTATTCAAAGTTGTTAAAACCCAAGAGGATTGTTAAAAATTGCAAGAGGATCTTGATGATAAATTTGAAGACTGGATGTTCAAATAACAGATGAAATTGAATGTGGATAAGTGCAAAGTTATGCACCTAGGAAAGAACAACCCAAACTATGATTACACAATGCAAGGTTCCATATTAGGAACCACCACCCAGGAAAAAGATTTAGGCGTCATCGTGGATAACATGTTGAAACCATCCGCCCAGTGTGCAGTGGCGGCTAATAAATAAAATGCTAGGAATCATAAGGAAAGGAATGGAGAATAAAACAAAGGATATAATTCCTCTATCGTTCTATGGTGCAGCTGCCCCTGGAATTTTGTCTGCAATTCTGGTTGCTGTATCTTAAAAAGGGTATAGTGTTGTTAGAAAAGGTACAGAGAAGAGCCACCGGGATGGAAGGATACCCCTATGAGGCTAAAAAGGTTAGGGCTCTTCAACCTGGAAAAGAGGCGGTTGAGGGGAGATATGATAGAGTACTGTAAATTGATGAATGGAGTGGAACTGGTAAATGTAGATCGATTGTTTACGCCATCAAATTAGACTAGGGGACATACAATGAAGCTCCAGTGTAACCCATTTAGGACTAATAAGAGAAAATATTTTTTCACTCGACGAGTAATCAAAGTCTGGAATTTGCTACTTGAGGTTGTAGTAAAAGCTGTTAGCGTAGCTGGGTATAAAAATTGTTTGGACAAGTTCCTGGAGAAAAGGCCCATAAATCATTACTAATGGGGACCCGGGAAATCCACTGCTTGCCCCAATACAAGCATTGTGGAACCTGTGTCCTTTGGGGAAACTGCTAGGTACGTGTGACCTAGATTGGCCACTGTTGGAAACAGGATACTGAGCTTGATGGACCTTGTTCTGACCCAGTATGGCATATCTTATGTTCTTATGACAACAATGCTGTTTAGCTGGGCTTGGGTGTTAATCAGAGTAGCAACGTCTTAGGTTGACAGGTGCCATGAATGTGTTTCTATTCCATTTTGGTTGTGGATATCGGAAGAAAGGCCTGACAATCTACTTCCGGTGACACTACCAAGAAAACCCAGGAGCTTCTGGGTCGCCAGGAGTCAGGACTGACTCGAAGGCACACATTGCATTTGCATTTATTAAAGTATTAGTGTGGCCACCATTATGAGAGTCTCTAAGAGCCCCAAGAAAATGACAGCTTTCCTTTGACAAGCAGGATATAATCAGGCACACACACGCTCTCCCAGATCTCAGAACTATATGTAGAGTCCTGGTCATGTACGGCCTTTACTCTATGCACTGTTCCCCTCAGTCCTCTGCTGAACAAAACAACAAAAAAAGGTCTCCTGCTGATTCTTCTGATATTTTTCATCATTTTATTTAGAGGAAGAAAATACTTTTTTTTTTTTAATTTTTTGTTTTCCCCTGCGGGACATGTCACAGATGAAGTTGGGGTTCTGACCTCGCCCTCAACATGATAGAAAAATGCAGAACTTCGACACCCACTTCAGATGTCTCATCTGTCAGTTTGGATCATCATCACACTACTTTAATTACTTTTGCAACAAGTGGCACATAAAAAAAAAGGAATGGACTGAATGTAAGCATTATGAAAGGACGTCTCCGAGCTCAATAGGATTGTGTCAGTTGGCTCCACAGTCGTGACGAGGCAGAGAAGAGGCTTCTGCCCATGCAGAAAGAGGAGAACAGAATGTGGGTCCTTTTCTGTTGCCTCTACTTTCTTGTGCAGTGGTTTTAAAAGTCCAGCTACAAAAGAACGGTGCCACAGATCTTCCAAATCAGCACAGATCTCAGCTGAGACCTCTCTGTCTAAAGCGCAGTCACACTGGCCTGCGTTTAAGGCATCTTCAGATGCACCCTAAAACGCTGGAATAGTGTCGCCTTAGCGCCAATGAAATTCATGGCCCAGCCTCTAAGTGCAAACAAGCTTGTGCTTCTCCTGTGCTATCTGTACTGCCTAAAGAGCATTGGCAAAAGACTTGGCACTGACCTTCACCTTTCACCGTCTGTGCTTAGCACTCAGCTTTCTAGTGCATAGTGGAGAACTGGCAGGGATGCGAGCCAGGTCTTCCATGGGGTAATGTCTCCAGATGGGCTAGTTTGTGCCTCCCATGACAGGAACCTCTTATTTTTCCTCCTAAACCCACCTCCCTCCTTCCTCCTTTCTCAATCTCTGTGGATAATGCTCTATTTCTGTTTCTTCGGCTCGCAGCCTTGTGGTCATCTTTGACTTCTCCCTCTCCTCCACACACATCCAACCGATGTCTACTTATGTATGTTATTTATAGGTAGCTATACTTCACTGTAAATAGCTCCTTTACCCACTGTAAATAGTATACCTTAGTAACCCCAACCCCCTCCCTCTTATTGCATGCCCACCCCCACCCCCCTTTTATTTTATTTTATTTTTTTTTAACTACTTCTAAAGCAACCAGCTGTTGTAATGTTGAATTACCATGTAAATCGCTTTGATTTAAGGATACGGTGGTATATAAAACTGTTAAATAAATAAATAGCTAAAACCTGTTTCTTTCTCTATAACATCAGCAAAATTCGCCCCTTCCTTTCTGAACACCTTCTAAGACACTTATCCACTCTTTAGTCATCTCCCGTCTAGGCTCCTTGCTGGTCTCCCTCTGAATCATCTCTCTCCCCTTCAGTCTGTTCAAAACTCAGCTGTTCGGCTAATCTTCCTCCAGCCCCGACATGCCCTTATAAACCCATCTTCTCATTGCTTCATTGGCTCCCTATCCGTTTCTGTATCCAGTTCAAGCTTCTCCTACTGACTTATAAGTGCCTCGTTCTGCTGCTCCGCACTGCCTTTCCTCTTATCTCTCCCTATACGCCTCTCCGTGAACTCTGCTCTTCTGGTGGATTGTTTCTGTCTTTGCCCTCTTCTTCCACTGCCAACTCCAGACTTCAGTCCTTTCACCTTGCTGCTCCTTATGCCTGGAATACCTGAGTCTTTACATCGGACTTAATCTCTGGTCTTTTTCAAATCCAGGCTGAAAACTCACCTCTTCGTGTTTGCTTTGGGATCCTGATCTGTTTAATCTCCTATGTGTCTCCTTACTATTCCCCTAGATGTAGCCTTGTCCTCAGCTGTTGTGTTGTCTGTCTTGACTAGATTGTAAGCTTTGATGAGCAGGGACGTCTTTTACATGAGCCTGTGCAGCGCTGCCTATGCCTTGTAGCGCTACAGAAATGATTAGTAGTAGAAGCAGAATGAATTTCATGCCTATGCCAGGTTATTGTAGGTATGAGCTCAATTTCTCAAGTTAACTGCAAGTTAATGCTTTCACTGAGCCAAAGAGAACCTTCCCCCCCCCCCCCCCCCATCAAGCTGGTAGTAGTAGCCAATATGGCCAGGACTATTTCTGTATCTTTCTGCCACATATATATGGGCTTTGCATCCACTTTCTGCAGTGTAATGAAGCAGGTCAAGAGATTTCTGGTGCAGCACAGGGGTGCCCAGCGCAGCACTAGCACAGAGATCCCCCTTCCATTGATCGCGGCACAGGCCTCCTTATTCTCTCCATCCTCCATTGGCATCTGTTCCAACCTTGCTCATTCATAAAAACATGTTTGTGTTTGTAAGGATCTTCCATCTCTCCTGTATCAGATACAGCACAGACCTCTCGATCCTCAGGTGTTCCCCTGTCCAGACATAGACTCCATTCTTCTCAAGTTCCAATAGTATTTATTTATTTTCCAAAGACTTAATATACCGCCATAGGATGGGGGAATCATCATGATGGTATCTTTGCTGTCTACCACTGATTCTGAACCACAAGGAGGATGCTATACAGTAGCTCTAGATGAACAAGTAAACATAAACCCAGTATTGAAGGAGTTTCTACTACAGGAAAATATATTTTCTGCTTTTCTACAGACAACCACAATAAGTTCAGCATCTATCTTTTGCTAGACCTCACCCCAGAGGGAGAGAGATAGCAACTGAAGCAATCTAAATCTGTGCAACCAAAGCAGCCCTCTTTTTCACTCTCTTCTCTGATCACCAGGACTTGCCTAAGAATATCTGATGCCCTTGGTAAACCTTCAGCCAGACGCCTCCTCCATAGTCCAGCATCGCATTTCCCCTTCTCTTTCCCAGTGGTCCAGTATCTCCCTTTCCTTTCCCTACTTCGTATGTCCAGCATTACCCCTCTCTTCCCCCCCCCCCCCATCATCCACCAGAGCCTAGCGTCGTCTGTTTTCTATCCCACCAGACTTCAGCATTCTCCTTTTTCTTCTCCACCCCTGCCATCCAACATGTCTTCATGTCTTCCCTTTCCTTTGCTCCCTCACCTCCTTTGCTGCTTCTGATGCATAAGGCAGCCTGAAGGATTGTAAAGTAGCATGTATGACACGGGACCTCACAGGTATACACTTGAGCTCTGCTAGAGCCCCACCTCCTCTGCAAGAGGGGGAAGAACTCGGGAGAGCTTGAGCATGTACCTGCATATAGAGGTCCTGTGCCATGCAAGGGGGGACCAAGCTCTGCTGTTACCCCATGAACTTTGCTGCCCTTGACGGATGCCTAGTCGTCTTGGTGGGAGAGCCTGCAAATGCAATAAAACCTGTTCCAGCCAAGAGAGGAACTGAGGATTCTATTAGGAGTTTTCTCATCCACAAGAAAACAGGAGGGTTATGGCCTACCTTGGACCTCAGAGACTTGTTCCTTTGCAAAAATAACAAACAAAAAAACTTCCCCTTCCTGACCAAAGGGAATTGGATGTGCTTATTGGATCTCAAGGATCCCTACATTCACATCCCTGTTCACTCCAATTGTGATTCTTTCTACTACACTGGTCAACAAATTTTTACAAAAGTCATGTTACTGAAATAAAAATAGTCATTTCTTATCAATTTTTATATGCTGAACACGAATATGACAGTGAAATTGCAAAGTTGGCTGTAGTTTTTTTTTGTAATCTACAAGAATTAATATTTACATCATGAAATGCATGTCAATAGTAAATATAATAGGCCTTCGGTTAAATACCTGTAAAAAAACAAGTCATAGACTACTACTTAGATTTTTTCGCCTGTCTCTTGTACAGCTGTTCGGGAGCTTCTCTGGGGAGTGCCCAGCAGTAGTCAGCCAGCATTGTAGGTGGACCATTTTGCATGGTATCTTTGCTCCATCGTTGTGATATCCTGGTGAAAACGTTCGCCCTGTTCATCACTAACGATACCACAGTTGTGAGGAAAGAAATCGAGATGGGAATCAAGGAAATGGATCTTTAGAGACATATTGCAGCCAAGTTTCTGATACTGCATCAGCATGTCTTCTACTAGTTCCTTGTAGTTTTCTGCCCTAACATTCCCGAGAAAGTTTGTTGACACTAGGCGAAAAGCATTCCATGCTTGTTTCGCATCACCCTGCAGCAAGTTGTTGAACCGGTCATCATTGAAGAGCTCTCGAATCTGAGGACCCACAAAAACTCCCTCTTTAATTTTTGCTTCACTGAGTCGAGGGAATTTTTCATGCGGGTATCGGAAAGCTGGCGAAGTGCGGTCCATGGCTTTCACAAAGCTTTTCATCAAACCTAGTTTGATGTGAAGGGGTGGTAGCAGGATTTTGTGAGCCTCAACCAGAGCTGGGTGCTGGATATTCTTCTCTCCAACTGTTACATTTTGTCTGCGATTCCATTCCTTCCGCAAGTAATGCCAATCCCTTGCTAGTCTATCCCACTCACATAAGAAACACATGTATTTTATATATCCCTGCTGCAGTCCCATTAAAGGGGCAACTACCTTCAAGTCACCACAGAGGTGCCAGCTGTACTTGTTATAGTTAATGGAAGTCAGTAGATGCTTTAAGTTATCGTATGTCTCTTTCATGTGGACGGCATGCGCTACTGGAATAGATGGAAGACTGTTTCCATTGTTCAAAAGCACAGCCTTCAGACTCAGTTTCGAAGAGTCTATAAATAGTCTCCAGTCTTTGTGGGTCATGATTGATTTTTAAGGCATTCATGAGGCTTTCAATATCGGAACAGAATACCAGATTACTTTCCTTTCCGACTGCATATAGTACACTGTTGATGTCAGATGGCTTCAGCAGCCATCTGGCAGTAGTATTGCATTGCATCAGAAAATGATGCAGTCAACTCTGGATGATGTGTGCATGCTGGTATTAGGCAATGTGATGCAATATTACATCATTCAAGGCTTATTTGGGATGTTGTTGATGTCCTACTGGATAAATTTACACGGTGAAACGTCAAAAATGAACTACATGCAATATCTTCAAAACGAGAGCCAATAAAATTGTTTGAATGTTATATTTGTGTTTGTGTTCAGCTCACCAAGATACTACAGATTAGGGCCTTTTAAAGTCAGTAACGATTTCAATGTTGACCAGTGTTAACCAGACATTACCAGTACAAAGTCCTCCTTTGCCCTCTCCTTGACCCCCAGAGTCGTCACCAAATATTTGATGGTTGTCGCAGCTCACCTGCACAGATGGAGACATTTGGTCTTTCTGCTTCTCAATGGCTAGCTTCTGACAGCTTCATCAAGAGATCTAGCTGTCATCTTGATGAACAAAACAATATATTCCCTTCAAAGCCTGGATTTTTCTCATCAACTTTGAGGAGTCAACACATCAGCCTACAAACAAGATTTAATTTAACATGATTATTTATAGTCCGCTTTTTCCAAAAATGTGGATTCCAGGCAGATACTAGCATATTCATAGGAGTTATTCTGGACATAGTTCATGCTTTTCTGGCAAATGACAACAAATGCCTACAACTAATGAATTATGTCCAGAAAGTTCAGTGGTCACAGCAATACCTACTCGCAGATGTTAGGCCATGTGGTTACTGCAGTCCATGTTGTGCTTTTGCCTGCCTAAAAATGAGAGAACCACATGGCTCCTCAAATTCCAGTGGGCTGTGTGCTTCCAACCTTTGTATATCACGGTTAGTCTGTCAGTTGTCTTCACTTCATGCTATCATAAGTGGTGGATGTCGGAGCAGCCGAAGAGCAAAGGTATCCCTTTTGTACAACTGGAACACTATTCCATCCTCACAAGATGTGTCCAGCTTTGATTGGAGAGCCCACTTCTCAACTCATGCAGGTAGCCAGGTCACAAACCTGACATGTTCCATGTCAGTCATCTAGAGTTCAGAGCAATAGTTTACTCCCTTTGCATGTTTGCACATTTTCTTTGAGGTAAGACAGAGTTGCCATGTTAACACAAAAACAGACAAGGAAGTGAAGGTTCTCTTCAAGTATGCCGGGAAGCAGCATAAATCTAGGACTCGTGATCAGTGTCATAGTCCTGTGCTGGCAATGCAGCCTCACAGGGGGCAAAGAAATAGGGGCGCTTTTGGGGCTGCCAGCCTCTGTCCCCCCCCCATGCTGCCTACCCTTGCCCCGCCGCCGTTTTTTGTGTTTCCTTTGCTGTGGCAGTGACAGAGGCAGCAACGAAGCGGACATTCAGTTCTAAAAAAGAAATGTGGGTCTTTGCGACTCCGCACTTGCATACAGGTCTGATCCTTCCCTCCTCTGACGTATGCTCGCATCAGAGGAGGGAGGGACCAGATCCGCGTTCAAGCACAGAATCGGGAAAAACCCGTGTGTTTGTTTTGTTGTTGTTGTTTTTTAATTGGATGTCCGCTCCGCTGCTGCAACCACCAAGGAACCACGAAAAGCAGGGGCGGGGCAAGGACACACAGCCCAGGGAGCTGGCTGAACATGATGGGGATGTGGGGTAAGGCAAGATGTTGGGCATGGGGCAGATGGCAAACCTGTGATGGGGGGAGGGGCGCACCAGATGCGCAAGTTGCACGGCACATTTATGACGTGGTACAACTCTGCTTGTGATTTCTCATTATATACATTATAGGCATTCAGCTCAAGATAGCAGACAAGCTCAGCAGAGTTCTCAAGCTCTATAAATGATCTCTAGAGCATTTATACCGTGGTTTTGTTTGTTTTTTCTTTTGTTTTTTTTAGTGCCATCAAGTCAGTGTTGACTCATAGCGACCCAGCTATCTCTTGGTTTTCTTGGCAATGTATCACTGGAAGTAGATTGCCAGCCTTTTCTTCCGAGGCAATGGAGGGTAAAGTGACTTGCCTAAAGTCACAAGGAGTGCCAGTGGGAATTGAACTCTTGATCTTCTGGGTACTAGGCTGTTGCTCTAAGCACTAGGCTACTCCTCCACTCCATTTATACCGTACAGGTCAATTTTTTTGGACTGGGGCAAGCCTCAGATAACACTGCTTCCCTGTAACTTCTTATATCTGCTGCTGCCTAATTAAGACATCTTGGTGGTAGCAAGAAAACCATTCACCAGGTGTGTATATATGCCTTTAAATGGAAGAGGTTTTTCATCTGATATTTCACTAATAGTCAAGACCCCATATGATCTCCAAATATAATACTACAATACTTGTACTATCATTATTGCCTAGGGCTGCAAACATCCTCCATCGGAATACATTTTGGCACACTCTTAGCCTATCCATGTCTCCCTAGACAGTCATGAAGGGAGTTCATGTCAAACCTCCAGTTCAGAAACGTCCTGTACTGAGACCTCTGAAATAGGTTTACTAAGCCGGGCTAACGATTAACCCAGGCTATCTGCAACTTAGTCTCATGATATGCAGTGGGACCTAGCCCGGGTTAACCGTTAGCCTGGCTTAGTAAATACACCCACATTGTTGATCTCCCGTGTTCTCCTTGGAACGTTTTACCAGCCGAGTGGCTTGAAGGAGTAGCCGAATGGACTGCACTATGAGCTGGCTGGCAGTAGACAACGTAACTAGTCATCCTTTAGGAAGTTCCGTATATGATACATTCATTTGACACTGTGTCTAATTCGTTCATATTATTTACATATATGGTTACGGTTTTTTAAAGTATTAATTACAATCATTTTCCATTCCTGCTGATTATTTTGACATTTCAGTTCATCAGATTAAGTTAGCCAGGTGGCCAGTAAAATGAGTCGCGTGGTGCACCTATTCAAAAGGCCTTGGGCAGAACACTGTCTCTCATGGAAACACCATCTGATCCCATGGAATGCTATTCCCTCAAGTGTATCACTTGGAAGGGGCTCTTTCTAGTAGTAAACATTTCAGATAGATGGATCAGCAAGCTTGGGGCCTTAGTCACATATAAACCTCACACTGTTTCATCATAATAAAGCAGTTCCTTTTACTCATACTAGATTCCTGTGAAAGGTGTCACACCTTTTGAAATAGTGCTTCCAAAGTTTTATCATAAACCATACAAGCATCCATGCAAGAAGTCCCTTCACACCTTAGAAAGTAAGCGAGGTTTTGTTTTGCAATCTCAAAAGAGCAGAATCTATCTGAAAACCTGCACAATTGTTAGTCTCCTTTGACTCTAACAGACTCTTTGTTCGTTGGTCAAGCAGACCCCAGCCAATTGGCCGGCCTCCTATATTTGATATGCTATGAGCAGATTAGCTTTGATTTTACTTGTTAGAAAAATACCATGTAATCAGGATCAAGGTTACTACTATAGCTTTCTTGATGTCTGCTTCACTGGACAGCATATGCAGAACAGCTTCTTGGCCCTTGCTTTTCATTGTTTGGACAATTCCTCAATCAGACAGTGAATTTAGTTGAGCAGTACTGATCATAGTAACGCAGTAAATGATAGTAAATAAAGACCTGCATGGTCCATTCAGTCAGCCCATGGAGGTGCTTTTTACCTTGGTTTGTGACTGCTGCTCATTGTAGGTTACCCCTGCTCTATGCTTATTTCCAGGAACAAGCAGGAATGCAGTCTTCACATATGGGTATCATCGGTACCAACAGAGCCTGCGTGGGAATGCTCCCCAGCATCCAATAGGAAAGCTTTTGGGAGCATCCCACAGCACCTGCATGCTGCCTTCCCGCCTTTCCAACTCTCCCACCTCAGTTTTTCATTTTCTGTGGAGCCGACGGGACGCATACCCTGTCACCGCAGAAAGATTTATCCTTATTCTTTTGTTTTTTGTGGTCGCGTCTGCCTTCATTCAACGCCTACTGGTACCGCCGGTTCTCTTTTCTTCTTTTTCAAAAAATCCCCTAGCTTTCTAAAAGAATTTTTCTTTTAGGGGCCTTTTCTCTCTCGATGCTAGTCGCCATTTTGGACATTAGGCCCACTTTTCTTCAAACATGGAGAAACCAGCTAGTGGTTTCAAGAAATGTTCTAAATGTGGCGGTACATATCTGTCACCAACACCCATGAATGGTGTCTTAAGTGTTTAGGTCCTCACCATTCTCCACCGGAGTGTCTCTCCTGCAGAAAGATGACCAAGAGGGGCCTGCAGAATAGAGCTGCAAAACTCTGTACCCTTTTTAACGCAGATACGATTTCAGTTGCATTGACGTCTTCCAGGGCTTCATCTTCCTCCCATGGATCTCAGGTAACTAAACCTAAGTCTTCTAAGACTAGCCGGTCCTCCAAGGGTAGATCTCCTTCCAGGTATTGAGATGCCATTGGCGTCAGTGAAGTGATTTGAGGGGAGGGGTTACCTGAGCATAGTGACTCTGTAGGAGGATTAGCCTCACAGCTGAGTTTTGAATGGACTGGAGAGGAGAGAGATGATTCAGGAGGAGACCAGTGAGGAACAGATTACAATAGTTTAAACAGGAGGTAACTAGAGAGTGTAGTGTTTTCAGAAAGGGAGGGACAAACTTTGCTGCTGATATAGAGAGAAATAACAGGTTTTAGATAGGGGAGAAAGATGACCCAAGGTTGTGAGCCTAGGAGAAAGAGTGGATGATAGTGTTATCAACCAAAACAGAGAGGGGGGGGAGGTGGGTTTAGGGAGAAAGATAATGAGCTCGGACTTGGCCATATTCAGTTTTAGATAGCAGCGGGACATCCAGGCAGCAGTATCAGACAATCAAGTGATTCACATAAAGTTCAAAATACAAATATTCTAAAAGTACCCAATAATTGAAGTTCACCGGCAAAACAGCCCGGGTGGGAGGCCTTGGTCTCCAAAGCATTAACGGGGCTCTAGAATGTTTTAGAGGCTTCCACCTCTGTAGAACTACTGGTACCATGTTCTGGGGTTGTACCGCTTCCGCCAGTACCGACACCCAGGCATTGGCAGGAGTGATGGATCAGAGAATCCTTGCTATCGAACGCAGTCTAGAGGCCCTCTTAGCAGCTTCGGTACCACTAAGACCACTACAGATGGTTCCACAGGTATCGGTACCGACACCAGTACCAGTACCGAGTGCCTCGGTGGGTATGCTTCCCCCAATGCTGAGCCTTGAGTGTATCTCAGGTATCGACGGACCGGTACCGAGACACCCCGATACCGACTTCGAGTGGTACCGGTACCGTGCATTGCAGGAACACCCAGCGCAGAGATACTTCGAATCATCCGATTCCGATGATTCTGATGACTCTGCCGGTACCAGAGCTATCCTTCCGGAGGATCCATCTCCTTCTCCTCAACGCAGAATGTCTTCTCCAGAAGACATGTCCTTCCAGGATTTTATACGTGATTTAGCTCGGGGTCTTGCAATCACGGTGACTTTGGAGATGGAACCTAGAGCAGAAGAATTAGAAATTCTTCAGTACCCTAAGGCTCCTAAAGAGGCAGCTACCCTGCCCATTCACAGAATCTTACATGATCTTATGCTAAGAATGTGGGAAACTCCTTTAACGGTGTCTCCACACTCTCGACAACTCGATACCATGTACCAAGTTCGTACCACACCATTCAATGGTAGTGGAATCGGCAATGCGTAGGATTAAGAGTGCTAAAACACATTCTTCCAATCCTCTGGGCCGTGAATCAAGGACTCTCGATGCCTTTGGGCATCAATGTTTGTTTCCAATCCTCCATGTTGGCAGCCAGGATTAGCTCCTACATTCTCTATATGGGAATGTTCCTCAAAGAAGTTGCAGGTGACTTGGAGCTCATGAGCCCTCTTCTCCCTGAGGAAAAAAGGGGGGAATTCCTTACTCTGGTCAAACATGTCCAGGATGTCTCTAAGTTTGTAAACCATGCAACCTTTGATTGCTTTGAATGCATTAGCAGAACCTCTGCTATTTCCATTGGTGCACGTCATATTGCCTGGCTTCAAGCATCAGACTTAGAACAATGGGTGCAAGATAAACTGGGAAATAGTCCTTGCACAGGAGAGAATCTCTTTGGCAAGGATTGGCAAGACTAGGCTAATCAGATTGAATCTGAAAATACTACCTTGAACAGACTATCAAAGTCTACAGCCAACCCAGCAAAGAAAAGTTAGTCAAGAAACCCTTTTTCAACAAGAAAGAGGTTTTACCCATCTTACACCCATCGGTGCCACTGTCCAGTTCATGTTCTGCAAAAGGGGCAGCAACAGACCAGACAGCAGAGGAAGCCACAAGTTCCTAGAGCTCAACTGGCTCAGCAGACTCAGCCTCCTCAGGGACTTTGACTCCTTCCTAGAGAACTTAGTCTTTCTGACCCTGAAAGGTCCAGAACCCCTTTCCATCCCAGGCAGATTATGCCTTTTGCCGGAAGATGGCAACAAATAACATCAGAAAACTGAACCCTGTTCATTGTACGAGAGAGATGCAGACTTCATTTTCACAGCATGCCCCCTCCTACAATCATAAAACAGTTCAATTCTCAGGTCCCTGCCACCAATCTCTTGGGTCAGGAGGTCTCATTACGTCTTGCTCAGGGAGCAATAGAAGAGGTACCCATATCCCAACAGGGTACGGGGTTCTACTCTCCCCTACTTTCTCATCCCAAAGAAAACGGGGGGGGGGGGGGACACAGGCCTATTCTGGACCTCAGAGAATTAAACAAGTATTTGTTCCGGGAAAAATTCAAGATCTCCCTCGGACCACTCCTGCCATACCTTCAGAGTCAGGACTGGCTATGTTCACTAGATCTAAAGGATACATATACGCATTGAGTGGAGGAGTGGCCTAGTGGTTGGGGCAAGGTACTTCAGACCGGAAGGTCGGGAGTTCAAATCCCACTAGAGGACAGCAACCTTGGGCCGGAAGGACTGGGGTTTCTAGTCCCACAGGTGCTCCTTGTGGTCTTGGGCAAGCCACTTAACCCTCCATAGCCCATGTTCCCTGTAAGATAGTTATCTCCAAGTTATAATGCCCTGTTCAATGTAATTTCAGTTTGTTCAATGTAAACCGCACTGATGCAGAATAGCGCGGTATATAAATAAATTCTCATCCATGCAGATCACAGGAAATTCCTTTGATTCCTTTTCCAGGGAAGACACTTCCAATACAGGGTTCTTCCCTTCGGTCTGGCTTCTGCTCCAAGAGTCTTCACAAAATGCATGGCAGTAATAGCAGCATTCCTGAGAACTCTAGGAATATTCGTCTTCCCCTACTTAGATGACTAGCTCATTCGAGCATCAACAGCTCCAGAAGCCAGCTTTGCTCTTTCTCGCACCATGCGAATCCTTCGATTCTTGGGATTGGTCACAAACCTCCCAAAATCTCGTCTCTAGAATTCATAGGGGCTCATCTAGACACAAGGCAATCAAAGGCTTTCCTGACACAGCCGGGTTGTCTTTGTATAGTACAGCTGGCCTTCCAAGCAGCTATGAAGGGTCTTCCTGACTGCTTGGGAGATGCTTCAGCTTCTGGGACATATGGCATCCACAGTCCATGTGGTTCCCTATGCTCGCCTTCATATGCGAGCAGCCCAGTGGACCCTATCCTCTCAGTGGACACAGGCCTCAGGTTGGCTAACGGACAAAATTAGAAACTCCACATGTCTCATTTTGTCCCTGCAATGGTGGCAGTCGCTGGAAAACCTTCTCATGGGTTCTCCTTTCCAGCAGCCTCTATGCCAAACCACCCTAACAACAGATGCGTCCAAGTTGGGTTGGGGGGCTCACTTGCACAATCTATCAACTCAGGGTCTCTGGACCCCACAGGAGGCTTGTCTTCACATAAACCTCCTAGAGCTCAGAGCCATTTTCCATGCTGTCTGAGTTTTTCAGGCCCATCTCAGCTACAAGACAGTTCTGGTCCAGACCGACAATCAAGTAGCCATGTTCTTTGTGAATAAGCAGGGCAGAACAGGCTCTCTGTCACTATGCAACAAAGCTTTGCGACTGTGGGCCCTCGCCTGAGAGCTTCAAATCCACTTTCTAGTGGAATATCTTCTGGGCATTCAAAATCTTTGGGCAGACAAACTCGGTCGAATACTGCTGCCACACGAATGGTCTCTGCACTCAGACTGGCTTGTTGGAGTGTTTCAAATCTGGGGAACGCCAGATATAGACCTCTTTGCAAGTCCACAGAATGCCAAACTTCCCCGATTCTGTTCCAGGATTCCGACTCAAAACTGTCAGGCAAGGGATGCTTTCCTCCTCCATTGGGGTCGGGACTTCCTCTGTGCCTTCCCACCCATTCCCCTCATTCCCAAAACTTTGTTCAAGCTTCAGAGGTCATATGATACTCATAGCTCCACGTTGGCCACGGCAGATGTGGTATCCTCTGCTTCTGTGTCTCTCTCAAGCCACACCTCTGGAGTTGGGATGTGCTCCAGATCTTCTTTCCCAGGAGAACGGGACGCTGTTGCACCCCAATCCCCAGTCCCTGCACCTCAGGGCCTGGTTACTGAAAGTCTAGGATTCCCGGATATCAACCTGTCTCAACAGGTAAGGGATATCCTTGTAGCTTCCAGGAAACCTTCCACAAGGCGATCCTATGCTTTTAAGTGGAAGAGATTCTCTGTATGGTGTTCTCAAAGGGGACTTGACCCCCATACAGTGCCTGTAGAATCGCTTCTGGAGTATCTCCTTCATTTATCAGATTCTGGTCTTAAAACTAATTCAGTAAGGGTCCATCTTAGTGCCATTGCTGCTTTTTGCAAGCCTTTGTATGGACAACCTATTTCCTCTCATCCACTCGTAGCGAGATTTATGAGAGGTCTACTCTTAACAAAACATCCCATTAAGCCACCGCTGGTGGCATGGGATCTAAATCTTGTTCTCAGGTAGCTCATGAAACTGCCCTTTGAGCCCTTAGCCACTACAGCTCTAAAATTTCTTTCATGGAAGGTCATCTTCCTAGTTGCCCTCACTTCTGCAAGACGCATCAGTGACTTACTGGCCTTAGTGGTGGATCCTCCCTATACAAGATTTCATCATGATAAGGTAGTTCTTAAGACTCATCCCCACTTTATGCCAAAGGTGGTTTTGCCTTTTCATTTAAACCAAGCGGTTTACCTTCCTGTATTCTTCCCTAGACCTCATGCCCCTAATGCAGAAAGGAACCTTCATATTTTAGATTGTAAAAGAGTCCTGGCTTTTTATCTTCAGAGAACTAAGCAACATATAAAATCTTCTCAACTTTTTGTTGCTTTTGATTCTAATCATTTGGGACTTCCAGTTTCCAAAAGAACTCTCTCTAGATGGATTGCAAATTGCATATCCTTTGCATATGAGACTAAGGGATTTTCTCTCGAAGGCCATGTCACAGCTCACAATGTGAGAGCAATGGCAACCTCAATGGCTAATCTTCGTTCTGTGTCCATTGATGATATCTGTAGAGCAGCCTCTTGGGCTTCGGTACACACCTTTAGAGCCCACTATTGCTTAGACAAGGACTCCCGTCGGGATGCCTTGTTTGGCCAGGCTGTGCTCCAGCATCTCTTTCAGACTTAGTACAACTTCTACCCGCCGTCCCGGGTTTCGATGCCAGAGATCCATGGGAGGAAGCATGACCCATCTCACCTTGGGTTCGCAGCTTGCTGGGGTCATCCCACTGGCAACTCTCAGCTGGGGAGTCCCCATATGTGAAGACTACATTCCTGCTTGTTCCTGGAGATAGCTTAGTTACTCACCTATAACAGGTGATCTCTGGGAACGGTAGGAATAAGTCTTCACAACCCACCCACCTACCCTAGGAGTTGTCTCTCTCGCTCTCTCGCTCTCTCTCTCTCTCTTTCGCTCTCTCGCTCTCTCTCTCTTTGTCTACTTCTCTCCTTTGGTCTCAGCTATAAACTCAACTGAGGAGGGAGAGTTGGGAAGGCAGCACGCAGGCCCTGTGGGATGCTCCCAAAAGCTTTCCTATTGGATGCTGGGGAGCGTTCCCGCGCAGGCTTCATTGGTACCGACGATACCCATATGTGAAGACTTATTCCCGCTGTTCCCGGAGATCACCTTTTACAAGTGAATAACTACACTTTACCTTGGGTTGTGACTGCTGCTTGGTGCAAGTTACCGCTGCTCTGTGTTGGGGTGTTTTGTTGTGTTGTGTTTTTTTTCTCTCTCTGTTCTCATACAACTTCTGGCGCATGTCCATTCTATTTTCCTCTATACTGCTTCAAGTCTTTATATATCCTTGGCAATATACAGCCTCCAAAACTGAATAATATACTCCAAGTGAGGATGCACTAACAGCTTGTACAGGGGCATTTTTGTCTCCTTTCAGTTGGATTATATCGCTGTCTATGCAGCCTAGTAGCCTTCTGGCTTTGGAAACCACCTTTTCACATGGTTTCACCATTTTGAGATCCTCGGACACTGTCACCCTGAGGTCTTTCTGCTGGTCTGTGCATATCAGCTTCTCGCCCCCAATCGCACACTGCTCCTTTGGGTTTCTGAACCCCAAATGTATCACTTTGCACTTCTGAGCTAAATTTTTAATTGCTAAGCATTAAACCATTCTCCCTAATTTTTGTAGATCATTTTTCATGTTCTCAACTCCCCCCAGGGTGTCTATCCTGTTGAAAGTCTTTGTGTCATCTGCATAAAGACAGACGTTTCCTTTCAGCAATTTGGCAATATCACTCGTAAAGACACGCAACAGAATCGGTCCCAGGACCAATCCTTGAGACACTCCACCACTTATCTTTTTCTTTCTTCCAAGTGAATTCCAACCTGTCTTTGATCTGTGCAACTTTTTTGCACCATTGGCTGTTGAGCAGGCTGTTCCTGGACAATGGAAAAATGTATTTATAAAGCTCAGTGGCCCTGAGCTTGGGAGTCACCCACTTGTGTGCTGATTATATTCTGCTTGTCAATGGAAAAAGCAAAGTTGCTTACCCATAACAGGTGTTTTCTGTAGACAACAGGATTAATGAGGCACACATTCTTTCCCACCTCCTTTGTCTTGAGCTGTGAAGGTAACTGAAAGCACTATGCTTGGGAAGGGCTATGCAGTTCTGAGCTCTGAGAGAGCTCTTCCATCCATGCACCATGTGCTGTTGCCCATTTGTGGGTCAGATTAATCCTGTTGTCTGTGGATAACCACTTGTTACAGGTAAGCAGCTTTGCTTTTTGCATGGCATTGGCCACTGGGGATACCTTCTCTAACTATTTTGGGATTCCTTTTTTATCTGGTTTTTATTTTGGAGGTAACTTCCCTCCACACACCCAATATGATTTCCCAGTTCTATGGAATTGATCATTTAAATAAATATATTTGAGGGATGGGCTGGGAGGCAGGATGTAGCATTCCAGAAAGATGTGTGCAGCTACCATGAGGACAGATGGTTCGGCTACTGGCTTTTAGAAGTTGTCAAGCATCTAGATGGTATGGGAGAGAAAGAGGAGTCTTAATGCTCGAATGCATGTGGTAAATTGATGATTGCATCAGAGACTTATACAGAGGCAGCATCACCTCCTTTTTTCTGCTGGCCATTCCTCTCCCTATACACCCAAACATCCTTCTGGCTTTTGCAGTCACCTTTTCTACCTATGCTACTTTAAGATCGTCAGGCACAATTATGTCCAGGTCCCATTCTTCTTTTGTAGTCGGAAGTACCTCCACCCCCAACACTGTACAGCTCCTTTGGAATTTTGCAGCCCAAATGCATGACCCGGCATTTTTTAGCATTAAATTTCAGCTGCCATATTCTAGATCATTCTTCACGTTTAACTAGATTCCTCTTCATGTTGTGTACTCCTTCCTGTGTGTCTACTCTGTTGCAGATTTTGGTATTGTCTGCAAACAAGCAAACCTTACCTGACTGTCCTTCCGCAATATCACTAACAAAGATGTTAAACAGAATCTGACCAAGGACAGATCCCTACGGTACACCACTAGTAACCTCCTTCTCCTCAGAGTGAGTTCCATTTACCTGTACCCTCTGTCGCCTCCCACGCAACCAATTTCTAACCCAATCAGTAACCTTAGGGTCCATCCCTAGGGTGTTCAGTTTGTTTATAAGTCGCCTGTGTGGAAAGGTGTCAAAGGCTTTACTGAAATCTAAATATATCACGCCTAGGGCTCTCCCTCGTTCCAACTCCCTGATCACCCTGTCAAAGAAATCTATCAGATTTGTCTGGCCATTCTTGACGTTCCATTGTCTCACTCCAACATGGTCACCATATATCACTGGCATTTCAAGGTGGATGTTTGATGCTGGTGGCCCTCCCAATTCTCCTCTTAGGAAAGATGACTGTTAGATTACAGTTGATTGTTTTAGGTTTTCTCCCATGTTAATGCTTGCTTGTCAGTTTCTGTTGCTGATTATGGTTGTGAATGCATTTGTTCACAAAAGGTTCTAAACTTGTGTGAGAAAAGAAAAAGAATTTCTTTTCAGCTTGTTCATCTGTCATTATTTTTGTGCTTCTTTTTTGTACAGGCAGCAGGCAGGCAAAAATGAAGACGGGCTGCAGCATTGTGGAGAAGCCGAAAGGAGGGGGAGGTAAGGCACCAATCTGATTTTTCTAGTCCACTTTGATTTTTCACAAAAGGCAAAACTCTAAAGCTTTTGTATCTGTCTTCATTTTGAAAATGCTGTGAACACTGCTGCTATTGGTTAAATTACAACCACAACTCTGCAGGCCTGAAAGATCATTCTGCATAGATATGACTGTGTGGGACCCTTGTCTTCCCAATGTGTAGTTCCTCACTGCCCAATGGAAGATGCTCGCCTGGTGTTTTACAGGTTCATTTATCAGTAATGGAACTCTGGAACTCTTTACCCTTCTTCCCTCAGATTTGAACAAAACTACTGCACCTTCAAATCCCGCCTGAAAACGCACGTATTTTCATCCGCTTTTGACCTCCCCACTCCTATATAATTCTTGCCCTACAAACGTGTCCTTTCTTCCCTGTCTGGTATGCATGTTTTACTCCTTTCTGTCCTATAAATATTGTAACTTCCTTTCCTTTTCTAGGCCATTGGTCGTTCCTGTGACTTTGTTATTGTACACCACTTTGCTTTCCTAATTGAAAGGCGGTATATCAAGTTCAATAAACATAAACATGGTCATTAACGCACCTTATATGCTGCAGGGCCCATTCTATAGCAATGATAGCATGCATTGTTATTGAATGGCCCCTTTGTGGTGTATTTGCTAATCCGTTACCTAAGATGGTCCTGACTTGTGCAACTGCCAAATATCTCGCCCTTCATCAAGAGCACATTTGATAATCCTGCGTCTTACAGCTACGTGCCCTTCTCAAGGATTCAAATAGCTACTTCAGTATTGTCCCGCTAGATCAGTCCAGGCAAACCGGTTGTGTTCTCCTACCAGCAGATGTGGAGATAGAGAAACATTCCAGAGGTGTCTTATAACATCACCATGCCATTATCAGCTTGAGCATCTAAGGGGATGATTCGGTATTTCTCTGTCTCCAGCAGATGATGGATGCAGGTTTTCAGCTCTGGTGAAATATGAACAAGCAAAGGAAATTTTGAAAAAGGAAAGATTACCATATTTTCACGCAAATAACACACCCACGTAGCTCTACCCACTAGGCTACTCCTGCACTCCTCTATCATACTGCTCTATAATACTGTATAAGGGCATGCGCCCGCCCTTTCTACCGTTGACCATGCCAGGAATGAAACGCAAGTCCTATACTGCCAACGTCAAACTAAAAGTCGTTATGAGAACAGAAGAAACAAACAGAGCCGCAACGAGAGGGTACAAGGTTGAAGAGACATCCATTCGCAAATGGAGAAAGGAGACAAGGGAGCTTGAGAACATGAACCCCCCAGCAAAACACACAAATTGTGGGCTCAAAGCAAAATGGCCTAAACTGGAGAATGACTTGAGAGATTGGGTTCTTTCTCAGAGGAAACAAAATCAAGCTACTCGTATCTCTACTGTCACAATTCAGATCAAAGCGAAGCTTCTGGCAAATGAAACTCGCTTTGAAATTAGCGATCCCTCTTTAAACTGGATTTCTAAATTTGTGAAAAGAAATGGATTTTCAGGGAGCAAAAGATGAACAGCTTCCGTGAATTTGTCTCCAAAGAAGTATCTGAACATGGCATCTCTGCAATGGACGTTATAAATATGGACGAGGTTCCAAAATCTTTCAACATCCCTGCCACTAGGTAGGACTGTAGCCTGGGCCTGCTTCACTGTAGTCCTTGGATGCACTGTGAATGGGGTGAAATTAAAGCCGAAAAAAGTTACCATGCCACACGAAAAACTGCCCACCGGTGTGGTTGTCCATTCCAATAGGAAGGAAGGGATGGGATGGGTTGATAACTGTTATAGGGCCAGGCAGAAGAGCGCCTGCAGTTGGTTCTTAGTTCAAGTTATAGAAGTAGAGGCGTCAGATGATGATGATGAGGTTGAGTGAACTGGAATTAGCATAGTCTAATTTACCCGCATTTAGTCTCACTGAAATTCAGCAGTTCAGAAATAAAGAAGTCATAAAATTTTTTTTAAAAAGTCTGATTTTCTTTTTGAGTTGTGTTCATAATTATGTATATAATGTGCCCATGTATATAACGCAAGGGAGGGGACCTTTATGATTGCAAAAAAGCATATAATGCGTGTGTTATATGCTTGAAAATACAGTAACTTTGCTTTTCAGGTGATTCTCACTAAAGCGTGACACAGGAAGCTCCACTAAACACCCTTCAAACCGGTGGTCTTTTCGGAAGCCATAGAGAGGAGGGGAATTGGTTCAATTACATGTCCTTACCCTGTCGAGCAGCCAGAAGATTGGAAAAAGTTTGGAAAGGATCATTTGCAACGTCAGACAACCTCGGTACCCCCATCTCTCCTCTTTCCCCCGAAGAATGAACTGTTAGCGTGGCATCGGTGTTTCCCACCATGACCAACTGCCTGCTGCACTATTTATGCTTCCCATGCTTTGCCCACAACACTTACGTACCTCCCCTGGTACGTGACTGCAGCATACGGCTCTGTTGTGCGTTCAGAGCCGGCCTGTCCACTAGGCAGCTGCCTAGAGGGGGCAGACTTCTGTAGCAGCATTGCACGCAGCAGGCTATGTGCATTGGCACACACGGCCTGCAGTTTATGACTCCCCACTCCCTTCCGACAGGTGCAGCAGAAACCCTTGGGCCGGCCCTGTGTGTGCTAGTACTGTTTGTACAGCCTTAGTACATGGTACATCATGCCAATTGGGCGAACTGTGAAACTGCATTGCAGTGGCGGTGGAGATTCATATGCTGACTTCAAAGAAGGTGCTCTCTGATCTGTGGAAAGTGGAGTGTCTTGTCGCTGGGTTCGGGGATCTGCACTTCCATAGAAGTTTCTGATGCACCCTTAAGGGGCCCATCCCACACTTGCAGGAAGGGGACACGGATGAGACAGCCTTATCCTTGCTGCAGGAGGTGGAAGACAGTGCCACAAAAAAGGATGACTGATAGGTTTTGAGCTCTAGCATTTGCTCTTCTGGCTGCTCCCCTTTTCGTAAGGGTCTGACGATTGCTGTTTCCCTGAGGTTGAGTGCCATGCTACTGGCAGGGAACTCCTAGTCTCCAAATCTCCAGGTTGGTCTTTCTGGAATTTGGCTTGTTTCTGCAGCAAGCTTTGTTTTTCTGGCATGGTAACTCAGACCCTGGGGCCTCCAGGTCCTCTCTATCTCTCTACGCACACTCTGAAGAGGGGCAGGTGGCAAGTCTGAACCTGCTCGGTGCTGCCTTCTAAACTATCTCGTAAAAGGTTGGAATCTGGAGATTTGGATTAACTGTCTTTTGAATGAGACCTAGAGTCCAGTCCTGACATCTTGAGTGATAATTCCAACAGAGGAAGAGGTTCCTTCTCCTTCAGAAGATAACTATGAAGCTGGTATTATCTGTCTGTTCAGGAAGGATGAGCTGATGACTCTGATTGCTTAAGTGTCATCCACTGTACATTTGACCGACCCTCCAGCAGTGGTCGGCAAATCCATCCCCTTTCTCTTTTAAAGGAGGTTTTCAAAAGTATGATACATTCTGAGTGGGGCTTGTACCACTCCTCGGTAAAGAGGCTGAGGATGTGTAAAAGGCTGTACACCCTGCCATTGGAGGATGCCACAGCATGGTTCAGCACGCCGAAGGTAGATGCACAGGTTATAGCGGTCACAAAGCAAACTACCATCCCGGTGGAAGGACATCCTGGATCATAAGGTGGACTCCCTCCTGAAGCTGTCACTGCCATCCTCCAGCTGGCGCTGTGTGCGGGCCTGATGACTCGAGCCCTTCTCCAGTAGATTAAGTCCCTTGCCCCAGGGGATATTATTCCCCTCGTGGAGTCGGCCAAAGCCTTTCTATCAGATGTTATGTATGATCTCATCTGCATGGCGGCTAGGGACATTGCTCTCTTGATGGTGGCATGACATTGGATATGCCACTGTGCAGCCAGCCACTGTCCTCTAAGCCCGACTGACTCAGCTAGTCTTTAAAGGGAAGCTTCTGTTTGGGGCTGACTTGGAGAAGTTAGTTAACATAGATCAAAGGGGCCTGGAAAGCATACATGGGCATCCTCCTCCTCCTCAACATATGCCTGTTTTCTCTCATTCACACTACTCAGACTCCTGTGGGTCCTTGGACTCCTGTAGATACCAATCTGGAAAGCCCTCTTGCTCTTACTCCTCTTTATTTCAATTCCAGACTCTGTCGTTAAGCAGGTCTTGCGACTCTCTAGATTCTACCTCCTCCAGAGGTGCCACTTCCTGTTCAGCACAGTGACAGATTGGGAGCCCATTCCGGGATGCTTCCAGTGGGTGGCAGGCTGCGGCTTTTCTACCAGGAGTAGGCTCAGATTACCAAGTATTGCTGGTTACTAGACACCATTCAACATGGCTATGTTCTGAAATGCAGAGATCCCATCCTGGATGCCTTTATCATTTCCCTATGTGGTTTGGTGGCCAAGAAAAGCACTGTTCAGGTCACATTGGGAAAACTTCCTCTGCCTGGGAGTGGTGGTGCCAATTACCCTGCTGAACGAGACAAGGCCCAATACTCCTACTTTGCAGTGTCAAAGAAAGGCAGCCAGTTCTTTTTGACCAATCCTTAACCTCAAAGGAGACAACACTTGCCTACCAGGATGGAACCAGGCTGCTGGCATTAACCTTTAAAATGGAGATAGAGCAGCTTTTAAACTAGATATTAGGGGAAAGCCAACAGTCGCCCAAGAGCGCATGGTTCGGAAGAATGTATCCTTGAAGGATACTACCAAAAGCAGAGAGGTTCCAAAAAAGAGTAAAGTAGCCCAAATGCCCTCGAGTATGGAGGAGACAGAGCTTAAAGATCCCAAATTACCCATGCCTACCAATAGCCAGATTAATATGAATAAAATACAGTCTCTAAAATGCTTGTATGCAAATGCTAGAAGTCTAAAAAATAAGATGGGAGAGTTAGAATATATAGCACTAAATGAGAGGTTAGATATGATTGGAATATCAGAGACATGGTGGAAGGAGGACAACCCCAGTGGGACACTGATACCTGGGTACAAACTATATCATAATGATAGAGCTGATCAAATTGGTGGAGGTGTTGCGCTCTGTTAGAGAGGGCATTGAGTCAGAAAGGATTAAAGTTTTGCAGGAAACAAAATTTGCTGTAGAATCTCTATGGATTGAAATTCCAAGTAAAAAGGGGAAGGCGATGGCAGTGGGGGTGTACTATCGATCGCCTGGCCAGAATGAACAAATGGATGAAGAAATGCTCAAGGAAATCAAGGAAACTAACAAACGTTACAGCACAGTAGTAATAATAGGTGATTTCAATTACCCTGTTATCGACTGGGTCACTGTCACGGCAGGACATGCTAGGGAGATAAAGTTCCTAGATGAAATAAATGACTGTTTCTTGGAGCAGCTGGTTCATGAACTGACCAGAGGGGAAGCCATATTAGACCTAGTCCTTAGTGGAACACCAGATCTAGTGCAAGAGATAAGGGTGTTGGGGCCACTTGGCAATAGTGATCATAGCATGATCGCCTTTGATTTAATTAGTGGAGGAGGGATAGTAAGGAAATCCACAGTACTACCTTTTAACTTTCGAAAGGGAGACTATGATAAAATGAGGAAAAGAGTTAAGAAAAAACTAAAAGGAGCAGTTGCAAAGGTTAAAGACTTACATCAAGCTTGGGTGTTGTTGAAAAATACTATCTTGAAAGCCCAGACCAGCTGTATTCCACGCTTTAAGAAAAGTGGAAGGAAGTCCAAAAAAACTGCCAGCATGGTTTAAAGGTGAGGTCAGAGAGGCTGTTGCCAAAAAGCATCTTTCAGGAAATGGAAAAAAGAGCCAAACGACGAAACCTGGAAACAGCACAAGCACTGGCAAGTCAAATGCAAGGTATTGATAAGGCAGGCAAAGGGAGAATTTGAGAAGAAGCTTGCTGAGGAAGCAAAAACGCAAAATAAAGATTTTTTTCAAGTACATTCGTAGCAAAAAAACCTGTGAGAGAGTCAGTTGGTCCATTAGATGATAGAGGGGATAAAGGGTCACTAAGAGGCGACAAGGCGATAGTGAAGAGACTGAATGAATTCTTTGCTTCGGTCTTTACTGAGGAAGATGTAGGGATGTTACCCATGACTGAAGTGGTATTTAAAGGTGATACTGCTGAAGAATTGAAAGAAATACCGCTATACCGGGAAGATGTATTACAACTATATGATAAACTGAAGAGTAGCAAATCACCTGGACGGGATTGTATACATCCAAGGGTTTTGAAAGAACTGAAATATGAGATTGCAGACCTGCTATTAGTAATCTGTGAACTTTCATTAAAATCATCTGTAATACCTGAAGAATGGAGGATCGCCAATGTAACACCAATTTTTAAAAAGGGTTCCAGGGGTGATCCGGGAAACTACAGACCGGTGAGCCTGATGTCAGTACCGGTAAAAATGGTAGAAACCATCATAAAGAACAAAATTACTCAGCATGTAGATAGTCATGGCCTAATGGAAGACAGCCAACATGGCTTTAGACAAGGAAGATCTTGTCTTACTAATCTGTTATGTTTTTTTGATGGTGTGAATAAACAGGTGGACAAAGATGAGTCAGTTGATATAGTGTATCTGGACTTCAAGAAAGCCTTTGACAAGGTCCCTCATCAGAGACTTTTGGCAAAACTAAAGAGTCATGGGATAGTAGGCAGTGTACCATTGTGGATCAGGAACTGGTTAAAAGATAGAAAGCAGAGGGTAGGGCTAAATGGCCAATTTTCCCAATGGAGAAAGGTGAATAGTGGTGTACCCCAGGGATCTGTGATGGGTCCGCTGCTTTTTGACATATTCATAAATGACCTGGAAAAGGGAATAACGAGTGACGTTATCGAATTTGCAGATGAGACAAAACTATTTAAAGTTGTTAAAATCCAAGAGGGTTGTGGAAAATTGCAAGAGGATCTTGATAAATTGCAAGACTGGGCATCAAAATGGCAGATGAAATTTAATGTGGACAAGTGCAAAGTTATGCCCTTAGGGAAGAACAACCCAAACTATGGTTACACGATGCAAGGTTCCACATTAGGAACCACCACCCAGGAAAAAGATTTAGGCGTCATTGTGGATAACATGTTCAAAACCCTCGGCCCAGTTTGCAGCGGCAGCCAAGAGAGCAAATAGAATGCTAGGTATCATAAGGAAAGGAATGGAAAATAAAACAAAAGATATTATAATGCCTCTATATCGTTCCATGGTGAGACTGCACCTTGAATATTGTGTGCAATTCTGGTTGCCGTATCTTAAAAAGGATATAGCGTTATTAGAAAAGGTTCAGAGAAGAGCCACCAAAATGGTAAAGGGGATGGAAGGATACTCCTATGAAGAAAGGCTAAAAAGGTTAGGGCTCTTTAACCTGGAAAAGAGATGGCTGAGGGGAGATATGATAGAAGTCTATAAATTAATGAACGGAGTGGAACGGGTAAACATAGATCGATTTGTTTACGTTATCAGAATATAGAAAGACTAGGGGACATGCAATGAAGCTACAGGGTAAACTATTTAAGACTAATAAAAGAAAATATTTTTTCACTCAACGTGTAATCAAACTCTGGAATTTGTTACCGGAGGATGTAGTAAAGGCTGTTAGTGTAGCTGGGTTTAAAAAAGGTTTGGACAAGTTCCTGGAGGAAAGGTCCATAAACCATTATTAAGAAGGGACCGAAGATATCAATGCTTGACCCAGTACAAGCATTATGGAACCTGTGTCTTTTGGGGGAAACTGCTAGGTACGTATGACCTAGATTGGCCACTGTTGGAAACAGGATACTGGGCTTGATGGACCTTGGTCTGACCCAGTATGGCATATCTTATGTTCTTATGTACACACCCTATGATTCCATATGGAGACCCAATGGTCCGTGATTCAAGCGGTATGCCCAGGGGAGTTCCTTGCATCTCTGGATTTAGCGAAAGCTTATTTCCACATCCCAATCTGAGAGAATCCACAGCATTTTCTCCATGTCACCATGCTTGCCTCTAATTTTCCATTTGTAGCTTGTCCCTTTGGCCTTCCACCCCCCTGAGGATGTTCTTGAGGGTCGTGGTAGTGGTGGCCGCTGCACTGAGACACCAAGGGATCTGTATTCACTCATACCTGGATGATTGGCTCATCTGGGCCAGGTCACATTCCGAAGCATCTCTTGTTTTGATCAGAATGGTGTACTTTTCTGGAGAGTCTCAGCAGGGTGATTAATCGAGGCACTTTGGTGTCTTCCAAATCACTGGACTACCTGGGAGGATGTTTTGAAATTCGAATGGGCAGACTCTTCCTGACCAGGGAGAGAGTGAAAAAGTTACTGGACCAGCTGGCAGCTTTCCAGTCTCGGCAGACTCCTTGGGTTTGGGATTATCTACAACTTCTTGGTTTGATGGTGGTGGTAATTGAGATGGCGCTATGGGCACAAATCCATATGAGGCTGCTTCAGAGGTCCTTGCTAACTCGGTGGTCTCCAAGCTTGCAGGAGTTCTAGGTTAGGCTTCCTCTCCATCTGAAAGTGGTGTTCAGTCTGTGGTGGCTACAGCAGCCACAACATCTGAGGAAGGGCATGCCCTGGACGATCACTTGTGGCTTCTCCTATCAACGGATTCCAGCCTGTTCTACTGGGGAACTCATTACAAGCATCAAACAGCCCAGAGCTGTTCGAGCCACTGGAAGGTGGCATGGCCTATCAACCATCTTAAAGCAAGGGCTATTCATTGAGCCCTTTTGCACTTCCGGACCATGGTCAAGGGCCGAGCAGTCAGAGTATGCTTGGACAATGTCACATTGGTAGCATATGTTAGTTGGCATGGGGAGCATAAAGTGCCGGAGTGGCCCTGGAGATGACCCACCCTCCTGTTCTCTTGGACAGTAAGGAACCTCTTAGCTGTGTCAACACAACACATCACCAGGATAGATAATGTGGTGGTGGACTTCCTCAGTCACCACTCCGGGGAGTGGGAGCTAAGTCAAGTGCCATTTCAGCAAATTCTGCACTGTTGGGGTCATCCTGAGATGGACCTGATAGCAATTTGATCCAATGCCAAAGCATGCAGGTTCTTCAGTCACTATAAGGAAGCAGGCTTCAAGGGCATTGACACACTCTAATTTAGCCCTGGTCAAAGCACTGCCTGCTGTATGGTTCTATTTTGTTTTGTGTTTTTCTCCATGGCTGCTCAAAGGATATGTACTTCAATGTCTAGAGCAGCATCCAAACTGAATTGTCCTGGTGGTGCTGGATTGGCATGGAGATCATGGTTCAGGGAACTGATGTGGTTCCTGCAGGAGCCCCTCTGTGGCTGTCTCCAGCCTGGGAGTTGTTACGTCAAGGACTGGTCCTTCTGGAAGCCTGGCTCCCTTCTCACTTATGACTTGGCTCTTGAGAGGCAACGCTTACTGTATAAGGACTATTCTCCATCCGTGGTTTTCACGCTTTTCAAGGCGAGGAGAGGTTCCACCAGTGTCTGGTATCTATTTATTTGAGCATTGGTGCCATGGGCATCAGACTAGGCTTGGCACAGCGCTTTGCTGTCCCTGCTTGCCTTCCTTCAGGATAGCTTGGACAGATGTCTTTCCCTTAGCTCCCTGAAAGATCAGTTTGCAGCCTTATCCTTTTTCAGAGGGCCGGTGGTGGGGTGGTCCATAGCCTCAAACCTAGATGTTTCTTTCAGGGGGTTTGATGCCTTTGTCTTCCCTGTGTTCAGTTGTTCCCTCATGGGATCTCTGCCTAGTGCTCCAGGCCTTGATGTTGGAGCCCTTTAAGCACTTGTAGCAGGCTACTCTTAAAGATCTAACTCTTTTATTATTCAAGGCTTTATTGAGAAACAAAACCGAGACTTTGACAAACTGTCAAATGACAATAAAGCAAATATAGAAAGAGGGGAAAATGTCCCAGCAAAAGAAAAACATATCAAAGGTCAGCAATCAAAACATGCCTCATTTTAACATTTTTTTCAATTTAACCAGCTTTCCAAACATCCCCATCCCCTCCCCTCAGTAAACATCTTACTCTTGAGACTGACTGTTTTCCTGGTCGCAGTCTGTTCGGCGAGATGTATTGCTGAGCTAAAGGCATTTATCATGCAGGGATCCTTGCATATCCTTCTCGGAGGAGGCTGTGCAATTGGCCTATTCCTTCTTTTTTGCCCAAGATGGTATCTTCCTTCCACATGAATCAAGTTGTTTGTCTTGCTTCCTTTTCTAAGGAACAGTGCCATGAGATGGACAAAGATCTTCACCTGGTTAATATTTGGAGGGTGCTTCTCTGGTACTGGAAGGTTGCTAACTACTTTAGCAAGTCAGACTATCTTTTTTGTGTTTACAGGTTCACGTAAGGACGATGTGGCAGCTAAGTCTACCATGGGGTGCTGGATCAAGGAGGCCATTGTCTTGGTGTATCTGTTGCAAAACTGACTGGTTCCAAGGGTTTGCCATGCACATTCCACTTGGCCACGAGCATCCTCATGAATGGAGTGTAGCTCAGTAGTGCTCTCAGACATTTGTCGGGCAGCAACATGGATGTCGCTTTCCATCTTTGTCGAGCATTATCACTGGTTTGTCCATGCTCAAGTGGAGGTGTTCTTTGACTCAGAGGTCTTAAAAGCCGCTGTGTTGTCTTTCCGCCCAATGAAGGCATAGCTTTGGTACATCCCACTTGGCTGAACTGGTCTAGCATAACAATATGGAAGATAACGTTTTACTTGCCAGATAATTGTCCCTTTCCTTGAATCCTGCTAGACCAGTCTAGGACCTGCCCCTGGAAAATGTATTGTCTGCTGTACTCTCAGTGGTTGGCCCTGCAGGCTCCTACCCTTCTGACAAGCCTTCTGTTGAAGCTGATCCTATACACTGTTATGCTTCCTGTTCTGTTGAACTTTGTTGTTTTCACTGAAGTTGTATAAGGTCAGAGATTCCTTGTCATATGCTTGGGTATGAATACCGAATCATTTCCCTAGAGGCGCATACTGATAATGGCATGGTGGAATGTTTCTCTGTCTCCACATCTGCTGATAGGGGAATACAACCTACTTGTCTGGACTGGTCTAGCAGGGCTCGAGGAAAGAATATCCTCTGGCAAATAAAATGTCACCTTTATGCACTTAGCTAGATCCATGGGCCCCTTTTCTCCACTACTGAATCCAGCTGGCTGTTTTTATTCTAATCTGGTTTGCCAGCACACTTTTGATTTTAAATATTGGCAGAATTGTGGCCTTATGTAGCTTTTGGTGGTACATGACCTCGGGCTCTTGGATTTCTCAGCACAGAATTTCTACTTAAAACCATTACTCATCCCTTTCCTCCCATCTCCCTGCCCTCCCCCACCTTGAAAGATGACAAGGCATGGCTCTAAGACCAGTCTTTATCTTCATAAAGAGTCTCACTAAATGAGAGAGGCATAGTTGAGCTGAAACCATTCTACTGTTCGCTTTCACTTGTGGTCCATGGTCGTAATTGCTAAAAACTTTGCAAGACAGGAGAAGCGCTTACTGATGGTGTGGTTTGTTTTTTTTTGTTTTTTTTTCTTTCAGACAGAATCTGTTTCTTTGCTCTGAAGTTTGTTTGTTTGTTTTTTTACCAAGACTCGGAAGTAATTGTCCCTGCAAATTTTTTTTTTTTTTTTTGCCCACTTCCAATTGAGAGAATAAAATCCAAATAAGTTACTGCATACACTTTTCTGCCAATGTTTCTCAACCCATGGCAGAAGGGGAGGACGGTGCTAGAGGAAAAATGGTAATTTAGTCTACATAGCAGAGCAGTCTTTGACCCCTCTTTTTTGACACTACAAACAAAGGTGCTAATTAGTTGCTGATATGTGATAGTCTGAAGTGGACAGAGGCCACCAAATTTATTTTGCACAGGCCACTATATGGTCTTCAGCCTGCAGTGACTTACATTTGCCCAGACCTAGATTTGAACCAAAAACGTAGAGATTTGATTGTCCATTTTTTCTTTTTTTCTTTTTTTTTTTTTTGTTCACCACCCCTTTTTTTCCATCTTAATTATTTACTGTCTAGGCTATCATTTTCCAGACTGGGCGTACAAGGCGGAGTCCAGCCCGGGGTCCCGACAGATCCAGCTGTGGCACTTCATCTTGGAACTGCTGCAGAAGGAGGAGTTCCGCCATGTCATCGCCTGGCAGCAGGGCGAGTACGGGGAGTTTGTCATCAAGGACCCGGACGAGGTGGCACGCCTGTGGGGCAGGAGGAAGTGCAAACCCCAGATGAACTATGACAAGCTGAGCCGGGCCCTCAGGTGAGGAACTGGCATAGTTGAATGTTGGGTGTTCAGTAGGGTACTGTCTCCAAACAGGTTAGTTTTTTCCATTCCAGGATAGCAATGAACTTCACCTCTATGCGGCTGTGATCTCTGTCTGATTCACTGATGATGCTCATCTGAACACTTGCATTGTGCCGAAGAGCGCTGCCTCCCGGAGTTCAAAGAGTGTAATATATACAGGCAGCATATTGAGGCGCACTGAGTGCTTTTGGATCATGTTTGTATCTTCTCGCCACCTTTTTGTGCTCTCGGATTGCATTTGTTGGTACTCGCAGATCTTCTTTCTCCACACAATGCAACTGTTAGTAATGCCATTCCTGTGCTTTTTCTCCTTTACCACCATATCCTGTTTGTTTTTTTTCTTTCACATTTTTTATTGGAATTGGAAATGTCCTATGTGATCGCAGTTCTCCTAGGGTCATGATTCCAGTTCTCTGGCACTGCGGTGTTAGTGTTTGCAAAATTTCCTCAATTAAAGACAGCACGATGTGGAAGTGACAGGGTGAAGAGCAGAGTTTCTTCTGGGCTCGGCTTACACCCTCTGTCTTTCTTTTCTCCCCTTAAAACGTTCTCTTTTCTATCCTGTGCCGTAACAATGTCCTGTCATTTGTGTACCACTTTCACAACCGTGCAGCATGTTATATTTAAGTTACGATGTAGCAGAGTAGCTGTTCAGCCCTTCTTCTTTAGGGAGGGGAAAAGTGTGGGAAGGTAGAGCAGTACGTATTTTTTTTCTGGGGGCATAACTAGTTCAGTGCAAATGAATCTGCTGCTTTAGACCACACTTGTGTAAATATTTCATGCATATTCATTGTGGATATCCTGGAAGCTACATCCGTTTTGTATGCCACGTGGGTGGGAGCCTGGAAGCATGGCAATTTGAAAGTCCTAAAGCTGCTGCAGCCCCAGTTCAATGAGAAAAGCTCTTCACCCCAGTCTAACATCTTTCCCATATAAAGGGAACCACTCCTCTTGCAGCTGCTTTTCCTTTGAAGTATTTGGCAGGTTGACCTCCTGATCATGGGGTTGGGTTTGTTTGGGGTTTTTTTTTCCTCTTTCAAGCATCTTGCTCTTAGAAGTAAACTCGTCTTTCCTGGTTGTCTCCCTAGTTCCGTTTGTCTTTGCTTCTCATTACTCTGTGTGCCCAGGCATGTGCTGCAGTCATCTTTATATTTTGCCATGGAAACCAAGCAAGAAAAATCTTGCTTGTTGTGGAAAACCTGGCACAGGGAAGTTTCTCTCCTGCTCCACCCAATCAGGTCAATAGAGACAGGCTGAGCCGGTCCTGGATTTTCCCTTGGAGCTTCTGTGGCCTTGTGGTTCTAGTTCCTTTATGGCAGACAAGAAACTACAAGTCCATAGGTACAATGAGAGATAAAACCAGGACTAGTTCAGCCTGTCTCTAATATTAGAGCCCTCAGGTCACTCTAGCTCTGACCCCGAGAGCTGATATCCAGGCTAGCCCAAAGCTTTCTGATGCCGAGCTCCCCTCCCTCCCCCCGGCCAATGCCGATTCCATCTTTGGGGGCGAGGGAGGCTCAGATCGGCAGTGGTAGCAGTTTAAAAGCAGTGACTTTGTGCCACCACCGTTCCGTCTTTGGGGATAGGGATAGCTCGGCTCAGTGGCTGCAGCAGTTTAAGCTGCCACTTTGGTGCCCACAACAGCCATGTGCTTCAGCATACATGGCCTGCTGCTTCTAACCCCCCCCCCCCCCCGCTCCAGCACAACTTCCTGTTGGAACGGGGTCAGAAGTGGCAGACCATGTGTGCTGTGCCGTGTTGCCCACCACCTAGTCTGCCTAGAGGACAGACCAGCCCTGGCTAATATTTTCTCTCTGCATCCATTGAAGACCACAGTGAAGAACGGATACTGTATTATGAAGTAAGTAGGTGGCACAGGCATAGGTGACTCGTGGATGGCTGCTAAATTTGCCATTTGGCCCAAGGCAGTCCTGATAAGCTGAGCTAGTCCTGTTTTGCTGCATTGTATTCCTGGACTTGTAGTTCTAATTTCTCTTAGAAAGGCGTTTGAGTAGAAGTGCATACATGCAATGAGGGTACAGCCAGGACTGTCAGTGTGTCCTTGATGGCTAACACAAAGAGAGATATATATACTAAAGCATGTTAGCTGACTTTGTGGCTCTAACCCAGGATTGTTGCACCACGAAGACGGCTAATGTGGGAGAAATGCAGCTACTGTGGGTCTTTTTCCATGGTAGCTGCATTTTATGCAGTGGCTGTTCAAATGAGCGGGATGTGGGTGGCGAGCAGGCACATCATGGGGTGGCAGCACCTTCTGCAGGCTTCATGAAGTCCGATATTGCTACCCAATGGGTGATGTGTAGCTGCATCCATGAAGCTGGCCTCCCACTATCCCGGCATTTCCCGCACGATATCTACAGGGAAAATTCTGGGAATGCCTCCTGCACATACCATGGGACTTCTGCAGCTATCATCTGACATTTGCGCTTTGGTAAACATACCCTAAGAGTAAAACACAGCCTGAGCCTGCATGAGAGCTGCTTTCCCTCCTGCAGTCACATCAATCATCTAGGTAGGGACACAAGGTCATGAACAGTTAAGGCCACAGGACGTCAGTGATTTGGAGGAAGGGAGTTTAATGTGTGACTGAATTCGTCTCAACACTCAACACACAATTTTTTTTTCTGCTGTAAATATCAGCGCTTTATTGCCAGTTCATTTACACAGAAAACCTGGATTTTACAGGAGGTCTATATTGTACTTTTAAACCAAGTCCATATTTTGACCACAAAAACTGGAGTGCAAAAAAGAAATCCGCAAAGATTTTCTGGACATGTATAAACAAACCAGTCCATCAGAGCCTTCTGTATCCATACAATGTATTGAAGGGCTGGGAGGTTTGCTCACCACTGTCATATTTTTAAATGAAAATTTATAACTAGCATGCTGATTAATACCTGCTTATGTGTTTTTGTTTTTTTTACAGATATTATTATAACAAAAGGATTCTTCATAAAACAAAAGGCAAAAGGTTCACGTACAAATTTAATTTCAATAAGCTGGTGATGCCAAATTATCCATTCATCAACATAAGACCCAATGGTAAGTGGATAAAACCCCCCCTCTCCCCTCGGGCCGTGAACAGACTCTGAAGGGACTCAGTTGCAGAGAAGGACTCTTCCTGACTGGGAAGCTGTGTGCCGTCTGAAGGCACTAATTCCCTGTCTTGTGAGTGGTGTGCTGCTGCTTCTGCCTTGAGATCCGAATTGGTTGATGAAGTATAGCACAGTTACTTACCTGTAACAGGTGATCTCTGGGAACAGCAGGAATAAGTCTTCACATATGGGTATCGTCGGTATCGACGGAGCCTGCATGGGAACGCTCCCCAGCGTCCTAAAGGAAAGCTTTTGGGAGCATCCCACAGCGCCTGCGCGCTGCCTTCCCGCCTTTCCTAACCGCCTCTCTCCAGTTCGAGTTTTAAAGCTGAGACAAAGAGAGAGTGAGGAAAGGAAAGAAAGATAGAGAGATACAACTCCTAGGGGAGGTGGGTGGGTTGTGAAGACTTATTCCTGCTGTTCCCAGAAATCACCTGTTACAGGTAAGTAACTGTGCTATCTCCAGGAACAAGCAGGAATGAGTCTTCACATATGGGGACTTCCCAGCTAGAGATGCCTGGGAGATCACCCAGGTTGTGAGTCCCTGGGAAGGGCTCTACCTCCACCCATGAATCTCAGGCATCCAGGCAGGGATGGAGGGTAGGAGTTGGTTAGATATGGGACAGGTGTTTGAGAACAGCCTGACCAAACAAGGCATCCCGGCGGGAGTCCTTGTCCAAGCAGTAATGGGCTGTGAAGGTATGAACCGAGGCCCAGGTGGCCGCTCGACAGATTTGGTCGATGGACACAGAATTTAGATGAGCCATAGAGGCTGCCATGGCCCTCACATTGTGAGCTGTGACATGGCCCTCCAGAGAAAGGTTCTTACTCTGGTAGGCGAAAGAAATACACCGAGCAATCCAATTGGACAGAGTTCTCTTAGAGACTGGAAGTCCTAAATGAGAAGGATCAAAAGCAACAAAGAATGAGAGGACTTTCTATGTTGCTGTGTCCTTTGCAAGTAAAAAGCAAGAGCTCTTTTACAATCCAGGGTATGAAGATTCCTCTCTGCACTTGAAGCATGAGGTCCTGGAAAAAAGACAGGTAAATAAACCACCTGGTTCAGATGAAAAGGTGAGACCACTTTAGGCATAAAGTGTGGATTAGTCCTGAGGACTACCTTGTCACGATGGAACCTTGTATAAGGAGGATTAGCCACCAAGGCTTGCAGCTCACTGATACAGCGAGCTGAAGTGACTGCAATGAGAAAAATAACCTTCCAGGAAAGAAATTTCAAGGAGGTAGTGGCTAAGGGTTCAAAAGGTGGCTGCATAAGCTGGCCAAGAACCAGATTCAAGTCCCATGCCACTGGAGGTGGTCTGATGGGAGGTTTAGTCAAAAGAAGGCCTCTCATGAATCTTGATATAAGAGGATGAGAAGAAATAGGCTGCCCATTGAGAGGTTTAAGGGATGCTGCAATAGCACTCAAATGGACTCTTACTGAATTCGTTTTAAGGCCTGCATGGGATAAATGCAGCAAATACTTTAGTAAAGAATTCAGAGGTATTGCAAGAGGGTTAAGACCCTTCTCTGCACACCAAATGGTAAACCTTTTCCATTTAAAAGCATAGGAACGTCTAGTGGAAGGCTTTCTGGAAGCATGAAGGATATCCTTCACTTGCTGAGAAAGATGCAAATCTTGAAGGTCTAGGCCTTCAGCAACCAGGCCCTGAGATGAAGAGACTGGGGATTTGGGTGCCACAACGTTCCCTCCTCCTGGGACAGGAGGTCTGGAGCAGATCCCAAGTCCAGGGAGGGAGCTTGGGAGAGATGCAGAAGTAGAGGGTACCACACTTGGCGTGGCCAACGTGGTGCTATGAGGATCATAGACCCCTTGTCTCTCTGAAGTTTGAAGAGTGTCTTGGGAATTAGGGGAATGGGTGGAAAGGCATAGAGGAAGTCTTGCCCCCAATGAAGGAGGAAGGCATCCCTGGCCTGAACTCCCTGACACGGAATCCTGGAACAGAACCGGGGAAGTTTGGCATTCCACGGACTTGCAAAGAGGTCTATGTCCGGGGTTCCCCAAATTCGGAAGATCCTGGTTATCTGGTCCCCATGGAGGGACCATTCGTGTGGAAGCAGAACTCGACTGAGTGAGTCTGCCCAGGAGTTTTGAACCCCTGGAAGATACACTGCCATAAGATGAATTTGATGCTCTCCGGCGAAGGCCCACAATCTCAGAGCTTCGTTGCAAAGCGACAGAGAGCCAATCCCGCCCTGCTTGTTCACGTAGAACATGGCTACTTGGTTGTCCGTGTGGATGAGGACTGTCTTGTAGCTGAGCAGGGTGTGGAAGACTCTGAGAGCTAGAAAAATTGCTCTGAGTTCTAAGAGGTTGATATGTAGAGATGTCACTTCTAGGGACCAGATGCCTCGAGTGGAGAGATCTTGAAGATGAGCTCCCCAATCTCTTGGAGAGGCATCTGTTGTAAGGGTTGCTTGGGGTAACACCTGTTGAAAGGGGGACCCCAGCAACAGATTTTGAGTGGACTTTCACCAGTGAAGGGACCAAAAGAGGCGACTGGAGGTTGCTATTTTGTCTGACAGGCAACCTGATGCCTGGGTCCATTGGGTGGACAGAGTCCACTGAGCTGCCCTCATGTGAAGGCGAGCGTAAGGAACCACATGTACAGTGGATGCCATGTGGCCTAACAGTTGTAACATCTCTCGAGCAGTTAAATGGGATTTTAACTGAATTTGTGAGGCTAACTGCACCAAGCATAGGCAACGGGCCTGGGGGAGATAGGCCCTTGCAGTTGTGGTATCCAGCAAGGCCCCTATGGACTCTAGAGACTGAGTAGGGGTGAGATGGGAGTTTGGAAAGTTTATTACAAGTCCCAGATACTGAAGGATACGGCTTGTGCAGGTTAGAGAAGTCTGGGCCTCTGACTGGGATGGAGCTCGGATGAGCCAGTCGTCCAGATATGGGAATACGAATATCCCTAGAGTGCGTAGAAATGCAGCTACTACTGCCATGCATTTTGTGAACACCCTTGGTGCAGAGGCCAGACCGAAAGGAAGCACTCTGTATTGATAGTGCTTTCCTTGATAAAGGAACCGAAGGAACCTTCTGTGTGTTGGATGGATGAGGACATGGGTGTACGCATCCTTGAGATCTAGAGAACAAAGCCAATCCTGACTCTGAAGGAATGGAAGGAGAGCACCGAGAGAAATCATCTTGAATTTCTCCTTGCATAGAAACTTGTTCAATTCTCTGAGATTTAATATGGGTCTGTAGCCCCCTGTTTTCTTTGGGATAAGAAAGTAGGGGGAGTAGAACCCTGAGCCCTGTTGTAGAAGGGGTACTTCTTCTATTGCCCCTTGTGCAAGAAGGGTAGTAATCTCCTGACCCAAAAGGTCGAGGAGAGATGTCTGAGAATTGAACTGTCTCACCATGGTGTGAGGAGGAAGGTTTAAGAAATGAAGCTTGTACCCCTCCCTTATGATGGAGAGGGTCCATTGCTCTGCTGTGATTTGTTCCCATCTGGGAGCAAAGTAAGCCAACCTTCCTGGAATGGTGAGAGGCTCTGGATGTTCTAGAGCCAGAAAGGCTAAGCTCTCTAGTTGTAAGTCAAAGGCCCTGAGGAGGCTGAGGCTGTTGGGCCGTAGCAGTCCTAGCAGCCTTAGGCTTGGCCTGTTTCGGTTGTTGCTGTCTCTTTGTAGCAAAACGTCCTGCAGTAGATGACTGCTGACTATAAGCAGAATAATATTTCCCTTTTTTGGGAAAAAATCCCTTTTTGAACAACCTCTTCTTAAAAGGAGCAGAAGTAGACTTTGAAAGTCTATCTAAAGCAGGATTTTCAGCATCCATTTGGGTGGCCTTTGCTTGCCAATCTTTGCCAAAAAGGTTTTCACCTGTACAAGGAAGGTTTCCTAGTCCATCCTGAACCCAGGGTTCCAAATCAGAAGCTTGTAACCAAGCAACACTGCGTGCACCTATGGCAATGGCCGAGGCTCTGCTGGTACCTTCAAAAGAGTCCAAGGCCGCACGGTTGGAAAACTTGGAAATATCCTGGGCATGTTTGAGCCAGGTGAGGAACTCTTCCCTTTTATCTTCTGAAATAAAAGGAGATAAAGTTTGCAGGTGATCTGTAACTTCTTTTAGAAACATCCCCATATAGAGACTATAGGAGTTGATTCTGGCAACAAGCATACTGGCCTGGAAAATTCTCCTGCCAAAGGCATCTAAGGTTCTGCATTCTCTTCCTGGAGGAGCAGAAGAGTGCCTTTTTGTACTCTTTATCTTCTTCATAGCAGACTCCACCACAATGGAGTGGTGAGGAAGCTGAGTCTTATGAAAGCCAGGACAAGGAGGAACACGATACATGGTGTCCAACCTGCAAGAATGAAGGGAAGTGGTGAGAGGAGTCTCCCATATGCCCAACATGTGATCATAAAGAATCTCATGTATTGGTAAAGTGGCTGCCTCTTTAGGAGCCTTAGGATATTGTAAAATATCTAATTTTTTGGCTCTTGGCTCTGTCTCAGGGGCCACTGAGATGGAAAGGCCCCTGGCCACTTCCCTAATGAAGTCTTGAAAAGACAAGTCTTCTGGGGGAGACATTCTCCTTTTTGGAGAAGAGGGCTCCTGAGGATGAATCACCGATGCTTCGACAGACCTCTGATTCATCAGAGTCTTCAGAGGAATCGAAGTATCGCCTGTCTGGATGCTCCTGCAGAGCCCGATACACATACCGGGTGGTATCGACATCGGGAGTGATCGGTACCGGTTCGGTACCGATGGGCATCACAGAACAGTGTACCGCTGCAGTCGACACCGAAGCGGATGTCGATGCAATCGGTACTGGCACCGGAACCGATGTTGGTACCGGCAACGGAGTTTGTTGTGGTACCGAAAGCGTTGCAGCTTGTATGAATGCCGTGATGGCACGCTGCATGGTCAGGATATTCTGATCCATTGACGCAACCAATGTCTGGATGTCAGTACCAGTGGCAACCACCGGTACCCCAGAACATGGCAACAGGTGATCGGTCGAGGCCGAGCCATCAATGTCAACCTGTGACCCCATAGATAAAGCTTTGGAAGGCGGAGCCTCCCGCCGGGGTAATTTTGCCGGTGCGGATTCCTCGAGAGCAAGCCCAGAGGCATCTCGATACTTAGAGGGAGATCTACCCTTCGAGGACCGGCTGGATTTAAGTTTGGTTACCTGAGATCCATGTGAGGAAGAAGCAGCCCTGGAAGACGTCGATGCAACCGAAGCTGCATCAGAGGGAAACAGGGTACTGAGCTTGGCCGCTCGATTCTGTAGGCCTCTCTTAGACATCATGGAGCAGGACTCACAATCTGCAATGGAGTGGTCAGGACCTAAACATTTTAGACACCATTCATGGGTGTCGGTGACAGAAATAGTGCCGCTGCACTTCGTGCATTTTTTAAACCCAGAGGCGGGCTTTTCCATGAGGAAAAATGTCCTAGGCCTAAGGCCAAGAAGAAAATGCACTGAAGTGAGAAAATAGTAGGTTTTTTTTTTTCTTCTTAGAATAAAGAAAGAAAAGACCTGCGGTACCGGTCCAGCGTCGAGAAGGCAGACGCGCGACCAAAGAAATAAAATAAAATAAAGAAATTCTTCAGCGGTGACAGGACCACGACCTGCTGGCTCCTCAGAAAAGAAGAACTGGAGAGAGGCGGTTAGGAAAGGCGGGAAGGCAGCGCGCAGGCGCTGTGGGATGCTCCCAAAAGCTTTCCTTTTGGATGCTGGGGAGCGTTCCCGCACAGTCTCCGTCGGTACCGACGATACCCATATGTGAAGACTCATTCCTGCTTGTTCCTGGAGATTGATATTGCACAAATGCTGTGTGTCTCTCTCTCTGTCTTACTGACTGCTCCCAAGGTTTCATGGTGTAGTGACTTAAATAATTTAGAGATAGTGCGCAGAATTCATGAGGAGCAAATTGGAATCGGTGGGTTGTGATCCCTTTTTGTGGTCCCATAGTAAAGGTCATATAGCATGTGAGCTTTAAAACTGCATAGGTCCCTTTTTTCCAGTTGTGTTTACAGGACTGAAGGAAAGAAGCTCTTACGTATGCCGATCTGACCTCCACTTATAACCTCTGTAATTCTCTTCCCATTCCCCAACATGTTGTAAAAGACATAGATGCTTCCGTCAGCCTGATGGATACACCAGAAACGGGGATCTGTGCGGTCTCTGGAGAGAAATTTTTGTAAAGCCAGAACAGGCATGCAGAAAATGTCAGAGGTTTTCTGAGCAATGATAGTCTTTCTGAATAGCTGTCCATGCGTCGCGTCTTGAAACTGCCAGCTGTTTGGAAACATGCCAGAAATCTGTATTTTAATTAGGTGCCACCTTTTAGAACGGAGTTATGGCAGTGAAGCTTCTGCCTCTGGAGAAAACCGGATGCAGTGTGCTTGGGCGTGTCGCTGAGCAGGAAGCTAGAGAGAGGGTGCGACAGGTGCAGGGCATGCCTGTTTAACCTGGGATAGCTGCAATCACACGCTCGCCCTTTACTGTGTACAAACTGCCTTTTTAGTGCTGCCACGCCCTTTCTGCCCTACGGGCCGGGCGTGCAAACAGTAGGTAGCAGTTGAAGAATTGAGATGTGGATGTTTCTTATTGCTGTTCCTGCTACATTTTTTGCCCTGCTGCCTAGGGGGGAGGGGACGACCTGCAGCTGTGTTCTTCCAAGGATAGAGGTGGGGTGAGAGGAAGACTATGCTGTTGTGCACAGGGCATGACTGGCATAAGATTGAAGCCCTCGTAGTGACCCTCTGGTGATAAGCCGTGTGAAAACGGGGCCCTCTGGCTGACTGTGAACTGCTTCTCCAGGACTTTGAATTGATCGTCAGTGCTCGCTACCTTCTGAGTGTCTAATACAATGCATTTCGGTCATTTGCTGTTGCTGAACTCGTCTGATTATATTTAAACAGCGAGTGCCCCTTTTTGAACACGTTCAGGCATTCTCGGCTCCTCTTTCTCTGAAGTGGCAGGATACTTTGCAGTTGTGCTGCTTTCAGACTGGCCCAGCATAAGACCTTTTTGCAAAGATGCTGTATGTGAGCTTTGTGACCATATGAGCCCCTTCTTGAGATGTGACCACAAGGGTTGTAGGGAGGAGGCATTGGATGTGTTGTGATCTATCGCAACCTAGAAAGGAAATGCTCATTTTTTTTCAAGGATGAATCTGTATATAAAGACTGAACAAATTTAAGCTCTGAACTGGTTTGCAAATTATTAATTATTTTGTTTTATTAATTTAGGGCATTTTATTTGCATGGTCTATGTATGTTCTGTTGTATCACAGTCTAGAACCATTAGTGACTGGCTTGATATAAATGTTTTTAAATAAACATCCATACAGGAAACCCCCAAATTTATTTATTTATTTATTTATTTAACAGTATTTCTAAACCGCCTTATCATGATAATCAAGGTGGTATCACAGCAAACAATCTAGTAGTGTGAGTGTGTTATACATGCAGTGAGGGTGGAAATTTAGTTGGGTGTGTGTTGTGTTGTGAGCTAGATTGGTTTGAGCTATGTACAATGTGGGCTATATACAGTGGTGCTAAAAACATTTTATATATACATATAGTGTTAGTCGGTAACGTGTGCTGCTATACATTTACTTAGTTTATGTGATGTGTCCATAGTGTTCTCTGAACAGCATGGTTTTCAGCTGTTTTCTGAAATCCTTGAGGTCTGTAGTTGCTCTCAAATCGTCCGGTAGTTTGTTCCATATTGTTGGAGCAGCCATGGAGAGTGCTCTGTCTGTTGTGTCCTTGCGTGTGTGTTTGTATTCACTTGGGGTGCTGACTCGGTTGTGTGTTTGTTTTCTTCTAGGCCGAGTGCTGGTGTCTGGTTGTATGAGGGCGTGTAGGCTGTTGGCTGATGTTTGCTGTTTTATCTTAAATAGGTTTATGATAGTTTTGTATCTGATGCGTGCATCGATTGGAAGCCAGTGTAAGTCCTTTAAGGTGGGTGTGATGTGTTCTTGTCTTGCAGTTCCGGATATGATTCGTGCTGCGGTGTTTTGTGCCAGTTGGAGTGGTTTGATAGCTTGTTTCGGTAGTCCAAGGTATATCGGATTGCAAAAGTCCAGTAGAGGGGTTATCAGTGCTTGACAGACGGTACGGAAGTGTTCTGGGGCGAGGAGTGGTTTCAGTCTCCTGATGATTCGCATATTGTAGTAGGCTTTTTGTATTGTTTTGCTTATGTGTGTCTTGAGATTGAGTTTGTTGTCCAGCGTAACCCCGAGGTATCTCACTTCTGACCTTATTGGTATAGTAATGTTTTGTATCTTTATATTTGGTGGGTGTATGAAGCTTTGGTTCCGAGTGATGATTAAAGCTTCAGTCTTGTTGTAGTTTATGGCGAGGTTGTTGTTTTGACACCAACTGGTCATTTGTGTAAGGCAGTCTGTTATCCTAGAGAAGTCCGGGTTGTCGATTGATATCGGGGTGTATATCATGATGTCGTCCGCATAGATTGTGTATTGAATGTTGTTCTTTTTCATGATGTTGCATATTGGTTGGATGTAGATGTTAAATAGGAGTGCTGAGAGCGCAGAACCTTGAGGTACTCCTTGACGGACTTTGATGGGTCGGGATGTGATGTGTCCCACCTTGACCTGTAGCTGTCTTTCTGTTAGGTATGAGTGGAACCATTTCAGTGTGATACCGTGTATACCAGTGTTCTGTAGTCTTTCCAGGAGCGTGTTGTGGTCCACTGTGTCGAAGGCTGAGGAGATGTCGATGAATATCATTATGATTCCGTTCCTGGTGTTGTCAATTGTTCTAAGGATGCTGTCGAAGAGGTAGATCAGTAGCGTCTCGACACCGTGGTTGGGACGAAATCCGTGTTGGTTGTCGTCGAGTGTTTCGTGTTTGTCGATGTGGTCCTGAAGTTGTAGTTGAACCGTCTTTTCGATGATTTTTGCGAGGAAAGGTATGCTGGAGATTGGTCGGTATGCTGCTGGGTCTTCTTTGTCGAGAGTTGTTTTCTTTGTGATTGGTCTCACTGAGGCAAGTTTTAGTTGCTTTGGCATGAGTCCTTGAGTGAGTGAGTTGTGTACCATTTTATGTATGGTGGGGATGAGACTTGATTTGGTGGCTTTGACCCATGACACTGGGCATGGGTCTGTAGGAGCGGTGCTTGTGTTGATTGTAGAAATGATGTGTGATATCTGTTCTGTGGAGGGTGAGGCGAATGTGCCCCAGGTTTTGTAGTGTGGATCCGTCCTTGTGGTTCTACTCGGCGTTGTTTGTTCTCTGGAGTGAAATTTGTCTTTGATGTGGTCGGCGAATTTCTGAGGATCTATTTGTGCTTCCCCTTCTGTTGTTTGCTCTTTTGTGAGGATTTTCACTATTTCGAAAAGCTCTCTGGGTTTGTTGATGGAGGTATTTATCATGTTTGTGTGGAATTCCTTCTTTGATTGGTTGATGTGTTCATTGTATTGTTTTTGCTTCGTTAGATAAAGATGCTGGTCGGCAGTTGTTTTGTTTTTTCTCCATCTCCGTTCGATCTTCCTGAGTTCCCTCTTCTCCTGTCGTATTTTTGCTGAGTACCATGGTTTGCTTTGTCTCTTGTTGTGGTGTTGTTTCGCGGTCCCGTCATCGGGTGGTTTGGCGGCGTTGGCTAAAATGCTGTTCCAGCTGGAAACTTGTTCCTCCAGGTCATCCGTAGTAATGTTCAGGTGTTGTATTGTGTCCTGTAGGAATTCATCCCTGTCGAAACACTTAAATCGTCTTTGTGTGTGTGAGGTGTTTGCTCTTTCGTTTGTCTGGTCCTCTTGTAACCGCAGCCTTATCTCTATTAAGTAGTGGTCAGACCATGGCACTGGGGTAATGGTTGGTGGAGAAATCAGGTCTCTTGATGTTAGGTAATTGGATGCGAATATGAGGTCTGGCGATGATCCATGTCTGTGTGTTGGAGCATTGATGATTTGTGTGAACTGTAGTGAGGACATTGCTTGCAGGAAGGCCTCTGCGTCTTTTACATTGGTTGACTTTAGGTTGAAGTCTCCTATCATCAGCGCTGGTTTGTTGTTTGTTGTTAAGGCACAGGCTTCTTCGAGTGTGAAGGCTAGTTCGTCGGGTGGAGCTCTGGGTGCTCTGTATGTCAGGCAGATTGCAATGTTCTTGTTCTTGATGCTAATTGTGTTACATTGCTGTATTTCAGTGAGGCTCTGTGTCTTGAACTTCAGTTTTGTTTTTGCTATTATCAGGACTCCTCCTCCACGCCTGTGGGTGCGTGGGCAGTTGTGTGCTGAATAGTTGTTTGGTACTAGTTGGTTGAGTAGAACATTGTCAGTCGGGTTGAGCCATGTCTCTGTGATGCAAATTATGTCGGGCTGTCGCTCTTCAATGTGGTCTACAAGCGTGTGTATCTTGTTGCAGACGGATCTGGCATTTATGAGTTCGATCGTTGTTGTCTTTGTTGATGAGGTTGCTGTTACATGTGCTTCCTTTGTGCAGGTGTGGGAGTTTGATTTGTGTCTGTTTGTTCGCTTTGCCTTGGAGGTGCCGAGTGTCTCTTTGTTTGGGTGCTGTGGTTCTAAGATTTATTTATAATTGAGATTTATTTAAATGTGACTACTTTAGGGGGTCCCTTTTTTGGGGGTGGCGGTCTCAGAAACGTCCTCCTCTTTTGGGCATGCAGCTCAATTGGAACTGGCTACTATTTGATCTGTGGTCCCACTTGCACTAGCCTGGTCCATTCTTTGCAGTGACATTCCTTGGCTCCCTTGGTCCGAAGTGTCACGTGAAGTGATAGTTGATTCTCCACCTCTGTCCTCCCAGAGGGCTCTGCATGCTACCTCTGCAGATCCCCCTGCCTGGCCAGTCCAGAGAGCTGGAAGACCTGAACCCTGTGCAACGAAACCACCCTCCCATCCAAACACAGCTTCACCATCTGCTGCTTCCAGACTAATGTCCAGGCATCCCACAGTGCTCCAATAAACATTTCTGCAAAAAAACAAACTAGGAATTTAAAATTAGCCCGTGAAAGAAGGCAAAGGTCAAAAATGGATTATTCCGTATAGGCAGGAGAACCCAGCCGCATGTTTCATCCTGGAAGCTGCCCCTGCTGCGTTAGTAGTTGCTTTTCTTTATCTGTGCAGTACTATATACTTGAAGAGCAGTGACATTGCCAGACGTAAAATGTATCTTTAGGCAGTGTTTTCTAAGACACAAGCTCCGTCTTCAACGCATGTTCATGTGTTTGTACTGATGCAGCATGGAGACAGATTATAAAGTGGTAATCTTTTTTTTTTTTTTTTTCTTATTCTCTCTCTTTTTTTTCACCATCCTTTAATAGGTACGGTCCCTCAGAGTGCCCCACCGGTTCCTTCTGCTGCCTCCCGTTTTCATTTCCCTCCTCTGGATCCCCGCTCTCCTACTGAAGACGCCCAGGCAAGCCGGTTCCCTGTGGGCCCCCTGCTTCAACCAGCACATGAGTCTCACCCCAACCATGGTGAACGGAAACCAAACCCAACTGAGATGGAGGACCTCTCCTCGGAGTGGCAGCATGGTGTGGACCTTGTCGCATCCCAGAACCCAATTAACTCGAGCATCAATGTGCTGCACCAGAAACGCAAGCCAGAAATCATCCTCCCGCTGTTTGCAAGACCTGGGATGTACCCTGACCCTCACAGTCCGTTCTCTTTGTCACCTCTGCCTGGGCGTGGGGGGGTCCTCAATGTCCCCATCTCCCCCGCTCTCTCTCTGACGCCCACAGTTTTCTCCTACAGCCCCTCTCCTGGCCTGAGTCCTGCCTTTCCAGGGGGCAATTGCTTCACCTTTAACCCAGAGGAGATGAAACATTACCTCCAGTCTCAAGCATGTTCAGTGTTCAACTACCACCTGAGCCCACGGACTTTTCCTAGATACCCAGGGCTCTTTATCCCACCCCCTCAACGCCAGCCACATCCAGAGGAACATACTGCGTTCCCCATCAAGCTGCAGCCTCCTCCCATGGGACGTAAGCAGAGAGAGAGGCATGAAAGCGCGAGCGATGTCAGTGCCGTTCCTCAGATGGCTTCCATCCCCCACAAGATGAAAGTGGAACCTGTGTCTGATGACGAGCAGGAGAGCCAAGACTTACCATTACCAGAGGAGAATCCCAGCAAGCTAAGGCCAAATGTGATAGTGGAAGGGGAGAGAGCATCTATATTTGCCAGGCCAACGCCCCCATCCTGGTCATCTGCGGCCACTCTTCCCTTAGCAGTGCCTGTGCAGGCAAACATGGCCAGCAAGGCAACTCCAGAACAAGCCAGAGAGGACAGACCGTGCCAGGAGATGGCAGCTGAAATCTGCACCCCAGAGAAGAAGGAAGAGTCATCAATGCCAGCAAAGCTGCGCCTGAAACGCCGCTGGAACGGGGAACGACAGGTGGAGGGCCTGGAGGAGAAAGAGAACAGCAAGTTTAGCTTCTGTGCCAGCAACCTCGGAGCTGCCTCAGTTGTGGTAGGACCCAAGGTAGCTGCTGATGCATAGAACAATAGGGTCCCCCACCATCCTTTTATTGTGTATTTATAAAGTTGCAAGAATACGGAGTGAGGGTGCAGAGAGGAGCTTTGATGGATTTGTAATTTAACAACAGAATTTTTCTTTGTCAAATACACACATCAGTGGTAGGATATCTGGGGACAAGATTTACATGTGCTGAAAGTATTCCTTTTAAAGTGCCGAAATCAATGTTTGGTGACATTTCTAGGCCCTTTCAGCCTAATATTTTGTACAGTATTTGAGGCGGGTGGGGAGGAGGGGGCAACTTTGTTTTGTTTTGTTTCCTCCTCATAGGTGGAACAATAGCAGGAGGATTATTTTTGATCTTTTCTAGGTCTGTAGTTACCGAATTGCAGTGAACCTTTCTTTACAGGGAAGGATTGAAGTTAAAGTGGATAATCTTGTGATGTGTCTTTTTGAGGGCTTGCATGGAAGGGATGAAAGAGGGACAATCCCCACATCACTTTTCAAAGCCATCTAAAAGGAGCAAGGGAAGGGCCTGTGGAAACTGTCTAATTCATTTGGCTTGGGAGCCGGGATTGCAGGTTTCATGGCGCAGCCCTAGTCTTGCAAACAAGCTGCAGACCTGCAGCGCACGGCAAGCCTTATTTCAGCGAAGCAGTATCGGTGCAGTTCTAAGGAACTCTGCAGGCCTCTTGTTAAAAACTCAAATCATTTTAACCAGTGCACGCCAGCAGCTGGTGTTTGCTGGTGATCTTGGGGCATGCTACAGGACCTGCTTTCCTTTCAGGTGCTTTCTTATGGTTCCCAGTCACCCTCTGCCTACTGCTTGGTCCTCAAACTGGAACACAGCATGAAAATCAGGGAAGTTACCCATTTCTTTATTTTTTTTTTAATCTGAAAAAAAAAATGATGTATAACACTATATACTCGCTATATAACGCCAAGTAGCATAATGCACCTTTTTGTGCAGAGCCTGCTGTGGATACTGCTGAAGCTGCCCGAGAATGTGGAAAATACTATTGTGCGTGCGTGCGTGTGTATGTGTGTAGCCCTAGAACTGCAGGCAGCACCTTTATAGAGTTTCTTTGCTTATCTGGTTTGCATGAGCAGATACTGTCGCTGCAGCTTTCATAATGCCACAGTCCTGTCATATTCTTCATCTAAGCCAAATGGAAATTAAAATAGTTCATAATTATGCCGCGAACATAATATGTATATATTTTTTCCAACTGGTTTAACCATGACCTCTGGATAAAGTACTCCATGCTGGGAAGGCTGTGGTTGGGCTGCACAGGAAGTCCTTGGTTCTGAAGAGTTCTACAACACCGCTGTCCTTCCACAGCCAAACGTTGCTTTTCCACGTGGTGATCTTGGTGGCAGTCTAGCTCATTACCTGTCATTTTTAGTCCCCCGTTTCCTTGTAGTTGGATCACATCTTGTTCTCTGATCTGTATCAGAGTGGTTTCTTAGCATCTTGAAGCCTTGAAGGAAAACAACTCTTCCTTTCGGGGAAGGACGTAGAGGATAGGAGGAAGCTGATACCCTTTAAAAAAGAAAACAATTATGTAAATAGATATGTAAACCTATTTTTTTGTCTGGATATAACTGGCAGAGGGGGTAATTGAGCAAAGCTACGAATAAGAAGCCTGCAGTGAAAGATAAACGTTTGCATCTTGTTTTTATATGGCTTCTTGTCGCACGTGTTTCTGTTCAGCAAATACTGTGACTCTGATCCTAATTCTGCCTCTTAAAGACCTGCCCGCTACCACCTTTCCGCAGTGCCTCGGAGCAGTCAGCTGGCACGTTCTTCGTTTGTTTGTTTGGTTTGAATCCAGCTTTAGGAGATGAGTATCGCCGCCCCGTGCACTGAAGTCTCTTGATGACTGTACAGGATTTCTCTCCTCCCCCCTATACTTTAAGATGACTCATGCCTCGTGTGTACACACTCTCTAGAATGGTTCGAAAGCTTTAGTACTGTTGTTCTATCTTCCCCCATGGCTGAGTGGTTATTGTGTGGTCACAAAGCATATGAATAGGTTTTCTTTGTCTTGACGTGTTTCTAGTTAGATTCCTTTTCATTTTGTTGCTTTGCCTTCGCTGCCATCTTGTATTAAGTCGCAAGAACAAAATGCCAAGGAGTACAGGCTGAGTCATAAGGAAGCATAAAACCAGATGGGTATTGAGGGGCAAGGTGGGTTCCAAAGTGCATGCTGACGGAGAGGCAGTCTGTACTGTAACTGGCTGAAAACGTTTGGGATGCGAGACCCAGACTGAGGAACAGAGTCTCAGTGGGAGACTGTTTGATGCATCTTCCAAGTCAGGTCAGCTGGGTCCAGTTGCCAAAATGCTGCCTTTCTGCTCCTGTCACTTCTCATTGAAAGCAGTTTGGAGGCCTGCCAACTTTTCACTTCTGACCTAAGAGCATCCACCTCCCAACAGGAATGAGGTTTGCTAGAGATGTAGTTAAAGGATTGTCCAAAATTGAAGTTAAATTTCTTTCTTAAGCTGGTGGTTGTGTTTTTTAAACGGCAAGAATAGAAAGGAGCGACTAGATTTAAAAAAAAAAAAGAATTAGATTCTTAAACTGAGAAATTTTTAAATCGGGAAAGCTTTCCTTTTTTTAATGGGGGCGAGTCTAGCTCTTTTTTTAAAGTGGCCCTTAAACTTTGTCTTAATAAGAGCATAGCCATTTATTTCCAAAAAGTGAAAAGAGATGGAAAGTAGCAAATGGGGAGGTGGGGGAAAATAATGTTAAGAAAAATATCAACCTACAGCATCTTGTAGTAGGTTTTTCAGCGTTCAGCGACATGCCTTAAGGACTAAAACTACTTTAAAACAAAATCGCCTGGAAATAACAGTCAGTAAGTGCCAAGTAAATTCTAATTGTGCCTGAAATCTTGTGTATTCATCTTGATTCTCTTTAGTCTTTAGAGAGAGGTGTTATTTTTTTATTCATTAATCTCAAATACAATTTAAGATTTTTCCCAGTAAAATGGTTAGAACCCCCAGGTTCTCTTCATGGTTCTCCCTCTGCAGAGTGACTGGAGGCAGGTAGGAATGCCCGGGGAGAAGCCGTCTCGCACCAGTGACACTTACTGGTCACTCGGCATGCACTCATACCTGGCTCTGGCCATGAGCTATAGAGTACAAGCACACTCCAAAGGCAGTCGCTTTAATGGAGGGTGGCAATGGGAGCCGTGAGATATGACTCTACCATGCCAGCCTGCCTTCCCGTCCAGCTTAACATAGGCCCTTCTCATTCATTCCCCAGGTCCATGAATGACCACCTTATGATAAAATGGTAGCCTTGGCTTTTTGATGAATGACGATTTCATGTTGTTTTTTGGGGGGTTTTTTGGAGGGGGGGGAGTTGTTTGTTTGGTTTTTTTTTAATTTAAATTTGAATTTAGGTTTGGATTTTTCTGAGGACCTACATATTTTACTTTAAATGAGTATTTAAAAAAATACTTTGAAAATTCTTTTCCCCGAGGGAATACAAGAGCTTTACCAGCACAGTCAGTAAAGGTCTTGCATGTCTCAGTGCCTGTGTGTAAGGATGCTTGTCTCAGGAGCAGGTGGAAATGCACACCTGGAAACCCTGCATTGGATTGGCTGTGGTGGGAGTCTCCAGCTGTTCCTATCCCAGTGTAGCATAATCCTTGTAATAGAGTTTTAGGATAATCCCTACTGCAAACTAACCAAAACTGTCCTTTATAGCTTTCCATACTCCATGCTCCATAGTATTAGTCACTTTAAAATAGCTGTGCTGCACCCTGCCACTTACCCTGGGTACAGTCCTGACGAGAAACAGGAAAGCGGATGTGAGCAGTGAGGTGGGGCCGGTCACAAAATTCTTTTCTTAAATTGTAGAGTGTCTGAATATATAATTCATATGTGCTATGTAATGAATTCATTGGTGCAGTGCAGAGCATCTTATGTCATAAGATGGCATCTGACCCTGGTTGGGACGAGCACAACCAGTCCTCTATTACGTGTAAAGAAAGGTGATAGTTATGAATGTGGCCACTCCTGCTTGAAAAGATCCTCCCAAGCTAAAGCCTAAAATGGCTAATGGTGGTAACGAACCAGTCGAGATGTCTGCTTAAGGCATGCCCGTCAACTATCATGGTTTCTTTGTATGACTGTGCAGATCTGATCTCACAATCACTCTTAAGAGTTTTTACAGCTTTCCTGAAAAATGGCCCTTTTCACTGGCTAAGAGAAGCTCTCCTAACATTCATTGCTGGGTGCGTAACCATTTCATGCCTGGTGTTGATGCCATAAGAAGTCGTCACCTTTAACATAATGTGTGGACATGCTCACATAAGAGGTACCTGCTTGGGTGTAAAAGGTAGTGGAGTAACGGGTCACTGCATGGCAAATAAGAGGCTTTGTTTTCCCCTTCCTCCCAATCTCATGAAGTTGCCTCCTGGTATAAGAGAGAGTGCTGTCCCTTTATTACTAGTATTGGGAAATCCCTGAAAGGGATACTCAGGAATTAGAAACAAGAGGCCTTTATCCAAGAATGCAAATTGATTTTCCCCCAAAGTACCCAAGTGCCAGATTGAATAGATGCTGCTTCCTTTTCAAAAGTCCTATGTTTCCTATTCTATAAAAATGAGCTATAATAAATTATATATACATATATATCTATATTTGTGTGAGGGAGGGGCTTTGTAGTACCTTTTAAAAGTTGTATTATTTCATACTTGATAGCCATTCCACTGGTGGATTGTGGGAACTGCACTGTATCCTGGGCGTTGCACGTCAGGTGTGGGAAAAGACTTGGGATATGAGACACTGAAGGGCATATTGCCAGGGGCGTAATGAAGCATCTGTCTCAGAGAGGCAGCACTCTGTACGGTACTAGACTGCCCTCTGCCAGGCTGTGCTAGGAATTGCCATTGTAGGAGTGTGTGCTGCATCCAGGGGTGAGCCCCCACACTCTTTTAGAGGGAAAGACCTGCTAATGCTTTGCCTGGAAAGCCCTTTTTTTTTTCAAGGGCATTAACAAATGAGTAACAGCTTCTTTGCAATTCACTGCCGTTGCTAAGCCCCAATGCCTAGCACAAACCAGCTCATTGAATGGGGTTACCCCAGCAAGAGGGCTGTGCATTTTCTGCATAGTTAATTGAGCTGTACTCTAGATTGTCGTTCAAAGTGGGCTCGAGTGCGTGGCAAAAACAGATTGTAAAATCTGATTTGTTTTCCAGCTGGGTGACTGCATTATGAATTCAGTATCTTGCTGTAGGTGTGAGTTCAAAACCTGCAGATGGGGGTAAAACCTGGTTAGGAAAGCATTTCCTGGGATGGTATTGCAGCATTGGGGAGGTGTAACAGAAAGGATGTATAACAGGGAGCAAGCAACCACCCTTGCTAGTTCTATTTTTGGCTATTAGAAGCATTGAAGAGCAAAACTTACACAGTGCATTTTTTATCAACTGAATTTTCAGTGCCAAATGTATTCAAACATTTAAAAGTTCAAACTAATTTGCAAAAGTAATGAAAAAGTCCACCTGTATAAGCTAACCAAACCAGCATGGAAATAGATTTATTTTTTCAGTCATACAGTGTTTTATCTTGTTTTCCTTACAACCTTAACAGCTGATTGTTTACCCGGTGGGAAAAGGGATATGGGAAAAGCCATTCTGTCAAAGCATTAAATCAGTCTGTTGTGTTACATCCTTGCCCATGACCCTATTCACTAAGACGCTGATCAAGCTGTATAACTCCATGCAAATTCACATTTATTTCTCAGCCTTGTGCTCTGTAGATTTTTATAAGATTTCTCTGTGGGCTTTTTTCCTCCTTCTTTTTTTATTCTTGTTGGCAACTCAGTTTATTTAAAGACAAACCCCTCTGCTCTCACAGAAGGGCTGAGGCTGCTTTCAACCCCAGGGAATCTTTGAACTTGTCGATCTAGTCTCTTTGAAGACCATAGGACATAATAGACTAGAGGTGCAATATCTAATTTGGGGAGGGGGGGTTAAATTTTACTTTTGTCTGACGTGGATCTCATAGTATCATGTTACTTGGAATTTGCTAATTGACTATTAGAGAGATTTCTTTTCTGGATACTGGCTTTCAGATCTTAGTGAATAGGGTTGTGGGTCCCCTTTAAAAGAGAAAAACTCTCTCTTTGGTGATGAAGGACCCTTTTGAACAATGAGGTCTGGAGTCAGCTTGGTTTAATGATTTAAAGACCCCTATTTGAAATTCCATTGCACAGAGTGGTCTGTGACTTTCGGGGTGTGTTCTTCTTGAGCAAATGTTGTTGGATCACTGGTAGACCTCCTCCTTGGACAAACCCAAATGTCCCAGTTGTGGGTGCCATCTGCCCTAGTAGAAATGAGGGCCTGTGCTGGTAACATGAAGGTCTCCATGATGACTTTCATTGGTACAGAGATGTTAAATTCTCTCTGTTCTGTTGGTCCCCGTCCCCCCCCTCACCTCCCCCAGTTTATTCCATGATGGGGGGAAGGCAAAGGAACACATAGGGTGTATTGGGACTTTTTACACATTTTGTATAACTACAGTGTTTATTTTGGCTGTTCTGAATCAGTTTTTATTTTCAACTGTTTTCTCCCCCCCCCCCCCTCCCTCTGTTTTAAATGCGACTAGGCATTTTACAGTTTCTTTTGCTGCATGTTTTTTAGTGGAAAGTTGTTATCCTTAAGACTGTAGGAGTTTCCTTATGCTTATATCAACAAGCACTGGTTTTTCATAAATGAGGTATTTGAATTGATTTTAGCATTAAAAACAGTGTGTATATGTATATAAATGTAAGTAGTTGCTAACTACCTTTTGTGCAGTGCCTTTTAGCTGTTTAACTTTCTATAAAGTTGTCAAAGGTTTTTTGCATATAATGTATATATGATATAACATTATAGAAATATATGTATAATATGCATATTTTTCCCCAGGGTATTGGATAGCGCTGTATTTTGTATGAGATTTGAAAGTAAAGTATTTTACCTCAAATTTAAAAAAGATTAAAATTTTAAAAAAATACCCTTTTGAATAAAAACAAATTTGATTTGTTTTGTGTGGTGTTTTTTTTTTCCTGTGGGAAATTTTGTACTTTTTCTGGATGGCACGAGATGGGTTGAACTTTATGATCGTTAAATAGGGTCAGGTAGCAAGCACTCTGCACTGCCATTTGGGAAGTCGCCAAGCAGCTCCCTGGCATGCTACAACATCCCAGCCATCTAGCAAGTGTAAAGAGGGGAAAATCCCCGAATACCACATCCCAGCCAGTTCCAACCAAACTGTAAGTAGGAAGGAGCAGAAGGAAATGGCCAGATCAAAAATTAAGTTAAAACTACATGGGGATCTGCTGGTAGAGAAATGTATTGCTGAATATTTACATTGGTGGAAAGCAGGGCATTTTGTTCCATCTTTGGAGACTCAAAGGAACAGCGGAGGCAATGACCACGGCCTACCAAATTAATAAGTAAAATACTTTATTAAGGACCCAACTGTACAAGTTTCGGCCAAAGCCTTCGTCAGGGGTCTAAAAAACATAAACATATAACGTAAACATAAACATCATTACATATTAAAACAGATTAAAAACTGAAATTAAGTATCATTACACATAAAATTAAAAACAAAAAGGATCATATAAAATATCTGACCATTACCAAAGCACCACATAGAGGGTGTGAGGAACACGTCTATGGGATGAAGCTACCACTCTTCCCAATCTAGAATATGATGGAAATGCAAAGTGTGACAAAAAGCATTAGTCTACATAAAAAAGATCATACATATACAATAACATAATAATGGGCATATACAGATGTTAAACAATTTCAAAAAATGCTTAAGGATGTATATATGTGTGTAAAACACTAATATGTAAAAATGCACACATGTATAAAGAGACTAGCAAACAAAATACTTAATACAAATCAGTTCAAAAAATATAACACAATAGTGCAATACATAATAGAGTCATAAAACTTAAAATGACAAAACAATTTGAATGGAGAGGGCGACCTGCGCATGTGCAGACAGGCGTATACTGGTAAAAACTTTAAAAAAGGGGGAAAAAATTGATGGGACATCAATAAATTATGTGAAATATCAATTATTTAATGAGTGTAAGAAACATTTAAAAAAGGCATTGGCAAAAAGTGACTAATTATGAATAAAAACTATAGCTTAAAAGGCAATTGAAAACATGCACAGTTATAATAAACTAGTGCATAGGTGGGACCGCCACGCAAGGGCACAAAGAACCAACTTAGGAGAAAAGAAGAAGAAGCCCCTCCCACTGACATAATGTGCTTCAGAAAACAATAAACAATGTGTTAGTTAAAAATAAGAATTATACAACTTAAAACTAAAAGCAAAAATCGTTACTCATTAAGAGAGAAGTGGAATTATACCGTAACCTGTAAAAGCCGTAGAAAAAGACTATGAAATCGCGGACAGACCCACAAGAAGATATATAACATTCAAGTGTATAGAATAGGAAAAAATGTTAAAATAGCTGACACAAAAAACTGATGCATTAATAATAGAGTGATGTTGTATAACAAAAGATGAAAGGGAAAAAAACGTAGGAAATAGACCACATGGTGTTATCAAAAACAATTATGTGAATGGTATAAAGAGCACACCGCAAGCCATAAAAGCTGGAGATAAAAGAAAACGTAACTAAAAATCCACAACGGGATAATCTAAATAAAAGCAATGTGTGTAAATAAGCCATAAAAATAGATAATAAGAAAAACACCATGCCTTCACACTTGGTAAAAAGCGGGAAACGCCGTGCAAGGGCATTAGGACGTGATTTAAAGAAACGCGATTTAAAGAAAAAGGGGGGAGTAAAGGTCTCTTCCTACTTACAATTAACGCATTATACTAAAAACTGTCATATATTAGGAAACCAGTGGATAATATAAACATTACGTCACTAAAAATGTGCAAAAGGGCAATATGCCAAAAAGAATGTGATGAAAGAAACTAATGCAACAGAAAATAACAACAAGAAAAGGGTCATGTTAAAAACCACAGGTCCATCACAGCAGAACACTAAAAAAAATATATATTACAAGTGCCATAAAACTCACGCATGCTTATAATGGACTAGTGTGTGCTTACCGGACCAAAAACTTAAACGGGCTGTAAAGGGCAGAAAAAACACCCATAACAATACATAACAAATAGGTCGAAACATATAAACTTCAAAAATTACAAAGGTGTGTGTGTGAGTAAATGCCATAAAAAAGTAGGGTTAGAGCGCAGAAAGAACAAACCAAAATCAACCAAACATGAGCACCATTCTCCAAAAAACGAACCGGCAAAAAATCGGCGTGTTCAATTGTGCAGCATAAATCAATTGAAGAAAAGCCATTGGTTGTGTTCTTTTATAAGAAGGTGACAATGTAAAAAACCGATTTCAAATGACAAAATAAATGCTTGAAATACACTATACCTGCATGTATTGTTAAACCAGTGGATAATACTAACAGCAGCATAATGCACAATGGACGTTAGTGCTGTTAGTATTATCCACTGGTTTAACAATACTACAAATAAATAAAAAAACAATACATGACAACCTTTTGTGTATAGTGAGTCAGTTACCAGTAGGGGGAGCTCCTTCCTCTCTCTTTCTATTTCTTTAAATAGTGCTCCAATGCCCCTGCGCAGCGTTTTCCCGCTTCTCACCAAGTGTGCAGGTATGTTTGTCTTATGGTCCATTTTTATGGCTCCATCAAATGCATTTTTTCCCGTTCCTGCAGTCCATGCAGGTATAGTGTATTTCAAGCATTTATTTTGTCATGTGAAATCGGTTTCTTGCATTGTCATCTTTCTTATAAAAGAACACAATCAATGGCTCCTTCACATGCATTGTTTCCCGTTCCTGCAGCCCATGCAGGTATAGTGTATTTCAAATATGCACTTTTTGTATTTATTTTGTCATGTGAAATCGGTTTTTTACATTGTCACCTTCTTATAAAAGAACACAACCAATGGCTTTTCCTCAATTGATTTATGCTGCACAATTGAACACGCCGATTTTTTGCCGTTTCGTTTTTTGGAGAATGGTGCTCATGTTTGGTTGATTTTGGTTTGTTCTTTCTGCACTCTAACTCTACTTTTTTATGGCATTTACTCACGCACACCTTTGTAATTTTTGAAGTTTATATGTTTCGACCTATTTGTTATGTATTGTTGTGGGTGTTTTTGATAACACCATGTGGTCTATTTCCTACGTTTTTTTCCCTTTCATCTTTTGTTATACAACAGCACTCTATTATTAATGCATCAGTTTTTTGTGTCAGCTATTTTAACATTTTTTCCTGTTCTATACACTTGCATGTTATATATCTTCTTGTGGGTCTGTCCGCGATTTCATAGTCTTTTTCTACGGCTTTTACAGGTTACGGTATAATTCCACTTCTCTCTTAATGAGTAACGATTTTTGCTTTTAGTTTTAAGTTTTATATAATTCTTATTTTTAACTAACACATATTGTTTATTGTTTTCTGAAGCACATTATGTCAGTGGGAGGGGCTTCTTTTCTCCTCTCTAAGTTGGTTCTTTGTGCCCTTGCGTGGCGGTCCCACCTATGCACTAGTTTATTATAACTGTGCATGTTTTCAGTTGCCTTTTAAGCTATAGTTTTTATTCATAATTAGTCACTTTTTGCCAATGCCTCTTTTTTAATGTTTCTTGCACTCATTAAATAATTGATATTTCACATAATTTATTGATGTCCCATCAATTATTTCCCCCTTTTTTAAAGTTTTTACCAGTATACGCCTGTCTGCACATGCGCAGGTCACCCTCTCCATTCAAATTGTTTTCTCATTTTAAGTTTTATGACTCTATTATGTATTGCACTATTGTGTTATATTTTTTGAACTGATTTGTATTAAGTATTTTGTTTGCTAGTCTCTTTATACATGTGTGCATTTTTACATATTAGTGTTTTACACACATACATATATACATCCTTAAGCATTTTTTGAAATTGTTTAACATCTGTATATGCCCATTTGTTGTTGTATATGTATGATCTTTTTTATGTAGACTAATGCTTTTTGTCACACTTTGCATTTCCATCATATTCTAGATTAGGAAGAGTGGTAGCTTCATCCCATAGACGTGTTCCTCACACCCTCTATGTGGTGCTTTGGTAATGGTCAGATATTTTATATGATCCTTTTTGTTTTTAATTTTATGTGTAATGATACTTAATTTCAGTTTTTAATCTGTTTTAATATGTAATGATGTTTATGTTTACGTTATATGTTTGTTTTTTAGACCCCTGACGAAGGCTTTGGCCGAAACTTATACAGTTGGGTCCTTAATAAAGTATTTTACTTATTAATTTGGTAGGCCGTGGTCATTGCCTCCGCTGTTCCTTTGGGTTGCTTATCTGCGGAAGGCCATCTTCTTTCCTCTTCCCATCTTTGGAGACTTCCAAGGTCCGTCCAGCACAGTGCTGTTTCTATGCACGGATAGCCATTTTCTGGTTCTGGTGACAGAACCGAGGGAGAACCCTAGATGTGGTGTACTTAGATCAAGAAATGTCATACTGGGTCAAACCAAGGTCCATCAAGCCCAGTATCCTGTTTTCAGTAGTGGCCCATCCAGGCCCACAAGTACCTGACTGTTTCACAATGCTTGTCCCGGGGCAAGCAGTGGATTTCCTGGGTCCTCTCAAAGAATGGTTTATGGACCTTTCCTCCAGGAACTTGTCCAAAGCTTTTGACACTGTTCCACACAGGTGACTTAATAAATAAATTGAGTGCCCTAAGGATGGACCCTAAAGAAACTCTATCCCGTGTATATAGGTCCTATACATGCTACAAATATGTACATAGTTTCCCTAAGTTATAATCCCAGTTGTATATTTCCTGTTATATGTAAGCTCACCACAGTCTGTTGATTGAAATGAGTATTCCTGTTTAATGTAAACCGCGCTGATGAAAAAGAGTGCGGTATAGAAGAAATACAAATAAATAAATAAATAAAGTGACTGACTGGGTTAGAAATAGTTGAGTGGGAGGCAACAAAAGGTACAGGTAAATGGAGCTCACTCTGAGGAGAAGGATGTTACTAATGGGGTGTTGTAGGGATCTGTCATTGGTCCGATTCCTTTTTTTTTTTTTTAAACTTTAATTTTCATTAATTTTTAGTACCGAGAATCAAATACTACTACAACATATCAACACCCCTCCACCCCACCTAACTCCCTCCCCCTTCACGTATAATATTTTCCTTCCCCCAACAGCCTCAAGTAGTATACATATTGATCCATCTTCAAGAACCCAAAATAACACTTGTTGTGTTATACCATTTCAAAGTGTCCACACACATAAATACATGTGTAAGATCTCAGAGATTACAACTAAGAACCAACCATTGTACAAGGCCATCCACTAAAGCAGAGATCACTAAAATTTGCAGTTATCCCTCAGACAAAAATACCATTAAAATATGCGTGTATATAAGCAAAATAAAATATGAATAAAAAAGACAAAAGGTAAACATATACCTAGGAATAAAAAGTAATCTTGCAAATTTTCTCCCCCATAATAGGGCTTTCTTAAGCTTTCAAAACTCCCACGGTTTCCATATCCTCTAGAAGGCTTCCATTCTATGGCTCTTGAAGGCTGTCAATTAACACATCCTATATATGTAATCCAAGTGACCTAAGATTCTGTTGATGTCCAACTGGGTACTAGTCTTCCATTCCTGAGCAATCTCCATCCTCACAGCAATGGAAAAATACTTAACAAAGTGTCCTGTGTCCCATCTCCCCCCCAGCCTCACTTCTCCCTGCATTCAACGGCATACATAACAGTGTCAGCTCCACTGCACATCCTAATATTTCCTTAACCATTTTCTCCATCCATTCCCAGCAGCATTTTACTTTCAGGCAGCTCCACCAAGTGTGCATATAATCACCCACCGCGCCACACCCCTTCCAATATAAAGGGCTGTAGCCTTCCCTTACCTTACTAAGTTTGCTAGGGATCAAGTACACACAGTAAAGCAACTTACCGGCCTATAGTTTGTCACCTCTATTACTACTTTTGTGAAGAGGTACTACATCAGCCCTTCTCCAGTCCTGCGGAACTTCTCCAGTTGCAAGGATCTATTAAAAACATCCTTTAAAGGTCCTGCCAGAATCTCTCTGAGCTCCTTCAGTATCCTGGGATGCGTCCCATCCAGTCCCATGGCCTTGTCCACTTTCAGTTTTGCAAGCCATTCAAAAACATCATCTGCTGTGAATGCTGTGGTATCTACTCCCTTCACATTTGTGTGTTTGTCAATCTTACATGGTCCTTTTTCCAGGATTTCCTTTTGTGAATACAGAACAGAAGTTTTTGTTTAGCACTTTTGCTTAAATTCGTCCTCTGCACTTTTGATTCTGGCAATTCCACCTCTGATCTTCCTCTTTTCCCCAAATATACCTGAAAAGCTTTGTCTCTACGTTTCACATCTTTAGCCATCTTTTTTTTTCCGCTTTTGCTATCCTTATTTCTCTGTCTTTTTTTAGCTTTATCCTGTATTTTTTTTTTTTTGTGTTCCTCTTTTTGTGATGTTCTGAATATCGTGAAAGCTGAGTTTTTTGCCTTTATTTGTGCAGCCACTTCTTTGGTGAACCATATAGGTTTCCTTTTCTTGTTCTTATTTACTTTCCCTATATATATATATATATATATATATATAGCCTCTTTAAATTTAGTCCTCTGCAATTCCACTTCCCTTAACTCCTCCCATGCTGCCAACTTCTCCTTTACGTACTTTCCCATTTTACTGAAGTCAGCATTTCTGAAGTCTAGGATTTTGAGTTTGCTATGATTGGAGTTTGCCATGGCTTTTACCTCAAACCGTACTGTGTGATGATCACTGCTGCTCAAGTGGGCTCCCACCCAGACATTTGACACTCTATCTCCATTGGTGAGTATTAAATCCAGCATAAAACTTTCCCTGGTCGGTTCTCTCACCAGTTGTCTGAGCGATACGAGTACTTCTTGGAAGATATCTACAATCTTTTTACTTCTTTCCAGATTTGCAGAAGGATTACTCCAATCCACATCTGGTAAGTTAAAGTCACCCAATATGATCACTTCTCCCTTCATAGCTACCTCTGCAATATCAATGATCAAGTCTCTGTTTATTTCCTTATTTTGAGTTGAAGGCCTGTAGACTACACCAGTGTGGATGATAGTGCCATCTCCTCTTTCCAGCGCAATCTACAGCGTTGCTTCTTTTCCCCCATTTCCCATGCATTTCAGTGGTTTCAATATTGCTTTTGACATATAGGGCGGCTGCTCCTTTTCTGCCTTCTCTATTTCCTATTAAATAAATTATAGCCAGCTATGGCTATACTCAATTCATGTGAATCATTAAACCATGTTTCTGTAATGGCCACAATGTCCAAGTCCATTTCCACCATCAGGGCTTCTAGGTCGGGAGCTTTGTTGGCTAGACTATGAGCATTTATGCTCATTGCCTTCCAGCAATTGTTGGCTGGCTTGCTTGTATTTTCAATGGATTTTGTTATAGACTTCTCGTCCCCCTTGTCATTGATGTGTGGATTAATATGATGACTATTACCAATATTATGTTCTTGCTGGGAGTGACATCCTGGACTTGTTTTTTCTCCAGGAACAAGCAGGAAGTCGGTCCTCACTTATGGGGTGACGTCGGCACCAACAGAGCCCACGCAGAGCAATTCCCCAGCTTTCAAAGAAAGCCTTTGGGATTGCTGCCATGCATGCATGGTCCTCTTCCCGCCCAAGGGTGCCATCTTGCGCAGTTTCCCTTTTTCCGTGGAGCCCCTCGGACGCACATTCTCATCCCTCGGAAAAGGTTTTTCATTTCTGGCCTACTGGCCTTCTATTTTCCAGTTGCACCGGTCCCCATACCTGTCCTTCCCCTGCTCTACCTTTTTAGAGTTGTCGGGGACAGTTTTCGTCACCTTTTTTGCCAACGGGCTTCGCTCCCTTTTCTTTACCTAATCGCTGGCCGCATGGGTCTTCAACCTCGCGCGGGCCATTTTTGCCTCTATTGCCACCGGATTCAAAAAATGCGATAGATGCTCTAAGAACATGTCGCTTACAGACACCCACAACTGTTGTCTGCGGTGCTTCGGAGCTAATCATGATCAGGAGCTCTGTAAGAAAATGTTCTCTAAAGCCCTGCTCAGTCGTAAGCAGAAGTCCGAAGACATTTTCAGAAAGGCTGTCTTGGAATCCCCGGTGGCACACTCGGTCGTCTCTCCTCCGGTAGGATCCCACATCTCAGCCCCACGCTTTTGGCAGCACTCCGACCAGGGGTCCCCTGAAGTGGAGCAGTGCAAGAAGAAGGCCTTGAAGTTGCTATTGGGGGCTCCCAACAAGCGCAAGCATTCCCGTGCTCGATCGCTTAGCCCTCTTTGGCGTTCCCAAGAGTCAGACAAGGAGCAGCCCCACAAGGTACCCCGCACAAATCGGAGGCTTCCGGTGAAGGCGCTCTGTCTTCTCAGGGCCGTCCTGACGAGGAACCCCTCTCCTCCTTGCGCCTGACTTGATGACCCCGGGGTCGGCATCACAGAGCCCCATGCTGACGCTGGAACGCAGCATTTCTGAGTTCATCGCTTCCCAGCAGGCGCTCACAGCCAGCTTCACTGACTTACGCCCAGAGACCATGGCTCCCTCGCGTGGGACACCGAAATCCATCCAGGAAACCCCTGAGAGCCACAGGCCTCCTGAGGGTCCTCAACATCGGTTTCGCTTGCTCTCCTGCTCCTTGGGGGTGTGGTCTTCCAATGACCCATATTGAAGATATTTTCCATATGGGTCATTGATGCAACTATTGGAGCAAGTTGGTTAAGAAACAAATACCGTAGCTCCATTAAGTCTGAGACCCACGTTCTGAAGAATGTGTTATACATTATGAAAGACATTTATTTGGGAAGAAAAATTGTTAATTCAACATACTCACATTAGTGGAGTAAGCATATTTCTCTATGGCCTAACTTCAGCCTTACTCCGACAATAGTATAGACCTGTTTAGGTTGTTACGCACTGAATACAAGGCATGTTGACTGCAATTGTAACAGAAGGGAAAAAGTGGGTGTTCCACTTAATTGGAGAACAGGTGATTGTGATATGAAGATCATACAGTACAGTGCAACTTGGGGGTGGGTGGGAATTTAAGAATCCCAGGCCAGTGCATAAGAACATAAGATATGCCATACTGGGTCAGACCAAGGCCCATCAAGCCCAGTATCCTGTTTCTAAAGGTGGCCAATCCAGGTCACAAGTTCCTAGCAGGTTATCCAAAAGACACACAAGTTCCACTATGCTTGGACTTTCTGGGTCCTCTTTAATAATGTTTTTTGGACCTTTCCTCCAGGAACTTGTCCAAAGGTTTTTTAAACCCAGCTACATTAACACCTTTTACTACATCCTCCGGTAACAAATTCCAGAGTTTGATTACACGTTGAGTGAAAAAATATTTTCTTTTATTAGTCTTAAATGGGTTACACTGTAGCTTCATTGCATGTCCCCTAGTCTTTCTACTTTTTGATGGTGTAAACAATCAATCTATGTTTACCCGTTCCACTTCATTAATTTATAGACCTTTATCATATCTCCCCTCACTGTCTCTTTTTTCCAGGTTAAAGAGCCCTACTGTTTTAAGCCTCTCCTCCATAGGGGTATCCTTCCATTCCCTTTACCATTTTGGTAGCTCTTCTCTGTACCTTTTCTAATTCCGCTATATCCTTATTAGGAAATGGTGACCAGATTTGCACACAGTATTGAAGACACGATTGCACCAGAGGCATTATAATATCTTTTGTTTTATTCTCCATTTCTTTCCTTATGAGTCCTACGATTCTATTTGCCTTCTTGGCTGCTGCTGCACACTGGGTGGAGGGTTTCAACGTATTATCCACAATGATGCCTAAAGTTTTTTCCTGGGTGGTGCTTCCTAATGTTGAACCTCGCATCATGTAACTGTAGTTTGGATTGTTCTTTCCTAGGTGCATAAGAAACACAGACTTATGACAGCAGAAAAAGACCACATCGCCTATCTAGTCTGCCCTTCTATATCAACCATTACAACAGTCCCCATTTTCCCTCTAGAGATCCTCTGTATTTGTCCCATACTTTTTTAAATTCAGATACTGACCTCATCTCTACCACCTCTACTGGGAGACTATTCCATGCATCTACCACTCTTTCCGTAAAGAAATATTTCCACATATTATTACTGAGTCACCGTTATCCTATGTCCCCTCGTAGCAGAGCTTGCTTTCAGTTGAAAGAGGCTCTCCTTTCTGCATGTATGCCATGGAGATATTTAAACATCTCTATCATATCTCCTCTATCCTGCCTTTCCTCTTAAGTATACATATTAAGATCCTTAAGTCCTTGTATGCTTTATAACAAAAACCACTAACCATTTTTTTTTTAAACTTTATTTAAGTCCACCATAAAATCCAAACAACACATCAACAGACGGCGCCACGGGGAGGGTTTGTTCTTCTCTCCCCCGGGAGCCAACAGAAAGATAATACAATAGGTGGTCATTTTACATTATATCCCAACCCCCCCTTCTCCCACCCCTCTCCCCTCACCCACCAGCCCACCCTCACACCATTACCAGCTTCGTAAACCAAATATCATCTAGAACTGTAAAGCAGCTACCTCCTACCCACTCCTCAAGCCCACAATCATTCAACTCCTCCCTTGGAGGGTTGCATTACGGCTGTGGGGCCCCAACTGCTGAATATATGGCTCCCAGACCGACAGAAAAACTGTCCAACGCTTGGCACTGCCCTGCGTCATCCAACGCTCCGTTAGCATTAATTCATGAAAGTTATTTCGCCATTCACTGAAAGTGGGCAGTTGGCGTTCCCTCCATAATCGAAGAATCGGCCCTTTACCCACCAGACAGGCCTTCCGCACAAGCAAACTCTCACCAGCTTTCACAGGTCCAGGGGTCGGCAACTGGTCAAGTGCTACAAATAGGCCCGTCCAATGGAGCCTTCGCTGAAGCAGTGTGCAGAGGAAGCTGCATATCCGTGCCCAATATGCCCGTATTCCCCGACAACCCCACCACATATGAAGGAGAGTAGCCAAGGACTCCGAACAGCGTGGGCAGGAGCCATCAGTGTCCAGACGACTGCGCAGTGCCCGCCTTGGCGAAAAATGAGCCCTAGTCACGCACTTAAATTGGATCTCACGCCAGCGCACTCCATGTACCAGTCGTCTAATCCGTTTCAATGCCGTCAGTACCAATCCCGGCTGTACGTCTTCTCCCAATTCGGTCACCCAGGCTCTTTCGACTCCACTATAATCAGGGAGGGGGCGGTAGCACTCCAAACTACGTTTCAAATTGGAAATCGATGGCGGGCGCTCCTCTCCCAGCTGAAAAAATTCCAAAATACGGGCTGAGCGCTCAGCCTGCAGCGCAGCGCGCGGCAGTGCGGCCACATAGTGGGAGGTTTGTATATAGGCAAAACAGTGGGTGTTGGGGAGATCGTATTCCCGACTGAGCGTTCGGAATGATTTACAGCTTCCCGCTTGGTCTACCAAGTGCCCTACCATCCGGATGCCACGTAGCCACCAGTCCCAAAACACCGCAGTCTCGGACCCTGGAGTGAATTGGGCATTGCCCTGCAGTGGCAACCAACAAGACACCTTCCACGTTTCCTGCCAATATTTGTTAAGTTGTTGCCATGTGCGTCGGGCCGAGTCCACTAACGGACTCTGCCTACTAGAATCTGTGAGGACCATACGTGTGCTGTGCAAAGTTGCCAGGAGAGTCGCAGGAGCCACCAAACACTCCTCTAAAGACCTAGGTGTATATATTTCCGTCCCCCCTAGCCAATCTCCCAGGTGTCGGGCTTGACAGGCCAATGCGTAAGTCCTCAAGTCTGGTAGGCCCATACCTCCCTCTCGCCATTTTCCAAGCAGGCGATTCCACGGGACCCGCGCCCCGCTGCCCCCGCCAAAGAAAGCGCTTAAGCAAAACCTCCATTCTACTCAGGTCACGTCGAAGCAACCAGACTGGTAGGGTCTGCAGCCAGTACAAGATTCTGGGTAAGACTATCATCTGTACTGCCGCTATCCTCCCTGCCAGAGACAGCGGGAGAGGCGCCCATGCACTTAACTGCACAGCCAAATGCCGCAGTATCCGGTCTAGGTTACGCCGGTATAAATCCTGGGGATTTCCGGTCAATGTTATACCCAAATAGATGAATTCTTTGTCTGCCCACCGTAAAGGGAAGGGTCCCCTCCAAGAACTGCGGAGGTGCCCTAAGACATCCACTACCTCAGACTTATCTTTATTAATGCGCAAGCCTGCAATTGCTCCGAACCGCTGGAACTCGTCTAAAAGCGGTTGTAAGGAGGTGGCCGGAGACGTCAGATGGACCAACAAGTCGTCAGCGAAGGCCGAGATAAGGAAAGTTTGCGACCGTAGCCGCACTCCCTGTATCCCCCCCCGAGTTTACGATGGTGCGAATCAGCGGGTCCAAGGAAAGAACAAAGAGCAAGGGCGATAAAGGACAGCCCTGCCTTGTACCTCTTCCCAACGTGAAGTCGTCTGAGATGAGGCCATTGCACAGTATGCCCGCAGTCGGTGAAATGTACAAACTTTGCACCATTTTACAAAAATCCTCCCCGATGCCGTAGCGCGGTAGCAGCCTCCAAAGATAGTGCCAGTCCACCCTATCAAAGGCCTTCTCCGCATCGAAGCTAATTAATAACGACGGAATATTGTGAGCATGCACCCACTCCAAGGAGGCCAGAATCTTCCGAAGGTTTCGTACGGCGTGGCGGCCTTTCACAAAGCCCACTTGTGCATCATGGATTAAGTAGCCTAATACCCCTGCCAGGCGGTCAGCTAGTACTTTCGCCAAAAGTTTAAGATCGAAGTTTAGTAGGGAGATAGGTCGATATGAAGCTGCCTGCATCGGGTCTTTACCCGGCTTCGGGATCAGGGTGATATATGCGGAATGCCCCTTGCTCTGTTCTGGTGACAAAGACCTCTCGCAGTAGTGGACTCACCCCGTCCCCTAAGATCTTGTAAACTTCGGCCCCGAATCCATCTGGCCCCGGCGTTTTATAACACTGGGCCGCGGATATTGCGGATTGTATTTCCTGCATAGTAATGGGTAAATCTAGAACCTCCCTCTGGGCTGAAGTGAGTTGAGGCAACTCCAAGTCCGCAAGGTAGTCCTGCAGCCCCTCAGGGGAACCAGCTGTGGTTTTGTATAAATTTTGAAAGAAGGTACGAAAAATCTCTGCAATTTCCTTGTTCTCTTTATGCACACGTCCCTGGCCTTCTTTTAATGCCGCTACGTGGGCAGGCAGGACTCCCGTCGGGCCCCGCAGGCAGCGTGCCAGCAACTTGCCAGGTTTGTCACCATAGCAGTGCAACCGAAACCGATAAAACAGAACCGATTTCTTTGCTCGCTGATGTAATAGCTCGTTAAGCTCGGTCTGAGTTTCCCATAGCAACTTCTTATTGGACAGCGTTGACGTGTGGGCACATCTCCGCTGTAGAGTAGTGACTCGACGCTCAAGTAGTACAATACGTTCTGCCATCAGCCGGCGCCTTCTCGCGGCGTATCCTATGATGTCCCCTCGAAGAACCACCTTTGCCGTTTCCCAGACTAATTCGGGGTCGTCTGTATGAACCTGGTGATTGCCAAGAAATTCCGTCCATTTCTGGCGTATAAACTGGCGAAATTGCCCATCCGAGAAAAGCTCTAGGGGAAATCTCCACAGGCGTGACCGATTCGTGTCCCGCCCCCAATGTAAGTCAAGCCACACCATCGCATGGTCTGAAATTTCGGAAGGACCAATCTGTGCATCCTCGGTGTGCGTAAACAAAGTCCCTGAGATCATAACGTAGTCAATACGGGCACTAGTACCGTGTGCTCGAGATTGATGGGTATAGTCTCTTTCGGAGGGGTGCAGTACCCGCCAAGGATCAATTATACCTAATCTCCGACAGAACCGCAACAACATCTGGGAAGGCGCTACCCTCTCCCGTCCACCTCCTCTCCTAGAGGTATCCATATCCACATCCAGGACTCCATTAAAGTCCCCGCCCAAAATCACCGGGCACTCCGGAAGCTGTTCCACCCTTGATGCCAGACCATTGTAAAAACCCGGGTCAACCACGTTAGGGCCATAGAGATTTCCCAGAATCACCGGTTTACCGTCTAAGTGACCATATAACAACAGGGATCTACCAATATTATCAGCAAGGACCGTCTCCTCCACGAATCGTATACGTTTATGAATTAGAATCGCTACTCCTCCCTTATGCCCCTGGGCGGGGGATCCCCACACTTGGCCCACCCAGTTCCGACAGAGTTTGCTATGCTCAACGGCCGTCTGGTGGGTTTCTTGGAGAAGCGCAATGTCACACTTATGTCGAGCCAGTGCTTGCAATACCTTATGCCTCTTAATTGGGTTTCCCAGCCCACAGACATTCCAAGTGATTATTTTCAAAGCGCCGGGGCAGTGCCAAGATGCCACCACAGAGTCACTACCAAGTACTTCAGAGGGACACCCCCAGCCTGGCACCCCCCCCCCCCCCATCTATAGGTAGGCAATTATCCCATCTATTAACATTCAATGGAGTGTACCCCCCCCCTCCCCCTGCCCCTCCCTCCTCCTCCCCCCTCTTATCCCTCCCCTCCCCTCCATCTCCCCTCTCCTCCAAGCTCTCCCGTCCAGCCATAGCCTGGACTACTTCCTATGGCAGACGGGCTCACCCCTCCTACACTTCACCCTCCCTAGCAAGTAAATTAAAGAAAGGAAAAGAAACACAAAGTCTCTGTTACAAACCGATGTGGTGAGTCTCCCACAGTCGGCGCTATCGCCCTCCACGCGTCTGTTCTCATGTTGTCCCTACCCACATCCACCCATATTACCTCCCATCTCCTCTGCCCTCCCCCCTCGTCAAATACAGGCACATCTGCTTTATCGAGGCCTGTCCTCTCTCCCCCCTCAGAGATAAAAAAGGGGGAAGACAATGCACTAGACCTGAAATAGAAATTGTTAATGATGTTTTAACAAGGCTAGCCATGTATCCCTAGCCTCTATAACCCCAACATTCCCCCAAATTACTCGCCGCCTACCCCCTATGCCTCAAGTCGAAGCCCCCACCTGTAAAGGGATAAAAAAAAGGGGAGGGAAGGGAGAGGGTCAATCAGGAACACAGGGGCAGAAACAAGGCAGGAAGGAAAATAATCAGGGAACCAGCAAAGCAGCCGCAATTATAACAAAGTAACCATTGTAACAGAATAACAAGGATACAATGTCTTCCTTGGCATAATAAATGTTACCAAGTCAATGAGACGTTGTATCTCAGCCTAGTACACCACATGAGAGGCAAAGCCAAGAGTACTCCCATGACAGTGGAAGCTGCTGGGAGGCTGTCAGGAACCGTTCGGCCCCTGGGGGCTCCAGGTCTCCGTACTACACATGGAGAGGCATACCCCACTCCCAGTCAGTCATTTAGCAGTTAGGAGGCCGGTTGAGCAGGCAGAGAGTCCAGAAAGGTAGCCGCCTCTTCCAGGGTCGCTAGTATGCGAGTGTGGCCTTGATGATCGATCCGCAGCCGGGCCGGGTAGAGGAGTGAGAAGCAAATTCCGCGGTTAAACAGCTGGGTACAAATCCCCGAAAAAGCCCTGCGCTGTTGGCTGACTATCACCGAGTAGTCCTGGAATACTAAGATCGGCTCGGTGTCCTGTTGATGTCGCCGTCGGCCCCTTGCCGCTTTCAGCACCTCCTCTTTCTGTCTGTAATCGAGAAAGCGGGCAATTACTGCATGTGGTTTCCTGGCCTGTTCTCTTCTTTGGCCCAGCCGATGTACCCGCTCTATTTTGAGAGATTCTCCTCTCAGATTGGGCAGGAGGCTCCCAATCCAAGATTGTAAATATTCAAGTAGGGCACTATCAGCGACACTCTCAGGAATGCCGATGAATCGCAGGTTTTTTCGCCCGACCTCGGTTCTCCAGTTCATCGAGTTTATCCCCTTGCTGTTTCACCAAAGTCTCTAAAGCGGCCACTTTGGCCACTACCGATTGTTGCGTGTCCTCCACATCGGACACCCTTGTCTCAACTTGCTCCAGTCGCTCCTCCACCGCCGTGAAACGTTGTCCAAGCGATTGAATCCGCTCCACCAGGTCCTGGAAACGTGTGCTGAGCGCCTGCACCACTGCGGCACTGACCTCGGCCACTAAATCTGGCGGGCTGCCCGGTTTCGGGCTAGATGGTGAGCCTTCCGCCGTTTTTCCCTCCGTAGCGTGGGGTCTCTCTTTTCGCGGAGCTTTAGATGCCATCGGGTTAGCAGCGTTATATACACCACGTCCCACGCAGGACACTATTCTCGTGGGATAGCAGAAGTAGAATTGTGCAGTTAAAAACCATAGCTGCAAGGATTTTAAGCCTCTGTATAGGGGTTATCAGCCCAGACCAGGCAGGGACGGCCGCGGGGCTATGGACTCAATACCCCAGGAGGAAACTGATAGTTGGGACAATAGAAGAAATGTCCAATCACACCTTGGCGCGCTTTCTTTGGCACACCAGTGCCCGCTGTTGTTAAGCAGGGATGGCCGCAGATCTCCTCGCCGCCTGAGGGACTTCAACAAATGCGGAGAGCGCTGTTGCCGCGCGACGAAAGAAGTGCCCGATCTCTTTTGCTGATGTCGGCAGCTGCTCTCCCCCGAACGGGCAGAAATAATCTCAGGCCCCCGCTCCGCTGGAGAAAACCGTACCCCCCGAAGGAGCAACCAACCGCGGCAGCGGGGGAGAGGATGGGGGTGCTCGAACGCGTCCCGGTGCTCTTCCTCCCCAGTCCCAGCCGGACAAAACAGTCACCGGTCTCTCCGCTTCTGGGAGTCCAGCCCTCCGTGAGTGTAACTCTGCTGTTAGTGGCGAGAGACTGTCCGGGCGCACCTCGTCCCGCTTCTTATTAAAGGAAGTTGCCTGCCCAGATCGTGTGAGGGGGCCGCAAGCCTTTTCCCGCCGGAGCTAAGCCACCACGTGAGGATAAAACGGAGGCTGACAATGGCAGAAATGCCCGATCGTGCCCCCGGCTTACTTGGTTAATAGCCAGCGATCCTCTCCGTTCAGGTAGGAATGGCCGCAGGTCCCTTCGTGACTTCAAGCACCGTATCCCGCAAAAGGAAAACTGATGATGGCGGTGGGGGAAGTGCCCGAATGGCCTCTGCACGTTCTCTGCTGCGCTGAATTATCTGTCCCAGTTAGGCAAGGATGGCCGCGAATCGCTTCAGCGGCAGAGGTTCAAAGCCCCGTCAGGGGAGAGTCAATACAGGTGACATAGAGGAATGTTTTAAAATGTTTTGTAGCAGTTTTGTGGGGGCGATTGCCCGGAGCTGATCGTGAGCCGTCCGATCAGCTCATTGCCCAAAACCGGAACCACTAACCATTTTAGTAGCCGCCCTCTGCACTGACTCCAATATCTGTTTATATCCTTTTGAAGGTGTGGTATCCAGAACTGCACACAATACACCAAATGAGGTCACATCCAATGTTCCCTCTAATTTTCTGAAGACCGTGTGCGCATAAAATATCAGCTGTGCAGCTTTTGAAGGAAGGTTAAATTTTTGTGCGCCACATAACGACACTCGGAGTTATATACTTTAAAATTTGACTACACGTCAGAATACAGTATGTACACCACATTGATTTTAATCAAATTAAATGAAAATAGACGATTACTAATTGAAGCGGAAAATTTCTAGTAATTACAATCACAACTTTTAAATTTTAAGACATCTGTGGTGTTTTCTATCAGAATCACGTCCGTAATTTTTGTGCGCTCTGTTGTAAAGTATGTGCGCTCGCTCGGTGAGGTGTGTGCGCGCGCACACGCACACAGCTTAGAGGGAACAGTGGTCACATCACAAACTTATATAGAGGCACCATCATCTCCTTTTTACTGCTGGTCATTCCTCTCCCTATGCACCCAAGTATCCTTCTAGCTTTTGCCATCACCTTTTCTACCTGTTTAGCTACTTTAAGATTGTGGGATACAATCTCGCCCAGGCCCATCTCTTTGGGCAGAAGTACTCCCTCCCCCCACTGTACCGCTCCTTTTGGATTCTTGCAGCCCAAATGCATGAACCTGCATTTTTTAGCATTAATCTCAGCTGCCAAATTCTAGACCAGTCTTAAAGCTTAGCTAGATACCTCATGATAGATAATTCTTCCTGGGTGTCTATTGCAGATTTTGACATCATCCGCAAAGAGACAAACCTTTCCCGATAATCCTTCTGCAATATCACTAACAAAGATGTTAAAAAGAATAGGACCAAGGACAGATCCCTGTGGCACACCACTGGTAACCTCTCTCTCCTCAGAGTGAGCTCTATTTACCTGTACCCTTTCTTGCCTCCCCCTCAACCAATTTCTAACCCAAATAGTAACTTTAGGGTCCATCTCTAGGGTGCTTAATTGGTTGATAAGCTGCCTGTGCAGAACTGTGTCAAAAGCTTTATTTGAAATCCAAGTACACCATATCCAAGTCTCTCCCTCTGAGCATCTCCCTGGTCACCCAGTCAAAGAAATCAATCAGTTTTGTCTGAAAAGACCTACCTCTGGTGAATTTATGCTGCCTTCAGTCCTGTAATCCTTTCTACTCTGGAAACTTTGCACTTGTCTATATTAAATTTCATCTGCCATTTGATTGTCCAGTCTTCCAGTTTATCAGGAGTTTATCAGGAGTGGAGGAGTGGCCTAGTGGTTGGGGCAAGGTACTTCAGGCCGGAAGGTCGAGGGTTCAAATCCCACTAGAGGACAGCAACCTTGGGCCGGAAGGACTGGGGTTTCTAGTCCCACAGGTGCTCCTTGTGGTCTTGGGCAAGCCACTTAACCCTCCATAGCCCATGTTCCCTGCAAAATAGTTATCTCCAAGTTGTAATGCCCTGTTCAATGTAATTTCAGTTTGTTCAATGTAAACCGCACTGATGCAGAATAGTGCGGTATATAAGAGAATGTAAAAAAAAAAAAAATCAAGGTCCTCTTGCAATCCTCTTGTGTTTTAACAACTTTGAATAATTTTGTGTCATCTGCAAGTTTGATCACCTCACTCATTATTCCCAGGTCATTTACAAATATGTTAAAAAGCATCAGACCCAGCATAGATCCCTGGGGTACTCTACTATTCACCTTTCTCCATTGAGAAAATTGGCCATGTAGTCCTAACCTCTGCTTTTTGTCTTTTAATCAGTTCTTGATCTACGATAGTACACTGCCTCCTATACCATTACTTTTTTAATATTGCCAAGAGCCTCTCATGAGGGACCTTGTCAAAAGCCTTTTGAGATCCAGATACACTATATCGACCGGCTCACCTTTTGTCTATCTGTATGTTCACACCTCCAAAAAAATATAACAGATTAGTAAGACGAGACTTTTTCCTTGGCTAAAGCCATGTTTGCTTTCTCCCATTAAACTATGACTATCTACATGTTCAGTAATTTTGTTCTATAATGGTTTCTACCATTTTGCCCAGTACTGACGTCAAGCTCATTGATCTATAGTTTCCTGAATCACCCCTGGAACCCTTTTCAAAAATTGACTTTACGTTGGCCATTCATCAATTTTCAGGTATTACAGATGATTTTAATGATTAGTTCACAGATTACTTAATAGTTGGTCTGCAATCTCATATTTCAGTTCTTTCAACACCCTCAATCCATCCAGTCCAGGTGATTTGCTACTCTAGTTTATTAAATAGTTGTAATACATCTTCCCGGTTTATTATTTCTTTCCATTCTTCCAATGCATCACCTTTAAATACCATTTCAGTCATGGGTAACTTCCTTGCATCATCTTCAGTAAAGACTGAAGTAAAGAATTTATTCACTCTCTCCACTATGGCCTTGTCCCCGCTTAGTGCTCCTTTTACCCCTATATCATCTGATAGTCCCCCGACTTGCCGTTTTTGCTACGAATGTATGTGAAAACATTTTTATTATGTACTTTTGCTTCTACAGCAAGCTTTTTTTCATATTCTCTTTACCTGCCTTATCAATGCCTTGCATCTAACTTGCCAGTGTTTGTTGTTTCCAGTTTTCATCATTTGGTTCTTTTTTTCTATTTCCTAAAAGATGCTTTTCTGGCTTTAACAGCTTCTCTGACCTCACCTTTAAACAATGTTGGCAGTTTTTTGGACTTCCTTCTGTTTTTCTTAAAGCATGGAATACTGCTGGTCTGGGCTTCCAAGATAGTATTTTTAAACAACGCTCTTGCTTGATGTAACTCTTTAACCTTTGCAGCTGCTCCTTTAACTATTTTCCTCATTTTATCATAAGGTCTACTTTCAAAAGGGACACTATCTGACTTGCGGGTACATGCAGATTTCCGATTTAAAAAGACTAGGCAAGCAATACAGACTAGCTAGATTTTCCTAAGCTTCTGAACAAAATTTAGATTGCTACTAGACTATAGGTCTAGAGGGCCGTGGCTCAGTTGAAATTTGCAAGAAAAACCTTCTCCTTTACACAAAGAACAAAGAGGAATAGGATGTGCAGTGAAGCTGATGCCATTATGTAGAGTCAAGTATCTTATAACACTGTTCTTGATTTGTGGTTATGACAGATGCCACCCTAATTATTTGCAAATATAGCCTGCCATTATCCCTTAGCCCAGTCTCTCCCCAAATCCTTCTCCCAGGCCACCATATATTTTTCTTTAGCCACTGTCCCCACCCCTCTTTATATAGTTTGGAGACCCCTCCCTTCACATTACAGCAGGATCGATATTTATATTTATTTTTAAAACCTCTTTAAACTGCCATATGTACAAGACATTCAAAGTGGCATACAACAAATTTAAAACACAGCATATATAATTTCTCGAAAGGTGTTTCAGTTATCCCCAGAACTCCTTTTATTTCCCATTGTCTGAGCTAATGTGCTAATTGCAAATATGGATATCGGTCCACCTCCTCTAGTCAAACTCCTCCTGTAGTTCCCCAAATGTTTTTAATTGTCTATCCCATATATTATAGCCCTCTTTCAGCCCATCTTTTTGAAACCCCTGTGAGCTACGCCCTGACAGGAAACCACTGCAAGCCTTTATCCTTTGCAGTCATATCTCTTTTCCTCCCCCCAACAGCCTATTCCGCTCCCTCTTCCAAACACTATATATAAGTTCTGTAAAGGGGTTATACCTTTCCCCTCCTTTGCTCCCTCCCCTCCCCTTCCCATAAATTGTCCTTGAAATTCTTCCGCTCTGCCACCTTCTGCTCAATCTGACCCCATTGCATTTCTTCTTTTCCCTTCCACCCTCCCAATATTGCCCTCGTGTGCCTGCTAAATTTGGTAGATGAATCCCCCTTCCTCCCATAGTTTACACATCGCCCTCCAGTTAACTCTTGGCAGATGCCACTGTCAAATGAATGAAAAAATGCAACTCTGCAACGTCTTCAATATTTTTCCCAATTATTTTTAATGGGTAAAAACAAAATAGCAGCAATATCCTCTGCAAAACATTCATTTTAACAATCTATATCCTACCCAGCCATGGGGCTTATACCATCTGTTCTAATCTTCCATTAGCTGTCGGAGCAGTGGTTTGTAATTAAACCTCACTAAGTCCTGTCAAGCTCTCGGCACTTTCACCCCCAGATACCTGATATTGCTCTGAGTCCACTGAAAGGGAAAAGCCTTTCTCAGACACCACTCCAACCCATAGTCCATCTCCAATTTCTAAAATTTCTACCTTCCCCATATTCATTTTATATCTTGACACTTGGCTATATTGCCTTATCTCCTCCATTAAGTTTGGCAGGGAGGTTAGTGGATTGCTAATCGTATAGACTACATCATCTGCAAATAAGAAGATCTTATATTCCCATGCCCCCAACTTTATCCTCTGTATATTGACCTGTCTCCTTACCCTGTCCATCAAAGGTTCTACCATAACATAAGACATGCCATACTGGGTCAGACCAAGCTCCATCAAGCCCAGTATTCTGTCTCCAACAGTGGCCAATCTAGGTCACAAGTACCTAGCAGTTTCCCCAAAGGACACAGGTTCCACAATGCTTGTATTGGGTCAAGCAGTGTCCTGGGTCCTCTTTAATAACACTTTATGGACCTTTCCTCCAGGAACTTGTCCAAACCGTTTTTAAACCTGGTTACGCTAAAAGCTTTTACTACATCCTCCGGTAACAAATTCCAGAGTTTACATGTTGAGTGAAAAAATATGTTCTCTTATTAGTCTTAAATAAGTTACCCTGTAGCTTCATTGCATGTCCCCTAGTCTTTCTATATTTTGATGGCATAAACAATTGATTAACCCATTCCACTCCATTAATTTATAGACCTCTATCATATCTCCCCTCAGCCATCTCTTTTCTAGGTTGAAGAGCCCTAACCTTTTAAGCCTCTCTTCATAGGGGTATCTTTCCATCACCTTTACCATTTCGGTGGCTTTTCTCTATACCTTTTTCTGACAACGCTATATCCTTTTTAAGATACAGCGACCAGAATTGCACACAATATTCAAGGCGTGGTCACACCATGAAACGATACAGAGGCATTATAATATCCTTTTGTTTTATTTTCTATTCCTTTCCTTATGATACCTAGCATTCTATTTGTTCTCTTGGCTGCCACTGCACATTGGGTCCACGGTCGTGCCTAAATCATTTTCCTGGGTAGTGGGTTCCTAATGTGAAACTTTGCATCATGTAACCATAGATTGGGTTGTTCTTTCCTAGGTGCATAACTTTGCACTTGTCCACATTAAATTTCATCTGCCATTTGGATGCCCAGTCTTCCAATTTATCAAGGTCCTCTTGCAATTTTCCACAATCCTTATGGGTTTTAACAGCTTTGAATAGTTTTGTGTCATCTGCAAATTTGATCACCTCACTCGTTATTCCCATTTCCAGGACATTTACGAATATGTTAAAAAGCAGCGGATCCAGCATAGATCCCTGGGGTACTCCACTATTCTCCTTTCTCCTTTGGGAAAATTGGCCATTTAGCCCCACCCTCTGCTTTCTATCTTTTAAGCAGTTCCTTATCTATAATAGTATACTGCCTCCTATCCCATGACTTTTTAATTGCACCAAGTGTCTTTGATGAGGGACCTTGTCAAAGGCTTTCTAAAAATCCAGATACACTATATCAGTGATGGCTAACCTTTTTGAGCCCGAGTGCCCAAACTGCCGCACAAAACCAAAGAATTTCCTCAAAGTGCCAGCACGTCAATTAAAGCCCCATTTGCATAAGGTGCTTCATTTGCATAAATATTTGCATAATGTTACCATACACTAACTTTTAGTAAACATGCCTCTTAATGAGTATATGGATAAAGAAAGACTAAAAGGTTTCTACATTACTATAATCCAGTACCAACCGCCAGGCACATTAGGAACTACTACAAACGCTGCCCATTTAGAAACCCATAGCAAACCCGCCGTATCCTAACAGCACTACCAGGACTCACAAAGCACCATACTCTACCTATCAAAAGGCAACACTGCAAATATTAAACCAATACATCTCAGAGAACAACAATACATGACCTACTGGGGAAAGAACAAGTGGCAATGTCAAATAGGAATTATATAAACAGAATACCTCAGCTCAGTTACACATGCAGAACAGACCATCACCAAACAAGGAATCACAATTTAGAAACAGGAAGACAATAATTAAACTGGGAACCCCAAAAGCCAAACTTGGAATATACAACAACACTGTAGAAATAAAACTATATATTAATTTCCTCTTGTACTAAACAAAGCGCAAAAATTAATGATGCACATTTCCCAGAGCTGACATATTCCAGTTAATAAATTCAAAATAAAGAGATATTTTTCTACCTTTTGTGCATTTTTTTTCAGTTGCAATTGTTCCAGCCACTTTCTTCTGGTTTCTTCGTGTCTTCTGCTAACTCTCCATCTGCTGTCCATTTGTCCTTTCTTCTGTCTTCTTGTTTTTTTTTTCCATTCTCTCTCTACATCTGCTTTAACATACTAATCTTTCTCCTTTGGCTCTTTCCTCATTCCTATTTCATCTACTCAAAATTTACCCCTCCATCCTCAATCCCCACTTACTCTCCCAATACCCGGCCAATTGTAGATTTTTTATCCCTCCCACACAAAATATTTTTCCCCTCTCCATTTTACTCTCCCAGCCCCATCCCATTCTAATCCTCCCCCAACACCAGCTCCCTTCTAGTTCCAGCCTCACCCAGCATCCATTCCCTTCTAGTCCCTGCATCAGCCCATTTCCAGTCCTAGCAGCCCCCCAACCCAATACCAGTCCTATCCCCCCCTCATCAACCCACTTCCAGTCCTAACCCCCCATCACCCCATTTTCAGTTTAAGCCCCCCCTATAACCCATTACCAGTCCTAACCCCCCACTTCCAGTCAGCCCCCCATAGCCCATTGCCAGTCCTAACCCCCCATCAGCCCACAGTCCATTACCAGTCCTAACCCCATCAGCCCACCTCAAGTCCTAACCCCTCCCCCGCAGCCCCTTTCTTGTCCAAGCCCCCCCATAGGCCATTATCAGTCCTAAACCCCCCCATAGCCCATTACCAGTCCTAACCCCATCAGACCACCTCCAGTGTTAACCCCCCATCAGCCCATTTCCAGTCCTAACCCCACCCAACAGCCCACCTCAAGTCCTAACCCCTCCCCATCAGCCCATTAGCAGTCCTAACCCCCCCCCTAGCCCATTAGCAGTCCTAACCCCCCCTCTCTAGCCCATTAGCAGTCCTAACCCCCCCATAGCCCATTACCAGTCCTAACCCCCATCACCCCATTTCCAGACAGCCCCCATCAGCCCACAGCCCATTAGCAGTCCTAACCCCCCCTAGCCCATTAGCAGTCCTAACCCCCCCTCCTAGCCCATTAGCAGTCCTAACCCCCCCTAGCCCATTAGCAGTCCTAACCCCCCCCCCTCCTAGCCCATTAGCAGTCCTAACCCCCCCCTAGCCCATTAGCAGTCCTAACCCCCCCTCCTAGCCCATTAGCAGTCCTAACCCCCCCCCCAGCCCATTAGCAGTCCTAACCCCCCCCTAGCCATTAGCAGTCCTAACCCCCCCTAGCCCATTAGCAGTCCTAACCCCCCCAGCCCATTAGCAGTCCTAACCCCCCCTAGCCCATTAGCAGTCCTAACCCCCCTCTCTAGCCCATTAGCAGTCCTAACCCCCATCACCCCATTTCCAGACAGCCCCCATCAGCCCACAGCCCATTAGCAGTCCTAACCTCCCCCCCTAGCCCATTAGCAGTCCTAACCCCCCCAGCCCATTAGCAGTCCTACCCCCCCAGCCCATTAGCAGTCCTAACCCCCCCCTAGCCCATTAGCAGTCCTAACCCCCCCTCTCTTGCCCATTAGCAGTCCTAACCCCCCATCACCCCATTTCCAGACAGCCCCCATCAGCCCACAGCCCATTAGCAGTCCTAACCCCCCCTAGCCCATTAGCAGTCCTAACCCCCCTCCTAGCCCATTAGCAGTCCTAACCCCCCCCAGCCCATTAGCAGTCCAAACCCCCCCCAGCCCATTAGCAGTCCGAACCCCCCCCCTGCCCATTAGCAGTCCTAACCCCCCCCTGCCCATTAGCAGTCCTAACCCCCCATCACCCCATTTCCAGACAGCCCCCATCAGCCCACAGCCCATTAGCAGTCCTAACCCCCCCTAGCCCATTAGCAGTCCTATCCCCCCCCTCTAGCCCATTAGCAGTCCTAACCCCCCCTCCTAGCCCACTAGCAGTCCTAACCCCCCCTAGCCCATTAGCAGTCCTAACCCCCCCCCCTCCTAGCCCATTAGCAGTCCTAACCCCCCCCCCCCTCCTAGCCCATTAGCAGTCCTAACCCCCCCCCCCCCCAGCCCATTAGCAGTCCTAACACCCCCCCCCCCCGGCAAATTTAAAAAAGAAAAAGAGGGCTCTGGCTGCTGCCGCGGACGCGGCAGCATGCAGTGTCCCGCGGGGCCCCCTCCGCCCGCTAAGCCCCTCTGCAAGGGCTTTCAGATTCGCGAGGGAGACAGCGTCTCCCTCGCGTCTCTTGTTAAGCCCGCAGGGGCTAATGGGAAATTTCCCATCAGTCCCTCGCGTCTAAAGGGGCTGATGGGAAATTTCCCATTAACCCCTACGGGCTTAACAGAGACGCGAGGGAGACGCTGTCTCCCTCGCGAATCTGAAAGCCCTTGCAGAGGGGCTTAGCGGGCGGAGGGGGCCCGCGGGACACTGCATGCTGCCGCGTCCGCGGCAGCAGCCAGAGCCCGCTTTTTCTTTTTTTGCGGACCTTCACGCGTGCCAGCTGCAAGGCCTTCGCGTGCCACAGCTGGCACGCGTGCCATAGGTTCGCCATCGCTGCACTATATCAACCGACTCACCTTTGACTACCTGTTTATTCACACCTTCAAAAAAGCATAACAGATTAGTAAGACAAGATCTTCCTTGTCTAAAGCCATGTTGGCTAGCTCCCATTAAGCCATGACTATCTACATCTTCAGTAATTTTGTTTTTTTATAATGGTTTCTACCAGTTTTCTGTTACTGACGTCAGGCTCACTGGTCTGTAGTTTCCCGGATCACCCCGGATCCCTTTTTAAAAATTGGTGTTATATTAGCCATCCTCCATCACTAGAGCAAATAATGGTGATAATGAGCACCCTTGTCTCATACCCTGACCCAATAGAAAGTCATTGAAATATTTCCCATTAACTCTGATCTGTGCTCGTGGGTTTCTGTCTAGAGCAGTGGTTCTCAACCTTTTTTTGTACTGTGACCCCTTTTACCATTGGTCAACTTGTGGTGACCCCCAATAATAAAATCAAATGCGTCTCTCTTCCTTTACCGTTAACGCATTGTCGCTGTAATCATTTGTTGAATTATTAATATATTATAGGCCTTTGCAATATGCTTTTATTTATAAAATTTGCTTATTTAAACCACAATAATTAATCACAATAACAAATAATATTTGATTTCAAAATTATGATTTTGTAGTCAAATCACTAATATGAAATAAGATTATTTTTTCTACCTTTGTTTTCTGACCAATTTATTCTCTGATCATGCTGGACCCGATCTGAGGCTTCTGCTTTCCTGTCTTCTCTTAGCTCTCTTTCTGTGGTCTATGGTCCATCTGCCATTTCTTATCTCTTTTATTTTCTTCACTTCTTTCCATCAGCCTATTTCCAGTCCCCTTCTAGTCCAAATACCATGGCAGCCCCTCTCAGCATCCACTCCCTTCCAGTCCCATTCTCCCATCCCCTCGCATCAGCCCATTTGTAGCCCTAGCCCCCAGTTTTCTTCCAAGGCCAGCAGCTCTATCCTCCCCTCCCCTCCCCACCATCGGCTCATTTCCAGTTGAAGCCCCCCAATCGGCTCGCTTCCAGTGCTAGGCTCCCCTATTCAGCCCATTACTAGTCCTACCCCCCCCCCCCCAATCAGCCCATTTCCAGTCCTAACCTCCCCAACCAGCTCATTTCCAATGCTAGCCCCCTATCAGCCCATTACCAGTCCCACCCCCCATTGATCAGTCCATTCCCTGTCCTAGCCTTCCCTAATCAACCCATTACTAGTCTTAGCCCCTACCCGATCTGCCCATTACCAGTGCTAGCCCCCCATCAGCCCATTATAATCCTAACCTGCACTGTCTCTCTCCTCTGTCCAGCATTTATCCCCTGTCTGTCCAATATGTCCCCCTGTCTCTCTCCTTTGTCCATGTCAGCCCCCTCCCTCCATCCATCCATGTCAAACCCCCCCCCCCCTTCCTCCATGTCAGCCCCCTCCCTCCATCCATCCCTCCATGTCAGCCCTGTTGCAGGTTCCCTGCCCTCTTCTCCCTATGTCTGCCTGCTACTGCCCTGTTCTTCTGTAGCCGTGGCTCCCTGTCTCTTAGGGAACCGCTGCTGTGCCTGTGAAGCCATTGCAGAGCCTTTCTCTCTCTCGACGGGCTCCATGCAGCATTGTCCCGCCTTCAAAGGAAGTTGTTTACCACTTCCTTTGGAGGCGGGACAATGTTTCACCTAGCCTGTCGAGAGACGGGAAGGCTCCGCAACATTTTCACAGGCACAGCCGCGGTTTCCTGAGAGGCAGGGAGCCATGGCTGCAGAAGAAGGGAGGCAGTGAGTTTGCCACTGCCGAGAAGCGGATTCGGCAGCGGCAGCAACTTGTGTGATATTTTTATTTTTTTAACTGGAGTGAGACGACCCCTGCTAGATCCTGTGGTGACCCTGTGGCGGTTGCAACCCACAGGTTGAGAACTGCTGGTCTAGAGCCTTAACCCAATAAACTTATCTCCCATCCCCATTTGCCTAAGAACCTTGAACATGAGATTCCACTCCACTCTGTCAAAAGCTTTTTCTGCATCTTTTGCCATCATTAAAGAGGGAAGTTGATCCCTTTGGGCAACTCAAGCAAGGTTCAGAATTTTCCAAATATTATCACTGGCCTGTCTTCTGGGGATAAACCCAGATTGGGGTGGATCAATCAGTTTCCAAAGATATTTTTGCAGTTTTGTGGCTAAAGTCTTACCCAATAGTTTAGTATCCAACTTTTTTTTAACAATATAGGTCTGTATGAGCTTCAGACCCTCACATCTTTCCCCAGTTTTGGCAGCATGGTAATTCCCAAAACTGCCACCCCCTGCACCACTCCATTAAATAATCTCACCAAAAAAGGGATCACTTCCCCTTGAACATTTTTATAAAACTTGGCTGCCAACCCATCTAATCCCAGGACCTTCCCTTCTTTTATCCCCTTTATTGCCTCAAGAACATTTAAATTATCTATATCCCGTCCAACCACCCTGCCTTGTCCTCCTCTATTCGCTGCACTTCATAGGAGGCTAATTATGTCCAAGCCTCCTGCTCCCCACCCCATATTTCCAACTCACATAGTTTTCTATAAAAGCAACAGAAAACGCCTGAATTTTTGCTGTTTCATATTCCCAGCCCTCCTTTTCATTCTTTATTTTCAGTATCTGCTGTTTAACTCTCCGTGCCTTTATTTGCCAAGTATCTTCCCGGTTTGTTACCTGCTTCACAAAATCTGTTTCAGCTTCTCTAGTTGAAAAGTCCACTCCTTTGCCTGCAGCCTCCCCATATCATTTATGACCTGCTTTATAAGCCCACTACCCTCCCCCCCCCCCCCTGCTTCCTCTTATGGGCATTCACCAGTACCCGTAGGGTTTGCTGTAATTCTGGCTCCTTTTTCTCCTTCTTTATGCCTCCAGATATAAAATGTCCTGTAATTATCAGTTTTAGGCCATCCCAACTATTCCCTAGCTGGATCTCCTCCAATAAATTATGATCAAAATATTCTTGAATAACCTGCTGAATGTGTTCAAACCCCCCCTCCCCATCATCCAAAAGTCTCATTAAGTCCCCCCTCCCTTTGCTGAAAGTTCACCTTCACCACCACCACTGGAGCATGGTCTGTCCATGTAATTTGATCAATTTCCACCTCCTACCTGCATTAGAGTACCATCCAGCCATCTCATATTGATCCTGCTGTAAATCCTATGTGGGTGGGAGTAAAAGGTATAATCCCTCAGAGGCTCCTTTTTATACCACTATGCATCCACTACCCTCAACTTTGTCATCATCCTTTTTAGCTTAATACAGGATCCAGGATTCCCCCCCCCCATCCCCCCTCCCTTTCGAATTATCCACTCTAGGGTCGTCAAATTTAAATCACCTGATCCTGGCTCAATCTCCTTATCCTATCTGACAGCATGTCAAAGAATTCCTCTTGCTTAGAATTAGGTGCATATATACTTCCAATTGACATTGTGTTGCCCTCTACTTTTTCTTTCCACAAAGCAAACTGCCCTCCCCATCCATAACCACCTTCTGTTCTTACACCAATAGACTCTTAGAGAAAAAATGCCTACTCCCACCTTCTTTGCATTCCCCTTGTTGGATGCCGAAAGGACATGGTCATAGTACCTGTTTTTTAACAAACCTCTTGCGATCTCTAAATGTGTTTCTTGTACTAGAATAATGTCAGCCTTCACGTATCAACCTTCCCTTGCCAAGGAGCGGCACTTTTCCCATGAATACAAACCTTTTATGTTTTACTCCTTCACCTTCCATAGCCATCCTTTTCCTCACCTTCCCCTTCTCTCTCCATAAGCCCCTCCTGCTCTCACACTAGTTTCGTACATTCCCTTCCCCCCACCATCTTCCCCTTCTCTTCACCCTCCCACCCCGACTACACCCCCCTCTCTATTTGGCTTCATCCGCTATACCTCCCAAACAAAAGTGATACCATCTACCCCCTTCAACCTCACTCCCCCTGCAACCAGGCTCCAAACTCCCTCTCATTCATCCTCCTTCAGTGCACGCACCTGTATCCATCCACACAACTTAGCTGTCCTGTATGCCACTGCCACCCCATCTTTCCCGTGACCCCTTCCAAACACCTACTTGGTTTACTCTCCTATTCCTCAACACCCCATACTCGCCAAACACAACCAGTCCTACAGCCCCAAACTATCCAACTTGTAAAAGGAAACATTCAGTCCATCACATATTTGGCAGTCTCCTTCTTTGCCTATTTCTCCATTCTCCACCTGCTGCCACATACTTCTCCCTATTTCCCTTCTGGGTTGCCTTGGGTTCTGGGAAATCCACCTCTTTTAAAACTCTGACCAGTTCCCTTTGTGTGGTCGTCCTCTGGGTGATTCCATCTACTGTGAATGTTATCCCAAAAGGGTAGAGCCACTTATAGCGTATATTGTTCTGCTGCATTTTCTCTGTGTATGCTCTAAAGGCTTTACAGTGCTGTAGAGTAACTGTAGCCAGATCTGCAAATACTGACATCTTTTGTCCCTTCCACTCAAAATGACCTGCTGCTATTTGATCTTTTATTGTATACTTGTGGACACATATGATTGTCATGGGGCTGCTTCTCTCATGCCAGACCAAGCGCCTGATGATCTCTTTCAAGCTTAATAACACAGGTACACTACCAAAAAACTGCCTCCAGTTTTGCAACTGATTCCTATAGATTTTGGGGTGCTGAATCCAGGAAAAATAGCCAAAATGTTCCATCACGTCACGTTTTCTTGCAAAATTAGATTTCTTACCCATATAAGGAATGTTCACATAATTTCTTTTTAGCCGACTGCAGTTTATTTTCTTGGCCTAAAATAGAGGTTGTAATGGTTAACTAACTAGAAACACTCCCTCATGATATTTTAGAGTGTTTTGTATTCATTTTATACATTAACAGGACAGTTGGGAGGCGGGGGGCTAAATCCAGTACTCGCGCTGGCGCATGTTCTTTCCTGTTCGCCTCGCCTCGTTCGCTCGCTCGCTCAAACACGGTGGTTGCGACATGAACGTTCCTGTCAAATTTCAGTTTCTTGCAAGTTCATTATTACCTTTTGTTTGCTCAGTCGTAATCCAGCTTTATTCCGAAGTGGTTCACTACAGTTGTAGTTTGCAGTGCTGTGTATTTGTGATGGCTCACAGAGCCAGAGGTTGCGTCAACTCTCCGGACAGTTTTTGTTTTATTTGTGGGGAATATACCGTGAAAAAGCGGCAGAGGAACATTTCTGCATTTATTAAAAAAGTATATTTCGCCTATTTCGGTTTGAAGTTAGGCGATCAAGACAAACCGTGGGCTCCTCACAAAGTGTGCAAGACATGTGAGGAAGATCTACGCTTATGGATGAAAGGTAAAAAACAAGCATTTCGTTTCGGAATACCTATGATGTGGCGTGAACAAAGAGACCACAGCAGTGACTGCTATTTTTGCTCTTGCATTGTGAAGGGATACAACTTAAAAAATAAGAACGTAATAAGTTACCCCAACCTTCCCTCAGCAATTAGGCCTATGCCTCATAGCAACGAAGTACCTGTGCCTGAACCACCAAAATCTTTGGATCATATTTGTGTGGATGGTTCTGATCATGATGAGACTCATCAGATGGCTTTTCCCGATGAGTCCAGTACTTCCGAGTTTGAAACTGAACCAGATCCGAAACCTGAACTTTTCTCTCAAGCTGAATTGAATGATTTAGTCCGGGATTTAGGACTCCCAAAAGATGCTGCCCAACTGCTAGGTTCTCGGCTTAAACAGAAAAATCTATTGTCACCAGGAACAACTTTTTATTGGTACCGCAACCGCGAGACACAATTTTTGAAGTATTTCAGCAAAGAGGAAGATTTGGTATTTTGCAACGATATATACAGAGTGATGGAAAAGTTTAAACTCAAGTATGATCCTGCTGAATGGCGGCTGTTCATTGATTCGTCAAAAGACAGCATAAAAGGTGTTCTTCATAATGGCAACACATTCGCTTCAGTTCCTATTGCTCACTCTGTTATTCTCCAAGAAAAATACGAGAATTTGGCCCTGATTCTTCAGAAGATTCGTTATGATGAGCATAAGTGGATGATTTGTGGAGACTTTAAAATTCTATCCATGCTATTAGGGCAGCAATCCGGTTTCACCAAATATCCCTGCTTCCTTTGCTTGTGGGATAGCCGGGCCCGCGACCTACACTGGGGGAAAAAAGACTGGCCAATTCGGGAGTATTTGAGACCCGGTGAGAAAAATGTTCTTCATGAGAGCTTGGTACCTCGTGATAAAATTCTATTACCACCTCTCCACATTAAGTTGGGTCTCATTAAGCAATTCATCAAGTCCCTTCCAAAAGATGGTGAGTGCTTTCGGTACCTTTGCTCAAAGTTCCCCCGACTTTCTGAAGCAAAGCTAAAGGAAGGAGTGTTTGTTGGCCCTGATATAAGGAAACTCATTTCAGATGGAGCATACACTGAAACGATGTCTGAGAAGGAAAAAGAAGCCTGGGATTCCTTCAAGGATGTTGTTCTCAAATTCTTGGGGAACAGGCGGGATGAGAACTATAAGGATATTGTTGCCAGGATGCTCAATGCCTTCAAAGAACAAGGCTGTAACATGAGCCTGAAAGTCCATTTCTTGCACTCCCATGTGAACTACTTTCCCGAAAACTTGGGGGCGTACAGTGAAGAACAAGGTGAAAGGTTTCACCAGGACATCAAGGACGCAGAGAGAAGGTACCAAGGAAGATGGAACACCACTATGATGGCTGATTTCTGCTGGTTGCTGCTGCGGGAAACCCCAGATGAAAAATACGCCAAGCAGCGCACCAAGAGAAGCATTCGGGGGAAGAAGAAACGGGCCCACCAGGAGATTGATTGACCCAAGAATGACTTTAAAATCTAAACTGTGTTGACAAATATCGTGTTTTTACTAAACTTTGAAATAAAAATTTGCTAGTTATTACCACAGTGTCGGATCTCATTTATTAGAATTTTATTTTCACACCATCGGGTGTTTGTCTTCATGTATTGCAATGGTGCGGTTTGCGTTTTCTATTCTTACATACATACCTGTACAACATTTTTTGCACCTTTCTTTGCTTTGCTTTGTGTCTAACCTCGCTCTTATATGCTCAATGTTTGTGCACATGTATGTGGCTGTTTTAAGTGCAGACAATTTTGCTACCATCACAGTGTGTTTTGTTGACATTACTCTATTCTTATGTGCTGCCTTGTTACAATTTTCTTTATTCTTATTTGAATAACTACTAAACAATTAGTATAAAGAATTCATCCAAGAAACTTTTATCTCGATCGCACTCAATCTGAAACGTTCACCTCAAACTGCTAACCCAATGTAGCAAAACATCTGTACGTGATGGAGCAAATTGGTTACCAGATTTGGATTCAGCGCACCAAAAAACGTAAAAATCAATCGAAACATTAGAGGCAGTTTAAAAAAAAAATTTTTTAGTGTACCTGTGTAATTGGGATGTTCTCTCCTCCAGTTTTGGTGATTAAGGCAGCTCTGCAGATTTCCTGCTCCATTTTCATGCAATTTTGAAATTCCTTCTCCTCTGGGACTCCTTTGATCTGCAAATTATTCCTGTATGCACAGTCCTCTATGTTATCAAACTTTAACTCTATAGCCTCCTTTGTGTCCTCTAACTCCTTTGCAATGCTTTTCCGCAGAGTACTCATTCTCCATTACCTCTTCAATTTGTGTCTTAGTGTCCTCGGCTCTCCTTCCCACTTCCATCATCTCTGCTTGCAACTTTATGATGGCTTCCTCCACTTCTGCTTTCATTCCAGCAATTTCAGTATGCAGCTCAGTTTTAGTAATTTTTAGCACTGTTCCTCTTCCTGCCAGTAATTCACTAACACATGCCACTGTTGCACCATCACCTTGCGATGACTAGTTTTGGCCATCTTGTCGTCCTCTCTGAACTCAGCATGATGGCCCTGGTATGAAACTGCCCTCAAATTGACTGTCTTCCAATAAGTAGCTGCCATACTCTGGACCTAAAGCTTACCAGGTCTGTTCACCTTTGAAGTGTGCTACTCAAAATCTCTTGGGGGTCATCTTTGGAACAGTAGAGCTCTCAGCTCAGTTGTCCATCAAGGAGGGTGGCATCACTTCCTCTGTCAGATTCTTTTTAATATTTTTTGTTAGTGACATTGCAGAAGGGCTGTTGAGTAAGGTTTGCTTCTTTGTGGATGAACCCAAAATCTGCAGAATAGACACCTAGGACAGAGTAGATAACATAAGAAGGAATCTAGCTATGCTTGAACAGTTGAGATTTAATGTTAAAAAATTCAGCATCATGCATTTGGGCTGCAAAAATCTAGGGAGTGGTACGGTATAGGGGGTGAAGTACTTCTATTCGTGAAAGATGAACGGGACCTGACTGTGATTGGTTCTGATGATCTTAAAGTGGCTAAACAGGTAGAAAAGGTGATGGTGAAAGCAGAAGGATGCTTGGGTGCATAGGGAGAAGAATGGCTAGCAGAAAAGAAGAGGTGATTGTATAAGTCTTTGGTGAGACCTCATTTGGAGTATTATGTGCAATTCTGGAGACCACATCTTCAAAAGGATATAAACAGGATGCAGTCTGTACAGAGGGTGGCTTCCAAAATACAGTGGCCTTCATTATAAACCATATGGGGACAGACTTAAAGATCTCAATATATATACTTATAGAGGAAATATGATAGAACCATGTAAATACCTCCATGGCATAAATGCACAGGAGAGTCTCTTTCAATTGAAAGTAAGCTGTGCGATAAAGGGACATAGGAGGAGGGTGTAAGGGGAGGAGTAATATGCAGAAATATTTCTTTACAGAAAGAGTGGTAGATGCATAGAATAGTCTCCCAGTGGAGGTAGTAGAGATGAAGACAGTATCTGAATTCAAGAAAACTTGGGACAAACTCAGAAGATCTCTAAAGGAGAAAAAGTGCCTTCTCCTTCTTTGCTCTATCCTGCTGGAACGCACTACCAGCAACTATCAGAACCATCAGTGAACTCTCCCAATTTAGGAAGGCACTGAAACGGCACCTCTTTGTTCATCACTACGATGATGCAGTCTTCTCCCCACACTCACCCACTCTCACATCTCAATGCAGCACCTCAAACTCATGCACGTCACATTCCCAGACTGATCACTCGCAATCACACCTTCCCCTCCAACCACCATGAGAAACTTATGCAGTGCCGCATAACTCATCATATTGCATAAAGTAGACTGTATTTATTCATCGTGTCTCCTTGTTAAGGGACTGGTTATTTATACCCTATTTTACCTGTTATACCTGCTTAATGCATACCCAAGTTTAATTTTCCTGTTTAATGTATACCCAAGTTATTATACCTGTTTCACTGTAAGCACAAATCACGAAATTGAGATGTGCAACTCTTATGTTCATTGTAAACCGCACTGATGTCGAATAGCGCGGTATAAAAGAGACTGCAAATAAATAAAATAAATAAAAAAGGGACTACAGTAGTTAGGCCATATGGTCTTTTTCTACCATCATGTTTCTTGGACCTCAGCAAGATCATGTACCATGCAGAGGCTGGCCTTGAAGCAATGGGCAGGCCAGAAGGTGCCGCATGCTCTGCCTCAATACAGCCATGGGTCTCAGGTCTGGTGGAATATCCCCATTTTACCTTGTTGGCTCAACCTGTCAGCTTGGATGCAGACACCCTTTAGGGCCTTCTAAGTTGTCCATCCTTCTTTGTCCCTACCTCAATGGCTCTTGTACTTATGCATAGCTGGGTTTTAGCTTCTATTAGGTTTTTTTTGGTCGTTTTTTCAATCCTCCCAGTTGACTCTCACAGCCAGGGCTGCAGGATGTTGCTGGACCATCAACCATGCCATGTTGCACTAACTGGTGGTTTTTACCTCTGAGCACTAAGCAGATCATTTTCTAAAGGCTTTCTCATGCATGTGTGTGTCTAAAATGCCTCTTATAAAATGACCCTGCACATGAAATGGCTAATGTGCGTACATGTGTGTAACTCTGTTTTAGGCAAATTTTGGGCAGAGTCCTAGTTTTTGCATATTCTTTTTAAAATATGCACCGTTGCACATATTGCACACAAGTTTATGTAGAGCAGCTCTTAAGCAGCTGTAAACATGTATGGGCTCATTAGAGCTGCAATTTCTGCAGGAAATACTTGTCCATAGAAATGGTGATGCCTGTCTGGGATGAGGTAGTAGGGGCAGAAAACCGTGATAGAATTCAAAAAAGGCATGAGTCAGACCCAGAGGATCTAGGGCCAATCCAACCATCTAATATGTTATACCTTTAATGTTACAACATTCCTTGTAAATTATAATTATCTGTTCTATGTAAACTGACTTGGTATATTACATACCAATTAACCTACTGTTCCATGTAAACCGCACTTGATACTAGGGAAAGAGCGGCATATAAATAACTGTTAAATAAATAAAATAAATAAATAAAAATAAATAAACCATCAGACAATCTAGGCAACTACCTATGGTGGCAACTTTGGGAGGAGGGGGGTGGCAAAGAGCAGGACATTCAAAGCTTAAACAATATATTCTAACTAACTAAAAGGAGCAGTTGCAAAGGTTAAAGACTTACATCAAGCTTGGGTGTTGTTTAAAAATACTATCTTGGAAGCCCAGACCAGCTGTATTCCACGCTTTAAGAAAAGTGGAAGGAAGTCCAAAAAACTGCCAGCATGGTTTAAAGGTGAGGTCAGAGAGGCTGTTGTTGCCAAAAAAGCATCTTTCAGGAAATGGAATAAAGAGCCAAATCATGAAAACTGGAAACAAGCACTGGCAAGTTAAATGCAAGGCATTGATAAGGCAGGCAAAGGGAAAATTTGAGAAGAAGCTTGCTGCGGAAGCAAAAACGTGTAATAAAGACTTCTTCAAGTACATTCATGGCAAAAAACCTGTAAGAGAGTCAGTTGGTCCATTTGATGATAGAGGGGTTAAAGGGGCACTAAGAGGTGACAAGGCGATAGGGGAGAGACTGAATGAATTCTTTGCTTCGGTCTTTACTGAGGAAGATGTAGGGATGTTACCCATGACTGAAGTGGTATTTAAAGGTGGAGAAGAATTGAAGGAAATATCAATACATCGGGAAGATGTATTAGAACTATTTGATAAACTGAAGAGTAGCAAATCACCTGGACCGGATGGTATACATCCAAGGGTGTTGAAAGAACTGAAATATGAGATTGCATAGCTGCTATTAGTAATCTGTGAACTATCATTAAAATCATCTGAAATATCTGTAGATTGGAGGATGGCCAACATAATGCCAATTTTTTTAAAAGGGTTCCAGGGGTGATCCAGGAAACTACAGACCAGTGAGCCTGATGTCAGTACTGGGAAAAATGGTAGAAACCATCATAAAGAACAAAATTGCTGAACATGTAGATAGTCATGGCTTAATGGGAGACAGCCAACAGGGCTTTAGACAAGGAAGATCTTGTCTTACTAATCTGTTATGGGTTTTTTTTTTTGAAGGTGTGAATAAAAGCTAGACAAAGGTGAGTCGGTTGATATACTGTATTTGGACTTTCAGAAAGCCTGTGACAAGGTCCCTCATCAGAGACTTTTGGCAAAACTAAAAATTCATGGGATAGGAGGCAATGTACTATTGTGGATCAGGAACTGGTTAAAAGATAGAAAGCAGAGGGTAGGGCTAAATGGCCAATTTTCTCAATGGAGAAAGGTGAATAGTGGTGTACCCCAGGGATCGGTGCTGGGTCTGCTGCTTTTTGACATATTCATAAATGACCTGGAAAAGGGAATAACTAGTGAGGTTATCAAATTTGCAGATGACACAAAACTATTCAAAGTTGTTAAAACCCATGATGATTGTGGAAAATTGCAAGAGGATCTTGATAAATTGGAAGACTGGGCATCAAAATGGCAGATGAAATTGAACATAGACAAGTGAAATGTTATGCACCTAGGGAAGAACAACCCAAACTATGGTTACATGATGCAAGGTTTCACATTAGGAACCACCACCCAGGTAAAAGATTTAGGTGTCATTGTGGATAACATGTTAAAACCCTCTGCCCAGTGTGCAGCAGCGGCCAATAGAGGAAATAGAGCGTTAGGTATCGTAAGGAAAGGAATGGAAAATAAAACAAAGGATATTATAATGCTTCTGTATCCTTCCATGGTGCAACTGCACCTTGAATATTGTGTGCAGTTCTGGTCGCCGTATCTTAAAAAGGATATAGCGTTATTAGAAAAGGTGCAGGGAAGAGCCACCAAAATGGTAAAGGGGATGGAAGGATACCCCTATGAAGAAAGGCTAAAAAGGTTAGGGCTCTTTAACCTAGAAAAGAGATGGCTGAGGGGAGATATGATAGAAGTCTATAAATTAATGAGCGGAGTGGAACGGGTAAATGTAGATTGATTGTTTACGTCATCAGAATATAGAAAGACTAGGGGACAAGCAATGAAGCTACAGGGTAAACTATCCAAGAAAAATAAGAGAAAATATTTTTTCACTCAATGTGTAATCAAACTCTGGAATTTGTTGCCATAGGATGTAGTAAAAGCTGTTAGTGTAGCTGGGTTTAAAAAAAGGTTTGGACAAGTTCCTGGAGGAAAGGTCCATAAACCATTATTAAAAAGGGACCCGGGATATCTCTGCTTGACCCAAATCAAGCATTGTGGAACCTGGGTGTCTTGGGGAAACTGCTAGGTACGTATGACCCAGGTTGGCCACTATTGGAAACAGGATACTGGGCTTGATGGACCTTGGTCTGACCCAGTATGACATATCTTATGTTCTAATGTTCTAACAGCTGGGGGGTTTGGAAGGCATTAGGTTTAAGATTTGCCTAGGGTGCCAACACCTTGAACCAACTCTGGGGCTAGCCCTGAGAGAATCCTTTATATAGCAAGAGGATCGACTCAAAGCAAACTTAAATAACTTTTACACCTCAAAAATAAAAGTGGTAACCTGCCTGGAGTGGTGGGTACATCCCTAAACAAAGGCATAGAGGGGGTAACCTGCAAGGAACAGCGGGTACAACTCTAGCCGCCTTACTGGGCAGACAAGCTGGACCATGCTGGTCTTTATCTGCTGTCATTTTGCTATGTTACTATGTTAGTATTTTAGAAAGACCTTTGTGCCTTTTTAAAAGGATGCCCACTTGGCCTCTCTGCCTAGGCGACCGATTATAAACGTACTCTGTCACTATTGAGCAATGTCTGGCATTGCTTCCCAAGACCCAGAATACTCGAGAAGTAAAAACTAGGCATTGGAATAGATCCCAGTTTCCTGTGTGGCAGGGTATAAGCCTGCCATTGAATTATCAGGATGGCCCATGGGCGTCTGTGTGTTTTGGAATGAAAATGTTTCACAGAGCTGGTCTCGGAGAGTATACGACTCAACTCAGGCCTAGGTCCAGTAATTAGCCCACTTACTCCCCTATTTCCCAAAGGTTCTTGGATGTTTTGTCTGTCTTAATGAGATTGTAAACTCTACAGACTAGGGACTGTTTCTTACGTGGCATCCATCTTATGGCACGATCATGTTTAATAGTAGCAATAGGCTAGCTCTGTAGGGGAGCGAAGTGACTTGCTCTTGAGTTTGGTTAATGCAACCCAAATTCTGTTTTGCCTTCTCCAGCAGAACTGTTTTTTTATTTACCATTGGAAGCAGGCTTAATGGCACCAATAAGCGAAAAATGAATCTGCCTATAATCACCAAAGAAATCATGGACCCAGGCAGGGGAATCGTTCAAGTCTGGGATGTGGGGGGAGGGAGGTCGAAACTTGTATCTTTTGGGTGTGACTGTCTTGAAAATCTACTAATCCTGTTCTATTCTTCTGGCCATATGCTCCCAACTCTTGTTCTACCTCAGACTGGCTAATTTATTCCCTGTGGTAGGATGGAAGTGCCCAAGAAGCATTGATCTGTTAGATTGCTCAATTTCACCTTTATTGATCAGGTAATTGCCTCATCTCTGCTCTCGTTTGTTCTGGAGCACTATCTTTCTTTCTACTGAAGTCTGCAACCTCACAGCAGAGGCTGAAAAAAAATGATTTCGTTAGCTCTGGTTCTGTCCTATTGCTTAAAATTTGTACAGTGTTTATTTATATGGACTGAGATTTTCATACTGCATGCAGTTGCCTGTACACAGGAGAAGTAGGCAATAAAATCAATTTTAAACATTAGAATTTAAAAAGGAGATACAGAAGTCCTTCCTCTGCCCACAAACGTGCTCTTTGTACTGCAGTCATTTACTCAGCCCTGGATTTAGGCATAGGCAATTGCTTTGGGTGCCACGCTTTGCCAGAACCAAATAGTTGGTCTAATGGGAGCCCAATTTTGCTTGCTTTAGGGCTGTGTTCTCGGATCTCTTCAGTCTTGCTTATGAGCATCGCCATTGTAATCTGGCCCTGATGCTGTCTTTGACCCCCCCCCCCCTCTGCTCCCCCTCTCCCCAATTGAGGTACCCATTGTCTATGAGTCCTGTCTATTAGTAGGAGGACTGAGTCTTCCACTTCTATTCACCCAGCCCAGTGACTGCCCTTGGCACAGAAACTGCTTTCAGGATGTACCCTACTGAACTTCTTTCACCTGACCTAACTGGAGGCAAAAGCATCCTAGCTTTTATTTATTAAGCTGAAAACTATTAGGGGATATGGGTCCTTTGTTCATTGGCAGTGAGTGGTAAACTCGGGCTTCTAGTGCATGAAAAATATTTAATTTTTATGTAGTTCATTGATGGGGAGAGAATTTATGTATCTTCCTCCATCCCCCACAAAAAGAAAAAGACCATTGCACCATAATCTGAGGCCTCACCCTGGCACAAGTATAGCTTTGGACAAGGACACTGGATAAGCAGTATACTTAATGTCTTCTAATTAAAGCGGGAAACAGATATCTTTATTCTGGCTATTGGCCATGGAAGAACAGTTTTGAAAAGTAGAGGGTCCCTCTTGAATTTTAAATAAGATGAAATCTGCGTTTGGCCTGACTTTAGGGAAACATACTGCTGTTGACAAACTGTTTTGAAGCAGAGAGATTTCAGAGAGCCGAGTTCTTTTTCTCTAACCACCGATCGATTGCTAAAGAGAAGAAGATCACACACCTCTTGCAATTAATTTAAAGATTTCCCAAGGGCGATGAAACTCTATCTGTTGTACAGGAGAGGATGGTGGGGACTAAAGATGGCTTTTAACTGTCAAAAGACCTTTAACATAGGTGATGTGCTGACTGACACTGGTAGAATATCATTGCCACAGAATTAAGTAAAAGCAAGCGCTCTCCAATCATTTCATTCTGTTTTATTTCTTTTTCCTTTGCACTCACTTGTTTAATATATTTTTTTCTTTTCCTATGTGTGCTGAGGGAAGGGAAACAGGCCTAGCTTATGTTGGAAAATGGTGGATACAGGTAAGTGAATGGGATGGCCAGTTTCCCTAAGAGTTGCCATGGAGGACTGTTTTTGGAAGACCTGCCTGTGGCCCAGAGGCACCGGACTCTCCTCTCACATCTACACGATGCCGGCCTTGCCGGCACCGTTATTCACTGATTTCACTCTTTTTTTTTTTTTTTTTTTTCTGGCCGGTCCTTTTCAGTTTCCTCTGGTTCTCTTTCTTCCCCCTCCCTTGTGGTGTCCCTCAAGGATCTGTCCTCGCACCCCTTCTGTTTAACATTTTCCTAGTTCCCCTCAATCTCTTGGTTCAGCAACACGGCGTCTCTGCCCACTATTATGCTGACGACATCTTTCTTCTCTATCACACTGACTCAGCTACCCCCGATATCACTCCTCTTAACAATTGTCTCTCCTCTGTGGTGTCCTGGTTTTCCTCTAATTTTTTACAGATCAACCTCTCCAAAACCTCAGCCATTTGGTTTACTGCCGGTAGTCCTTCCCCTTCCCTCATTCCTCTGCTCTCCTCCCCCATCCCTATCGTAACCTCTCTGCGCTATCTTGGTGTGATTCTCGACTCCTCACTGTCCTTCAAAGCCCATATCTTTTCAGTAGTCCAATGCTGTTTTCTCACTCCAAGACAACTTTGTCCTGTCTGCCCCTTCCTTTCTCTCTCTTCTATGACCACCCTTCTCCTCTTTCTTGTCGTCTCACGCTTAGACTACTGCAATGTTTCCCTGGCCGGCCTCCCCCAATCTCAGCTCCAACGTCTGCAGCGAGTCCATAACACAACAGCCCATATCCTTACCTGCTCCTCCTGCTTCGACCACATCACCCCCCTTCTTATTCGCCTGCATTGGCTTCCAATCCCTTTTCGTATACAATACAAATTCCTCGTCTTTGTTCATTAGTCTATTCACACTGGCACTCCCCTCTATCTCGCTGATCTGGTCCACCTCCACACTCCCCACTGCTCCCTCCGCACTATCCATGTGAACCACATGACCCTACCTTCCCCATCCCAAGCTCACCTAGAATCTACCCATTCCTCCACTTTTTATTTCCTTGGCTCCCATCTCTGGAACTCGCTTCTCCCGGACCTCTGCCTCGAGCCCTCCCTCAAAACTTTTAAAGAAAACTTAAAAAACCCGCCTTTTCTGCCTAACGTTTGACCTTCCTCCACCCCCTCCTCTCTTTCTCTACCCCCCCTCCCCCGGTGATGCTCATTAACCTGTCTAACTCCCGCTGTCTCTCCTATCTCTCTCTCTCTCTAATCTCCATTCTACTCTCTCCTACCCTATAATATAATGGTGTTCTCTTCCTTTTTCTAGCAGCCTTTTGATGTATTTTGTAAACCGCTCAGACCAGTGGTTCTCAACCTTTTTTTGTACCGTGACCCCTTTTACCATTGGTCAACTTGTGGTGACCCCCAATGCATCTCTCTTCCTTTACCGTTAATGCATTGTCACTGTAATCATTTGTTGAATTATTAATATATTATAGGCCTTTGCAATATGTTTTATTTATAAAATTTACTTATTTAGACCACAATAATTAATCACAAGTAACAATATTTGATTTCAAAAATATTATGATTTTGTAGTCAAATCACTAATATGAAATAACATTATTTTTTTCTACCTTTGTTGTCTGACCAATTTATGCTCTGATCATGCTGGTTCCGATCTGAGGCTTCTGCTTTCCTGTCTTCTCTTAGCTCTCTTTCTGTGGTCTATGGTCCATTCTGCCATTTCTTATCTCTTTTGTTTTCTTCATTTCTTTCCATCAGCCTATTTCCAGTCCCAGTAACCCTCCCCAGTATCAGCCCCTTTCCAGTCCTCACTCCCAGTACCTTCCAATGTCAACTTTCATTCCCATGACTGCCACTGGTGTCCATTCCCTTCCAGTCCCTCTCCTTCCCCACTGACCAGTCCCTTCTAGTCCAAATACCATGGCAGCTCCTCTCAGCATCCACTCCCTTCTAGTTCCATTCTCCCAACCCCTTGCAACAGCCCATTTGTAGCCCTAGCCCCCAGTTTTCTTCCAAGGCCAGCGCTCTATCCTACCCCCCCCCCCCAGCTCATTTCCAGTGCTAGTCCCCACTCAACCCCATTACCAGTGCTAGGCTCCCCTATTCAGCACATTACTAGTCCTACCCCCCATCAGTCCATTACCAGTCCTAGCCTCCTTTAATCAGCCCATTTCCAGTCCTAACCTCCCCGATCAGCTCATTTCCAATGCTAGCCCCCCATCAGTCCATTACCAGTCCCAACCCCCCAATAAACAGTCCATTCCCAGTCCTAGCCTTCCCTAATCAACCCATTACCAGTCCTAGCCCACCACCCGATTTGCCCATTACCAGTGCTAGCCCCCCCCCCATCAGCCCATTATAATACTAACCCGCACTGTCTCTCCCCTCTGTCCAGCATTTATCCCGTCTGTCCAGTATGTCCCTCTGTCTCTCCCCTTTGTCCATGTCAACCCCCCTCCCTCCCTCCATGTCAGCCCCCCTCCATCCATCCCTCCATGTCAGCCCCGTTGCATATTCCCTGCCCCCTCCTCCCCTCTCCCTATGTCTGCCTGCTACTGCCCTGTTCTGCAGCCGCAGCTCCCTGTGTCTTAGGGAACCGCGGCTGTGCCTGTGAAGCGGTTGCAGAGCCTTTCTATCTCTTGACGGGCTCCATGCAGCATTGTCCCGCCTCCAAAGGAAGTGGTAATGCTTCATGGAGCCCATCGAGAGACGGGAAGGCTCTGCAACATTTTTACAGGCACAGCAGCGGTTCCCTAAAAGGCAGGGAGCTGCGGCTGCAGAAGAAGGGAGGCGGTGAGTTTGCCGCTGCCGAGAAGCGGACTCGGCAGCAGCAGCAGCAGCAACTTGTGCGATTTTTAATTTTTTTTTAACTGGAGTGAGGCGACCTCTGCTAAATCCTGTGGTGACCCCCGTGGGGATCGAGACCCACAGGTTGAGAACCGCTGCCTCAGATGCTGTTGTGATGGGCGGTCTATTAAGCAACCCAATAAACATAAACATAAACCCTGAGCTACTTGGAGGAGAGCAAACAGGCCTGTTACTGGGAGTTTGACAGAGCCAGAGCACAGTTTGTGTCCTGTCCTGCTCTGCTCTAGATAGAAAGTAGTGAAGCACCTACAAATTGTAAGAAAACATGTTCTAAAGTAGAGGCAAGATTACTTTCTTTTTAATTGGCAGCATGCTCTTCTCACTACCTGAGCCAGCTTTGTTATCTCTAAACTGTAAGGTTAGGGTGTACCTCTGCGTCCATGTCTCCTCAGCTCCTATCCCACTCATAATGCTGGGCATGAGTTGGGGGGGGGGGGTGAATAGAAATGTGAGTTAAATGGGTTTATGACTCCCATTCTGGTTGCCACGATTGTTATTGATCTCTAGCTGTCACCTTTCATTGCTGCTAATAGGACATGAAGAGACTGCTGCAGCCAGAGTGAACCTTCTCCTCTCTCATGTTTTCCATTTTTCTTCTCTTTTGCTTGTGCTTTTAAGGTCTCTCTTTACTTTGCCACAAGCCCTGGCCTGTTTCCATTATCTCGGTCCTTTCCCTTTTGGGAGATTGATAACATCTGCGTATGTAGTAGGCTTCACTAAGGTACAAGAAGGAAGCTGTTTCCAAGGAATGAAAAGTTTGAAGGGCAACACGTCATCATATGAAGGGGAAGAGAGGTGGCACAAAAGGCATGTAAGAAAATACTTTTTCTGAAGATGTATAAGAAGAGACTTGAAGACCTTGAGGTATACCCTAGAGCAGTAGTTCCCATTTCTCAGGGTACATCCTGTCAGTCAGGTTTTCACGATATCCACAAGGAATATGCATGAGAGAGATCTGCATACAATGAAGACAACGCATGCAAATCTCTCATGTGCATATTCACTGTGGATATCCTGAAAACATGACCGGCGGGGTGTGCCTGCAGGCCTGGGTTCAGAATCACTGCCCCAAAGAAGAGGAGAGACGGGGCTATGATACAAATATTTAAATAATTAGAGGGTATTAATGAACAAACAAACCTTTTTAAAAGACGGGGACATCGTAGAACTAGTGAACATGAAATGAAGCTGCAAGGAGGTAAACTTAAAAGCAAGGTCAGGATTTTTTTTTTAAAATTTGGTAGTATTTAGCTTGTGCCTTTCCAGTAGTAGTTCAAGGCAAGTTACATTCAGGTACAGCAAACATTTCCCTGTCCCCAGAGCGCTTACAATCTAAGTTTGTACCTAAGGCAGTGAAGGGTTAAGTGACCACACAATGCCACAAGGAGCGTCAGTGGAATTTGAACCCATAAGAACATAAGATTTGCCATACTGGGTCAGACCAAGGTCCATCAAGCCCAGTATCCTGTTTCCAACAGTGGCCAATCTAGGTCATATGTACCTAGCAGTTTCCCCAAAAGACACAGGTTCCACAATGCTTGTATTGGGTCAAGCATTGATATCCCGGGTCTCTTCTTAATAATGGTTTATGAACCTTTCCTCCAGGAACTTGTCCAAAGCTTTTTTAAACCCAGCTACACTAACAGCCTTTACTACATCCTCCGGTAACACATTCCAGAGTTTGATTACACGTTGAGTGAAAAAATATTTTCTTTTATTAGTCTTAAATAGTTTACCCTGTAGCTTCATTGCATGTCCCCTAGTCTTTCTATATTCTGATAAGGTAAACAATCGATCTACGTTTACCCGTTCCACTCCGTTCATTAATTTATAGACTTCTATTATATCTCCCCTCAGCCGTCTCTTTTCTAGGTTAAAGAGCCCTAACCCTTGTCTCTTCTGGTCCCAGGCTGTTGCCCTAACCACTAGGCTACTCCTCCACTCCATATTTTTTCACGAAAGGGTGCTGGATGCCCTCCTGATAGAGGTGGTGGGGGCAACAACAGTGATAACATTCTCTTGTCATGTAGTTTTTAATTCTATCAAAGCAAACTTTAAATAACGTCAAGCATAGAGAGGAGTAACCTGCACCGAGTGGTAACTCTACAATTAGTCGCCTTACTGGGCAGACTAGATGGACTATGCTAGTCCTTATCTGCTGTCATTTACTATGTTCCACCAAAAAGGTGTTGAAGAACTGGAAGACTCCTAGCAGAGGTTATGGGAGCCAAACTAATGAAAGAATTAAGCATGTATGAGAGAGACATAAAAGGTCAGCGGCAAAGAGAAAGAGGGACAACCCCCGAGCTGTGACAGGATAGTAGGTACAAATGAGCAAATCATGAGGTCCTTACTCTTTTGACGCCTTCTGTGTTTCCAGTTTCAGCCTCCCCCCTCCCTTCTCTATATCTCAATTTTTCACTTTACCCACTAAGAAGTAATCATCTCCCCAAACCATGGCACAAACTTTTAATCCTAACTGTCCCTAACCCTTTATCTGAACTTTGATTTCCCATTCAGTGCAGCTTCTGCCCCCCTTCCTGGCCACCCTTCCCCTTGCACTCCAAAAGGACCCTCGCTTAACTAGTTATTTATTCTAGTTTGCTTTCTTCTGGCGTCTGTTCTTAATTTGTGCTGCTTTTATCAGCAGTGGGAAATTAGCAGCCTTAGAATGATGTATCAATCTATGCCCTGCTGGTTTCACCTACAGACTTGCCTCCCAGCTCATCTTCCCTGGGTTGTAGTGATAGTCCAGCAGAAGGGGAAGTCCGAGTTGTCCTGTTATATGTGGAGAAAGTAGTGAGATTGCCAAGTTCGTCCACGTAAATGGTTAATAAATAAGAATAAAATGAAAAAGAATATAAGGTGATACCTTTTTATTGGATTACCCATACTTTTTAAACTCACTTTTGAAGGTTAAAACCTTCCTCATGAGCTTACCCTCAGGCATTTAGCTACTTAGCACCTTTTTCTGTGGTGCCCAACTCTTGACTTAAATGCTAAAGTCAGACCTTTGCAGAATAGAAAATCATTGAAACGTATATAAGAAAGGATGGGAGAAGGTGGTTTCTATGACCCTTTCAATATTCCAAATCTAGAAAAAAAATCTGCAAAAATATTGAAAACCCACAAAAAAAATAAACTCTACTTCCTCTTCCCCCCCCCCCCCCCCCCCCCCCCCCCCCCCCCCCCATTCTCTCTGGCATCTTTTCAACATTTTTACAGATTTCTCTTTCCAGATTTGGAATATTGGAGGGGTCATGGAAACCACCTTCTCCTTTCTCATTTAAATCTGCATGTTTGAGTGATTTCATATTCTGCAAAGGTTTGGCTTTGGTATTTCGGTCAAGAGTTGGGCATTGCAAAAAAAAAAAAATAGCCAAAAGCTTGTGCCTAAGCTTAAAGGGATATTTTTGAAATAGTGCTCTGAAGATGATAATTCCTTTCCATTTCAAGAAAGGAAAAACAGAAATTGCAGGGAAAAAAAGCTTCACATGTAGTCTCCTAGAACGGATAAGTATGCAGACCCTAAAAAGAACAGATAAAGCGTAGTGACTCACCTGTAACAGGTGATCTCCGGGAACAGCAGGAATTTAGTCTTCACATATAGGTATCATTGACACCAACGGAGCCTGTGCGGGAACGCTCCCAAGCGTCCGATAGGAACACTTTTGGGAGCATCCCTCAGCACATGCGCGCTGCCTTCCTGCCTTTGCAACTGTCCCTCTTCAGTTAAGTTTGTAGCTGAGTGAAAGGATAGAGAGAGAGAGGAAAGAGACAGAGAGATAGAGAGACAACACCTAGGGGAGGTGGATGGTTTGTGAAGACTAAATTCCTGCTGTTCCCGGAGATCACCTATTACAGGTGAGTAACTACGCTATCTCCAGGAACAAGCAGGAATGTAGTTTTCACATATGGGGACTCCCTAGCTGAAGATGCTGGGGAGATGGCCCCAGGAAGCTGCCACCTATAGTTAGGTGGGCCATGCTTCCTCCCATGGATCTCTGGCATCCCCCCAGGGTTGATGGGTAGGAGTTGAATTAAGTCTGAAAGAGATGTTGAAGAACAGCCTGGCCAAAAAAGGCATCCCGACAGGAGGCTTTAGCTAGGCAGTAGTGGGCTGTGAAGGTGTGCACCGAAGCCCAGGTGGCTGCTCAACAGATGTCATCGATAAACACAGAGTGAAGGTTAGCCATAGAGGCTGCCATGGCTCTCACATTATGCGCTGTGACATGGCCTTGGAGAGGAAGACTCTTACTCTCATAAGCAAAGGATATGCATTGTGCATCCATTTGGATAGAGTTCTTTTGGAGACTGGAAGTCCCAAATGACTAGAATCAAAAGCAATAAAAAGTTGAGAAGACTTTTTATGTTGCTGTGTTCTTTGTAAGTAAAAAGCCAAGGCTCTTTTACAGTCCAAAGTATGAAGGTCCCTTTCTGCATTAGAGGCATGAGGCCTCGGAAAGAATACAGGAAGGTAAATCGATTGATTTAAATGAAAAGGTGAAACCACCTCTGGCATAAAATATGGATGAGTTTTGAGAACAACCTTATCATGGTGAAACCTTGTATAAGGAGGATCAGCCACTAAAGCTTGCAATTCACTAATGCGATGTGCAGAGGTGATTGCAATCAGGAAGATGACCTTCCAGGATAAAAACTTTTAGGGTTGTAGTGGCTAAAGGTTCAAAGGGCAGTTTCATGAGCTGTCTGAGAACTGCCACTGGTGGTGGCCTGATGGGAGGCTTTGTTAATAAAACACCTCTCATGAATCTCGCTATGAGTGGATGAGAGGAAATTGGCTGTCCATTTAGAGGCTTATAGGAAGCTGCAATTGCACTAAGATGGACTCTTACTGAATTGGTCTTTAGACCAGAATTTGATAAATGAAGTAAGTACTCTAGTACTGATTCCAAAGGTATCACAAGGGGGTTTAAGCCCTTTTGAGAACACCATATAGTAAAACGTTTCCACTTAAAGGCATAAGAACGTCTTGTGGAAGGTTTTCTAGAAGTTTGAAGGATATCCTTTACCTGTTGGGAAAGGTTAAGATCCTCCAGGTCTAGGCTTTCAGCAACCAGGCCCTGAGATGCCATAGTATCCCGTTCTCTTGGGAGAGAAGGTCTGGAGCACACCCTAACGCCAGAGGTGCAGCTTGAGAGAGATGTAGGAGCAGGGGATACCACGTTTGTCATGGCCACCATGGCGCTATGAGGATCATATGACCTCTGTCTCTCTGAAGCTTGAGAGTGTTTTGGGGATGAGGGGAATGGGTGGGAAGGCATAGAGGAAGTCCTGACCCCAGTGAAGGAGGAAGGCGTCCCTTGCCTGGCAATTGTGAGCTGGAATTCTGGAACAGAACCGGGGAAATTTGGCATTCAGTGGACTTGCAAAGAGGTCTATGTCTGGGGTCCCCCAGATCAGAAATATCTTTGTCACCTGGTCTAGGTGGAGAGACCACTCATGAGGCAACAGTACTTGGCTGAGTCTGTCTGCCCAAAAGTTTTGAATGCCTGGAAGATAAACCACGAGAAGGTGAATTTGATGCTCTCTGGCGAGGGCCCATAGTCATAAAGCTTCATTGCATAACGCCAAAGAGCCTGTTCCACCCTTCTTGTTGACATAGAACATGGTTACTTGATTGTCTGTTTGGACTAGGACTGTCTTGTAGTTGAGCTGGGCATGGAATACTCGAAGAGCTAGATAGATTGCTCTTAATTCTAGGAGGTTTATGTGAAGACAAGCCTCCTGTGGAGTCCAGGTACCCTGGGTAGAGAGATGGTGCAGGTGTGCTCCCCAACCCACCTGTGATGCATCTGTTAGGGTGGCCTGGAATAGGGGTTGTTGGAAAGGAGACCCCACTAAGAGATTCTCCAGTGATTGCCACCATTGTAGGGACAAGATCAGTCGTTGAGAGTTTGATATCTTGTCTGACAGACATCCTGTGGCCTGTGTCCACTGTGTGGATAGGGTCCACTGGGCTGCTCGCAAGTGGAGGCGAGCATAGGGAACTACATGAACTGTGGATGCCATATGTCCCAGTAATTGTAGCAGTTCTCGAGCAGTTAGGGAGGATTTTCCCTCTGCTTGAGAAGCTAGTTGCACTATGTGAAGACATCGGGGCTTTGGGAGGAAAGCCCTTGACTGTCTGGTATCTAAACAAGCTCCTATGAACTACAGGGACTGGGAAGGAACAAGTTGGGATTTTGGGAAGTTTATTACCAGTCCCAAGTATTAGAGGAGTCGTATTGTGCGAGACAGTGCAGAGCTGGCTTCTGCAACCATGGGGGCTCAAATGAGCCAGTCGTCCAAGTAAGGGAAGACGAATATCCCTAGGGTTCGCAGGAATGCAGCTACTACTGCCATGCATTTCGTGAATACTCTTGTTGCCGAAGCCAGACCAAAGGGAAGAACCCTGTATTGGAAGTGTTTTCCCTTGAAAAGGAATCGTAAGAATTTCCTGTGATCTGGATGGATCAGAATGTGAGTGTATGCATCCTTTAAGTCTAGAGAGCAAAGCCAGTCCTGACTTTGAAGGTATGACAGAAGAGTTCCTAGAGAGATCATTTTGAATTTCTCTCGGAACAGATATTTGTTCAATTCTCTGAGGTCTAGAATGGGTCTGTATCCTCCAGTTTTCTTTGGAATAAGAAAATAGGGGGAGTAGAACCCTGTACCCTGTTGGAGAATGGGTACTTCCTCTATTGCTTCTTGGACAAGGAGTGTTGAGACTTCTTGATCCAGTAGATTGTCTGCAGAGGTTTGGGAATTGAACTGTCTTACGATTGTAGGAGGGGGCATGCTGTGAAAATGAAGCTTGTACCCCTCCCCTACAATGGACAGAGTCCAATTTTCTGCTGTTATTTGGTGCCATCTGTTGGCAAAATGACACAACCTGCCTGGAATGTTTAGAGGTTCTGGACCCTTCAGAGGCAGGAAGGCCAAGCTCTTTAGGAAGGAGTCAAAGCCCTTGAGGGGGCTGAGCTCTCGGGCCTTTTGGCTTCTTTTGTTGTCTGGATTGTTGCTGTTGTCCCCTTTGGGCACCTTGACCCTGACCTTGCCCTTGCTGGGTATAGGACGGATAAAACTTCCTCTTTTTGCTGAAAAAGGGTTTTTTTATAGGGTTTCTTTTTGCCTGGAGTGGCTGTAGATTTTGACAATCTGTCTAAAGTGATATTGTCAGCATCTATCTCATTAGCCTTTTCCTGCCAATTCTTGCCAAAGAGGTTTTCTCCTGTGCAAGGGATGTTTCCTAATTTATCCTGTACCCAAATCTCCAAGTCTGATGCCCGAAGCCAGGCAATCCGACTTGCACCAATGGCAATAGCAGAAGTTCTGCTGATGCATTCAAAGCAGTCAAAGGCTGCACGATGTACAAACTTGGAAACGTCTTGAGCATGCTTGAGAAGAGTAAGGAAGTCTTGTCGTTTGTCATCAGGGAGAAGGGGGCTCATAAGCTCCAAATCTCCTGTGACTTCTTTGAGGAACATTCCCATATATAAAATATATGAGCTGATCCTAGCTGAAAGCATGGAGGCCTGACAAATTTGACGCCCAGAGGAGTCAAGAGTCCTGCATTCACGACCTGGAGGATTGGATGCATGTCTTTTTGCACTTTTCATCCTACACATGGCTGACTCCACTACCATTGAATGGTATGGCAGCTGAGTCTTTTGAAAACCAGGACATGGTGGAACTCGATATATGGTTTAAATGGTTACCACTCCGTTATAGGTTTAAATATAAGCTTCTCATCCTAACACATAGGGTTATCCATACATCAAATCCTTTGTACCTAGCAAATCTTGTCTCCCTCCATACTCCCTACTGACAACTCCGTTCATTGCATGCCAATCGACTGTCTCTCCCTTCCCCTTCACAGGCCCATTTGGAGCAGACGCATCATGCTACATTCTTTTTCCTTGGACCCTCACTTTGGAACGCCTTGCCATCTTCCCTCCAACTGGAATTCTTGTACCATAATTTCAAAAGCTTATTGAAAACATACCTATTTCAACAGGCTTATGACCTTCCTCCCAATAGTTCTGTCTAGTTATCGTTTTTTATTTATTTATTTACATTCTCTTATATACCGCGCTATTCTGCATCAGTGCAGTTGACATTGAACAAACTGAAATTACATTGAACAGGGTATTATAACTTGGAGATAACTATTTTTACAGGGAACATGGGCTATGGAGGGTTAAGTGGCTTGCCCAAGACCACAAGGAGCACCTGTGGGACTAGAAACCCCAGTCCTTCCGGCCCAAGGTTGCTGTCCTCTAGTGGGATTTGAACCCCTGACCTTCCGGCCTGAAGTACCTTGCCACAACCACTAGGCCACTCCTCCACTCCACTTTTCCTGCCTGTCTCTAGGTGACCCCTCTGGTCAATCTTTCCTTTTATTTAATAATGGAGTTCCTTTCTTCCTATGGCGCTAGCATATATATTTTTTATTGTAAACCGCTTTCACGTCCCGACAAGGGCAGTATATAAAGTGCTAAATAAAGATAAAGAAAGATGGTATCGAGTTTCTTAGAATGAGGAGATGTGGTCAAAGGTCTTTCCCACATTCTGAGCATCAAATCATGAAGAATTACATGAATGGGCAGAGTGGCTGCCCCTTTGGGAGCCTTAGGGTTTTGGAGAATTTCCAATTCCTTTGCTCTAGGTTTCTTTTCAGGAGCTACTATGATTGAAAGGCCTCAGGCCACATCACGAATACAATCCTGAAAAGACATGTCCTCCGGAGGAGACATTCTGCATTGAGGAGAAGAGGAGTCTTCCGGGAGAAGCACTCTGGTACCGGCAGAATTATCAGAGTCATCGGAATCGGAGGATTCGAAGTATCTCTGATCCTGATGTTCATGCAAAGCACGGTATCGGTATCGATCAAAGTCGATACCGAGTTGGTCCGGTACTGATCTGTTGATGCCAGAAAAAGTCGGCTGGGAAGAATTCCCACTGGGGCTGGTACCGGTATCGGTACCAGTGCTGGTACCGGCATCAGTATCAGTGTCGGTACTGGTGCCCGTTGAACCGTCAGTAGCAGTGTCAATGGTACCGCAGCTGTAAGGAGAGCTGCAAGATTGCGTTCGATAGCGAGGAACCTCTGGTATATCGACGCTGAGGATGCCTGGGTGTCGGTACCGGTAGAAGCATCCGGAACCCCTGAGCATGGCACCAGTAGTTCTGCTGAGGTCGAGGCCTCAAGAACATCCTGGAGCCCTGTTGGTGTTTTGGAGACGGAAGCCTCTTGCCGGGGCTGTTTTGCCGGTGTAGTTTCCTCAAGGGCAATGCCAATGGCTTCTCGATGCTTGGAAGGAGATCTACCATTTGAGGACCGGCTCTTATGTTTAGTTACCTGAGATTCATGGGAGGCTCTGGAAGACGTTGATGCACTGAACATCGCATCTGAAGAAAAGAGGGTACCGAGCTTTGCAGCCCGGTTTTGTCTTCCTCTTTTAGTCATCCCCATACAAGAGAGACACTCTGATGGAGAATGGTCAGGGCCTAAACATTTGAGACACCAGTCATGGGTGTCGGTGACGGAAATGGTATCGCCACACTTAGTACATTTTTTAAAACCACTAGCTGGTTTTTCCATTTTTTAGGAAAATGGGGCCTAATGCCCAAAATGGCACCTAGCACCAAAAAGAAAATGTTTCTGAAGAGAAACAGTTCAGAAAGTGTGTAATAGATATATATATTTATTTATTTATTTATTAAAAGAAGAAAAGAGAACCGGCAGTACCGGTAGGTGTCGAGCGGAGGCAGACGCGACCACAAGAAAACAAATTTAAAGAAGAAATTTTCTGCGGTGACAGGATATGTCCTGTCGGCTCCTCGGAAAATGAAAAACTGAAGAGGGACAGTTGGAAAGGTGGGAAGGCAGCGTGCATGTCCTGAGGGATGCTCCCAAAAACGTTCCTATTGGATGCTGGGGAGCGTTCCCGTGCAGGCTCCGTCGGTGCTGACGATACCCATATGTGAAGACTACATTCCTGCTTGTTCCTAGAGATAACCCTTCAGCCTCCCAGCACAGGTGCTTACATAGCACAAAGCCATGTATATAGCCCTCTACCTCTTCCCCGTACTACCGGCATTGATAGGCACAGACCAGTGAGCACCTTTCCCCTCCTCTCTCCATCAGGGCCATTTCTAAGCTTTCTATCCATCATGTTAGCTTCGGTTGATTTACCCAGTAAACAAGCCTTGGAATTTAATTCACTACCCCTCCATTCCTATCCTTATCAACCTGAACTCTGTAAGGCCAAAGGCGGTGAGATAAAGGACCCCTCTCTCTTTTTAATGCTCTACTGGAACAGAAATGAAATCTTATATTATAGTGATTCCAATTCCAGATAGCTATTAACTAGGTTTTCCCCCCCTAAAATATGTGTAACTGAGCTTTAAAAAATATTGGACAAGGTTGAACTTGTGATTTTGTTGAGCTATGTAAATTCGTATCCCTGACATTTTCCACTAAACTTTGCATGAAAATATTCACACAGAAGAAAGCAAGGCAAAGACATCTTCAGTACCGAATAACAGAAATTTTGCATTGTATTAATACCATTTCAGACCTAAGCTCATAGTGACTTACTTTCAGGTACTGTAGGTATTTCCCTGACTCAGATGGTTTAAAATCTTAAGTATGCACCTAAGGCAAAGAAGATGAAATAACTTGCCCAAGGTCACAAGGAGCAAGAGTGGGGTTTGAACCCTGGCTTCCTTAGTTTTCAGTCTGCTATTCTAACCACTAGGGAAGATCCTTGACAAGATGAAAGTGTAGTTGATGGATAAAATACTATTTATGTCCATTCCTATCCCAAAGCTGTTTACCCTTTCTCCCTCCCATATCCTTGCTGATAAGATAGTCTCTTCCATTATATGTACCTTCACCCATATATCCCAAATAGGGAACCCCAATCCTCTCTTTTTCTAGTTGGATCCCACCTTTCCTAAGATCCCTTTGTCCCCACCCTTCCCAAATTAGCCAATTTAGAGCATAGGAAGTACTATAGGCAAGGCCACTGGCCTCCTGTGAAATTTCCCACTCCCTGCGGGATCGCTTTGGGAGATGACTGAGGCAAAGTACCACCAGTTGCGGCTGCCTTGTTTCTTTCTCAGTTCAATCCAGGCAGTGCTCAAATGCTTTAAGCTACATCCTGGCCCGTCTACAGCAGTTACATTTAAACTTTACAGTTCAAAGTCCAACACTTCGGGTACAGAAGCACAGGGAGGAAGATGCAGCATAAAGTAAAGTGCTGTCAACAAGCTGGGATGAGAGGGACAAGGGAAGCAAACTAGTAAGAAGACTGGAGCAAGGAGGAGTGGATGGGGAGAGGGCATAGAGAGCAAAGAAGAGCAAGCGCGTGGGGACCGGATGCAAGGAGAGCATGAGTGGATGGATGGATGCAAGAGTGAGTGGGAGGATTGGTGGAGACAATTGCTAGTGAGGAAAAAGATCAGTGTAGGGCAGATGAATGTGAGTAACATATTTCCCTGATCCTGGAAACTCACCTTCTCCTTACACTACCAATCTGTCTTCACTCCTCTGCCCCCCACCTCTGTTCTCTTCCGTATACCCCCTGCTTCTCCCTATCCTTCCCTCTCTCTTGCCTAAAATCCCTTCTCCATTTTCATCTCCAAATTATCCCTCTCTCTCTCTCTGCTCAACCCCCAGATTCCTCCTCCTTTCCCAGCACTTTGCCCCCAAAAGAGGGCCAAGACCTATCCTCAGTCTGTTCTTTACCCAGGTCCTGCCCTCTGCAGTGCTGTGTCTCCCTTCTCAACACTTTATTACCCACCCACCCCTGGCTTAACTCTCTTTCATAGACTTCCTCTGCTCATTGACGCAATTACTCCGGTGCACCTCAAGCCACCAGGACTTCTCCCTCCCCTTCCCCCCCCCCCCCCATATCTCCTTCCTCTTACCGCTGTCCTATGGCTCCACATCACTTTTTGTTCTTGATGTTAACTCTCCCTAATCTTTTCCGCTCTTTTCCTCAGTTCCATGGCCCTACTTCTCAATACCCACTCCATACTGTCCCCACCTTTCCCATCATTTTATCTTCAACCTTATCTGTCCTTGAGCTTCGCCTTTTTCTTCCTCTCATTCAGCCATCTCCACTCTCACTGGGGGAACCTCACCCTTGCTTCTGTCGTGCCTCCTACTCTCTCCCCTGTTCTCTCCTACTCCTTCTCCTTCTCACATCTGGAGATGTCAACCCCAACCCTGGCCCCCTAGACGTTTTTCACACTCCCAGGGCAGGTCAATGTTTAAACTTTCTAATCTTGTTCATTTCCCTCTCCTCTATCCCTATTCTCTCCCTTTCTTTCACGCGCATTGTAGAATGCACATTCTGTCTCCATTAAACTTGCCCAAGTCCAACAAAAGAGCACGATTACCACATGTTGATAGAAGAACCCAGTCCAAAAACATGGTAACTCTAGAAAAACACACTTTATTCAAGGTTCACCAACCAGTGGTGCTAAAGCCAAATCTGACACAGCCATGTTTCAGCAATGCCTTTCTCAGGGGTATTCTGGCACTCGTGGATGATTCACAATGCACCATATTCAGTTCCAAATCTCATTTGACCCTCCTCTTAAAAGCCGTATCTTAAAAAGGATATAGCGTTATTAGAAAAGGTTCAGAGAAGACCCACCAAAATGGTAAAGGGGATGGAAGGATACTCCTATGAAGAAAGGCTAAAAAGGTTAGGGCTCTTTAACCTGGAAAAGAGACGGCTGAGGGGAGATATGATAGAAGTCTATAAATTAATGAACGGAGTGGAACGGGTAAACGTAGATCGATTGTTTGCCTTATCAGAATATAGAAAGACTAGGGGACATGCAATAAAGCTACAGGGTAAACTATTTAAGACTAATAAAAGAAAATATTTTTTTCACTCAACGTGTAATCAAACTCTGGAATTTGTTACCGGAGGATGTAGTAAAGGCTGTTAGAGTAGCTGGATTTAAAAAAGGTTTGGACAAGTTCCTGGTCCATAAACCATTATTAAGAAGGGACACAGGATATCAATGCTTGACCCAGTACAAGCATTGCGGAACCTGTGTCTTTTGGGGAAACTGCTAGGTACATATGACCTAGATTGGCCACTGTTGGAAACAGAATACTGGGCTTGATGGACCTTGGTCTGACCCAGTATGGCATATCTTATGTTCTTATGTTCTCCTCATTCAACCTCCAGTTGTGCTCTACCACTCCTACTCACAAGCATGGTCACTGCCTTTACCTTGTCTTCTCCTCCAACTGCTCACCCTCAAACATTTCCACCTCAGTTCTGCCCTTATCTGCCCATCACCTGCTAACCTTCACTCTTAGCCATCCCCCATCTTGGTCTTGCCCAATCTCCACCAAAATGTTTAGGAATCTTTACACTGTCGGGCCTTCAGCTCTCTCCACTGCTGTCTTATCACCTCTTTTATCTACTATGTCATCTGAGTCCGTTGATGGGGCAGTATCCTCCTATAACACTATACTCTGCTCTGGATGCACTTGCTCCTCCCATTCCTCGCCCTGTGAGCTGTACTATACCTCAACCCTGGCTGTCCTTGAACACATGTGACCTACATTCTGGTGCCCACTCAGCTGAGTGCCTTTGGCTTAAATCATGTACCCTTGCTGACTATCTACATTTCAAATTCATGTTAACATCCTTCCAGTCAGCCGTAGTACTTGCCAAGCAAGAGTACTATGTCCATCTGACTAACTCTCTTGCCTCTGACCCTCGCTGTCTCTTTGCTATGCTCAACTCTCTCTTCAAGGTCTCTCCTCCCCAAATCCCTCCTTTACTGTCTGCCCAGATCTTGGCTGACTACTTCCATGACAAAATCCAGAAGATTAGCCTTGAATTCTCTGCAGGGTCACCTCCACCTCATCTTCCCCCTCTTCAATCCCAAATCTTTCCCTCACCTTCGGGCTCCCTTTTATTCCTTTTCTGAAATCACTGAGGAGGAAATTGCAAATCTTCTCTCCTCCTCCAAACTAACTACCTACTCCTCTAATCCCATCCCCTCCCGTCTACTAAGCTCTATCTCTTCTGCTGTCATCCCTTCCATCTGTCATATTCTTAACCTATTGCTTTCCATTGCAACTGTTCCTGTGGCCTTCAAAAATGCTGTGGTTATACCTCTCCTCAAAAAGCCTTCACTAGGTCCTATCTGTCCTTCCAGTTATCAACCTATCTCTCTCCTCCCCTTTGCTTCAAAACTACTTGAATGAGCAATTCACCACCACTGTCTTGACTTTCTTCTGAAGACCTTCTGGATTCACTGCAATCTGTCTTTTGTTCTCTACATTCCACAGAAATGGCTCTTGCCAAATTCTCCAGTGACTTGTTCTTGCCATATCCAAAGGCCTTAACTTGAGTCTCATCTTTCTTGACCTTTCTGCTGCTTTTGACACTGTTGATCACCACTTTCTCCTCAATACTCTGCTCTTGCTTGGATTTTGGGGCTCTGTTCTGTCCTGGTTTTCTTCTTATCTCTCCCATTGCACTTTTATTGTCTGTTCTGGTGGTTCCTCCTCTACCGCCATCCCGCTTTCAGTTGGTGTACCTCAGGGCTCTCTCTTGGGACCTCTCCTTTTGTTTCTCTATACTGGATCCCTTGGTGCACTTATTTCTTCTTGATGACTCTCAGATCTCTTTTTCTGTGTCTGTCATCTCTCCAGGAATCCAGGCCTGGATCTCTGCCTGCTTAACTGACACTGCTGCCTGGATGTCCCACCGTCATCTGAAACTGAACATGACCAAAACTGAGCTGCTTATCTTTCCCCCTAAACCCTCCTGCCCCCTTCCTCCCTTCTCTATTTCTGTGGATAATACTACACTCCTCCCTGTTCCTCAGCTTACAACCTTGAGGTCATCTTTGACTACTCTCTTTTTCTCTGCACACATCCAACAAATAGCTAAAACCTGTTGCTTCTTTCTCTATAACATTGGCAAAATTTGTCCCTTCCTTTCTACACACACTACTAAGACACATATCCACTCTTTAGTCACTTCCCTTCTATTACAACCTCCCCCTTGCTGGTCTCCCTCTGAATCATCTCTCTCCCCTTCAGTCTGTTCAAAACTCAGCTATGCGACTAATCTTCCACCAGCCTCTATATGCTCATATAACCCTTCTCAAGTCACTTCACTGGCTTCCTGTCTATTTCTGTATCTAGTTCAAACTTCTCCTACTGACCTATAAGTGCACTTATTCAGCAGCTCCTCACTACCTTTTCTCTCTTATCTCTCCCTACACCCCTCCTTGGGTGCTCCGCTCTTCTGGCAGATCCCTTCTATCTGTGCCCTTCTCTTCTATTGCTATCTCCAGACTTTGCTCCTTCCACCTTGCTGCTCCTTATGCCTGGAACAACCTATCCGAGTCTGTGCATCAGGCTTCATCTCTGGCCCTTTTCAAATCCAGGCTGAAAACTAACCTCTTCGAGTCTGCCTTTGGATCCTAATCCACTTGGTCTCCTATGTGTTTCCTTGCTACTCCCCTGCATGTATCCTTGCCCTCAGCTGTTGTGTTGTCTGTCTTGACTAGATTGTACGCCCTGATGAGCAGGGACCATCTCTTACATGTGTCTGTACAGTGCTGCGTATGCCTTATAACACTATGCAAATAACAAGTAGTAGTAGTTTAGGCACACAAAAAGATGGAAAAAACGTACTTTTAAAAATAAAGTAAAAAAGTCCAATTTAATAAGCAAATATGAAATTTATCCCCAAATGTTGAAAATGCTTCTGCAGGAAACGGAACTGCTATATGAGAGGTGGATGCCTGAAGCAGTGGGGGAGGTGCAATTACAAGGTTCTACTTCCAGCCCACACTGTAGGAAAGCCCCAAGAAATTCAGTGTCTGCAGACTTTGGACTAATGTAATAAGCCATGTGCTAGAGCTATGCACTGAAGTACAGCGCACAGATTCTAACGCATGAGTAAAATCTCTCTTATGTTTGATGCAGCTAACAACTATGTGTGCAAATGCAGAAGAGTGCGCTGATTGCCATGGTAACATGCATCCATTGTAATGCATCAGACATGCGTTAACTGCATCATTGGTATTTTGTGCGGAGATTGTGCCGGGATCTGGAGGAGTGTTGCATGTCCTTGCACCACAATATGCAAATACTGGGTCTATTTGATGGGCATGTCTGAAATGTCTTATCCATGCATACATATTATTGGTAAGATATCATGCAGATTTGTGCAGTTGAGCACGTTGCCCATCATTTCATAGCTATGGCACCTTGCCCTTAACTACACGATCGCAACAAGATTGCCTCAGCTCTTCATTCTCCTGCCTTATTTATTTATTTAAAAGTATTTATATCCCGCTTTATCCTTGAATCAAAGCGGATTTCACTGCAAACCAATCAAGTAAGGTAGTGTGGGGGTGTTGTCATGCAGTGGTTGTGAAGGTAGTGTTCGTGAGTGTGTGGATAGGTAAATCTTGATTTGGGGTGCAATATATACAGGTTAAGCTATCTACATTGGGCTATATATATTTAATCGCTAGATTTCCACCCAGCCCCTTCCTTAAAACAAGAAAAAAAGCTGTGAGCAGTTCATGCTGAAACAAGAAAAGAAACTGACACAAAACACTGACTTAACGCAAGCCACAGAAAAACAAATTAATATTTTTACCCCTCCTCAGACCATGAGCAGCATCAGAAAACCAAGCATTAAGCCTTTGGGCTTATGTGTATTTCTTTGCATCTGAGTTTAAGCGCTAATGCCTTTGTTAGCATTGGCTTTAAATGAACCAGTGTGCTGATGTCTGCACAATTCTTTGCACACGCTTTTCTTGTGCTCAAAACTCTTTGCACGGAGTAGACATTTGTGTACAGAACCTGTGCTAAGTCTTCCTCTATTGCCCCTTTGTTATGACCCAGCTGTAAGCTCATTAAGGACGTTCTTTCAGGAGAATTGATTTATTTATAGAATTTATAATCTGCCTGGAAATGCAGTTGATCAAGGGAGCTCACAATTTCAATTTTCACAGCAATAGACTGCATGCAAAAGACACTAACAAAATAAAAATAACAAGATCATAACGTTTTTAAACACAAATCATTTATAGAGGTCTATAAATTAATGAATGGAGTGCAATGGGTTAATGTAAATTGGTTGTTTATTCCATCAAAAAGTAGAAAGACTAGGGTATACGCATTGTAGCTACAACATAGCATATTTAAGACTGATCAGAGAAAATATTTTTTCATTCAACACATAATCAAACTCTGGAATTTGTTATCGGAGGATGTAGTAAAAGCTGTTAGTGTACTTGGGTTTAAAAAGGTTTGGACAAGTTCCTGGAGGAAAGGTCCGTAAACCATTATTAAAGAGGACCAGGGAAATCCACTGCTTATCCAGGGATAAGCATTGTGGAACTTGTGTACCTTTTTGGGAACCTGATGGGTACTTGTAACCTGGATTGGCCACTGTTGGGAAAAGGATACTGGGCTTGATGGACCTTGGTCTGACCCAGTATGGCATTTCTTATGTTCTTATATTATCAAAACTCTGTCCATGGAAAACCTAACAGAACTATTCTTTCCTTTAGTGGTGAAAACTCTCCTGAAATTCCAACATGACAAAGGCACATTGATTCTTATTGCGCCTTTCTGGCTCAAACAGCCTTGGTTTCCCCTTCTTCAAGACCTCTCCATCCAGACGTCAGTACAACTGGGCACCTCTCCAATTCTAAGTCCGTAGGATCAAGACAGACTTCTTCCTCCGAATATCAAGTCCCTAGCCCTCACAACTTGGATATTGAGAGGCTAGAACTCGGTTCCTTGAAACTGCCAGGTGGCATAGTCAGTCATTTTGGCTTCCAGGACAGTTTCTACTATAAGATCCTATGTTTCAAGTGGTGAAGATTTGCTATCTGGTGTGAGGGTCAGGCCTTGGATTCATTCTCCTATTTCATACAAAATGTGCTCGAATACCTTCTGCACCTCTTGCAGTCTGGCTTAAAGACCAATGGGGGGCATATTCAGCAGCGGCAGTGCCATATCCGGCCAGGAGCATTGAATATCTGGTTTTGCGGGACAGCGATTTAGCTATCTAGTCAGTGGTGATGTTCAGCCATTGGCCAATTAGCTAACTGGCTAAAGTTAGGACAGTCTTTTATCTGCCTGGGTTTAGCTGATTTAGGTTAGCCAGTTAGCAGTTAGCATTGAGGCATTTTACCAGGCTATGTAAAGATATTCAGCGGCACAAAACGGGTATATGCTGCTGACTATCCCATTGGGTCACATTTTACAAGGTTTGCAGGTCTGCAAACTGCACAAACGCCTGCGCCTAAGGTCCTTGCCAAAGGCAGGGACCTGACAGACTCTGATGTACTGAAAGAAGCACCGTATTTCCAACATAAATGTAAGTTTCACAAAATTAGTCATTACCACAGCTACTACTCTCTCATTTGTTTTACTACTTACACCAACCATGCCCAACTCGCACTGCTTTTTTTTGTACACTTGTTTCTACAATTACCACACTTGCTCTTTTAATACATCAGCTGCTAAATCAGCAGTTCTCCTAGGACAAGCAGGATGAGTCAGCCACACTTGGTGACGTCATCCGACGGTGCCGAGACGGAAGTACTCTCCATAGCTCAGAAGGGCTTTTGCCCTTCTGAGCATGGGCCAACTGGCCCCACCCCTCTGCTCGCCCCTAGCTAGCCAGTTTTAGTTCTTCCGCCTTGCCAGCAAGACGGATTTTTCTACTCTCCACCAAATCTAACAAGAAATATTCTTAGCAGAACGATATCTCATCACTAAATTCAGATAATGTATCTAACTGCCTTCGGATGTCTCTCTCTTCAGATTCGAACAAGGCCTAGCACATCGTGCTCAGTTCCCTCTGCCGTTACATGTGCCGCTAAATCCTCCGAGCTCCTGAGATTCAGGAAGCCCAGGGAAACGGGCTGGAAAAGGAAGCTCCTCTCTTACCCATTTAAAAATGTCTTTAACACTGTCTCTGATTCTTCCCTTTGTTTGCAGATCTTTTCCATTGCCGCCCAAGGGAGATGGCTGGAATCCCTGGCCTGCCGGCCATGCGCTCACAGCCTGCGGATGCCGCTACGGATAAACTGTTCTGAAGATCCTCTGAATGCACGTGGGTTACGGACACTGCTGCTGCTCTGCAGCTGCCGCGCCGCTGCCGCACGGGATGTGCCTCTAAGGCCTCCATCCCCGGTCACATCGCCCACCACCTGGATATGCCTAGGCTATGAGAATCGCACGGCATGGGATGTGCTCTCGGGCCTCCATCCCCGGCCGCGGAACTCCGACCCTCTGTTTGCCTGCTCTGCAGCCCAAACAGCTCCATTCCGACCAGCCACGAGGCTCCCGTGGTGGTGGCCATCTTAGAAACATAGAAACATAGAAACATGATGACAGAAAAAGACCACAAGGCCCATCTAGTCTGTCCTTCCATAACAACTACAACAGTCCACTTTTTACCTTTAGAGATCCTCTGTGTTGGTCCCATGCATTTTTTAATTCAGTTACTGTCCTCATCTCTACCACCTCCACTGGGAGACTATTCCACGGATCCACTACTCTTTCCGTAAAGAAATATTTTCGCATATCACTCCTGAATCTATCTCCCTTCACCCTCATCCCATGTCCCCTCGTAGCAGAACTTGCTTTCAATTGAAAGAGGCTCTCTCCCTGAACATTTATGCCACGGAGGTATTTAAACATCTCAATCATATCACCTCTATCCCGCCTTTCCTCTAAGGCGTACATATTAAGATCCTTAAGTCTGTCCACATATGCTTTATAATGAAGCCCATTAATCATTTTAGTAGCAACCCTCTGCACGGACTCCATCCTGTTCATATCCTTTTGAAGGTGCAGTCTCCAGAATTGCACACCATACTCCAAATGAGGTTGCATCAAAGATTTATACAGAGGCATTATCACCTCCTTTTTTCTGCTAGCCATTCCTCTCCGTATGCACCCAAGCATCCTTCTAGCATTTGCCGTCGCCTTTTCTACCTGTTTAGCTACTTTAAGATCATCAGACACAACCACGCCTAGGTCCCGCTCTTCTTTAGTGGACAAAAGTACTTCACCTCCTATACTGTATTGCTCCCTTGGATTGCTGCAGCCCAAATGCATGACCTTACATTTTTTAACATTAAATCCCAGCTGCCAAATTCTAGACCATTCTTCAAGCTTAGCTAGATCCCTCCTCATGTTATCTACACCTTCCTGGGTGTCTACTCTATTGCAGATTTTGGTATCATCCGCAAAGAGGCAAACCTTACCCGACAGCCCTTCCGCTATATCACTAACAAAGATCTTGGCTGATGACATCACGTCTCCTGGCTCCTCCCCCTGCGGCGCCATTGGTCAGCGCCGATCCCGCATCAGAGAAGGAGGAGCCACTCGCAGGAGACACTCCCAGTCAGCCCGATGGTCCTGCTCGGCGCAGAGGCATTGCCAAGGACCGCGCCGGCCCTCTGGACACCGGCGCAGAAGTCACAGCAGCAGCAGTAGCTGGGCGTGCAATTGGAAAAGCCGCTCACACAGGAGACACTCCCTCCACCGACGGTCCTGTTCGGCGCAGAGACATGGCCAAGGACCGCGCCGACCCTCTGGACACCAGCGCAGAAATCACAGCAGCAGCAGAAGCAGTAGCATTCTGCATTCCCGTTACAGTTCCTGCCTCCCGCTACAGCACTGCTTCCCATTTCAGTACTGCTTCCCGTGGCAGTACAGTCCCTGCTTCCCGCTGCAGTGCATATGCTAATTGAAATCTGAGGGCTGAAGGTATATTTTGCTGACTGCCTTGCAAGAAGGCCGACGCTAAGATCCCTAATTATTGGAGGCTCTGCTGCGGGAACTAGCAGCGGGTATTCTTCCTCCTTCGTCCAGCGGGACGCCCCCCCTCATGCTAGCCCCCTGCCCTGGGCCGCTAGAACTGAGGGAGGACCTCTTTGAACCCCTCCCACAGCGCAGTAAAGCCTCAGCGGGTCCACAGCACCGTTAAGGGCATCACTCCCATCAGCACGGCGTTATCATCTGGTGTCAGCACTGTGCGCTTATTCCCCCCTTCGGCACCGATGTCATCACGCCTCCTGGTCCTGCCAGTCAGTGAGGCAGCAGCTCGGCAAATAGCAGCTCAATATGCATAAGCAGCATGGTCCAGGCATCCTCCAGGTTCTGAGGAGGAGGGAACTCCTCTTCACAGGCCCGTTGTCGAGGGAAAGTTGCCTTATGGCGCTGGCCTGTCACCCTAAAATCACTCTGCCCCTGCTAACAAGGCATAGCGCTTATTAAGACTCCTTGTGCCTTAGCGCAACAGACTGCCTGCCAGGGGTACCCTGACCGCAACTAGACAAGGGAAATCCTTGCTCAGGCAGAATAGATACTTCACGGCTCTCCTTCTGGGCCTCCAGCATGCTGGAGTGGAGTGGAGCAGTAGCCTAATGTTTAGAGCACGGGCAAAACAGCCATCAGAGGGGCACGCTCACCACCAGGTCCCTGTGCGCGACCCATGGCATCAGCACAGCCATCCTTGGACCACAGGCAGAGCCAATGCTAGTGGGCAGCTCCTGCTATCAGCAAATCGACCCATGGCATCGACACAGCCTGCTTTGGACCTCAGGTAGCGTCAAAACTAAGCGCAGACAGCTCCGGTGGTCAGCAGAACAGACCCGTGGCATCAACACAGCCACCTGCATGCAGGATCTGGACTAGAGCGGGCAGCTTCTGCCATCAATTCCTCCAGCAGCCCGAAACAAAGGCGGAAGGAGCCCAGGATCAGTTCCTGAACGACCACTTGGCCAACACCCTTACAGGGATTCACATCAGCTTCAGTCTTCAAAATAAAAGCCTCAGTCTTCGAAAGAAAATGCACAGCTTCTCTGCAGCAGGCTCAGTGCCCGCACAACAGGTTAGAAGAACAGCCTAAAGACTAGGGTTGGGCAGACTTCGATGAGTCTCACGGCACCAGCTACATCTAAGAAGATAGAGGGTGGCGGCTCCACAGATGTCCTTAGGACTCTGTTCAACGCCACCGGCAAGAAAACAGTCTGTGCTCCTGGTGGTAAGACAACTGAGGCTGTCCAAAGGAAAGGTGAGGCGCCCTTTCTGTAAAAAAAAAAAAACAAAAAAACAAAGGGGGTTTTGGCAAAGCAGCCCCGGAGCGGGAGTGCCCGAGGCTAGCAATCCCGCAAACATTGTGCAGTTCTGCCTACAGTCCCTCGGGCCCAGCAGCACCTCGGACTCTGTAGCATTGCCCTTGCAGCCAAGGGACAACTGCTCCCATATGCTCGCCTGCGTCTCGTGCCCTCACTCCCCTCCGCTGGGACCACCTGACACCCTCGCCTGAGGCAGTGCCGCGCGGGGGCAACAGCCAAAATTAATATATATATAAACAACATCTCTAGGTGTCTCCCCGGATGCAGGCAATGATTCATCAAACCATACTTGTCCTCCCTGATGAACCACCAGAAGCCTCACATTGACTGTTTGCTGCCTAAGCTAACATCAAGACCACCGTGTCCACGTCAATCCTCCCATAACACTGGCAGGACAACCCGGGTGGGACTACAGTGTGGTACTACATACAGCCAAGGTACTTAGAACAGAGACACAATTCTTTGATGATCTTTCAGGCATGGCCTACCGTACGAAGTATGCACCTCTGGCAAAACTACCCAGCTGCCGTGCAAGGCCAGAAGACTTCACAATGCTAATGGCAGAACCAAGACTCGCATCCCCGAGGCTGCGTTCAGTGTCCCAGAACGTTCGCAACAAGCTATCATCAGTCCTTCAGATACAGTGACAACTGGCTACCACCAAGATTCCCTACTAAACAACTCCTACACAGGAACCCCAGCGAGCGACACGCACTCACACAAGCCAGATCCATATCAACGAACATCACAGGTTCAAGACCTGGCTGCAGGCCCAGTTGGGCATTAGAACACACTGCCAGAGTGCCACAACGCGCCGCCAGAGTGCCACATCGGCTCCTCTCACTAAGGCCTGATTGTCAACAGGGTGGTCATAGTCCCACACCTACACACAAAGGGAACAGGTTCCCACTCCCTTATGAGGCGAAAGGTTGCAGGAAAGTTGGCCTGGTGGCTCTGATAATAAGCACTGTCTACCATCTTAGGAAGGGACCTAGTTCAATTCCTGAGTTGGGACTTCTAATCACCAAGCAGGATGGGTCTCTGGTCACTGTGCAGGAGTGGCACCTAGTTCAAAAGCAAATAAGGATGGTTCTAATTAAGTTCTAAACCACGGACTAACCACTCTGAACCCTGACTTACCACTGCAAGCAGTTCCCACCCTTCCTGGCAGGGCTAACTGCAAGTTGCCCTCCCAGAGACAGCTAACAGGTACACCCGTCTGCCAGACATTCCTGCAGGTGGGACTCTCAACCCGGGGCATCAGCTCCATCTTACATGGTGGGGCTGACCACTGATCGACCCATTACGCTTCTACAAATGCACAGAGCCCAAGACATCCTCATCAGGTCGTAATTCGGACCTGACTCCGTTGGCCTCATACTTACCAATGCGATACGAATGAAACTTATGCCTTTGCGTCATCATCATGCAAGTCCTATAGCGCTTGACACAAGTGCCAGACAGGTTCCCCAATTCCCTGGCTTTGCAGCCTCTGACTTTTGCGCTCGGCCTCGCGCTCAGCAGCCGCTCTGGCACACTACTCAACTGGCTTACATGGGGAGCATCCCGAGGACAGAACCACCACAGGCAGAACTACGGTAGACTGCCAGCAGGCTCTACTAATCCTAATGCCATTTTGGTAGCGCTCCAAACTGCTTCTCGAGTAGCGATCCAAAACGCTAGTCCTGCTATGATACCACGAACAAGCCCGTTGGAATGCAAGATCCCTCTCGGAGAAGCAGAGTCTCCACACCTTGCATATCACCACAATCCCAAGCAGCTATGCGCCCAGGATGTACGCGAGACAGCACGCCAGCAACACGGGACACAACTCCTTGTATGTGACCTCGACAAATCCAGTGTACTCCTTTACAAGGTATTCTCCTTCACCCAGGGACCCAAGCAGGCGCTCCAGCCATGCTTGGGGCACTGCCACACATGCAATGCCACCATGGCCGCCAGGTCATCTGGCTGGAAAATACCTCCCTGGAGACACTCCATACTCTAGACATCATCCAGTCCTACGCAGCTACATGCCCAGGATATACACGAAACAGTGCACCAACAACAAGGGACCCAGCTGGTCCCAGCGTACTCCACCTCTAGGAAGTCAGCATGCCCCTCCTCCTGGCACAAGTGGAGGCTCAAACCAAACACAGGACTCTAGCCATGCCGAAGGTTCCATCGACAGCCTGTGGCCCACTCCATGCAACATGGATAAACTCGTCACCTAGCAACATGGACAAATGCGTCGCTTAGCAGTCTCATGGTCTACACCATTACCTCCTGCCTAGACACATGACTCATGTCCTCTACGGTATCACTCTGGTAACTGACGGTGCTAATGCTTGGTTGCATCACTCTTGTAGCACTGTCAATATTCCTGCTGGTCCTATCCTTGTTCGCAGTGACCGCCTCACTGCCATGATAGCCTTGCTCACAGTAACCACCTCGCTACTGCTCGATGTGACTACATCTCCAGGTGTACCTTAATTTCACACATGTGTGCATCGCATCTGCAAGCCAGCATACGGGTAATTCACTCTCTGCACATGTGTGAATCGCATTTGCAAGCCAACATACGGGTAACTCACCCTCTGCACATGTGTGTATCGCATCTGCAAACCAGCAGGCGGGTAACTTCACCCTCTGCACATGTGTGCATCGCAATTACAAGCTCGTACGGAAGGGACCTTCCTACTGCGCCCTCTCACAACACTGCTACTGCACAGGCGTGTATTGCCACTGCAGTCTGACAGGTTTCTGTTGCTACTTTCTGCTCCACAAGGGCTCATACTAGCCCTGAAGTAGTGTCTCGGCCTCCCCCCATCCACCACAGCGCGTGGCAGCTTGGGAGACACCAAGTGTATCTGACTCATCCTGCTTGTCCTAGGAGAAAACTGAGTTACTTACCTGTAACTGGAATTCTCCGGGGACAGCATGATAAGTCAGCCACACATACCCGCCCACCTCCGGAGTCATCGTGGATAACATGTTAAAACCCTCTGCCCAGTGTGCAGCGGCGGCCAAGAAAGCAAATAGAATGCTAGGTATCATAAAGAAAGGGATGGAGAATAAAACAAAGGATATTATAATGCCTCTGTATCGCTCCATGGTACGACCGCACCTTGAATATTGTGTGCAATTCTGGTCGCCGTATCTTAAAAAGGACATAGCGTTATTAGAAAAAGTACAGAGAAGAGCCACCAAATTGGTGAAGGGGATGGAAGGCTACTCCTATGAAGAGAGGCTAAAAAGGTTAGGGCTCTTTAGCCTGGAAAAGAGACGGCTGAGGGGAGATATGATAGAGGTCTATAAATTAATGAATGGAGTGGAACGGATAAACGTGGATCAATTGTTTACGCTATCAGAATATAGAAAGACTAGGGGACATGTAATGAAGCTACAGGGTAAACTATTTAAGACAAATAAGAGAAAATATTTTTTCACTCAACGTGTAATCAAACTCTGGAATCTGTTACCGGAGGATGTAGTAAGGGCTGTTAGTATAGCTGGGTTTAAAAAAGGTTTGGACAAGTTCCTGGAGGAAAGGTCTATAAACCACTATTAAAAAGGGACCCAGGATATCAATGCTTGATCCAGTACAAGCATTATGGAACCTGTGTCTTTTGGGGAAACTGCTAGGTACCTATGACCTAGATTGGCCACTGTTGGAAACAGGATACTGGGCTTGATGGACCTCGGTCTGACCCAGTATGGCATGTCTTATGTTCTTATGTTCTTACCTCCCCTGGGATGGGGTCTGCCTCTATCCTAGTGCCCGCCTTCTAGCGGAAAAAGGCTCAGCTAGTGACGAACTGGCTAGCTAGGGGCGGGCAGAGGGGTGGGGCCAGTTGGCCCATGCTCAGAAGGGCAAAAGCCCTTCTGAGCTATGGAGAGTACTTCCGTCTCGGCGCCGTCGGATGACGTCACCAAGTGTGGCTGACTTATCCTGCTGTCCCCGGAGAACTCCAGTTACAGGTAAGTAACTCTGTTTTTCTCACTATAACATCTTCCTTGAAATCACTCTTGAACCCACTGCAGGTCACACACTGATGTCCCCCACTGTATACCAAATATTGCTGCAAATTATTACAGCTTGGGCACTGCTGCATCTTTTATAGCTCGAGCACTATCATATCTCAATGCCTCTCCAGCACTGCTTTACCTCCACGTTTACTTAACACAACCCTACCTACTTGCACAAAAAAACATCATCTCCTTTCACTTTATCACTTGCATCCCTCAAAACGTCCTCCAAACAACATAAAACAATCATGCCACTCTTTTTCAGCTGGATAACACTCCTATACCTCTCCTCCCTCCTTACTCATAGCATCTCAACCCATCTCACCCTCCTCTCTCCTATCCCAATGATCCACCTTCCGAGGCCTATTACATCCTCTGCTCTATCTCAACAGCACTCACCAATACAGAAGATCTACTCTCCTCCTACACTCGCCTCCTCCTCCTGTATATGTCCCTACCTCACCACAAACTGAGTTAACCAACCCCCCCCCCTGCCTGCCACCACACACCCTGTCCATACAATTAAATACAGCTTGATCAATGCTTGCTCCGCCCGCAATAAACTCCAAACTCTTTCCGACCACATCACTGATGACTCAATAGATCTCCATATCACAGAAACATGGTTTACTGAAACAGACAACGTCCTGCTTAACCAACTCAAAACCAGCACTTATAACATCCATAATTGCTCATGATCGAACAGTAGAGGTGGTGGGGGGGGGGGTCTGTATTCTTTCCAACAAACAACTTAACTTCACTACAATGAGTGCAACATCCTCCAATGGTCTTGATACCATCATCATAAGCAATTCATCATTTGCCTTGTTTATAGAGCACCCCACCACAATGCTGATCAACTCGACGCACTCCTTGAAGCTGCTTGCTCTCATACCTCCCACCAGCAGCACCTTATCCTCTTTGGTGACTGTAATCTCCCTTCAGCCAATGTTACCCAAAGCAACGCTTTCCTTCAAGCCATGGATAATCTGCAATTCACGCAACTAATCAACACTTCAATTCACCTAAATGGTAGCACCTTTGATCTATGCGCCTAATAACCTACTCTCCTCATCACACCCCCATCTCCCTCACATCTACCCCAGTCCCATGGTCCGACCACACTTTATAATATTTTCCTTACCTACCACCCTATCCAAACACCTCCCTCCTCCCAAACCTCCCTCTATGAGAAGATTTAGAAGCTTCAATGAGACATCATTCATCCAAGAAATCATCCCCACTCTGAAGCAAGCATTTCTCCACTCAGACCTAGATACGCTTGTTCACTCTTGGAACACCACCATCTCGGTAGCTGCCAAAGCTCCACTGTGCACTTCATCTAAAACTCATCGCCCTTATGCACTTTGGTACTCAACTCATCTCAGAGATCAAAAACATTCTCTCCAAAGACTTGAGCGATGATGGAGGAAATCTAAAGACCCATAACTTCAAGCTATCTATCTAGAACATTGGACAGCATACTCCAATAACATCATCAAAGCCAAGTGTGAACATCACGAAATTATCCTACTATGCTCTAAAAATAAGCCAAGAGAACTATTCAATCTCATCAAATCCTTCACAAATGACCTGTCTCAACCCCAGCAAAGTGGTACCATCCACCCCCAACTAATAGCCGACTTCCTAATATCCAAGCACTAGCTTCCTGGCTCTTCCACCATCATTATATCTCCTCCCACTCCTCCATCCTCCACTATGACCCCATGGACAACCTTCAGAGATGTTCCCCATGAAGAAATATTAAACATCAACTACATCAATGCCACCACCTCCCCCTTGACCCCTGCTCGGTAACTGGATCAAGCATACAAAAACTACTATGTTACCATTTATCTCTACCATCCTTCAAATATCACTCAACCAAGGCTATCTCCCTCCTGCTCTTAAACAAGCCTCTGTGAGACCCCCTACTCAAGAAACTCAACCTTGACCCCAACTCTCCTGCATCCTACAGACCTATAGTCAGCGTACCTTACCTCTCCAAAATTATTGAAAAAGTGGTTCAAATTCAACTCCAGGAACATGTGGACAGATTTGCCCTACTTAACCACAGGCAACATGGTTTTCGTCCCTTTCATAGCGCTGAAACCCTTTTCACATTCCTACTAAATACACTCATCATTGGAACTGAAAAACCCCTCTCTGGTTTCATACTGTTATTCTTGGACATCTCTGCTACATCTGCCACTGTATCCCACCAACATTTGCTCAACCAACTCAATACCATTGAAGTCCAAGGTGCCCCGCTCAAATGGATTCATTCCTACCTATCCCACCGAACTCAAACAGTAAGGATAGGCAACCAATCATCAGCGTCTTACACCCTTCCTCAAGGAGTCCCTGAAGGTTCCACCCCTTCCTCCCTCCTTTTCAACATTTACATAAGGCCACTATTTCACATTATACAAAAATTCAAGATCGGCTACCAACTCTATGCCGATTTTATAATGATCTTCACCTCATTTCATATAGACAATGTATCCCTTTATAGCAACAGGATAAAATCAAAATAAGCATTATTATCTCTTATATTTGAACAAATAGGGGTGACCTACATGGAGCGGTGGGTACAAAGGCATGGGGAGAGGTGACCTGCACAGAGCGGCAAGTGCACTTACTCTTGCCGCCTTGCTGGGCAGACTAGATGGACCATACTGGTCTTTACCTGCCGTCATATACTATGTTACTATGCTCCTTTCTGACCCTGGAATGTTGGCCTTGATACTATTCAATTAAGAATGAACCAGCCTAAACTTTCTAAGTTAAGGAATGAATTTGGATTCTTACAGCCCAGAAACTACGGAAATAAGACATCTGACTTGTGAAGATGTGCCAGTGCCTTTGCCAGAAAAGTCTTTCTAGAAACTCACTTTGGACAATTCTTGCAGCTCAGAGAACACTGCAGGATGTTTGAGATCCGATATGATGGTGCAAATCTTTCAAGCTATTGCACCTGACATCCTCCTACAAAAGTCTACTGAAATTGAGAGAGTGCGCTCTAATGGTGAACTGCTTGATTATGGATGCAAATGACTTAACTGAGGACGCTCTTCCAGGCATGTATTAACAAACTTGGCAGCCTATAGATACATAAGTGCCTGTCTTCTGCAGTTGAATATTGAATTTAATTGCTTGTTTATGTACTTTAAGGTACCCCTGAGGCAGCGTGCCATAAAACATTGACCAACATTGGGATGCATCAAACTTTCCATTGTGGCTGCAGTCTGCTTTATACAAGTGCTAGCTAAGTATTTTAAAATATTCTCCATATGTTTTGCTTTTGCAAGATTAAAGTTCTCGTGACTATTGATTAGAATATTTGAGGTTCTGGAAGCTATTTATTACTGTTGCTTCTCTAAGGTATGAGTAGTAGATTGATTTCCTTCACATTATCAAATCGTCTCTTTGATTTGGTTGTGTCCCTGACTGGAGTTTTGAGGAAGCCCTTCCCCCTGCTCCGGGGGGAGGGGGTGCTTTTCATCCTTCGCCTTAGGCAGCATATTGCCTTGAGCCGCCCCTGAGGAGAGGTGTAACCACAGCATGTTTGAAGGCCATAGGAACAATTGCTCCCCTCTCCCAACTCTTTAAGGGCTTACCTCAGGACAATTGAAGCTTATCATCGCTGTGTCTGTAGAAGAAAAACCCATCTCACTACAGCCTTCAGTTGTTCGCTTCATGTGTGGCTTGCTTCTATTGAAATCTCCCCTCAAGCTGCCTGTTGTGTCATAGGATCTCATTGTAGTTTTAACTCCACTGATGAAAGACTTTTTTGAACCCCTAAATACCTGTGAACTGAAGTTCCTAACCTGGAAGGTCTTATTTTTTGGTGGCAGTTACTTCAGCACACAGAGTTAGTGAGCTCAAGGCTCTAGTAATGGATCCGCCCTACACTAAGCTTTTCCGCAATAAGGTGGTGCTGTGTACTCCTCCTAAATTCCTTCCTAAGGTGATGTTGGAAGTCCATCTTAACCACATAGGCTGTCAGTGACTCAGCTGTTTGGGGAGGCTAAAGAGGGATGGCGTTAGGGTAGGGGTAGGTCAGTGCTGGGGTGAGGTGGGGCAAATTAAAAGCCTTGGGGTGGGAGCAACATCTATGTCAGCAGTAAAGGGACTATGGGGGGCACTGTTGAACTTAGCAGGGAAAGATCTCTTCACTGTGTTGCTTTCTCCTTCCCAATATTTCTGTTACTGATGGTAATATGCTTAGTAAATACACTCCAGGGAATTATGTGCCAAAACCTCCAAAATAATACAACGTATGAAACAGAACAGTATTTGCAACATTCTAGACATTTATGCAGATACTTTAACAACTGGCTACCAGTCAGCTGTAGCCCTCCATCCCAGCATCTTCTTGATGACAACGGGAACACTAGTGTTCAAAAGTATTATAACAGATATAACTATAAAACGATGTGCCTTTAAGATTTTTTGGTAGGTTGCCAATTGGTCACTAAGCTTCAGATCTGCTAGCTTTTGATAATTTAACAATAAATTAAATATGTTTGGAATATGTATTACCTATATGCAGGGGGGCCCAAGGCTTCTCACCGGTGGTTGATGGGCGGCACGGCGATCACTTCTTTGAAGCTGTGGCAGGCCTTAAAGTGCATGCGCACACTCATGACCTGCCACTCCTGCCCTCTCTGACTTACTGTTGGAGGGGGCAGGACACAAGTACGTGCATGCACGTGCTTTATAGGCTTCCATGGCTTTGAAGAGGTGATCGCCGTGCCGTCCATCAACCCCAGTAAGAGGCTGGATGTCGGGGGCAGTGTGGCGTTATGATCTAGGGCTAAGCCGCCCACGAGGGTCAGCTGCCCTAGGCGACTGTCTAGTTCGCCTAGTGGATGGGCCGACCCTGCCTATATGAGCTGTCACTATTGGTTAGAGCAGCAGGCTGAGAACCAGGGAAACCAGGCTTCAAATTCCACTGATGCTCCTTATGAGTTTGGGCAAGTCACTTAATCCTCCATTGCCTCAGGTACAAATTTAGATTGTACACCTTCCGGGAACAGCAAAATACCTACTGTACCTGAATGTAACATGTGTTAAGCTACTACTGAGAAAAGTATGAACTAAATCTTTATCCGAAATCCAGTACCAGACATATTGAGAAGTAATACAAAACACTACAAAGGACATTCAGGACCTATAGAGCAATTCTGCCATACCATAACAGCACTAAAAGGCAGAACAGCAAACACTGTAGTGGACACTGGAATATCAATACACCAAATGAGAAAACTAAACAAACCAGATTAGTACAGATTGATCCTACACAGACATTCAGTGTTAACAGAATGCCTGACTTCTCTCATAGATGCAGATTACATATAGACCCTCACCAAATATAGAATAAGTAACCATAAACTAAAACTAGAAATATGTAGACAAAAACTTAACTAAAATTCCAAGAAGCCTGATTTTTCATTCAGTACAGTACCAGAGAAATACTGTAGATGCAGTAATGCACCGGGTGGAGTTAGACTACCATATAAGGCATAGTCTACCTTATACGGCAGTCTGACCTCACCCAGTGCATCTCAGGATGCACTGCGTGGGGCCAGGCACTGCCATTTTTCAAGATGGTGGACCCAGAGTGGGAGCGCATAGGCAGCGCGCCTGCTTATTTTAAGGTATCGAGTGGGAGGGGATGGATTTAAGGACTACTAGACCACCAGGTTATCTTATTTTAATTTGGAGTGGGGTGGGGGTTCAGGGGCCAATAGACCACCAAGTACTACTACTACTACTACTACTACTACTACTACTGAACATTTATAAAGCGTTACAAGGCATACACAGCGCTGCACAGACACATGTAAAAGATGGTCCCAGCTCATCAAAGCTTACAATCTAGTCAAGACAGACAATACAGTAGCTGTAGACATGAGATACAGCTAGGGGGAATGGTAGGGAAACAGAAAGGACATCAGGTGTCAAGATCTGAAAGCGGCAACAAAGAGGTGAGTTTTCAGCCTAGATTTGAAAAGGGTTAGAGAAGACTCCTGATGTACAGATTCAGGTAGTTTGTTCCAAGCATAAGGAGCAGCAAGGTGAAAGGAGCAGTTTGGAGTTGGCAATTGAAGAGAAAGGCACGGATAGAAGTGATTTGCCAGAAGAGTAGAGTTCCCGAGGAGGGGTGTAGGGAGAGATAAGAGAAGAAAGGTAGTAAGGAGCTGCAAAGTGAAAGCACTTATAGGTCAGCAGGAGAAGTTTGAACTGGATACAGAAATAGATAGGGAGCCAGTGAAGCGATTTGACAAGAGGGATAATATAAGCATGACAAGGCTGGCAGAAGACTAGCTGCACAGCAGAGTGTTGAACAGATTGAAGGGGAGAGAGATTATACAAAGGGAGACCGGCAAGCAGTAGGTTACAATAGTCTAGAAAGGGAGGTGAGTAAGGAGTGGATAAGTGTCTTAGTAGTATGTTCAGAAAGGAATGGGTGAATCTTGTTGATGTTGTACAGAAGAAAAGGGCAGGTTTTAGCTATCAGTTGGATGTGTGTAGAGAAGGAGAGAGAGGAGTCGAAGATGACCCCAAGGCTGCAAACTGAAGAAATAGGGAGGAGTAGAGAGTTATCTACAGAGACTGAGAAAGAAGGAAGAAGAGAGGAGGGTTTAAAGTGAAAAATAAGAAGCTCAATTTCAAAAGGCAGTGAGATATCCAAGCAGCATTGTCAGAAAGACAGGCAAAGATCTGGGCTTGGATTGCCGGAGAGATTTCAGGTGTAGAGAGGTAGATCTGGGAATCATCATCATAAAGATAGTATTGAAAGCCATGGGAAGAGATGAGTTACACCAAGAGACTGGGTATAGAGAGAGAAAAGGAGTGGACCCAAGACCAATCCTTGGGGTACACAAACAGAGCAGGATAGCAGTAGAGAAGGATCCACCAGAACAAACGCTGAAAGAGTGATGAGAAAGTTAAGAAGAGAACCAGGATAGCACAGAGCCCTTAAAACCAAGCGAGGACAAGGTATCAAGGAGAAGGTTGTAGTCAACAATGTCAAAAGCAGCAGAAAGTTCAAGTAAAGGCCCTTGGATTTTATTTAACAGGTTTTTTTATACTGCTTTATCATTTCAACTTGGTAATGTACATTAAACAGGGACAATGACAACTTGGATTTTTCTGAGCAATGGAGGGTTAAGTGACTTGCCCAAGACCACAAGGAGTGCTATTGGGAATTGAACCCTGGTCTCTGGGTTCCCAAGCCAGTGCTCTAACCATTAGGCCACTCCTCCACTCCAAAACAAGAGATGTTTTGGTAGAACTGAAATTGACAGAACATGCAAACAGGATATCCTGATAGTCATGGGTGACTGGAACGCAAAAGTTGGCAACAAAGAAGAAGGCAAAGTAGTTGGAAAATATGGACTTGGCAACAGAAATGAAGCTGGAGAAAGACTGATAGAATTCTGCAAGACCAACGATCTATTCATCTCAAACACCTTCTTCCATCAACACAAGCAGCGACTGTACACATGGACTTCACCCAATGGATTGTATAAAAATCAAATTGCCTACAATTGTGGAAGTCAAAGATGGAAAAGCTCTATAACATCAACAAAGACAAAACCTGGAGCTGACTGTGGTACAGATCATCAACTACTAGTATGCAAACTCAAGCTAAAGTTGAAAAAGAGCAAACCACTCATGAATGCAGCAAAATATGACCTTGAGAATATACCACTGTATTTTAAAGACTGCCTGCAAAATTGATTTGCTGCTTTAGATACAAATGACCGAGCTCCAGAAGAGTTATGGAATGATATCAAGAAGGTTGTGTTGGAAGAAAGCGAGAAGTCTCTACAAAAGGTGAAAAAGCAAAAACGGCCAAAATGGATGACGGAAGAAACTCTGAAAATTGCCCAGAAATACAGAGAAGCTAAAGCCAGAGGAGAAAGAGAGACAATAACAGAACTCAACAGAGATTTCCAACGTGCAGCAAGACAGGACAAGGAAAAGTATTACAATGACGCATGCAAGGAAATAGAAGCAGAAACTATTAGCGGAAGAACAAGATCGGCTTTCCTAAAGCTACGAGAGTTAAAGAAAAAGTTCTAGCCTTGAATTGGAATGTTACAAGATGCTCAAGGTTCTATGTTGAATGATGCTGAGAAGATCAAGAAAAGGTGGAAGGAATATACAGAGTTTTTATATGATAAAGATCAAGTGGACCAACAACCGTTTCAACCTGTACCTTATGATAGGGAACCATTGGTGATGAAAGAAGAAGTTAAAGCAGCATTGAAAGCCTTATCAAAGAACAAAGCACCAGGCATTGATAGCATTCGCACAGAAGTATTACAGCAATCTGATGCAGCTGTTACCGTACTTACAAGGCTCTGCCAAGAAATATGGAAGACAACATCATGGCCAACTGACTGGAAAAGATCTGTGTTTATACCAATACTAAAGAAAGGTGATCCAACTGATTGTGGAAATTATCGCACAATCGCTCTGATCCCACATGCCAGCAAGATTCTACTGAAGATTATTCAAAAGAGACTACAACCATACCTGGAACAAGAACTACCTGAAGGGCAAGCAGGGTTCAGGAAAGGGCGAGGAACGAGAGACATCATTGCGGATGTGAGATGGATCCTTGAAAAGACTAAAGAATACCAAAAGGATATCTATTTGTGCTTTATCGACTATAGCAAGGCTTTTGACTGTGTAAACCATGAGAAACTCTGGGCCACATTAAGAAGCATGGGTGGGTATACCAGAACACCTGATCGTACTCTTGCACAATCTGTACATTGATCAAGAAGCAGCAGTTTGAATGGAACAAGGAGAAACAGAATGGTTTAAAATAAGCAAAGGTGTAAGACAAGGCTACATACTTTCCCCCTACCTGTTTAATTTATATGCAGAACAAATCATCAGAGAAGCAGGATTGTATGAAGACAACAGAGGTGTGAAGATTGGTGGAAGACTCATCAACAACCTTCGCTATGCTGATGATACCACATTACTGGCTGAAAGTGAAGAGGATCTGAAACATTTGCTTCTCACAATCAAAGAACATAGTCTCAAAATGGGCCTGCACCTTAATGTAAAGAAGACAAAGATCATGATAACTGGCATAATCAACAGGTTCATCGTTGAAGTAGAAGAAATTGAAATTGTGAACAACTTTAACCTACTTGGATCAACTATCAATAAAGAAACAACAAGCAGTCAAGAAATCAGACGATGCATTGCTCTTGGCAGAATGGCTATGAAAGACCTAGATAAGATTCTCAAGAGCAGAGATGTCTCTCGCCATACAAAGATTCGACTTGTTCAAGCCATGGTATTTTCAATAACATCATATGGATGTGAAAGCTGGAGAGTGAAAAAGATAAACAGGAAGAAAATTGATGCCTTTGAATTATGGTGTTGGCAGCGAATACTGTGTATACCATGGACTGCCTGAAGAACAAACCAGTCGGTACTAGAGGAGATCAAACCTAAGCTTTCTTTAGAAGCTCAGATGACAAGACTTTGACTTTCATACTTTGGACACATCATGCGAAGAGAGAGATCATTAGAGAAAAACATCATGCTTGGCAAGATAGAAAGTCAGCGCAAAAGAGGAAGGCCAGCATTAAGATGGATCGATACAATAACAGCAGCTACGGGTACCAGTTTGTCAACAATGAGCCGCCTGACTCAAGACCGAACACAATTTAAGATAGCTATCCAGAGGGTCGCCATGAGTCGATTCTGACTCGTTGGCACTTAACAACAGCAACAAAGAATGAAAGCCAGATTGTAGAGGATCCAGAAGGGCTTGAGAGGAGAGACAGTCGAGGCAATGGCAGTGAACTTCATGTTCAAGCAGTTTAGAAATGAAGGCAAGGAGGGAGATGGATCAATAGTGAGAAGGACAGGAAGGGTCTAGTGAGGGTTTCTTGAGACGAGGAATGACCACAGCATGCTTGAAGGCTGCAGGGAAAGTTGCAGTGGAGAGCAATAGGTTGAGAATATGAGAGATGGAAGGGACTACAATGGAGGAGATGGTGCTAAGGAGACAGGTGGGAATAGGATCAGAGGAGCAGGTAGTGAGTTTGGATGAGGAAAGAGGGTGAATGGTTTTCTCCTCAGAGATCATAGAAAAGGAAGAAAGGGTAGCAGAAGTAGGGGAGGAAGGTTGGGAGTGAGGAGGGGGGGAGTAGCTGACTTCGTGGGGAATTGGAGTGTGATCTTGTGGATTTTGTCATGGAAGTAGTTAGTCAGGGTTTGGGCAGAAAGGGAGGGAGGGTTCAGAGGCGGAGGCACCTTGAGGAGAGAGTTGAGAGTTGTAAAGAGACGGTGAGGGTCAGAGGCAAGAGAATTAATCAGATGGACATCATAGTCTTATTTGGCAAGTGTTATGGCTGACTGGAAAGAGATATGCATGAATTTGAAGTGTAGAAAGTCTGCAAGGGTGGGGGATTTGAGCCAAGCATGCTCAGCCGAGCGAGCACAGGAACGTAGATAGAAACATAGAAACATAGAAATATGACGACAGAAAAAGACCACATGGCCTATCTAGTCTGTCCTTCCATAACAACTACAACAGTCCACTTTTTGCCTTTAGAGATCCTCTGTGTTGGTCCCATGCTTTCTTGAATTCAGTTACTGTCCTCATCTCTACCACCTCCACTGGGAGACTATTCCACGGATCCACTACTCTTTCCGTAAAGAAATATTTCCGCATATCACTCCTGAATCTATCTCCCTTCACCCTCATCCCATGTCCCCTCGTAGCAGAACTTGCTTTCAATTGAAAGAGGCTCTCTCCCTGAACATTTATGCCACGGAGGTATTTAAACATCTCAATCATATCACCTCTATCCCGCCTTTCCTCTAAGGTGTACATATTAAGATCCTTAAGTCTGTCCTCATATGCTTTATAATGAAGCCCATTAATCATTTTGGTAGCAACCCTCTGCACCGACTCCATCCTGTTCACATCCTTTTGAAGGTGCGGTCTCCAGAATTGCACACCATACTCCAAATGAGGTCGCACCAAAGACTTATACAGAGGCATTATCACCTCCTTTTTTCTGCTAGCCATTCCTCTCCGTATGCACCCAAGCATCCTTCTAGCTTTTGCTGTCGCCTTTTCCACCTGATTAGCTACTTTAAGATCATCAGACACAACCACGCCTAGGTCCCGCTCTTCTTTAGTGGACAAAAGTACTTCACCTCCTATGCTGTATTGCTCCCTTGGATTGCTGCAGCCCAAATGCATGACCTTACATTTTTTAACATTAAATCCCAGCTGCCAAATTCTAGACCATTCTTCAAGCTTAGCTAGATCCCTCCTCATGTTATCTACCCCTTCCTGGGTGTCTACTCTATTGCAGATTTTGGTATCATCCGCAAAGAGGCAAACCTTACCCGACAGCCCTTCCGCTATATCACTAACAAAGATGTTAAAAAGAATCGGACCAAGGACAGATCCCTGGGGCACACCACTGGCAACATCCTTCTCCTCAGAGTGAGCTCCATTTACCTGTACTCTTTGTCGCCTCCCACCCAACCAACTTCTAACCCAAGCAGTAACTTTAGGGTCCATCCCTAGGGTGCTCAGTTTGTTTATAAGTCGCCTGTGAGGAACAGTGTCAAAGGCTTTACGGAAATCTAAATACACCACATCTAGAGCTCTCCCTCGGTCCAACTCCCTGGTCACCCAGTCAAAAAAATCAATCAGATTTGTCTGACAAGACCTGCCTCTGGTGAATCCATGCTGCCTCGGATCCTGTAATCCGCTGGACTCCAGAAACCTCACTATTTTCTCTTTCAGCAGCGTTTCCAATAATTTACTCACCACCGAAGTTAAACTAACCGGCCTGTAGTTTTCAACCACATCCTTACTTCCGCTTTTGTGTAAAGGCACCACATGAGCCTCTCTCCAGTCCTTTGGCACCACTCCCGACTCCAACGAGGCATTGAAAAGGTCAGTCAGTGGAGCTGCTAGAACGTCCCCAAGTTCCCTCAGTATTCTAGGGTGTATCCCATCCGGTCCCATCGCTTTGTCTACTTTAAGTTGAGCTAGTTTCTCACGAACACAGTCTTCTGAAAATAGTTCAAGATGTCCCTCGCTTCTGTTCTTATTTGTGGGTGTTTTCTGAGGTCCTGCTCCTGGTTCTTCATCTGTGAACACAGAACAAAAATATTTGTTAAGCAATTCCGCTTTATCCTTATCAGCTTCTACATATTCCCCCCCTGCACCCTTGAGTCTGACAATACCACTTTTGCTCTTCCTCTTCTCACTAATATATCTGAAAAATGTCTTATCCCCCCATTTTATTGCATTGGCTATTTCCTCCTCCTTTTGAATCTTTGCCTTCTTGACTACTTTGCTAGCTTCTCTAAGTTTTTCCAAATACAGATGCCTGTCTTCTGCTCTCTGTGATCTCTTGTATTTCATGAAGGCCTCCCTCTTTTTCTTCACTTTTTCAGCTACTTCCTTCGAAAACCATAGCGGTCTCCTGTTCCTTTTGCCTTTATTTACCATTTTAACAAAAAGGTTGGTTGCCCTTAAAATACCCCCTTTCAGTTTTGCCCACTGTTTTTCTACATCCCCCAGCTGTTCCCATCCCACTAACGACTCCCTGAGGTATTGGCCCATCTTCGCAAAGTTAGTCTTCCTAAAGTCTAAGATCCTCACCTTGGAATGGATTCTAACAGCCCTAGTCCTAATACTGAACCACACCATCTGGTGATCACTGGATGCAAAATGATCTCCCACTACAACATCAGAAACACTTTCACCATTGGTAAGCACCAAGTCCAGTATGGCCCCTTCACGTGTGGGGTCTGTTACCAATTGCCTGAATAGTTCTCCCTGTAGAGAATCCAGGATCTCCTTACTTCTAGATGATACTGCAGCAGGAATGTGCCAATCAACATCTGGCATATTGAAATCTCCTATCAGTAGCACTTCCCCTTTCCTAGCAATGCTGCGTATGTCTTCAATTAACTCTCTGTCCACCTCTTCCTCTTGTGAGGGAGGTCTGTATATCACTCCAATGCAAATAGATTTCTCTTTCCCTCTTTCTAGTTTAACCCACAATGCCTCCTCTCTCCCTTTTAAGCTCTGTAATTCCAAAGCTTTAATAGTAGTTTTTACATATAGTGCCACTCCTCCTCCTCTTCTTCCTACCCTGTCCTTCCTGAATAAAGTATAGCCAGGTATAGTTACATCCCAGTCATTGTTTTCTGTGAACCATGTTTCTGTAACTGCCACTAAATCCAAGTCAGCCACTCCCACCAAAGCTTCAACCTCAGGGATCTTATTTCCCATGCTACGGGCATTAATACACACTGCTTTCCATATATTACCCTGTTACCCATTTCCATAAAGGTATTTAATGTATCACCTACCTGGGGGCTTTCACTTACCTGGGGGCTTTCTTCACCCATCCCCAAGGAATCTAGTTTAAAGCCCTTTTCAGTAGATTAGCCAGTCTACTACCAAAGATGCGTTGACCTCTCTTGGACAGATGGATGCCATCTCTGCTTTGCAACCCTTGGAAAAGCATCCCATGGTCTAGGAAACCAAAACGCTCTCGATGACACCATCCACGCAGCCATGCATTTGTCTCCAGGATGCGAGCCTCTCTGCCTTGGCCTTTACCCTCAACAGGGAGGATTGAAGAGAACACCACCTGTGCACCTAACTGCTTCACCCTCTGTCCCAGAGCCATGAAGTCACTTTTGATACGTTCCGAGGTATACCTGGCAGTATCATTTGTTCCAACATGGATTAGCAACATTGGGTAATAGTCTGTGGGCTTGATGAGTCTCGGCAAACTCTCCGTAACATCTTGGATTTTGGCACCAGGCAGACAGCATACCTCTCTGGACATCAAGTCTGGTCGGCAGATGGACGCCTCAGTACCCCTCAGAAGAGAGTCTCCAACCACCACCACCCTTCGTTTCCTTCTGGTGACTGATTCCGCAACTTTGGGGTACTTGAACTCTGGTTCTTCCCTTTCCAGGGATGCTTTCACCTCCTCCACTTCCAGGGCTGCATAACGGTTCTTCAATTCAAGGGATGGAGAAGTTGGATTGGTGATTTTGCAGGCCCTGGTGACTTGTGTCCAACCATCGACATTCTGTTGGCACCCATCTTCTCCGGAGCTGGAGAGCTTGGTTGCTGCAAGTAGCATCTCATCAATGTACTTCTCACTGTCTTGAATGCTCCTCAGCCTCGCCACCTCCTCTCTGAGTTCCTCCACCTCTTTTTCCTCAGAGCTTCAGCATGCAGGCACCCTGCACATGGAACCGGTCCTTCAACCGGCATTAGGACCTCTGTCTGGACCGAGGCAGAAGCTGTAACGGGAGCAACAGCTTTAGCAATACGATTTTTCCCAGCCATTGTTCTTTTCGTGGAGCTTAGGTATCTGTTAGAGCAAAAGAGAGAGATCTACCAAGTACCAGCCGGTTTCGCAGCTGTCTTTATAGAGAAAAAGCAGTTAAAACACTTTAATTACATACAAATGTGCTGGTCCAATTCACTGTGATTTGTGAAAGGGGAGGCGCCCTATAAAGCAAGGCTGCGCACTAGGGGTGGGTGGGAGTCGGGGTGGGTAGGGCGGGATCTAACACCTGATTAGGTGTTAGCAGCTTCTAAAGCTGAGGAGGTCACTGGAGTCAGCAACCTACTGTGCTCAATTAAAGTTCCCCTAAAACAGCAAAAATGAAGTAACCTTGCTTTTAAAAATATACACAAAACCCTTTTAAGAGCTCCCAGTCAGAGAGCTAGCAATGTAATAAAAACAAACCAAACAAAGAAACCCTCAAAACCTTACTTACTGTTTGATGTGTGGAGCCCTGGTTAGAAAAGTCTCAAAGGGGCAGGGCACAGGAGCCTATTTATGCAGGCTTCAACTGCACTCAGGAAACAGGCCCACTAACACTTGATTAGGTGTTAGCAGCTTCTAAAGCTGAGGAGGTCACTGGAGTCAGCAACCTACTGTGCTCAATTAAAGTTCCCCTAAAACAGCAAAAATGAAGTAACCTTGCTTTTAAAAATATACACAAAACCCTTTTAAGAGCTCCCAGTCAGAGAGCTAGCAATGTAATAAAAACAAACCAAACAAAGAAACCCTCAAAACCTTACTTACTGTTTGATGTGTGGAGCCCTGGTTAGAAAAGTCTCAAAGGGGCAGGGCACAGGAGCCTATTTATGCAGGCTTCAACTGCACTCAGGAAACAGGCCCACTAACACTTGATTAGGTGTTAGCAGCTTCTAAAGCTGAGGAGGTCACTGGAGTCAGCAACCTACTGTGCTCAATTAAAGTTCCCCTAAAACAGCAAAAATGAAGTAACCTTGCTTTTAAAAATATACACAAAACCCTTTTAAGAGCTCCCAGTCAGAGAGCTAGCAATGTAATAAAAACAAACCAAACAAAGAAACCCTCAAAACCTTACTTACTGTTTGATGTGTGGAGCCCTGGTTAGAAAAGTCTCAAAGGGGCAGGGCACAGGAGCCTATTTATGCAGGCTTCAACTGCACTCAGGAAACAGGCCCACTAACACCTGATTAGGTGTTAGCAGCTTCTAAAGCTGAGGAGGTCACTGGAGTCAGCAACCTACTGTGCTCAATTAAAGTTCCCCTAAAACAGCAAAAATGAAGTAACCTTGCTTTTAAAAATATACACAAAACCCTTTTAAGAGCTCCCAGTCAGAGAGCTAGCAATGTAATAAAAACAAACCAAACAAAGAAACCCTCAAAACCTTACTTACTGTTTGATGTGTGGAGCCCTGGTTAGAAAAGTCTCAAAGGGGCAGGGCACAGGAGCCTATTTATGCAGGCTTCAACTGCACTCAGGAAACAGGCCCACTAACACCTGATTAGGTGTTAGCAGCTTCTAAAGCTGAGGAGGTCACTGGAGTCAGCAACCTACTGTGCTCAATTAAAGTTCCCCTAAAACAGCAAAAATGAAGTAACCTTGCTTTTAAAAATATACACAAAACAGGTAGTGGAAGACAGCCAGGGTTGAGGTACAATACGCCTCACAGTACATGGCATGGGTGGAGCAAGAGCATCCAGAGCACAGGAGAGTGCAGCATTATAGGAAGCTACTGCCTCATCGACAGAGACAGGTGACATACTGGAAGAAAGAGGTGATGAGATAGTGGAGGAGAGAGCTAATGTCAATAGCATGAAGATTTCTAAAGAGGTTGGAGGAGACGTGGCGAGGTTGAGGCGGTGAGTGATGAAGAGTGAAGCTTAGCAGGTGATGGTTCGATAAGGGGAGAAGTGAGGTACAGAAGTTGAGGGTAGGCAATTAGAGAAAAATACAAGGTCAAGGCTGTGGCCTTGCTGATGAGCAGGGGCAGTAGAACAAAACTGGAGGTTGAATGATGAGGTAAGGGAGAGGAGCTTTAAAGCATAAGGGTTGGAGGGGTTATCCACATAAATGTTAAAATCCCAGAGAATAAGGGATAAGGAAGATGAATCCTGAAAGAAGGAAAGCCACCAGTCAAAGTCAGAGAGAAAGGTTGAGGTGGACTTGTCAGGGGGTCGATAAATAACAGCTAATCAGAGAGGTGGTGGAGTAAAAAGCTTGATGGGGTGGACTTCAAAGGAGGGAAAGGAATGAAACTGAGGCAGAAGGAGAGGTTGAAACTGACAGGAAGGAGAGAGTAGAAGCCCAACACCTCCACCATGGCCAGAGGGACGAGGCATGTGGGAGACTTGATAGCCACCATGACAAAGATCAGCGACTGAAGCCGAGTCCTCAGGGAGGAGCCGGGTCTCAGTTAGAGCAAGGAGATCGAGAGCATTAGAGATAAAGAGATCATGAGTAAAGACAAGTTTATTTGGGATGGAGTGTGTGTTCCACAAGGCACATGTGAAAGGGAGAGAGGAAGGGGAAAGGAGAGGGATATAAATAACATTTGAGCTGTTGTGTAGGGATCTATTCTGGGTGTGTGACAAGTCTAGGGGGGCCAGGGTTGGGGTCACTTTCTGTCAGGAAAACGGCCCTCGACAGTATTTTGATGGCATCGGGGGCTTTCTCAATGCTGCGATCATCCCTGATGCCATCAAAATAATGTCGGGTGGGGGAATCGGGGCCGCTGGACCATCAGGATTCTTTCTGTCAGGGCACCGACCCTGACAGTATTTTTTTTTATACTTTATTTGTATTATTATTCTCAAATAACAAAAGTTGTGACATACATACATAATTGAATGTGGCAGTCATACTTAAACATAAGCACACCCTTAACATCATTTATTCTACACTCTCACTGCAATGAAGATATCTCCAGTCTGTGTGCCTACTTCCTCTCCATCTTTTACCTCCTATACTTGTATTCCTACTTTTATATTCTGCCTTACGACCCTTCAAACCCAATCCCTTATTTCAATGTATGTTCCAACTATTCAACCAAACACTTTAATCAACCATGAACATGAGGCATGCCTAATATATGGGTCCCCCCCCCCCCCTCCAGTGGGACGCCGACGGGACTCGTCCAGAGGGGGGACAGCAGGAGGGGGGCTGCAAGCGGGCCGACTGTTCTATATTGCCCTGCTCATGTCTCTCACAGAGGTCCTAATCCACGCATGTATAGCCTTTGCAGTTTGTAGCGAAACACCATAGGGCCAGAGCCATACACTGGGGAAAAGGGCCAGAGGTTCACTACAATAGGAATAGAATACCTATGCATCAAGCGTACTTCTTCCTGAGGGTTTACCTCACCCCTTCCCTATTCCATTCCATCCCAAAGTATTGCAATACTGGTTCCCATCTTGTCAAAGTCTCTGCCCCCCTCCCTCGGATCTGAGTAGTCCTCAGCTCCATCTCCGTGATTCACACTAATTTCTTTATCCAATCTTGAGTTGTTGGGGCATTTGGGTTTTTCCATCCTGCTGCTATCCCCAATCAGGCCACCAGAAAAATAAAATTTGTAGTATGGTTTCTATTAAGAAGGTACATTGGCGGATCTTCTGCAATTCCCAATAGCATCAAAGCCAGGTCTTCCTCTCGATCCCACCCCGTGATCCTTGTGCAAATCTGTATAACTTCCTCCCAAAATGGTCTAATTTTCGGGCATTTCCACATCACATGAAGTAGAGTGGCTCTCATACTGCAGCCTCTCCAGCATGCTTCCGAGCATACCGGGTCCATTTCGTGCAATCTTACGGGGGTAATATATGTTCTAAATAATGACTTATATTGGGAGTCTAAGTGTGCCTTATTAAGTGATATCTTAGATTTGTTTTCACATATACTGTCCCAAATTTCTTCTGACCACTCTCTTCCCAACTCCTTTTCCCAACCAAATTCATATCTCTGATATTCTTTTTTTCTTTCCCTGCCGCAGCTTATAAAGAGACCTGTTCCTTTTTTTGGCTACTGAAAAGTAGCTTCCAGTGGGTGAGCAGTTTGGAAGTATCTACCCCTGCTGGTCATAAAAAGGTGTTTTAATTGTAGAATGGTGAACATTATCGGAGGGTTTTCACAACAGTTCTGCATTATCTCCTCCCTCCCAAGGAATCTGTCTTTCTGTATAAAGTCTAACACTCACTCCATCCTGTTGAGTCTAAGCCACCTAAAAGGACTGGGTCTACTCTCTCCGGTGGGAACAGGAATGCCAACCTTGACTCTTGTGGCTCAAACTCCAGCCACAAGAGTCTTCACACGGTGAGAGTAGCCTGCACCAAAGGCTGCCTTCCAGCCAACAAAGACCGCTCTGCCTCTGGGCTAAAGGGAACCCACTTTTTATCTGAAACTCCCATCTGTACTGATTCCATCCCCACCCAGTGCTGCATCAGATCATCAACCCACCAATAATAAACTGCTCTGATTTGCGTCACCCAGTAATATAATTTAAAATTTGATAGGGATAAACCCCCTTGTCTTTTGGGGAGCATCAAGGTGCGAAGTGAAACTCTGGCCCTTCCTCCTGCCCAGATGTAACGTGCGATTGTTCTATTTAGGTCACAAAAGAAATTATCTAGGATTAGACAGGGAAGCTTCATAAATAGATACAGAAACCAGGGTAGACTATTAATTTTTATCACATTGATGTGGGTCAGTAGGAATCTTGCGACTTATGACCATCCCCTCAAATTCTCCTTTATTTTCTTTAGTAAGGAGGGGAAATGTAAATCATGCAGTTTATTACTAACCCTTGGTATGCAAACTCTCAGATAACCTAACGCTTCCCATTCCCACTGGAGGGGAAATCTCTGCTGTATTTCTCCCACCATTGCCTCCGAGACATTAAATGGTAGGATCACTGATTTTTTAGTGTTGATTCTATATCCCGAGATCTCCCCATAGGTTGCGTATGTGCTGTCAAATGCCTGTAAGGAGTTTAGTGGGTTAGAAAAGAACAGCAGGATATAGTATGCGTATAACGCAAGTTTATGCTCCGTGTCTCCCACCCTTACCCCTTGAACTTCCTTTGTCTGTCTTATAGCCTGTGCAAAGGGTTCCAAAGACAAAGCCATGTGCCCCTATTTCTATAAGGGAACCCTGGACTACCACTTTTAAAGCATCCCACAAAGTCAGCAGGGAGATCTCTTCCAGACCATTATTCAATAGATACTCCTTTATGGGAGTTTTTTTAACCATGCTGACCACTGTTTTCTCCTCTAATAGGGAGGTATTTAGTCTCCATCGGTTGGTCTTCCTTGTATTCTCATCTCTTCCTCCCATCTCTATTGTAATGGCTGCATGATCTGACCACACTATGTTCCCTGTCTGACTCTTTGTAATTAGGGGGCACAGGGATGATGTTAGCAGAAAAAAATCCAATCTCGAGTATGTCCTATGTACTGATGAGAAATATGTATATTGCCTTAGCCGGGGATGCTGAACTCTCCATATGTCTACCAAGCAGTGACTTTTTGCAATGGAGTGGAGCACTCCCTCCCTCCCTGCCGATCTTGATTTGTCCATCCCATTTTGCATTACCATATTATAATCTCCCCCATATATTGTGGAGCAGTGTGGTCCACCCTTCAATCTTGGTAACAAGATCCTTAAGGAAAGTAGTTTGGCCTTTATTAGGGGCATATAAATTTATCAGGCAGAACGCCAACCCAGAGCATTGCATCTCTATGGCTACTGCCCTCCCTCCTGGCAGGCGCCATCTATGCAGAACTCGGCAGGGAGCCCCCTGCCAGATAATGACTCCCACTCCTGTGCTATTCATCCTCCCCAGTGATTGCCAGCACTCCCCTACCCATTCTGCCTGTATTAGCCCTGCATCTATGGACACTAGGTGGGTCTCCTGAAGAAGGTAGTTGTCCAAATATAGCTTCTCTAACTCCTGCATTACCATCCTGCACCCCACCTAGCTGTTTGGAGACCTCTGACATTAATTAATGTTATTCGCAATCCAACCTTTATAGTCTCCATCTCTGTCTCCTTCCCCGGCCTCCTCCCTCCCACCCTCCAACCACCCTGCCTCGACATAAACTTAAAAAATAACCTTTAACCGTAAACTTTAAACTACCTTGTGAAGGGTACAATGACCCTCTCTGGAGGGGGGAGGGGGCCTTGAGTGGTTCCAGGAGGTTAGCCCTACTATTTCTGGGGGAGCCTCCAAGAGAGAGATCTTCTGGGTTCTTCCCTCTATATGGTTCTCCATCCAACGGCCACTTGGTGAAATGCGCTACCCCCAGGGTCCTGATATCCCCTTTTCAGGCACCCCGTTTACCTTTTATGTCAACATATCTTCCCCTCATAGTTCCCCCCCCCTCCCCTAACCGGTTCCCTTATATGGTCTATCCACTCAGATTGTCTAAAGCTTCATAGCTGGCAAAGAGCTAGGACTCAATCTTATCACCCATCATGCCAGGCACTAAAAGGTCAATCATCCCTGTTCGACCAGTTCGTTTCGCTCATCATCACTATGTGCAAATGCTTCCACCACTCTTCGAAGAGCCCTCTCCGCTGCTGCATTAATGGCTAAGTCCTGTTGGCGTGAGCCTGCTGCCATGAATGGTGGGCCTTCTGGGAAATGGAGTCTTAAGAAGCATTGCGCTTCCTTTGGATCTGCAAAAAACAGTGGCTCTCCTTGCCATATAGTCCGCAACGGTCACTGGGTACAGTAATGCTTGCATAATCCCATGTTGATGAAATCTTTTTTTAACCTCTTGAAATAACTGTCTCTGCACTGTAGTCAGGAATATCCAAATCCTTTGGTCTTTATATTGGTATGCCCCTACTTTCCTTGCTTGGCGTATTATCAATTCCTGGTGTCTATAGTTGTGGAGCTTAGCCAGTATCGGACAGGGGTGGTTGGTATTAGTTTGTGTCCTACAGGGACCCGATGCACTCGTTCTATCACCATATTTTCAGTTAATGCCGGGTCTGTGCAGAGGCCTCTGAGCAGTCCTTCCACATAGGCCTCCATATTTTTCTGATCTCTAACCTCCAGTACACCCATTATCCTAATATTTGATCTCCTGGATCGATTTTCCAAATCGTCCATTTGGCCAGTAGTTTCACAATCTGTTCTGCTTGGTCTGTAGTGTCCTTTTTTAAGCCCATAAAAATCCTCATCTGCACCTGTGATATGCATCTCCACTTGTTCCACTCGTGTTATCACAGATTGAATCTCAACTCGTGTTTCTCTAAGGTCCGTTTGAATCACATACAGCTTTGTGGTTAAATCTTCATTGCTAGCTTGAATTGCGCTATTATAGAGTCAGTTCCTACACTAGCCATCTGTGCAATAGTAATTGTGAGCAGTCCCATTGCTGATTCTGCTTGGGTTTCCTTTCCTGCCCCAGCCATGGACGTTGCTCCATTCCCGCTGGCACCATCTTGTCCTACTAGGCACTCGGCCGTTGTTGGCTGGTGTGAACATTTCTGAGCTTTTCCAGTTTCTACTGCTGCTTTTGTGGCTTTCCTTGGCTCCGCCATAGAAGCTCTTTCTTCTTCAGTACTCTGTTTCCTTTACTTTACATTCAAAATCTCCAGTTTGCAGCACTTTGCCTGGTCAGGGTTGGGAGCGCGGGGAAACACGTCCATTCCCTTCTATATCATCACATGATCCCCCTGACAGTATTTTGATGGCATCAGGGGCTTTTCTCGATGCCGCGATTGTCCCCGATGCCATCACAATACTGTCGGGGGCTAATATGCAAATTAGCCATGCGGTGCCCATTTCTCTGGGAGAGCAAGCCAGACTAGTGCCAACATCTTGTGTGCATGTGTTTGGCATGCTCTCCCAGTTTAATGCTGACATTTTGCACCCAGTTTAATGGGTGGCTCATTTACATGCACACTGTTACCATGTCCTTCATTTGCATACCCTCTCTGTGCTGCATCGTGGGTTAAAAGTTGTATGTTGTCAGGGCGCTACTAAAATCGTAAAAAGTCAATTCAGCACAGTCTAGCATCCGTTTTCTGCATCGGCCTGTTAGATTGTAAGCCCTCTGGGAATAGTAAAATACCTACAGTACCTGAATGGTAACTCACCTTGCTTGAGCTATTCCTGAAAAAACACATGAGCTAAATCCAACCCTCCTACCCCCCTTTTAAGAAATTATTGAGCTGATGCCCAACATAGTGTTAACAGGCACTAGGTTGCCACAGGTTCTACTTTTCAGATGGTACCTTTGTAAACTAAAATCTTGGCTATCCTACAAGATTTTCCAGACGTTTGGCAAGAATAGGATGGCTCAACATCACAAAGAACATCAATTTCAAGGCAGCTTTTAACTAGATAATGGGGGAAAGCCAACAGTTGCCCAAGAGTGCATAGTTCAGAATGATGTATCTTAGCAGGATACTAGCAAAACAGAGGGAAGTTAGGGCATCCCGATAGAAAGGTCCCAATAAAAGTAAAAGTAACCCAGATGCCTTTAAGTAAACAGAAGACAGAGTTGGAAGATTCCAAATTATCCCATCAACTGATAACCAGATTGTTAATATGAACAAAATACAGTCTCTGAAATGGCTGTATGTAAATGCGAGAAGTCTAAAAAAATAAGATGGGAGAGCTAGAATATATAGCATTAAAGGAAAGGTTAGATATAATTGGTATCTCAGAGACCTGGTGGAAGAAGGACAACCAATGTGATACCTTGGCACAAATTATATCACAATGATAGGGTAGATCAAATTGATGAAGGGGTTACATTTTATGTTAGAGAAGGCATTGAGTTAAAAAGGATAAAAGTTTTGCAGGAAACAAAATACTCTGTAGAATCTCTATGGACAGAAATTCCATGTAAAAAGAGGAAGGCAATGGCAGTGGGGGTGTACTACCGACCGCTTGGCAGGAATGAACAGATGGATTATGAAATGCTAAAAGAAATTAGGGAAGCTAACAAAAGTTACGGCACAGTAATGGGTGATTTCAATTACCCTGGTATTGACTGTATCAGTGTCACAGTAGGACATGCTAGGGAGATAAAGTTTCTAGATGGAAAAAATGACTGCTTCTTGGAGCAGCTGGTTCATGAACCAACACAAGGGTAAGATATTTGGACCTACCATATTTCCCGGATTATAAATCACCCCATGTATAAGTGGCAGGACTCAATTTGTAAATTTATAGTATAAGTTGCCCCTGTGTGTAGGTCGCAAGTACAGAAAATAAAGCACAAGACAATATTAGTGTTTCTAAAAACCAGATTTATTCTATTTCACGTTCACTTTACAGTAACACTCACTCAAGATCAGATTTGTTCTGTATCACTGTCGGGAAAGTTGTTGAAGTCCTCATCTTCGGTGTCACGATGAAATGGTTCTGCAAGTTCGGGTGCCAGTTCATGTTCGTTATTGTCGTCTTCTTCGTCTTCATCATCTACATCTTCCTGGTTATCAGGGCTCTTTAGAATCTCAGCCTTCACAAAACCTGATTTGATTATTTTATCGCTCACACCTTCCCACCATGTTATCACAACCCACCCAGTAACTTCTGCGAAAGTGGCATGGCACATACGGCCAGTAGCTGTGAAACTGTTTTCCGTGGCACATCCATTTTTCCCATAGGCGACACAACACAGCTTTGAATCTTCTGTTGACAGAAATGTCAAGCAGTTGAAGCATTTTTGCCTTCAATGTAGTTGACCATTCCCTTCTTCTTGACTGTTTGTTCAATTCCAGAATTAGGGATTCGGCCCTAAACTGGTTCAGATCCTACTTATCCAACTCTTCTTTCCAAGTCTGTGTAGATGGCATCCTTTCAGATCTATACCCACAAATATCAGGGGTGCCCCAGGGCTCTGTACTTTCACCTATTCATTTCAATCTTTTCATATCTTCACTGGCTCTTCTGACACAAAATCTTAATATCAGTGCATACCTCTATGCTGAGAATGTTCAACTAGTCATAGCCCATGACAAATGGGATACCATTGTTTCAACTTGACTTGGAGTCTAAATTAAATACAATAGCAGGCTGGATCCTATGCTAGAAATTGGTATTAAATAACCATAAGGCTTTGGTTTTCTTTTTATCACCGTCAGAGACCACTCTCCTTTCAGCCTCATATATTCTCTTCTCCCATCCAAGTTTGAAGATCTATCCACTCACTGGGTGTGATACTCGTTGAATACCTCTCTTTCGAACTCCAAATTTTGAATTTTGTGAGAAGTTGCTTCTTCTCTTTGTGTCGTATAAACTCACTTAGGCCTTATTTAGATGCCAGAGTTCTCAAAACAGTCATTCATTCCCTCATAAACAACAAATTAGACTACTGTAACTCTCTTAGTAGGTGCCTCCAAATCCCAGCTCCATCATCTTCAGGTAATCCAGAACACTGCTGTCAAACTGATTTACAGTGCCAAAACCTCTGACCACGTTACTCCACTTCTATTCAAATTACACTGGCTTCCCATTCCATGTCAGATTCATTTCAAAATTCTCCTCATGACACATTGAGCTTTTTATTCTGGTCTTCCCTACTACCTTCATGTGCAACTTACCCTTTACTTTCCATCTCGCACCCTTTGCTCTGCTATTCAGAATCTCCTCATCATTCCTACTAAAACCACACTGCATCTTCTTTATCTTTACTATCATTTGAAACTTACAGAGTCTTTTCCTTCAGTTTTAGTGTGCCTTCTCTCTGGAATGTTCTTCTGGTGCATCTGTGCCTTGAATCATCATATAATAAATTTAAGACTGGATTTAAAACCTTATTCTTCGCACGTGCCTTTCACAGATGCCCTGAGACCTACTTTTGCTGCTTTCTAATCCCCTGCCCTCTTATTCCCATATGTGTCTGGTATTTGTTCTGAAATTGTCCTGGCTGATATTAGTGCCATACTGTATCCCCTAATGTACCATGTCATTGTCTTTTTGTCACTATTATGTTGTCTCCTCTGCTTCTCTTGATGGATTGTAAACCGCTTAGATGTGCCCACCTTAGCAGAATAACAATACGTATGACAAATGAATAAATTTGTAATTTATGAGCTATTATTAAATTCATCTGCAGTACCTGAAGATAAATAGAGTGATCAATGTAACGCCACTATTTAAAAAGGATTCCAGGGTGGTCTGGGAAAATACGGACTGGTGAGCCTGGGCAAAATGGTAAAAACCATTATAAATAACAAAATTAGTGAACATGCTTTTAATCGAAGAAAGCCAACATGGATTTAGCCAAAGAAAGTCTTGTCTTACTAATCTGTTATATTTCTTTGAAGGTGTGAATAAACAGGTAGATAAAGGTGAGCTGGTTGGTGTAGTGTATCTGGAGTTTCAGAAAGCCTTTGCCAAGGTCTCTCATGAGAGACTTTAGGCAAAATGAAAAAGCCATGGGGATAAGAAGCAGTATACTATTGTGGATCAGGAACTGGTTAAAAGATAAAAAGCAGAGGATAGGGCTAAATGGACAACTTTCTCAATGGAGAAAGGTGAATAGTGGAATACCCCAGTGTGCTGGGCCTGCTGCTTTTTAACATATTAATAAATGACCTGGAAATAAGAATAACGAGTGACTTAGTCAAATGTACAGATAACACAAAATTATTCAAAGTTATTTAAACACAAGAGGATTGTGAAAAATTGCAAGAGAACCTTGATAAATTGGGAGACTGGGTGTCCAAATGACAGATGAAATTTAATGTGGACAAGTGCAAAGTTATGCACCTACGAAAGAACAGCCCAAACTATGGTTACATGATGCAAGGTTCCACATTAGGAACCACCACCCAGGAAAACGATTTAGGCGTCATTATGGATAAAACGTTGAAACCCTCCACCCAGTGTGCAGCGGTGGCCAAGAAAGCAAATAGAATACTAGGAATCTTAAGGAAAAGATTTGAAAATAAAACAAAGGATTATAATGCCTCTGTATCATTCTATGGTGCGACTACACCTTGATTATTGTGTGCAGTTCTGGTCACCATATCTTAAAAATGATATAGCACAATTATAAAAAGTACAGAGAGGAGCCACCAAAATCGTAATGGGGATAGAAGGAAACCCCTATAAGGAAAGGCTTAAAAGGTTAGGGCTCTTTCAACTTGGAAAAGAGATGGCTGAGGGGAGGTATGATAGAGGTCTATAAATTAATGAATGAATTGGAATGGGTAAACATAGATCTGTTGTTTACTCCTTAAAACCTGTGAGGTACTTTGACCTGGTTTGGGAGCTGTTGGAAGCAGGATGCTGGGCTTGATGGACCTTTTGTGTGACACAGCAACATAGAAACATGATGGCAGAAAAAGACCATGCGGCTTGTCCAGCCTGCCCTTCCTACTTGTATGGTATAGCCTCTCAATAATGGCTAATGATGGAGAAGGGAAACGTTTCAGAAGAGGCTAAAGGCACAGGTGCAAAACTACAATCTCCAGGAACAAGCAGGAATGAGTCTTCACATATGGGTACGTCGGTACCGACGGAGTCTGCGCGGGTACGCTTCCCAGCGTCCAATCAAGAGCTTTTGGAAGCATCCCAGCATGCCTTCGTGCTGCCTTCCCGCCTTTCCCAACTGCCTCTCCTCAGTTTTTGTTTTTCCGCGGAGCCGGCAGGACGTCCTCCTGTCACCGCAGAAAATTCTTGTTTTTATTTCTTAGTTTTCTTGTGGTCGCGGCTGTCTTCCCGACGCCACCGGTACCGCCGGTGTTTTCTTTTCTTTTCTTGTAAAATTTTCCTTTCCACGGGATATTTTTTCTTCATAGTGTCCCATGGTCTCTTAGGCCTTTTAGGCCTCTTCTTTTTCCTTCATGGAACCGCCAGACACTTTCTCCAAGAAATGTTCAGACGGTGGCGGTACAACTTTATTTTTAGACCCTCGAAGTCGGTGTCTAACCTGCTTGGGCCCTGACAACAGTTTGGTAAGAAGAGGTTTTCAACGTCGAGGCTCCCTCGATACACGGTTGCCCTCCAACTTCAGGGCACCGTCCCCTTCTTCTTCCACACTGGATCAGGTAACCCACAAACAGTCTGTTAAGACTACCAGTCCTCGAGTGGTAGGTCTCATGCACAGCATGTAGACGGCTCCGGCCTTGCCCTCGAGGGCCCACTGGCTTCAAAACCCCAGCGGGAGTCTTCGGTCTCCAAAGCCTATAAGGGGTTTCAGGTTGTTCCTGGGGTTAACCCCCCACAGAACATACCTAAGCCGTGTACGGTGGTGGCATTCGCTTCGAGCGGTACCGATACCCCGGCATTGGCACTGGTGTTGGATGAAACACTCCTCACCAGGGATCGTCATCTGGCGTCCTCGGTACCTTCGGGACCGGTGGATACTCTCCAGACTGACTTTCCATTATCGGTACCAGCACCGATACTACCACCGACATCGGTACCCTCCAGATGTGCATCGATAGCCTCGCTTCCTTCGATGCCAAGTCTGGAATCGATCTCCAGTTTGGAGGACTGGGTACCGACTCGCCTTGGTACCGGCTCTCGGCGGTACCGAAGGCTCGGTTCCGATGATTCGGATCCGCAACTCTCGGTTCCCCCAACGCCGATTGAGTTGCCACTGGTTGCCCTTCCTTCACTGGTATCAGACACGGTACCGAAGTCGGTACCGATGTCCTCATTACCTTCACGGTCGGTGCCTTCCATGCTTCACTTATCAGGCTCTCTGCCCTCGATGCCGAGTTTGGAATCGATCTCTAGTCTAGAAGACTGGGTACCAATAGATTTTGGTACCGACACCGATCGATACCGGTGCTTCGGTACCGAGGATACCGGCCGGAGGTTTTTGGTTACCTCGGTACCGATTGAACTGTCACCAATGACTGCTCCGATGTCTTTGTCGGGCTCGACTCCGACATCGGTACCGGTATTGGCATCGGTACCGGTACCCACAGTAGCATCGTGGCCAACTCCTGCCATGCTTTTTTCAACAGGATCACGCCATTCTATACCAAGCTTGGAGTCGATACCTGGCATGGACAATGTGGTAAGGACGGTGGCTGCTCCTGACAGTCAGTACCAGCAACCATCCTTTAAGCATTCCACACTGCACTCTGCAGGATCTTCTATTCCTATATATTTGGATAACTCTGTGGATGCTCAGGCTAGTTCTTTAGATCTACCCTATCCAAGGGACATTCCTGTTTGGGATCCCTCTTTTCAGAGTTTCCTCCGGGATATAGCAAGATCCCTTGCCATTCCTATTCCAGGACATGATCCTGCACAAGGCTCTGTTTCTGCCAAAGCAAAGGACAACATAATGCTTCCTTTGCATCATTCCTTGCAGGATCTCCTTCTAGGAATGTGGGAAACACCCTTACGGGTACCCCCACCTCCCAGGGCAACTGATCTCTTATATCAGGTGCCCCCCTCTCCAGGGTTTCCAAAGACTCAACTTCCTCATCATTCCATAGTAGTGGAATCAGCAATGAGGCGGGTAAAGAGTAAGAAAAAGCACTCTTCTTATCCGCCAGGTCGTGAGTCTAAGACACTAGATGCCTTTGGACGTCAAACCTTCCAGACATCTATGCTTTCCGCAAGAATTCTCTCATATATTTTTTATATGAGTCTTTCTCTTGAGGAGGTCACAAAGCAGTTACATCTTTTGACTCCTTTCCTTCCAGATTCTAGGAGTAAAGACTATTTCTCACTGCTTAAGCATATCCAGAATATCTCTTGGTTTCATTCTCGTGCTTCCCTAGACTCTTTTGAGTCTGTTAGCAGAACTTCTGCTATTGCTATAGGGGCACGACGTAGAGCCTGGCTCCAAGCTTCAGACTTGGACAAATGGGCACAACAATGTCTGGGACATACTCCTTGCACTGGAGAAAATCTTTTCAACAAGGAGTCTTTACGTCAGGTTACTCAGTTATCCACTGATTTACCTGTTCCTAAGGGTTGTTCTACACCTTCTTCTGTCCCACTAGGTAGGAAATGTCCTACCAAACTTTCTTCCCACAGGAGAAGAAGGTTTTATTCATCACTTGCCCATCATACAGATGTTCCCTAACAGGGGAGGCATCATCCTGGTCTGAAGAATCCAACCTCTCACCAGGCTCAGCAAACCCAGCATCTGCAGGGTTTCTGATCAATCATCATCAGATGCTTGTGACTCTTGGGGTTAGCATCTACAGTTGCTTCTTCTCAATGGAGGCAATCCACCGCTTCATTCTAACCCCTACACATGGATCTCTTTCCAAAAGATATCCATTTTTTCTATATTTCTATGAGCTGTCAGGATATTCATGCCTATAGGTCACAGGTTTCTCCTCTTTTTCCTGCTAGGGAAAGAGGTCTAACCACTATCAAATGATAGTTCCTGTGCCAGCATATCTTTTTCCTTTCTATAGACTTCCTACTTCGTAAGTCTTCTTCAGCTCCATTCTCTTCACCCTCTTACCAAGTTTTTCCCCTGTAAGAGCGGAATTACTTACTGGGAGGCTTTTTCTCAGCCTCTCTAGTTTTCTCACTTTCCAGTGCGGAGTTTTCCCCTCTGAGTTACCTCCTTTGCTTCAATCTTACTTTGGGGCAGCTTATCAGACATGTCCAGAGTTTCCTACTCCTGTTCTGTCTGTTCTTTCTGTTTTGAACAGTAAGATTCTTTCTGCTGTCTTGCTAGCAGCTGCCTATGCAGGAGCCTTAATGTTTGGACCACTGGTTCTTGTCCACAAACAACCAGATTGTCCTCCACTAACATTCTGTCTAGTCTTAGTAGTGGCTCCAAGTCAGTGCTTTCATCTCTCTTGGAGATTATCTCACTACAAGCTTTCTAGATTGTCTTCTATTTCTGCCATCTCCATTTTCCTGGGTTTGGCAGCATAGTTGGCAGAGATACTGGCTCTCTAACAGCCAGTTCTATCTCCTCATTCTCCTGCATCATGCTCTCTGCAATCTACAGAGAAGCTTTCCACTATGGGCCCTTGCTAGAGAGCATGGGGTTTTTTTTTCTCCAACAGCTATCCTAGCTGGTTAAAAAAGGCTTTTCAGTCATGTCTCCCATGACTAGAAGGTTCTCCCTTCTTTTATTATCTCCTTTTTTGATATAAAGGACATAGGCCTTCTCTTACATGAAAGCTCAAGGAGTTGCCAGCTCCCTGCTTTGGTCCATAGTATTCCCAATCGGGGATATGCTTGTCCTCATGGTAAGAATGCATGATACTTTTGCCCTTAAGCAGGTCAACATGGTATCTCATCTCTAGGCGTCTTCTGTCTACTTACCATGTTAGAGTCCTGGAAGACTCGGGACTTGTTGGCTGCACATTGATATTATCCTCTGTTTTGCACGTAACAGTCCTGGTTATTTTTCACTAGCTAGCATTCTTGCAGATCATGACCAGGAGGAATAGATTCTCTATATGTCTTCTCAAGTAGGTTCCACCTCCTTGTTACTAGATGAATCTTTCCTCTCCACATATCCTATGTGATCACTGTGCTGTAGGCATATCTCTATCTGTCAAATTGCAGACACCCATATGTAGGCCTACATATCTATATTTATTTTTTGTGTGTATTTTATGCCCTTCCATATCTCACTATAGATATATTCTTTATATGTCTATCTATATCTATCTATCATCTATGTCTATGTCTATTTATTTATTTATTTAACTGCATTTATATACCGCTTTTCACCGGGTCAAAGCGGTGTAACATATAACAAAAAGGGGTGTCAATCTTTTATAGGGTAGGGCTGTCACCAGGGGGCCACATTTATAGATTTGGGGTGGACATAGACATGTACGCTTCTGCTGTATCTAAGTATTAGTTCATGCGGATAGGGTGGTTTTTCTGTTCAGAGATGTTCTCGGAACAGGATTGTTTTGAGCTGTTTCTTGAATGATGTGATGTCAGCGTTGTTTCTGATTTGGTTTGGCAGAGAGTTCCAGAGGGTTGGAGCATAAAGTTCGAAAGCTCTATTGCAGGTCCGTTGTGTGGATTTGGTTCTTTTGTGGGGGACAATGATGGAGTTATTGAAGGATTGTCTGGTTGGTCTGTTGTGGGATGGGCGAGGCAGTAGGGGGTGGAGTGAGGTGTTCCGTGTTTGGTGGATAGTCTTGTGGGTGAGTAGTATAGCTTTGTACTTGATTCTTGCTTCAAGTGGGAGGATGTGGAGGTCTCTTAGTATTGGGGTGATGTGATCCCATTTTTTCGCATTCTGAATAATCCTTGCTGTAGTATTCAAGGCAGTTCTGAGGGGGTTGGTTTGTGAGGCGGGAAGTCCATGGTAGATTATGTTGCAAAAGTCCAAATGAGGGAGTGTCACAGCTTGCATTACTGTCCTGAAGTCGTGAGGTTCTAGGAGGGGTCGGAGGCGTTGTACAGTTTTAGCTTTGTGGAATATCGTCCCGGCGGTCTTGTTGATTTGAGGTTTAAAGGTGAGAGCTTGATCAATGATTACGCCTAGGTATCTTATTTGAGGCTGGATTTGAATTTTCGTGGTCCCCATGTTGAGATGGGTAGGTGGTTTGAAGTCTGGTTCTTTTGTCACTATAAGGGCTTCAGTTTTCTTTATGTTGATGGATAGGTTGTTTTCCTGTAGCCAGTTGGCCACATCGGTGAAGCAGGCTGATAGCTGATCATTTGTTGGGTTGGTGGTTGTAATCGGTGCGTAGAGCATTATGTCGTCAGCGTATATGTGGAAGTTGATGTTGTGGGTGCGTATGACTGAGCAGAGTGGGCGGAGATATATTGAACAGCATGGCTGACAGGGTGGATCCTTGGGGTACTCCTTGATGTTGCTGGTAGGGGGGGCGAGGTTGCGGTGAAGGTGCGGATCCGTTGCTGTCTGTTGGTTAAATAGGACCTGAACCATTGGAGTACAGTGCCTTTGATTCCAATTGATTGAAGTCTGCGTATGAGGATTTCATGTGAGATTGTGTCAAAGGCCGCTGATATATCTAGGAAGATCAGGATGTATCCAGAATGTTTCTCTTGGGTTCCTATGGTGAGGGTGTTCATTAGAATGGTTATGAGGGTCTCGACTCCATGTAGTGGCCGGAAACCGTGTTGCTGGGGGTCTAGTATGTCGTTGATGTCTAGATGATCTTGAAGCTGGCGTTGGACTACCTTCTCTATTATCTTGGCGGTGAGGGGGAGGCTTGCAACTGGTCTGTAGGAGGTGGGGTCCAGGGAGTCCAAGTTGTTCTTTTTCATGGTTGGTCGAATGATTGTCGTCTTGAGGGCGTCCGGCATGTATCCTTGCTTAAAGGATTCATTTATGATGTGGGTTAGTGGAGCACTCAGGTCTTCCTTGGTTTTCTTTATCCAGTCCGTGGGGCAGGGGTCTAGCAGGGAGGTAGTGGTGTTCAGACAAGAGATGGTGGAAGATATCTCTTCTTTTGATGTTGTATCAAACGTATTCCAGTCTGTGTCAATGATGGCGCATGGATTTGTCTTTGTGGTTTCGGCACAGTGTCTATATCTATATCTATATCTATATATATATATGTATCTGTCGAGATATTTTATTATAGATAGATATGTATCCACATACTTCTCTATCTCATTGTCTATCCTCATATAGCTATATGATTCTGACAGAGGGGCTTTACCCATACCTATGCTATCTAGCAGTTTTGGGGTTCTACACACACAACCACTCCTGTGGTAGTCAATAATTTTTATATCATAACCTAACGGTTTAGGTACCTCTGAAGCTCTCCGTGCCCAATATCTCTCCTAGCTTACCCCAGTTAGGAGAGACATTGTTGATCTTCAGTTAATCACAGGCTTTAACGCCTCAGGCATTTGTCCTCTCTTTTTGGGATACAAGGGGTTCCCATACCCTTTCTCCCCACAAGGACTGTGCCTGTTTGTCTAAATCGGTTAGCCTTTCTCTTTTTGCTCCTAAGAGTGAGTTACTCTGCCACCAAAAGAGCTAGGTTTTTTGTCATAAAGCCTTCCGCTGAAGGCCCACCGTTTTTGGACTACCCCAGTTTTCCCACTGGGGTTACCTGTTACCTTTCAGGATTCTGACCTCCACTGGTTTTCCTACAGGGTTATTACCTCCACTTACAGTGAGGTCCTCTTCAAGGTTCCTCTACTGGGTTTCTCAGTAGACACATGAACCTCCATACTTCTGTGAAATCCTGTCAGGGGAGGTCCATATTGCAATATCCTTTGCAATATTATTGATGACCATCATCATCCACACATGGACTCCATCTCTGCAGTCCTATGCTAGGTTAGCTGTTCCACAGCATCTTTCTTTCTTCAACTCCTACCCTCCATCCTCAGGATGCCTGGTGTTCTGGGAGATAGCATGTTCCAGCCTATGACATGCTGGGACTCCAGGCATCTCAGCGTGGGAGTCCCATATGTGAAGACTCATTCCTGCTTGTTCCTGGAGAAAGCACAGTTACTTACCTGTAACAGGTGATCTCTGGGAACAGCAGGAATAAGTCTTCACAATCCTCCCACCTCCCCAGGAGTTGTATCTCTATCTATCTTTCCTTTCCTCTCTCTCTTTGTCTCAGCTTTAAAACTTAACTGAGGAGAGGCAGTTGGGAAAGGCGGGAAGGCAGTACGCAGGCGTGCTGGGATGCTTCCAAAAGCTCTTGATTGGACGCTGGGAAGTGTTCCCGCGCAGACTCCGTCGGTTCCGACATACCCATATGTGAAGACTTATTCCTGCTGTTCCCAGAGATCACCTGTTACAGGTAAGTAACTGTGCTTTACTGGAGCCATGAAAGGAGCACTTAACCTCTACGGGAGCCAACATGATACCTTCATAACAACAGATCCCAGGGCATAACTTATGTCCTTTCCTTAAGATAGTGTCCCCTTGAGCTATCACCAGTATCCCATCCAAATTCCAGAGGAATGCAACTAGATAGGAGAAATATTGTCTTCTCATTTTTTTCCACCCAGTGGCTTTAAGAACCCAAACATAAAAGAGTGTACCTCTGCCTTCTTCTAGAAAAGGGAGCACCCCTTCTAACGAGCAGAGCAGATCCTGGGACTAGCAGCTTCAGTTCTCAGAGAGTTAATTTAGTTGGCTGCAAACTGCATCACGGCTCGGGGGAAGCAGAGAGAAGTGGGTTTTCATTTTAAGCAACCCTAAGGCACTGGATGCCCGCACTTTGAAATGCACTCATCAGCTGAGAGGGTCAGAGGCAGCAGGAACTGTCCCAGAGGTAAGAGACCACAGTGGGGCTTTAACCCAAAAATGGTTTATATCCTGCACAAACCAAAAGCTATCTTTGAATGGGGCTTCCTGGTTTGAGGTATTTGTGCATCAAGGCATTTCATTGCTTGCAAACAGCATGTGTTAAAGTTATGTTGTTTTACTTATATGTATAGAGCCAGGAGATGGTAGGCCTGTATAGTTGTGAATGTGATGTCAAACTTCTGGGTCCCACTCGTATAATCGCTTTGTGGGAAGGGGAACAGTGGGGGAAGGGGCAGAAGTCAGAGTTTATGTATTGGGATCTTCATCATTTCAGCCCTTCCACCCTCAACAGGAAATTCAGGAGCAGTTATTTAGCTCTATTTCTTGTTCTGCTTAAAAAGGAGGGCGGCGGGGAGGACTGTTAATTTAAGATCCGCAGTTCCTCCCCCACCCAAACAGTATACTTTTTGAATTTTTCCGAGATTTACAAAAAGGCATTTTCGGTCTTGTGGATTTTATTGGAGGTTTTTTGGGGGTGGGGAGGCGAACAGCAGACATATTTCCGACCATAAACTGTTCACGCAGCGCATCGAAAGGGCTTTGACTGGTTACTGCTTCAAGGATACCTAAAGGAATATTATAACAGGGCGAGGCTCTGATTTAAGCTACTTTATGAGCGACTGTGCATGCAATCCTACTGCTCGCCCGTGTCCTAGGGGTCAAAGCAGAGCTCGTTCAGACTTCAGAAGCTGAGGGAAGGTGCCTGCCCCCGAGAGCACGCCGGTGACAGGGCGGCCAGTCCGTTTAAGGTCACTTCCATGGCGAGGCTAGCACCTCACTAAAAGCGCTGCTAAGAACATCGCTTTGGGCTGGCACCTGCAGTCTTATGAACTTTAAGGCCGGGTTTCTTTCGTTGCATTTAGGTGAGGTTGCCTTTAGTGGGTCATTTAGGCTTTTGCGGAACCCTTTGGAATGAATTAATGAATGAATTATAAGTTTTTTGCAAAAGATGGGCTGGGGGGGCATTTATACGGGCATGGTTAGGGGTATCTGAGTTTGTGTATATTTTGGAAGTGGAAAAGGGTGTGCGGGTTTGTGTTTGGGGACAGGACGGGGTCTCGGGGTTTGTGCGTTTTGAGGGAAAACGGTCCGAATGATGACCGAGCTGGGCTCTGACGTCCCCACCTTTTCCCAGGTAACAGGTAGCATCAGTCCTGCTATGTTATTTTCAGACTCCTTAAACTGTACCTTTAACGCTATTTTATTAGGGGAAAAAACTAGAACGCATCTACCCTAAAAGAGATTGCATGAAATAATCGTAACCTGAGAAAGGATCCTGGTGCCAGGGAAGTTGCGGAACGATTTCAAATAATCTCATTGATTCCAAGGTAACTTTCAAAGAATTTTAGGGTTCTTCTGTTTATCATTTTGTCCCAGTTGTTAAGCTCATTTTCCAATGCCATTTGGTTTAGAATAAAAATAAAGTCAAGCATCAAGAAGTGCAGAAAGCTGCTGGGGTCTTTCTGGCGGAGTTTCAGCGTCCATCTGAATTCTTTCCTCTTTCACCCTGTTAAGGAGATGGCGGTGCTCACGCCGGGCTTGCAGGGTCCCCTCGTTAACATTTCCCTGCAGAATTTGGGAGATTCTCAAACGTCGGCATTCCCGGACTAAAACTGAGCTTGTAAATCGTTTCCCCTCTCTCTGGTGCATCCGAAAGCCCTGGCCCTTCCAGCTACAGGCTACTGCGTTTTCTGCTGCTTTACCCACCTTCCTCTCTGTGCCTAGGTCTCGTTTAGGATTTCTGTTTGACATTCTTACAATAGCTTTTTAAATATCATTTCTCCGAGAGATACAAAACTAGGAAATCAAAGGAGGGAGAGTCTAGCAAACGAGAATAGGAGAGAAGAAATGCATAGGGAGGGTGTGAAGAGAGAGCAAGGGAGAGGAAATGGAAAGGTGGAGGGAGCAGAAGAAGGAGGCGAGAAAACTATTAGTGGACGAAGATCTGCGTGCAACAAAGCAAATTGGACTGGTGAACATCAGTCTATAATGAATACAAATTAAAAGTGGAAAACAAGAGCCCTGCAAGATGCTATATAAAGTAGAGAAAAGAAACCCCTCTGCTCTCCAGGTAACGAGGAGAGAGAAACAGTTTGGCTAATGCTATTTAAAATAACCTATTCTGCATAAAGTCCAGCGTGAGTAAAAGGGGGCCAGGCTAACACTCGGTTTTGAAGCCTAGGATTTTAATCATCCGTAGCTGAAAATTATTTTTTGGTCGTCGGCGTTACAGCACTAAAGAGTTCCGGAATGATGTGCACACGCAAAAGAAAAAAGACAATCAATATGAATGTGAGAAATTACAGCGGAATAAAATGAAGCAAGAGAAATGAAAACCCAAAATAATCAGGGTGCTGCTGTGCTGCTTGTCATCGTTGGTCTGGTGTGCACATCATCTTAACAGAAACTATGGCGCATTTGATCCCCCGACCTCCCCTCCGACTGTAGATTTGAAGAACTAAAGGCATAGTTATCATTCAAAAAAAATGTCCACTTTCTTAAAGAAAATAATGTATCTGTTTGGGAGTGCAGGAGAGAGGAAGGGACAGAGTCAACTCCAGCTATGTCGGATAAGAGTCCGGTTCCTTCACGGGTAGAATAGAAGAGGGAAGAGCACCAGTCTGGGTAGAAGGGATTCCTTTCCTCCCAATCTCTTTATCCCAGAGTCAACTCCAGCTATGTCGGATAAGAGTCCGGTTCCTTCACGGGTAGAATAGAAGAGGGAAGAGCACCAGTCTGGGTAGAAGGGATTCCTTTCCTTCCAATCTCTTTATCCCAGAGTCAATTGAATTACAGAGATTTGACCTGAAAAAGTAGAATATAAACTGGTAGCTAGCCCACTGCCCTTTCCCTCCTGCTGGGCCTTCTTAAAGAGAGGTTTACTTGCTATAAAGCGCCCAGATGACACCTTTATAAATATCAGTACATCGCTGTGAGACCTTCCATTTCTGATGTAGACTCCAAGCTCTCCCAGCTTAAAATCACCTTTTCGCAGATGGTTACTGCAGGGAGACAATCGACAGCAAAGCTCAGGATGTGTGTAGGCAACAGAACACAGCTAATTCTCTGATGACTGACACAGGTAAAGGCCTCCAGAGCATCTTATCCTGCAATGGAAAACCCAGTGTGGCCTCCTCCCACTCCCCTATCATGCTGCTCCCTACCTGAGCCGGGACATGTGGCTGCACCCTAGTGTTACAGTATGTGCATGCATGCCTTTGGACCTTTTTCCACTCAGAAACATTGCTCCCAGTCTCCTTTCCTCTCTGCCCCTCCCTCCCCTCGTATCACTAACAATAGGATTTACTACTACTATTTATCATCTGTATAGCACTACAAGACCTACATAGTGCTGTGCACATACATATCAGAGATGTCCCTGCTCAATAGAGCTTATAAACTATTCAATACAGCCAAACGCAACAAACAAGGGACTCGGGTAAAACTAAGGGGAAATGGTTATGGCACACATGGGTGGTAAACAAGAGAACAAAGTGGTCAGGATCAGGCCTTTACCTAGGGGCAAAAGGGGCAGCTGCCCTGCTGCCCATACATTGGTAAAAGCGCACCAATCACATAGTAACATAGTAGTTGACGGCAGATAAAGACCAGCATGGTCCATCCAGTCTGCCCAGCGAGATGGCAAGAGTAGGTGCACCTGTCGCTCTGCGCAGGCCACCCCTCTCCATATCCTTGTTCAGGGGTAAACCCACCACTCCATATAGGACACCCCTAAGACGTTATATGGTTTGGAAGTTAGATGGTACCGTTTATTTTGTTTTTTTTCCTATTTCTGTAAAGGGATCCTCTGTGTTTGTCCCATGCCTTCTTGAATTCCGTCACCGTGTTCGCCCCTACCACTTCCATCGGGAGGGCATTCCAAGCATCCACCACCCTTTCAGTGAAAAAATATTTCCTGACATTGCCTTTCAATTTACCCCCTTGCAGTTTCATGTTATGCCCTCTAGTTTTACAGGTTCCCCGTCTTTGGAAGAGGTTTGTTTGTTCATCATTTCTCTTTAAGTATTTAAAGGTCTGAATCATATCTCCCCTGTGCCTCCTTTCCTCCAAGGTATACATATTTAGGTCTTCAAGTCTCTTCTCATAAGGCTTCTGACGCAGGCTCCAAATCATTTTGGTCGCCTTCCTCTGAACAGTCTCCAGTCTTTTTACATCCTTTGCAAGATATGGTCTCCAAAACTGAACACAGTATTCCAAGTGAGGCCTCACCAGTGACCTATACAGTGGCATAAGTACCTCTTCTTTTCTGCTGGTAATCCCTCTTTGTATGCAGCCCAACATCCTCCTGGCTTTTGCCACCGCCTTGTCGCACTGTTTTGCCACCTTGAGATCAGCAGAGATAATCACACCAAGGTCTTTTTCCTGAACTGTGCATACCAACCGTTCTCCCCCTATCTTGTACATTTCTCTTGGATTTCTGCTACCCAAGTGCATGACACTGCACTTTTTTGCATTAAATCGTAGTTGCCAAGCTTTAGACCAGTCTTCCAGCTTTTGTAGATCTTTCTTCAGGTTAACCACTCCCTCAGGGGAGTCCACTCTGTTGCAAATGTTTGTGTCGTCTGCAAAAAGACAGACTTTTCCATTCAGTCCTTCAGCAATATCACTCACAAATACATTGAACAATACCGGGCCCAGGACCGAACCCTGGGGCACCCCGCTAATCACCTTCCTCTCATCCGAGTGAGCTCCATGTACAATCACCTTCTGTCGTCTGTCAGTCAGCCAATTTCTAATCCAGTTTACCATCACAGACAGACAGCTTGCATTGTGACTTTTCTCTTCTGCCTGCGTGGATCCGATCTGTGAGCAAACAGCTTGCACAGAATTCAAAATGGAATGGGACAGACACAGTGGATTCCTTTATAGCAACAGGATAGAATCAAAATAAACATAAATATCTCTTATAGCTCAACAAATAGGGATGATCTACATGGAGTGGTGGGTCCACCCCTACACAAAGGCATGGGGAGGGGCAGGTGCATCTAGCCACCTTGCTGGGCAGACTAGATGGACCATGCTGGTCTTTATCTGCTGTCATATACTATGTTTCTATCTGGGCTGCAATCATGGCTGGGCGGGGGAGGCGTTCTCTACAGTTTGCTTAGGGCCCCATAAGGAGTTCAAGTGGCCCTGGTCAGGATCCAAAAGTCACACAGCTGTCATAAGAATATAAGATATGCCATACTGCGTCAAACCAAGGTCCATCAAGTCCAATATCCTGTTTCCAACAGTGACCAATCCAGATCACAAGTAGCTGGCAGGTTCCCAAAAAGGTACACAGGTTCCACAATGCTCACCCTGGAGTAAGCAATGGATTTCCTGGGTCCTCTTTAATAATGATTTATGGACCTTTCCTCCAGGAACTTATCCAAACCTTTTTTAAATCCAGCTGCACTAACAGCTTTTACTATATCCTCCGGTAGCAAATTCCAGAGTTTGATTAGTTGTTCAGTAAAAAAATATTTTCTCTTATTAGTCTTAAATGGATTACATTGTAGTCTTTCTACTTTTTGATGATGTAATTAACCAAACAACCAATCTATGTTAACCTGTTCCACACCATTAATTTATAGACTTTTATTATACTCGTATCTTACCTCAGCCGTCTCTTTTCCAAGTTGAAAAGCTCTAACCTTTTAAGCCTTTCCTCATAGTGGTATCCTTCCATCCCCTTTATCATTTTGGTTCATCTCTATACCCCTTTTAATTCTGTTACAGTATATCCTTTCTAAGATACAGCAACCAGAATTGCACACAACATTAAAGGTGCAGTCGCACCATGGAACGATACCGAGGCATTATAATATACTTTGTTTTAATTTCCATTCCTTTACTTACGATTCCTAGCATACGATTTGCACTCATAGCTGCCACTACACACTGGGTGGAGGGTTTCAGCATATTATCCACGATGACGCATAAACCTTTTTCCTGGGTGGTGGTTTCTAAGGTGGTACCTTGCATCGTGTAACCAAAATTTTGGTTGTTCTTTCCTAGGTGCATTAAATTTCATCTGCCGTCTTCCAGTTTATCAAGGTCCTCTTGCAATTTTTCACATCACATCATCTGCAAATTTGATCACCTCACTCGTTATTCCCATTTCCAGGTCATTTATGAATATGCTAAAAAGAAGTGGGCCCAACACAGATCCCTGCAGTACTCCACTATTTACTTTTCTCCATTGAGAAAATTGGCCATTTAGCCCTACTCTCTGCTTTCTATCTTTTAACCAGATCTTGATACCCACAATACTACACTGCCTCCAATCCCATGACTTTTTAATTTCACTAAGAGTCTCTCATGAGGGACCTTGTCACAGGCTTTCCAAAAATCCAGATGCACTTTATCAACCGGATCACCTTTGTCTACATATTTATTCACACCTTCAAAAAAATATAACAGCTTAGTAAGACAAGACTTTCCTTGGCTAAATCCATGTTGGCTTTCTATATGAAACCATGACTATATACATGATCAGTAATTTTATTCTTTATAATGATTTCTACCATTTTGCCCGATACTGACGTCAGACTCACTGGTCTGAAGTTTCCCGGAACATTCCTGGAACCCTTTTTAAATATTGGCGTTACACTGGCCATTCTCCACTCCTCGAGTATTACAGATTATTTTAATGATAGTTCATTTCCCCAGAATTTCCCCAGCTGAAGAACAGTCAAGTGCTAGGAAGCGGTAGCAGCCGTGGAGTGCCCCCCCCCCCCCGGGGAGGCGGGTGGGAAGGTGTGGCTGACTTATCCTGCTGTCCCTGGAGAACTCATGTTACAGGTAAGTAACTCAGTTTTCTCCCAGGACAAGCAGGATGAGTCAGCCACAAGTGGTGCCTCCCAAGCTATATATGCTGCGGGGGGGGGGGGGGGGGGAACAGAAGCAGATCAAAACAGAAGCAGATCAAGTAGATGCAAACCGAAAATTTAATGTGCCGTAACAGGCATATCTGTGCAAAAACAAGCGATTTGTGCAAACAATCTGTGACTTTGGAAAACAAGCCACAGCAATATCGTGTAAACAACACACAAGTGTGCAACAAGCCATAGCAATACCGTGTAAACAATACACTCAGGTTGGAACAAGTGGTAACAGTACAGCGCATACAGCCCCAGTATGGAGCGAGGTGGCAACAGTACAGTACAGTGTGGCATAATGACAGTACAGCATAGTCCAGACATCACAAGAAGAGTCACAAGGGTCTGTAGCCAGGTCAGGTGCCCGAAGGGACAGGAGTGGCTAACACAGCGGAGGATAACACCGCCTGTCCGAAGGCGGAGCTGCCCTGACCTGCCTGATCCAGGCAGTAGTGTTTCTGAAAGGTCTGGATGGAGGTCCATGTGGCAGCCCTGCAGATGTTGGGTACCGGAATGGAGCGTAAGTTGGCAATTGTGGCGGCCAACGCCCGCAGGTGATGCGCCTTGACCTTTGGCATGGATTGGGAACCTGCTCATGATAGACAGAAGGCGATGCATGAGGAGATCCAGATGGAGAGAGTTTGGATATTGGGCGACCAGGCTTGTTGGGGTCATAAGAGACAAAAAGCTGTGACCCTTTCCTGATAGAGGAGGTCTTTTGGAGGTAGTAGCGTAGGACTCTGACACAGTCCAGAGTGTGGAGCCTTTCCTGTTCTTGGTTGGAGTGGGGCTCCGGTTGGAAACAGGGTAACTCTATTGTCTGGTTGCTGTGGAAGGCACTCACCACCTTGGGGATGAACTTAGGGTGCGTCCGCAGGCAGGCACGGTCATGGTGAATTATGGTATACGGTGGGTAGGCTACCAGGGCATGTAGTTTGCTGATGCACTTGGCAGAAGTGATGGCTATGAGGAAAAGTGTTTTCCAAGAGGCAAACTTGAGTTCTGCTGACTGCAGTGGTTCAAAGGGCTCTCCCTTGAGCTGATTGAGTAGCACATTCAGGTCCCATGCCGGGACAGGCACCTAGACAGGGGGACGGAGGTTGGTCAGGCCCTTCATGAAGCAAACTACCAGTGGCATCATTGCTATTGAGGCCTCTCCGGGGCGGTCGTGGAAGGCTGCTATGGCGGACAGATGGACCTTGATGATCTGGGTCTTGAGTCCATGTGCCGAGAGCGAGGCAAGGTATTGGAGGAGTTGGGGGACCGGGCACGAGAAGGGGTTCAGACGATGTGACTCGCACCAAGCGCTGAAACGCCGCCATTTGAGGTTGTACGATTTTCTGGTGGAAGGGCGTCGTGCTGCCAGTATGACCTGTTGGACCTCAGCTGAAAGGTCAAGGGATACAAGGCTCATCCTTTCAATTTCCACGCCGTTAGCGATAGTGTCTGCAGGTTGGGGTGGAGGGTCGTGCCGTTGTCCTAGGAGATTAGGTCTGGTCTCAGGGATAGGCGTACTGGGGGTTCCAAGGCCAGGCGATGAAGGTAGGGGAACCTGGCCTGCCTGGGCCAGTGAGGAACTACCAGGATAGCCAGCGCTTTGTCTCTGATTAGGCGCTGGATGGTCTGTGATATGAGTGGGGTGGGCGGGAAGGCATAGATCAGATGCCACTGCCCCCAGGGTACATTGAAGGCATCCGCTGCTACTCTGCTGCATGCGGGTCTCTTGGGCAGAATAGGGGGCACTTCGTGTTCTCCTTGGTTGCAAAGAGGATAGATTCAGGAGTGATTTGCGGAAATATTTCTTTATGGAAAGAGTGGTGGATCCGTGGAATAGTCTCCCAGTGGAGGTGGTAGAGATGAGGACAGTAACTGAATTCAAAAAAGCATGGGACAAACACAGAGGATCTCTAAAGGAAAAAAGGGGGCTGTTGTAGTTGTTGATATGGAAGGACAGACTAGATAGGCCATGTGGTCTTTTCCTGTCATCATATTTCTATGTTTCTTAATAATGACTTATGGACTTTTCCTCCAGGAATTTGATCAAACTGCTTTTACCATACCCCCCAACAACAATTGCCAGAGCTTAATTATGCACTGAATTAAAATATATATATATATATTTTCTCCAATTTGTTAATCTTATGCGCCTAGATGCTGGAATAAACTTCATCCAGATATCAGAGCAATACGAGACATGAAGCAGTTCAGGAAGGCTATCAAGCACTACCTATTCACTGAGTACTTCCAGCCACCGTAATGCTATCTAATATGTCATAACCACTCCATAAGACATACCTTCTAGAACTAAGAAATTTTGATGTAATTACTCTGTACTCTAAAATCTCGCTGCTAGTTGATTTTATGTAAATAGTTCATTCGTTATTGTAGATAGTTACCCTTGTTACCCAAGTTTTTGCCCTGTTATCTGTAACTCATACGTGTTTTCAAATGTACTGAGATTGTTTTGTTCCATGTAAACCGCGCTGATGCTGAATAGCGCGGTATATAAGAAACTTTAAATAAATAAATATAAAATGTGCTACTTAATAACTTCATGTTGTGTCCCTTAGTCTTTGTACTTTTTGAAAGAATAAATAGCTGATTTTAATTACCTGTTCTACTCCACTCCGGATTTCATAGACATTGATCATGACTTCTCTCAGCCACATCTTCTCCTAACCTCTTTAGCCTTTCCTTTATAGAGGATTCATTCTATCCCCTGTATCATTTGGGTTGCCCTTTGTATCTTTTCTAATTCTGCTATCAGGGCAGGCGCTACCCAGTAAGTTGGGTAAGCACAAAAGGGGGGGGTGCCAACATCAGGAGGGCACTGTTGCTAGTCGTCTGCTCCCACTCCCCATTTAGGATGACCTGCAGAGCGCCGGCGGTCTAGTGGAGAGCCTGCCCGCAGGACACACTGCTCCCATGGTCAGAAGGCTGTGAGTAGCGATCACAACCTCTCACAGCCTTTTGCCTGCGGCAGCAGTGTGTCCCATGGGCAGACTCTATACTAGGCTGCCGGTGCTCCACAGGTCATCCTGAGGGGGAGGAACAGGCAGCTAGCGACGGCAGTCTCCCAACGTCAGCTCCTGTGGGCAGGCTTTTTCTCTGGGCCACAGTCACTGCTTGTACAGCCCCTGCCTGCGGGACATGCTGCCCCTTGTACATACAGGGGGTGGACATGGGGGGGATAATTAGGAATGGGGGAGTGAATAAGAGGGGGCATTGGGAGGCGGATGTGGATGGGTGCAGGGAGTCAGAAGGGAGATGCTATACGTGGGGGGGATAGGGAGGCAGTGGGGATAAGATTAAGGTGGGAGGCCATGGAGATACTGGACGTGGAAAGGGGCAGGGGGCATAGGGAGAAGCAAGGAGGGGAGATGGTGTAGTTCTGTTTGTAAGGGGATAGGAAGGGAGACATGGAAAGATAGGGGGAGAGAGAACGGAGGTACTGGATGGAGGGAAAAGAGAGTCAGAGAGAAAAAGACACTGGATGGTGGTGAAAAATGTTAGACATGGAGGGGGAGAGAGAATGAGCAAAACGTGGGGAATAATGGACCAGGGAAGAAGAGCTGGGGAATGGAAGGACTGGGGTGAAGGTTGAAAAGTGGTAGGTAGATGGCGTACAAAAGAGGGGGCTTGAGAACTGGATAGTAAGGAGTAGTGAAATCCGGGTTGACAGAGAGAGTGTGGCGCTATACAAATGATCAGTAGTAGTAGCAGAAATAGATGGAAGAAAGCTGAAAGGAAAAAAATCATTGTCCAAGATGGAAGGAAGTGAAGAAAACAAAAGGAGAGACTGGAAATGGCAGATGGACTAGAGACTGTAAAAGAGAGCTAAGAGAAGACAGAGGAAAGCAGAAGCCTCAGATCGGGACCAGCATGATCAGAGAATAAAATGATCAGACAACAAAGGTAGAACAAAGAATTTTATTTTCAATTTAGTGATTGGACTTTGCGCCACCTTTTTATTTTACACAGTATGAGGAACTGCATCACTTTTATTTCTCTGGTGCTGCACCGCATGTGGAGTCTGGCTTCTTGGGGTTCAGTTTAACTTTTGTCTGCATATTTTTATTTTTACTTTAGCTTACGGTCACTTACTCTGTACTTGGTGAGGGTCTGTGTTCTGAGTGTGTGACCAAGGCCAGCTGTTCTGTCAACATGGAGTTTGTACATAGGGACTTGTACTGTAGTAATTTGCCTTGTTCAGCTTTTCAAATAGGTGTATGGATGTTCTAGTGCCCACTGCAGTATTTATAGTGCTGCTTTTTTCTGGGTAGGCCCCTTGTTGTATGAGTTTTGGAAGTTTATGCTGGTATGGAATGGTAGATTTGGCTTTGTAGATCTTTGGTGACTTTTGTAGGGCTTTATATTAGTTTACAGTATGCCTGGTACTGGAAAATATTTATGTTGTTGTTAGTGATATGATCAGAATCAGATTTTTTTAAATATATTGAGTTCTGGGGGTGAATGTCCTACTTCTGCTCTGCACCCATTGTTGAGGGAGAGGTTTCTGTGGATGCAGAATATATAAAAAAAAATGTGAGAACCATTATGCAGTTTATAACAAAATTAAATGAGTTATAATTTTATAATTTGGTGTTATAAATTGCGCTGTGGTTCTCACTTTTTCTTTTAGTTCCTTAGGGCCCTCTCTGTGTCATTGTTTAGGGCATAATGCTTTGTTACATTGGGTGCATGTTCGCCAGATGAGCAAGGTTGCCCTTAATCTGTCATAGTTGCAGGTCATAGTTGCATACTAGATAGCACCCCATGCCTCCTCCCCATGTTCCAGCTTTTTTTCCAGAAAAATAAAGAATGCTCTCAAAATCTGTTCTTCCTTCTGTTGGAACTTCACTCTGTTCCAATGTACCATAATCCGCTTTCCTTTAATAGCATTACACGGTTTTAAACAAACAAGCTCTTGACCCTTGGTGCTGACTTATGCTAAGAGATGCCTGGGCTGCTCTAACATCCCCAAGAGAGGAGCAATCAGATTGCCATGGGATTAGGCAAGGATAAAGGGAAAGGAGACCCGAGATTACTGATAGCCAAGCCAGGCTTGTTTGTGTTTTCATTAGCAAGCATGAAATCCATCTTTGGGCTTCCTCCTCCTCTCTGTCTGGGTTCCTCCACTGCATGATTAAAGTGCATGGGGGACACAGCACATGGATGAAGGGGAGGCTGGATCCTGATGCAGTCATGGAATGGCAGACTCCGTTTTATCAAAGGAGTCCTGAAGCCGATGCATGTAGCAACAATGAGCAGGTGATTCACACTCTACTGCTAACATCAGATGCAGGGTCTGATTGACTCAATCTCAGCTGAAACCCCCTTTGTTTAAAATCTCACCTACACCCACCATGACAGCTGGGAAAACGAGGTTACTTACCTGTAACGGGAGTTCTCCGTGGACAGCAGGATAAGTCAGCCACACTTGGTGACGTCCTCCGGGTGGAGCCGAGTGTACGGAAGTGCTCTCTCTAGAGCTCCGAAAGGTGAGCCCCCCTGGGCCCACCTTAGGTAGCCCATCCTACCAGTCCGCCCCCTGGTCCGGCCAGTGAGTTCCTAGCTAGCCAGTTCCCGGCCAGGGAGCGGATTAGGCATGCTGACCTCCTCCAGGGGAGGTGGGTGGGATTGTGTAGCTGACTTATCCTGCTGTCCACGGAGAACTCCCGTTACAGGTAAGTAACCTCGTTTTCTCCATGGACCAGCAGGATTGCGTCAGCCACACTTGGTGCCTCCCTAGCTGCAGGTATGCTGAGGTGGAGGAGGAGTAGCCTAGTAGTACATAGAGGATTAGGCGTGGAGCTTAGTGCAAAACTTTATTGCACTAACACACGTGAACTGTGCAATAACATAAGAACAAGTTGGAAGCTGCAACAACCAACAGCAACAACAACAGCAACAACAACAATGTGTGAGTAGTGCAAGAAATGTGCAACAATGCAAATAGTGCAATAACTAGTGCAAGACAGCGGCTGTGCAATCGGCAATAACAAGGGTCTGGGGGGCCTAAGCCGTTTCTCTTGTGTCCATTGCCGTGGAGAGGACGGCTGTTCCTAGGGCGCAGTCCTCCTGCGCCTTGAGGTCGAGACAGTAGTGTTTTTGGAACGTGTGCGGAGAGGTCCAAGTGGCCGCTCTGCAGACGTCCAGCAGAGGAACAGAACGGAGGTTGGCTATTGTGGTGGCCATAGCCCTGAGCTTGTGAGGGCCCACTCTTGGCAGGTTCTGTGTGCCTGTGGGATCAAGGCAATGAGCGACACATGAGGCGATCCAGTGCGAAAGGGTTCTCTTGTTGACAGGCCTGCCTGGCCTGCTGGGATCGAAGGATACGAACAATTGCTCGCCTTTGCGAACGTGTTCCGTGCGTAGCAAGTATACCCTGAGGGCCCGTAGACAATCAAGCGTGTGCAGGCGGCTTTCTTCTTCGGAGGCGTGAGGTTCTGGGAAGAAAGCCGGAAGCTGAATGGATTGATTCACGTGAAAGGCAGAGGCCACCTTGGGCACGAACTTAGGGTTAGTCCTCAGAGATGCTCTATCCTGGTGCAATTGAGTATAGGGTGGATGGGCCATCAATGCTTGTAGCTCGCTGATTCTTCGGGCAGATGTGATGGCCACGAGAAACAGTGTTTTCCATGAGACATACTTCATTTCGGCCGACTGCAGAGGCTCGAAGGGTTCCTTGGTCAGGCTAAGGAGTACAGTGTTGAGGTCCCAAGCTGGGACGGGACGCCTGAGCGGGGGTTTTAGATTTGCCAGGCCCTTCATAAAGCGATTCGTCAAGGGTAGTGCTGCAATGGAGGTAGCCCCCATGGGCTGAGCATGGAAAGCTGCGATCGCAGAGAGATGCACTCTGACTGATTGAGTCTGCAGGCCAAGGCTGGATAGTGAAGCTAGGTACCGCAGGACTTCGGGAAGCGGGCAAGTGGTGGGCTGTAGGCCTTGTGATGCGCACCAAATGGTGAATCTCTTCCACTTGAGGCCATAGGACTTCCTGGTGGAGGGCCTCCTGGCCGCTAGCACCACATCTTGCACTTCTGACGGGAGCATGAGTGAAGAGAGGCTCATCCGCTCAACTTCCAGGCAGTGAGCGCTAGGGCTTTGAGGTTTGGGTGCATCGTTTTGCCTCCGTCCTGCGTGAGTAGGTCTGGCTTGAGTGGCAGGCGTATGGGTTCCACTTGTGATAGGCGTTGTAGGAGAGCAAACCACATCTGTCGTGGCCAGTAGGGTGCCACTAGGATTGCTCGAGCCTTGTCGTGGGCCAGCCGCTGGAGTGTCGCTGGAATGAGAGGTGTCGGGGGAAAGGCATACACCAGAGACCATTCCCCCCAGTACACGTCGAATGCATCCGCTGCCAATCGTTTGCTGGATGGGTGTCTGGAGCAGAAGAGTGGGCATTTCGTGTTCTGCTCCGTAGCAAACAGGTCGATGCTCGGGCGGCCCCAACGGCGGAAGAGACTCTCGGTGACTTCCGGGAGGAGTGTCCACTCGTGCGGCTGCAGCTGTCTGCTGAGCTTGTCGGCTAAGGTGTTCTGATTGCCGGGTAGATAAGAGGCCCGGAGATAGCACCCGTGTGTCAGGGCCAGGGACCAGATCTGTAGAGCTTCCTTGCAGAGGGAGCGAGACGCTGTGCCCCCCTGCTTGTTGATGTAGAACATAGCCACTTGGTTGTCCGTCTGGATGAGGACGGACTTGTTCTGTACGTGATTTAAGAACGCTTTGAGGGCATACTTGATGGCTCTCAGCTCCAGGAGATTGATGTGCAGGAGTGTCTCCTGCGGGGACCAGGCCCCTTGTGTGCTGAACTGTAGAGTGTGAGCACCCCAGCCCAAGTTGGATGCATCCGTAGTTAGGGTCAGTTGGTGCTCAGGCGGGTGCATGTCCTTTCCCCGCGAGAGATTCTCCGGAACAGTCCACCAGTGCAGCTGAGTCTTGATACTGGCGGTCATGGGTATGCGGGTGGAGAGGGGTTGCAGGTGTTGGTTCCAGTGAGAGCGTAGGTGACACTGTAGTGGCCGCATCCGCAACCTGGCAATGTGGATAACAGACGTTGTGGCGGACATGTGGCCCAGAAGGCGTAGGATGGACTTTGCCGAGGAAGTCTCCGCAGAAGCCAGGCTGGACGCAAGCGATGTCAGAGCCGCAAGCCTGCGTTGTGGAAGGAACGCCTTCGAGAGCTGGGTGTCGATCTCCGCCCCGATGAACTCCAGCCTCTGTGAGGGGGTGCGCTGCGACTTGTTGTAGTTGATCACGAACCCCAGGGAAGATAACAGAGACTCGGTTATGCTCAGGGCTTCTTGGAGCTCCGATGATGATGGGGCTGTGAGGAGCCAGTCGTCCAGGTATGGAAAGATGGATATATTCCGCCTGCGGAGCTGCGCTGCGGGTACTGCCACACACTTCGTGAATACTCGCGGAGCTGGCGAGAGGCCGAAGGGAAGGACTTTGTACTGGTAATGTTGTCCCAGTACAGTGAAGCGAAGGTATTGCCTGTGTGACTTGTGGATGCGGATGTGGGTGTAGGCATCCTGCAGGTCCAGAGAAGCCATCCAGTCGCCGGCTTGAATTAGGGGTAGGATGGAGTTGAGGGAGTACATCCGGAACTTTTCCTTGACGATGAACTTGTTGAGTTTGCGGAGGTCGAGGATGGGTCGGACGCCGCCTTTCGGTTTGGGGATGAGGAAGTACCTGGAGTAAAACCCAGAGTTTATCTGGTCCGCTGGTACCTGCTCTATGGCACCGGAAGACAGCAGATGGATCAGTTCGGTGGCCATGGCTAGGCGAAGATGCGGTGGTGTAGCGCTGATGGGACGGGTACTTTGGTGAGGCGTAGAGCTGAACCGTATTCGGTAGCCTTCTCGAATGATTTCGAGAACCCAGGAGTCGGAGGAGATGCTTTGCCACTCGTTTAGGAAGTGAGTGAGGCGACCCCCGATCCGGATGGCCGCCGGGGGGTAGGCGTCAAAAGGATGGCCCACTCTTCGCAGGGGGTGGGTTATTCTTCTTTTGTTTGCGGTCCCGCTGTGCGTTGCGTTGGAGAGCGGGTACGTTGTAGGAGTTGTTTCTGTACTTGTTAGGCTGCCATTTCCTGTTGGTGGGGTATTTTTTGTTGGAAGAGTAGTACGAGCGCCTGTGGAAGTTGCCCTTATGCGCTCCACTATGGCGCTCGAAGCCTTCTTCTGCAAGGGTTTGCAGAGTGGTGCAGTGCTCCTTCATATCGTTGACGGTGTCTTTAACTTTGTCTCCAAAGAGCGATTCCCCTGAGCAGGGTGCGTTGGCTATACCGTCATGTGTGTCCTCACGGAGGCCGGAGGCTCTGAGCCATGCCCAGCGCCTCGCAGATATAGCCGTGGCGGCGGTGCGCGAGGCCGTGTCGAATGAGTCAAAGGTTGCGCTTGCCAGGTGCTTGCTGCATTCAGACAAATCGAGAAGGGCAGTGGAGAGTAGAGCCTGGGAGTCCTTGGGCAGGGATGCCATAGACGTTCGCAAGGTCGCCATGCAGGTGTCCAGGAACAGGACTTGCTGGAATTGGTGAGATGCGATTTTGGCGCTAAGCATAGCCCCCTGGAACACCTTCTTCCCGATGTCGTCCAGGAGCTTATTGTCTCTGCCAGGAGGGCTACTGGCGTGGGTGTGCGAGGACTTGATGCGCTTGAGCGCTGATGACACGACAATGGAGTTGTGTGGGAGCTGGGGGTGCGAGAATCCAGGTGCAGGCTTCACTTGATACTTGTAGTCGAGCCGCCTGGGAAAAGGTCTCCCAGATGCTGGTGTCTGCCACAGTTTAGAGTGATTGTCCAGTAGCCTCTGGTGTACTGGCAGTGCGAAGGCAGGTTTTGGTGTCTCGAGGTATTTTAGAACCTCCGGGACCGTCTCCCCCGAGTCCTCGGTGACATTTAAAGCAAGGGTAGAGGCGAGTTTTGCCAAAAACTTGGGGTAGGTGAGGTCCTCCGGAGGCGGGGGGTCCTCTTTTTCAGCGGACTGCGTCTTCTCGGAGTTGGAATGCTCGGTGGAAGCCGACCCCACCACCGCTGCCTCGATTTCGTGGTCCTCCGCGGTGCAGTCAGGCGAATGGACTTCGCAGACTGGGTCAGGTGAGGGTTCACGTACAGGTTCTGTGATCCTCCCCTCCGGGGTAGAGGTAAGCGCCGCTCCCGGAGGTGTCTGTGCATGCCCTGCGCTGGGGGAGAGCGAGACGCGTGCCGAGGGTGTTGTTGATGCAGATTGTCTCACCAGCTGGGTTAACAAGTTGAGGATAGCCGAAGACGAACTGTGTCTGGATCTGCTGCGCCTGGAAGAGCTCCGCTGTCTGGTGCTGTCACTGTGGGATTCATCCCTGCGGTTCCTGCAGTGCTGGGAGCGGTGGCGGTGGTGCCTGCTGTGCCTGCGGCGTTTCGCTCCGTGTCCAGAGTCACTGCTGCTGCTGTGCCCGCTGTGCCTGGTCCGCTTCCCGCGGTGGGAAGATCTATGCCCCGAGGTGCCCTTGTTGTGGCTGCTGGTGTTTGAGGGGTTAAGGTTTTCAGCATGTCCCCCGAGCTCACTGCTGTGCAGGGGGTTGAGAGAGGGCAGATATGAGCTGCTGCAGGGCTCCCGTGCTGCAAATCCCGCGGCGATCAGGCTGTTCGGGTTGTGGAGCAGGGTCAGAGCTTCCCCGAGGCACGGAGGGGCAGAGCTCTGAACAGTGTCTCTGAGCGTTGAGGCCACGCCCCCTTCGTGGGCGGAGTTGGAGGACCCCGGCCGAGGCTGGGAGGACTGAAGGAGGGCGCCATCTTGGACAGCATGGGGCTGGAGAGCAGAGGGCTGCCGCGTGTAAAAAACAGTGTCTGCAAGCCCCAACGCGTGCAGAAGAGCAGCCGGAGATAATTTAGCGGCAGAGCTCACCTCCGATGGACCGCGGGTAGCGGCGCTTGGTCCGGGAGCGGCGGCAGAGTCCAAAACAGCAGCCGGAGACAGGGTATTAGCAGAGCCTACCTCCGTGGGAGCGCGGGTGGCGGCGCTTGATCGGGGAGCAGTAGCAGAGTCATTGCTGTGCACCGGGCTGGGAACGGAGGCCCCATATGGCGCGTCCCGCCGGGAGGGAGTCCAGTTGGCAGCAGTGGAGGCACGGCTGAGGATGGAGGCCCGTACAGGCACATCCTGGGCCGGCGGAGGATCAGCAGGAGGCGTGGAGACCGCATGGTAGCCTTTCTTCATCCCTCCACAGAGGGAACATCCATGGGAGGTATGTTTCTTGTTGCCACATTGAGGGCATTTCTTTGCATGGTGTTTTGGCATGGTCCAGCCAGAAAACGTAAACCAAAGAAAAAAACAAATGAGAGCAGAGCAGGGTCCGTCTTGCTGGCAAGGCGGAAGAACGAAAAACTGGCCGGACCAGGGGGCGGACCGGTAGGATGGGCTACCTAAGGTGGGCCCAGGGGGGCTCACCTTTCGGAGCTCTAGAGAGAGCACTTCCGTACACTCGGCTCCGCCCGGAGGACGTCACCAAGTGTGGCTGACGCAATCCTGCTGGTCCATGGAGAAAGGCATTCCTTGCTCTGTCTGGTGCATGGTGGTGGGTGCACTCCTCTGGGGAGCCAGGTATAAATAGCAGTGGTGGGTTGAGCAGAAGGGTCTTGCGGAAATGGCAGCCGCAGGAGCCCATTCTTGGGAGCATAACCAAGTTCCCAGACCTACTGTTGATCTGTTAGCACAAGAGTCTTGGCTTCCGTCCAGTGTCTGTGTTTAGCTATCATCCTGGATAGATCTGGAATCGGATCACTGGGTGCTGTGACTCCCTCTGGTCCCAACCCGCCACTTCCTTCACATCCTCTGCCCCCCTCCCCTCCTCCGGGTGAGTGACCCCGACAGTCTGTTTTTGAACCTGGCTGAAGAGGTCACGTTGATTTTCCTTGATCTGGGGAAAACTTGCCCATTTCAAAAATGCGTCAAGAACTAACAAGGTGTTTCCTTTGCAAGAGTGGCACAAATCGCAGATCCCCCGATCCCCCCGCCGGATCTTACATTTGATATACAAGTAAGTTTAATGGAGTATGCAAATACCGGCGCTGGAGAACAAGGAATGTGGGAAGTTGCCGTTTTGTAGGTCCGCTGCTTAATTCTAGCCCTTGTGATTAAAACAACTTTTATAAATCAGCACCGAAACGAATAAGTGATGCAGAAGCAGAACTAAGCTACCTCTGAGCTATCGCTTCATAACGATTGCGAGTGGAAACGAGAGATATGCGTGTGTGTGTGTATCTACATTGCTTCATCGTATCAGAGAACAATAAGAGTTCAGATGTGGTCCTGGCAGAATATTGAATGGACTCGTCATAATAAGCTTTCAAATAACTCAGAAGCATAAAAGGAAATAGACATTCCTGTCCTCGCTGGAACGTGCTAGCCGTGATTATTAGTTACCTGAGTTCATTATCCTCTGCACAAACCGGTTTAACCTGAGCGGTTCATCAATGATCACTGCCACGTTTTTCCAACTATGATTTTTAAAGAATGTTTTTAAAGAGAGTGCATGGTCTTTCCTCTTTGGGATATCATCCATAATTCTGATTATGCTTTTATTGTTGTTGTAATCGTTTCTGTTTTCGTTTTCTGCTGATGAATTAGAATTTCTAAGGCATAACAAATTATTTCTACATATTCTTTAAGGTAAACTGGGCGGTGGGGGGAATCGGAGTGTAAGCGCTGATGTTTACGCCTTCTGTGTTCATCTTAATTAGATCAGAGCTTACATGTACAGCGCTGCCTACGACTGGTAGCGCTATATAAATGCTCGGTAGTAGTAGTAGTAATATTAATAAAATAATTGGTAATGGAGGAAATATTTCCAATTTTTAGCCCCCATTTTAAATCCTTTTTGGGTCACTACAAGGTATCACTTGCCGTCTATAAATATACCTCTGTTGAGCATTTTGCAGGGACTAGCCCCTAACTTTCTATTAATATATTTCGTGTGTGTGTTTTCTTTATTTATTTACTGTTTTCTTTTTGGTACAGCGATTGGATGGTTTATGACATTTTCTTTTGGCTCAGTATTTTTTCCCGCTTTCGCGGAAAGTACGAAGCAACAACTCCCATAAAATCCTGGTTTTATCTCTTTTCTCCACGTTGTATCTTTAGTCAAAGGAGCTTAAAAACTTAAGAGAAGTTCTAGAAGTATCATGTTTTATTTCCTCAAAAATATAGAGATGGGTCTATAGTATCTCCGTTTGTGTATTCATACTGGACGCACAGAAAAACGGATGGCAAGCTAATTTCATATTTCCAGTTTCACCTTTGTTTTCTTTTTGAAATTTGCTTTGAAAGGTGAGATTTATCCCCTTTCTTAAAGAGTAGTCGGTGGCGATTAATAAATTCACTGCAAAATTATAGAGGCTTTTTTTTTGTTTAAGTAAAACAATTCACATGGTCTTTCACACCTTTAGACAATCCTTTGCAGCTACAGGATATGATGGCTTTATTTATAAATGCATTCGCTCTAAAATAATCAGGATTATCCTAAATACCATGGTTTCTGTAACGGATGCAGATCCCCAATCCGTTTAAAGCAAGGAGGAGTTACAGTATCTGATTTTCTGTTCCTTTATTGTAAAAAAAGAAGGGGGGATTTAAGCGGATAAAAATGAAACAAGATCACCCTCCCCCCCCCCCCCCAGGCTTTTATATAATGAGACGAATCGTCTTCATCCCTTGCTCACTCTTACATTCTGTTCATGGTCCAATTTATTTCTCAACAGTTTTTCCAGGACTAAAAATCTGCTCCCATCCCTCCTCCCAGCTGCAAACAAGGTAAGTGACCGTGATAGCCCATATTTATTGTTGATTGTTAGCTAAGACACGAGCGGCCCTTTTACTAAAGTGAGTAATGTGCCTTTTAGCTGCACTCGCTGTCGGCAGTGACACCGAATTATGGGCGTGGCCGCGAGCATTGAGCAGGCATCACGTGATGAGGTAGGAACCGGGCAGGTTAAGGGCAGAGCGTGGACGCTGACTCCGCATTGCATTTAGCGTTCAGGATAGCCATAGTGAATGTGCACGAGAGGGATTTGCATACAACGCAGGAAGTGTATGCAAATCTCTCAAGAATAATCATTATGATTGTCCTGAAAACCTGACTGGCTAGGTGTGTCTGGAGGACTGGGTTGAGAACCCCTGCTCTAGGAATATCATTAGCTGTGCGTGCATATCTGCTGGGAACTTGCACGCCACATCCCCGACATTTTCTATGGAAGTTTTACATTTACCATCCATTAAAAACGCACATTACATGCACAACCTTAAGGGGTTTAATAAAAGGGCATCTAAAACATACTAAATGCTGTTTCATATGATACCTCCAGTCACTTGAGATTATTAAATATAATTCCACGGTTCCTCTTAATTGCATGATAGTTGTCTTAAATTGTAGCAGCAAAGCGCAGACAAACCAATGATACCAGGAGTCTGTTCAGAAGGTCCAAATCATTTATTTGTGCACAAGTCTCAAGCAAGACAATTTCAAAATGGCTGAGCAAAGTTTTCAAGCATTACAACAACTTTTATAGACTTCTGTTCCATTCTAGGTATAGAAAAACAATTCATTGGTCCCGGTACGCTCCCGTACCTCCCGTAGCCCTTCTATTGGTCCCGGTACTGATAAGTTTCTCCAATTATGTTCCTTCTGTGGGCTTCTGTAGGCATGACACCTGCCTGCCCCCCTTCTAGTCCCAATTACAATGGTCAGTTCATCAACTTGTTACTTTCACACTTTCAAGGCTATGGGACCATTTGTGCGTGCAGAAGAGCAAGGTTCTGTAACTCATCTGTCAGCACTCCTCAATACTTCTCTGCAAATGTACTTTTTCTTATCAGTAACTTTAAAACACATCTTTTCTGTATTTTTCCATTTCTTAATTCTGCAATTCTGCTTATCTAAGCTAATTCAATATTTCTACTGAGTTCTTTCTTACAATAGCAGCATATTGGGGGATGTGCAATCCTATATGCCTCTCCACAGGCCTCATTTACAGGTCAAGCTAGCCATGCTGGCCTGCCTATGTCAGACACCGTGGGTCACAGGCCTGCACCTGCCACATTCCCCCCTTTGATTAATCTCACCCTATTACTTAATAAGGTGTGAGAATTAAATCACTTTCCAGAAGATTCAAATCCTGATTAAAGGATTCTTACTATTTCCACTAGGGCTGACTTTGTATAAAGCCATTATTCTAGTTGCGGTCTTCCGCTCTACTGTACTATCAATAGCACTATGAAGGGAACGCATACAACATGGGATTAAACATGGTAAGCAGAGGACTACAGCAACAAGGATTAGTACTAAGATAACGAAAGTCTTAAATCCTCCCAGCCAAGAGAAAAGGTTAGCAAACCAATTAGGAAATTTCAAGGCGTGCCAAGTCTGTACTGGCACATAAGCATGTCTTTGCATATCTTTAGCAATTTCTTCAACTACTTGACCTTTATCATCTATTTTTAAACAGCAATTGGTTAAATTCAGCTTACCACATACTCCTCCTTCAGCTGCTAGCAAGTAATCAAGGGCTAAGCGATTCTGGTATATGGCAGTGCGCATCTGAGTACTTTGTCTAGCTAAGAGCGTGAGAGCATGACTAGTTTCATTGGTTATTATTTCAACTACTGCTTGTAAGCGAATAATACGATTAATCATATAAATTGGGGTACGATAACCATACATACCATCATCATTCCAAGTGGCAGGTCCATAATACTCAATAATTCTTTCTGGTGGCCAATCATCACCTTGCCACTTCTCCCACTTGCCTATCTGTAAGGCCTCTCTTTTCTGTCTAGATGCTCCTTTGTGTTTGTGGGTGGTATATACAGGGTACCCTAATTGTTCTCCATGTTCAGTGTTTAACAGGAAGAAAGAAGGTCTGATGGTTCCTAAGACACATGCTCCTCCCCATTGTGGTGGGAGTTGCGCATATGCTCGGTTTCCACAGATCCAATATAGGCCAGGTGGGGCTTGCCAGGCTTGGACTTTGGCAAGGTTAGTCCATAGACCTGCAAGTTCAGGAAATCTGGCTAATGGGTTAGGAGGTTCAGGATGTCTGATTCCTGACCACCATGCTACCTTCTTGGTCGTGGCATTATAGTATTTCTGGCTAAGACAGACCAGCTGTCCTACTTTTTGAGTGAACTGGGGTCCAGTTCTGGCAAAGCAGAGACGTCCAACGATTGAGTGCGCTAACACCCATTCACTGGTAGTCTTGTGTAATTCAGTCTGATTGTAAATCATGGAATAATTCAATTCTTGGGCTTCCCAGGGCCATTGATCTCCCATTTGGGTTCCGCCACAGAAATAACAATCTGTGATCTTAAGACTAGATACTACTGCTCCGGCTAATTCTAGAAACAAATTCTGTGAAGGGTGAGGGATCTCAAACTTATTTACATGCATAGCTTCATAAAAGGTATTATGAATATGATATTTAGATGACTTGTGGGCTTGAGTATTCAATCTAATATACACAATGGTCCCTGGATCAGTTCCTCCTCCAGCAATACGTAAACCAAACTTATATCCTTGTTTCCATGCATGGGGGTTATGTACACGCAAATGTAAGGGGTTGCAAGCATCTTTCTGACATTTATCATTTGTGGTTGGCTTGGTTAGAGTAGCCATCCGCTTATCTATCTTCTCATCAGTTATACCAGTGTTCCAGGTAGCATAAAAAACACATTCCCAATACGGGCAATAGTAATCTGCCGCTGTAGCAGTACTATACCCTGGTTCCTTTTTACCTGTACACTTCCTCCATCCCGTGGCTCCTTCTGGACACATATACTTATGGTCATTTCGATACGCTTTCTCCCATGTACCACAGGTGGACTGACTATCTCTATTAATAGCATTACATGCATCAAAATTCAAAACAGCAGGTTTAGTAATGTCCTTAAGTGGTGGTGTAGCAGCTAATATAGGTCCATCTGCATCCTTCCATCTTATTTCCAACGTGTAATAGGATGGATTCTGATGCGGATTATAGCATGCTTTAATTTTGCCATGAGTGCAAACATTTAGTTCAGTGGTGTTATAGATACACCGAGTTATTGTTCCCTTGCAGGTATAGTAAGAATGGTAAAGCAAAGTCTGAGTTACTTTCAGTCCAGTTCTAGTAGAGGTAATACAAGCTGTGCATGGAGGTAGAGCATAAGTCTGTTCAAAACCTCCAAAGAAGGCAACCAAGGCAAAGCAGAAGCAAAGATACATGTTGATGTTGATTGGAGTTCTTCTGAATCCTCAGCTTGCTGATCTTGATCACGACGGTCTATTATTCTTCGTCCCGTTTGCTAATAAAGCAATTTAACGGGTGCTGAGTGTTGATTGAAGATCCTCAAGGTGTCCAGCACACATTAACCAACTTAGCAATTCAGTTGGCTTGTGAAGTCTGGCTTAGTCAATGTAGTCTCAAAGTAGTGTGTCAAATCACACATGCAAATTGGGTTCGTTGAAACAAAGCTGTTGCTGCATGGAAAACAGCAATCCTCTTCGAAAGACTTGGCTACTGCAAAGCACTTGTGATGAAGTGTCTATACTGCTGGTTGCCGTCTCAGAGTAACTCGCAAGGGTACATCAGGGTGCTGCTCTGCTGTCCACCGCTCTGGTTCAGGATCGGCGGCGGGCTTGACTCGGCTGTGGTGGATCCAGGCGTCGATCTCGGCTACCTTTACTGCAGTTGGGGTAGACAGGATGACGGTGTACGGTCCCTTCCAATGGGGTTCCAACGGTATCTTCTTCCAATCTTTGATCCACACCGAAGTTCCAGGCTGGTAGGGATGCAAGGGTTCCGTCAAGTTGATAGGCAACTGGTCTTGGATCCACGTATGGAGAGTCTGCAGAACAAAACTAAGAGCTAGGAGTTCTTGTCTGGTTACTTCTGAACCAATCTGGGCTAGATTTCCTTTGACTCCCTGCACTATTGGTGGGGGTTTACCATACAAAACTTCAAAAGGGGAAAATCCTGTTGACTTTACAGGGGCTGAGCGTATTCTGAGTAAAGCTATGGGAAGCACTTGAGGCCATTTCAAGTGTGTCTCCTGACAAAGCTTAGACATTTGGGCTTTCAATGTACGATTCATTCGCTCAACTTTCCCTGAACTCTGGGGTCTGTATGCAGTGTGGAGCTTCCACTGTATCTGCAAAGCTTTTGCTAACTGCTGAGTAACTTGGGAGACAAATGAGGGTCCATTGTCTGACCCTATTACTGCTGGGATTCCAAATCTGGGGACAATCTCTCTCATTAAGGCTTTGGTAACTTCTCGGGCTTTCTCAGTTCTGGTTGGGAATGCTTCTACCCACCCAGAGAAAGTACAAACTAATACTAGTAGGTAATGGTATCCATTAGCTTTTGGCATTTCGGTGAAATCAACTTGGAGGTTGTGCATGGGGGTCACACCTCTTGACTGAACTCGGGGTGCTGTAATAAGGCCTTGCTTGGCATTATTCTTGGCACAGATTTGACATTGTCGAGCTACTGAGGCTGATATGGTTGTCATTAGAGGGATGTAGAAATGTGGTCTGAGTGCTTTCTCCATAGCACTCTTTCCATAGTGGGTGGCTTCATGGAAAGCTTTAACAAAGGCTGGTCCTAACAATTCTGGAATTACTATTCTTCCCGGAGGTTGACTACCTTCTTCTGGTGGCAGCTCAATCCATCCATCTTTCAATACTCCCTCTTCTTTATCACAATAGTAATCCAATTCTTTGGTGGTATATCGTGGGGTCCATAAATTCAAGGGTACTGGAAACAATGCTGCTTGCATTGGCATAGCTTGTGGGGCAATCTGTCCTGTCATAGCTGCTTGTCGTGCTGAGGCATCTGCGAATCTATTTCCTCGAGCAACTTCACCTTTTCCTGCTTGATGTCCTCTACAATGCATGACAGCTACACGTGTTGGGGCCCAGACTGCATCAAGTAACATCAATATCTCGGGACCATATTTGACTGATTTTCCTCCGGATGTGATGAGTCCTCTTTCTTTGTAGAGAGCTCCATGGGCATGCAAGGTAGTGAAAGCATATTTGGAATCTGTATATCCATCGTCACCGCCACGTACCCCGCACACCTGCGGCCCTCCAACACCAGACTGCTTTCTTGGTGAATGGGGCTATCTTTTTGTCTATTACTGAATGTTCTGCTCCAGTATCAACCATAAAGTTCATAAATTGGTCTCCTATTTGTATTTCGACCATAGGCTCCTGGAGACCTAAAGCAAACTTGGAGCCCGGTCTGTCCTAATCCACGTCATCCTCTTCATGGGCCTGTGTGGCCAATGCTTGGATGGCTCCTCCTTCCCTCTCTCGCTGGAATTGTTCTCGATTGGCTCCTCCTCGGCCTCGGGGACGGCCTCTTCTTTCTTCTCGCCACTGATGATCGTATTCGTCATCTTGCTGGGCGTCTTCGAGTTGCGGGCAAGTATCTCTCCAATGTCCTTCTTCTTTGCAATAGGCGCATTGGTTCACGCCTAGTCTCTGGGTCCGGCCTCCGCCTTGACCCCGCCCTCTTCCTCTGCTCCTTCGATTAGGGACACCTCCCCTTTTCTTTTCAACTATGGCCGCAGCCAAAAAATCAGCTTTCTTCTTCATCTTTCTATCACATTCTCTCTGTCTTTCAGTATCACGATTCACATACACTTTATGAGCGACTTCCAATAACTGTGTTGCATTCATGCCCGCAAACCCTTCTAATTTCTGTAATTTACGTCTAATGTCTGGTTGAGACTGGTTTACAAAAGCAGAATTCACCATGCATAAACTTCCTGGTGCCTCGGGATCATAGGGAGTATACATTCTATAAGCTTCAGTTAATCTTTCATAATAATCTGCTGGGCTCTCATCTATTCCTTGGATAATTCCTGCTACTTTGGAAAGGTTCATAGCTTTTTGGCCTCCTCTTCTCAGGCCTTGTAAAAAGCCTTGGCGAAAACGGGCTAGGGCGGTGGATCCTTCATCTGTATTTGGATCCCATTGGGGGTCTTCATTCGGGAATTCTCTCTGAGCTGCTTCTCTACGATCTATTATATTCTGCCCCTGCGCTGGAGCGGCAGGGTTTTCTGCCATCCATTCAATAGCTGCTTTTCTAATTCTCGCTCGTTCCTCTGTAGTGAATAGGGTGGTCAGGAGCTGACGGCAATCTGGCCAAGTGGGTTGGTGAGTTTCCATAATACTAGTTACTAATTCTGTCAGCTCCTGGGGCTTGCTAGTATAGGAGGCATAATGCGACCTCCAATTTAATAAATCAGTTGTAGAGAATGGGATATACACATAAGTTAGGGGTCCCGCTACCACTTCATCATTATCATTCTTTACGGGCACCCCCGGGACTTGCCTTAAGGGAAACAGTTTGGCTGTCCTCGGCGTCATTTGAGTCTGGGATCTAAGGGCTATTGTCGTTGTCTTTGCAGGAGTTGCTGTCTTTTTCTCAACTGGTTTTGCTTTGGGTTTTTCTTTCACTGGCTTGCTAGTGCTGGCGCTGACTTCCTCAATTATTTGTACACTTTCCTCTTCTTCTTCTTCTGGGGGATCCTCACTTTCCTCTTCTTCTAGCTCCGCTTCTGGCTCACTTTTTACATCCTCCTCTCTTCTCTCCGCTAATTCTCTCTCTTCCTCTTCTCCAGGAGGAGGGAGGTCAGGGATTGGGTCTGGCCTCGGCTCCGGCGGTCTCTGGGGTGCTGGGGCAGGACGCCGCCGGGCTATTCTTACTGGACCTGGGGTTCGGGGCTGCCTGAGGACTACTTCTGGGGAATCGGGATCTGCCAAGATGGGTTTCTTCTTGGCTTTCTTATCCTGCTCTTTCATTCTAGGCTGTTCCTTTCTCTGTCTAGAATCTGTTTTAGCTAACATTATTCTGCACTGTTCCTCATAACAGCGCTGCGCCCAGGAGGGCGGATCTTCACAAATACTTAACCAGGAATCTATATAGGGGTACTGGTCTGGGTGCGCTACTCGCACTCTACGATGTATTGACTGGATAATCTCTACGGTGAACGTTCCCTCTCGGGGCCAGATGGGGTCTAGATCGGGCCACTCCCTAGTACACAAAATCTGCAAACAGGCTGCTGTCATTTTAATACCATAATCTCCTGAATATCCCTCTTTAAAATGTGCGATCATACATTCTAATGGAGTGTTCCTAGTAGACTCCGCCCCTCCCATTTCGATGTGTGCGCGCAACAACAGACAGAAGGGAAAAGGTGGGCGGACCGTGGGTAAGGGGTCCTCACGGCCCTGGAAACATACAGGGAATACAAATAACAAGACAAGACGACAATCGCTTCCCCCTTTTCGCGACCTGAACGCGGTCGCCCGGTCAGGAAATGCGCTAATCAGGGGTCAGCTCTCACTTGGTCCGTGCTGCCAGACCTCTCAATCACACTTCGTTCACACAATCATGCTAGCAACGTATTCCCAGAATGCATTCGTTTCTATCTATTCTGACTAGTCTTTTCCAAGTACAATTACAAAAAGGATGAGGGTTTCACCTAGCGCATTCCCATGCCAGGCTACTCGGCTCTTCCTTGAGAGTTGATCAAGCTCTCTTACCAATTCCCAATATCTCGAGATTACAAATTCCAAATTCCAAGTTCCAATGGCAGTACTGCTCTTTCTATTTCTGTCTAGACCCAAAATCAAAACTATACTCACCGGATCCGGTCCTCAAAACTTCCCAAGCAGGCGCATGAGTTGGACCTCGGACTCCCCTCACTCGGGTTCGAGGCGTTGACTCCAGCCGGGCTCGTCGCCCGCCGAGGTCCGACCAGCTCCCTCCGATACAAGGGACCGGCGGCGCCAGGGAGCGGCCCTCGTCGGAAGGGCGCGATCCCGGCAGGACCAAGCCTATAGAGGCGGAAAGTCGTGGTATATTGCCCTATATACACTTTGATTCCACAACTTCCCGGCCAACGCACCAAGGAATATGTAGCAGCAAAGCGCAGACAAACCAATGATACCAGGAGTCTGTTCAGAAGGTCCAAATCATTTATTTGTGCACAAGTCTCAAGCAAGACAATTTCAAAATGGCTGAGCAAAGTTTTCAAGCATTACAACAACTTTTATAGACTTCTGTTCCATTCTAGGTATAGAAAAACAATTCATTGGTCCCGGTACGCTCCCGTACCTCCCGTAGCCCTTCTATTGGTCCCGGTACTGATAAGTTTCTCCAATTATGTTCCTTCTGTGGGCTTCTGTAGGCATGACACCTGCCTGCCCCCCTTCTAGTCCCAATTACAATGGTCAGTTCATCAACTTGTTACTTTCACACTTTCAAGGCTATGGGACCATTTGTGCGTGCAGAAGAGCAAGGTTCTGTAACTCATCTGTCAGCACTCCTCAATACTTCTCTGCAAATGTACTTTTTCTTATCAGTAACTTTAAAACACATCTTTTCTGTATTTTTCCATTTCTTAATTCTGCAATTCTGCTTATCTAAGCTAATTCAATATTTCTACTGAGTTCTTTCTTACAATAGCAGCATATTGGGGGATGTGCAATCCTATATGCCTCTCCACAGGCCTCATTTACAGGTCAAGCTAGCCATGCTGGCCTGCCTATGTCAGACACCGTGGGTCACAGGCCTGCACCTGCCACAAAATCTGTCTGGATGAATGAATAACCACAAATACTGGTTGAGTGATGCTCATTCTATGGTACTTTACTCAAACATTTCCTGTGTGAGAGGTTCTAGTGCTACACTGATTCTTCCTTGGACTTGTTTTATATGTTTTTACATTTTGTTTTATTATGGACATGGATTTGTTGCATTGTCATATATGTAAGGTATTTGGTGTTTCTGTTAGTTTTGTTTTTATCTTTTCTTATCTTTTATTGCTATATATGGATCTATGTTATTGTAGATATACAGGGTGGCCCAAAAACAGTGAGAACGTCTCGTAGCATATGTTATTAAAAAATTCAAAAAGACAGATGTAAACGATTGACAAATTAAAAAAAAAAAGATGGCGATCGGATATTGTCGAAATAAAGACGTTATATAGCTATAAAAGGTAAATAAGTAAACTATTTAAGCTTTTAATTACAAGATGTTCTCACTTTTTTTGGGCCACCCTGTATATGTATTGTAAGCCACAAAGAATAACAGATGGTCAATCTATACATTTTATAAATAAATAAGAATAATTCAATAAAAGTTAATTTTCCATCCTCTGCTTTCTTTCTTTCTCAGGTACTCTCTCTTCCCTTCGCTTTCCATTTCTCTTTTTCAGGCTTTAATTCTTCTCTCCCTTTTAATACTTTGAGTTTGTTTCTCCTTTTCGTTTTTTTCCCTCTTTTCCCTTCTCACTTCCCCTTGCTTTCATTTCCGTTTTTTTTTTTTTCCTTGTTCTCTTTCTTTCTTTGGGGCCACTTTATTAAGTCACCAAATGCAAAGTGTAGCTACAAGATGCGAACAAGCTCTTGGCTCAGTGACATCCTTGGCTGTATTTTGCAGGGACATTTTCATGCATTGCCACTGCCAGAAACTTTGCGTGTTTTGGGCTTTGGCAACGCAAAACAAGTAAACAAAAACTGTCCCTTCGTGTGGTGGCATGAAAAATTTAAAGGGCCCTCTGGCCTGAATCAGAGGTGCTCTCACACCTCCTCCCCCAGGGAGACCTCAACTCCATGGTGGCCCATCCCCGACATGGAGCTAAAACAATGTGAAGTCCTCAAATGAAAAGGGCTGGCCTGCCTCCCTACACCATCATGGTACCTGACTTCACCCCAAGGGGGTTACAGGCGATGGGGTGCTGACTCGCTGCTGCCCCAGCGCCTGCCAGGCTCATAATGGCACCCGCTGACCCTTAGTGGTGATTTCATGGAACTACCATGAAACCTTGTTTTATGTAAAACTGTTATTGTTTCTTATAAATCACTTTGAATGAGAAAAGCGGTATAGAAAAATAGTCAAATAAATGAATAAAATAGAAACATAGAAACATAGAAATATGACGACAGAAAAAGACCACATGGCCTATCTAGTCTGTCCTTCCATAACAACTACAACAGTCCCCATTTTACCTTTAGAGATCCTCTGTGTTTGTCCCATGCTTCTTTGAATTCAGTTACTGTCCTCATCTCTACCACCTCCACTGGGAGACTTTTCCACGGATCCACCACTCTTTCCGTAAAGAAATATTTCCGCATATCACTCATGAATCTATCCCCCTTCACCCTCATCCCATGTCCCCTCATAGCAGAACTTGCCTTCAATTGAAAGAGGCTCTCTCCCTGAACATTTATGCCACGGAGGTATTTAAACATCTCAATCATATCACCTCTATCCCGCCTTTCCTCTAAGGTGTGCATATTAAGATCCTTAAGTCTGTCCTCATATGCTTTATAATGAAGATCACTAATCATTTTAGTAGCCACCCTCTGCACTGACTCCATCCTGTTCACATCCTTTTGAAGGTGCGGTCTCCAGAATTGCACACTATACTCCAAATGAGGTCGCACCAAAGACTTATACAGAGGCATTATCACCTCCTTTTTTCTGCTAGCCATTCCTCTCCATATGCACCCAAGAATCCTTCTAGCTTTTGCGGTCACCTTTTCTACCTGTTTAGCTACTTTAAGGTCATCAGACACAACCATGTCTAGGTCCTGCTCTTCTTTAGTGGACAAAAGTACTTCACCCCCTATACTATATTGCTCCTTTGGATTGCTGCAGCCCAAATGCATGACCTTACATTTTTTAACATTAAATCCCAGCTGCCAAATTCTAGACCATTCTTCAAGCTTAGCTAGATCCCTCCTCATGTTATCTACACCTTCCTGGGTGTCTACTCTATTGCAGATTTTGGTATCATCCGCAAAAAGGCAAACCTTACCCGACAGCCCTTCTGCTATATCACTAACAAAGATGTTAAAAAGAATCGGACCAAGGACAGATCCCTGGGGCACACCACTGGTAACATCCTTTTCCTCAGAGTGAGCTCCATTTACCTGTACTCTTTGTCGCCTCCCACCCAACCAATTTCTAACCCAAGCAGTAACTTTAGGGTCCATCCCTAGGGTGCTCAGTTTGTTTATAAGTCGCCTGTGAGGAACAGTGTCAAAGGCTTTACTGAAATCTAAATACACCACACATCTAGGGCTTTCCTTCAGTCCAACTCTCTGGTCACCCAGTCAAAGAGATCAATCAGATTTGTCTGACAAGACCTGCCTTTGGTGAATCCATGCTGCCTTGGATCCTGTAATCCGCTGGACTCCAGAAACCTCACTATTTTCTCTTTCAGCAGTGTTTCCAATAATTTACTCATCACCGAAGTTAAACTAACCGGCCTTTAGTTTTCAACCACATCCTTACTTCCGCTTTTGTGTAAAGGCACCACATGAGCCTCTCTCCAGTCCTTTGGCACCACTCCCGACTCCAACAAGGCATTGAAAAGGTCAGTCAGTGGAGCTGCTAGAACGTCCCCAAGTTCCCTCAGTATTCTAAGGTGTATCCCATCCGGTCCCATCGCTTTGTCTACTTTAAGTTGAGCTAGTTTCTCATGAACACAGTCTTTTGAAAATTGTTCAAGATGTCACTTGCTTTTGTTCCTGTTTGTGGGGTTTTTCTGAGGTCCTGCTCCTGGTTCTTCATCTGTGAACACAGAACAGAAATATTTGTTAAGCAATTCCGCTTTATCCTCATCAGCTTCTACATATTCCTCCCCTTCACCCTTGAGTCTGACAATACCACTTTTGCCCTTCCTCTTCTCACTAACATATCTGAAAAATGTCCCCCCCCCCCCCCCCCCATTTTATTGCATTGGCTAATTCCTCCTCTTTTTGAATCTTTGCTCTCCTGACTACTTTGCTAGCTTCTCTAAGTTTATATTAGGGTTTATATTCCTTATATGGCAATTTGACCCCGAGCAGTAGTTCTGCAAGATTACCGCTAGGAGTCAGTCAGCACTATTTTGAGATAGGTGGCTGCTGGGACAGGAATAATAGGAATTGCTCCTGACCCCCATCATCCCCCAGATCCTTAAGGTGAGTTGGGGTGCAGGTGGGCAGGTTGACCATTTACATGTGCTTCATGTGAAAGTTTACTACCGTGAAAGGTACTTTTGAAATGTGGCTTTGCAAAAGTGCACTCTACACAAAAAATAGCACAAAACGCCTAGAAACATCCAAAAAAACAGTCACTTCACATATTAGTACCTAGAGCCCTTTACCTGCCTCTGCTCTCTATAAAGAGATCAAAGGTAAACATTTAGATGAGTTTCTAATTCCACTATATCCTTTTTAATATACAGCGACCAGAATTGCACACAATATTCAAGGTGTGGTCGCACCATGGAACAATACAGAGGCATTATAATATCCTTTGTTTTATTCTCCATTCCATTTCTTATGATTCCTAGCATTCTATTTGCTTTTTTTGGCTGACGCTGCACACTGGGCAGAGGGTTTCAATGTGTTATTCACAATAAAGTCTATGTCCTTTTCCTGGGTGGTGGTTCCTGATGTGGAACCTTGCATCGTGTAACTGTAGTTTGGGCTGTTCTTCCCTATGTGCATAACTTTGCACTTGTCCACATTAAATTTCATCTGCCATTTGGATGCCCAGTCTTCCAGTTTATCAAGGCCCTCTTGCAATTTTTCAAAATCTTCTTGTGTTGTAACCTTTGAATAATTTTGTGTCATTTGCAAATTAACCTCACTCGTTAGTCGCATTTCCAGGTTATTTATGAATATGTTAAAAAGCAGCAGGCCCAGCACAAATCCTGGAGTACTCCACTATTCACCTTTCTCCACTGGGAAAATTGGCCATTTAGCCCTACCCTCTGCTTTCTATCTTTTAACCAATTCCTGATCCACAATAGTACACTGCCTCCTATCCCATGATTTTTAAATTTCACCAGAAGTCTCTCATGTGAGACCTTGTCAAAGGCTTTCTGAAAATCCAGAAACACTACATCAACTGGCTCACCTTTATCTACCTGTTTATTTATTTATTTATATTCTCTTATATACCGCACTATTCTGCATCAGAGCAGTTTACATTGAACAAACTGAAATTACATTGAACAGGGCATTATAACTTGGAGATAACTATTTTACAGGGAACATGGGCAATGGAGGGTTAAGTGGCTTGCCCAAGACCACATGGAGCACCTGTGGGACTAGAAACCCCAGTCCTTCTGGCCCAAGGTTGCTGTCCTCTAGTAGGATTTGAACCCCCAACCTTCCGGCCTGAAGTACCTTGCCCCAACCACTAGGCCATTCCTCCACTCCTGGGGTTTATTCACACCTTCAAAAAATATAACAGATTAGTAAGACAAGACCTTCCTTGACTAAATCCATGTTGGCTTTCTCCCATTAAACTATTAAACCATGACTATCTACATGTTCAATAATTTAATTCTTTAAAATGGTTTCTACCATTTTGCCTGGTACTGACATCAAGCTCACCGGTCTGTAGTTTCCTGGATCACCCCTGGAATCCTTTTTCAAAATTGGTGTTCCATTGGCCATTCTCCAATCTTCAGGTACTACAGATGATATTAATGATAGTTCACGGATTACTAATAATATGTCTGCAATCTCATATTTCAGCTCTTTCAGCACCCTGAGATGTATATCATCCACTCCAGGTGCTTTGTAATTCTTTAGTTTATCAAATGATTTCTGACCTCCCATTCCCTTCAAAATTTCACAAAGAAAATGGACATGATACCAAAACGGTAAAAACAAACAAATACTCTTCATCCCTGTTAATCATCCCTCCATCCTAGTCATAGCAGAGAAACCTATCTGACAGTTTTAGTCAGTGAAATCTGTTCTTTTTTGGACAATGGGAAAATTGCATTTACAATATCATTGGATCTCTCTGCTGCCTTCGATCTGGTAGACCATATATTGCTTTTGGCACAGCTCCAGATAGTGGTTTACAGAAAAATGTTCTCCATTCATAGAAACATAGAAATATGACGACAGAAAAAGACCACATGGCCTATCTAGTCTGTCCTTCCATAACAACTACAACAGTCCCCTTTTTACCTTTAGAGATCCTCTGTGTTTGTCCCATACTTTTTTGAATTCAGTTACTGTCCTAATCTCTACCACCTCCACTGGGAGACACTTCCATGGATCCACTACTCTTTCCGTAAAGAAATATTTCCGCATATCACTCCTGAATCTATCTCCACCCTCATCCCATGTTCCCTCGTAGCAGAACTTGCTTTCAATTGAAAGAGGCTCTCTCCCTGAACATTTATGCCACGGAGGTATTTAAACATCTCAATCATATCACCTCTATCCCACCTTTCCTCTAAGGTGGTGCCTGAATGAGGTAGGCCACACAGGTTCTAGTCCTATCAATATTTCTGTGCCGCAATTGTGGCAAAGATTTCTGCATGCAGGAGATTGGATCCCTGCGGGCAGAACAGGAGGGTTGTCTTTGCTGCAGTTGCGGCTGGAAAGGTTCCAGGTTGCCTATGAGGATCCCATCCTTCGTGGGCAGAAGAGCAGAAGAGAGCTGTGATCGTGGCAAAGACCCTTCCTGTCTGCCCACAGGAGATTGAATCCCCATGGGTAGAACAGGAGGGGAGGATTGCAATCGCGAGCTCTATGGAGGTTGTCTGGCCAGGAGGGGGGCTTAAGGTTGGAGTTGGGTGGAGTTAAGGCAGAGTTGGGATGGAATTAGAGCAAAATTGGGGCAGAGTTGGGGTGGAGCATGGGGCCTCCCCAAACAAATAGGCGTTCCACACCCCCCCTCTCCATTGGTTTGCTTCCTTTCTCACTGATCCCTCCTTTGTAGTTATTACTGATTCCCTTATGTCACAGCCACATTATGGTTTATGGTTTATTAAAACATTTGATATATCGCCATTCTTTATCCTATGGTGTCCCACAGGGGTCAATGTTGGCATCTCTCCTTTATAATGTCTTTCTGAGCCCGTTTGTTACAGTTATCCAAGATTCTGCCATCAGCGCATTTCATTATACTGATGATATTCTGTTGGACGCTTACACTGATTTCAGAACCCATGACCTAAAACCTTTGAATTCTTGTCTCAGAAAGATTACGTCTTGGCTTGAGACCAATAAGCTCAAATTAAACACAAGCCAACACCACAGTGACCTGGATCATGGGTTCCTCTAACCAACCTTCAATTTCTCCATTTTCTCAGTCACCTCACTAATTTATTCAAATATTTAGGTGTCATCATCGACTGAGCTTCTGTTCGATAAACAGATCTCTGCAGTAGTCAAATCCACCTTCCTCATCCTTCGCCAACTTCGTGCACGTGTTATGTCTTTACCTGGACAAAACAGCATAATCCACTGTATCTCATGTTATCGCAGCTCATTAAGATTACTGCAATATCATTTATGCCAGCATCCGTTCTATGGAACTGAGATGGCTTCAAACCATACAAAATGAAGCAGTTAGAATATTATTATATGTTTGAAAAATTGACCATATTTCCTCTTTACTGATCCAACCCCATTGGTTTCCAGTGTTCTACCACATTCAGTTTAAGATCTTGGCTCTGGCTCACAAGGCCTACTGTTCCATCAAACCTACTTACTTATCATCTGCAATTATTCCACACACAGCTGGGCATATTTATTTTTATTTATTTATTTAGACAGATTTGTATACCACTTTATCCTTCAATCAAAGTGGTCACATCACATTGGGGTTATACTTATATCCTGTGACCCCTTCATGACCACAGGCTTACTATTTCACCGGTTTCCTGAGAAGGATTGGGATCTACCTGACTCTCGGCCTTTTATTTTACAGCTTCCACTTTATGGAACAACCTCCCCCTAGTACTTCACACCGGATCTTTATATAAAATGTTTAGGGTGGCCCTGAAGACCTATTTCTTTCATATAGCCTTCGGGGACCAGGTTTGATAATGGCAGACTCAGGATAAGTCCTTTTCTCCAGGACCAAGCAGGAAGTCAGTCCTCACATATGGGTGACGTCGGCGCCGACGGAGCCCTCACGGAGCAATTTCCCCAGCTTTCAAAGAAAGCCTTTGGGAATTGCAGCGCGCATGCGCAGTCCCCTTCCCACCCAAGGGTGCCATCTTATCAGTCTTCTTTTTTCCGCGGAGCCCTACAGACGCTGTTTGTGATCGCTGCTGAAAAAGTTGATTTTTATTATTTTTTCTTGTCTCGACTGGACTCGATACACCGGTATCGAGTCCTTTCGTATTTTTTTCGGTTTTTGTCCTTCGTGACTGGCGTTCGCGCCATTTTTTCTTTTTCCTGGCAGCCCTGTCTTTTGACCTCGCAGGGGCCCTTTTTCCCCCGATGGCTGCCAGCGGGTTTAAAAAGTGTGATCGGTGTAAGAAACTTATGTCTCCTACCGACACACACGACTGCTGCCTCCGCTGCCTTGGACACGATCACGACCCGATGATCTGTGGTCCATGTAGCAAGATGTCCTCTAAAGCGTTGAGGAGTCGGCAGCAACAAAAGGAAAAAATCTTCTCTGACTCCGCGTCCGGCCGGGCCCGGACCTCGTCAGAGGCTTTGACGTCCCGGGACTCCGGTCCTGAGCATCGTCGGAGTTCCTCTGAGCGGGGGGTCTCCTGCCCGGGAGCATCATCGGAAGAAGAAACCCGCGAGGGCGGCATCGGTGGACGCTCCTGGTTCCTCGAGGGCCAGGTCGCATAGCCCCGATAGCCGTCCCGGGTCCTCGGAGTCGGAGAGGCCTTCAAAACATCCTCGTCTCGAGTTGGAGTCTCCTGGACACGTGAGTACTGTAGTCCTCGTGGACTCACCTCCGAAGGAGCTGACGTCTGGCCCGACGCCGTCGGGGCCCGAGTCGGGGGCTGCTGGGTCTCCTGAGCTCGGACTCAGGTTGACGGCCTTGGAGAGCAGTTTGGCTGCCTTCATGGACCAGCAGCGGGCATTGATCGCTGGCCTCGCCGGTGCTTCTGCCCCAACCGCCGGGACGTCGACGTCCAAGTCGACCCCGGAGACCGAGCCGATCCTCGAGTCCATGCGGGCTCGAGTCGATCCTCGGTCGCGGTCTCCCTCGGCCTCCCATTCAGGACTGAGGTCGTCGGGGTCGTCGAGGAATCGGCCTGGGAGACTGAGGATGAAGAGTCCCCTGGTACTTTTCGGTGTGTCCCATCGGACTCGCCCGAGTCCGAACCTCGGAGACAATCCCCCCCGGAGGACACCCGGTTCTCGGACTTCGTGCGGGATATGGCCAAAGCCTTGGCATTCCCCGCGGATCCCGAGGAGGAGCCTCGAGCCGAAGAGCTCGATGCCCTCCAGTATGACTCTCCCCCGAAGGAGGCCTTTACTGTACCGGTTCCTCCGATGCTGGAGCGACTTCTCTTCCGCATGTGGGAGAGCCCGGCGTCGGCGCCGGTGTTAAGCAAGCGGGTCGATTCCATTTATCGAGTCCGCAAGAGCCCCGGGTTCCAAAAGGCACAACTACCGCACCATTCCATGGTGGTGGAATCGGCCATGCATCGACTCAAGAGTCAGAAGATGCACTCCTCGGTGCCTCCCGGCCGGGAGGCCCGGAACCTGGATGCCCTCGGTAGGAAGTGCTTCCAGGGCTCTATGCTTGCTTGTCGAGTCCAGACCTACCAGCTCTATATGGGCATGTATCTCTGAGACCTGGCAAAAGAAATTGCCGGGTTCTCTGCTGGTCTCTCCGAGGAATCTTTGCAGAGGTTCCAGGCCCTATCCACAGGTATTCATGAGTGCTCGAAATTTATCTCTCGAGCAGCCTACGATGGCTTCGAAGCATTGGCTCGGGTAGCCGGAGCCGGCATCGGTGCCCGCCGACAGGCTTGGCTTCAGTCATCCGACCTCGAGCCATGGGTACAGGACAAGTTGGTCGATGTCCCCTGCAAAGGTGAAAACCTCTTTGGCAAGCCCATGGCTGAAAAGGCTGCAGAACTCAAGACCGAGACTCTGACCAGGACTAGGCTGTCCAGGAAAACCTCTGCCCCTTCTCATAAAAAGAAGGGCTCGGGGAAAAAGCCCTTTTACCCGAGGAAGGCAGCTGCCTATAAACACTACCCTCATTATCAGGCCCCAGTAGCTCCCCCACAGGGTCAGCAGGCCAAGGGACGGGGTAATGGGTCCCGTAGGCAGCAAGCCCCCAAGCCCACAACACCGGCCCCTGCTCAGCAGGGTGGGGGCTTTTGACTCCATCAGCATAGCCTCTTCCCCTCCACTGGTTTCTCTCAGCACAGGAGGCCAGCCGGTCCACTTTGCCCAAAGATGGTCAGCAATCACTTCAGATACCTGGGTGCTTCATATAGTTCAAAAAGGCGATCTTCTTCACTTTCACCAGGTACCTCCCTCCTACTTTCCAGGGGAGCCTCCCAGACTCCCTCTGCACAGGGACTTGCTCCTTCAGGAGTTAGCAGGTCTTCTTCAGGAACAGGCTGTGGAACCGGTGCCCCACAACCTGAGAGGTCAAGGCTTTTATTCCAGGTATTTCCTGATACCAAAACGAACAGGAGGCCTCAGACCCATCCTGGACTTGCGAAACCTCAACAAGTTCCTGAAAAGGGAAAAGTTCAAGATGCTCACCCTTGGAATCCTGCTGCCCTACCTCCAGCAGGGAGACTGGCTATGCTCCTTAGATCTAACGGATGCCTATACTCACATCCTTATTCATCCAGACCACAGACAATATCTCCGGTTTGTAGTGGGCGGAAATCATTACCAGTACAGAGTCCTGCCCTTTGGCCTATCCTCCGCCCCCAGGGTGTTCACCAAATGCCTAGCAGTGGTGGCGGCCTATCTAAGGCTTCAAGGCCTATTTGTATTTCCATACCTGGACGACTGGCTCATAAGAGGCCAGTCTTCCCAGGAGGCCACTCAAGCCACTCTTCGCACTGTATCTCTGCTCCAGCACTTGGGATTTGTCATAAATTTTGCAAAGTCCACTTTGCTCCCCTCTCAGGATCTCAAATTCATCGGCGCAAGGTTGAACACACTTCAGGCAAAGGCCTTCCTGCCTCTGGACAGGGCACACAGGCTCATGAATCTAGCCAGCCACTTTCACAGCAATTCCCTGGTCTCTGCCAGGCAATTTCTGAGACTGCTCGGCCATATGGCTTCCACGGTCCATGTGACCCCCAATGCCCGCCTGAACATGCGACCTGCTCAGTGGTGCCTTCGCACTCAATGGCATCAGGCCACGGGGAGCCTGGCGGACTCAGTACAGGTATCCGACCTGCTCATCTCTTCTCTGCGGTGGTGGCTTCATCTGCCAAACCTGCTGCTGGGAGTGGATTTTCAATCTCCTCCGCCTTCTCAGGTGCTAACAACCGATGCTTCTCTCCTGGGTTGGGGAGCACATTGCCAAGGGACATGTACTCAAGGCCTCTGGACTCCTTGGGAGTCTGCTCAGCAGATAAACTTCCTGGAGCTCAGAGCCATCCGCCTAGCTCTGAGAGTCTTATCCCACCTCACTTCTCACCAGTCTGTGCTGGTCCAGACGGACAATCAAGTTGCAATGTTCTACGTGAACAAACAAGGAGGGACAGGCTCCTTCCTTCTCTGTCAGGAGGCACAAAAACTGTGCTCTTGGGCCGTCCACAACAGCATCCTCCTCAAAGCTGTCTATCTCCCAGGTCAGGAAAATTACCTGGCAGACAAGCTAAGCAGGATCCTCCAACCACACGAGTGGAGATTGGATCCATTGGTGGTTCAGCGGATCTTTCTCAAGTGGGGCCTCCCCACCATGGATCTGTTTGCCAGTCCTCTGAACCGGCAACTTCCCAGATTCTGCTCTCGACAACCGCATCCTCTCAGAGTAGCGGCGGATGCTTTTCTGATTCCATGGTCCACGGGCCTCTTGTATGCCTTTCCTCCCATGCCGCTGGTGTCTCGGACACTCTTCAAAGTTCTCAGAGACAAAGCCTCGATGATCCTAGTGGCTCCCCGGTGGCCGAGACAACCTTGGTTCCCGCTTCTAATGCAGCTGGCGGTGGACACTCCTCTTCCTCTGGGGTTTCAACCCGATCTCCTGACACAGGATCAGGGGTCTCTCCTACACCCCAACCTCCGGTCCCTTCATCTGATGGCCTGGCTGCTGAAAGGGTAGTCCTTGCTCCCCTCCTGCTGCCTTGGGAGGTGGAAGAGGTTGTCTTGGCCTCGAGGAGGCCTTCCACCCGGAAGTCCTACACTCTTAAGTGGCGTCGGTTCTCCATTTGGTGTGCTCAGCAGTCTGAGAATCCTTTCTCCTGCTTGGTGGCAGTGGTCTTGCAATATTTGCTTTACCTCTCCAATCTGGGCCTTAAGTCCAACTCTGTCAGAGTCCACCTCAGTGCTCTCTCTGCACATCACGCACAGGTGGATGGCAGGCCTCTTTCCAACCACCCTTTGGTGGCTCGTTTTCTCCGAGGCCTCCTTCTCCTTAAGCCTCCTTTGCGGCCTCCAGCCCGTGACTGGGATCTGAATGTGGTCTTGCAGCGGATTACCTGTCCTCCTTTTGAGCCTATGGCTACCTGCCCTCTTCGTTTTCTTTCCTGGAAAACTTTGTTTTTGGTAGCCCTTACTTCTGCTAGGCGCGTTAGTGAACTGCAGGCCCTAGTGTCTGATCCACCTTACACTAGGTTCTACAGGAATAGGGTAGTCTTGCGGACTCACCCTAAGTTTCTTCCAAAGGTGGTTTCTCCGTTTCATCTCAACCAAGAGGTGGTTCTTCCGACCTTCTTTCCCAGGCCCCACTCCAGCCGAGCTGAGATGGTGCTGCATACCCTGGACTGTAGGAGGGCCTTATCCTTCTACCTTGACCGTACGCGAGAGCATAGGAGAGCTGTTCAGCTCTTCGTTTCTTTTGACCCCAATAAGTTGGGGCTACCTGTCTCCAAGCGTACTTTGTCCATATGGGTTGCTGACTGTATTGCTTGGGCTTATGGGGCAGCCGGCCTCTCGTTGGAGGGTCGAGTCACGGCTCATCGTGTTAGGGCGAAGGCTGCGTCAGTGGCTCATCTCCGCTCTGTTCCGTTGGCAGACATCTGCCGGGCCGCTACTTGGTCTTCAAGCCAGACTTTTGCGGCCCATTACTGCCTGGAGAGGGAGTCCCGCAGGGACAGTGCTTTCAGTCAGGCAGTTCTCCATAATCTCTTTGAGGTTTAGGCAACTCCTACCCTCCGACCCAGATGTTGGGCTACCGGTCGGGGGCGGTTTTCAGAGAAGATTCCTTCCTTCTGTGCTACTGAGCTAGAGGGAGCTCCTTTTTCCGCTTGGGGTCTCCGGTAGCCTTAAGTTCGGGAGTCCCATATGTGAGGACTGACTTCCTGCTTGGTCCTGGAGAAAGAGTAGTTACTCACCTGTAACAGGTGTTCTCCAGGAGCAGCAGGAATCAGTCCTCACAACCCTCCCTCCTCCCCTTGGAGTTGCAGTCATATCATTTCGTTTTTGCTAATTTTTTGCTGTCTTTTAGCTATGTCATCAGACTGAGCAAGATGGCACCCTTGGGCGGGAAGGGGACCGCGCATGCGCGCTGCAATTCCCAAAGGCTTTCTTTGAAAGCTGGGGAAATTGCTCCGCGAGGGCTCCGTCGGCGCCGACGTCACCCATATGTGAGGACTGATTCCTGCTGCTCCTGGAGAACACCTGTTACAGGTGAGTAACTACTCTTTCTCCTCTTCTTTTCTGGTTATCTTGACTTTTTTCTTTTTCTCTCCTGTTAGATGATGGAGTTGCTTTTCTTGCTCTCTAAATTGTTTTTATTTATTGTAAACTGCTTTGTATTTGTTGAAGGATGGTAGATCAAATCCTAAATAAATCATAAATTATTATAAAAGTACCACACACACGCATGCTCAGAAAATGATTTTTTAAGAGTTTCAGTTCTCTGAAGTTGCCACGATTTGGGCTCACAGTGGTTGGCGATTCTTTCTGCCAGCCCTTACAGAGGAGCGCGCTTGAGGATAGTCGCATCTCTGCAGAAGCAACACCCGCACCTGTTCCATGCTAACTCCTTCCTGCAGTCAGACTGTAAAATCCCCAAAGCAGGTGCTAGACCTTTAGTAACCTGTGTTCCTGTGAGTGTGCTTCCCTCTCATTGCTCAAAGCATTGACGCTGGTTTAGTACAGAACACCCCAGGGCTATCCTATGGAAAGGGCTAGTCCCAGGGCTGGTGCATGGTATTGGGTGCCCTAGGCAAACCTTCAGCCTTAACTGCCTCCCCCCCCCTGAGATTTTGATAATTAAACTCAGCAATCGTGATCATTGAAACATCACCTCCTCCTACAAAGTCCTGTAAAAATTAATAACTAGACATTGTACTTGTCAGTACTAAACTTTGCTTTGTATGTATGTGTGTGTCACTCTCCCTGCAGGTACAACAATATGCCGAGGGCTCTTTGGGTTTGGGGCTGTCAGGATCTATTGTTTTGCTTGACTGCTGCTGCTCTTTTGTTGCTCCCCAGAAACCGCTGCCCTAGGCAACCATCTAGTCTTGCACAGCCAGTCAGGTTTTTCCGGATATCCACAATGGGTCTTCAATGTATGGAAATGTTTCTCATGCATACTGACTGTGGATGTCCTGAAATGTGATTGACTGTCTTGAGTCCCCCGGGCAGGTTTACAGTCTTAGCTTAGAAAGGTTATATGGTTTTGACAATGAAAGAGTATGTGGTAGAGATGATGCAACCAAGACCCCCTGGGAGAAAGAAGTGACATTTCATGCAGCTTGGGTGACTCCTACTGGCCTATGTCAGTATTAATACTCAGCCTGGGAGGAGACGGTGTTTTTCCTAGTTATCCTATCTAGCAAGGGAAGAAGTTCTCTGGAAGATGAGAGAAAATACCAAATTTAAAAAAAACAACACTATTAGGACCAAATAAGAATGTTCTTAAAAGGAGAATGTCCTTATGCCAGGAAATAGTTCCTCTGAAAAAAGATATCATGATTGGTGGAATTGCTTCCACAATCAGGAAAAACTGGGATCTAGAGAGAAAGGTGGTCGTTAAGGGATTCACCTTTTTACATGTCCAAAAGACTCGTGCAATATTTGCTTGGGCCAACCATGAAACTGGATTGGTTAAGAGCAGATAATGGAAAAGCAGAATCCTATGGTGAATGTGACATGCAATCTATTGCTTTCCAGGACAAGAAGAAAGGCAGGGAAAATAACATGAAAATGAATTAATAAGGGGAGAGGGGGAGGCAAAGAAAAGTGTTAGTGAGCTGATGAAAATGCACCTGGTTTAATTTAGCTGGATTGTGACTCTTTGTTCCCAGGGCGGTATCACTGTGATGCGTTATGGTTGTTATATGGATGGAGTCTCAGCTGTCCCCAGCTCCTACTGGATACCAGGTGAGAGACTGAAGGGACCCTGTGTTTGAGCGCCCTCTCCAGGAATGCACCAGTGGGGTTTGGGGTTCATGTTGCCTGCAGGGCCTTTGAGAATGGCAGGATTACTGTCGCTACAGGACAGGAAAGCAACTCTTTTGAACTAAAGAGCCAGACAGAAGGGCTCAGTCTCAGGGGAGATGGCCCTACCAGGGTTGGAACCAACCATTAGGCAAACCAGGCAGTCACCTAGAGCGTCAATGTTTCCAAGGTGGCCCATTGCCCGCTGCTGCCGCTGCTCTCCAGGACTTGCAGCAGCAGCAGTGACTTTAAAACAGCAACACAGCAGTTAGCAAAAGCCTCCAGTGCTGCACATTGCCTCTTGCTGCTTCTGCCCCCAATGCAGACCTGCTGTTTGCAGGGGGGTGGAAGCACCGGCAGTGCAAGGCGTTGGAGGCTTTTGGTAAGTGCTGCAGTTGCCACTACAGGTCCCGGAGAGGAGCAGGGAGGTAGCAGGAATGAGATTCACCTAGGGTGCTCGTAGCCTTACACCAGCCCTGATCCCCCACCACCCCATGATTTGTGAAGGAAATACATGTTCTCTGTCCATTACATTTGATCTACAAGTTCATAAATGCAGTGGGGTAGAACCAGGACTGGACTAGCTTGCCGATATCCCTGTGTTACACGGGCGCCAGCACACCGATACCTTTTAACTCTGTTTCTCTCTGGTTGGCACATGTAGGTTTGGCATTCCCAGATTGGGCGTACAAGGCGGAGTCCAGTCCGGGGTCCCGACAGATCCAGCTGTGGCACTTCATCTTGGAACTGCTGCAGAAGGAGGAGTTCCGCCATGTCATCGCCTGGCAGCAGGGCGAGTACGGGGAGTTTGTCATCAAGGACCCGGACGAGGTGGCACGCCTGTGGGGCAGGAGGAAGTGCAAACCCCAGATGAACTATGACAAGCTGAGCCGGGCCCTCAGGTGAGGAGCGCACACTGTGAAGAGCTGGGCCCCTGAGTGGAGAACTGACGATGAAGAGAGCATGGGGGAATTCAGCACATGCATGTAGAAACACTGCGGAAGCAATGCCCTGTGATCATATCCCAGAGCAGCGAGTTACCCATCAGAGCACCGTGCCTTTTTTCAGTTCTGCCTTTGTAGAAAATCTGTATCCATATTTATCTGGGAGAGAGAATTATGGCATTCCTCCTGCATTAGTGTTATTAGATGTTCATATAGTATTGTTCTCCCAAAAACTATCCTAGCTTGCTACTCTGCCGCCACAGGCATGCAGCCGCCCCTGGAATGGAATTTCAGACAGCCCATTTCTGCCACCTACACTGCGGCATGAAAGCTTCCAGAACAATAGGGAGAGAAGGGCATACTGAACTTGCCCATATCCAGGAGGGAGATTGTGGGTTAGTCCTGGATTTCGAACATTTCCATCATGGTGCACTGGGGGATCCATGGCACTGAATTCAATAGATAAACTACAAATACCACACCACTTTGGAATGTAATTTCAAAACCAGGAACAACTAAAAGCTCCCCTCCTGGAACTGGGTAATTTGGCAACTCTGGATTATCACTCAGAGTTCTATTTGCCCCTGGCATGTCCCTCTCTGAAAACATGGGAGCAGGGGGCTCTTCTCAGAAGCTGCAGGATTGGGAAGAATTGGGGGGGTGGGGTGGGGGGGGGTGAAAATGATCCTGAAAAGATGCAGCTCAATCAATGGGCCACCTTTACCCCCTTGCACCCATGGTGCCCTCCAGACAGAAGGCACATCTAGTCCCTAAGCAGGTATCTACTTTGCCTCATGAGAAATTCAGCCCTCTAGTCATTCAGTTACATGAGGATCGATTGAAGCATCAGAAGGCAATATGTTTTTCTAAAACCACATGAAGAGTCAGGGGTAGAGCCAGATCAGTCATGGCACAGCTGGGATTAGAATCACAGCAAAAATGCCCTGTGTGCCATTGCTGACCCCTGGCACCCCAGCAGCTCCTGGGCATTCTTGGCAATGTGTGGCCTGAAGGAGTTTGACAGGTCTCTCTTCCAAGGCAATGAAGGGTAAAGTGACTTGCCCAAGGTCACAAGGAGTGCCAGTGAGAACTGAACCCTGGTCTCGGTCACCAGACTACTGTTCTAACCACCAGGCTACTCCTCCACTCCACAGAGCCACAGCTCAGGGGGATAAAGTGACTCATCCCAAGGTCACACAAAGTGCCAGTAGCAGCACATGGGATTAGAAGTGAGGCATAGGGAGATAAAGTGACTTTCAGTCGCACAGAGCAATGATTTGAACTTGTGTCCCAGGATCATTGACAACAGGTAAGGTAATGCTATAAACTTGACTGCAGCGCATCCCTCCCCTCATACTGCTGGCGATTCATCTGTTCCCACCCCTTTCCCACAGGTATTATTATAACAAAAGAATCCTGCAGAAGACCAAAGGCAAGAGATTCACCTACAAGTTTAACTTCAGCACACTCATCTTCATGAAGTGTCCCGTCTGGGATGTGACACCCACCCCACAGCCCTTGATGATGGGGGCTCACATGTGTTGCTCCACCTTCGTCTCCTCTGGAGTGCAGAGCAAGGTAATCTCAGGGGTTTGTGTGCCCCACTCAGCACACAGAGCATTTGCAGCCAGCTCTGGGGTGCAAAGCAAGATAATCTCCAAATTTGCATTTGCTCCTCAACACCTGCAGCCAGCTCTGGGATGCAGAGCAAGTTGATAATCTCAAGGACAGTACAAGAGATAGTCTTGCATTCTCTCTCTCTATCAGTGGGGTTAGGGAATACATCTTGGTCATTAAAGTCAGCAGCTTCCCCAGCTCCTTCTCCAAGTGCTTTAGCCCACTTTCAGTCCACCTGCCCTATTGCTCTGCAGGTTCTTACCACTAAGTCTACGAGGCGGCTGCATTCTGGGTAGAAGGAAAATGGGCTGACTGTAGACACTCATATCATGTCTGTCTTTCCAGCTCATGGAGAGGCAAACAGACTTTATAATTTGCTTTTCTCTTTCCCTGCTTCCCATTCTTCCAGTTTTGTAAAGTCTCACTGTAACGAAAAGCATTCCTCAAGCAATCTCTCCAAAAACTAAAAATGACAGAGACAGGTGGGACCTTATAGACTAACCAGGTTATTGAGGCATGAGCTTTCGAGGATTCTTGGTTAGTCTATAAGGTGGCACTTCCAGCTAACATGACTACCCCTCTGAATGTTTTTCCAAAATCTAATAACTTAGAAACTGTGAGCTCAATATTCAGAGACATGGTGACTATATAAAAATAAGAAACCAAGGAGAACAACAAAGACCTGCACACCGTCAAAGAATACCAAAGAAGCAGGACCAAGGAGACTTGGCGAAAATCCAAATTCGGTAAGCCCTTTTATTAGCCCCAACGCGTTTCGGCTCAAAAGCCTTCTTCAGGGGGTCTCTGATTAGTAAAGGATGCAAACGTTTAGATATCTTGTCGTACACATAAACCACGAAGTCTGGTGCAGCATTCAAACCATACTGCTGTAGAAAGGAGTATGGTTTGAACGCTGCACCAGACTCCGTGGCTTATGTGTCCCACAAGATATCTAAAGGTTTGCATCCTTTACTAATCAGAGACCCCCTGAAGAAGGCTTTTGAGCCGAAACGCGTTGGGGCTAATAAAAGGGCTTACCGAATTTGGATTTTTGCCAAGTCTCCTTGGTCCTGCTTCTTTGGTATATATAAAAATAAGCCAATTATTTACCTACTCATCTTTTCTACTCGATATTCTGCTGCCTTATCTATTTTATTTATTTATGTATTTAACAAATTGTACTATATAGTTTTTCTACAAGCCAAAACAGTTTACATGGAACTGAAATTGATACAGGGAGCAATTGAAGGAAACATTAAAAACAATTAACAATCAACATTTGGAACATTGAACAAGTAATAAATGTAAATGCAAAGAAACAAGGAACAGGGAGCAGTTAAGGGCTTGCTACATTTGCTTAAGGCATATGTAGGAACTATGTACAAAGGGAAGGGGAATGGGGGTTGGGAGGTAGGGGTTGGGAGTGTGAGGTTGTAGGGTAGTGAGCTTTATGGAGGTGGGGGGTGAAGTGTCTGTTTGTACATGGAAGCTTTGTACAGAAATTGGAGAGTGCCCATCTCCATAGTGTCCCAAGAAGAAGTGAGTCTTTAGTTGTTTGTGAAAGTCTGTGGCTGAATTGATATTACAAATTGAGGGGGGTAGTGGATTCCAGAGGGGACTGGCATATAGAGAGAATATTCTCATTCTTGTGGTTTACTTACAGTTGGGTATCTGTGTTGGAAGACTGAGGAGGTTTTGGGTGCTCGCTCTTCTTGGTCTTTTGGAGTTTGAGGTGGGAATTAATGCTTGGAGGTGCTCTGAAAATCGGTTTTCTAGGGTTTTGTGGATGATGGTTAGGACTTTATATTGTATTCTTGAGCTGATGGAAAGCCAGTGGAGGTATTTGAGGATAGGAGTGATGTGGGTTTGCCCCGAGGTTCGGAAGATGGTATGAGCAACAATATTCTGGGCTAGTTGTAATGGGAGAAGAGCATGCTTAGGTAAACCTTGAAATATGAAATTACAATAGTTGAATAGAGGTGTAATAATGGCTTGACAGACTGAGCGGAAGGTATCAGTGGATAGGAGGGGGCGTAGATTCTGTTGAGTTCTAAGCTTATAGTATACCATTTTAGTGATGCTTTGGATTTGGGGTCTGAAGTCCATTTGCTGGTTGAGTATGATTCTGAGGTATTTTATCTGAGAGCTGATTCGGATATCGCTGTTGCCAATTCGGATAAAGGCAGGGGGATGAAGTAGGAGTCTTTTGTGATGTGGAGGAGCTCTGTTTTATTAAGGTTGATGGATAAATTGTGGAGATGAAGCCATTTAATTACTTCAGTGAAGCAATTTGAGAGCATGGAGTAGTCATGATGTCATTTGTTTTTATTAGGTACTCAATTTGGAATTGTTGAAGAATAGTACAAAGCAGGTAGATGTAAATGTTGAATAGCAGAGAAGAGAGGAAGGATCCCTGGGGTGCTCTTTGGTGTAAGGTGAAAGCTGATGAGGTTTGTGATTAAATTTTTATTCGTTGAGATCGGTTGGTGAGATAAAAGTGGAACCATCTGAAGGAGGTGCCATGACTCCGATGTGGTGGAGTTGGTTGAGGAAGAGTTTATGGGATATGGTGTCAAAGGCTGCAGAGGTGTCTAGAAAGAGTGGGATAAATCCCTGGGTAATTGCTTCAATGCTTGTTATAAGTGAGTTTAGGAGGGAGGTCATGAGTGTTTCTGTACTGTGGTTGGGTCAGAATCCATGTTGATGCATGCCTAGAGGCGCATGTAGGTTAATGTGGTCCTCGAGTTGGTTTTGTACAGCTTTTTCAATGACCTTGGAGATGAATGGGTATGCTGGTTATTGGTCTGTAGGAGGTTGGTGACTGTGGGTCAAGGTTTGGTTTCTTTAGTAGTGGTCTGATTGAAGCTTGCTTGAGGGAGGGAGGAAGGAATCCTTGAGAGAGGGAGGCATGGACAACATCAGAAAGGATTGGTAAGAATTGGTCTTTTGTGATTTTGAGCTAGGAGACTGGGCAAGGGTCGAGTGGAGAAGTTGTGGTGTTGATGTTGCTGCAGTCCTAAATCTTGATGGATAATTTATCCATTTGAAGTTAGGACTACTATTTGTGTGGGCCTCTGAAACAGCTAAATTTATCTCGCTAGTATCTGCATATCACAGCTATATGGATCAATTATTACCCTTCTCCTGGTCCTTCCTTTTACCGAACAGGTAAATTTTGGACAGATGACAACTGCAATGCAATATGTGCCTTCGAGTCAATGCTGACTCCTGGCGACCCAGCAACTAGTCTGTCCAAAACATATTTGCATAGAGTATCCTAATGGTTAGAGCAGTGGACTAGCACTAGAGCAAAGAAAAGCAAATCCTACTGATGTGCCTTGTGGCCTTGGGTGAGTCACTTAAGCCTCCATTAACTTCAGATGTAAACCTAAATTGTAAGATCCCTGGGGACAAGGAAATATCTCATGTATCTATCTGAAGGTGACTTGGCTTAAACAGCTACTGGAAGGGTGTGAGCTAAATACAAGTTATAACAAAGGCAAAGAACTCACTTGCCCCGCATCAGGTGCTGATCACATGAGTGCTTTTGAAATCTGACTTGTAAAATGATAGAAAATGAGATGGTTTAAGCAGTTATCTTTTCTGGTGGTGTATTTCTGGCATGGAAACTGTTTCTTCCCCACCTTGCATTTTCAAAAAAAAGTCCAATAGGCCAGCTCAGTGAAAAGAGCAAACCTCTATTTATTTGGGAAACAGAAAGGGGAAAAGAGGGAGTTGCAAGAGAGCAAACAAAACGCAGCACTTTGAGGCATCTATTCAGTGAAATCTTGTGTCTATGTGTTTGCACAGAGCGTCACCTTCTGACAATCTAAAGGTCATGCAATGCCTCCCCCCCACCCCCCACCATGAAGAGGTGAGTAAGATGGGCAACTGCCCAGGGTGCCTGGCCTGGGAGAGGGGGCACCGCACGGTCACTACTGCCGTTGTTACAGCAGCGGGGGAACTCAGTTCCTATACAGTCACTTCTGTGAGCCTGAAGGGGATAGTCTGCAGTCACATCAGCTGCAGGATACTCTCCCTCCTGCATCACTGGAAGGGGGTCTCGCCTTCTGGCCTCAGCATTGCCCTTGCCCCCACCTCTGACCAGGGTGCCACAAACCCCTGCAATTCCCCTGGCAAGTCCTCAATGTGGCATCTGATTTTAGTGTAGGCAAGACCCAGGAATAGTTACCAAAAGTCCAAAAATGTCCTTATACACTTTTAATTATAAAGAAGACACCCCATAAGATAATTTGGGTGTCATAGTTCATAGAAAACTGTGCTGAGATTTTGGATTTGGATTTACAGCTCCAATGCGCAATGTTCAGGTTTTACTTTAATCCTGATTCTGGATCATACTCTGGTAGCGTTTTGCTTCTTCCAGCCTTTACGAGATTTACAGATCTCACCAACCCCTCTCCTTTGGATTCTTTGTACCCTCAGGTCCTTTCACTCCCCCACTTCCAGTCTTGGATTCTGTTATTACTGTGTAGGGAGAGCTACAGCTTCACCAGTAGATGGGCATTCTCCTCTTTATCAGGCCTCCTGGAGACTTCAGCTCCTGTAGCTGCTGCTTCTCAACTATTCACCCCATCACTTACTTCCGATGGACTGAGCATACTTCCTCTAGGGCAAGGGGATCTGGTTCTGCAGGAGCAGCTAGTCAGTCTGGTTTTCTGGATATCCCCGAGGAATATGCAGAAGATGAAACAAAAAAAAAGCCAAATAAATAAATATATTCTTTGGGTATATCCTGAAAACCGAATTGGCTGGATGTTCCTCTAGGACCCCTACAGAATCCTCACACATGGCAACAATACAACTAGGGCCCTGAAGTTTCCTTTTTCTGAGATGTTTCCAGTTGCCCAGGAGCTACACACGGGATTACATCTCTTTGAGGTGTGATTAAATATCCTCTGAGCTGGCCTAAATACCTTTTATTTTGATTCGGGGGGGGGGGGAGAGGAAATGTGAGCCGAATCTTTTCAGATAATTAGCCATTCAGACAGCTTACGGAATTTTACAGAACACAGACCAGAAATATTTCAAATGACTTTTTCCCTTTCTTCACTTTATGCAGAATATGATCTTTGCACATTGGGCACTGGCCGACAAGCTTGCATCCTACAGGACCATGCAAGAGGTGATGGACTTTGATCGCACAGTGGAAAAGAGGAGGTCCAGCATCGGCAGTAAGTTTTTGGGCAGCCTCAGGACGGGCTCGGTACAGGCCCAGAGTTGCCTCTCCTCCCCCACTAACAAGAGTTCCAGGTTTTATTTTTATCTTTATTGTTTTTTCTATTCTACTCTTTGATAAGTATACCAAAGTGGTCTACAATGTAATACAAGGACAACTTGGAAACAAAAGGGAACTCTAATAAAACAGAACAGGTCAAAGAAGGGAACTTTTCTAAGAAGTTCAAGCAAGTTACATTAAGTACAGTAGGTGTTTTCCTGACCTTAGATGGCTTGCAATCAAAGTTGTACCTAAGGCAATGGAGGGTTAAGTGACTTGACCAAAATCACAAGGAGTGAAAGTGTGATTCAAACTTGGCTTTCATAGTTTTCAGGCTACTGCTCTAACCATTAGGCTACTCCTCCACGCCAGAGAAAGTTAGAGGTCAGGGAGCATTATTTATTTATTTATTTTTCAGAATTTTTTTAAATACTGCCTTATCCGGGAATCAAAGCAGTTTACAGGCAACAAAACATTAATGCAGAACCTTAGTAACATCAGACAGAATGATTACATTTGGTAACTGTGGCCAGTAGTCCATAATATATTTAGATAATCACAATTTTGTACAGCAATGGTTGTGTGTTGTTGGGGGAGGTGGAAGGGAGGAGTAAAGGGGAGGGTGGTACTTACTGAAAGGGGGATAAACTCTCAGTAAGTTCGTTGTACACCATTTAGTCCTTGAAGTGTTCTTTGAATAGGAATGTCTTGAGTTCTTTGTGGAATTTTACTAGGTCATATGTTTCTCTGAGGTCATTCCATAGATCAGGTGCATAAGTGGAGAAGGCTCTGTTGCGAGCATTTTGTTTTACCTGTGTAATTTCTGCTGGCAAGTCCAGTAAGTTCTGATTACATCAGCGCCTTTTTCTGGTGGCAGCTGGTGTTTGGATGAGGGACTTTAGGTATGGTGACAATCGATTGTATAGGGTTTTGAATATGTTCATTATTGATTTATATTTAATTTGGCTGTATAAAGGTAGCCAGTGTAGATCTTTTAAAATTGGAGTATTGAGGTCGTTGTTATTTGCTTTTACTATGGCGCATTCTGCAGTGTGTTGGGCCATCTGTAGCTGATGAAGTGCATGTTTGGGAAGCCCCTGGTATATGCTGTTACTGAAATCCAGGAGGGGGAAGATGAGGACCTGAAGTACTGAGAGGTTGAGGAGGATTCTTATTTTGTGGTACATAGCTCTTGTGGTTCTGGTGATGTGAGAGGAGAAGTCGAGCTGCTGGTCAATTGTTATGCCCGGATAGTTCACCTCCTGCTTGGTTTGTAGTTCAATGTAGTGGATTCTGAGTGGGGGGTTTTTTGCCTTGTTTATGGAGATATGGAGCATGTCTGTTTTTTTGTAGTTGATGTGCAGCCCGTGTTCATGCAGCCATTGTGAGATCTCTCGGTCTCTCGGAAGAGGAGTGCTATTTTGCTTAGGTTTGGAGTCTAAGAGATATCATCTGCATATATGGAATATGGTACATATGGGCTGCGTGAATATGTCAAAGAGTAGTGAAGATATTGCAGAGCCTTGTGGAACTCCTTTATATAATCTGTATGGTGCTGATTTGTTTGGTCCTATGCATACTTGGTGGCGATCTGACAAGTATGATTGAATCCATTTGAGTGGAGTGCCACTGACGCCAATGGCTTGTAGTCTTGCAAGTAGGAGTCTGTGTGGTATGGAGTCAAATGCTGCAGCTATATCTAGTAAAATTAGGATGTACGCACCGTTGAGCTTCTCTGTGCCTCTTATTATTGTATCTAGCAGTGATGTTTCTACCCCATGATGTGGTCTAAATCCATGTTGGTGCTAATCTAGTGAAGCGTGCTTGTCAATATGGTTCTGAAATTGTTGAAATACTATTCTTTCAATTATTTTCGGGATGAAGGGGAGGCTGCAGATGGGCCTGTAAGACACAGGGTCTCCATTGTCAGCTGAGGAGTTTTTTAGGATAGAGCAGACTGAAGCCATTTTTAGTTCCTTAGCAGGAAACACTGTTTGAGTGAGTTTTGTGCCTTCTTACAGATAATTGGAGACAGTTCAGACCTGGCTATCCTGATCCAGCTAACGGCATGGATCAAGTGGTGTTGAGGTGTAATGGTGTTGAGGTTCCTGATTGCAGGCTGTAAGTATCCCCACTCTATTATCGACCAGCTAAGACCAAAAGTCTACCCGGGGACACAGCTGTCAAAAGCTAAGGTAAAGAAGTGAGTTTTAAGACTGGTTTTAAATTTTTCTAAGAAGACTTCTTCTAGAGAGCAGTCAAGAGGGCATTCCAGAGAGGAGCAAGTAAAAAGAAGCCACACTTATGGACTCAAGGTGGGCTCGGAGCAACGGAAAGATAACTAATAGGACTTGGATAGGAGGGGATGTATGAACAGAGTGGTATGCTGGTATAGAAAGCCCTATGGGTGAGCAGAAGAATATTGAACCATAACCCGTAGAAGACAGAGAGCCAGAGATTGTCTTAAAGGTGTCAATCGATCAAACTTGTGAGAGTTGAATTCTGAATGGTCTGAAATTGTTTTAGATCAGTGAACCAGGAGCCACAGTAGACAACATTACAGGAGGAGACTAAGGCATGAATCAGGAAGCATAGAGATGGGGGGGGGGGGGGTTTGGGGAGCTGAGATATCATTATGAATCAAATTTGTCTTAGGTAATAGAATGAGACTTTTACTATAACAGATACACGTGAGCTTCAAGTTAGTTGGAAATCAGTGATTACACCTAGTTATTGAAAAGAGTCTACCAATGTTAGAAAAGCACCAAGAAGAGGTGGAGTGGTTGGTTAGTTAGAACAACCTGTGATCCAAGACGCTAAGGGGCTGATATTCAAACGAGTTTAGCCAGTTAACAGGAGCTGCTAACCAGGTCAATCCTAGCAATCCCAAAAGTGCCGTTGAATATTCCCATAGACCATATGAAAGATGTCCAGTTAAATATGAGGTGGTCTGTAGGTGAAGTGGGTGTGGTCGCATCAGTGATCTGGTCAGCGACAATATTCAGCCACTAACCAGATAGCTAAACCGCATAAAGTTAAGATAGGTCAACAAATGTCCTAACTTTATGCGGTCTAGCTATCCAATTAGCGGCTGAATATTGTCACTGACCAGATAGCTGCTGTGATTGCTGGCAAAACTGGATCTTCAATGCCGGACACCGGATCGACTCTATGCTGAATGTCCGTTTTTACTTTCAGAAACGGCAACCAGGCACGTTAAAAGTGCGGACCTCCACTGCTGAATACCGATCCCTAAGGCTTTAGAGGGATTTAGTTTTAGGGAGAAACAGCTTCAAGGCAGCAGTTCATGAGGCAGAGATCAAAAGAGTGAGGATCAATATAGGAAACCAGCAGGATGTCTTGCATCCGAACACCGGTACAGAATCCCATTCAATATATTATTACCGACACATTGTCCTTTTTATACATGGCACCCTCTCTATCTTTTGGATCACCTTTTACATCAACCAGACCAACAAGACCTCTTACTCAGAATTACTTAGCTTACCCTCAGTTTCTAGAACTCGCTATGAGCTGATAAGACATCCTGCTTATTTTTACATTGCACCTCAACTATGGAATTTCCTACCTGCTTATCACTAAACAGAAACCTCTTAAAACAAGTTAAAAAAGGTCCTTAAAATGTTATCTTTTTTCAAAGGCATATGGAGACCTATTGGAGGTGGCCAGACCCATTTAGTGATCTCGGGATTTCCTTTGTTTATATTTTATTTTTATTTATTTATTTATTAGAACTTATATACCGCCACTTCCAAAGAGAACAAAACTGGAGATTTACATTATAACTCTGAAAAACATATTTACTTAACAGGTTTTATATAACGCTTTATAATTTCAATCAAAGCGGTTTACATTGAAACTTAAACTTGGATTACATTAAACAGGTACATTGATAACTTGGATTTTTCTGAGGCAATGGAGAGTTAAGTGACTTGCCCAAGGCCACAAGGAGTGCTAATGGGAATTAAACCCTGGTCTCTGGGTTCCCAAGCCAGTGTTCTTAACCATTAGGCTACTCCTCCTATCTTAAAAAGGCTATAGTGTTATTAGAAAAAGGTTTAGAGAAGAGCTACCAGGCTAAAAAACATAACAAAGCATGATTGTACAGTTTTTTAAAATACTTTATTTTATAACCACCAACAGATACAATACAGCAGATATAATGAGATCCTACAAGTTGGTAGCTGAGCTATTGGTGGGAGATGTGGGGTGGATTTGTTCCACTGGAGGTTCCAGTTTTTTGGGGAGTGTGCTGAGGGGGGAGGGGGGAGGGGAGGGGGGTGGCGGATGATTGTACAGTTTAACAATTTGCATAGGGAGATGTTGTGTAGCATATGTGCAGGTGCATGAAAGGGAGGGATGGGGAGGCAAGGGCTATCAAGGGGGGTGGGATGTTTGAGGCAGATTGTTATTGGTGGAGGGACCATAGTACTCAAGAAATAGGTGGGTTTTGAGCTCTTTCCGGAAAGTTTGGAGGTCTTTGATGGCTCTGAGGTTGTCTGGTAATAAATTCCAAATGGAAGGGGCTACATAAGAGAAGGCTCTGTTGCTGACAGTTTTGTTGGCATTGCAGATGTGGGTGGGGATTATTAGTGTATTTTGGGAGCAGACCCTCCTGGTTCTTGAGTTTTTGAGTGGGCTAAGGAGGGAGTTGAGGAAGGATGGGATGATTTTATTATACAATTTGAAGGTAGTTATGAGGTATTTGAATTTGGCCCTCATTGGAATGGGCAGCCAGTGAAGGGATTGGAGGAGCTGCGTGATGTGGTTAGAGTAGTTAGCCTTGTGTATAATGCGTGCGGCTAGGTTTTGAGCTAACTGGAGTTGATGGATGGTGTTTTGGGGTAGGCCATACAGAATACTGTTGCAATAGTCAAGGTGGGGTGTTATCAATGCTTGAAGGACTGATCTAAATTCTTGACTGTCTAGTAAGAGATGGAGATGCTGTAGCATTTTTAATTTGAGGTATATGATTTTTGTGGTGGCTTTAATGTGGGGGACCAGGGAAAGGGATTGATCTAGGATGATTCCTAGGTATTTGATTTTCTTTTTTAACTTCCAGCTCTGAATTGCATAGTTGTAGTTTTGAGGGGGGGGGGTTGAAGTTTTGATTCTGGGTGATGAATAGAACATCTGTTTTCTTCATGTTAATTTTTAAGTTGTGTATGTTGAGCGAGGTGGATATGTCAGTCAGGCATTCTTGGATTTGAGGGCAGATGGGGTTGGTGTGTCTACTGGATGATACAGCATGATGTCATCCGCGTAGAGGTGATAGTGTACGTTGTGTTTTTTGAAAATGTGCCATATTGGTTGCATGTACAGGTTGAATAGAAGTGAGGATAGGGAGGAGCCTTGGGGGATACCTTGGCCTTGTTTGAAAGTTGAGGAGGATCCTGTGCCTATTTGGACCTGTAGGATGTGGTCAGAAAGATATGATTTGAACCATTCTAGGACAGAGCCTTGAAGGCCGAGTTGTTGTAGTCTTGTGATCAAAATGCTGTGGCTGTGGCTGATGCTGTCGAAGGCAGTAGCTATGTCGAGAAAGACAAGTAGGAATGCTTGTTTGGTGTGGTTTAGCCGTGGTGCAATTTGTCCATTAGGGTGAGTAATAAGGTTTCTATGCTGTGGAAAAGTCTAAAGCCATGCTGTTGATCATCTAATGTAGCATTCAGGTCTATGAAGTCTTGTAATTGGATTTGGACAGGTTTTTTTCAATAATTTTTGCCAGAAATGGTAGGCTAGGCGATAGGCCGGTATGAGTTTGGGAGGATTTTTCTGTTATATTAGATTTTAGGATGGGGCGTATGGTTGCTTGTTTTAGAGCAGGAGGCATTTGTCCTGTTTGAAGTGACCGATTGACTATATTGAGGATATTAGGTGAAAACTCCTCTTTTGTTGCCTTGAGCCAGCTAACTGGGCAGGGGTCTGATGGGGAAGTGGTTGTATTGAGTTTGTGATGGTATTTTTTAGATGTTTTGATTGTGAGGCTTAGGCAAGCTGGGAATGTTTGAGAAGGTGTTGGAGTGAGTATTTGTATGATTGTTACTGTTGCTTAGGGGATCAAGTTTTTCCATAAAGAAATTTGCAAGAATTATATGGTTTTATTAGTTTTCCCATGAATATGATGTTGCATTCTGCTGGTTTTCCCCAGTCCCTGTTTAATTATGTCTCTCTGACTTTGTTAGTATGTTGCGCAAGGCTAACAAGAGTTGGTGATCGACCAAGTCAAAAGCAAATGATAAATCAAGAGAGACCACCAGGGCTATCTTCCCCATATCCAAGGAGCTATGCATTTCACTAAGGAGACTATTCAGAGTGATCTTGGTGCCATAGTTTTTTCAAAAGCCAGACTGACAGAGGTAAAGAGAGCAAGTTTTATCCATGAAATCTAGAACCTGGGAGTTCTCAGGGAACGTAGAAAGAAAAGATACCTTTTGACACTAGGCAGTGCCCCGCTGATCTCTGATGATGATTCTAGGAGAGGGAGGCTCGAATGATTGCTATTTTGAGCCCGTATGGTGCTCATATTGTATGGGAGCCATGCAGACTCATCTATGAACTTAAAGTTCTTTGTTTTTCTGCCCTCTCTTTTTGAGCTGCCACACCAATAACCTTCCGGCCCTGTTTCCTTGCCCTTGATAGCATCGTTTAGTAAGCCAGAGGAGATGGGTGATCCGATCCATTTCAAGTGCCTGCAGTCAAGCTCAGGCTACCCCTAGCTCCCACACAGCCCTGCGTGCTCCCGCAGAAGAGTATTCTTCCTGCAATTTAATTATGTGTGCCAATATCCTGTCATGTTCATGCTCCTTCTCCTTCCGCTTCTGTGACGTTAGCTGTATTAAAATTCCCTCAAGGAAGACCTTCCCTGCGTCTCACACTTCAGCCTGTCTGCCACTTTGCCATTGTCGTTTGCATCTATGCATCTATATATTGCCGCCACTCCATTTTCACCCTGTGGAGCACTTCATCTTGTTGCAAAATGTTTACATTCACTCTCCACCAGCGGTTTCCTGCCCCACCATCCTGGTTGTTGGAGAGCCACCTCGTTTCTTCCATCCCATGATCTGCCACCACAAGCAGATGGATTGTGGTTTCCCCAAACCTCCCTTCCTGCGCTCTCCATGTAAAGATATAATGTAAGCGGGAATATATGTCTACTCCCAAGGGATAGCAGGTATGCTCCCTACACCAGAGGTCCACCAAGGCCCACATCTGTACCGACTCCCACAACTCCTTCCCCTCCCTCCCAGGGGCTTTCTAAGTATAGTTTCTCCGGTCTAAAGCCCCCATCACACAATTCATATCCCCCCCCCCCCCCCACTATCAAATCTCCCTTCGCCACCTTGTGAAATTCCAGTAGCCAATCTGCAAAAAAAATGATCCTTTAGGGCCATTGGGGGCGTAAAAATTCAGAATTGATATCTCTGCATTCTCCACCCACCCCATGACCCACACCACTCTCCCCTGAGTATCCCCCCAGAGCTATAAAGTACGAAGGGCGCCCTTTTATGAATTAGTATGGCTACCCCTTTTTTATTGGAATTAAACACTGACCAGAAAACCTGTTCATAACCCCTGGCTTTAAGCTTCACGTGTTCAGGCTCTGTTAAATGTGTTTCCTGTAGCAACAGTATGTCAATATGCATCTTCGTAGCTGATGCCAGTACTCTTTTATGTTTCACAGGCCCATGTAGTCCCCTTACATTAAGTATGGCCACTCTATATCCCAACTTATCACTGTCAACCCCAGCTATTTGCCCAGATTTCCTTCCCCAGCAAACACCTGGTCCATTCATTTTCCCCCCACCTCCCCCACTCAACCATGATATAGCAGCTCACACCCATAATCCCTCTATTCCCCCTTCCTCATCCCCCAAAACCGAGCTTCTTAACCACCATTCACTCCTTTTATATATTTTAGACTCCCCCAGACTCGCATACAACCTCCCCTCCCCCTCCCCCAAACAAATTATTAATAAACTAGATACTACGCACCCTGGTCTCTATCCTCATTAATAGCTAATACTATGGCATTTCTCCCTATCCCCAGTACTCCTGCCATCCATTCATCCTCACCCCCAACCTTCAACAGCCCCTCACCGTCCTTTCACCTTGTCTCTTTGTTCCCAATCATCACGCACTCACACTGTGCCTTTTCTGCACAGTCACATCTAAACATATTAGAAGACGGTGAAGAGGCAAAGCAAAGATAATGTTCAGAGTCCTTATTGTGCTCACCATAAGTACCTCCAGCTGCAGCAGTCTCCTGCCAGGAATTCCCAGTCAGTTCGGCACCTGAGCACCAATACCATCCATTGTTTGCGCCCTTGCTGCTGAAGCTGTATGAGCTACTTATGTCGTATCTGATGCTTGCGTGTTAGAATATCCCTGCCCATGTTGGGGCGATTTCTTCTGTTCTGCAGGCAACTCAGCTGATCCGTTACTCACAGGTGGGCTGCCATGGTGGGAGTTCTGTCTGTGTCCTACCAGCCATTTCTAGACAATCTTCGGCATTTAAAAAAATTTCCAGACCCTGTTTTCCACAGTGAGCTTTGCTGGATACCAGAGGGCAGCTTTGATGCCTTGTTGTGCTAGTTCTTGGCGGTGTTTCACGGTCTCTGCAGCCAGGTCTAGAAACACAAGCACTCGCCAGTCTTTGTTATCCACTTGGTCCATTTTGCAGGCCTCTCAGATAATGAATTCCCAATCCTGGAACCAGAGTACCTTGATAATGAAGGCTTGGGGACGAAGATCTCGATGTGCTCATTCGAGTTTGTACTTTCCTGGGACTGAACATCTGGGGAAGTACACCTGCAGGAGCTGTCACACAAACACCAGCGGATCTGAACCTTCTTCCATCTCTGGTATCCTAAAAATTCTCAAATTGGATTGGCGATCTCTGTTCTCGTGATCCTCGAGTTTCTCTTTCATCCATGCCACTTGTTTTTGCAGGTGTATCAACTCTCCATTTGCACAATGTTGGGAGTCTTCCACCACTTCTATTCTGGTCTCGGCCTCGTCCATCCAGACTCCCAAGGCACCAAATTTGTCGTCAATTTTGGTTAAGACAGAGTCCATTATCTCCTTCTTGGCGGCATGAATCTCCTTCAGGACTAGGATAGTCTGGTATCTAACTCAGGCCTTCTTTCCTCCGCATCACTTGCCATCGACGAGCCCAGTCACGGTGCACGAGAGGCCATTATTCCTGATGCCTGCACGGCCTTCAACTTCACTCCATACAGCTCCTGTATTTTTAAGTTTTACTACTTTCGGCATCACCCACACGTTTCTGTATATGCTTAAAGTAGAAACCGGGTTTTAATTGGCGAAATTTGCGGGGAGGCAAGACAGCAGCGCTGAACCAAGTCTGTTCACCTCACCAGCCAGACCGGAAGACATGTATTTAAAGTTCTGATTTACCTGTAGCACTGGGTTAACACGTACGGGTAGTGGCCAGGGTTGGTGGTGTGGGCAGGAGCTGGAAGAGCAGTAGTTATAGAAGCAGGTTGTGAACCATGAAAGCCAGGGCTCAAATTCCACTTCTCCTTCTGATACTCTCTGTGACCTTGGGAAAGTTACTTCACCCTTTATTGCCTCATATTTTATTGTATGTAAACCGCACTGATAAAAAATAGCGCGGTATATAAGAACTGTTAAATAAATAAATAAATATCCCACTTCCAATCTGCAGGTAGCCTACTCAATCGCCCGAACAGGCAATTATCCAGCCTGAATGGCTGTTTAAAATAAAAGGGCTCTTTACTGAACAAATTCTTCAAAACAGGTACAGTAAGCAAATTAGGCTTGGACTTAGAGGAAGCTCACAAAAATAAAGTAGATCCCTTAGTTTTTGGATTTTCTTCAACTCTCCTCTGTAACTCCAACTCTTCCCGCTTCAGAATGGCAAGGTGCCTCTTCTCCTTAGGATCCTGTTGTCGTCTTCTTCAGTTAGTAGTCAGATCTCTGCTACCATTCTTCTCTTTTCTCCTTCGACTCCTTTGATAGACTCACTGAGTCACTCACTCCTCACACGTCAGGCTCCTAGAACCCTCTTCTGGGACCCTGTCCCTAGGGAGCCTCTCTTCAGAGTTCAGGTGGTTTGCCTGAGCCCTGACACTCCCAAGGATGGGTGGATAAGGAAGGGCGCAAAATCCCTCCATTGAACGAAACCCTTACTAAAAAGAAACAACTATACCACCCCTGTGCAAACCAACAACCTAGTTTAAAACATATCTTTTGTTTTAATCTGGCTGATCAATTACAATAAATAATATAATTATTAATAGGCAGGTTCCACACACTACTGGCCAAAAATTGGTTGTGTTGGATATGATGAAATGAAAAATACAAACACAGGAAACTGAGAAACATCCCTTCTTTGTTCAACATAAGAAGTGTGACCTTTGCTAAGAGAGAGAGATGCCTACAACCTGCAATGTTAAGTAGTCGGGATCTTGGAAGAATATATAAAGCTGTTAGTTTCAGGAAAAGCAGGGGGGGGGGAGGAAGAGGGAAAGAGTTGATCCTGAATTAGGTTGACAGCCATATTTGGGCTCGGTGGAATTTTTCACTCTGGGTACAAATATCCAGCATTTTATTGATTTCTTCTTGGTTACAGACTGGAAGGAGATTTTTGGGAATTTTGGACTCAGTTCTCATCTGGTCTTCTTTCAACCTCCAACAAAATATGTACTTTGAACACCTCTTGGGAGAGGAGGGTATATCTCAAATACAGCACTAGGCATGGGTACATGCCCTCATTTCCTGTCACAAAGCCGCACATTAATGAGCCTCAGAGACAGTAACCTGGGGCTGGAGACGGAGGGATGCAGTAGGGCTGCTGAAGCAGTGCGTGTGAGTGCTCGCTGTCCCCTCAGTGGTCTTGCTGCCACCCGTGTGCACAGCACCAGCTTCTGAAAATCAGTAGAGGTGGTAGGATCACCATGGGGACAATAAACACACACGTACACTGTTTTAGTGGTCCTGCCACACGCTGCCAGCTGAGCTTCCTTGGTAGAGGAGAACCAGAAGATAGCTACTGAGGCAAGAGGAGGAGGGAGGCTGGTGAGAACACTGGAGGAGGGTAAGTGAGGTTGGGTAGCACTGGATAAATGAGGCTGAGCGGGACACTGGACTAGGAAGATAAAGAAGAGACTGAGAAGGGGAAAGTGGGGAGAGATGAAAAACGAAGATGGAGAACTGTGAATCACTGAGAGTGAGAGACTGAAGATAGAGGGCCAGAGAGGAGGAGAGATGGAAAAGCCCAGCAAGTGGTTGAAACTAAGAGAAGGTGGAAGGAGTAGGAGACGGATGGATGAAGGGTAGAAATTGAGAGGGGAGGTATAAGGGCATGAGAGAGAGACAAGAACAAGATAGGTGAAATGGGGAAAAGTGAACACGTGTTGGAGAGCAGAAATGCAGAGACCGAGAAGGGTATGGAAAGCACACCTGGACTGGCTTTTCTATATTCTGTTTGCAGAAAAGGCAGATGTAAAGTCCATGGGCTCGCAAGCAGTTTTCCAGAGGAATCAACGCCTGCAGGTTCCCTTTGAAAATGCACCTGTGCATGCTGAACCTAGGCAGACTCCTTTGAAACTGTCCCACGCCTGCTCTGCAATTTAAATGAGAAACTTTGATAACTTATTTTAGCTCGTGACTAGCACATCTTGCTGGCTGCCTAATTTCTTGAAATTCTGAAGTTCTGCTCAGCCATCATGCAGCAGCGTTGGGCTAAAAAGATGCTAGTGAGGAGGCCACAGCTTTGAATAATACTCACATAAAGACAGGAACCAGAAACGTGCCGCTGTGATTCTCTGCTTGCCCCAGGGTTAGCTGCAGGAGCTGTCTCTTGCATTCCTGCGCCCACGCTGCTGCTCCAGCAGCGAGGAAATGGAAAGACTCGTGCACAGACAGGTGCACCAGGAGCTACTCTTCAGATCTCCTGACCGCACTGCGTAGGACATCTTTCAGTCTAGACCTGACCCTGGGCCCGTGCAGCCATCCTTTCAAGTACCTAGCAACAACTCTGCTATAGAGAACATTAAAGTTACCAAGTGGCCGATCCAGTCCTTATTTTGGCCTACTGCAAGCAAGGAGACCTAATCTTACTTCTTTTAGGAATGCTACCTCTCCACATAGGCAACAAGCCAAAACTAGGACTGGATCCACCTGTTTGTGTTGTTCTGGGTGAGGTGTTAACCCTATATAGAATAATTTTTACAGTGTCACAGGAAGTGATATGTTTGGATGACAGCAGGAGCATAATTACCTGCTTGCTTATATTTAACAAATGTTGCATGAGTGTGCAGCACATGTTTATCCAGATGTGTCTCTTTGGGAACTCACTCTTCCTTCCATTTTCTCTTTTCAGAGCATGGCTCAATTCCTTCTCCGTGTCTCTTGGGCCCTTGCTGTCACGTTGGGATTCAGGATGAATTTTCATACCCACCGTCCTTCCAACCACCATCCTTTGGAACCCATTCAAGCCATCAGCTTTGTTCCCCTTCTCAACTTTCACTGCCAATTTCAATGGATTGTTCCTGCTTCTCTGGTCATTTGTTTCATCACAGCCAGTCACTAATATCCTTGAAAGAAAGGGTTCAGCCTCCTGGTCAACTAGGAGAAAACTCACCTTTTGGTGCCCATTTACTGCCAAATAGGCCACAGGGAAGACTGGTACCTGGCTTCCCATTGGTGTCTATGCAGGGCCAAATGGCTAGGTCAGCTAATGAATACCTGGCTTGTTTGTCACAGGTCTCACAACTTGAGGAGAAAGAAGAAGTTCCTAGGCAGAGTTGTGTTGCACCCTCGGATGGTCCCAGCGTGAAACCTGAGCCAGGGTCAGAGGTTAATCCACGTGAAAGGAAGAAAAAGCATATGGGTTACAGTGGAAGACAAAAGGGGTTTCTGTTGATCTCTGAGATCCATGGTGTCAAAGGCAAACCCTCAGCATATCCCAGCACACCCTCCGTGCTTGGCTTGAAAGCATCCTGGCAACCGAGCCCCACCTAAGGCCAATACTTTCAGGAGAAAATGTCCATTATGCTCCCCGACCCCAGTCACTCAGCCTTCCCTTTGAATTCTCTGAAAGAGCTCCATTCAATTCCATGATCCATTCTTATGGTTAACTTCAACTATTTATAGACATTTCTGGTTAATATGCTGATTTCTAGGTCAGACCAAGCATCTGCTTGATGGGAAAAATGAGATGAGGCAAGATTCCAGCCGCTGAGATTATTGATGAAGTTACAAAAAACAACCTGTTACAAGCCCAGTGACTGTATACGATTCATGCATTAAAGGCCAACAAGTGGCAACTTCATCAAAGCATCTTTCTGGCATATTTTCTGCTCTGACATTCACAGTTTCTGGCTTCTGCTGGTACAGATGTGGAACATATGCAAAGGAACATGGTTACAACAGGGCTTTGCAAATCAGTCCTGGGGAAACCAGGTTTTCATGATATCTACAATGATTATTCAGGAGATAACTTAGCATGCTTTGGAGACCCAATACATGCAAATATGTCTTACGGATACTCATTGTGGATATCCTGAGAGCTGACTGGCTGTGGGGGGGGGTCACCAAACCAGTTTGTGAAGCACTGGTTTAATATACCAAAATTAATATGGAACAGGCTCAGATTGTCTGTTGGGGCTGGTTGGGCCTGGGCATGCCATGGAGGGTAGATGGCTGCTGCAGCCAGTGCCAATGAATGGTAGTGAGGCTGTGCCTCTGAAAAGGTAACCCTTGTGCCTCTGGTTCAGTAAAGCTTACTTGAGTCACCTGGGCATGTCAATTTTTGGTAGAGGCTATTGAGGGGAGAATACAAGTGTAAAGACATCAAAAAACGAGAATGCATTGGCATCCAGAGATGTGTTTGTGTGTAGGCATGGAGAGAGAGGACATTATGTACATAACAAACACATGTAAACACCAAATGGTTAGCCAGCTAATAGAGGTTTAATTTTCCTTCTAATCCGTAAGTGAAAGAAGGTGTTTCCATAACCCTAACCAAAGCCTTATTCAAACAGAATTTGTTTTCTGCGTTTTGTGCCCATGGAGATAATTATTATTGAACCCAGCCTGCTGAAACATACTGGGTATGACGATACAGAATGACAATCCAGCTCTTGTCCATTTTCCCTTACTGCAGACCTGACTTTATTTCCAGCTGTAACCCCTCCCTCCTAACTCACCTCCGAGAAACCTCTGGGGTTTTCCCAGGCTTTCCTGAAGTGAGTAGGTTGCCAAGCCACCCATTTCAATTCAAAGAAGCTGATGAAGTCCTGGTTTTTCCCCATTGCCCGCATGCAGTATAGTTTCTACTTTTCTTAAGGGAAAATCAGAACTACATGTGCATGGATTAGATCATCTACTTTGGGATAACCTGGGTCAGGAAGCAACCCTGGAATTAAGGCCATGCATTAACTGCAGAAAATCTGCCTTTGGATATTAATATTAATGGGACAATCATTATGTCTTCTGTTTATGCCACAGCGATCACCATTTGTTTTGAAAAGATGTGAAATTAACTCACAGTTTCAGGTTATTTTGTTTAGGCTGAGCCTGTCCTATATGCACGTATGATGTCACCACCACAGTAAAAGTGACTGATTCTGTGACATCACTCACATCTGATTGGCCAGAGATGGGGCGTGGTCTCACTATACTCACTGATTCCAAGATGTCAACTAATGGTATCCTGGAAGTTTGCCAACAGCGGAGGATGCCTTCAAATCTACAGTAAGTTGTAGACTTGAAGGCATCCTTTTCGGCACTGGCTTTTGCACACAATACAAATCCATGGCATCATGGATGTAGATGTTTCTAAGACACTTTAATTTTCACACCGTGGCTGTGACTTGTGAGGAAGTATAGGAGCATATGGGTAGGTACAGCCAGCCAAGCGGTTTGCTTCAGTTTGCCTCCCATGACAAAGTTTTCCTTTTGCTTCTCAGAGCACCCTGTGCAACTCTGGGGGTCTTTCCCTATGATTCTGTTCATTTCTTTCTGCTCCTTTTGTCAGCAGTGACTGCTAAAGAGTTACTACACACTTCCCCTTTTTGTTTAAATGTGTGGGCATCATTGTTGAAAAAATGGAAACTCCCTATGTTTTTGGCATTCTACTCTTGGGTACGTAGGAGTGCTGTCCAATGACAACACATCATGGAGGAGTTAACAAGAATTCTACAATTGTAGTCAACATTATTGGCACCCTTGCATTTTAGGTATGTTGTGTGCAATAGCTTGAGAAATAATTGGAAATATTCCAACTGTATGTTGTCATAATATTTAAATAGTATGTTCAAAGATATACAACAAAAAAAAGATGTCTGTGCAACTTAGACATAGTAATTTCTGAGAAAAAACAAACAAACTATGACCTGGATAGGATTAATGGCACCCTGCACTAATATTTGGTTGCACAACCCTTGGCAGTGATGACAGCCTCCAAATATTTCTTGTAACCATCTATAAGTTTCATACATCTCTCAGCTGGTAGTTTCTCCCACTCTTCAACTGCGATTTGTTCCAGCTGATGAATATTTCCAGGATTCCTTATATCAGTGACAGATTTCAGCTCTTTCCAAAAGTTCTCGATTGGATTGAGATCATAACTCATTGCTGGCCAGTTGTTCCTTTTTAACCATTCTTTTGTACTTTTGGATGTATTGTTTGGGTCATTGTCCTGCTGGAGGACCAATGATCTTTGACCCAGACCTAGTTTTCTGACACTAGGTAGCACATTTCACTCCAAAATACCTTAGTAGTCCTCTGACTTCATGATTCCTTTAATACGTGTCAGGCCTTCAGTTCCTGAGGCAGCAAAACAGACCCAAATCATTATGGAACCTCCACCATATGTAACTGTAGGAAGGGTGTTTTTTTCCTTATAAGCTTCATTTCTTCCCCTGTAAATGTATCGCTGATCTGCATTGCCAAAGAGCTCATTTGGTTTCATATGTCCACAGAACATTTTCCCAGGATTGTGGTTTCCCAAGGTGGGTTTGGGCAAAGATCAGGCATGTCTTTTTATGTTTGTCTTTGAGCAGTGGGATCCTCCTTGGCCTTCATCCATGAAGTTCTTCTTTGTTCAGTGCGTGGTATATGCAACCACCATTCCTTTCCTCCAGTCCAGTCCCGCACCTCTGGGTAGTGTGCCTTTTCCAATAGCTTGGAGACTGAGCATGTCATCTTTTTGATGACAAAAGAAAAAAAAACTATAGTCAGGGTCAAAAATAACACACACTTCCAAAAACCCTGCCCTTTCAAGAAGACCAACTCCTCAGAGCAAACCAATTATTTTTGTCGGAGTTGCCAGCTCAGTCAATAGGAAACATCCTAACACCATTGTGGCCCTTCCATTTTAATAAAAAATAAATGTTTTTATACAACAGCTTGACTTAGCTGATTAGTGGCTTTTTCAAGACTGCTCCCAGTAGCACCGCAATCTGCTAATCCGACGTGGCACGTTTCGGGTTCTCCCAATAAGACACCCTGCTTCAGGTCAAGCGGTTTGCGGATATGCGTCAGCCATAGAAGAAGCACTTCTAAAGGCAAAGACGTCAAACCTTGGGAGCTAACAGTCAAAATGGAGTCGATCAAGGGTACCTCATTAGAAGACACATGAATAATAGCTGATGGCTCGTCGTCCTCCCCAGAAGCAGACAACTCTGAAGAAGAAGAACCATCCAAAGCAGGACTTGGAGAGGAACCAGGGTTAGGCGGAGGAGTCCTATCGAATGAACTCAAAGAAGCACCGGAGGTAGACAGCGAAACATCTTGTGCTGCAATAGAAACTGGTGGTAAAACTACCACATGCTGATCCATAGGACCATGAATCGCAGGAGGAACAGTGGTAGCATTAGCAGATTTCACAGATGACATCGCAGGCTTAGTTGACTTACTCTTTCGTTTCGCGTGACCCCTGGGCATTCTTACAGCGACTAGGGCCAATGTTGAAGACATTTCTTTAGTTGATATATGGAAACTTGTTTCTGCCACGCACTCTTTGCTGTCCCGGTTTATGGACCAAACCGCTACTTTTTCTCGTCAGGTTATTGATCGAGTCTATGCTGTGGACAACACTGTTAAGAGTTTGTCTCAACGTATGTCTCAGGTAGAGACGCTCGTTGGTCCTTTACAGGCCGCGAGTGAATCTACTGTTAAGGATACCTTAATGTTATCTAAGCAGGTAGAATCTTTGGAAAATAGCTTGCGGACAAAAAATATTCGTATCTTGAATTTCCCTAGAATTCGTTTTATGTCTGCAGTTTCTTTGTTTAAACAGTATTGTACAGATGTTTTGCAATTATCTGATGTTGAATCTATTTTGGTAGCTCACTCTTTCTATGTTTTGGCTCGGGGGACCTCTGGGGATAGTGGCACTGTGGTGGAAGAGGTGCAGGACACTCTTGATTTGACTGATTTTTTGGAAAATTCTCAAGTCCTGATCTCCACCCATGCTACTTTAGTGGTTACTTTGGTCAATCTTGCAGATAAGGCCCTAATTATGAAGGCCTTTTTTAAGAAGAAAGTTTCTATTTTTTATGGCCATAAGATTTCCATTTTCCCGGATGTCTCCCGATCCACACAAACTTGGAGGCGGGCTTTCCTCCAGCTGAAGCCTAGAGTTCTGGCTGGGGGAGGTACCTTTTTTCTTCAATTTCCGTGTAAATGCTTGATTACTTTGCAGGGTAACAGTTATGTTTTCACAGAAAGTCTTCAGCTTGTGGCTCTATTAGATTCATTAGCAGGTTGAGAGGGAGGTTTAGTTTATTATCTTCTAAATGTTTTTTCCTTTTATTTTTAAGGTTAGGAGATGTAGCCTTTATTGGTTTAAGCTCTGGTATGCTATAATGTTGTGCTCTTCGCGATGTGGACTATATGGTAGTCTTGAAGTTGCTTGTGTTTTCTTAGTGATATTCTTTTGCTTGATCTGCCTAATTATGTGATATTTGTATTTGGAATGCATCAATAAAAAGTTAACAAAAAAAAAAGAAGAAGCACTTCTGAGGAGAGCGTTTCGCAAACCGCTTGACCTGAAGCAGGGTGTCTTATTGGGAGAACCCGAAACATGCCGCATTGGATTAGCATATTGCGGTGCTACTGGGAGCAGTCTTGAAAAAGCCACTAATCAGCTAAGTCGAGCTGTTGTATAAAAACATTTATTCTTTATTAAAATGGAAGGGCCACAGTGGTGTTAGGATGTTTCCTATTCACTGAGCTGGCAACTCCGACAAAAATAATTGGTTTGCTCTGAGGAGTTGGTCTTCTTGAAAGGGCAGGGTTTTTGGAAGTGTGTATCTTTTTGATGACACCAGTGTACTTATGCTGCTGGCACCACCTACCAGCCCCAGTATGCTTAGTCTCCAAGCAGCTGGAGGAGGTAGTGAGCCCAGGGTACTGTACTCACTGAAGGGACAACTAAGGAGATAGGTTTGGTTAGCGTTCCCTTTTTATTTCCCTTGTTAAGGTGCAGGTTCTTTGTTTTTAAAGACAGAAAAGAAATGAAAAAAACAAAACAAAAACAACCCAGGGACAGATCAGAAAGAACCCCGGGGACAACAGGGCTGAGGGGAGGAAATTCCTTCCCCCCCTCCCCCAGGATTTCAGGAGGGAGTTCTGTGGAGACCTGACTTCTGGTGGCTCCCGAACCCATTATTGGGTGAGGAGCCACCGCAGGGGCAACAGTGAATTGATGGGAGTAAAAGCCAGAAGCCCTGAGTTGCCCTCTCAGTGCCGAAGCCACGTGGCAAAGAGGCTCCAAGGTAAGAGTAGTGGGGAGAGGGGAGGACAGCAGGAACCCTAGCAACCGCCAGAATATCAGGAGACAGACAGTGGCCTGCAACCGCGTGTTTGGGAGCCTGCAGCGGCGAGGGAAACTCCCCCTACTGTGTTTAGGCACGATTTCTTCTTCTTCAGGCCTGCATGCATTTTAACCTCCTGTGTGTTTTGAGCACCTGGGAAAGGCAGCTACCAGAGAAAAAAGCAGGACAGAGCAGCTTCTTCCTAGGGGGGGCCATTTGCAGTTTGCTTTAAATTTCAGTTTGTTAATTAGATTTTGGTAAATTGGTTTTGTTTTGGTTTATTTTAGTTCAGTACTCTAGTGTTCCGTGCCTGAGCCCGTGGAGGTGCACTGTGATAGGGATTCTTCTACCTACCCGGGTACAGATTGAGAGCATTCCTTGGGGAGTACCTGCAGCTTTTCCCCTCATGCCGGCCAGACTGTAGTGCCTGGTATGTGATGGTATCAAGAGGGGTGACCCCCACTTCATGCCACATCCTTAAGCATTCCTAGTGTTATACAGCACAAAACTTATTCAGTGCACAATAACTTGATGCAGACCTGTGGCAAAAACCTTACTACATGTGCCTTTGTCTTGTTGCTGGGCAGATTTCAGAGAACTGTTGTGCCTGGTCAGGTGGGTCAGGAGATGTAAGTGACAGTTTGTTGAGACACTGTAACTTTTTCCTGAGAAGGATTGGGCAAAAAAGTCAGAGACAGAAATAAATGAAAGATAAGCAGGAAAACATGCTGAGTAGCTTGTGTAGCTACTGTGAAACAGGAAGCACCAGCATACAAGAAATGTATATAACTAGACAGACAGAGACAGTGAATGGGAGACAAATGAAATCCTTCCATCTGTCTATGGTCAGTGAATAACCTGACATGATCAGCTTTTGTCTATTGGCCCAGACTCTGTACCTACTAAATTTGTGATAATGTTTGTAAGGGAAGCTGTACTCCTTACAGCCATTGGTATTACTTATAATAAAAACGTAAACATTTACTCGGAGAAAGTGTCAGGGTCTGATTGTATCAGTGAGTGGTCCACTTCATAGCTATATGGTACAACATGGCAGCGCAATCTAAAAATCCTCAAGAAATGTGGGACCCGATGGGGAGCAGTCTCAGAGGCAGGTATCTGCCTAGACTGCATGCAAGGGGCTAGATCATTGGAGCACAGCCTGCAGGATGAGACGAGGCAGGAGAGTCCCTCCTGGTCGCAAGAGATCCTGGAGGTGGGGGTGCCATGTTACCTTCAACAGATTGGGGCCCCGGACCCTGCATGATGGCCGGACCATCCACCCCTCAAGCCCAGGGAGCAATAAGGCTCCTGGGGGCGTTCTCACTGGAGTTTGTCTTACTTTTTCATAAGGCATTTTGCTACATCAATGAGGCTTGGCAAGCGGCTCCTAAGCCCCTGAACGCAGGACTAAGAGGGCATCGGATGCAAAAGAGCACAAGTCAGGGCAGTGGCGACTAAGCAGGCTAGAGGCTCAGAGGAGTTGCAGCAATCGCCATTGTCAGAGGGGATGGATGGGGATGACCTCGACATGGTGCTAGATCTGTCAGGAGGAGTTGGAAGGAGAGATCCCAGAACAGGAGGATCAGACTCGATTGTTCGGGTGTTCTGCCGGAAGGAGCTGCTGGTGCTCATTTTGGAGTTCCTCAAAGCTCTGAATATGCCTGCTAAGCTTCTGGCAGAGGAAGGCTCTGCTTCATCCTCACCCACGTCCCTGCTCATCAGAAGAACATCACAAAACTGGGGACTAGAGTATGGTAAGATACACATACGTGGTGCTGCTTTTCCTTGCAACCAAGCTGAAGGGGAAGGGTTGGAGCAGTAAAGAGCTTTTCAGTATTTCCACAAGACCTGGTAATTTGTAGATATTCCTAGCATTGCTGGGTAAACCTCACTCCCATGCAAGCACTAATAATAAATAAAATTATGCAAAACCTGGACTTAATCAGCCTCACGAGTTTGACCAGGGGCAGGCAGCAATCTTTTCTGCAGCAGAGGTGAGGGATCTGACCTTGATTTCTCATCTCAAGAAGGAAAGGTGAGAAGTTCACATTTGATGCAAGGTGTCTCAGGTAAGAGGTGTATAAATACCTAATAACGAATTAACAAATAGACTGTGATAGACTAATGAAAGCACTTCTCAGTGTTCGGTATTGTGCATTCATCTTCTGACACCCCACATATGAAAAACTGAAGGAAAAGTGTAGGAAGTATGAAAAGTAAAGCAAAACAAAACAATGAATAAATTTTATTTTTATCATATTGGTTTCCTCTCTCTCTCTCTCTCTCCTAGTATTGTAAGTCCAAACAGGTACCAGAGAAGGCAGTTAGGAAATCTTGCATTGTCCGTCTGATAAGTGGAAGAAAAAGGTCCCATCCCTGATGATGCCATATGTGAACATTTTTTAACTTACGCAAATTAAAACTCGAGGTGAACCCCTTAACTTTGGGAACATTTTATTTTTACAGATATTCTGTTCCGAAGAAACAAGATACGATTGCATCTTTGAGGGTGAGTGGCAGGGTATAGTGTCATTAGCAGGCGTAACCTCTCTGCAGTACATCTATATGGCAACAGTGCCAGCTGGTGGTGGTCTTTCATGGAGCGTGAGTTGACAGAGTAACACAACTGATTGTGAGGAATAATGCTACTATGCGGTAGACTGTGGCATAGACTAGTATGAACTAACACTGACGTTTTAAAATGAAACAGAAATCGCTGAGAGACTCAGCCTGTTATTAAAGCAGTTCTGTGTCCATGGTGCCAACATTAATTCTGAAAACTTTCCTATAAAAGCCATGACATGTGGCAGGGGGCCTTTAGGGAAAACAGATCACCCATATGTTCACTTGTTTCTATTTATTTTATTTTTATGTGATTAAGCTTTAGAAAGTTTACATTTATTTCATTATGAGACAGTGATATAATCAAAAACACCAAAACGACGACTGTATTTTTTCAAGAAAGGGGGTGTAAAGAGAATGGATTAGCAGCTACAACCCTTACCATCTTACTGGACAGAATGGACATACAATTTCCATCGTTATCTGTTGTCATCTACATTTAACTACCTCGATGTGGTTTGCTGGGGTTTCCTCTAGAATCTTTAGTATTTTTCTTCATACATACAAACTGGGAGAAAACATCTGTTGTATCTGTCCTGGGGGCAGATGTGCTAAGCATTTGCCTCAATATTCACAAGTTGGGAGAAACATCTGTAATGCCTGACCCAGGTCCACACGTGCTAAACATTTTTCTCCATTCGTGCAACCTAGAAGAAACATCTGTAGCATTTGCCCAAGAGGGCACACAAGGTAGGAAGGAAGATCCAGATGTTGTAAGCACTCACAAGCTGGGAGAAGCATTTATCCCAGAGTCCAGAGATGTTAAGCATAGCAGTACAAACTGGGTGAAACATCTGTCCCGGGTATCAGATGCATTTGCTACCATCTGTTCTTAGGAACCAGAGATGTTAACTATTTTCCCCATGAACTTAAGCTAGGAGAAATATCTGTGAAACCTGTTCCAGAGAAAGGAGGTACTAAGTATCGTATCCATCAGCAACATCCAGGAGATACATCTGTATTTTAATGAATAAACAAGACTGGGAGAAAATGTTGGCCTGACATGTTGTTTGCTCCATACTGTCCATCGGTGCTCAATTTCTGTCTGTCCTTGGTATTTTTATTTATTTAATGTATCTGATGTACTGTCATTCCTAAATGAATATGCAGTTTACAGATCATAAAATTCTATAAAAGAACCATCAACATCTCTCAAGAAAACATTTGAACAACTATGAGGACAACTGAAGACACGAATTGGTAAAAGTTGCAATCCATAAATAAAAAGGGTGGTTTCCCTATTGTTAGTACAAATGTTTTTTAACTGTCCTATAATTTTATAGAGTTCTTTTCAGTTTTCAGGTTTTTTTAAATTTTGTACACTATCATGATGCTTTTGTGAAGGGCAGTTAAGCAAATGGAATAAACATAAACATAAGGGAGACAGGCACACTAGATTATGACCTCCATTCACCCAGTCTTGGTACCTTGCCAAAGGCTAAGGTGAAAAGTCAGATTTTGATTCCTGCCTTGAATTTTCAATCAGACCTCTCACTCTTGAGCATGTCAAGAAAGCAGAGACTAGACAGACAAATGCAGTGTCTACTCTGAACAAATAGGGGTGACCTACACGGAGTGGCAGGTACACCTACTCTTGCCGCCTTGCTGGGCAGACAAGATGGACCATACTGGTCTTTATCTGCTGTCATATACTATGTTACTATGTTACTCAAGCCTTATCCTCAAAGGCAGCGGTAGGTATGGATGTTTCTTTTGGGGACAATGTCCCAAATGAATTAGTTTTGTATATACTGTGACAGTAATGAACCTCATTCCTAAATCATAGTACAATCTCAGTCTCTCAAATTTACTGCTAATGCTTGCCATAGTAATTGCATCATGCCAAAGAGAGCATCCTTCTGGAGTTCATAACATGTAATATGTATAGGCAATTTATCAAGATGTGCTTGAAAATTCCTATTATTTGAGCCTGTGGCACCTGTTTGTGTCTTCTGTTCCTGACTGCCTGGCTGGGGGCAACAACCACTGGAATCCTTCCTCGACACTTGATTTCCTATCTCTGGTCCCAGAAGCAAATGAGAAGAAAATAAAAAAAACCCACACAGTTATTCAATAACAATTACAAAGTTCTGCTAAAGCTTTAGGAAGGCAGTCACGGGCCTGCAAACCTGAGCAGTCTCCCATAACTCCCTTAATTTGCTTGGTCACAGCACCTTTTTTTATTTAGGAAAAAGCACCACAACGTACAGTTTTGTCTTATCAGTCTGCATCATACTTTTTTGCCTTAATCTTTAACAATACACATTGCAAACCAAACACAAATGATAAATAGCAGTAGCGCTATACAAATGATAAGTAGTAGTAACTATGAATAGACATATTGATCATGTCTTAGTCATGACAAACTTTCTGTGAGAATAAACTTTTTGTTGTTCTTTACAGGATACAACCTTAATAATATACTTCTCATGTCAAGTTGTTCACAACCTTAAGTGACTTGGCCGAAGCATGCAGAGCTTTTCTACAAATATCAGCTTGTTATCTAGTTTTCCCTTGCAAAATACAACCTTGACAGTCTCACAATTATCCCACATATCCTTTGCTACATTGTCAGCACTTTTTCAAGCTGCTTTCACTGTCCAGACTTTCTCCATAAGACTCCAGTACCCCTATAAGTCCCTTTCCAAAGCATCTAATACGATAGGAAATATTTCTGTACCTTTCTACCACATTTTCTTAGTTTCTGACTGCATTACTTGGTACATGAAGATCGTCTCTTCTCCATGGGGGCAGAGGGCGGGGGTGAGAGCAATTTCTTCAAATGGGTTAGTTTTTCATATAACTGACCCTAAACAAAACACCAACACTCTCAATTATATATAAAAAATCTAAAATTTTAACCCACAAAATAACTTCAATTATCAATATCAGGCATAATGACCTCAGATGGCACAACCCCTCATGTGGCGAAATTCACCATAGGGTGTTGATAGACGCTCACATCACCGGTCAAGCCTCCAAATCCTTAACTCATTTTTACACCAATGCCAAACTTTAATAACCACCAACTAACCAATGGGAAAATTTTGTCTAAATCCACTTGAAAAACCACTAACCAACCATTCACTCTCTAACATTCACTCTCTAACACAGCCATTTCACACACTCAGTTTTAAAAGCGTCTATAACAAATTGTACACAAAGTACTAATATGGCTGAACGCAGCTTCTGGCAACTCGGGTAAAAGACTTGCAAGAATAAATAATTACATAATTGTAATAAAATGATCAATAGCACCAACAAAGTATACAGTGGACTTATCTTTTAACTTGAGTCCAGAATCTTGTAGCCGGCTGGGTTCTTTACCGCCCAAACAGATGCGTAGAACATAGGCTGGCGCTCACACCACCTCCAGTACGGGAAACTGACTTTAAAACAATACACAGCAAACGCAGTTATCGTCAAACCACTTAAACTCACGACCTCCGCTCTACAAAAGCTTTTGTTTCGCCGTGATACGGCTTCATCAGGAGCTTTGCCGTCCGAAATAAGCACTAGGCAATGGCTTCCCGCAGCATCCCGTTACATCAAAACCAGCGTGTGATGCGTCTAATAACCCCACTTCCACCAATCAAACACCACCAAAATGTGACATCACCTAAAAGCGATACTCCCCCCACTCTCCATTCTAAAAACTCTTTTGAACTGCACAGTGATACACCTTTAAACCCAACACTAATCGCAAAGTGCCATCAGCATTAGAAGAATAAAGCCCATTCAAGGCGATCATTTAGACCGCCGGGATGCATCGTATTCAATTTAAAAATCCAACGCTGCTCTTTCTGTAAAAGCAATTTTTTACGGTTCCCTTGCCGAGGATTCCATGGCACAACTTCCAAAACAGTACAACGAAGATCTTGAAACTGATGGCAGTAATCCACACAGTGTTGAACTAAAGGAGTGTCCAACCGTACCTTCTTCAAACTATATTTATGCTCCACCAATCTCGTCCTCAAAGCTCTCGTAGTTTTCCCCACGTAAAGCAACTGACACTCGCACCATATGGCATAGATTACATAGTCAGTAGTACAGGTGGTAATAGCCAATTGTTTAACTTGCCTTTGATATTTTTCACAAATGGACATACTCATAATACCACAATATGAACATTTTTGATATGCAAAATGACCTAATGTAGATGTAGAAGATACTATGTCACGTCTTATCACAGCAGGGCATAGTAGGCATTGGTTTGGCATTGGTGTAAAAATGAGTTAAGGATTTGGAGGAGGCTTGACCGGTGATGTGAGCGTCTATCAACACCCTATGGTGAATTTCGCCACATGAGGGGTTGTGCCATCTGAGGTCATTATGCCTGATATTGATAATTGAAGTTATTTTGTGGGTTAAAATTTTAGATTTTTTATATATAATTGAGAGTGTTGGTGTTTTGTTTAGGGTCAGTTTTTGAATTAGCTCTCAGCAGCAGTTTTGTGTGTTAGTTTTTCATATATCATGACAGTCATGAACCTCACTCCTAAGCCAGAGTATGTGGCGAATGATCACAGTCTCAAATTTACCGCTAATGCTCACCATAGTACATGCATCATACCAAAGACTGCCACCTTCTCGGGTTCATAAGATGTAGATGTCGTTTATCAAGGTGTGCTTTGAAATTACTTTTAATTAAGCCTCTGGCACCCAATACAATTAGAAAAATATGCGTATCCTTCTGCCACATTCTTTTAGTCTTTGACTGCATTGCTTGGTAATTACGGCTCTTCTCTTTCTCCACTCGATGCACAATATAATCGCTTGGCACTGAACCTTCTATAATTATCGATGCTGTTCTCATGCTCTTCTCCTTCACAATATCTGGTCTTCTGGCATCCAGCTTTTTATCAGTTGGAATGGAAATGTCCTAAGTGATCATGACCTCTTCATTTTCCAGAATTTTCTTAGGGTCGTGATCCCAATGCTGTATAAAAAGTTTCTCTCAACTGAACTTTACAGCCAGTGACGACATGAGTAACCATTTCCAGATCTTCCAAAAGAATCTATATATGTTACTTTTCCCATTTGTTTCTACACTTGCTGTGAACCATCTCACCTTCAATAGAAACACAAAACATAGAAACATGATAACACATAAAGATCATATGGCCTATTCAGTCTGCCCTTCCAAACCAACCACTAAGCTCTACAGTCCTTTATTTTCCTTTAGAGATCGTCTGTGTTTGTCCCATGCTTCTTGAATTCAGATACAGTTTTTATCTTTATTACTTTCACTGGGAGACTATGTCATCCATCTACCACTCTTTCCATAAAGAAATATTTCTACTGTGTCTCTTGGGGAAACTGCTAGGTACATGTGACCTAGATTGGCCACTGTTGGAAACAGAATACTGGGCTTGATGGACCTTGGTCTGACCCAGTATGGCATATCTTATGTTCTTATGTTCTTATTTCTACGACTTACTCCTGAGTCTTTCTCCTGTCACCTTCATCCTACATCCCCTTGTTGCAGAGCTTTCTTTCAATTGAAAGAAGCTCTCCTCCTGTGCATTTATGCCATGGAGGTATTTAAGCATCTCTGTCATATCTTCCCTCTCCTGTCTTTCTTCCATAGTATACATATTGAGATCTTTGAATTCCTTGTGTAGCCTTAACAGTTTTCTGAGTTTGCCCACAGTTCAGGTAAAAGCCTACTGGGGCAGGGACACTTGGGTTCCCGCCCACCCTACCCCTCACCCCACCCACTCCTGGGGCTGCATTGCCTATATAGTGGCCAATAGCTTGGGATATGCCCACATTCTCTTAACCAGTATGTCTTGTATTCAGTGCAATACCTGCGGTACTTTCATTCCAAGAAGAATCATTTGGAGCCTAAAAGCATGTCCTATGTGCCGAAGGTCATCTGCCATGTATAACGAATTGACTCTACTAAGAGAAGACCTGGCTGCCATGCATAAAGAATTGTCTCTACTGAGGGAAGAACTGACTGCAATGAAGCGCACCTCTTCTAGGATCCAGACTGAACAAAGTCCACCACTGCTCTCACAAAGATTCAAACACACCAGGAACAAATGGATCACAGTGGGTTCAGGTAGATTACGATCTGTGACACAGAGACATCCTATACACCAAGAGATATCCCTGCATAATGCATTCTCTGCCTTGGTTAATGAGGATGCCCTATAAAAGAAACTGAACGGCCCTTAGAGGAGTCAGTCAATGCCCAATCTCCTGATAAAGCACCAAATATGAAGAAAAACTCACCAAACAGAAAACTACTACTATTTGGAGATTCCATCATCAGAGACACCAACTTGGGAACACAGTTCAAAGGAGAGAAGAAAGTCAAATACCTCCCAGGCTCCTTAGTCTGCAGGAATACCAACCAAATTATTGATGTACTTAGTGCGGAAAGCAAACACTCCAAACTTGATGTTGTCATCCACTTGGGTACAAATGGCCTGGCTAGAAATAGTCAACACAAAGAAGAGCAATCTGCTCTAGCAGTAGAATCCAGAGAACACAAGGAGCAAAAGACGTGTAAAGGTCACGAAAGCATTTGATGGATGAACCCCAACGCGTTTTGGCAACGCCTTCCTCAGGGGGTATGTTTGCCTCTGCCCTGCGTCTTTGTTTGTTTAATTATAGTTTTATTGATGAATTTCTATATGTTGTATTTATGTTTTTAATTATTTATGATATTTATATTTTGTTTTAATTACAAGGTTTTACTTGATTTTATTTATTTATTTTATTATTATTTTTATTCTATAAGCTGCATACCCCCTGAGGAAGGCGTTGCCGAAACACGTTGGGGTTCATCCAATAAATACTTTTGTGACCTTCACACGTCTCTTGCTCCTTGTGTTCTCTGGCTAGAAACAGTGCCTCTACAGTCCAAAAGGACTTCCAATCTCTGGGAGAAAAAATCAAGCCCATTGTTAACACTGTAGCATTCTCAGAAGTTCTATCTGTTCTAGGTAAGGGGGCAAAAAGAAGAAATTAGGCCTTACCTGCTAATTGTCTTTCCTGGAGTGCTCCAGCAGCTGAGGACTGGAATCTGACAAGATTTTCCTGACAACCTATCCAGCTCCCTTAGGTGTCAGCTAATCAATCAGTCTTTCAGTCCTCAGCAGCTGAACTGGACGTTGTTTGGACCAGCTGCCCTGAGAACCGATTAGGAAAGTTATAGGATTTAGCAAAAGGGCACAATTTCTTTGCTCAACTGAACAGGTTTTTGGAAATAGAGCTTTAGGCTGCTTGCCACATAAACAAAAACAGCCTGGCAAATCAAGATTTCCTGGACTGGCCCGGAGAGACGACTAGGAAGGCTAAATCGCATTAACAGCTTTAATACATGGCTCCAGACCTGGTGCAAACGAGAAGGATTCAGATTTATTGGTGACTGGGATAACACATGGACCAACAAGAAACTATACTGTGCTGATGGACTACACCTCTCTGTCTCAGGGAAAAGAATCCTACGTGAAAAATTCAGCCAGTATGTCGATTTGCATTTAAACTAGAAGGGGGTGATGGACGGGGAAGGTCAAGTTCTGGACGTCACCCCCTGCAAAAGCAGAATAACAGAAACAACCACACTTTTAAACAACACATCAAAAGCAACTGGGAAGAAGTGGGTAGAATAAAATCAAGGCAAAATACACACAAGCCAGATAAATGCTGGAAAGCAATGAGCACAAATGCTCAAAGCTTAGCCAACAAACCTCCGGACCTGGAAGCCCTAATGATGGAAAAGGACTTGGACATTGTGGCCATTACAGAAACATGGTTTAATGAATTGCATGATTGGGATATAGTCATACCTGACTATAATCTGTTCAGAAGAGACAGAGAAAATGGAAAAGGGGGAGGAGTAGCCTTGTATGTCAAAAGCAATATCAAAGCTACTGAAATGCAGGGGGCATGGGGAAAAGAAGAAGTGCTCTGGATCATGTTGGAAAGAGGAGATGGCACTGTCATCCATACTGCTGTAATCTACAGACCTCCGACTCAAATTGAAGAGATACATAACAAATTGATTATAGATATTGCCAAGATAGCAACAAACGGGGAAATGATCATATTGGGTGACTTTTATCTACCCGATGTGGATTGGATTACTCCTTCTGCAAATCTGGAAAGAAGCAAACAAATTGTGGACGCTATCCAAGATGCGTTACTTAGACAAATGGTGATGGAACCAACCAGGAAAAGCTCAACGCTGGATTTGGTGCTCACCAACAGTGATAGTGTGTCTAATGCCTGGGTGAGTGCCCCTGTGAGCAACAGTAATCATCACACGGTGTGGTTTGAGATAAAAGCCAAGGTGCAATCCAATCATAGCAAGCTCAAAGTCCTAAACTTCAAAAACACTGACTTCAATAAAATGGCCGAGTACCTAAAGGAGGAGCTGACAGGGTGGAAGGGGATAAGGGAAGTGGAATTGCAATGGGCTAAACTAAAAGGGGCAATAAAAGGGGCAACAGATAAATATGTAAGAAAAGTAAATAAAAACAAGAGGAGAAGGAAACCTATTTGGTTTTCCAAAGAAGTGGCTGCTCAAATAAGGGCAAAAAACACAGCTTTCGCAAAATTGAAAAGCTTGCAAACAGAAGAACACAGAAATGGATACAGGATCAAACTCAAGGAGACAAAAAGAGAAATAAGGATAGCAAAATCAAAGGCAGAGGAAAAGATGGCTAAAGATGTTAAGTGCGGCGACAAAACTTTCTTCAGGTATATTCGGGAAAGGAAGAAGATCAGAGGTGGAATTGCAGGACTCAGAAGTGCTGGAAACGGACTCGTGGAAAATGACATTGATAAAGCAAAATTACTAAACAAATACTTCTGCTCTGTTTTTACTAAAGAAAATCCTGGAGAAGGACCACCTGTGACTCCCAAATATAAAAATGGGAATGAGGTAGATACCACACCATTCAGAGTTGCAAAACTGAAAGTGGACAAGGCCATGGGACCGGATGGGATACATCCCAGGATATTGAAAGAGCTCAGAGAGGTTCTTGCAGGGCCGTTAAAGGATGTTTTCAACAGATCCTTGGAAACAGTAGAGGTTCCTCAGGACTGGAGAATGGCTGATGTCGTACCTCTACACAAACGTGGTGACAGGGAAGAAGTGTCAAACTACAGGCCCGTGAGCCTTACCTCGGTAGCGGGAAAAGTAATGGAGACACTCCTGAAAGAGCGAATAGTGAACTTTCTCAAAACCAGTGGGTTACAGGATCCGAGGCAACATGGTTTTACTGAGGGACGATCTTGCCAGACAAATCTCATTGAGTTTTTTGACTGGGTGACCAGAGAACTGGATCAAGGACATGCGATGGATGTCATCTACCTGGATTTCAGCAAAGTCTTTGATACTGTCTCTCATAGGAGGCTTATCAATAAACAGCAGTTTGGGGATGGGTCCCAAGGTGGTAAACTGGATCAGAAATTGGTTGACTGACAGACGACAGAAGGTGATGATAAATGGAGCTCACTCGGATGAAAGGAAGGTGATTAGCGGGGTGCCTCAGGGTTTGGTCCTGGGCCCGGCACTGTTCAATGTATTTGTGAGTGATATTGCTGAAGGACTGAATGGAAAAGTCTGTCTTTTTGCAGATGACATGAAAATTTGCAACAGAATGGACTCCCCCGAGGGAGTGCTGAACATGAGGAGGGATCTGCAAAAGCTGGAGGAATGGTCTGATGCTTGGCAATTAAGATTTAATGCGAAGAAGTGCAGTGTCATGCCCTTGGGTAGCAGAAATCCAAAGGAAATGTATATGATAGGGGGCGAGAGGTTGGTGTGCACGGAGCAGGAGAAAGACCTCGGTGTGATTATTTCTGTAGATCTCAAGGTGGCAAAACAGTGCGACAAGGCAGTGGCAAAAGCCAGGAGGATGTTGGGCTACATTCGAAGAGGAAGTTTTAGAGACCGCATCTTGCAAAGGATGTAAAAAGAGTGGAAGCTGTTCAGAGGAAAGCGACCAAAATGATTTGGAGCCTGCATCAGAAGCCTTATGAGAGACTTGAAGACCTAAATATGTACACTTTGGAGGAGAGACAGGGGAGATATGATTAGGACCTTTAAATACTTAAAGAGAAATAATGAACAAACAAACCTCTTCCAGAGATGGGGAAGCTGTAAAACTAGAGGGCATGACATGAAGCTGCAAGGGTGTAAACTAACCACTTTGATTGTAGGATAAGGTGGTATACAAATCTGTCTAAATAAATAAATAAACTGAAAGGCAATGTCAGGAAATACTTTTTCACTGAAAGGGTGGTGGATGCTTGGAATGCCCTCCCGATGGAGGAGGTGGGGGCAAACACAGTGACGGAATTCAAAGTGGCCTGGGACAGACACAATGGATCACTTTACAGCAACAAGATTAAATCAAAATAAACTGAACCATCTAATTTCTCAACAAATAGGGGTGTCCTACATGGAGCAATGGGGGGAGGAGCGGTGGGTTCACCACTAAACAAAGAAACAAAGATATGGGGAGGGGTGAAGACATGGGGAGGGGTGCACCTGCTCCTGCCATATTGCTGGGCAGACTAGATGGACCATACTGGTCCTTATCTGCCGTCATTTACTATGTTAAGTCTATCCCATATGGCTTATAACGAAGATCACGGATCATTTTGGTAGCCAACCTCTGCACTGACTCCATCCTGTTCATATATTTTTGAATGTGTGGTCTCCAGAATTGCTCTAGGTCTCACCAAAGACTTTATCATCTCCTTCCTGCTGGTCATTCCTCACCCGGGCATCCTTCTGGCTTTTGCTGTTGCCTTTTCTACCTGTTTAGCTACCTTAAGATCATCAGAAATAATCACCTCTCGGTCCTGCTTTTCTTTCATGGATAGCACTTCACCCCAATACTGTACCTCTCCCTTGGATTTTGCAGCCCAAATGCATGACCCTGTATATTTTAGCATTAAATCTACTGTCCTGGGCTGCTAGTGTGAATCTACTACAACTACTTATCATTGTTATAGCGCTACAAGGTGTACACAGCACTGCTCACTTACATGTAACAGACAGTCCCTGCTCATCAGAGTTTACAATCTAATCAAGACAAACATCACAAAACTGGGGACTAAAGTATGGTATGATACAGGAGTGGTGAACAAGAAAGTGAGGGGCATTGATCTCTTATCCTTAGGTTTCAATTCACCTCTCCTTAAGAACTCGTGTACTGGTTTGATCAACAAATGGCTCCTGTAGTAACACTTTGTATTTCCCAATATATTTGTGGATTTTGCCTCTTGCTCTTCCTACTTTGCAGATTGAATTCTTTGAAGAGTTTTTTTTTTCTCTTGTTTTGCAAATTCTGTTGCTTTCTTGCCTGGGTGTACTGGTAAATTCTCAGCCATTCCTTCTACTCATTGGAAACGGATTCTGGATGCTTATTTTCATGTTAACACTTTTTGCATATTTGGATCTGTAGATGCTTTTAGGTAGGCCTACGATAGTAGCTCTGTATGTATAATGACTTTCTATGAGGCCAACCCTGCGTGGATCTTAGTTGTGTTGTGGTAGGCGAAGGCCTGTGATCCATGATGTCTGAAGTATATAGACAGGCCTAACTAGCTTGACCTGTAAATGAAGCCTGTGGAGAGGCCCAAAGGAATTGCACATCCCCCAATATGCTGCTATTGTAGAATTAGACAAGTAGAATTGAAGCCTGGAAAAATACAGAAAAATATGTTTAAAAAGCCACTGATAAGAAAAGTACAGCTATAAGGGATTTAATTGAAACTGCTGACAGAAAGGTTACAGAGCCCTGCTTCCCTACACGTACTAACTAGCTGAATGGCCTTGGAAGTAGGAAAGTAACAAGTTGGTGAACTGGCCATTGTAATTGGGACTAGAAGGGGGGTAAGCAGGTGCTGAGCTCACTCGAAGAACATAATTGGATAGCCATATCAGTACCGGGACCAATAGAAGGGGTACGGGGGGTACGGGAGGTTACCGGAACCAATGAAATGTTTTCCTATGTCTAGAATGGTAGAAAAGTCTATAAAAGTTGTTGTATTGCCAGAGAACATCGCTCGACCATTTTGAAATTGACATAGTTTGAGACTTGTGCACAAATAAATGATTTGGACCTTCTGAACAGACTCCTGGTATCATTGGTTTGTCTGCGCTCTGCTGCTACATATTCTTGGTGCGTTGGCCGGGAAGGTGTGGTATTAGAGGGTATATAGGGCAATATACCACGACTTTCCGCCTCTACAGGCTTGGTCCTGCCGGGATCGCGCCCTTCCGACGGGACTTTGCTCTCTGGCGCCACCGGTCCCTTGTATCGGAGGGAGCTGGTCGGACCTCGGCGGGTGCCGGGCCCGGCTGGAGCCAACGCCTCGAACCCGAGTGAGGCGAGTCCGAGGTCCAACTCATGCGCTTGCTTGGGAACTTTGAGGACCGGATCCGGTGAGTAGAATTTTGGTTTTGAAAGTCTAGACAGATGAGACAGAGCAGTACTGCCACTTGAATCTTGGAACTTGGTAAGAGAGCTTGATCACCTCTCAAAGACGGGCCGACTACCCCTGCATAAGCGCAGGGTGAAACCCCCGCCTTCTTGTATTTGGAACTTGTAAAAGATTAGTCAGAATAGACAGAACTGAAATGCATTTTGGGATACGTTGCTAGCATGATTGTGTGAATGAAGTGTGAATGAGAGGTCTGGCAGCTCGGACCAAGCGAAGGCGGACCCCTGAGTAACGCAGTTCCTGACCGGGCGACCGCGTTCAGGTCGTAAAAAGGGGGAAGCGACTGTCGCCTTGTCTTGTTATTTGTTTCCCTTATATGTTTCTAGGGCCGTGAGGACCCCTTACCCACGGTCCGCTCTCCTTTTCCCTTCTGTTTGTTGTTGCGTGCACACATCGAAATGGGAGGGGTGGGGTCTACTAGGAACACTCCATTAGAATGTATGATCGCACATTTTAGAGAAAGATATTCAGGAGATTATGGTATTAAAATGACAGCATCCCGGTTACAGATTTTGTGTACTAGGGAGTGGCCCAATCTAGACCCCACCTGGCCCCGAGAGGGAACCTTTGCAATAGGAATTATTCAGTCAATTCACCAGAGAGTGTGAGTATCGCACCCTGATCAGTACCCTTATATAGATTCCTGGTTAAGTATTTGTGAAAATCAGCCTCCTTGGGCGAAGCGCTGTTATGAAGAACAGTGCAGAATAATGTTAGCACGAACAGATCCTGTGCAGAAAATAGGACAGTCTAGAAAGAAAGAGAAAGGTGAAAAGTCAAAACAGAAACCTGTCCTGGCAGATCCCGATTCCCCAGAAGTGATTACCCGACAGCCCCAAGCTCAACGCCCAGTAAGGGTACCCCCACGTCCTGCCCCAGAGCCCCGGAGACAGCGGGAACGGGACCCAACCCCCAAGCCATCACCCGAAGAACAGGTAGATGAGCTCCCTTTAAATGAAGAAGATGATTCTACTGAAACCGAAGAGAAAGGTGAATCAGAGACAGAAACAGAACAGGAAGAGACTGAAATTTCCCAGAGCGATACTGACAGTGTAAAAGCGGCTGCCAGAGTAAGCTCATCAATTAAAAGTAAATCAAAAGTGAAGCACATAAAGAAAAAGACAACCCCCGACAGGAGAGGTACGAAAATGTCCCTAAGAACCCCAAAGACATCTACTGCTAAGATGATGCCTTTACGGCAAGTCCCGGGAGTGCCCGTAAGAAATGAAGATAATCAGGTGGTGGCGGGACCCCTAAGTTATGTATATGTGCCCTTCTCTACCACAGACTTGTTAAACTGGAGGACGCATTATGCCTCCTATACCAATAAGCCCCAGGAACTCACAGAATTAGTGCATACTATTATGGAAACCCACCAACCTACATGGGCAGATTGCCGACAGCTCCTGTCCACTTTATTCACTACAGAAGAACGAACACGAATTAGAAAGGCAGCAATAGAATGGCTGGCAGATAATCCTGCAGCTCCAGGGGAAGTTGGGGATGCAAGAATAGATAATCGAGAAGCAGCCCAGAGGGAATTCCCAAATGAAGACCCCCGGTGGGATCCAAATACAGAAAGAGGATCCAGAGCCCTAGCCCGCTTCCGCCAAGGCCTCATGCAAGGTTTGAAAAGGGGGGGCCAGAAAGCAATGAATCTTTCTAAAGTAACCGAAGTCACCCAAGGTATAGATGAGAGCCCAGCAGTATTTTATGAAAGATTAACCGAAGCATATAGAATGTATACTCCCTATGACCCAGATGCACCCGGAAGTCTATGTATGGTAAATTCTGCTTTTGTAAATCAGTCACAGCCAGATATTAGACGTAAGTTACAGAAATTAGATGGGTTTGCGGGCATGAATGCAACACAACTACTAGAAGTTGCTCATAAAGTATATGTGAATCGTGATAATGAAAAACAGAGGGAATGTGATCGAAAGATGAAGAAAAAAGCTGATTTTCTGGCGGCAGCCATAGTTGAACAGAAAACGGGAAGTTTTCCTAATCGATGGAGCAGAGGAAGGGGGAGGAGCCGAGGACGAGGCCACCCCCAACTAGGCGTAAACCAATGCGCTTACTGTAAAGAGGAAGGACATTGGAGAGATACATGCCCACAACTTGAAGACGCCCACCAAGATGACGAAAATAATTATCAGTGGAGAGAAGGAAGACGAGGCCGTCCCCGAAATCGTGGGGGAGCCAATAGAGAGCAATACCAGCGAGAAAGAGGAGAAGCCGTGCAAGCATTGGCTGCGGCAACCCGCGAAGAAGAAGAAATAGATTAGGACAGACCGGGCTCCGAGTTTGCTTTAGGTCTCCAGGAGCCTATGGTCGGAATACAAATAGGAGACCAAGTTATGAACTTTATGGTTGATACTGGAGCAGAGCATTCAGTAATAGATAAAAAGATTGGCCCATTTTCTGCAAAAGCAGTCACCATTGTAGGAGCAACTGGTGCCAAAGCCACAAAACCTTTTCTTCAAAATCGCATATGCAGTCTGGGAGGACAGCAAATAACCCATCAATTCCTTTATATGCCCGAGTGTCCAGTACCATTACTGGGACGAGATATGTTAGCCAAGCTGCAAGCTCAAATATCCTTTACTGAAAAAGGAGAAATGTAAATGACCGTGAATTCTCAAACCAAGCCTGCAGGAATAATGCTGCTGACAGTTCCCCGAGAAGAAGAATGGAGATATTACAGTGATGAATCTACCCAAGATACTTATTTTGAACAAACTTTGAAAAGCATTGATGCCCCACCTGGAGTGTGGGCAGAAGATAATCCTCCAGGCCTAGCCAAGCATATAGCTCCAGTAATTGTAACTCTAAAACCTAGTGCTACACCAGTACATGTTAAGCAGTACCCTCTACCAAGAGCCGCAATTGAAGGCATCCACCGCCACTTGCTAAGATTGCTAAAGCATGGCCTACTGAAAGTATGTCAATCACCATGGAACACCCCACTCCTGCCAGTGAAAAAGCCTGGGACAGATGACTACCGTCCAGTGCAAGACCTAAGAAGAGTGAATGAAGCAGTTGAGACCATACATCCAGTTGTGCCAAATCCTTACACACTTTTAGGACTGATTCCTGCTGAAGCTACCCACTTCACTGTTCTGGATTTAAAGGATGCATTCTTTTATTTATTTTATTTTATTTTATTTAGCAAGCATTTGTAGCCCGCTCCTTCCAGCGATCAGAAGCAGGTAGGATTACTATTGTGAAACTGCCGAATCAAGGCAGGTACAAATTTTGTTTACATACAGATTGTCAGAAAAGCACATCATACAGAGTTAACATTTCTTAGCTATGGGGGAGTTCATTTACATATATACATAAATACATATATACAGGATAATCTTCTTGGACACAGTGGTCAGGGGCTGCTCCATCTGTGGGTTTAATTCAGGTTGAAATGTGATTGGAAAATGTGCGTTTTGAGTTTCTTTCTGAAGTCTAGAAGGTCATTGCTAGCTCGTAGTTCTGGTGGGAGTTGGTTCCACAGTGTTGGCGCCGCATATGAGAAAGCCCTGTGGCTGGTGTTAGCTTTGGCAGATCTTATATCTGTTGGAGTGTGAAGGATGTTGGAATTGTGGGTTCTTCTGTTTCGGGTAGGAGGTTGCAATCTTACTAGGTTGTTGAGGAAGGAAGGTGCTAAGTTGTGGATGAGTTTGAAGGTGGTTGTTAGTATTTTGTATTTTGTGCGAGCTGTTATGGGTAGCCAGTGTAATTGAATTAGTACTGGTGTGATGTGGTCACTTAGATTTTTCTTCATTATGACCCTGGCAGCTACATTTTGTGCCATTTGTAATATGTTTAGGGTTTTTTTAGGTAAACCTTGTAGGATGGCGTTGCAGTAGTCAAAATGTGGCATGATGAGTGCTTGGGCCACTGTTCTGAAGTCTTGGGGATCAATAATATTCCGAATGGGTTGGAGCACTCTAAGCTTGTGGAAAACTGCTCTGTTGGTCTTTCGGAGGTGTTTTTCCATCTTTAGGTCACAGTCAAATGTGACTCCTAGATACTTTATTTCTTTTTTTGTTTGGTAAGTGTTGTTACATAGTGTTATTGATGTGGGAGGGTCAAAATTCGGTTCTTTGGAGATATACATTACTTCGGTTTTTTTTGATTAATTGACATACTACTTTGTTGTAACCAGTCTTGCATCTCTCCGATACATGTCTCCAGTGGGTTGTAGTCTGGGTTTTTAGTGTCTAGTTGTGTGTATAGCATGATATCATCGGCATAGATGTGGTAATTAATTTCGTGCCGTGAGAAAATTTTGCATAGTGGCTGCATATATGTTAAACAGAAGTGCTGAGAGAGCAGAGCCTTGGGGGATTCCCTGTGTTTGTGAGAAAGATTCTGCTTTTTCTCCGTTGAATTGAACCTGTTGTGTTCGATTTGAGATGTAGGATGAGAACCATTTTAGTGGGGTTCCTGTTATTCCTATTGATTTTATCCTATTTATGAGGGTCCCATGATTAACTGTATCAAAGGCAGCTGAGATGTCAATGAATACAAGAATGTACATAGCCATAAGATTTTGCATAAGATTAGCCCCTACAAGTCAATTGATATTTGCATTTGAATGGCAAGACCCTATCTCTGAAAGAGGGGGCCAACTTACTTGGACACGATTACCCCAAGGATTCAAAAATTCACCTACCATCTTCAGTGCTGCACTAAGTCAAGATCTTTCAAGCTATTCAGTGGCCCTGGGGAAGAGAGTACTTCTCCAATATGTGGACAATCTGCTGATAGCTGCTATATCAGAAAGTGAGTGTATACAAGCCACCAAAGACCTCTTGCAGTTACTAGATGAAGCTGGATACAAAGTTTCCAGAGCAAAAGCACAATTATGTCAAAAAGAAGTGAAATACTTAGGTTTCCGTATAACTCAAGGAAGCCGAAGATTAGGCAGAGAAAGAAAAGAAGCAGTATGCAGAATCCCAACTCCAACTACAAGAAAACAAGTCAGAGCCTTTCTGGGAGCGGCAGGATACTGTCGAATCTGGATTCCTAACTTTGCCCAAATTGCCAAACCACTGTATGAAGCCACAAAAGGAGAAGAAAGGTCGCCACTAGAATGGGGACCTGAGCAGGATACAGCCTTTAAGACGTTAAAGGAAGAATTGATGTCATCACCAGCACTTGGACTACCAAATGTTCATAAGCCTTTTCACTTATTTGTACATGAAGCACAAGGAAATGCCTTAGGCATGTTGACTCAGAAATTGGGAAACTGGGAGAGACCTGTAGCATACCTATCAAAACAACTGGACACTGTGGCCAAAGGATGGCCACCCTGCCTGAGGGCAGTTGCAGCTACAGCACTGCTAGTAAGTGAAGCAGACAAACTCACATTAGGACAGAATCTACGAGTCACAGTACCACATGCAGTCCTTGCCCTTATAGAACAGAAAGCAAATCATTGGCTCACCAATTCTCGAATGCTAAAATACCAAAGCATGTTATGTGAAAATCCACAGATACAACTGGAAGTGAGCCATGCTTTGAACCCAGCCACATTGATACCCATCAGTGAAGAATCTCCAGAACATGACTATAGAAGTCATGGACACTGTATTCTCAAGTCGACCTGACCTAACAGATGTGCCCATAGAGAATCCTGATCAGATTTATTATGTAGATGGAAGCAGTCTTATCATCAATGGACGACGCTGTGCCGGATATGCAGTAGTCACTCAACATGAAGTCGTTGAATCATCAGCTTTAGCTTCAGGCACATCAGCCCAAAAAGCAGAATTGATCGCACTTACCAGAGCATTACTGTTAGGTGCCAAACTTGTATTGAATATATACACAGACTCTAAGTATGCCTTTACTACCTTACATGCCCATGGAGCTCTCTACAAAGAAAGAGGGCTCATCACGTCCGGAAGAAAATCAATTAAGTATGGCTGAGAGATACTGATGCTACTAGATGCAGTATGGGCCCCAACTCGTGTAGCTGTCATGCATTGCAGAGGACATCAAGCAGGTAAAGGAGAAGTTGCCAAAGGAAATAGATTTGCAGATGCCTCAGCACGACAAGCAGCTATGACAGAACAGATTGCACCACAAGCTATACCAATACAAGCAGCATTGTTTCCAGTACCCTTGAACTTATGGACACCACGATATACCACCAAAGAATTAGATTACTACTGTAATAAGGAAGATGGAGTGCTTAAAGATGGGTGGATTGAGCTACCACCAGCAGAGGGTAGTCAACCGCCAGGACGAATAGTAATCCCTGAGTTATTGGGTCCAGCTTTTGTCAAAGCCTTCCATGAAGCCACACATTATGGAAAAAGTGCTATGGAAAAAGCACTTAGACCACACTTCTGCATCACTATGTTAACAACCATATCAGCTTCAGTAGCACGCCAATGTCTAATTTGTGCTAAGAATAATGCCAAACAAGGTCCTATACCACCGCCCCGAGCTCAATCAGGAGGTACAACCCCTATGAGCCATTTACAAATTGACTTTACTGAAATGCCAAAAGCTAGTGGATACCACTATTTGTTAGTATTAGTCTGTACTTTCTCTGGGTGGGTAGAAGCTTTCCCCACCAGAACTGAAAAAGCTTGAGAAGTCACCAAAGTTTTGCTAAGAGAGATTATCCCTAGGTTTGGAATTCCTGCAGTAATAGGGTCAGATAATGGGCCCTCATTTGTTTCTCAGATAACACAACAATTAGCAAAAGCTTTACAGATACAATGGAAACTTCACACTGCATACAGACCCCAGAGTTCAGGGAAAGTTGAGCGAATGAATCGCACCTTAAAAGCTCAAATGTCTAAGCTATGTCAGGAGACTCACCTGAAGTGGCCCCAAGTACTCCCAATAGCCTTGCTTAGAATACGCTCAGCTCCTGTGAAGTCAACAGGATTTTCCCCTTTTGAAGTTTTGTATGGTAAACCCCCACCAATAGTACAGGGAATTAAAGGTAGTTTATCACAGATTGGTTCAGAAATTACCAGACAAGAACTTCTAGCTCTCAGTTTTGTTCTACAGACTCTTCATGCATGGATCCAAGATCAGTTGCCTATCAACTTGACGGAGTCCCTGCATCGCTACAAGCCTGGTACCTCGGTGTGGATCAAAGATTGGAAGAAGACACCGCTGGAACCTCATTGGAAGGGACCATACATCGTTATCCTGTCTACCCCAACTGCAGTAAAGGTAGCGGAGATCGATTCCTGGATCCACCACAGCAGAGTCAAGCCTGCAGCAGATCCAGAACCCGAGCAGTGGACAGCAGAACAGCAACCTGATGTACCTTTGCGAATCACCCTAAGACGGCAACCAGCGATTTAGACACTTATTGGGATTATCCCAACAACTACAAGTGCCTTGTAGTAGCCAAGTCTTTCAAAGAGGATTGCTGTTTCCAATACAACAAAGATTTGCTTGAACCATATGTGTGATTTTACACACCACTTTGATACTTTGATACTACATTGATTGATAATATTTCAAGCCAACTTAAAGTTGACAAGTTGGTTGATGCATGATAGACATTTTGAGGATCTTCAATCAACACTCAGCACCCGTTGAATTGCTTCATTAGCAAACGGGACGAAGAAGAGAACGTTGAGGTCAAGATTTCAAGCTGAGGATTCAGAAGAACTCCAATCAACATGTTTCTTTGCTTTTATTTTGCCTTGGTTGCCTGCTTAGGAGACTTTGAACTGACTTATGCTTTGCCTCCATGCACTGCCTGCATTACTTCCACTCGGACTGGAACAAAAGTAACTCAGACTTTGCTTTATCATTCTTACTATACCTGCACTGGTAAAGTGACTCGGTGTATTTATAACACTACTGAACTAAATGTTTGTACTAAAGGTAAATCTAGAGTATGCTTTAATCCGCATCAGAATCCGTCCTATTACACTTTGGAAATACGATGGAATGATGCAGATGGACCTTTGCTCAATGCCACACCCCCACTTAAAGATCCCAGTAGACCTGCTATTTTGAGTTTTGATGCTTGTGATGCCATAAACAGAGATAGTCGCTCCAAATGTGGCACTTGGGAGAAAGCATATCGTAATGATGATAAGTATATGTGCCCAGAAGGTACTACTGGATGGGGAATATGTACAGGTAAAAGAGTTTCAGCCCATGTATATAGCACTGCACCAGTGGCGGACTACTATTGCCCAAGATGGGAATGTGTTTTCTATGCCACATGGAAAACTGGTATAATAGAAAATAACAAGGATAATCGAGTGGCTTCTTTAACTAAGCCATATGAAAATCTTGACAAATGTAAGAAAGGTGCCTGTAACCCTTTACAATTATGGATACGTAATCCTAATGTATGGAAACAAGGATACAAGTTTGGTTTACGTATTGCAGGTTCCGGATCAGATCCAGGAACCATTGTGTATATAAGATTGAATACCCAAGCCCACAAGTTATCTAAATATCATATCCATAACACTTTTTATGAAGCCATGCATGTAAATAAGTTTGAGATTCCTCATCCTTCTCAGAATTTATTCTTAGAATTAGCTGGAGCAGTAGTATCTAGTCTCAAAATCTCAGATTGTTATTTTTGTGGTGGGACACAAATGGGTGATCAGTGGCCATGGGAAGCCCAAGAATTAAATTATTCTCTGATTTACAATCAGACTGAATTACACAAGACTACCAGCGAATGGGTGTTAGCACACGCAGAACTGGACCTCAGTTTACCCAACAGGTAGGACAACTGGTCTGTCTCAGCCAAAAGTGTTATAATGCTACCACCAAAAGGACATTATGGTGGTCAGGAATAAAAGAACCTGAACCTCCTAATCCATTAGTGAGATTCCCCGAACTTGCTAGTTTATGGACTAATCTTGCCAAACCTCATGCCTGGCAAGCCCCACCTGGCCTATATTGGATCTGTGGAAACCGAGCATATGCCAGACTCCCTACACACTGGGGAGGGGCATGTGTCTTAGGAACCATCAGACCTTCTTTCTTTCTCTTGCCCACAGACCATGGAGAACAATTAGGATACCCAGTATACACTACACACAGACACAAAAGAGCACTAAGACAGAAGAGAGCACCTCTGCAGATAGGCAAGTGGGAGAAGTGGAAGGGTGATGATTGGCCACCAGAAAGAATCATTGATTACTATGGACCTGCCACTTGGGAGCAAGATGGCACATGGGGCTATAGAACCCCAGTTTATATGATTAATCGTATTATCCGCTTACAAGCAGTAGTTGAAATAATAACTAATGAAACTAGCCAAGCTCTCACACTTTTAGCTAGACAGAGCACCCAAATGCGCACTGCTATATACCAGAATCGCTTAGCACTTGATTATTTGTTAGCATCTGAAGGAGGAGTATGTGGTAAGCTGAATTTAACCAATTGTTGTTTGAAAATAGATGATAAAGGTCAAGTAGTTGAAGAACTTGCTGAAGATATGCGAAAACATGCTTATGTACCAGTACAGACTTGGCACCCACTAAGATTACCTAATTGGTTTGCTAATCTTTTCTCATGGCTAGGAGGACTTAAGACTTTCCTTATATTAGTACTAATAATCATTGCTGTGATTTTTCTGTTGCCATGTATAATCCCATGTTGTATGCGTTCTATTCACAGTGCTATTGAAAGTACAGTAGAGCGGAAGACCGCAACTAAGATTATGGCCTTATGGCATCCTTATGGCATCCATCATTGTAAACCGCACTTGATACTTGTGAAAGAGCGGTATAGAAATAATTGCTAAATAAATAAATAAATAATCCTAGTCCTCCTGTGTATAGTCGGGATCCTCCGACCATGGTATAACCAAATTGAAGTGATTTAACTCTCACACCTTATTAAATAATAGGGTGAGATTAATCAAAGGGGGGAATGTGGTCGGCGAAGGCCTGTGATCCATGATGTCTGAAGTATATAGACAAGCCTAACTAGCTTGACCTGTAAATGAAGCCTGTGGAGAGGCCCAAAGGAATTGCACATCCCCCAATATGCTGCTATTGTAGAATTAGACAAGTAGAATTGAAGCCTGGAAAAATACAGAAAAATATGTTTAAAAAGCCACTGATAAGAAAAGTACAGCTATAAGGGATTTAATTGAAACTGCTGACAGAAAGGTTACAGAGCCCTGCTTCCCTACACGTACTAACTAGCTGAATGGCCTTGGAAGTAGGAAAGTAACAAGTTGGTGAACTGGCCATTGTAACTGGGACTAGAAGGGGGTAAGCAGGTGCTGAGCCCACTCGAATAACATAATTGGATAGCCATATCAGTACCGGGACCAATAGAAGGGGTACGGGAGATTACCGGGACCAATGAAATGTTTTCCTATGTCTAGAATGGTAGAAAAGTCTATAAAAGTTGTTGTATTGCCAGAGAACATCGCTCAACCATTTTGAAATTGACATAGTTTGAGACTTGTGCACAAATAAATGATTTGGACCTTCTGAACAGACTCCTGGTATCATTGGTTTGTCTGCGCTCTGCTGCTACAGTGTTAGGGTATAAGCAGGGCTGGCCCAAGTGTTTCTGCTGCCCTAGGCAGAACCCCCAGCTGTGCTGAGTCGCGCTACCGCCGATTCCAGCAGGAGGTTGAGAGGGGCACAACTTCGAGGGTTCAAAGCACATGGCCTGCCGCCGAGCCTAGCTGTCCCGTCCCCGCCGCTGGAATCAGCGGCGGGCAGCAGTGCAGCGCAGCTTAGCTCGGTGGGAGGAGAGGGAGGGGGGGGGGGGGGGGTGGCAGGCCATGTGTGCTAAGTACATGGCCCGCCACCCACAGATATCTTCTGCCCTAGGTGGCTGCCTAGAGGAAGGCCGGTCCTGAGTTTAAGGGGTCTGCATCTGTCCATTAGATTTGCAAGATTCATTGAGAAAGGAGCGTCTATTCTGTATATACATAAAAGCATACTATCGTCTCTCGCAGGGGACAGAAGCACAAAGGATTTTTATGTGTTTCTGCGTCAGCATTTTCCCTTTGCGCACAAGCTGGGAGAAACATCTACATCTGTCTCAGGAGTCAGAAGTTCGAAGCATTTTCCCCTTCTGCGTGACTGAGGGAAATATCTGTTTCAGATGCCATTGCCTTTTCTGCATACACGCACATTGTGCGAAACACATGTCTCAGGGTCGATTTCCCTCTGCATATAAGTTAAGTGCAATTTCTGTCTAGAAGGTTAATGCCTCGGGGGGGGGGAGGAGGAGGAAGGGAAAGAAAATTTCATAACGCCCTAGGTTGCACCGCAGCCTTGGGGTTTCCCACTGTTACGTCACCACCGGAAACCTAGACTCCATCTCCTCCCCGCCGGCACATGACGTCAGCGTAGGCTCCCCTTCCCCTTCTAGGACGCGAGACGTCAATCAACACATCCCATTACCTCCCCTCCCCTGTCGGTCGGCGGCTCGCGGCTGCCGCAAAGTGCCACCGTCGCAAAGGACGGGGCGGCGCTGGTCCAGTGTTGCCTAGCAACGGCGGGGAGGGGCGAGAGAGGGTGGGTCTGCGCAGGCTGTGCGGTGCATAAGCAGCGCGCGCCGGTAACACCCCTGCTCAAAATAACCAAAGCCAGGTAACGCCTGACTTTAGTCTTTCGTTTTATTACTGTTCTTTTAAGTTGTAAAGTTATTGTTCTGCGTTTGAGGTATAACTCTAAGTCAGTCAGCGTTGTTGTGGACCTTGTCACATATTCTTTCGAGTGTGTGGGGGGCGTTAGTATGTTTATCTCCTACATATTCATTACGGGTGGCTCCTAAAACACACACTGGCTCTGAGGTTACCTCAGGGAGCTGCATTTTTACATGGCCAGCTCGGTAGCAAAAGTTCAAAGTATGGGTCCCCAAGCAACAATTTCAAAGGGCCCCAGAACGGGGAGGGGGAGGGGGAGGGGTGAATTTCAAAAGGTTTGGGAATAGCTGAGGATGAGTCCTCTGCCCCTGGGCCCTATCTTACTGAGCTCTGGGAGGGAGATTTGAGAGCAGTCCTCAATTTCTGACAACTTTATCCTGATGCATTATTGGACTTGCAGCACTCATTTCAGTGGGTAGAGGCAGGGACTACAAATAGTACACTGCTTTGGAAGTTGAGTATAATTTGGTAGCTTTGTGGTTTTGAACTTACATCCTAAACTAGACTGCTGCTGGGCGATTGTTAGAAATACTTTTACCTTTACCTGAAGCCAATTTCCCTATGGCCAATATGACCAATGAGACTCAGAGAGAAATTGTGAAACAGATTTATTGTGCAATTTCGTTGTCTAGACAGCAGGTACCTTCACAGCATCATGCCTAACAGCATTAAGTGAGGTACGCCCCTTACTCTGGCTACCTTACTTTTATCCTTTTGCGCTGAACATACACCTTTCCTGTCTCTTCTCCTGGTATGGGTTATCTTGCTTTTCTTTAGAACCGCTAGCTCTGCCCCCTCCGGGGAGGGGGCAGCCGAGGAAGTTTTAGAACTTCTTACAATGCAGTTTTTAGCTTATTTTTAATTTTACACCTTTATATATATATATATATATATATATCCTGCAAGTAGTCTGACTATATATGTAACCTAAAAGGAACTAAAATCTAAAATGATTCATGTAAAACATTTATATGCTGTTTATACACATCACCAATTCAACCCAAAATCAATAGCTGCTGATAACTTCTATTTCTGACACACACTACAGTACAAGACTGAAAACGGAAGATTAGAACAGAGCTTTACTGTGAATATTTACTACAAAATCTTAGAAAAGCATATTTAAAACCAGGCACTAATAAAACTGTAGCTTCATTAGCTAAGAATGAGTTAGCTACTAAGTGAACTATTGGGTTTTTTTTTTACTGGCAGCAGACAGAACACATTAAAGAAATCTTCCAATTAAAAAAAATAAAAACCCAGTTTTAAGTTAGAGAAAGCTGGACAAACATTAAATACTCCCATATGCAAATCTGCATTTATTCCTATGCTTGTGCTTAACTTCTATATTTTTTTCTACCGTATCATTTCCTATACACTATTTGGCTTTGCCAGCTTGCTTTACAGGGATCGGGTGAGTTAGAGGAAGGGGGGGGGGGGGCTGTTCTTCAGAGAATGAGTGGAGATGTGTATTTCAAGGGGTGTTAAGATCAGTTGTCAGTTTTAAGATAAAGCAAGATTGTTGTAAGTGGTAGATCTCAGTCTCGTAACCTCCCTTCTCCTAGGACAAGCAGGATGAATGAAGTCAGCCACACCTGGTGACATCATCCGATGGCGCCATGGACGGAAGTACTCTCTCTAGCCCAGTAGGGGTTTTACCCTTCTGGGCGGGACCCCCCCTCCCCCTCCCCATACCCATGGGACTGCCCCTAGCCGGTCACTTTCACTTCTTCCGCCTTGCCAACAAGACGGATCTCAACTCTCTCAATCATTTTTATTTTATTATTTTGCAAAGATTCTTCCAAACACTTTATTCAAGAGCCTTGCCCAAACCTGGCTTTAAGAAGTGCCCACGATGCTCGCGCAAGATGAATTCTATGGATTCACATTCCTGCTGCATCCGCTGCCTGGGCGTCTCTCATAAAGTCGAGGACTCTGCCCACTCTGCGAAGATGTCTCCGAGAGCAAGAAAAACCCGAAGAAATCTTCTTAGCGAACTTTTTCCTGCTTTGCCGGTTTTCCACTGTTCCTCTGCTTCTGCTGCGGCTCCCGCATCCACAGCTGGCTTGGTTAACCCACCGGCCCCCCCCGCAGCCGCGATGCCCCGGAGCCGCCTTCTCCGCCCGTGGACCCCTCCGGTTTGATCCTTCTGCCTCTGGGTCCATCGGGAGCTCCCCTACATATGGAGAGCATGGGGGCGGCCATATTGAATGATGCCACTTCCGGCCCTGGCTCCTCCCACCGTGGCGCCGAGGATCAGCGCGGACACCATCAGAGAAGGAGGAGCAGCTCGTCGTGCCGACGGAACCGGTGCGGGCACAGATCCCGCTCGGTGCAGAGGCGCAGATCCAGCCCGCGCCGTCATACAAAATGCAGCAGACGAACGCGCAGCACCAGCAGTGACAGAAACGGCCGCGATCGTTGCCACTGCTCCTCCAGAAGCCGACACCGCCGCCGCAGATGCACCAGCTCTTCCTCAGCCTCCAGCAGATCTTCTGACAAGTACGCTTCCCCTCAGGTGTTCCAAAACTCCTCAGTTTTGAACCCTCCCGGGACGCCCACGACTCTCCAAGGACATTCGGGCCCCCAGGGGCATGACGCCCTCCCGGAACCACAGTCTGAGGGGTGCAAGAACAACCCCGACTTCATCTCCTTCCTCTCCTCACTCTTCCAGCAGTGGACCCAAGCCCCTCCCGCCTCCGCTCCAGAGGCCGTTATCCGCAACCCTCTCCCTCAGGCCTGCGCACATATCCCTCCACAAGATGCCCCCAGGGACACCTCATCTGATTCCACGCCCGCCCCCGGCGGAGCTGATAACAACGGAGAGGAAGGGGCAGCGCACAAAACTCTTGACTCTGGGGAATTCCCCCCTGAAACCCCCACCCCCTCTGCAGACCTGGAAACCTTAACCCCGGCAACAGAACCACCGTCTTCCATTCCGGAGAACCTCACCTACCTTAAGTTCCTCCAGAAGGTCGCCACCACTCTGAATTTGCCTAACTCCGGTAACGCCCCTGACCAACGCCCGGAGACACAAGCAGCGCGCAAGTTTCTTGACGCACCTAGAACTGTGACAACCGTCCCGGTTTATCCTCTACTGCGCGAGAACCTCATCGCCCTTTGGAAGCATCCCACATCAGGGCCCCCCGTGTCCCGGAAGCTTGATACCAAAGTACCAAGTCCAAGCCACCCCGGAGTTTGACAAATCCCAGCTTCCCCACCACTCCATCGTGGTGGAGTCAGCACTGAAGCGGTCAAAGTCCACGCGCAGCCACGCCAACCTTCTCCCGGGGAAGGAACTGAAACTGCTTGATGACATGGGCAAAAAGGTTTTTCAAGGGGCCATGCTGTGTGCCAGGATCTCTGCCCACATACAGGAAAGGAAAACCTCCACCGCCCGGAGGTTTCTCCACCTCCTGGGACACATGGCAGCTGCCACACAGACGATCCCTCTGGCAAAACTCCATATGCGCCATCTCCAGTGGCACCTACGAGCGCATTGGTCCCAGCACACCCATCCCTTGAGCACACCCATCCCGCTAACTGGAGCTGTCATCTCTTCCATCTGGTGGTGGGCCTGCGAAAAGAACCTCTCACAAGGGAGACCCCTTTCCCAACCAGTGCACCAACTGACCATCACGCCTCCCCGGTGGGCTGGGGGGCACATTGCCTACACCTCCAGACACAAGGTGCCTGGACGGAACAGGAACAGCAATGTCACATCAACCTGCTAGAGCTCAGGGCCATTCGCTATGCCCTGGAGGCCTTCCAGAATCTGATCAGCGAGAAGATCACCCTAATCCGGACGGACAGCCAGGTGGCTATGTTCTACGTGAACAAACAGGGCGGGACAGGATCCCGGACCCTCTGCAGAGAGGCTCTCCAGATTCAAACGATATATCCATCTCTGTTCCAATAATTGTAAACGTTGTTCCCGATCTCCTCCCCTCGAGTCTACTGGTATATGATCCAAGATTCGCCAATTATTGGAACAGAGATGGATATATCGTTTGAATACTGTTACCCCTGGGGATTTAAATGCACAAGTAGACTGGTATACTATCATTTAATATGTGGTTTTGGTCAGGATCGTTGTTTGCTTTCCCAATGAGGGTTTTCCCTTGTATGTGGGCTTTCCCCATTGGGTACAAAGATCCTGTATCTGATTGGTTGATAGCTGTTTCCGGTTAGGCATGACGTCAGACGCCGAAGCCGGTAAAAGGTGGGGTTCCCTCCATGTCATTTTAAAGCTTTGGCATCGCCAGAACTGGATTGGACCTGAAGCAAGGTTGAAAAATTGTTATTGCAACCCGAAACGTGACACGTCGTCAAGATCTGTATTCTGGATGAGTTGTTTCAAGCTAGTAGTATGGCTTGTTTTCCAAACTACAAAAAAAGCTAAGTGAAGTTTTAATTTCAGTTATATAAAATTAAAAAGGAGAGGTCACAGTGGCACATAGATTGCTTCTGTTTGCTTGGCTGACCAGCTCCGACAAAAACAAAAGAATTGAATGGGGGATTTCTATAAGGATCTTAATGGTCAAGGGTTATATTTTCTGGTTCTGATAGGTTTGTGATTTTTCCAACCACTAAGTGAACTAGGCAGTCATCTAGGGCAGCAGCTGCTGGGGGGCAACAAAGAGCAGCTACAATCAAAGCAAAACAATGGGTCCTGGTAGCCACACCAACTCAGAGTCCTTAGTGCATACTTTTACTTCCAGGAAGAATAGGCAGTATACAAATAGTCTATTTACCCTTGGAAGTAGCTTTTTGAAATCTTCATTATTTATTTCTCAGTGCCTATATGCTGCTTTTCAACTAGTCAAAGCAATGTACATTCAGGACGGTATATATTTCCCTTGTCCCCGAAGGGCTCACAAATAAAATTTAATATGTAAAAGTGTGATGCCTAAATATGTGCTTTTATAGGACTGTTCTGGGAGGGCTAGATTGAGATGATTACAGTTTAATTTAATAATCTAAATCTGGAGGGGGGCATCAGAGGGCTGAAAGCTTATTGTGAGGGGGGCACAAGGCTGAAGTTCCTTATCGTTCCTACAGTTTAGTCCTCCATCTCTGGGTAGTGTACCTCCTCCTCCTGCAGCTTGGAGACTGGCATGTCAAAATCGTGACATCACTGGATATATCCTGCTGGTCTCTCCCATCAGCCCCCAGTGTGTCCAGTCTCCATGCAGCAGGAGGACGTAGTGAGCCTAGGTGCTGGCTCACTTGAGGAACAGATAAGGAGCAGTTAGTTAGGCTTATCCAGGTTTAATTTCAGTTGGAAAAATTAATTGCTTTAATTACTTATTCTAATTAATTTGTTTCATTCAATTTCATTTAATTTTATTCAGTTTAATTTAACATAATTTAGTATAATTTAACTTGAGTGATTTTAATTGGAGCTGCCCCTTTAAAATAAAATAAACCATCTCCCGTCTAGCCTTTTCTGCCTCTGGCCTCGATCTGTCACTCTCCGTTTCGGATCTCTCCCCCTGGACTGTACGGGGGAGAGCTCTGCGGCCCGTATCTGCACATGAAGTCTGTGCAGCAGGAGGTGCACGCTGGCAACTTGCTCTCACAGTGGAATACTCTGCTTGCAGTCCCGGAGCCGGAAGAGCAGTTTTCGCTGCAGCTACCGCTTGCGGCAGCGCTGAGTGGCAGCGCAATTTGAGAGGCGGTGGTTTCCGCGGTTCAGGAGCGAGCTCATTTCATTTTGGCACGGCAGGTAAGCGGGGTGATTGCCATTCTCTCGGCAGCGGGAGTTTTGGCGGGCTGACGTGAATCGGCGCCATTTTCCCTGCTCAGTTTGAGCTGCGTGGTGGGAGGTCTAGCGGCCCACGTGTCAGGGAAAAACGCCAGGCCCTAAAGTTCAAACTTTGGTTTAAGTTCTTTTGGTAGTTTTAAGGTCCTGGTCCTTGGGTTTATTTTTGGAGGGGTCCCTTCAGTTTTTCGTGGGGGATTATTTGAGGAATTTAATTTAGTTTTATAGTTATCTTTATTGTTAAAAAAAAAAGAAGCAGGTTTTTATCAATCTGTTTTTTCTTTTGTGGTAAGTTGTTGGGGGCATACCTCATGTCGTCGCGCCTACAGTGTGTGGTCTGCGGTTCACGTAGAGGCACGGTTGCTGACACCGGCATCTGTCGGGGCTGCGCTGCTGTTTCTACCAGTGTGGAGCAGCAGATGGAGAATACTGCGACTATAGATGGCCTAGGGCCACCGGCAGTGACCGGAGAAGAGCCAGTGGTAGTCATTACGCCAGGGGTCTCTCATGAGGACCTGTCGGGTCCCTCAAGCGCATTACCTACAGCTGGCTCAGGACCGCAGCTGGGGGATTTCTGTCTGGATTTTGTGTTGATTATGCATAAGGCATTCTGTTTGAGACGTCAAGTGAAGTTGCCAGAGCTATTACCTATGGCGGCTACTATGCAGCAACTCTGGTCAGGAGAACCTGGTTGCAGTTTGCCAAAACCCCCAAAGCGGGCAAGAACGCGTGAATTTTCTCTCTCAGATTTGGAGTGGAACGAGGCAGATGCGGCCGAAAGAGACATCGAAGCCGGTGTGGATGAATTGGAGGAAGGAGAAATCCCGGAACCGGAGGATCAGGCGAAAATCATTCGTGTCTTCCGGAAGGATGAATTGACGGCATTTATTACGGAGTCCCTTCAGATGCTAAATCTCGCCACGGCACAGCCGCTGGAAGAAGAAGAGGTGGAAGATCCTATCATTCAAGCGGTGAGACAGTCTCAGGTAGTGTTTCCCGTTCACCGGGTGGTAGATCGGATGATCCAGGATGAGTGGGATCAGCCAGAAGCAGGACTAAGAGGGGTCAGGACCATGAACAGACTCTATCCCTTAGCGGATAAAGACAAGGAGAAGTTTCGTTCCCCGCGAATAGATGCGGCAGTTGCAGCGGTCACCAAAAAGACCACTATCCCGGTTAAAGGTAGCGCGGCCTTAAAAGATGCACAGGATAGGAAAGTAGATGGTTTATTGAAACAGTCATTTGAGTCTAACGCATTGTCTTTGCAGGCTTCCATTTGTGGGGCTTGGGTGGCAAGAGCATGTCTTAGATGATCTCAGCACTTGCGTCAGTCTCCACAACTAGAGAAAGAAAGTATCAGGGAGCTGGATCTGCTAGAGTCTGGTTCAGCATATTTGGCAGATGTGCACTACAATTTGATCAGAGCGCTAGCAAATAGTATGGCTTCGTTGGTTGCCGCTTGGAGATCATTGTGATTGAAGAATTGGGCGGCTGACGGCTCATCTAAGTCGCATCTCAGTAAGCTTCCTTTTAAAGGGAAGTTGTTGTTTGGAGAAGATCTTGACAAGTTGGTCAAGGATTTAGGAGAGTCCAAAGGTGGAAGGCTACCGGAGTACAAACCCAAGCAAGCAAAATCATTGCCGGCCTTTCGAGGACAGTTTCGGGATTTCAGGAGATTTCGTACCTTTCGCTTAGGGGGCTTTCAAAGAGGAATGTTTACTTCTCGGGCTCAGGGGTTTTGTGGGTTCCGTGGAGCAAATAGAGGTTTCGCAGCAGCTTCTGCAGCGACAATTCGTAAACCACAATGAAAAGAAGCAGGTCCCGGCAGGAAGTCCACCAATAGGGGGGCGGCTTCGGGAATTCCTTCCTGCTTGGACCCAAATAACGTCTGACCAGTGGGTGTTGGAGATCATTCGCGAAGGCTATGCGCTGGAATTGGCAAGACCGGTGCTGGACTCGTTTGTGATGTCTCCCTGCAAAGGTCCACGGAAAACTTTGGCGATTCATCGCACGTTAGATCGTCTCTTGCAGTTAAGAGCTGTCGCACCGGTTCCTTTAGCGCAGGGGTCTCAAACTCCAGTCCTGGAGGGCCGCAAACCAGTCAGGTTTTCAGAGTATCCCTAATGAATATGCATGAGATATATTTGCATACAATGGGACAGTGCATGCAAATATATATCATGCATATTCATTAGGGATACCTTGAAAACCTGACTGGTTTGCGGCCCTCCAGGACTGGAGTTTGAGACCCTTGCTTTAGCGGATTACGGCATGGGTCGCTATTCCATTTATTTCGTGGTGCCATAGAAGGATGGCTCTGTCCGTCCTATTCTGGATCTAAAAGGGGTGAATCGCTGTCTTTGAGTACCACATTTCAGGATGGAAACGTTGAGATCGGTCATTGTAGCAGTGCGCTGAGGAGAGTTCTTGACTTCCCTCGATCTCACAGAAGCGTATTTACACATCCCAATCAGAGAAATGCATCAAAGGTTTCTGCAGTTCGCTCTGCCTTGGGGACATTATCAGTTTCAAGCATTGCCATTCGGCCTGGTGACGGCTCCACGAACCTTCACCAAGATAATGGTGGTGGTAGCAGCGGCGGCATTACGAAGGGAAGGGGTTTTGGTTCACCCTTACCTCAACGATTGGCTGATTCGGTCAAAGTCCAAGGCCGAGAGCGTTCGAGTTACAGAGAAGGTGGTGAAGTTCCTATAGAGTCTTGGCTGGGTGGTCAATGCGACCAAGAGCCGTTTGGTTCCGTCCCAGGACCTCGAGTATCTAGGGGTACGGTTCGACACTCAGAAAGGAGCGGTGTTTCTGCCGAAGTGTCGAGTACAGGTGCTTCAACAATTGGTTTGCAAGTTCAGGTCCGTTCTGGTGCCCTCGGCATGGAGTTACCTTCGTGTGCTGGGAACAATGGAGGCGACCTTGGAAGTGGTTCCATGGGCCAGTTTTCATATGCGACCATTGCAGAGAGCGCTTCTTCGCCGTTGGTCGCATCAGTCCGACTCGCTGAACAAACGGCTCCCTTGTCCGCTCCGGGTCCGGCAGTCTCTTCGGTGGTGGTTACTTCCAGAGTCTCTGAAGGTGGGAATGCCTCTCGAACAGCCGGAGTGGCTTCCCTTGCAGACGGACGCGAGTCAGGCGGGCTGGGGAGCTCATTGTGGAGACCTTGTCGCGCAGGGCACGTGGACACTACAAGAGAGCAAATGGTCCATCAATTGGCTAGAGCTCAGAGTGGTCTTAGCGTTGCAAACGTTCAAAACTGCGGTGTCAGGTCGAGCGGTTCGAGTGCTGTCTGACAACTCCACGACGGTGGCCTACATCAATGGACAGGGCAGTACAGGAAGTGTCTTTGCAGAGGCGCTGTTTGCGTGGGTAGAGCATCGTCTACCAGCAATCTCGGCGGCACACTTTGCAGGGAAGGGCAATGTGATGGCAGATTTTCTTAGCAGAGTCCGGGTGGATGCCAGAGAATGGGAGTTGCATCCGGAAGTGTTCACACAGATAGTTTGGAGATGGGGACCACCGACAATGGATCTCATGGCGACCTTTCAGTCAGCAACGACAGGTCGCTTCTTCAGCAGATGGCGAGAAAGGATGTCGGAAGGGATCGACGCCCTGATACAACATTGGCCGTCATCAGGTCTCCTCTGTCTTTCCTTTGTGGGCGCTCATAGGTCGAGTGGTGCAGCGCATCGAAGCTCATCGGGGGGAGGTGATGTTGGTGGCTCCGGACTAGCCGAGACACCCGTGGTACGCCGATCTCATTCAATTGCTCGACGGCGTTCCCCAGAGGTTACCGACGTCGGAGAATCTGTTGATACAGGGTCCGCTTCGAATGCCTCAGGTGGATCGATTCTCGCTTACGGTTTGGCCATTGAAAGGGCAAGGTTGAGAAGGAAAGGTTACTCGTCAGCAGTCATTGCTACTTTACTTCGAGCAAGGACGAAGTCCACGTCTCTGACATATGTGCGCATATGGCGTATTTTTGAGGACTGGTGCTCGCGGAGGCAAGTACGTGCAGCCACAGTATCCGTTCCCCTAGTGTTAAGTTTCCTACAAGACGGGTTTGATAAGGGTCTGGCAGCCAGTTCCTTGAGAGTTGTTGGCAGCCCTGTCATGCTATAGAGGCAAAGTTCAGGGGGTGGCTCTTGGGTCGCATGCAGATGTGTTGCGTTTCCTTAAAGCAGCATCCAGGCTGCGACCTTCACGTAGAAGCATGGTTCCACTGTGGGATCTTAACTTGGTTTTAAGAGCGTTGGCTAAGGAGCTATTTGAGCCTTTACACCAGGCGTCAGTTAAAGATCTAACGTTAAAGACAGTGATTTTGGTAGTCATATGTTCAGCGTTGTGAATTTCGGAGTTGCAGGCGCTGTCATGTAGAGAGCCGTTTATGTCCTTTTTCAGAGAAAAGGTGGTGTTGCAACCAGTTCCGTCGTTTTTACCAAAGGTAGTGTCTCCGTTTAACCTAAACCAGGTGATTTCTCTTCCAACTTTACGTTCAACGGAGGGGAGCGTTACGGATCGTAGTTTGAGCCGTTTAGACATAAAGAGGGTGCTGCGACAGTATTTAACAGTATCCGAAACGTTTTGCAAATCGGACCGCCTATTCGTGTTGTTCGGAAGAACCCGCAAAGGGGAGGTGGCGGCGAAAGCATCCATTTCCAGATGGATTAAGGAGGCAATTGCGTCAGCATATCTGTTGCAAGGACGTCCAGTGCCAGCGGGTTCACTCTACTAGAGCGCAGGCTACGTCTTGGGCGGAACAAAGTTTGGTTCCACCAGTGGAAATTTTCAAGGCGGCTACATGGTCCTCTCTTCATACTTTCAGTAAGCACTACCGCCTAGATGTTTTGGTGGCAAACGATGCCTGTTTCGGGTCGGCGGTGTTGCATTCCAGCTGGAAAGGTCCCTCCCAATGATTACTGCTCTGATACATCCCAGAGGTGGAGGACTAAAGTGTAGGAACGATAAGGAAATAGAAATTGCACTTACCTGGTAATTGTTGTTTCTTGAAGAACTACAGTTTAGTCCTCATTCCCGCCCGGGGATGGATTGGTTTACAGTGAGTGGTCAGTTGGGAGAAGTACAAGACTACAGGTGAGTAGAGCCTTTCATTGGTTCTTAATTGTCTCTTTTTTTCATATCTCTTTTCTGTCTAGTCTTCTCTCTCTTGTCCTTGGCTAGGCAAAGAGCAGAATGGAGAAGGTAAAAGTAAAAAAAAAGTCCCTTCTTGCGAGAGAGGCGGTTTAGTTGCCATTTACGTTAGGTTTTGCATTCAGTTGAGTTTAAGGTTAAATTCGATGTGATAGCTACTTATATTTTGCTCCTTTGAGTCTGCTTTGTCAATAGTTCACTGGGGGCTGATGGGAGAGACCAGCAGGCTATAGTATATTCAGTGATGTCACGATTTTGACATGCCAGTCTCCAAGCTGCAGGAAGAGGTGCACTACCCAGAGGTGGAGGACTAAACTGTAGTTCCTCAAGGAACAACAATTACTAGGTAAGTGTAATTTCTATTTTTGCTTAGGGTGTTTAATACCTTTGCAGCAATCCTGTTTGCATATCATAGCCATGTCTCCTGGGTCAGCTTGAAGAAGCTGATTCAGGCCTGATTTATCCCTTTTGTATGCAGGGAGTTATAGTCTAAAATAAGAAGGAAATATATGCCCTGTCTATCTTTTTCATCATGTGGATGTGAAAGCTGGACAGTGAAAAAGATAGACAGAAAGAAAATTGATGCCTTTGAATTATGGTGCTGGCGGCGAATACTGCGTATACCATGGACTGCCCAAAGAACAAACCAGTCTACTAGAGGAGATCAAACCTAAGCTTTCTTTAGAAGCTCAGATGACAAGACTTCGACTTTCATACTTTGGACACATCATGAGAAGAGAGAGATCATTTGAGAAAGACACCATGCTTGGCAAGATAGAAGGTCAACGCAAAAGAGGAAGGCCAGCAATGAGATGGCTCGATACAATAACAGCAGCTACTGGTACCAGTCTGTCAACAATGAGCCGTCTGACTGAAGACCGAACACAATTTAGGACAACTATCCAGAGGGTCGCCATGAGTCAATACCGACTCGACGGCACTTATCAACAACATATGCCCTCTAAGGACAGGGAAATACAGTACCTACAGTACCTACTGTATCTGACTGTAACTTGACTTCAACAACTAGTGGAAAGGCATGATCTAAATACTAATAAATTTAAAAAATGCAATGCCTATACATGCAGTGGGAGTAAAATGAGAACTGGATAAGTTTCTCTGGGTTGATTTGGGTGAGGTGAGACAGGGTTGCCACCTTTGACATCATCTATAGTTTGAGAGCGAGAGCATCCTTGTTTCAGCTTTTACATGTGTCTGTGCACTGTGTATGCCTTGTAGCGCCATACAAATGATCAGTAGTAGTCTGTATCTATTGCAACTCTTACTCTTTCCTGGGGTATGGAAATAGAGTAGGGTTTTTATAAATAGACATCTGCTAAGTCTGACCAGTTTCCTCTGCCTGCACCCCTCCATCTGAAGATGTCTCCCAGCTGTCTGCCATATAGACAGGGCCAGCCCGTCCACTAAGTGAGCTAGGTGGCTGCAGCATATATGGGTGGCCGTGCTGCCTCCCCCAGCTGCCACCAATTCCATTTGGGGGGACAGTTAGTGGCAGTATTTCCAAATGTGGCAGCAAAAAGCCATTGCTTTTGGAAATACTTCTGCTACCCACCTCCCCCTCCCAAGGCAGAATCAGCGGTCTCTGGGGGAGCAGCGCAGCGAATCTGGGGTTTCTGCCTACGGTAGCAGAAACCTTTGAGCCTGCCCTACATATAGGATTGACTGCATTTACCATCTTAGCTGTGGCTTTAACCCTTGCCTTTCCTTTCATGCTCTTCCCTTAGGATATCCCCCATTTCTCAACAATACAAACTTAACCACCTGCAGAATATCACTCCACCTCAGCTGCAAAGCTTAGCCAAAGGTAGCCTATGTCCTATGCTACGAAACTTGCTATCTTCCAATTGTATCTAAGAATGTATCAGCCATTTCTTCTTGGCTAACTTTGCCTCTATTTGAGAGCATGACAGCTTACCACCACTTCATGCTTGTTGGGTTTGTCTTTCCTTTTTGGGGCCTTTTAACATTCAGGGTGTCTTTCCAATTTTTATTAAATTACTAGTCCCTTGTGTACTCTTACTGCTGTCCTGATTTTGATAGTTTCAGTCTGGATTTAAGTCCATAGTTTTGGGCAAGTAGTTATTTTTAATTCAAGCCCATAATAAGAACACAGAGAAAACAAGGCTGCCACTGTTCAGGAGTGGAGGAGTAGCCTAGTGCAGCGTTTTTCAACCAGTGTGCCGCGGCACACTAGTGTGCCGTGAGATATTGTCTGGTGTGCCGTGGGAAAAATTCCAATTTCATCCGTAACATGTGGCCTCGGCTCACAAATTAGGGTTGCCAACCGGCCGGTTTTCAGCCGGCCTGGCCGGTTTTTCCATGCCGGCACAGTTGTAAAACCGGCCATTGAAAAGCCGTTTTTTTGCTCTGGCCGCAAGATTGGGAGCGGCCAGAGCAAAAAACCGGCTTTTGTGCCGAAGTCCGCGGCGCGAACGCGATCGCGATTCCCTATAGCAGTGCAGCCGCTGGTTCTGATTTGTACAGAGCAGCGGCTGCACTACACTTACATTGAAAAGTAAAGAGAAACTGTGTCAGGAGCCCTCCGATCATGCAGAGCCCGAGGAAGTGATGTCATCGGGGCGGGCTCCTCACAGGCTGTCTTTCCTTTTCAAATTAACTTAGTTAATTTGAAAAGGAAAGACAGCCTGTGAGGAGCCCGCCCCCATGACATCACTTCCTCGGGCTCTGCGATGACCGGAGGGCTCTTGACACAGTTTCTCTTTACTTTTCAATGTAAGTGTAGTGCAGCCGCTGCTCTGTACAAAGCAGAAGCAGCGGCTTGGGCAGAGGGGGGGTGTGTGTGTGTGTGAGTGAACCAGCAAGGGGGGGGGAGTGTGAGTGAACCAGCAAGGGGCGGGGGGTGTGTGTGAACCAGCAAGGGGGGGGAGTGTGAGTGAACCATCAGGGGAGGGGGGTGGTGTGAGTGAACCAGCAAGGGGGGGCGATGGTGTGAGTGACCCAGCAGGGGAGGGGGGGTAAGTGAGTTAGTGACCCAGAAGGAGGGGTGATTAAGTGACCGGGGGTGGGTGAGTGAACCAGCAGTGGAGGGGGGGGGGGTGTGAGTGAACCAGCAGGGGAGGGGGGTTGGTGTGAGTGTTTGATTCCTATTCAAGAGAATTACTTTATATATAGTCAATATAGGCACAGAGGTAAATTTTTTTAACATTTTCTAATGGTGGTGTGCCTCGTGATTTTTTTCATGAAAAAAGTGTGCCTTTGCACAAAAAAGGTTGAAAAACACTGGCCTAGTGGTTAGGGCAGTAGCCTGGGACCAGAAAAATCAGGGTTTAAATTCCACTAGTACTCCTTGCAGCCTTGGGCAAGTCACTTAACCCTCCACTATCTCAGATTCAAAATTAGATTGTAAGCCCTTAGGGGACAGGGACCTACTGTACCTGAATGTAACTCAGCTTTGATCTACTGCTGGATAGGTATGAGCTAAATACTAATAATACAGTTGGTGACCAATGAGATGACAAGGTTTTACATAATTGCTCCTGTTCAACTCCACCATTCAAGGAGAAGCAAATTGAGTGGCTGTGATTTGCATAGTTACCCATTATTTTAAATTACCACATGAATAGAAGCGAATCATATTGCAGTATATTTAGGGTTATTTGATGATCACAGTGCAAGAGAAGATTTGTCTGTCAGTGACTATTTGATAACTGCTGTATGCCATTAGTAGCGAATCAAGGTGCAGGGAAATTTACATATTTATCTGAGAACAAGCCGTAATGCTGAGCAAAGCCATTTCCACTGTTTGAGGCCATTTTCAGTGTAACATCACTTAAGCGAACCACTTACCGGAGGAGTGGCATACTTTACAATTGATATGAACAATGCCTGTGGTTTTTTGGACGCTTCACGGTCTACTTTACTGCTAATTGTTCTTCCATTTTGGATGAAATGGACTTGCTTTTTAAATTGATAGCTTTTATTCAATTATGAAATGCTTTCAGGATCTGTGGTATGAGCAGTGTTAAGACAGAAAAAGAACTATAAAGAATTACATAGCACAAATATGTCAAACTGCAATCTGGGATGACTAAACCAGTCAGGTTTTCAGGGTATCCCTAGTCAATATGAATGTGATATATTTGCATACAGTGCTTTTATTGAAAGCAAATATATCTCATAAATATTCATGATTTTTGGCCCTCCAGGATTGTAATTTATTTATTTCTTTTAGTTAACTGGTTTTAGTATACTGTTTTTCTACCAGTCAAAATGGTATACAATTTAAAAACAGAATGGGGGGTCTGTTGGAATATCTATGGGCAGGGGTGGAGGGAGCTTTTGGGGAGGAAATTATGCGGGACAGGGGGGTCATAAGAACATAAGAAATGCCATACTGCGTCAGACCAAGGTTCATCAAGCCCAGTATCCTGTTTCCAACAGTGGCCAATCTAGGTCATAAGTACCTAGCAGTTTCCCTAAAAGACACAGGTTCCACAATGCTTGTATTGGGTCAAGCAGTGATATCCTGTGTCCTTTTTAATAATGGTTTACGGACCTTTCCTCCAGGAACTTGTCCAAACCTTTTTTAAAGCCAGCTGCACTAATAGCTTTTACTACATCCTCCGTTAACAAATTCTAGAGTTTGATTACACGCTGTGAAAAAATATTTTCTCTTATTAGTCTTAAATAGTTTACCCTGTAGCTTCATTGCATGTCCTAGTTTTTCTATATTTTTATGACGTAAACAATCAATCTACATTTACCCGTTCCACTCCATTCATTAATTTATAGACCTCTATCATATCTCCCCTCAGCCGTCTCTTTTCCAGGTTGTAGAGCCCTAACCTTTTTAGCCTCTCTTCATAGGGGTATCCTTCCATCCCCTTTACCATTTTGGTGGCTGTACCTTTTCTAATAACACTATATCCTTTTTAAGAAATGGCGACCAGAATTGCCCACAATATTCAAGGTGCAGTCACATCATGGAATGATACAGAGGCATTAAAATATCCTTGGTTTTATTTTCCTTTCCATTCCATTCCTTATGATACCTAGCATTCTATTTGCTCTCTTGGCCGCCGCTGCACACAGGGTGGAGGGTTTCAATGTTTTATCAACGATGACGCCTAAATCTTTTTTCTGGGTGGTGGTTCCTAATGTGGAACCTTGCGTTTTGTAGCCGTAGTTTGGGTTGTTCTTTCCTAGGTGCATAACCTTGCACTTGTCCACATTAAATTTCATCTGCCATTTGGATGCCCAGTCTTCAAATTTATCAAGATCCTCTTGCAATTTTCCACAATCCTCATGGGTTTTAACAACTTTAAATAGTTTTGTGTCATCTGCACTCGTTATTCCCTTTACCAGGTCATTTATGAACATGTCAAAAAGCAGCGGAACCAGCACAGATCCCTGGGGTACTCCACTATTCACCTTTCTCCATTGGGAAAATTGGCCATTTAGCTCTATCCTCTGCTTTCTATCCTTTAATTAGTTCCTGATTCACAATAGTACACTGCCTCCTATCCCATGACTTTTTAGTTTTGCCAAAAGTCTCCGATGAGGGACCTTGTCAAAGGCTTTCTGAAAGTCCAGATACACTATATCAACCACTCACCTTTGTCTACCTGTTTATTTACACCTTCAAAAAACATAACAGATTAGTAAGACAAGATCTTCCTTGTCTAAAGCCATGTTGGCTGTCTCCCATTAAGCCATGACTACCTACATGTTCAGTAATTTTGTTTTTTATGATGGTTTCTACCATTTTTCCCGGTACTGACGTCAGGCTCACCGGTCTGTAGTTTCCCGGATCATACCTGGAACCCTTTTTAAAAAGTGGCATTACATTAGCCATCCTCCAATCTTCAGGTATTACAGATGATTTTAATGATAGTTCACAGATTACTAATAGCAGGTACTTGGTGGGCTCAGCAAGTGCCATAGTGTTTCTGGAAGAGATAAGTTTTTATATGTTTGCAGAAGGCTTGTCTATCCTGGATACTCCTTAGGTTGGGTGGTAGGGTGTTCCAGAGGGTGGGGACATAGAGAGGGAAAGATCTTTGGCAGGCATACTGGGTGCATTTGTGGGTTTGGGTTGGCACGCTGAGAAGGATGCGTGTGGTCTGCCTGCGGGGCCTGTTAGAGCTAGGGAAGCTGATTGACATTTAGAGGTGTTGTGCGGTAAGCCCATTTTGAGCTTTGTGAATGATCATGAGGGCCTTGTAGTTAATTCTAGAGGCAATGGGTAGCCAGTGAAGGGATTTTAGGATGGGTGTGATGTGAGAGTGCTTAGGGGTTCAGAAGATTGTTCGTGCTGCAGTGTTCGGGGCAAGCTGTAGGAGGTGGATGGTGCGTTTAGGTAGGCCCTGATATATGGAGTTGCAATAATCAAGCAGGGGAGTGATTGTGTTCTGGCAGATTGACCGGAGGTCCTCTGAGGAGAGGAGAGGGTGTGAGTTGCGTAAGGATCTGAGTTTGAAGTAGACTGTCTTTGCAGTATTTTGGATATGGGCTTGAAAATCTAGATGCTGGTCCAAAGTAACACCGAGGTATTTGAGTTGGGTTTTGACTTGGAGGTCTGTGCCCCTGAGTTTGATGGATGGTGGATGACTGAACTCTTGGTCCCTGATGACGTGCAGGATCTCAGTCTTGCTGAGGTTGATTGGCTCCAGCATTGAAACCTGGCAATTGACAATTTCCTCAAAGCAAGCTGAGAGATTGGAGTAGTTTGGAGTGGCTGTGGAAAACGGCATATAAACCATTATATCGTCGGTGTATATTAGATACCTGATGTGCTTCTGGATGATCGTGCAAAGAGGGCGGACATAGATGTTGAAAAGTAGTAATGATAAAGTGGAACCCTGGGGCACACCTTGTGGCAGGATGGATGGGGAGGAGGAGGTTTGCCCCATTCTAATCTGTTGGCTACATTGCGAAAGGTTCAAGTGGAATCATTGGAGCGGTTTGCCCTGCACTCTAGTTTCAGAGTTGGTTCAGTAGTATTTGGTGTGACACTGTATCGAACGCTGTGGAGATGTCCAGGAAAAGCAGTATAAAGCCTTTTGATTTGTTTTGCGTTCCTTCGATGAGGGTTGTTAGTAGGGATGTCAGCAGGGATTCTGCACTATGGTGTGGGCGGAAGCCATGTTGGTGCTGATCCAGAGGTGCATTTTTGTCAATATGTTCCTGGAGCTGTATTTGTACAACTTTTTCTATGACTTCTGCCAAGAAAGGCACACTGGCGATGGGTTGGTATGAGGTGGGTGATTTGGGATCTAAGTTGGGCTTCTTTAGAAGGGGGTGGACGGAAGCCTGAGTGATGGGGGGAGGTAAGCATGGGCGAAGGATTTGTGCACTATAGTTGCTCTAAGTGGTAGGGACTTTGGTGGCTTTTATTCATGCCACCGGACATGGGTCCATTGGGGAGGTTGTTGTATTGATGCGTGAGATGATGGTGTCGACTTCTTCTAGTGGGAGCTCTCTGAAGTTGGTCCAGGATTTGGAGTCATCTGTAGTTTCAGTCGTGGTGAGTATGACTAGTGCAGGGGGGTTGATAGACCCATGCTTGGTCTGGAAGTATGACGCCATGTCCTGCAGGTTGAGGGAATGTTCCTGGCGTGGTTGGGTGGAGTCCCTTGTGAGTGATTTGACCAAGTTGAAGAGCTCTCTAGGCTTCTTGAGTGCTTTGAATAGGATGTTGTGGTAGTATTCCTTTTTGGCCTCAAGTGTGTTGTTGCAGTAGATCTTGAATTTCTCCAGGTATATGGCATGCAGTTCGGGGTCTCTGAATTTCCTCTACTGGCGTTCTATGCAGTGAAAGGCCCGCTACTGTTCCCTCAAGTTGGTGGAGTACCATGGTGCTTGTCTATGTTGCTTGGTGTACCTGGGACGTATCGATGAAGAGGCTGCGGCGGAGATGGTCATGTGCCATGCAATAATTGCTGTATTAAGGTCTGCTTTGGACTCTGGGTTTAGTTCCTTCAGGGTTGCTAATGTATTTTGAAGGAAGATCTGTTCATTGAAGGCTATGAATCATCTAGTTTTGTTGTTGTCATCTCGGGGTGCGTATTCGATTTGTTACTGGGGCAGGGTGACTGTGATGAGGTGGTGGTCTGACCATGGTACAAGGACTGCGGCTGGGGGGGGTGTACCCCGTTGTGGAAAGGTGGAGGTTGGGGAGGAAGACAAGGTCTAGGGCTTCTCCTTTGCTGTTTGTAGGAGTGTTAATGATTTGTGTGTATTGCAGGTGATGCATGACCTGAAGAAAGGTGGAGCTTTGATTGCTTGAGGCAGATGGTAGGTTCAAGTCTCAGAGGAGAACAAAATGTTTGCGGTGAGATGTGTGAGAGTAGATGGTGTCAAGGAGGGTATCTAGCCCTTCGGCTTTCTTCAACGGTACTCTGTATACCAGGCAGATGATGATGCGCCTGTTTGAAATCGTGAAGATGTCCATGATTGGTGTGGAGGTAACATTAATGTTCTCAAATTTTAGTGCTTTGCACGAGAGGATATAGATGCCTCCTCCTGTGCTGTTGCTGCATGGGCAGTTGTGGATGGTGTGGGTGTCGGTGTTGAGCTGATTGATCAGGATATTGTCGGTGTCTGAAAACCATGTTTTGGTGATGCACATGAGATCTGTCTTGCTGTCTGCGATTAGGTCCTGAAGAATCTATATCTTGTTGCAGGCGGAGCATGCATTTACCAAGGTGCATTTGACGGGGTAGTTGGCAGAAGAGGTAGGGTGGTATCCGCTTCTGTTGCGATGGGGAGTAGGTGTCTGGATCTTCTGTGGCGGATGGTGCGGTACTCGGGCCATGGTCTTGTCGGTCTGGCACTGGAAAAGAGAATGATGAGTATGGAGCAAGTGGGGGCTACTGTGGTGGTGTCCGTTTCTATTGCCAGTAGGGAGATAATTATGAACTGAAGCGCATAGGGTATCCATGTTTGGGTGTTCCACATGGTACAGTCCTTTCTTTATTAAAAGAGTGAGTCATTTGTGAGCTTTATTCTTAATATTTGATACCTATGATCAGTTCACACCCAGTTCTTCTCCCTTCTCAGTTTTACCTACAAAGCTATTGCTTTAATATCTGGCTTCCTAGATTTCGTGCATAGCCTTCAAGACAGACTGATAATGTCAGCACCTAGGTTTCCACCAGGGCTGTTAATCATTGCTGTATTTGCAACTTGCCAAAGCAGGGATTCTCCACCCAGCCCTCGGGACATACCCAGCCAATCAGGTTTATCTCCCTAAACCAGTGATTTTCAAGTCCCAACCTGCCATCTGTGGACCCCCAGGGATCTGTGAAATCATTATAGTGGGTCTGCAGGACACAGAAAAGAGAAAAAAGGAGAGAAAGGCTGGAGAGAAATGGCTGGAGGAAGAGAGAGAGACTGGAGGAACTGGTTGGGGGAGTGAAAGAGATTGAGACTGGTAGTGGATTAGTGCATACAGGAAGGGGAAGGGAGATAAAGAGGGCTAATAGGAACAGGCCTCATGATGAGAAGAGGGAGTCCAGGAAGAGTGGTGGGGATGAATTGGGGGTCCCTGAACTTTTTGGAGCTTCTTGGGGTGACTCCAAGGGCGACTGCCAGTACCGGAGCATTTCCCGGTGCACATCTTCCGCTTCTCCTGCACCTCTGTCTCTGCTGTTCCTCCACCGCCTCACGGGTAAGTTCTTTTGTCCCTTCCTTTCTTGTGTTTAGGCTGTCTCCAGGGCCCCATGTCTTTCATCTCGGTCCACTGGGGCTGGCAACCTGCCCATGCCCACATCTCTCCCACCCCCACCTGCCCATGTGTACTTGGTAATCTCGTTTACATTACCCATCTCTTTCTCCTTGTCTCCCTTTCAAGACCATTGCCCCTTGGAGCCCGCATTGCCCCTAATGTTTGCTCTTCTCAATTATTGATCCTTATGTTCTAAATCCCTTCTCAACCATGATTTCCTGCTTCTCCACACCCTCGACACTCTTTTTCTCACAGAGACTTGGCTTCATGAGGAGGAGGAGCCTCTGCTGAATGCCTTCCACTGGGCTACTCCGCTTTATCCATTTCCCGGCAGGGTCATAGTGGTGGTAGTGGTGTGGCGGTTCTTCACCGTTCCTCCCTCTCTCTCACTGAGGTCTTTTTGCCTGCACTCCATTATCCTAAGGCCCTGCTGCTTCATCTAGATTGTAACTCTGCTTTCTACTTTCTTCTCATTTATGCCCCCCTTCCCTCCCATCCCACCTCTGGGATTCCCTTCTAACACTCTCCGAGGCGTCTCTCCTATACCCTCATCTTCTCATCCTTGGGGATTTCAATCTCCATTTAAACTCCCCTGCCCGCTCCTGTGGTGTTTCATTCCTTTCTCTTCTCATTGATCTCTCACTCCATCAGCATGTCGACTGTCTCACCCACTCCGCTGGCTGCTTCCTCGATCTTATCATCTCCCCCTCTCAGTCCCCTACTCTCTTCCCTACCGATATTTTAACTCTCCCTGTTCCTTGATCCGATCACTTCTGCCTTTTGTTCTCCCTTCCCTGCCCTTGTCCCTTCCCTTCCCTCTCAGTAACCACCCTCTCCTCTTTGCCTTGTTTGTCACATCTCGGCCACTGCCCTCCAATAGTGCCCTCTTCTGACCAACTGTTCCCCCCTGACCTCCAGGTCACATCCTGGAACTCTATTCTAACTTGATACCCTTGCCCCTCATCACGCTAGACAAAAATATCAACCTTCAATCACATATAAACAAAACAGCAGCGAAAGCATACTGAAAATTACATCTCATAAGAAGATTTAAACTACTCCTACACCAGGACCACTTCCAAACCATTTGCCAAGCAATCATCACACCAATATTAGACTATGGCAACTCACTCTGCCAAGGACTCCCAAAGCAAGTCACACACCCAGTACAGATGGTTCAGAACACAACAGCACGAATCATAGTAATATAGTAAATGACGGCAGATAAAGACCAACATGGTCCATCTAGTCTGCCCAGAAAGATGGCAAGTGCACCTGTATCATCAGCGGAACCAGTAAAACAGATTATATTACACTGGTATTACACCAACTACACTGGCTACCAATTCAAGCACAGCTTTTTGTCTTCTGATGTAAGCGGTATAGCAAATTCCGAAATAAATAAAGATAAAGCACGTTCCAAGTTCAAAACAATACTAAACATCTTTAAAATCATCCATCTCTGCAGACATACTAGAATCCCTAATCACTAGAGAAGACAGCACCCGCCCCAGAAGGAGCAACAACAGATACTTGATCAACATTCCATCGGACTACCAGAATAGCAGACAATCAACCTCAAAAAGGGCACTATCATTACCCACGCCACAGCTATGGAACACCCTCCCGGAAGAAATCCATTCCATTGAAGATATCAAGGACTTCCGCAAAAAGCTCAAACCCTTGCTGTTCACAGAACATTATGGACACATCACATAGCCCAACAACCACACCGGCCTCAAACCAAAGACTCTTTGTAACATAGGAACAACTACAAAAAATCCTGCACAGTTGTAACAAATAGAACCCATATGAATATGTAAATATGTTTAACAATTGTAAATAGTTACTACCATGTTAAATACCCTAATACAACTTAAATGTATCCTGTTCAAGTTTAAAGTTTAATATAAACCGCTTTGATTCCAGGATAAGGCAGTATAAAAAACAAGTTAAATAAATAAAGGTTAATGCTAGCAACCTGGTTCCATCCTGGTTAAGGCGGAGTCCATCCTTTTGGAAAAGCCCTTCCTTCCTCAGAATGTTGCCCAGTTCCTAACAAATCCAAACCCCTCTTTTTTTGCACCATCGTCTCATCCACGCATTGAGACTCCGGAGCTCTGCCTGCCTTTTGGGTCCTGCACGTGGAACAGGAAGCATTTTAGAGAATGCTACCCTGGAAACTCTGAATTTCATCTTCATACCTAAAAGCCTAAATTTGGCCTCCAGAACCTTCCTCCCATACTTTCCTATGTCATTGGTGCCAATATTTACCAAGACAGCAGGCTCCTCCCTTGCACTATCTAAAACCTTATCTAGGTGGTGCTTTAGGTCCGCTATTTTCGCACCAACCAGGTATGTTACCAGGTGATCCTCATATCCACCACTCACCCAGCTATCTACATGCTTAATGATCAAATTATCAACTATAATGGCTGTCCTAACCCTTTCCTCATGGGCACATGACCCTGGCTACCTCTTCAGTGCGAGAGGCTTTTACATCTCCTGGCGGACAGGGCCTAGCTACAGGATCACTTCCTGCCACACCAAGGTGATGCTTGCCTTTCAAGTGACCTCTCTCCTCCATGGTAATTGAGAGGCTGCCAGACTGGAGGTGGGACTTCAGTACTATGTCCTTGTAGGTCTCATCTATGTACCTCTCTGTCTTCCTTATGTCCTCCAAATCTGCTACTCTAGCCTCCAGAGATCTGACTATTTCCCTGAAGGCAAAAAGCTCCTTGCACCTAGTGCACATGTAAGACCCCTCACCTACTGGGAGAAAATCTTACATGTGACTTTCAGTGCAAAAGACTGGATGGTTCCCATCTCTCTGCTGGACTGCTATCTGCATCTTAGTTTTAAGGTTTTGTTTAGATATTTAAGTTGTTTACATAAAGTTGCTAGGGATACTTGTACTGATACAACTATACCAGTTAAGTTTAAAGGACTTTGTTCACCTCAAGATTAATTAATTTCAGGGCCTTAATTAATCTATTCTTGGTGAGGATAACTAGCTGAACCTGAAAGTGAATTTGACCACTTCTCCTTTAATAGGTTTGAGAGCCTATAAAGCTAAGATTATGCCTGGGGTGGGGGAAGGGGAATTAATACTTAGTAAAGGCTGCCTTCTACACAGATCCCAGACCTGTGCTTCTAAGCTAATTTGTTAACAGTTTCCTGAGTGATTCATACAGCCCTTGGTTTGATAGAGGGAGTCTTTCAAATTGCCCCTTTGATTTGTCACTTGGCTTTAACACCTAGTTAAAACAAATTCCCAGATCTCTTGGCTCCTAACTGGAAGGCCTCTTTGTAAAGGTTTCTAGAAACAATTTATTTCTTTCAGCTCAAATAATATTTACCTCAATCTTCTTTCTATGCTAAGCTATACTCAGATTTGATTTAAATTAAAAGATCTCCGCTGAGTTTTAAATTTAAACTAAGGGGTATGTTTACTAAGCAGTCTTAACGTGCGCCCAGCGATAGTGTGCAGGATGCCATAAAAGGAGTGGGCGTTCCGGTCTAAACATAGCAAACCGGGATTATCGCGCGCTGCGCACATTATCGCCACTAAGCACGTTAACGCGCAGTAATCTTAAGTAGGCGCGCAGACATGCAAACAGAGGTGTAGCACAATGGTTAATACACTGACTGATGGTACAGGGGACATGAGTTCAATCCCCCAGTGTGCCTAATGAACAAGGCTGGCTGAGGCATCTCCCTGTATGTTTAAGTATTGCTTTTTGAGGCATTGTAGTTTTATTTTAATTAGTGCTGCCAGCAAACACACCCTCACAGTGGCGTTACCTAAGGGCTGCATAAGGCACCCTATAAGGCACTCCAGAGGACACATTATAAAGTGCACTGTCCGCCAAGGCACCCTACAATGTCCCCTATAGGACACCTTACAAGGCACCTGATAAGGCGCTTTATAGGGCGCCTGATAAGGCGCTTTATAGGGCGCCTTATAAGGCGCCCCATAAGGCACCTTATAGGGCGCCTTATGAGGCACCTTAAGGTTACAGTACTCTGAGGGTGTTTTTGCTGACAGCACTAATGTACATTAAAAATAGACAATGCCTCAGACAGCCCTATCAAATAACCCCACTGTGGGATAGAATCCATGACTTCTGGCTCCACAGGCAGTGAAGTAACCAGTGGGCTACAGCTCTACAGCTGCTAGCAAACCCCTGGCTGGCTACAGAAGGACTGCATGTCACCACACAAACAGTCTGCTGTGGCTACCAGGATAGGGGCCACCCACCCGTACCCATGATGCACAGCACATGCATATTAGCAGTCTACAGATGATCACAAGATGGGGTATGCACCCCACAGCACCTCAGCCTGGTAGGGGGTGCCGACGGTGTGTGTTAGCGGCACAGAGTAGCTACAGACCGTCACATTGTGTGGGTATTGTGCTCACCCTGAGGGTGAGGTGGGGCGGCCAGCACCAGGTCCGCAGCACCTTCAATGGCTGCAGTAGGCCATGTCGCAGGTACCCATCAGTGCCAGTGTTGTGTGATAGGTAGTTCCTGCAAACACACCTAGGATACATTAGTGTCTATCTGAAGTTGTCAATCAGGTCTGGCCCTTATGGGCTATGATGCACCCAGAATAGTGCATATTCTGTCTTGGTGCCATGGTAACATGATGTATGTGACATGGGGTGTTTGGACCCATAGGCGGATTATGTACCACCACCCAACCCACCCTCTGTGGCTCAGGGTGGGAGACATGATTCCCCCACCAACAGATCCACATTCTACCTCCCTGCAACAGTGGCAGTAGAGGTGGGCCATCAACCCCAATCACGCTGGGGAACAGACATCCAACAGGGCAGCCATTGCAGAGCTGTACACATCCCTAAGGCAATGGCAGGAAGACAGTAGGCATGGAAATGCTCAGCTGCCCCCCAATGCCATCGGACATTCTCCAGCAGCAAGCACAGTGAGTCACCAGCCGCTGCACCCTGCAAGGTGTTCCAGCCATACACATATAACTGCAGACAGTCTGCTAGCTAGTCCACAGTGCATGATCCTGGAAGAGATGTGTGCACCCAAAAGCTGGGATGTGAGCACACCCACCAAGCAGATAAGTCAGTGATTAGGCCCCAGAGAAGAGAACCTATATATTTCACTGAAGAAAAATACAATATAGCACTATGGGGGAGCCTAGCCATGCCGTGGTCACTGCTCAGTCAGGGTGAGAGTGACCTCTCAGCAGGACATGCTGTGGCCACCCTGTCGATGCAGGTTGTGGCCTTGCACTACAATGTCCGAGCCATTGCCCTATGCCCTGTGCTGATGCATCCAGGCCAGGCCACCCTGTCCAGGCTATACCCACAGTACCTTGCTCCTCATTATGCACATTGGCAGGCCAATACTGGCAAAAGTGCTAGGAGTGTGGGCTGAGGAAGGTGTTAGCAGCCCCCACACACTGGATAGACATACACTCCCCACACCTATGCCAGTATTATGCAACTATAGAGGTGTTTGGCAACTCTGGCCACCACACCAGTCCTGGGCACAGTGCAGGCATGGCTATGGTACGCAATACTGTTGGGGTCACTCTGTCAGACACCAGACCTGAGGCACACTCCACAGACATCAGAAAGGTTGCTATGATGCAGCTCAATCAGCCAATTGTGCTTAACGTAGGAATTGCTATCTGCCAGTTATCATAGCAACCTTTTGATAGCTGTGTACAGTTTTCCCAGGTTTAGGGTGGCATTGCTAAGGTATGCAAGTGCTAGTATTGGGAGATGCACGCAGAGCCCAACATCCTGCCTCTCCAGGAGGCTTCGGATAATGGAGCCTGTGGGTGTGGGTGTGTCTGCCCCTGTTGGCCGCTGCTCTAGGGCAGAGGTTCCCAACTCTAGTCCTGGAGGGCCAAACACTGTTTGGGTTTTCATGCTGTCTCTAATGAATATGCATGAGATACATCTGCATACCATGGGGGCGGTGCATAGAAATGCAGCACAGCCATATTTATTAGAGGCAGCATGGAACCTGAATGGTGTTTGGCCCTCCAGGACTGCATTTGGGAGACTCTGCTCTAGGTAAGGCGCATGTTTATGGTGTCTGTGCTCTGTAGGGTAAAATGTAGGTGTTTTGGGCATGTCTACATCATCTGCAATTAGCACATTTTAGTAGTGGGTAAAATATGGCGGCTGGGTTGGCAGGAACCACAGCTGGGACTTGAACCTGTGACCTTCTGCTCCTGAACACACTGGCTATGTGCACTGCACCACCGTGTTGCCACAGAGACAGTGCATTCCCTGGGGATACCATGACTGTTTGTCAGACAGGGCCTGTCTGTTGCAGTGCATGGCACCCACCTACACAGGGTCAGGCCACGGTCTGCTCTGGGCAGCTGCCACTGCCCCCTCCACCACCAGTACCCCTCTGCCACCCTGCTGACATGCCCTTCTGCTGGTGGTGCGCAGTCTCAGGCCATCCAGTGTGTGGGTAGGCGGCTGCGTATGGTGTGGGTTCTGGGGTAGGGGTGCCTGCATAGCTGTCCACGCTTCCCCCCAGCACCGCCTGCCAATGTTCTTTGCCCTTGGGGGTACCTGCTGGGTACTATCCCTGTGACACTATGGGAAACACACTCCTGCCCATGTTGGGCCCTCATCAGTTGCTGTCTGGCTGCACTACTGTTTCAGCATTCCTATGGGCCACCTAGGCATCACCCTAGTCCGCACTGTGGCCCAGCTGCACCACAGCATGTGCCGCCTGCAGCCCTCTGTGTCTCCTTTTCAAGCATCTGTCCAGTTGCCCGTTCCGACATGCCCGCCCTGCTGTTGCGGAACCTGTGCACGCCATAGGAAACCTGCCCAATGGAGAGGGAAAACCCTGCTCAGCGAAATTTCACTGTGGGCTCATTCACCTTGTATGGGGATGGAGCATAGACCCTTCCAAAATTCATATCTTTTTTTTGGAGCTTTCTCGGGAGTGTTTTTTGATGTTTCCCATTAATATCACTATTAGCCAGTGTGGTTATGTTTTTATTACATTTTCTTCTGGTCATTTTCACTGTTTATTTGCCCTTTTGTTCCGTGCACATGTATCACACTTATCACTTTTTGTAGGTTTCCCTGGTTTTGCTGTAGATTGCTGACGGAAATGGTTTCTTTTCCCTTTAAATCACCTCTAACGCCAGAGTTTCACTGGCGTTAGTTTTCAGCCTCGAATTTCACAGCATTAGTGTGCAGGGAGCCTCTCCCCTCCCACTCTCCGCCCATTGACCCTCTCTCTCCACCCCTGGGGAGCCTTCCTCCGCTCTCTGGGAGCCTTTCTCCACCCTCAGCGCTCATTTGCGCCGCTGCGCGCGTTATCGCGCGCTAAGGTACCTCTGCGCCCGATAAAGCACCATTATTGCCCCTAAATGTTCTCTGCCAATACTAGGCTCTGACTGAGTTTTAAATTTAAACTAAAAGCTATCTGCTGATACTAGGCCCCAACTAAAGAGTCATGGGATAAGAGGCAGTGTACTATTGTGGATCAGGACCTGGTTAAAAGATAGAAAGCAGAGGGGTAGGGCTAAATGGCCAGTTTTCCCAATGGATAAAGATGAATAGTGGAGTACCCCAGGGATCTGTGCTGGGTCCGCTGCTTTTTGACATATTCATAAATGACCCGGAAAAGGGAATGACAAGTGAGGTTATTAAATTTGCAGATGACATAAAACTATTTAAAGTTGTTAAAACCCATGAGGATTGTGGAAAATTGCAAGAGGATCTTGATAAATTGTAAGACTGGGCATCAAAATGGCAGATGAAATTTAATGTTGTCACGCCCATAGCCCCTTACATGCAGTATGGAGGGGCTTGGTTGTCATTAGAGAGATTCACCTTTTGGTTTTTAACTGACTGATTGCCTTGTAATGCCTTATGGGAAAGGTAGTTCAGTCAGAAAGTATTCAACCTCGGGTAAAAAAAAAACACCTTTGTAGTTGCCTTGAGTGGTAAGGTAATGACAGTTTATTAACTGAAAAAAAAAACACGCTAAGGTTCACAAATTCCACCTTTGGATTATTTCTCCAGGATTCTTGTAAATGAACATCAGGATATAAATGAATTCCAAACAAAACAGCTTGCAATGTTCTCCAGTATAAACATAAATACTTTAACAGCCCCTGCTATCAGGCATGGCTTGCAGTGCTGATCAAACAAACAGAAGACAGCTTTTCCTAAAGCAGGTTTCTTTTTCTCTCAGTCTAGAACACCGTTTGTCTTCTTAAACATAGAAAAACTTTCAACAAGGCAGTTCAACTCTTCACAGGCAAGCAATTTTCTATGCAAGGTTTTCTTATAAACAGCCAAACAAAAGCTTTCCTTACTTTTACCGTTAGTACGGCCTCCGGCTGAGCACTGCTCTGGCTCACAGCTGATTCACCAACTTAATTAGGCAGCTTCGACTTGCACAGTAAAAAAAAGGTATTTTGCCTTTAACTCAGGACCTTCACAAGTTAACCACAGGCTCTTAGGGCTACCGGACACTCGAGGTTTTTCTTTACGGTTGACTCCCTTTCAACACTTCTGTATTGGAAGACTGGCATAAAGAGCAATCCATGTATGAGACTTCTTCTTCTAAAGCTATGTCTGGTTCACCCAGTTGCATTGGCACTTCCTCTGATTCTGGCTCAAAGGGCTTAGCTGACTGCTTTCCGTTAGGGCTAAGGCTGTCTCTGGCAATTCTGTAGTGCTCAGAATTAGGCAAGCTTCTAATGCTCATACCTGGGTCAAAGCTTGTAGCAGCTTCTCCTCTCTCATGCTCTGGCCACCATTCACCGGTGCTTCCACGTCCTGTTCTCCAACCTGTGTTCCTGGTTCCTGCTGTTCTAACTGTTCCAGATCCATTCCTCTTCCAGTAGGCACTCCTACTGCGAGCAGGCACCTGAGAGGTTTAAGACTAGGTCAGTTTATTCAGAAGAGAGAGGCAAGAGAGGAAGAAGAAGAGGAAAGGAGAGAGAACGTGAGAGCAGTAGGAGCACCCACTTTCCTCTCAGGTGTTGGAGATCAAACTGCCTCGTGGCAGCTGAGTAATTGGGGAATTCAGTGACGTAAGGGTTCTTTACCCTGAGTCTGTATTCCCTCTCTTTTTCTCCACTAGGGGCATTCTGCAACCTATTGTAGCTAGGAATTTCCTGCTTTCTAGGTGTAAAGGGAGTTTTGTGTCTCTGACCTGGTAAAATAGGTCCTTTTATAAGGGTAAATTCCTTCTCTTTATCCCTATCTCTTGGGTCCTGATAAGCTTCCTTATCACAATGTGCACAAGTGCAAAGTTATGTACCTAGGGAAGAACAACCCAAACTATGATTACACGATGCAAGGTTTCACATTAGGAACCACCACCCAGGAAAAAGATTTAGGCGTCATTGTGGATAACATGTTAAAACCCTCTGCCCAGTGTGCAGCGGCGGCCAAGAGAGCAAATAGAATGCTAGGTATCATAAGGAAAGGAATGGAAAATAAAACAAAGGATATTATAATGCTTCTGTATCGTTCCATGGTGCAACTGCACCTTGAATATTGTGTGCAATTCTGGTCGCCGTATCTTAAAAAGGATATAGTGTATTAGAAAAGGTTCAGAGAAGAGCCACCAAAATGGTAAAGGGAATGCAAGGATACCCCTATGAAGAAAGGCTAAAAAGGTTAGGGCTCTTTAACCTGGAAAAGAGACGACTGAGGGGAGATATGATAGAAGTCTATAAATTAATGAATGGAGTTGAAAGGGTAAACGTAGATCAATTGTTTACGTCATAAAAATATAGAAAGACTAGGGGACATGCAATGAAGCTACAGGGTAAACTATTTAAGACTAATAAGAGAAAATATTTTTCCTTATCGTTCCTCCAGCTTAGTCCTCTACGAATGGGTAGTGCATCTCCTCCTGCAGCATGAAGACTGGACCAATCAAAACTCAGCACCACTGGATCCAGCATCCTGGCATTCCCTTGCCCTCCAGTGTGTCCAGTCTTCATGCAGCAGGAAGATGTTTGTGAGCCAGGCCTGGCTCACTAGTCAGTTAGAATAGGTATTAGGCATAGCTAACCTTTCCTTTTCTTTTCTTTGGTCCCTATTGGGGTTTCTATTTATTTATGGCAGTGCAGGAGTACCTGTCACTTTAATTTTAGAGGAAACCGGCACTCCGGAGGGGGAGGGGCTCAGCAGAGGTTCCTCTCCTGCTCAGCCAACGCCGCTTATTGCTTCTTTTCGTTTGCTTGGATCTCTGTACCCAAGGCTGTTCGGGTCAGAGCTCCGGCGGCGGCGGTCCAGCGCCTCAGTTCCTGGCAGGTAGGACTCTGTGCCTGGCAAGTGCCGACGGGTTTCCCGGCAGCAGGGCCGCTTTGAGCAGCAGCCCCGGTTCTTGCAGCTATCGCGCTTTGTGCTTTGTTTTCTTTATTTTTCTTTACTTTTGGGTTTTTTCTTTGCCTTTGCGTTTTTTTCCTAGGCCCGCGTTCATGGTCAGCCGGCAGCGGGCCGTTTCGCCGGGTTTTGGCTGTGCTGTTCTTTTCGGCGCCAAATTTTCCCGCGCCTCAGTTTCCTCAGCATCCACGGCCATTTTGTGGCTGGCGGTTTTCTGCTTCGCGCGGTTTAGGCGATGACTGTCAGCGATTTCGGAGCCGCAGTGTCTCTCCGCTGATCCCCCTGTGTTGCTGCCCTTGTTCTTTTAGTAGTTTTGTTGTTTTCTTTGGTTTCTTTCATTTTTCTGGGCTCTCCCCTGCGGTGAGTGGGTTGTGGACGGCTAGGAGTGATTTTCTCCGGCTGTGCAGCCTGCCTGCGTTTGCCGCGCTTTCTGCTGATTTAAAAAAAAAAAAAAAAAGGAAATGAAATAAAATAAAATAAAATAACACAAGAAGCAACAACAAACGAGCCAAACAGTTTCCCAAGCAAAGGGTGGGCGGCAGAAGCCCTCCTTGCTGACACCCTTCCTGTGTCTGGGCAAGGGTTTGTCTTTGGGGCTGGGGGGTCAGCGTCCTCCCTTTTCTTTCTGTAGTCTGGGCGCAAAGCGGACCTCCTTTGCTTTTTTCTTCCCTGGGGTACGGGGTGTCCTGTCTCCATGCCCTCGGGATCCCTGTGTGTCATTTGTGGATCACGGAGGGGCGCTTCAGCAGAGACGGGCGTCTGTCAGCGCTGTGCCTCCGTGTCCCTCAGTATGGAGCAGCGGTTTGAGACGCCATTGACGGTTTCCCAGCCCTCTACCGCGCCTCCGGTTATTGACTCGCCCTTGGAGGGGCCCTCGGGGACGAGCTCCGCTCTTTCTGCAAGCTCAGGAGCACCAGTTGATTTCGGAGGTACTTCCCTCTTGGATGACTTCTCTCCTGATTTTATTTTACTGATGCATCAAGCGTTTTGTCGACGACGTCAAGGGGTTGCGCTGGGTTCCCTTTCGGAGCAGGCCACTTCCGCGCACCCTTCCACGAAGGACGGCGGGGCCTCAGGTGTGCGAGCTGCCAAGAGGCAGCGCCTGCAGGAGCCTCTGTTGTCCGAGTCCGATTGGGTTGAAGGAGACGATCCTGAATTGGACATGGAGGTGGACGCCTTGGAGGAAGGCGAGATCCCGGAGCCAGAAGACCAGGCGAAAATCATATGGGTTTTTCGCAGGGAGGAATTGCCTGCGCTCCTGTCTGAAGCGGTGGTGGTTACGTCCTTCATCGCTCCGAGCAGGGATGCCCTTGGAACAGCCGGACTGGATTCCGCTGTTGACGGATGCCTGTCTCACGGGCTGGGGCGCGCACTGCGGGGAACTTGTGACGCAGGGCCTTTGGTCCCCGCAGGAGAGCGGTTGGTCGATCAATCGATTGGAGCTGCGGGCCGTTCGGTTAGCGCTGCAACGCTTCGAGCTGCAGGTCTCGAACCGAGCGGTTCGAGTTCTCTCAGACAATGCCACGACCGTGGCTTACATAAATCGGCAGGGAGGTACCGGAAGCGTGGGCTTGGAAGCAGAAGCCCAGTTGCTCTTCGCGTGGATAGAACCCCGGTTGCAGACGATCTCGGCGGCACACATTGCCGGAAAGGACAATGTCACGGCGGATTTTCTCAGTCGGGTCCAAGTGGATGCCGGCGAATGGGAGCTGAATCCTGCGGTATTCCAATAGTTGGTGAGGCGTTGGGGTCCGCCGGTAATGGACATGATGGCAACCTTTTGCTCCGCAAAGGCGTCTCGTTTTTTCAGCCGTCGGCGAGAGCCCATGTCCGAGGGCATCGATGCTCTTTTGCAGACCTGGCCCACCTCCGGCCTTCTTTATGTGTTTCCCCCGTGGCCTCTACTGGGGCGGGTGATTCAGCGGATCGAGTCTCACCGGGGATGGGTATTGTTGATAGCGCCGGATTGGCCCGTCGTCCCTGGTATGCTGATCTGGTCCGGTTGTTAGCCGATTCTCCGTGGCGGCTTCCACTTGCTCTGGACCTGCTGTGTGAGGGTCCTCTCCGCATGCCGGCGGTGGAGAGATTCTCTCTTACGGCCTGGCTATTGAAAGGGCACGGCTGAGGAAGAGAGGTTATTCGAAGGCGGTTGTAACGACGTTGCTTCAAGTCCGAAAGCGCTCCACTTCGCTGGCTTATGTCCGCATCTGGTGTATATTTGAGGATTGGTGTTCCAGGCGACAGGTTCGGGCGGCTACGGCCTCTCTTCCGGTTGTCTTGGATTTTTTGCAGGACGGTTTTGATAAAGGTTTGGCGGCTAGTTCTTTGCGAGTGCAGCTCGCGGCTCTCTCCTGTTACAGAGGTAAAATACATGGGGTCGCGCTGGGTGCCCATGCCGATGTGATCCGTTTCCTGAAGGCGGTTTCTCGACTGCGCCCTCCGCGTCACGTCTCCGTGCCTCCGTGGGATCTCAACCTGGTTTTGCGGGCGCTTTCCGCTGCGCCGTTTGAGCCTCTGGCTCGAGCTTCAGTGAAGGATTTAACCCTTAAGACGGTGTTTCTTGTAGCGATTTGTTCGGCACGGCGTATCTCTGAGCTTCAAGCTCTTTCTTGCAGAGAGCCTTTCCTGTCTTTTTCGGATCAAAAGGTGGTTCTACGACCAGTACCTTCCTTTTTGCCTAAAGTGTGTTCTCCCTTTCACTTAAATCAGGTGGTGTCGCTCCCAGTGTTGCAGGCGTCGGGTGAGCGAGCCTCGGATCGCGGGCTTAGTCGTTTGGACCTTAGGAGAATTTTGCGTCGGTATTTAAAGGTTACCGAGGACTTCCGCAAGTCAGATCGTTTGTTCGTCTTGTTCGGCGGTTCTAGGAAAGGTGAGGCGGCAGCGAAAGCCTCTATTTCTCGATGGATTAAGGAGGCGATTGCCTCCGCTTATCTGTTGCAAGGGCGTGTGGCGCCGCTAGGTTTGCGGGCTCATTCTACCAGAGCTCAAGCGACGTCCTGGGCGGAGTATAGTTTGGTGTCTCCGGCAGAGATTTGTAAAGCGGCGACGTGGTCGTCTCTCCACACTTTCAGTAAGCACTATCGTCTTGATGTCTTGGCAGCACGTGATGCCTGTTTTGGTTCCGCGGTCTTGCGTGCCGGTTGGCGGAATCCCTCCCGTTAAGTCTGCTCTGTTACATCCCATTCGTAGAGGACTAAGCTGGAGGAACGATAAGGAAATAGTAATTACACTTACCTGGTAATTGTAGTTCCTTGAGTGACGACAGCTTAGTCCTCCTTCCCTCCCTTGGGACGCAGTTTTGTCTCGGCACGCGTGCCATACGGGAGTCCGTTTTTTGCGGGTGTGTTCTTCAGCAGTTTTCTTTGTCCTTTTGCTCTCGCTACCTGCTTCTGGTGCGGCAGGATAGGAATCCTTGGTTGGCTGTCTTTGGGATATTTCCATCCCTCCTGGGGGGGGATGGGTGCAGTCTTCTACGTTGTTTCTAGGTTTCCCTTTACAAAAAAAAAACTGGTTTTGCAGATTCCAGGACATATTACATTTTTACGGTTTTGTCTTAAAGGTTAGCTATCTCTTTCAGTTGCTTTGACAGTAGTTCACTGGAGGGCAAGGGAATGCCAGGATGCTGGATCCAGTGGTGCTGAGTTTTGATTGGTCCAGTCTTCATGCTGCAGGAGGAGGTGCACTACCCATTCGTAGAGGACTAAGCTGTCGTCACTCAAGGAACTACAATTACCAGGTAAGTGTAATTACTATTTTTCACTCTATGTGTAATCAAACTCTGGAATTTGTTACCGGAGGATGTAGTAAAGGCTGTTAGTGTAGCTGGGTTTAAAAAAGGGTTTGGACAAGTTCCTGGAGGAAAGGTCCATAAACCATTATTAGAAAGGGACCGAGGATATCAATGCTTGATCCAATACAAGCATTGAGGAACCTGTGTCTTTTGGGGAAACTGCTAGGTACGTATGTCCTAGATTGGCCACTGTTGGAAATAGGATACTGGGCTTGATGGACCTTGGTCTGACCCAGTATGGCATATCTCAGGCAAACTTTGACCCGCCTGCGTCAGTCACCCTATGTAACAATACATATCACACGAAAAATGAAATAAAATATCTGGGTGTAACACTGGACAGCAATCTAAAGATGGAAAAGCACCTCCGCAAAACCAACAAGGCCATTTTCCATAAACTTAGAGTCCTACAACCCCTACGGAGCATCATTGATCCTCAAGATTTCAGGACTGTTGCGCAAGCTCTAATCATGCCGCACCTTGACTACTGCAATGCCATCCTACAGGGCCTTCCAAAGAAAACCCTCAACATTCTCCAAATGGCCCAAAATGTTGCGGCTAGGGTCATCATGAAAAAGAACCTCACCGATCACATTACCCCTGTACTAATCGAGCTTCACTGGCTCCCCATTGCAGCCCGGGTAAAATATAAAATACCTAGTAACCACTTTCAAACTGATTCATAACATAGCACCATCCTTTCTCTCCACCCTTATCAGCATGCAACCACCCAACAGAAGCAGGCGAACAATCCACTCAAATACACTCCTTGTTCCCCCGGATATCAGATCTGTAAATACCACTACTAGCCAACGAGCATTCTCCTATTCAGCCCCGTCCATCTGGAACCAACTACCACCGGAGCTAAGAGCTGTCAAAGACCTTATGGAATTCAGAAAGAAGCTCAAGACACATCTTTTCCAGTGCCAATACAATCTGATATAATCCCAGGGGTAGAAATGATACCACCCAACGAAACATGGTGACAATTTATGTAAATAAGTAAATATGTAATGTCTCAATCATTCCCATATGACCTTCCCCCGTGTGCTGTGCTTTCTCCTCCAAATCAATGTGTGTATATTTCAAAAATTTGACATGATTGTACAAACCCGTTTTGTTAATCAAACCGCTACTGATCGCTGGAAGTAGCGGTATACAAATGTATGCTAAATAAATAAATAAAATAAATAAATATCCAACAGGTAGATCGCGATCTACCTGTAGATCGCGGAGGGGTAAGAGGTAGATTGCCAGCCCCACTTGGCTCCATCTCTCCAGCAGCTTGCCCTGTCACTAGGAGATAGCTCGTGCCGGAAGGTCATCTGCCGAGGGCTTGCCGCCATTGCTGATCCTTTGCCTGTCTTTTTTCCCTGCCTGCGGGAATCTTGCTTGTGGGTGTATTGGGGGCGCTTGTTGTTTTCGTGCCAATAGTTTGTGGGTACCCCAGGGGGCCCCCACCCGCGCCCTGCGACGAGACGCTACAAGCCCGGCGTCATACCTGGTCTTCTGCCTCTCACCCATTCCAGAATCACCCATTCCTGCCCCCACCCCAACACCCCTTAGAAGTGTGTTATATACCGGGCGATATCCATTCGCCCGGGCTTTAGCTGAATACACTTACCGTATTAGTTGTGTCGTGTGCTGGTCGTTGATCGCTTTATAGTTCGTTTTCATTAAACGTTTTCGGGCAGACACCACAAAGTGTCAAGAATTTGGTGATTTTGGCGGGCTTTTCCAATTTTGTTCTTACTTGCCTATGCCTTGCCTTCGAATTGGTTCAAACCACTGTGACTTTTGCTTGCCTCTGCAATTATATTTTGCCTAGCCTTTGCGTTGATTCTACACTGCAATTTTATTTCGCCTTGCCTTTGCGTTGATTCTACACTGTGTGCAGAATTTATTAAATAGCGTGTGGTGGTATTTGAACTTGTTTGGCGGTATTTGAATTTATCTGGTTTGCTGGACGGGTGTTTGAGTTTTTTTGATGATTGTTTGGTGGTATTTGATTATTGGTGCCAGTATGATGAATTCTTATTTTTACTTTTAGAACTGCATGTGTGGTTTTGGCATCTCCAGTCCTTGTATTGCACATCATCCAGAGGTCTTCAGTTCCTGTTGATCTTTAATACTTTGGGACAGTGATAGTTTTGGACCAGATTCAGCCAGTGTTTATACTAACTTAGATTTGGCCTTTTTACATCCAGCCACCCCAGTATAACGAAGATGAGTGTTTCAAAGAAGAGCAAAACCTACTACTTTCATGATGAATGGGAAATGGACTACTTCTTCATCATGGTGAAAGACAAGTGTTGTTGTCTAATTTGTAACACCCCAGTATCCTTGCCCAAAAAGGGTAATCTGGAACGTCATTATAAGGCTCTGCATAGCAATAAGTTTGATGCTGATTTTCCACCCAAAAGTGAAATTCGTAAACTGAAGCTCAAAGAACTTAAATTGAAATTGGCTACTCAGCAACAGTTGATGGCGAAGCCAAGGTCATATTCGGTCAATGCAACCATAGCATCCTTCAAGGTCAGTAATCTGATCGCAAAGAAATGCAAACCTTTCACTGAAGGGGAATTTGTAAAAGATTGTTTTCTTGAAGCAGCTGACAATCTTTTTGAAGGATTTAAAAATAAGAAAGAGATCATAGCTGCAATTCAAGATGTACAATTGTCAAGAAACACCGTCATGCGGCAAATAGAAAAGATGTGTGGAGACCCAACTGAACAATTGTTGGAGGATGTTTCAAATTTCTTGAGAAGCTGGTCTTTATTCAACTTTCCTCTCACCTCGAAGCTTCCCTCACTCTCCACCCACGACAATCAGGTTTTCGTCCCGGTCACAGCACTGAAACTGTCCTTCTTTCTCTCCTTAATGAACTTCACACTGCTCACGATCGTGGTCTTTTTACCCTAGCTGTCTCCCTTGATCTTTCTGCAGCTTTCGACTTAGTGGATCACCGTACTCTCCTCACTTGCCTTCGGGACGCGGGTCTTTCTGGTGTGGTTCTCAAATGGTTTCACTCTTTTCTTTCCTGTCGTTCCTTTTCTGTTGTCACTGGGTCTTCTTCCTCTGCCCCCACCCCCCTCACTTGCGGGGTTCCCCAAGGTTCCGTCCTCGCTCCCCTTCTTTTTAATGTTTTTCTAGCCCCTCTTGATCCAACAGTTTGGTATCTCTGCGTACTATTACGCAGATGATATTTTTCTCTTACTTCACACAGATTCTCTTTCCCCTGACATTAATCCTCTTAATCAATGTCTCACTGCTGTTGCTTCTTGGTTTTCTTCCAATTTCCTTCATGTGAATCCCGCTAAATCCTTCGCTATTTGGTTTTCACATGGGCGTCTCTCCCCTACTTGTGCTCCTTCTTTCTCTTCTCAGCCCATTCCTCTTGTTTCTTCACTCCGTTATCTGGGTGTTACCCTTGATTCTTCCCTCTCTTTTAAGGCGCACATCTCTTCTATTATCCAGCGTTCTTTTTTCTCTCTTAGACAGCTCCGAGATGTCCGCCCTATTCTTTCTTCCTCCGCTTTGGCTACTCTCCTTCTCTCCCTTGTGATGTCTCGTCTTGACTACTGTAATGTTTCCCTAGCTGGTTTACCCCACTCCCAATTGTCTCGTCTTCAGCGTGTTCAAAATACTGCTATTCGTCTTCTTACCCATGCTTCTCGTTTCAATCATGTTACCCCTCTTCTTCTTCATCACCACTGGCTACCTGTTTCTTTTCGCATCCAGTACAAAATCCTCATTCTTACACACAAGGCTGTCCGCACTGGCACCCCCTCATATCTTGCTGATCAGATACACTTTCGCACCCCCCACCGTCTGCTTCGTTCTATCCACACTAATCGCATGTCTCTTCCCTCCCCCTCCCAGGCCCATCTTGTTTCTACTCGTTCCTCTGCTTTCTATTTCTTGGCCCCGAGCCTCTGGAACTCACTCCCTCCCTCGCTTCGTGCAGAAGAATCCTACCGCTCCTTCAAAACTCAGCTCAAAACTCACCTTTTTAACCTAGCCTTTGACCTTCCGTCCTTGTCTTCCCCCTCCCTTCCCGCCCCATGATGTTGTACCGGTACTGTTGCTTTATACTGCATTCTTTTCCTTTTCTTTTCTTTTCTGTTATTTAATGGCATTCTTTTCCTTTCCCACAGCCTCATTTTTTAAATGTTTTAAAGTTTTATTGTAAACCGCTCAGGTGCCTACGGTGTTGGGCGGTATACCAAGTTTTTAATAAACATAAACATAAATTGTGTTGCTTCTCACTCCAACTGGATGAATCTACAGACATAAGAGATATAGCCCAGTTACTAGTCTTTATCCTGATGGAATTTGAAGACTTCAGTGTTAAAGAAGAACTACTTGGAATGATTTCTTTAAAAGGGAGAACTACCGGTCAGGAAATATTCAGTTCTGTCCATTCTTTTGTGACAAAGTGTAATCTTCCATTGCATAGACTTGTTTCCATTACTACTGATGGAGCAGGAGCAATAGCAATGACAGGTGAGGTTAACGGTTTCATAGCCCTCTGTAGACAGCATGACAACTTCCCAGATTTCCTTTCTTACGACTGCATCATTCACCAGCAAGTTTTGGCAAGCAAGAGACTCAACATAAAGACTGTCATGGACATCACTTTCAAAATTGTAAATTCAGTTTGTGGAAGATCACTTCAAAGACGGCTTTTCAATCTTACTCTTGATGAAGGGGCAGCGGAAATCATTTTGCACACAGATGTAAGGTGGCAAGTAGGCACGAATTTCTGCAAGGATTTCGTGGTTTGCTGAATGAAGTAAGAAGTTTTTTTTGAAGGAGAGGGGAGATGACTAAGCAGAGTTGGAAGATGAGGAGTGGTTATGTGATCTGGCATTTCTTGCTGACTTTACAGGCGAACTAAGTGATATGAATCTTGAACTACAAGGTAAAAACAAATGCATTGGTGAGATGATGAGTACAGTTTCATCCTACAAGAGCAAATTTGAGCTAATGATGACTGACCTTGCAAACAACACTTTTGATCATTTTCCTAATATGCAGGACCATCTGGGACAATATCCAAATTTTGTTTTTCAGAACGAGAAGTATGTGACAGAAATCTGTTCTGTTATCCAGGAATTCAAAAATAGATTCTGTGACTTCCAAAAAATTGGAACAGTTGTGGAGTACTTGTCATACCCATTCAAAGTAGATGTGGACTTTAAAGAAACTGCAGCTGTAAAAATTACGCATTGAACAAGCCAGCTCTTGAAAACAAAATATTAACCCTTAAAAATGACATTTTTCTCAAGACCCGTGCTGAGCAAGAATCGTTTTGGAAGCTAGTGCCTAAAGACAAATTTCCCAACTTGAGAAGATGCAGTGAAGCTGTACACTCCTGTTTCGGTTCAACTTATTTGTGTGAATCTGCGTTTTCCCATCTGAAAATGACAAAGAGTACACAATGTTCCAACATGACAGATGAACATCTCCAGGATTCCCTGAGACTGACCCTCATGCAATATTCACCCAACTTCAAAAAGCTGGTGGATGAAATGCAGGCTCAGACATCTCACTAATGAGCAAGAGCGAAATATTAAAGATTGTGCAAGATCAGCCTGGATCAATACTCAACCTAAATTTAACACAAATTACTCAATAAAAGTTAAAGAAAGTTATTAAGACAGTTAAAGAAAGTTATTACTCAAAACTTTAAGAAAAAATGTACTTTCCATTTCCCCTCGCAGTTCTTACTGGATGTTCGTCTTTCTGTTTTGTTTTTGCTTAATTGGCTTAACAGCTGATCATATCCAAGTTTTTGCTTAATTTTCTGAACAGCTGATCACATCCAAGTAAATGACATAAGGTTCATTAAAAATGGGGGCGGGGGAGGGGGAATCCTCTAACTTTATTGGGTTAAAATTTAATTTGAAACTAATTTGAAACTTAATTTTCATGGTGGTAGATCACCGGCACCTTTGGCCGGAAAAAGTAGATCACGACCTGTTTGAAGTTGGCTATGCCTGGCATATCCTATGTTCTTATGTAACTGAATTTTAAATTTAAATTAAAAGCTCTGCTGAGTCTTAAATTTAAACTAAAAGCTTTCTGCTGGGTTTTAAATTTAAACTAAAAGCTTTTGCTGGGCTTTAATGCAAGGTCTGAGGAGGAGTTAAAGGTTAGCTCTTTCTAATGCAGTTAGCACTAGGGAGGATTGTTTGCTTATTTCTTCTTTTTACTGTGAGAATACAGGGCCCATAACCATTTTTTGTTTCACTGAAGAGAATGCCCGGAGGGGGAGGTGTGCTAGAACAAAATAAATTCTGGACCATCGAAAAATATTTCATATTGCAAAAATTGTGTATCAGCACCTGCAACTGTATGCACATGCATGTGCTCGAATGTTATTCTGCACATAAACAATAGTACTGCAAAAACTGTATATGCAGAATAACATTTCCAGCATATGTGCCAGTGTATGCACATGCAATTCCAGGTGTTGATACAATATTTTTGTGTGCAAAATATGGCTACCTCTAGTGCAATCCCATGTGCACATTAGTGCAAATTCTTTTGCTGATAGTCTCTTTGCAAACTATCTGCATTGGAGGTACATATATTTTTTTATGTTTATGTTAGAAAACTCTGCAATGAACTTTAGCGCAGTACTCTACGCACTTGCCTGTATCGGCACCATAGTGCTTTACTTTCTCTGTTACTGATCCCTGTCATTACTACTTGGACTCTGCAAAATAGCAACTTAATTGTGGTGGTTATTTCTTTTTAACTTTGTTGCTTTCTCTTTTGATCTTATTCCTAGGTCTCCTTTCTGTTTGGAGGAGAGAGATTTACTGCCGATCTTGTTGTTTCTTGAATCTACATTTTAGCTTTAAGCTATTAATACTTTTCATGTATCAATGTAATATCTATTCTAAGTTTCAGATAAGGATGGATTAGCCAATAAACCTCCCCCTTCAGTATACTGGGCATTGACTAAGGCAGTGGTTCTCAAGTCCGTCTGGTTTCAGGATATGCACAATCAATATATATTTTAAGGGCTCTGTACTATCCTGGTTCTCCTCCTATCTCTCCCATCGCTCTTTCAGTGTTAGTTCTGGTGGTTCCTCCACTTCTGCTATCCCGCTCCCAGTTGGTGTACCCCAAGGATCTGTCTTGGGTCCGCTCCTTTTCTCTCTCTATACCTAGTCCCTTGGTGCGCTCATCTCTTCCCATGGCTTTCAGTACCATCTTTATGCTGATGACTCCCAGATCTGCCTCTCTACACCTGAAATCTCTCCGGCAATCCAGACCCAGATCTCTGCCTGCCTTTCTGACATTGCTACTTGGAAGTCTCACCGCCGCTTGAAATTGAACATGGCCAAGACTGAACTTCTTATCTTCCCCCCTAAAACCTCCTCTCCTCTTCCTTCTTTCTCAGTCTCTGTGGATAGCTCTCTAAACCTTCCTGTTTCCTCGGCTCGCAATCTTGGGGTTGTCTTTGACTCCTCTCTCTCTCCTTCTTCACACACATTCATCTGATAGCTAAGACCTGCCGTTTCTTTATAACATCAACAAAATCCACCCATTCCTTTCTGAACACACTACTAAGATGCTTATCCACTCCTTAATCATCTCCCATCTTGACTACTGTAACCTACTCCTTGCTGGTCTCCCTTTGAGTCATCTCTCTCCCCTTCAATCTGTTCAACACTCTGCTACGCTGCTAATCTTCCGCCAGCCTCGTCATGCCCATATTCCCACTCTTCTCAAGTCACTTCATTGGCTCCCTATCCATTTCCGCATTCAGTTCAAACTTCTCCTGCTGACCTATAAATGCATTCACTCTGCAGCTCCTCATTACCTTTCTTCTCTTATCTCTCCTTACACCCCCCCCCCCCTCGGGAACTCCGCTCTTCTGGCAAACTACTACTTCTATCTGTGCCCTTCTCTTCTATTGCAAACTCCATACTTCGCTCCTTTCATCTTGCTGCACCTTACGCCTGGAACAAACTATCTGTGTCTGTACGCCAGGCACCTTCTCTGACCCTTTTCAAATCCAGGCTGAAAACTCACCTCTTCGCTACTGCTTTTGGATCTTGACTTGCCTGATCTACTTGTTTCTTTACCTCTTCCCCTTGTTTTATCACTGTCTGTCTTCACTAGATTGTAAGCTCTGATGAGCAGGGACTGTCTCTTACATGTCTGTGCAGCACTGCGTATGACTTGTAGCGCTATACAAATGCTCAGTAGTAATGAGCCTGGGGCCCTCTAAGACAAGGTAGAGAACCACTGGTCTAAAAGGGATTTTGAAAACTTTAAAATCCTATTTCCTTGGAAAATTTGAATCAAAATCAGAAGCATAAAATGATGGCTTAATATTTTATTAATCACGCTATTTAAAAATGTTTTTATTTATTTAAACATACTCAATACCCTGCACATGCCCAAACAAGGGCTTAAAGCACCTTACAAAATAAATATAGACACATCAATCACAGTTCAACAACAAAAAATACACTCTATTCTCCAGGACCAAGCAGGAAGTCAGTCCTCACATATGGGTGATGGCGCCGACGGAGCCCCCATGCGGAGCATTTCCCCAGCTTTCAAAGAAAGCCTTTGGGACTGCAGCACGCATGCGCGGTCCCCTTCCCGCCCAAGGGTGCCATCTTGCTCAGTCTTTTTTCCGCAGAGCCCGATGGACGTGTTTCGTGATCATCCGAGAAAAAAGTTGATTTTGGTAGTGGAACTGCTTTTTCTTCGGTTCGACGCCAATTTCCCTTTCCCGCCTGGGCCCGGTACACCGGTATCGGGCCCGGACTTCTTTTTTCGGTTTTTGTCCTTCGTGACTAGCGTTCGTGACATTTTTCTGTTTTTCACTGGCAGCCCTGTCTTTTGACCTCGCAGGGGCCCTTTTTCCCCCGATGGCTGCCAGCGGGTTCAAAAAGTGTGATCGGTGTAAGAAACTTATGTCTCTCACCGACACACATGACTGCTGCCTCCACTGCTTCGGGCCCGATCATGACCCGATGATCTGTGGCCCATGTGGGAAAATGTCCTCGAAGGCGTTGAGGAGTCGGCAGCACCAGAAGGAAAGAATCTTCTCTGACTCCGCGTCCGGCCAGGCCCGAACTTCATCAGAGGCCTCAATGTCTCGGGATTCCGATCCCGAGCATCGCCGGGGTTCCTCTGAGAGGGGGTCTCCCTCGCGGGAGCATCGCAGGAAGAATAAACCCGCGAGGGCAGCGTCAGTGGACGCACTTGGCTCCTCGAGGGCCAGGTCGCATAGCCCCGACCGCCGTCCCGGGTCTTCGGAGTCAGAAAGGCCTGCTAAACAACCTTGTGTAGAGCCGGAGTCCCTGGGTCACGTGAGTACTGTAGTACTCGTGGACTCTCCTCCAGGGGAGCCGACAGTGGGGCCCGAGTCAGGGGCTGCTGGGTCTCCTGAGCTCGGACTCAGGTTGACGGCCTTGGAGAGAGCAGCTTGGCTGCCTTCATGGAACAGCAGCGGGCACTGATCGCTGGTCTCACCGGTGCATCTGCCCCGACCACCGGGACATCGACGTCCAAGTTGATCCCGGAGGCCGAGCCGATCCTCGAGTCTATGCGCTCTCGAGTCGATCCTCGGCCAAGGTTTCCCTTGGCCTCCTGTTCGGGACCGAGGTCGTCGACGCCAGTTCCCTCGGCATCGGGGCGGATGGCATCGGTGCCTGCCCAACCAGAGCCGCTCGATTCCTCCTTCGAGGGGTCGGGCTGGGAAACGTAGGACGAGGAGTCCCCGGACACCTTTCGGACCCGGTGTGTCCCTTCGGACTCACTGGAGTCCGAACCTCGGAGATGGTCCCCCCCGGAAGACACCCGGTTCTCGGACTTCGTGCGGGACATGGCCAAGGCTTTGGCCTTCCCCGCGGTCCCCGAGGAGGAGCCTCGAGCCGAGGAGCTCGAGGCCCTGCAGTATGACTCTCCTCCCAAGGAGGCCTTTACTGTACCGGTTCCTCCGATGCTGGAACGGTTGCTCTTCCGCATGTGGGAGGCGCTGGCCTCGACGCTGGTTCTGAGCAAGCAGGTCGATTCCATCTATCGAGTCCGCAAGAGCCCCGGGTTTCAAAAGGCGCAGCTACCGCTCCACTCCATGGTTGTGGAATCGGCCATGCATTGTCTGAAGAGTCAGAAGATGCACTCCTTGGTGCCTCCTGGCCGGGAGGCCCGGAACCTGGATGCCCTCAGTAGAAAGTGCTTCCAGGGCTCTATGCTTGCTTGCCGTGTCCAGACCTACCAGCTGTACATGGGCATGTACCTTCAAGACCTGGCAAAAGGAGATTGCCAGGTTCTCTGCTGGTCTCTCCAAGGAACCTTTGCAAAGGTTCAAGGCCCTGTCATTGGGGATCCGAGAGTGCTCGAAGTTTATTTCTCGAGCAGGCTATGATGGCTTCGGGGCCGGCATCAGTGCACACCGTCAGGCCTGACTACAGTCATTGGACCTCGAGCCACGGGTACAGGAAAACCTCTTTGGCAAACCTATGGCTGAAAAGGCTGCGGAACTCGAGTCCGAGACTCTCACCCGGACAAGGCTGTCCAGAAAAACCTCTGCCCCTTCTCAGAAGAAGAAAGGCTCGGGAAAAAAGACCTTTTACCCAAGGAAGTCATCTGCCTACAAATCATACCCTCACTTTCAGGCCTCCACAGCTCCCCAGCAGGGTCAGCAGGCCAAGGGGCAGGGACATGGGCCCCATAGGCAGAAAACCCCCAAGCCACCAGCTCTGGCTCCTGCACAGCAGGGAGCAGGGTTTTGACTCCAGTGGCATAGCCTCTCCTCCTCAGCTGGCCCCCCTAAGCACAGGAGGCCAGCTGACCCTGTATGCCCACAGGTGGTCAGCCGTAACAAGGGATACCTGGGTGCTCAGCATAGTCCAGAGGGGCTATCTTCTCCACTTCCACCAGGTACCTCCCTCCTACTTTCCAGGGGAGCCTCCAAGACTCCTTCTGCACAGGGACTTACTCCTGCAGGAGTTAGCAAGTCTTCTAAAGGAACAGGCGATGGAACCAGTGCCCCACCACCTGAGAGGTCAAGGCTTCTATTCCAGGTACTTTCTAGTACCAAAAAGGACAGGAGGCCTAAGGCCCATCCTAGACTTGCGGAATCTCAACAAGTTCCTGGAGAGGGAAAAGTTCAAGATGCTTACCCTTGGAATCCTGCTGCCCTACCTCCAGCAGGGAGATTGGCTATGCTCCTTAGACGTAAAGGATGCTTATACTCACATCCTTATTCATCCAGACCACAGACAATATCTTCGATTTGTTGTGGGAGAAAACCATTACCAGTACAGGGTACTCCCTTTTGGCCTAACCTCCGCCCCCAGAGTTTTCACCAAGTGCCTGGCGGTGGTGGCGGCCTATCTCAGGGTTCAAGGACTCTTTGTCTTTCCCTACCTGGACGACTGGCTCATCAGAGGTCAGTCTCCACAGGAGACCAATCAAGCCACCCTCCGCACTGTCTCTCTTCTCCAGCATCTCGGATTTGTCATAAACTTCGCAAAGTCCGCTTTGTGCCCCTCACAAAACATGGAGTTCATCGGGGCAAGACTAGACACCCTTCAGGCAAAAGCCTTTTTACCTGTGGACAGGGCCCACAGACTGATGGATCTGGCCAGACAATTCCACAGCAATTCTCTGGTCTCCGCCAGACAATTTCTGAGGCTCTTAGGCCACATGGCATCCACGGTCCATGTAACTCCAAATGCCCGTCTGCACATGAGGCCAGCCCAGTGGGGCCTCAGAACTCAGTTGCTGCAGGCCACAGGGAACCTGAAGGACAAGGTCAGGGTGTCCAAGCTACTAGCCTCTTCTCTACAGTGGTGGCTTCATCTTCCGAATCTGGTGCAGGAGGTGCCTTTTCAAGCACCTCCACACTCTCAAGTGCTGACAACCGATGCTTCTCTTCAAGGTTGGGGTGCACATTGCCAGGGAGCATGCACTCAGGGCCTCTGGTCTTCTTGGGAGGCCACACAACAGATCAATTTCCTAGAGCTCAGAGCGATCCGCTTAGCCCTGCGGACTTTCTCTCATGTCCTCTCTCACCAGTCCATCTTAGTTCAGACGGACAATCAAGTTGCTATGTTCTATGTGAACAAGCAGGGAGGCACAGGGTCCTGGCCTCTCTGTCAGGAAGCACAGGACCTGTGCTCCTGGGCAGTCAATCATGGCATACGTCTCAGGGCAGTCTATCTCACTGGACAAGAAAATTATCTGGCAGACAGATTGAGCAGGATTCTACAGCTACACGAATGGCAGTTGAATTCTCTGGTGGTTCAACAGGTCTTCCTACGATGGGATCTTCCCACCATAGATCTCTTTGCCAGTCCACTGAACCGTCAACTGCCCAGGTTCTGCTCCAGACAACCACATCCTTTCAGAGTAGCAGCGGATGCGTTTCTCATTCCATGGTCTACAGGCCTCCTATATGCGTTTCCTCCCACGCCTCTAGTGCCCAAGACACTGTTCAAAGTGATCCGGGACAAGGCCTCGGTGATTCTGGTGGCCTCCAGGTGGCCAAGGCAACCCTGGTTCCCGCTTCTTTTGCAACTGGCGGTGGACACTCCTCTTCCTCTGGGGATGCAACCCGATCTCCTGTCTCAGGAGCAGGGATCTCTCTTACATCCAAACCTCCAGTCCCTCAATCTGATGGCCTGGCTGCTGAAAGGGTAGTTCTAGCACCCTTAATGCTGCCTAAGGAAGTGGAGGACGTGGTCTTGGCCTCTAGGAGGCAGTCCACCCGGACGTCTTATGCCCTCAAGTGGCATAGGTTCTCCACCTGGTGTGCTCAACACAAGCAGGATCCTTTCTCCTGTCTGGTACCAGTGGTGCTGCAATATTTGCTTCACCTGTCCAATCTGTGCCTTAAATCCAACTCTGTTAGGGTCCATCTCAGTGCTCTCTCTGCGCACCATTCACCGGTGTAGGGTCAGTCTCTCTCAAGCCACCCTTTGGTGGCTCGCTTCCTCAGAGAGGCCTACTTTTGCTTAAGCCTTCAGTTCGTCCACCTGCCCTGAGTGGGATTTGAATGTGGTCTTGCAGCGGCTTACTTGCCCACCATTTGAGCCTATGGCTACTTGTTCTTTGCGCTTTCTCTCCTGGAAAGCGTTGTTTTTGGTAGCTCTTACCTCAGCAAGGCGAGTGAGCGAGCTTCAAGCCCTGGTGTCAGAGGCACCATACACTAGGTTCTATAGGAATAGGGTAGTCTTACGGACTCACCCTCCCAAAGTTGTCTCCTCCTTCCACCTCAATCAGGAGGTGGTTCTTCCGACTTTCTTTCCCAGGCCACATGCCAGCCAGGCTGAGATGGTCCTGCATACCCTGGACTGTAGGAGGGCGTTGTCCTCCTACCTTGACCGTACGCAGGTGCATCGAAGGGCGGTCCAGCTCTTTGTCTCTTTTGACCCTAATAAGTTGGGGTTACCTGTCTCCAAGCGTACCCTGTCCATCTGGGTAGCAGACTGTATCTCCTGGGCGTACTGGGCAGCTGGCCTCTCATTGCAGGGTCAAGTCACGGCTCACCGTGTCAGGGCGAAGGCTGCGTCAGTGGCTCATCTCCGCTCTGTTCCGTTGGCAGACATCTGCCGGGCCGCTACTTGGTCTTCAAGCCAGACTTTTGCGGCCCACTACTGCCTCAAGAGGGAGTCCCGCAGGGACAGTGCTTTCGGTCAGGCGGTACTCCGTAATCTCTTTGAGGTATAGGCAACTCCTACCCTCCGGCCCTGGTGTTGGGCTACCGTACGGGAGTGTTCTCAGAGAAGATTCTTTTCGTACATGCTGAGGCTCTAGAGGGAGCTTATTTTTTCAGCTTTGGGTCCCCGGTAGCCTTAAGCTGGGGAGTCCCATATGTGGGGACTGACTTCCTGCTTGGTCCTGGAGAAAGAGTAGTTACTCACCTGTAACAGGTGTTCTCCAGGAGCAGCAGGAATCAGTCCTCACAACCCTCCCTCCTCCCCTTGGAGTTGCAGTCATATGATTTATTTTTGTTTTTTGCTGTCTTTTAGCTATGTCATCTGACTGAGCAAGATGGCACCCTTGGGCAGGAAGGGGACTGCACATGCGTGCTGCATTCCCAAAGGCTTTCTTTGAAAGCTGGGGAAATGCTCCGCATGGGGGCTCCATCGGCGCCGACGTCACCCATATCTGAGGACTGATTCCTGCTGCTCCTGGAGAACACCTGTTACAGGTGAGTAACTACTCTTCCTCCCCCCCCCCCTACTTCACCCCTCTTCCCCAAACGCCTCCAAATATCCTTGCTGTGGTGAAATCTAGAAGTAAGATTTGGGGTTCTCTGCAGGGAGAACTGTTCTGGCAACTAGTAATGGAACCCACGTGGGAAGGGGTGCTACTGGATTGGTGCTTACAAGTGGGGGACAGTGTTTCTAATGTAGTGGGTGATCATCTGATATGCAGTGATCACCGGATGATGAGCTTCATTTTTTTTAGTAATGTTAGTGACAGAAGGAAATGGAAGGCTGCAGGGGTTGCAAAACGCCTTGCTGATTGGGGGGGGGGGGCAGGGGGCAAGCTCCGCCTTGACTCTGCCCTATGTTCTCCCCTAGCGTCAGTGGCCTTCCCCTCCTGTTCTGCTCGCGGGGATCCCATCTCCTGCAGGCAGAAGAGAATGGCTGTGACTGCAGTGGACTTCTTCTGTTGCGGCAGCCTTCCCCTCCTGCCCGCAGGGATCTGATCTCCCGTGGGCAAACAGGAGTCTGTCATGATCACAGCTGCTCTCTGCGGCTGGCAGGCAAAATTTTAGTGGGGCTAGGGGCCATGTGGTCCACCCTGTTCCGACACCTATGGAAGGATGGCAGTGTGAGACTCAAGGGTGAAGAGGAATAAAGGCTGATAAGGAAAAAGCGGAATTGCTTAACAAATATTTCTGTTCAGTGTTAACAGATGGAAGGCCAGGAATGGGACCTCAGACAACAAACACAAATAGGAATAGAAGTGAAGTAGAGCTTGAACGATTTTCAGAAGACCTTGTTTGTGCTATCAAAACTAAAAGAGGGCAAAACGATGGAGCCAGATGAGGTTCATCTGAGGGTACTGAAAAGGAAGTAGTGGTGGCTCTACTGGCTGGCCTTTTCCATGCTTCCTTAGAGTCAGGAGTGATCCCTGACGACTTGAAATGGGCAAATGTGGTTCCTGTCCACAAAAAGTAAAACAATAAGTAAGGAAAAGATTAGTACTTATAGACCAGTTAGTCTGACCTCTGCGGTGAGTAAATTAATGAAAATGCTGCTAAAGCAGAGGATGATGCACTTTCTGGAATTCAAGGGATTATAGGATCTGAGACAGTATGGGTTTACTAGAAGTAGGTCTATTCAGATGAATCTGACTAGGGTGGCCAGGGAACTGGATCAGGGGAGAGCACTAGATGTGGTATACTTTGATCTCAGCAAGGCCTTTGACACAATTCCACATCATTGACTTATAAATAAACTGAGTTCCTTTGGTATGGATCCCAAATTGATTGACTGGGTAAGAAATTGGTTGATTAGGAAATAGAGGGTAGTATTAAATGGAGTTCACTCTGAAGATAGAGATGTTACCAGTGGTGTGCCTTTAAACAGTTTTGTAAACGATATTGCGGAAGGTCTGTCGGGAAAGGTATATCTCTTTGTGGATGATACCAAACTCTGCAATAGGGTGGATACCCTTGGAAGGTGTGGATAACATGAGAAGGGATCTCGCAAAGCTTGAAGAATGCTTGAGAACTTGGCAGCTAAGATGTAATGCTAAAAACTGCAAGGTCATGCATTTGGGCTTCAAAACCCCAAGGGAGAGATACAATATAGGCAGTGAAGTACTTCAGTACATGAAAGAAGAGCAGGACCTGGGGGTGATCATATCAGATGATTTTAAAGTAGCCAAACAGGTAGAAAAGGCAAAGGATGCTTGGTTGCATAGGCAGAGGAATGACCAGCAGGAAAAGGGAAGTAATAGTGCCTTTGCATAAGTCTCTAATGATACCTCATTTGGAGTACTGTATGCCGTTCTGGAGATTACATTTTCAAAAGGATATAACAGGATGGAGTCTGTCCAGAGAGTGACTACTAAAATGGTCAGTTATCTTCACCATGAGGCATATGGAGATAGGCTTAAAGATTTCAATATGTATACTTTGGAAGAAAGGCGGGAGAGGGATTGTATGATACAGCAGAGGTGTCCAACTTTTAGCAGTTCAAAGGCCACTGATCTCAGATGTGATGAGCATGAGGACCGACTCCTCTTTCCCCACACATTTCCTCTTTATTTCTTAGCTTTTTCTTTCCAGTTAGCCTACCAGTGAAATTCAAAATGACTGTGTGTAATTCTAATTGTAGCAAAACTTCATCTCTATCTGCTTCTCAAATGGCTTTTGGATTTGCAGTCTTCTTTTTCATTTACATCACTACCTAATGCTGAATATTCTGAATTGTGCCCTCCTGTGGAGTCTTCTTTTAGTACATTTCAGATTCCAAGCAGTGCTGAGTTAACTAAGCTAATAGGTTCTATGAAACCGCCTTCAGCTCCTCATGATCCCATGCCTGTTCCTCTATTGAAGCAGGTAGATGAACCTTTCAGTCCTTATTTTCAATCTATGGTTGTCTCTAGCTTGACTCAAGGGCTTTTTCCATCTGAATGGAAAGATGCTGTTGTTTTTCCTAAGCTTAAGGATTTGGTAGCTGACTCTTCTTTTGCTACTAATTATTGCCCAATTTCAACCCTAAAGTAGTTGAAAATATTGTGGCAAAGCAGTTGACTTCTTTTCTTGAATCCTCTAGTATTTTGCATTCTAGGCCGATGGGCTTGATTTTGTTAGGGATGTTTTGTTTTTTTCTTTGGATTTAAGTTCTGCTTTTGATTTAGTTGATCCTTCTATTATTTTAGCTTGTTTAGCTTCTTATTCTGTCTCTGGTACTATTCATGATTTACTTCATTCCTGTCTTTCAGCTCATTCCTTTTCAGTTTTCTGGCAGGGGGTTACTTCCTCATCTTATTCTTCTGGTTGTGAGGTTCCACAAAGCTCAATTTTGGGCCCTTTATTTATTTAATAAGTTTTATATACCACCTTATCCTTCAATCAAAGTGGTCAACAAGACAACAGAGGGACTACATCGAGGGGGGGAGACAACAAGATAGTACATTACAGTAAACTACAGTACATTACATTAAATTATACATAAACTACAGCAAAATTACATTTCATAATTCATTACAATTACATTAATTACATTACTTTATAATATTTTTCTTTCCCCATTGGCTTATTTGTTAGAATCTCTTGGGTTTACTTTTTTTATTTATGCTGATGACATTCAGCTTCTTGTTCCTTTTACTTCTCCTTATTCACAATTTATTTCAAAAGTTTCTTTACAGCTACTTTGGATTTATCACTGGTTTCTTCTGTTTCCGGGACTCCATTTGTGTTAAGGGATTCTATTAAAGTTCTTGGTGCCCTTGATAGGGATCTCACTTTTGTGCCACAGGTTTCAAGAGTAAACCATAAGGTATTTTTTCTTTTATTCTGCTTACATTCTTTTCGGTCTATTTTGGAAAGTTCCTCTTTGCGTGCTTTAATTCTGGATCTGGTTGTTCCACAGTTAGACTATTGCAATTCTTTATATTATGGTCTACCACAGAAACTTATCTGACATCTTCAGTTGGCCCAGAACACCTCAGTTAGGCTCCTTTATGGGGCCAAAAATTAGATCATGTAGCTCCTTTATTAAGTAATGAACATTGGCTACCAGTTCACTATCGTCTCTGTTATATATTGCTTCTTCCTGTTCATCAGGTTTAATATGGAATGCCTTCTTTTCTTTCTTCAGCTTTCATTTTATATATTCCTTCCTGGTCGCTTTGATCATCACAACAAAATTTTTTTGGTTGTACCTCATCATACGGAAATACATCTGCAGGGCTGTTGCCGTTCTTCATTTTCAGTTGTTGACCCTTCTGTATGGAACTCATTACTGCTAGATCTTTATTGTAGTCTTCTTTTTGAAAATTTAAAATGGCTCTTAAGACACTACTTTTTAAAAGCTTTTCCATCTGACTGATTTTGGGAGAAATAACTCTGGTTGAGCTTTGTCTTTCCTTCCCATTGTGTTTTCTTTGTATTATTGTATTTCCTTCTGTTTATTTGTCTGTTGTATTCTGGTGTGTGATTTCCCTATTTTTATTATAAACCACACAGATATTGTGCCTTTTATGTGGGGTATATAAAGTAAATACACTTTAAACTTATCAATGATGAATATTTATTTAACTAAAAATATATCACTAATAATAATTATGACAACACTGCATTAATATGCTTCAATACCACAGATAGCTCCCCCTCCCCACAGCCATCACCCTATAATTCTCTCTCTCTCGCCCCTCCCAGCCATTACCTGAAGTTTTTCTCTCTCTCAGCCTCCCCAGCCATCATCCCATGTTTCTCTTTCTCTCTCCCCCTCCCCCTCCCCAGGTATCACCATGTTTCTCTCTATTGTCCCCCAGCCATCACCCATGCTTCTCTTTCAACCTCCCCAACCATCAGCTGAAGTTTTTCTCTCAGCCTCCCTAGCCATCGCTTCATGTTTCTCTCTCTCTTTCAGCCTTCTCAGCCATCACCCTGTTTCCCTCTCTTGTCCCCAGCCATCTCTCCATGTTTCTCTCTTTCAGCCTACCAAGCCATCACCCTATGTTTCTCTTTCCCCCACCGGTCATTATCCCATGTTTCTGTCTCTCTTTCAGCCTCTAAAGCCATCACCGTATGTTTCTCTCTGTCTTACAGCCTCCCCAGCCATCATCAGCTTGTTTCTCTCTCTTGCTCCCCCAGCCATCACTTGATGTTTCTCTCTCTCTATTGCAACCCCCGCCATCATGCAGTGTTTCTCTGTCTCACCCTCCAGCCATCACCCAATGTTTCTCTTTCTCTGTCTCAGCCCTCCCCTCCCCCCTCCCCGGCCATCATGCAATATTTCTCTCTCTGCAAAGAGCTTGAGTTGCACAGTGAAGAGGTTTGTGCTGATCTCGCGGTTTCAAGTCTCTTGAGACTTGAAACAGTGACATCAGCCCGAACTTCCTCACTGCAGCTCAAGCTTTTTGCAGAGCTGATTGTGGTGAGAAAGCAGCAAAACCGTTTCGTTGCAGCTGCAAGATCAAAGGTGAGAGACTGTGGAGTTAAGCTGTCCATCACTTGAGGGCCATTCAGAAACCTCTGGCGGCCTGGATGCCAATTAGACACCCCTATGATAGAGACATTTAAATACTTCCATGGAATAAATGCACAGGAGGCAGCCCTCTTCCAGTTGAAAGAAAGCTCTGGGATGAGAGGGTCATAAAATGAAGGAGAAAGGAATAATCTAAGGAAATATTTCTTTATGGACAGGGTGATGGATGCATGGGACATCCTCCCCATGGAGATGGTGGAGATGAGAATTATATTTGAATTCAAAAAAGCATGAGACAAATACAGTGGATCTCTGAGGGAGAGGAAGAGATTGTAGAATAGTTCTTATCGATGGGCAGACAGGATAGGTCATGTTGTCTTTACCTGCTGTTTCCTGACACAATATCACTTACAAAAATATTTAAAAGGCTCACCACTGGTAACACCCCTGTCTTCAGAGTGAACTCCATTTACTGCTACCCTCTGTTACCTCCCACTCAACCAGTTTCTTACCCAGTCAGTCACTTTGAGGTCCATCCCAAGTGCACTCAGTTTATTTAAATGTCGGCAATGCAGAATTGTGTCAAAGGCCATGCTGTACTCTAAGTTAAATATGACCAAACCTTCACCTTTTCCAAAACTGCAGAAAATCCAACTCCTCCTTAACAGCCAAAGACAGAGTGTTCCACAATGCAGGTACCAAACTCATCCTAAGGAAATCATGGCACTTCCAGGACACAATGCTGTGAGGGCAAAGTAAATCAGCTAGGTATCCAGGCTGAACTGGCTAACATTTGAAAACAACATACAAAACTTTAAACTTAATTCTTTGCAAGATAGGCAACTGGTGCAACTCTTATAATAAAGGGATAGCATGCTCATATTTCCCTTTGACAAAGATAATTTTCGCCGCAGAGGTCTGTACATATTGAAGTCTCCTATCTTTGACATCTAGGAACCCCTGATATATTGCATTACAGTAATCAATGCAGGATGTAATCAAGGCATGGATAACCATTAGAAGATCTTTCCTACTAACATAAGGCTTTAATCTCCTAAGATGTCAGAATGTACTACCTCCACCATATGCATGTCTAACAGTAACCGACTATCTACCTTGACACCCAGGATGTGAATCACATTCTTGGGTTTTAATCGCACTCTCTCGGCCTCAGAGTACACAGACAATATACACTCTCCCCTACTACACCACACCAATTCACATTTCTTTGAATTTAACTTCAAACGATGACTTTGCAGCATATATCTCCTCTAACTGAACATTTAGAGCTAATGTATCCTTCGCTGGATCTATACTGATCTCCAGGAACAAGCAGGAATAAGTCCTCACATATGGATACGTCGGTACCGATGGAGCCTGCGCGGGAATGCTCCCCAGCTTCCCAGAATGAAAGCTTTTGGGGCATCCCACAGCACATGCGCGCTGCCTTCCCGCCTTTCCTACCAACTCTCCTCAGTTCTTCTTTTCCGCGGAGCCAGCAGGTCGTGTTCCTGTCACCGCTGAAGAAGTTCTTTATTTTAATCTATTTCTTTGGTCGCGTGTCTGCCTTCCCCGATGCCGGACCGGTACCGCTGGTCTTTTCTTTTCTTCTAAAAAAAAAATAATAATAATAATACTTTTTCCTCACTTGGTGTATTTTTCTTCTTAGGCCTCCAGGCCCACAAGAAACTTTCCCTCATGGAAAAACCAGCCTCTGGCTTCAAAAAATGCACTAAGTGTAGTGGTACAATTTCTGTGACAGACACCCATGAATGGTGTCTTAAATGTTTGGGGCCTGAACACTCCGTCCCGGATTGCCAGTCCTGTTCTCTAATGTATAAACGAGGGTTACAGAACCGAGCAGCCAAGCTCCATGTGCTGTTTCCCACGGATGCACCGGCGGTGGCATCGACATCTTCCAGGTCTTCCTCTCCTGATGGATCTCAGGTAACCAAACATATTTTTAGCAGGTCCTCAAAGGGCAAATCTCCCTCCAAGTATCGAGATGCCTCCGGGCTTGCCCTTGAGGATCCTGCCCCAGCCAAACAACCCCGGCGGGAAGCTCCGGCTTCCAAAGCTCCTCCTATGGGGTTACAGGTTGACATCGATGGCACGGCCTCGACCGATCACCTGTTAGACTGCTCTGGGGTACCGGCACAATCTCCCGGTACCGACATCCAGGCAGTCGTGGCGTCCATGGATCACACTGTGCAATCCATGCAGCAGGCCATACTGGCTTTCATCAAGGCTGCGACGCCGTCGGTACCGCAACAAGCCATGTTGTCGGTACCGGCGCCGGTACCGGTACCAACCTCGATACCGGTACCGGCTGCTTCGACATCGGCCAGGATGCCGATTCCAGCTCCCTGTCCTGGGCTCTTTCTCGGTACTGACCCGGTACCGGGAACACCCGATGTCGGTACCGATCGATACGCCTATCGATCTTTGGAATCGGGCAGACGATACTTCGATTCTTCTGATGATTCTGAGTCATCGGATGAGTCTCCTGAAGTATCTATCACACTTCCTGAGGAGCCCTCTTCTCCAAAAAGGAGAATGTCTCCTCCAGAGGATTTGTCCTTTCAAGACTTCATAGTAGAAGTAGCTAAAGGACTCTCTATTTCAGTAACCTCTGAAAAAGAACCTAGAGCAAAAAAATTAGATATTTTGGGATACTCTAAGGTTCCCAGAGAGGCAGTCACCTTGCCAATTCATGAAATTCTTCAAGAACATTTGATTGACTTGTGGGAGACTCCTCTCACCCTTTCTCTTCATTCTCGTAGATTGGACACTATGTACCGTGTCCCTCCTTCTCCTGGATTTCAAAAAACTCAGCTTCCTCACCACTCTATTGTGGTGCAATCTGCTATGAAGAGGATAAAGAGTACCAAAAGACACTCTTCTACTCCTCCAGGAAGAGAATGCAGGACCTTGGATGCTTTTGGTAGAAAGATCTTCCAAGCTAGCATGCTTATTGCCAGAATAAATTCATACAGCCTTTATATGGGTATGTTTCTGAAGGAGGTTGCAGAAAAGCTGCACAACTTTCTCCCTTTTATTCCAGAAGATAAAAGGGATGAATTCCTTCTTTGGCTCAAGCATACTCAAGACATTTCAAAGTTTTCCAACAGGGCAGCCTTTGATTCTTTTGAAGGTGCCAGCAGAGCCTCAGGCATTGCTATAGCTGCTCGTAGAATTGCTTGGCTCAAGGCTTCTGATCTAGAACCCTGGGTTCAAGACGGTTTAGGAAATCTGCCCTGTACAGGTGAAAACCTATTTGGCAAGGAGTGGCAAATTAAAGCCACTCAAATGGATGCAGAAAATGCTGCTATGGATAGACTTTCTAAGTCTACCTCCACTCCGGCCAAGAAAAAATCTTTTAAAAAGTCTTTTTACAAGAAGGGCAGATTTCCTTCCACTTCTGGTCAACAGTCTTCTACAGGTCGCTTTGCTACTAAGCGTCAGCAACCTAAACAGGCCAGGCCTAAACCTGCAGGGGCTGCTGCAACCCAGCAGTCCCAAGCCCCTCAGGGGTTTTGACTTAATACTAGAGAACTTAACCTTTCTGGCTCTACAACAGCCAGAACCTCTCACCATTCCAGGAAGGTTGGCTCATTTTGCTCCCAGATGGGAGCAAATCACATCAGAGCAGTGGACCCTCTCCATCATCAGAGAGGGCTACAAACTTAATTTCTCAGACCTTCCTCCCTACACCATGGTGAGACATTTCAATTCTCCCACATCTCTCCTCAACCTTCTGGATCAGGAGGTAACCTCCCTTCTGGCCCAGAGGGCCATAGAAGAAGTTCCTCTTCTTCAACAGGGGTCAGGGTTTTACTCCCCCTACTTTCTCATTCCAAAGAAAACGGGGGGGATACAGACCCATCCTAGATCTTCGAGAATTGAACAAATTTCTATACAAGGAGAAGTTCAAGATGCTCTCTTTAGGCACTCTCCTTCCATACCTACAGAGTCAGGATTGGCTTTATTCTCTAGATCTCAAGGATGCATACACTCATATACTCATCCATCCATCCCACAGAAAATTCCTACGTTTTCTGTTCCAGGGAAAACATTACCAATACAGAGTCCTTCCTTTCGGTCTGGCCTCTGCTCCAAGAGTGTTCACCAAATGCATGGCAATAGTTGCTGCATTTCTGCGCACTCTGGGAATCTTTGTCTTCCCATATCTGGACGACTGGCTCATCCGAGCTCCATCCCAGTCAGAAGCCCAAATTTCCCTGAACACCACCAGGTGCATTCTGCAGTATCTGGGACTTGTGGTAATCCTCCCAAAGTCTCAGCTCACCCCTACTCAGTCCCTAGAATTCATAGGGGCCTGGTTGGACACCACTACTGCAAGAGCCTATCTTCCCCAGGCTCGTTGCCAACGTCTAGTGCAGTTAGCCTCCCAGATTCAGTCAAAGGACCACTTAACTGCCCGGGAGATGCTACAACTACTAGGCCACATGGCTTCCACAGTACATGTGGTGCCCTATGCTCGCCTACACATGAGAGCAGCTCAGTGGACTTTGTCCACCCAGTGGACTCAAGCTTCAGGAGCTCTCTCAGACCAAATAGCAAACTCCAAGCGTCTCTTTTGGTCTCTCCAATGGTGGATATCCACTCAGAATCTGTTGCTGGGGTCCCCCTTCCAGTCTTTGTTGCCCCAAGCAATCCTCACAACAGATGCCTCCCAAACAGGTTGGGGAGCTCATCTACAGAACCTATCCACCGAAGGCACTTGGTCCCCACAGGAGACCTCCTTTCATATCAACCTCTTGGAACTTCGAGCAGTGTACCTAGCTATCAAGGTCTTTCATACGCTCCTCAGCTACCAGACAGTCCTCATTCAAACAGACAATCAGGTAGCCATGTTTTACATAAACAAGCAAGGAGGAACTGGCTCTCTGTCGCTTTGCAACGAAGCTCTAAGATTATGGGCCTTCGCCAGAGAGCATCAAATCCATCTCCTGGCAGTATACCTCCCAGGAATCAAAACTCTTGGGCAGACAGACTCAGTCGAGTTCTGCTTCCGCACGAATGGTCCCTGAACATGGATCAGGTACTCAGAATCTTCCAGGAATGGGGTACCCCGGACATAGACCTATTTGCAAGTCCGTGGAATGCCAAACTTCCCCGGTTCTGTTCCAGAATCCCGTGTCAAGGAGTTCAGGCCAAGGATGCCTTCCTCCTTTACTGGGGTCAGGACTTCCTGTATGCCTTTCCACCCATTCCTCTGATTCCCAAGACTCTGTTCAAACTTCAGAGGGATCAAGGATCTATGATCCTCATAGCTCCACGCTGGCCACGCCAAGTGTGGTACCCTCTACTTCTGCATCTCTCCCAAGCCCCCTCCCTGGACTTAGGAGCTGCTCCAGACCTTCTGTCTCAGGAGGAGGGGACTTTGTGGCATCCACACCCCAAGTCCCTTCACCTCAGAGCTTGGTTACTGAAGGCCTAGACCTTCAAGACTTCAATCTGTCGCAGCAAGTGAAGGATATCCTTCATGCTTCCAGGAAACCTTCCACTAGGCGTTCCTATGCCTTTAAATGGAAAAGATTTTCCATTTGGTGTGCTCAAAAGGGTCTTGACCCTCTGGCACTTCCTCTGAATTCTCTATTAGACTATCTCCTGCATCTTTCCAATGCAGGCCTTAAGACGAATTCAGTAAGGGTCAATTTAAGTGCTATTGCAGCATCCCTTAAGCCTATCAATGTACAACCTATTTCCTCTCATCCTCTTATTGCAAGATTTATGAGAGGCCTAACTTTAACTAAACCTCCCATTCGACCTCCTCCGGTGGCATGGGATTTAAATTTGGTTCTTGGTCAGCTTATGAAGCCACCTTTCGAACCCTTAGCCACTACCTCCTTGAAATTTCTTTCCTGGAAGGTTATTTTCCTTATTGCAATCACTTCTGCTCGCCGCATCAGTGAATTGCAGGCCTTAGTGGCTAATCCACCTTATACAAGGTTCCATCATGATAAGGTAGTCCTTAGGACAAATCCTCACTTTATGCCTAAAGTGGTCTCACCTTTTCATCTTAATCAAGAGGTATATTTACCTGTCTTTTTTCCAGCTCTTCATGCATCCACTGCAGAGAGGAACCTTCATACTCTAGATTGTAAAAGAGCTCTAGCTTTTTACTTACACAGGACACAGCAACATAGAAAGTCTTCCCAGCTTTTTGTTGCTTTTGATCCTTCTCATTTAGGACTTCCAGTCTCCAAAAGAACACTGTCCAATTGGATTGCTCAGTCTATTTCTTTTGCTTACCAGAGTAAGAACCTTTCTCTGGAGGGCCATGGCCACCTCTATGGCTTATCTTCATTCTGTGTCCATCGATCAGATCTGTCGAGCAGCCACCTGGGCCTCGGTTCATACCTTCACAGCCCATTACTGTTTGGACAAGGACTCCCGCCGGGATGCCTTGTTTGGTCAGGCTGTCCTCAGACACCTGTTCCATTCTTGAACAACTCCTGCCTTCCTTCCCTGAATGGATGCCTGAGATCCATAGGAAGACAAGGAACCCTTCAGGGTCTCATACCCTTGGGGATCTCCCAGGCATCTTAGCTAGGGAGTCCCCACATGTGAGGACTTATTCCTGCTTGTTCCTGGAGATAGCACAGTTACTTACCTGTAACAGGTGATCTCTGGGAACAGCAGGAATTAGTCCTCACAACCCACCCACCTCCCCTAGGAGTTGTATCTCTCTCTTTGTCTTTCCTTTACTCTCTCTCTCTATTGTCTCAGCTTTAAACTTGAACTGAGGAGAGTTGGTAGGAAAGGCGGGAAGGCAGCGCGCATGCGCTGTGGGATGCCCCAAAAGCTTTCATTCTGGGAAGCTGGGGAGCATTCCCGCGCAGGCTCCGTCGGTACCGACGTACCCATATGTGAGGACTAATTCCTGCTGTTCCCAGAGATCACCTGTTACAGGTAAGTAACTGTGCTAAATCCACTAGCATCACCAAAGTTTTGTCATCAGCATAAAGGTGCCCCACAACCCCAGTACGGGCAATAAACTGATCCAACAAAGTCATATCAATATTAAACAACAACGGCAACAGCACTGATCCGGGTGGAATCCCATCCGTTACTGCCCTGCTGCTGCTGATCCATCAGAAAAGACAGCATCCAGGACAGTGCCATACCACATACCCCCAGCACCTCAACATTCCATAATAATAATCGATGAGGGATTGTGTCATATGTTGCAGATGGATCAAGCACTATTACCATCCAGGCCAAACTCTTGTCCATCCACAGAGTGATTGAATCTAGTATCACTAACAAAACAGTTTCTGTGCTATGATGCAGCCGATAATCTGATTGTGTTTGAGTCAATACCTGTTGTCCCTCCACATAATGCTTTAACTGCAAAAATACCACAAGCTCAATAACCTTACCCAAAAACAGTAACAATGAAACTTGATGAAAATAATCTGACACATTCCTAACACCAGTTTTTAATATTAGATGCATTATAGCTACCTTCGAGCTGCAAGCCATATAGCCTGTCTCAAATGATCCATTCACAATGGAAAGTAACTACTGCAACATAGCTACATTACTCTTTTTCACCATCCTCAACCCCAGTGATCCTGCAGTATGGACCCATAGCAAGCCTACCATTCTTGTCCAAGATAATAAAAAAAACCATTCAGTAACAGCTCCAGGAACGCCTTGATTCCTATGCTCCCCTGGACCCCCAGCAACACGGCTTCAGGACAAACCATGATGTTGAAATCCTACTAACCTCACGACTTAATACACTAATAAAAGGAGCTCAGAAGTCAAACCAAGGTTTCATCTTAATATTTGTAGACATCTTAGCTGCTTTCGACACCATCAACCACAGCATCCTCCTGCACAGACTCCAATCCATCGGAATCCAAGACAACGTCCTGAGCTGGTTCCACTGATATCTCAGAGATCGTCAACAAGTCATAATAGGATCTAACTCCTTATCCCCCTACCCACAAATCCAAGGCGTCCCACAAAGCTCTTCCTCTCAGTCCTGCTCTTCAACATCTACCTGCAACCATTATGCTCAATCATCCGCGAACACAACATCCACTTCCAAATTTATGCAGATGATATAATGATCTATACTCCACTTTCCACCAGCAATCCAACCTATGAAAGAATAAAAGACATCTCCCTATGGTTAACTAACAATTCCCTAAAAATAAATTACAAGAAGACGGAAACACTATCATAACAAAAGATACCATTTTTCAACCTCCAACCTCCATTACCCTAAATGACATAAACATGAATGTACAACCAAAGGTCAGGTACCTGGGCATTACTTTTGACCAACATCTTACTTTTAAACCTCACATAAGCAACTTAACAAAACAAATATATCACAAAATTAGAACTGTCCGTCATCTCCGCCCTCTATTGGATCCATCCAACTACTGCTCAGCTTTCCAAGCAATCATAACATCCCACCTTGACTACTGTAATTCAATCTATCAAGGGCTGCCGAAAACCACTCTGCTTCCACTAATCACTACTTTGCATACTGCAGCTTGCACAATTCAAGGGGCGTCAAGAGTATGATCATATAACCCCTATTCTCAAACAGCTCCATTGGTTATTTCTGCTCAGCCGCATATGCTACAAGATCCTACTCCTGACTTTCAAAATCATCCACAATCAATCCTCACATTGTCTACAATCACTTCTGAATGCCTCCAACTCCTGCAGGACAGAAAGACAAAACACCATAAACATGTTAAGCACACCACAAGAAAAAAACAAAAGCACCCAGTACACTTGCAACAGAGCATTCGAACTGTATGCGCCGTCCCTTTGGAACTTTCTTCACGGAACTCTCCAAGCGACAAACGACCTGTCCACGTTTAGAAAACTCCTCAAAACACATCTATTTAATGAACACTTGGTCCCATTACATAACACCCCCTTCTCCGCATCCCCCCACAGTTCCAAAGAAATAGCAGTTGACTATGTATGTAACCCAATTTCCACTCCCATCCAGGTATTCTCATGTATATACATAAGTTATTCTCCAGGAACAAACAGGAAGTCAGTCCTCACATATGGGTGACGTCGGAGCTGATGGAGCCCGTGTGAAGCATTTCCCCAGCTTTCAAAGAAAGCCTTTGGGAATGCTACCACGCATGTGTAGTCCCCTTCCCGCCAAAGAGTGCCATCTTGCTCGGTCTCCTTTTTTCCGCGGAGCCCAACAGATGTCGGTCCAGTTTCCCCAGAAAAAAATCCTTGCAATATCCTTTAAAATTAGCTATTCCTGGTTTGTGCACCGGTTCCTCTTCCTGTTTGAGCCGGTGCCGTTCTCGGTTCTTTTCCCCCTTTTTTGATCGAGGCTTGTTTCGACAGGCGTTTGCGCCCTTTTTTGCCCAGGGATCATTAATCCCGGCCAGGTGTATCCCCACCATGCCTCCCGGTGGGTTCAAAAAACGTGACCGCTGCAGTCAAACCATATCTGTCACCAACACACATGACTGCTGCCTATGCTGTCTGGGAGTGGACCATGATAGCACCTCCTGCAACCTGTGTCAGGCCATGACGCCTAAAACAAATAGAGGTTAGAGTTGCAAAAGAAATTGTTCCCCAGGTCCAACTCGGCACCAGCCTCCCTGACGCAGAGCTTCAAGCCCCAAGCCCAGCATGTCCAGAGAGGGCCGAGCATCCTTGGAGTCCCGTGGCAGTGGCTCCTCTGACAAGACTTCAGACCCTGAGCAGAAAAAGAAAAAATCCTTGAAGTTTGTTGAGGCTCTGCCGGAGAAACCCGGTAAGACCGCCCGTAGGGACTCAGGCGACTCTCAGAAACGTCCCACCAAGGTCCTCAAGAAGGATGCCTTGGCCGGCGGAGACCGTGCAAGGGTCCTCGAGGCCGTAGTCCTCGTCAAAGATGCACTCGTGAGAGTGCTGGCACCGGGCCCAAGATCCTCAGTGCCTGCGCTGAAAGTTCCGGAGGCTTCTGGCTTGGAATTCAGAATGGTGGCCATGGAGCAGAACATCACTGCTATCCTGGCCATGCAGCAGGCAATGATGGCAGGTTCATCCGCGTCATCTGCCTCAACGACTGGGCCCCCGACTACAGGGGCGTCCCTGGTCGTCGAGTCGAGCTCTGAGCACCACCGGCCTCAGTTAAGTCCTCGACCCCAGTCGAGGTCCTGGTCCTGTTCCTCAGGAATCCGATACTCCCTGGCCAGTTTCCGAGACTCCAACCCCAGGCCCTCGGGAGGTCCCTGACCCTTCCGGATAAGCCTTGAACTAAGGAGTTGCAGGGCCTTGGACTTGTCGTCCCCTCTCGACTCTAAGTGGGTGACCGATGATGAGGCCTTCCTGGAAACTAGATGGCACCGAGATGTCCCCTTGGACCTATCTCCCCTGGCGCCCTAGCAGCATTCTCCTCCGGAGGACGTAATCTTCCACAACTTTGTCAGGGATATGGCCAGGGCCCTCTTGGTGCAAATCAAGGCGGAGGAGGACCCCGCACCAAGGAGCTGGAGTTCCTCCAGTTCGAGTCTCCACGCAAAGAGACTCTCACAGTGCCAGTACAGCCGATCCTTGAGCAGCTACTACTGCAAGGAAGTTTCCGAGGAAGTTTCTCCAGGGCCATGTGTCCATGAGGGAAGGTTTAGGACAGCTGTTATAGTTGGTGATTCGATCATTAGGCATGTAGATAGCTGGGTGGCTGGTGAATGTGAGGATCGCCTGGTAACATGCCTGCCTGGTGCGAAGGTAGCGGACCTCACGCGCCACCTAGATAAGGTCTTAGATAGTGCTGGGGAGGAGTCTGCTGTCTTGGTACATGTCGGTACCAGTGACATAGGAAAATGTGGTAGGGAGGTTCTGGAGGCTAAATTTAGGCTTTTAGGTAGGAAGTTGAAATCCAGAACTTCCAGGGTAGCGTTCTCCGAAATGCTTCCCGTTCCACGCTGTGATGAGGAAGCTGCCCAGAGAATAGTGATAAAGGAAGGGAATTTACCCTAATCAAGGGACCTGTTTTGGCAGGTCACAGGAATAAAACTGCATATTTACCTAAAAGTCAGGTTATTCCAGGCTGCAGTGGCCTGCAGAGAGCCTCTAGTGGAGATGAGGTGCAGGAGTATAAGCCCAGATTGAGAAACCCTTACGTCACTCCTAATTACTCAGCTGCCAGGAGAGACTTTGATCAGCAACACCTGAGGAGTGCAAGGGAGGGGTTGGAAACTGGGAACTTTAAAACTAGAACAGATTATGCAGAGAGCAGACGAGAGCGAGGAGGCAATCCTGAGAGGAGGCTTGAAGGCAAGCATGAGAGCAAGGAGAGAGGAGCTCTGAGAGATTCATGTTCTTGGAGAGATTCCTGGGAGAAGCCAGCTTCAAGGGATTGGGGAAATCCAAAGGCTTGGAGAACTTCAGCTGGGAACCCTAAGAAGAGGTATGGAGCAGATGCCCTGAGGTCCGGTTATAAAAGCTCCAATGCATACTGGCCAGAATATTTGAGAGGACAGTCTAATGCCAGCTTTAACTATGAATGTTTGTCTAACCTAAAGCAAGGCAAAGTGTTTAACATAAGAACATAAGAACATAAGATATGCCATACTGGGTCAGACCAAGGTCCATCAAGCCCAGTATTCTGTTTCCAACAGTGGCCAATCTAGGTCATACGTACCTAGCAGTTTCCCCAAGGGACACAGGTTCCACAATGCTTGTATTGGTTCAAGCATTGATATCCTGGGTCCCTTCTTAATAATGGTTTATGGACCTTTCCTCCAGGAACTTGTCCAAACCTTTTTAAACCCAGCTACACTAACAGCCTTTACTACATCCTCCGGTAACAAATTCCAGAGTTTGATTACACGTTGAGTGAAAAAATATTTTCTTTTATTAGTCTTAAATAGTTTACCCTGTAGCTTCATTGCATGTCCCCTAGTCTTTCTATATTCTGATAAGGTAAACAATTGATCTACGTTTACCCGTTCCACTCCGTTCATTAATTTATAGACTTCTATCATATCTCCCCTCAGCCGTCTCTTTTCCAGGTTAAGACACAGTTCCTGTCCTAGTGAAGGTCAGTTAGTAAAGCCCTCTGATCCAGCTCCTGATATAGAACCTATGCAAATAGAAGAACAAGCTATAATTACAGAGGAAGACAATAATCTCATGGACTGGTTTTTATGCAAGGTTGCTAGCACAGAGAAATCCTGAAAGTGGGCTCAAACATAAAAAGGAAACGTTCTAGTAACTGGCACTAGAAGTTTGTGTAAATGTGCAGAGAAGGAAAAGAGCTGTTGATTGAAGCTTGTTAGCCAGCTGGTACCAGAGCAGCACACAGCTCAGGCTATGCACACGGATACAAAAGTGCTTTGAATGTGAAAAGAAAAGCTGTTTTTGTGAAGAAGCTTTTACTTTTTGGTTTCCTTTACACCAGCGCTGCTGAGCAGGTTTGTCAGCAGTGACTGAGAGAAAGACTTTCTGTTGTTAATGGACTTTACAAGCTACTTGCTTTACTTTTCAGTTGTATTGTTATTTTGAATATAAAAGTCCTGGAGAATACATCCTAAGTTGTTACCAAGTGAATCTGTGTGCATTTGGAGTTACCTCATAAATAAATATTCTGTCACTGCCTTACACTCGATCCAACTACATTGTCTTCATTTACCTCAAAGGCAAGCACCGCATGACTGGACTACCAGTACCATAATCCTTTGCAAGATAACCAGTCTGGAACCTTGCTCAATTGGGGAACTCTATCTAACAAGCACGCCCCTCCATACACTTGTAAGGGGCTATGGGCATGACAACGCGCAGGACCCAAAAGGCAGGCAGAGCTCCGGAGTCGAATGCATGGATGAGACAATGGTGCAGAGATGAGGGTTTTGGACTTGTTAGGAACTGGGGAACATTCTGGGGAAAGGAGGGGCTCTTCCGAAGGGATGGGCTACACCTTAACCGGGATGGAACCAGGCTTCTGGCATTAACCTTTAAAAAGGAGATAGAGCAGCTTTTAAACTAGATAATAGGGGAAAGCCGACAGTCGCCCAAGAGCACATGGTTCGGAAGAATGTATCCTTAAAGGATACTACCAAAAGCAGAGAGGTTCCAAAAAAGAGTAAAGTAGCCCAAATGCCCTTGAGAATGGAGCAGACAGAGCTTAATGATCCCAAATTACCCATGTCTGCCAATAGCCAGATTAATATGAATAAAATACAGTCTCTAAAATGCTTGTATGCAAATGCTAGAAGTCTAACAAATAAGATGGGAGAGTTAGAATATATAGCACTAAATGAGAGGTTAGATATCATTGGAATATCAGAGACATGGTGGAAGGAGGACAACCAGTGGGTCACTGTGATAACTGGGTACAAACTATATCGTAATGATAGAGCTGATCAAATTGGTGGAGGGGTTGCGCTCTATGTTAGAGAGGGCATTGAGTCAGAAAGGATTAAAGTTTTGTAGGAAACAAAATTTGCTGTAGAATCTCTATGGATTGAAATTCCATGTAAAAAGGGGAAGGCGATGGCAGTGGGGTGTACTATCGACTGCCTGGCCAGAATGAACAAATGGATGATGAAATGCTCAAAGAAATCAAGGAAGCTAACAAACGTTACAGCGCAGTAATAATAATGGGTGATTTCAATTACCCCGGTATTGACTGGGTCAGTGTCACGGCAGGACATGCTAGGGAGATAAAGTTCCTAGATGAAATAAATGACTGCTTCTTGGAGCAGCTGGTTCATGAACCGACCAGAGGGGAAGCCATATTAGACCTAATCCTTAGTGGAACACCAGATCTAGTGCAAGAGATAAGGGTGTTGGGGCCACTTGGCAATAGTGATCATAGCATGATCGCGTTTGATTTAATTACTCGAGGAGGGATAGTAAGGAAATCCACAGTACTACCTTTTAACTTTCGAAAGGGAGACTATGATAAAATGAGGAAAATAGTAAAGAAAAAACTAAAAGGAGCAGTTGCAAAGGTTAAAGACTTACATCAAGCTTGGGTGTTGTTGAAAAATACTATCTTGGAAGCCCAGACCAGCTGTATTCCACGCTTTAAGAAAAGTGGAAGGAAGTCCAAAAAACAGCCAGCATGGTTTAAAGGTGAGGTCAGAGAGGCTGTTGTTGCCAAAAAAGCATCTTTCAGGAAATGGAAAAAAGAGCCAAACGACGAAACCTGGAAACAGCACAAGCACTGGCAAGTCAAATGCAAGGCATTGATAAGGCAGCCAAAGGGAGAATTTGAGAAGAAGCTTGCTGCGGAAGCAAAAACGCGAAATAAAGACTTTTTCAAGTACATTCGTAGCAAACAACCTGTGAGAGGGTCAGTTGGTCCATTAGATGATAGAGGGGTTAAAGGGGCACTAAGAGGCGACAAGGCGATAGCGGAGAGACTGAATGAATTCTTTGCTTCGGTCTTTACTGAGGAAGATGTAGGGATGTTACCCATGACTGAAGTGATATTTAAAGGTGCGGAAGAATTGAAGGAAATATGGATACATCGGGAAGATGTATTACAACTATTAGATAAACTGAAGAGTAGCAAATCACCTGGGCCTGATGGTATACATCCAAGGGTGTTGAAAGAACTGAAATATGAGATTGCAGACCTGCTATTAGTAATCTGTGAACTATCATTAAAATCATCTCTAATACCTGAAGATTGGAGGATCGCCAATGTAACACCAATTTTTTAAAAGGGTTCCAGGGGTGATCTGGGAAACTACAGACTGGTGAGCCTGATGTCGGTACCGGGAAAAATGGTAGAAACCATCATAAAGAATAAAATTACTCAGCATGTAGATAGTCATGGCCTAATGGGAGACAGCCAACATGGCTTTAGACAAGGAAGATCTTGTCTTACTAATCTGATACGTTTTTTTGAAGGTGTGAATAAACAGGTGGACAAAGGTGAGTCGGTTGATATAGTGTATCTGGACTTTCAGAAAGCCTTTGACAAGGTCCCTCATCAGAGACATTTGGCAAAACTAAAGAGTCGTGGGATAGGAGGCAGTGTACTATTGTGGATCAGGAACTGGTTAGAAGATAGAAAGCAGAGGGTAGGGCTAAATGGCCATTTTTCCCAATGGAGAAAGGTGAATAGTGGTGTACCCCAGGGATCTGTGCTGGGTCCGTTGCTTTTTGACATATTCATAAATGACCTGGAAAGTGGAATAACGAGTGAGGTTATCAAATTTGCAGATGACACAAAACTATTTAAAGTTGTTAAAACCCAAGAGGATTGTGGAAAATTGCAAGAGGATCTTGATAAATTGGAAGACTGGGCATCAAAATGGCAGATGAAATTAAATGTGGACAAGTGCAAAGTTATACACCTAGGGAAGAACAACCCAAACTATGGTTACACGATGCAAGGTTCCGCATTAGAAACCACCACCCAGGAAAAAGATTTAGGCGTCATTGTGGAGAACATGTTAAAACCCTCGGCCCAGTGTGCAGCGGCGGCCAAGAGAGCAAATAAAATGCTAGGTATCATAAGGAAAGGAATGGAAAATAAAACAAAAGATATTATAATGCCTCTATATCGTTCCATGGTGAGACCGCACCTTGAATATTGTGTGCAATTCTGGTCGCCGTATCTTAAAAAGGATACAGCGTTATTAGAAAAGGTTCAGAGAAGAGCCACCAAAATGGTAAAGGGGATGGAAGGATACTCCTATGAAGAGAGGCTACAAAGGTTAGGGCTCTTCAACCTGGAAAAGAGATGGCTGAGAGGAGATATGATAGAAGTCTATAAATTAATGAACGGAGTGGAACAGGTAAACGTAGATTGATTGTTTACGTTATCAGAATATAGAAAGACTAGAGGACATGCAATGAAGCTACAGGGTAAACTATTTAAGACTAATAAAAGAAAATATTTTTTCACTCAACGTGTAATCAAACTCTGGAATTTGTTACCGGAGGATGTGGTAAAGGCTGTTAGTGTTGCTGGGTTTAAAAAAGGTTTGGACAAGTTCCTGGAGGAAAGGTCCATATACCATTATTAAGAAGGGACCCAGGATATCAATGCTTGACCCAGTACAAGCATTGTGGAACCTGTGTCTTTTGGGGAAACTGCTAGGTACGTATGACCTAGATTGGCCACTGTTGGAAACAGGATACTGGGCTTGATGGACCTTGGTCTGACCCAGTATGGCATATCTTATGTTCTTATGAATGTGGGAGACCCCGGCGTCGATGCCAGTGGTCAGTCGATGCCTCAACGCCATATACCGATTCAGGAAGAGGTCGGGGTCCCTGGACATTGCGCAGCTACTGCACTTCTGCTTACGCCAACCGCACCCGGGGAGAGTGGTGGCAGATGCCTTTCTAGTCTCGTAGTCGGAAGGCTTACTGTATGCGTTCCCACCGATCCCCCTGGTCGCCAAGACCCTCTTCAAGGTCCAGAGCGAGGGGTCATCAGTCATACTAATTGCACTCAAGTGGCCTAGACAACCCTGTATCCCTCTGCTGCTATCCCTGTTGGTGGCATTCCCAGTCCCACTGGGCCGAGCCCTGGATCTCCTATCCCAGGAGGAGTGCTCCATTCTGCACCCCAACCTGGGGTCACTATCGTTAACAGCGTAGCTGCTGAAAGGGTAGCACTGGCCCCCTTTAACATGCAAGGGGAAGTCGAGGAGGTCCTACTGGCCTCTTGAAAACCCTCCAACAGGCGGGCCTACACCTTTAAATGGAGACTGTTCTCCATCTGGTGTATAGAGGAGGAGGAAAATCCATTTTCCTGCCATGTGCAACTGGTTCTTCAGTACCTACTGCACCTGTCGCACACCAGGCTGAAATCCAACTTGGTGAGGGTGCATCTCAATGCCATAGTCGCGCACCACCACCCTATCGAGGGAAAACCCCTCTCTAGCCAACCCCTGGTCTCTAGGTTCCTCCGGGGCCTCCTGTTGTCCAAACCCCGCTCTCTCATTTCACAAAACTGCCATTCGAGCCCCTGGCCACTTGTCACCTGAGATACCTGTCTTGGAAAGTGGCCTTCCTGGTGGCCTTCACATCTGCTCGAAGGGTGAGCGAACTCCAGGCCCTGGTGGCAGACCCACCATATATGAGATTCTATAAGAACAGGGTGGTGCTCAGCACACACCCCAAATTCCTCCCAAAGGTGGTGTCTCCTTTCCTGCTCAACCAAGAAGTGGTTCTCCCCACCTTTTTCAGTGGCCTCAAGCCAGCAGGGAGGAACTAATACTTCATACACTAGATTGCAAACAGGCCCTATCCTTCTACTTGCAACAGATTCAGACCCATCGAAAAGCTCCTCAGGTTTTTGTGTCTTACGACCCCAGTAAACTGGGGCTCCCAATGACTAAGCAAACTCTGTCTAATTGGTGGCGGACTGTATTGCCTTCACCTACGAGCGAGCTGGCCTCCCCCTCGAGCCCCGGATTACAGCGCATCATGTGAGGCCGATGGCTGCGTTGGTGGCCAACCTCCGCTCAGTGCCAGTGACAGAAATCTGCAAGGCTGCCACATGGTCTTCAGTTCATATGTTCACAGCTCACTACTGCCTGGAGAGCGAGTCCCACAGGGACAGTGCTTTTGGTCAGGTAGTACTCCGCAATATTCTCGGGGTGTAGGCAACTCCTGTCTTCTGACCCTTCTGGGTTCAGGCTACCGGAGTGATAGTGTCACTGGACATCTTGTCTTGCAGAGTCTCTCAGTGGGAACTCACCTTCTGCAACTCACAGCTATCCGATTGGTCACCATTGGTGCTGTCTTGGTTCGGTCCTCGGCAGCCTGGAGCTAGGGAGTCCCATGTGAGGACTGACTTCCTGCTTGTTCCCAGAGAAAGCATAGTTACTCACATGTAACAGGTGTTCTCTGGGAACAGCAGGAATCAGTCCTCACAACCTCAGTCCTCCCCTGGAAGTTGCCTCCCTACCTTATTTTATTTCTTACTGCCGTCCAAGCTATGTCATCTGACTGAGCAAGATGGCACCCTTGGGCGGGAAGCATGCATGTGTGGTAGCATTCCCAGAGGCTTTGAAAGCTGGGGAAATGCTCTGCACAGGCTCCGTTGGCACTGATGTCACCCATATGTGAGGACTGACTCCTGCTGTTCCCAGAGAACACCTATTAAAAGGTAAGTAACTATGCTTACTGTTTGATGTAACATTTCTGACATATAGTAATTGTATTGTTAATAAGTTCCACTGTTCTATGTATCTCAGTTTGTTGTAATGTACACTGTTTTGCCCCGGTCAAAAGCGGTATAAAAGAACAATCAAATAAATTAAATAAATAACCTGATGGCAGGGTGACAGTACCATAGGTCACTGATCTCATTTGCAACAGGCATTGGAGACCTACCACAGTCTCCTCCCAATATCTATCTAGGGATCCTAATGGTTCTGGACCCTCAACCTGTCCTGTCTCACCAACTCAAATCTCATCAACCCCTGTTTTCCCCAAGCAACACTGTCCACATCCTACTGTTCAGTACTCTTATGAGTCAGAAAATCACCAACCACCTTGCTAACCTTGTGTTGAAAACAATCTACAAAATCCTCATGGTTCAGCACAGACACCTCCTCTCCACGCTACACTGGTGCCAAAGCAATTAAAGATGAAATCACGCTAAATAGTTCCTGTGCGCTGTGGCCCACACCATGCAGATTTTGATTGACAAAATCGCACTTGGACTGCTAAATTTTCCTCCAATATTCTTTCACCTTATCATGGCATAGGCAGCTTTCCTCCTGTGCTTCTAAACTTTTGCCAAATGTTTACTGAATTACTGAACCTGTCGCTTCAACAAATACACTTCCTCTGTAAACTATAACTTCTTACCTCTATCTGCCGTCACCATCCATTCTTCAGATGGTATCTATGCATCATACACTACTGCATGCCTTCACAGAATCCTCCAAATCCAGCCCCACATATAACTTCCTGACCTCACCCAGTACCTACCCAAATTTGGTTAATACTAACTAGTGATCTGATCACACAGTAGGCATCACATCCTCAATAGCTTACAAAATGCTAGAAGAAATAGAAGAAAATACCAAATCTAAAACATGCTCAGTCAAATTAATACCTTCCTGCACCCACTGCTTGAAACCATCATCCCTATTCTGACTTCCTCTCCTTCCCAAAAGAATCGGAAACACAAGGAGGAGCAAGCCTCCTGCGAGCAGTACCAAGGAACACAAAGAGCAGGAGACGTTGGATGAACTACTGAGTCTTTTATTAATAAGGACCCCAACGCGTTTCGGCAACGCCTTCCTCAGGGGAATTGTCACTTAAACAAACAATAAAAACAAAATAAGATTATTGATTATAAACCTACGTTTGTCTGTGTTTTATGTTTATAATTAATTTATGGTTTTACATTTAATAGATGTATTTATTGAGTTCAAGTGATTTATATATAATATTTGTTGTCATACATTTCACATCATGCCAATTGGTTATACAGTCAAACCTCGGTTTTCATGATTAATCCGTTCGAAAAAGTCTGACTAAAACCGAAACGTATGAAAACTGAAGCAATATTTCCCATAAGAAATAATGTAAATCCAATTAATCCGTTCCAGGCACCCAAAAATATTCACAAAAAATACATTTTATAGAGAATAACTATTTTTACATACAGAAAACAATGAGAAATAAATATAAATGACTAATGAAATGGATAAATGAACATTTAACATCACTGAAAGCAAGCTAAGTACAGTACTGTACAGTACAGTACGTTAACATCTGGCCTTAGCCACCCCTGACAAGCTGCTGTGCCCAGCTCTCTTCGGAATCACATTGAATTCAGTCCATTAAAATACCTTTACTTTATCTGCTCAATGCTTCAGAATGGCAGAAAATCTTAATGATATAGCTTCAGACGTACCCTGCAAGAGAAAGAACTGCCTCCCACATTCATGCAACATCTCCTGCTTACGTTGACAGCTTTTCTTCCCTGCTACCGGGACAAAATCTCAGTCAAAAGACGTTGAAAACCGAAGCAATGCATGAAAACCGGGACAAAATCTCAGTCAGAAAAGACGTTGAAAACCGAAGTGTATGAAAACCGGGGCAAATGAAAACCGAGGTTTGACTGTAATTGTTTTTAGATGTTTGTAACAATAATCTTATTTTGTTTTTATTGTTTGTTTAAGTGACAATTCCCCTGAGGAAGGCGTTGCCGAAACGCGTTGGGGTCCTTATTAATAAAAGACTCAGTAGTTCATCCAACGTCTCCTGCTCTTTGTGTTCCTTCCTCTCCTTCCCAGACATTGAAATCCCCAACCACTATCAAATTAATATAATGAATGGGTAGGTTGTCATAATTTATTATTACTTTTTTTTCTCTTAGGGGAGTGGGGTTGTTTTTATTGATTTTTGGGGAGTGATATTGGAGTAAGGATGAGGGTAATGGGGATAATGGTATTTCTGTTGTGTTAGGTAGAGGGGGTGCATGGCACAAGCATAGTAGGAGGGTTTGGCAGGAATGTGTGATGCATACTGTCAGAGCTCACTCTGCTAGGGCACAGTCCTCCTGGGCGGAGTACACATTGGTATCTCTGGAGGACATCTACAAGGTGGCTAGCTGGTAGTCTCCGAGCACCTTTGTGAAGCGATACAAGTTGCATGTGGGAGTTGGAGCAGATGGCACCTTGGCACTACTGTCTAGAGCAGGGGTGTCAAACTCAAATACACAGTGGGCCAAAATGTAAAACTTGAACAAAGTCGCGGGCCAGCATTGAACAAATGAACCTTTTAATATGGACCCAAACAAGATTTGCTTTAACATTGAATATGAAGCAACACTTATTACTATACAATTTATAACTTAATAGTTCAGATATGCAAAAACCAATTTCAAATAAAAAAAACCATCAATGACATTCATTTATTAAATAAGATTTAAATAATAATAAATAATAATTTTTAAAATAAAATAACAATAATAAAATTAATCAACCATTCAAGCCCATGTCTTGGAGTAGCAAGAAAAAGTGCATAAAGAAAACGTTAATTATTGCTCAGTTTGCTGCACACTGATCTAATCTGATGTGCCCAAGCCAGATACCTGGCATCTCTTCTTGGATGATAGTTCATCAATGTCTGGGCTCAGGCTTTGAGCTGAGGAAATCCTCAGTATCGAGCGAAGGTGTTCATCAGTCAATACGTCTCCTGTGAGATGTTTTGGTCATCTTCATCGAGGAGAAAAGTTGCTCACATAGATAAGTGCTGCCGAACATGGAGAGCATCTGAGCAGCTTGGGTGCGGAGCTGAGGCATTGTGTCAGGGATGAACTGTGGAAACTGGGCGGCGCCCACAGCATCATACTTTGACTTCAGCGTGTCATTACACTGGAGTTCAATTAGCTCCATTTGGAGGTTGGTTGGTGCGTTTTCCACATTAACTGCAAAGGGATTACTGAGCAGTTCAAACCTACATTTCTGGACATCAAAGTCGGCAAATCGCCGGCTAAACTCAGCGCCGAGTACACTGAGTTTTTCAGCAAACTGTGCGCATGGGAACAAGTTGGTAAAGAACTGCGTTTTCATGGTTTGGCAGCAGGGAAAATGGCCAAGGTTTCCTTGCAGCATCTGATTCTCCCACAGGCACAGTTTAGTTTTAAAAGCCCTCACTGCAGCGTACATGTCTGTGATGATGCGCCCCCGCCCCTGAAGCTGCAGGTTCAGCGCATCGAGATGGCTCGAGATGTCACACAGAAAGGCCAGCTCACACAGAAACCTTTTCTCCCGAAGCTCTGCTGTGTCCTTCCCTTTGCTTTCCAGAAACTGACATATTTCCTCATGCAGCTCAAAACATCTATTCAGTACTTTTCCTCGGCTTAACCATCTCACCTCTGTGTGATACGGCACGTCTGCGTATTCCGAACCACACTCCTCCAGAAAAGACTTAAACTGGCGGTGATTCAGACCTTTGGCTCTTATAAAGTTAACTACTTGTGTTACTGTGGTCATAACATGTTCCATCTTTAGGGCTTTGCCACACAATGATTCCTGATGTATGATGCAGTGATAAACAGTTAGTTCACCTGCACAGTTCTCTTCCTGCATCTTCTCCCGGACCCTGCCCACCAGTCCACTTGTTTTACCGCACATCGCTGGCGCACCATCTGTCGTTAATCCCACGAGTTTATCCCACGGCAGCTTTATTTCAGTTACGCATTTGGAAACCTCCTCAAAAATTTCCTTTCCTGTGGTTGTGCCATGCATTGATTTGAATCCCAATAGCTCCTCCATAACACACATATTTGAGTCCACTCCACGGATGAAGACTGACAGCTGAGCAGTATCAGATGCGTCGCTGCTCTCATCCACAGCAAGGGAGAATGCAACGAAATCTTTTCCCTTTTCCAAAAGCTGGTCATACAGATTGGTGGCAAGATCACATGTGCGATCAGCTACTGTGTTTCTGCTCAGGCTCACGTTTGAAAAGGCTTGCTTTTTCTCTGGGCACACGATGTCACAAACTTTCAACATGCACTTTTTCACAAACTCTCCCTCATTAAAGGGCCGGGCTGATTTTGTGATCTCTGCTGCCACAATATAACTAGCCTTTACAGCAGCCTCACTTTTTGATGTGGCTTTTTTGAACATATTTTGTTGTGAAACCAAACTTCTTTTCATCTCCTCCACTTTCTGGCTCCTTTGAGTCATGTCCAGGTCCTTGTACTTGTCATGGTGTTTTGTTTCATAGTGTCGTCGAATGTTATACTCCTTAGTTATAGCCACGTTGACTCCACAAATCAGACAAACAGGTCTGTCTTTTACATATGTAAACAAATATTCTGTCTCCCACCTGTCCAGAAAGTTCCTGTTGTCTGCCTTTCTTTTTGCCATTTTTGGGAAGGGGTTCCACAGTGACAGTTGTAGCTTGAGATCGCTATGACTTCTGTCACACAGGAGAGGGCGTTTCTGGGACCTGTCCTGATTGACGCGCCAAAACAACAGCAAGGCATTATGGGATTTGTAGTATTAGCGATGAATGAATGCGCTGTATAATACCGGCGGGCTAGCTCTAGTAGTCATTTGGTATAGCCTCGCGGGCCAAATATAATTACACTACGGGCCAAATTTGGCCCGCGGGCCAGAGTTTGACACCTATGGTCTAGAGCATCATCTTCCTCCCACCTGGATCCTGATTACTTAGGTATGTTCCTCTTGTCTGGACTGGTCTAGCAAGATAAGGAAGAAGAAATTTTACATATCTGATAATTTTCTTTCCTTTAATCCTGCTAGACCAGTCTAGGACGTGCCCTGGAAGACTCTTCCTACCAATTTGAAAGCCCTGCTGCTGTTAGATTGCTTTTTGTTGGCAGTGTCAGTGCCTGACAGTCAGTTGTGATAATCTAATCTAATCTAATCTTGCGTGTTTACATTCTATTAGACCATTGTAGCTCAAAGTGGATCACATAAAATCAATCAACAAATAGCATCATATACAAGAGAGATTAATCAACTAATGGAAAGGTAAGCAGATAATTCTGGTTTTAGAGAGCAACGAAAATGATTATAAAATGTTAAATTATGTAGTTCTACTGGGAGAGAATTCCATAGATTAGGAACTATACCTGAAAATGTTTTCTTTAGTGTCCTGAAAACAAAAATACTTAGTCGATGGAAGAGCCAATCTGATTTCTTTTTCTGATCTAAGCTGCCAACTAGAGACTTACAACTTGACTATAGAGCTTCAGTAATCAGGAGCTAGACCATACAAAATCATGAGCATGAAAATAAGAAGCTTAAATAGGATTTATACCCCTGTAGGGAGCCAGTGCAAAGCTTTTAAAAAAAAGGTGTTGCTCTGTCCCATTTGGGGTCTCCCAGAATAGGTTTAGCAGCTGCTTTCTATAATACCTGCAGTCTAAATATTTGCCTATCTGGGAGACCCAACAAAACAATGTTGCAATTATGCAGATGCCACAGGATTGTTGCCTTCATGACCAGCTGTAAATGCTTTACCTCTAAATATGTCCAAATGAAGCAGAGGGCCCATATATTATATAAAGTTTTCTTCACCATTGCTGTCACCTTTAGGGCTGCCAACGTTTTGAGGGAGAAAAACCTGCCACCTGTGGCTATTCATGCTCCGTCCATGCCCACCCCCTGGCAACAGTGCAGGCTTTTAGTGTCTGCGGGCTATATCGGTTGGGGAGGGGGATAGTACAAGAGGCTGATCTCTTCAGCACCTATTCAGCCACAGTCAGGGCCCCCTAACACACATATGCTCCCCCATAATGCATTAAATCCAAACATATATTCTGCATCCACTGAACCCCCTCCCTCGGCCCCTTTCTCCAGCAAGCTGTGCAAAGCAGAGCTAGAACCTTCTCCATAAAATTTACCATACAAGAAAAAATCCCTCTCAGTTCCAAGCATATTGTGAATTAAACAGGGCCAACCCCAGAGTTGGTTCAAAATGTTGGCACCCTAGGCATATCTTAAGCCGTATGCCCTCCAGCTGTCAGAATTTATTGTTTAGCTTTGAATGCCCTATTCTCTGCCGCCCCCCAAAAGCTATCACCCTAGGCCATGGATGGTTGGGCTGGCCTTGGAATTGATACAAAAAAGTCATTCAAGAGCAAATCTGCCATGCCATCACTAACTTCCAAAACTCACGCAATAGCTCTACCTAGAAAAAGGCAGCACTGTAAGTATTGCAGTGGGCCCTAAATCATCAATAAACCTATTAGGAAAGCTGACAAGCTAGATTACTACACGTTCTTAAACAGAAATTCTATGCTAACAGAATACCCAGTCTTGGTCACACACACATACAGCACAGATAGGCTTTCATCAATAAGTGACCACAAAATGAAAATAGAAATATGTAAACAAAAATTAAACTAAAACCACAGAAAGCCAGACACTGCATGCAGTGCAATACCAGAGAAACAGAAAGAAATGCATTTCCCCCTGTATTGTACAGAAAAAAAGATAGCAGATGTCAGGATTGGCATTAGGAGATATGCAATCAGGGCAATTGCCCTGGACCTCCAGGCCAGTGCACAACTTATTATTGGACTTTAGAGGGTCCCTTCTCAGATTTTTGCCATTTTGAATTCTGGCAAATACAGTGACAGAATTCAAAATGGCCTGGGACAGATACAGTGGATCCCTTTATAGCAACACAATAACATAAAAATAAACTTAACTATCTCTTGTATCTCAACAAATAGGGGGTGACCTGCACGGAGTGGCAGGTGCACCTTATCTTGCCACCTTGCTGGGCAGACTAGATGGACCATACTGATCTTTATCTGCCATCATATACTATATTACTATGCCTTGGGCCATATCCATAGAAACATAGAAACATGACGGCAGAAAACAACCACATGGCCTATCTAGTCTGCCCTTCCATATCAACCATTACAACAGTCCCCTATTTTTCTTTAGAGATTCTCTGTGTTTGTCCCATGCTTTTTTGAATTCAGATACTGTTCTCATCTCTACAACCTCCACTGGGAGAATATTCCACCCATCTACCTCTCTTTCCGTAAAGAAATATTTATGCATATTACTCCTGAGTCTATCCCTTTTCACTCTCATCTAATGTCCCCTCGTAGCAGAACTTGCTTTCAATCGAAAGAGGCTCTTCTCCTGTGCATTTATGCCATGCAGGTTTTGAAATGTCTCAATCATATCACCTCTATCCCACCTTTCCTCTAAAGTATACATATTAAGATCCTTAAGTCAGTCATCATATGCTTTATAACAAAGACCACTAACCATTTTAGTAGTCACCCTCTGTACCAACTCCAACCTGTTTATATCCTTTTGAAGGTGCGGTCTCCAGAATTGCACACAATACTCCAAATGAGGTTGCACCAAAGACTTATACAGAGGCACTGTCACCTCCTTTCTTCTGCTGACCATTCCTCTCCCTATGCACCCAAGCATCCATCTAGCTTTTGCCATTGCCTTTTCTACCTGTTTAGTTACTTTAAGATCCTCAGACACAATCATGCCTAGGTCCCGCTCTTCTTTTGTGGACAGAAGTACTTCACCCCCTATACCAGCGATGGCGAACCTATGGCACGCGTGCCAGCTGTGGCACGCGAAGGCCTTGCAGCTGGCACGCGTGAAGGTCCGAAAAAAACTAAAATGCGGGCTGTGGCTGTTGCGGCGGAGGGGGCTGCTTGCTGGGTCCGGGGGGGCCCCCGCCGCCCGCTACGCCCCTCTGCACGGGCTTTCAGATTCGCGTGGGAGACAGCGTCTCCCTCGCGTCTCTGTTAAGCCCGTAGGGGTTAATGGGAAATTTCCCATCAGCCCCTTTAGACGCGAGGGACTGATGGGAAATTTCCCATTAGCCCCTGCGGGCTTAACAAGAGACGCGAGGGAGACGCTGTCTCCCTCGCGAATCTGAAAGCCCTTGCAGAGGGGCTTAGCGGGCGGAGGGGGCCCCGCGGGACACTGCATGCTGCCGCGTCCGCGGCAGCAGCCAGAGCCCGCTTTTTCTGTTTTTAAATTTGCCGGGGGGGGGGGGGGGGGTGTTTGGAGTCGGATGGGGGTGGGGGGGGGGGGTTTGGTCTGCTAATGGGGGGGGGGTTTGGACTGCTAATGGGCTGGGGGGGGTTAGGACTGCTAATGGGCTAGGAGGGGGGGTTAGGACTGCTAATGGGCTAGGAGGGGGGGGGTTAGGACTGCTAATGGGCTGGGGGGGGGGTAGGACTGCTAATGGGCTAGGAGGGGGGGTTAGGACTTCTAATGGGCTAGGAGGGGGGGGGTTAGGACTGCTAATGGGCTAGGGGGGGTTAGGACTGCTAATGGGCTGTGGGCTGATGGGGGCTGTCTGGAAATGGGGTGAGGGGGGGTTAGGACTGCTAATGGGCAGGGGGGGGGTTAGGACTGCTAATGGGCTGGGGGGGTTTGGACTGCTAATGGGCTGGGGGGGTTAGGACTGCTAATGTGCGAGGAGGGGGGGTTAGGAATGGTAATGGGCTAGGGGGGGTGAGGACTGCTAATGGGCTGTGGGCTGAGGGGGGCTGTCTGGAAATGGGGTGATGGGGGGTTAGGACTGGTAATGGGCTATGGGGGGGTTAGGACTGCTAATGGGCTAGAGAGGGGGGGGGGTTAGGACTGCTAATGGGCTAGGGGGGGGTTATGACTGCGAATGGGCTAGGGGGGGGTTAGGACTGCTAATGGGCTAGGAGAGGGGGGGTTAGGACTGCTAATGGGCTAGGGGGGGGGGTTAGTACTGCTAATGGGCTGGGGGGGGTATTACTGCTAATGTGCTAGGAGGGGGGGTGTGAGGACTGCTAAGGTGCGAGGGGGGGGTTAGGACTGCTAATGGGCTAGAGTGGGGGGGTTAAGACTGCTAATGGGCTGGGGGGGGGTTAGGACTGCTAATGGGGGGGGGCTTGGACCGCTAATGGGCTGGGGGGGGGTTAGGACTGCTAATGGGCTGGGGGGGGGGGTTAGGACTGCTAATGGGCTAGGGGGGGGGGTTAGGACTGCTAATGGGCTAGGAGGGGGGGGGTTAGGACTGCTAATGGGCTAGGGGGGGGTTAGGACTGCTAATGGGCTAGGGGGGGGTTAGGACTGCTAATGGGCTAGGAGGGGGGGGGGTTAGGACTGCTAATGGGCTAGGGGGGGTTAGGACTGCTAATGGGCTGTGGGCTGATGGGGGCTGTCTGGAAATGGGGTGATGGGGGGTTAGGACTGCTAATGGGCAGGGGGGGTTTGGACTGCTAATGGGCTGGGGGGGGTTAGGACTGCTAATTGGCTAGGAGGGGGGGTTATGACAGCAAAAGGGCTAGGGGGGGTTAGGACTGCTAATGGGCTGTGGGCTGATGGGGGCTGTCTGGAAATGGGGGTGATGGGGGGTTAGGACTGGTAATGGGCTATGGGGGGGTTAGGACTGCTAATGGGCTAGAGAGGGGGGGGTTAGGACTGCTAATGGGCTAGGAGGGGGGGTTAGGACTGCTAATGGGCTAGGGGGGGTTAGGACTGCTAATGGGCTAGGAGGGGGGGGTTAGGACTGCTAATGGGCTAGGGGGGGGTTAGGAATGCTAATGGGCGAGGTCGGGGGGGTTAGGACTGCTAATGGGCTAGTGGGGGTTAGGACTGGTAATGGGCTGTGGGCTGATGGGGGCTGTCTGGAAATGGGGTGATGGGGGTTAGGACTGGTAATGGGCTATGGGGGGGGTTAGGACTGCTAATGGGCTAGAGAGGGGGGGTTAGGACTGCTAATGGGCTAGGGGGGGGGTTAGGACTGCTAATGGGCTGATGGGGAGGGGTTAGGACTTGAGGTGGGCTGTTGGGTGGGGTTAGGACTGGAAATGGGCTGATGGGGGGTTAACACTGGAGGTGGTCTGATGGGGTTAGGACTGGTAATGGGCTATGGGGGGGTTTAGGACTGATAATGGGCTATGGGGGGGCTGGGACAAGAAATGGGCTGATGGGGAGGGGTTAGGACTTGAGGTGGGCTGATGGGGTTAGGACTGGTAATGGACTGTGGGCTGATGGGGGGGTTAGGACTGGCAATGGGCTATGGGGGGCTGACTGGAAGTGGGGGGTTAGGACTGGTAATGGGTTATAGGGGGGGGCTTAAACTGAAAATGGGGTGATGGGGGGTTAGGACTGGAAGTGGGTTGATGAGGGGGGGATAGGACTGGTATTGGGTTGGGGGGCTGCTAGGACTGGAAATGGGCTGATGCAGGGACTAGAAGGGAATGGATGCTGGGTGAGGCTGGAACTAGAAGGGAGCTGGTGTTGGGGGAGGATTAGAATGGGATGGGGCTGGGAGAGTAAAATGGAGAGGGGAAAAATATTTTGTGTGGGAGGGATAAAAAATCTACAATTGGCCGGGTATTGGGAGAGTAAGTGGGGATTGAGGATGGAGGGGTAAATTTTGAGTAGATGAAATAGGAATGAGGAAAGAGCCAAAGGAGAAAGATTAGTATGTTAAAGCAGATGTAGAGAGAGAATGGAAAAAAAAACAAGAAGACAGAAGAAAGGACAAATGGACAGCAGATGGAGAGTTAGCAGAAGACACGAAGAAACCAGAAGAAAGTGGCTGGAACAATTGCAACTGAAAAAAAATGCACAAAAGGTAGAAAAATATCTCTTTATTTTGAATTTATTAACTGGAATATGTCAGCTCTGGGAAATGTGCATCATTAATTTTTGCGCTTTGTTTAGTACAAGAGGAAATTAATATATAGTTTTATTTCTACAGTGTTGTTGTATATTCCAAGTTTGGCTTTTGGGGTTCCCAGTTTAATTATTGTCTTCCTGTTTCTAAATTGTGATTCCTTGTTTGGTGATCGTCTGTTCTGCATGTGTAACTGAGCTGAGGTATTCTGTTTATATAATTCCTATTTGACATTGCCACTTGTTCTTTCCCCAGTAGGTCATGTATTGTTGTTCTCTGAGATGTATTGGTTTAATATTTGCAGTGTTGCCTTTTGATAGGTAGAGTATGGTGCTTTGTGAGTCCTGGTAGTGCTGTTAGGATACGGCGGGTTTGCTATGGGTTCTAAATGGGCAGCGTTTGTAGTAGTTCCTAATGTGCCTGGCGGTTGGTACTGGATTATAGTAATGTAGAAACCTTTTAGTCTTTCTTTATCCATATACTCATTAAGAGGCATGTTTACTAAAAGTTAGTGTATGGTAACATTATGCAAATATTTATGCAAATGAAGCACCTTATGCAAATGGGGCTTTAATTGACGTGCTGGCACTTTGAGGAAATTCTTTGGTTTTGTGCGGCAGTTTGGGCACTCGGGCTCAAAAAGGTTAGCCATCACTGCCCTATACTATATCGCTCTCTTGGATTGCTGCAGCCCAAATGCATGATCTTGCATTCCTTATCATCCCACCAATCCAGTCCCGAAACCTCTGATTGTGCACCTCCTCCAGCACCTTGGAGACTGAGCATGTCATCTTTCTGATGACACCGATATACTTAAGCAGCTGGCACCACCTATCAGCTCAGTCTCCAAGCAGCTGGAGGAGGTTGTGAGCCAGGGGCTGAACTTACTAAGGAACAACTTTGTTATAATTGGTTTTCGTTTATGTTCAGTACTTTTGCAGAGTCCTGCTTGTAAAAGAAAAAAGAGAGCGAGAGCAGGAGATTTGGGGGTCCCTTCCATCCCCAGGATTTGCGGGGCAGGCTGTGGAGGTCCTGAAGCAGTGCTGGTAAAAGTGGCTCCCGAACCCATGTTCGGGTGAGGAGCCCCTGATAGCACAACTGCCGGAAGCAGGCAGCTTCTTTTTTTCCCTTCAGCGCCGAAGCCCCCAATCGCAGGCTGAGCGCGAGTAAGAGCGGCACGAGCAGGAGGAGAGAGAGCAGAGCCACAGGAGGTCCTGGGCGTGAGGTAAGCCGGCGGAATTCCTCTAAGGCTGGAAGCATGCAGGAGCGGCTGCAGACCAGGCGAGGAACGGCGGGCGACTGCAGACCAGCACATGTGGCAGAGTGAGGTAAACAGCGCGCGCGGTTGGTGCAGCCTGTTTCACGCAGTCACAGGGTGTTTGTCGGCTTTGTGCAGGTGGCACCTTCCCCTCCCCCCCCGGGGATCGAGAAAGCTGGATCAGCTGTAGTGGTCCTTAGGTTTATTTCTTTATTTTCTTATTTCTTGTTCAATATTAATAATCTGTTCACCAGGGCCTTGGAAGTCCTGTGTTCTCGGGGTGAGGGGCGGCTGGGACCGGGTCCCTCCCTAGCACAAAGGGGTGCTTTCGTGCAGGCCCCCTCCCAGGAGCTATGCCTTCCAGATCTCATTGTCTGGTTTGCGGAACAAGGCGGGGAGCGGATTCCGACGAAGGGGTCTGTTGGGGCTGCACTCAGGAGACCGCTACAGTGGAGAAGATGCTTCAGGAAGGTCTGGAAGGGTCTCCTTCCCCGGTTGGGGAGAGCCAAGAGGCAGGGGGGTTGTTGAAGGTGCGGGAATCAGCCTCCTCGCCTCTGTCTGAACCCGGGCCCTCTTCTTCGCTCCAGAGCGGGTCAGGGCTTCCAGGAGGTGTTGCTGCTCCACAGGGCCTTTTGCCTGCATCAGCAGGGACAGCAGGGCTCCCCGTCCGCTCGAGACATGGGGGCAAAGAGGCCTTCAGCAAACGGAAGGTCTACGACTGAGGTACAGGCGAAGAAGGCGTGACCCTCGGAAGAGGGGCAGGTGCAATCCCTGGGGTCGAATGTATGGGATCTGGAGGATCTGGAGACAGAGCTCAACCCTCGGGAGAGATTGGAGGAAGGACAGATCCTGGAGCAAGAAGACCAGTCAAGAGTAGTCCACGTGTTTCGCAGGAAAGAATTGGCGGCTCTCATTGGAGAGTCTTTGAAGGTGCTGAATATGCCAGCATGTGAGCCGGCAGAGAATCAAACACTGGAGGACCCACTGCTCCAGGTGGTGCGGAAGCTGCAGAAGGTCTTTCCGGTACACAGAGTGGTTAAGCAGATGATGCAAGAGGAGTGGAGTCTGGAGGAGGCGGGTCTCGGGGTACGGGCCATGGCATGGCTTGGCTTTACCCCTTGCCGGAGTAAGAGCACGAGTTGCTTCAGTCCCCCAAAGTGGATGCTGCAGTGTCTGCAGTCACCAAGAAGACGACAGTCCCGGTAGAAGGTAGCGCAGCACTCAAAGATACCCAGGACAGGAAGGTAGACACCTTGCTAAAGCAAGCATTTGATATCAATGCCCTGGCCCTGCAGGCTTCTATTTGTTGGGCCTGGGTGGTGAGGGCATGCCTCTGCTGGGCCCAGCGGGTGCAACAATGGGAGCCGGGGGCGGACTCTCCCGATGAGGCGGCAAAGTTGGAGTCGGGGGCTGCATATCTAGCGGATTCCCACTACGATTTCATTAGGGGGCTCTCGAAGAGCATGGCTTCCCTGGTGGCGGCACACCACTGTCTGTGGCTAAGGAACTGGGCAGTGGACGGATCCTCCAAGGCCCGTCTTAGTAAGCTCCCTTTAAAGGGCAAGTTGCTCTTTGGGGAGGATTTGGAGAAGCTGGTTAAGGATATGGGGGAATCCAAGGGGGGCCATCTGCCCGAGGATAAGCAGAAGCAGAGCCCGCCTGCCTCGGCAGGGAAGGGGCAGGTGAGAGACTTCAGACGTTTTCAGCTCTCCCGGTTTCGTCCTTACCAGAGAGGTAAACTGCCTTTCGTGGGCAGGGATTTCGGGGCTTCCAGGAGCAGGAAAGAGGTTTGGATCCCTTTCCTCCTCGGTGCCTAAGAAAACACAATGAAATGAGGGGGGCCCAGGTGGGGTTGATTCCCGTGGGGTTCCAGCTGCGGGATTTCTACTCCGCTTGGGTCCAAATCACGTCGGACCAATGGGTCCTGGAGGTCATCCAAGAAGGCTATGCCCTTGAGTGGGTGCGCCCACTCAGCCACTTTTTTGTCCAGTCTCCTTGCAAGGCGCTAGGCAAAGCAGCGGCGGTAAGGGAGACCTTAGCAAGGTTGTTGCAGCTAAGGGCTGTGGTGCCGGTATGTAGAGGCCAACTCGGGTGCGATTGATACTCCATTTATTTTGTGGTACCCAAGAAGGAAGGCTCCTTTCAGCCTATTCTCAACCTCAAGAGCATAAACCGCTGTCTCAGAGTATCGCATTTTCGCATGGAGACTCTATGGTCTGTCATAGTGGCGGTACGGAGCGGGGAGTTTGACATCGCTAGACCTGTCCGAAGCATATCTGCACATTCCTGTCAAGTCCGAGCACTAGCAGTTCCTCTGCTTCATGGTGCCGATGGGACATTTCCAGTTTCGGGCATTGCCGTTTGGTCTGGCGATGGCCCTGTGAACTTTCACCAAGGATATAGTGGTAGTGGTGGCGGCACTCCGCAAGGACGGGGTGTTGGTGCACACGTACCTGGACGATTGGTTCATCTAGGCAAAGTCCAGGAGCGAGAGCGTGAGGGCCACGGCGAAGGTAGTGTGGTTTCTGGAAAGTCTGGGATGGGTGGTCAGCGTGGCCAAGAGCTGGTTGGTGCCATCCCAAGAACTGGAGTATTTGGGGACATGCTTCGATACCAAGGAGGGAAAGGTCTTCCTACCAGAGAAGTGGGCCCGGGGGCTGCGGCGTCTGCTGAGTCAGTTCTTGCGGATGCCGCAACCCCAGGCTTTGCATTATCTGCAGGTTCTGGGAACCATGGTGGCCATGCTCGAATTGGTCACGTGGGCGAGGCCTTTACAGAGGGCTCTCCTGCATCGGTGGTCCCATCAGACTCAACCTCTATCCCACCGACTTCCATGTTCGACGAAGAGAGCGTTTCAGTGGTGGCTGCGCCCGGAGATTCTAAGTAGGGACATGCCCCTCGAGTCTTCAGCTTGGGTGCCACTGATGACAGACGCCAATCTGGCAGGTTGGGGAGCCCATTGCGAAGGGAGCTTCATTCAGGGGCGGTGGAATGTGCAGGAGGCCCGGTGCTCCATCAACAGGCTGGAGATGAGGGCAGTGCTTTCAAGCACTGCAGAGTTTCAAGCCCTGGCTGCAGGAGCGGGCGGTTAGGGTGTTCTTGGACAATGCCACCATGGTGGCCTACATCAACAGCCAGGGCGGCACGGGAAGCATGGCTGGAGGAAGAAGCCAAAGTACTGCTGGCCTGGGCGGAGAGTCATCTCCAGGCCTTGTCGGCAGTGCACGTTGCCGGGGTGGACAATGTCATGGCTGACTACCTGAGTTGGGTGCAGGTGGACTATGGAGAGTGGATTCTCATTCAGGAAGTGTTCGAGCAGGTGGTGGGTCATTGGGGTTGTCCAGTGATGGATCTGATGGCAACCTTCCAGTCGGCCAAGGCAAGCCGGTTTTTCAGCAGAAGGCGGGAAAGGATGTCAGAGGGTCTGGATGCCCTCGTTTAAGAAGTGGCCTGCAGGAGAGCTGTTATATGTGTTTCCCCCATGGTCACTCATCGGTTGGGTGATAGAACGGATAGAGGCTCACCAAGGTTTGGCGATACTGATCGCCCCAGATTGGCCACGATGTCTGTGGTATGCCGATCTGGTGCGGCTTCTGGCACACAGCCCGTGGTGTCTTCCCATCCGAGAGGATCTGCTGACGCAAGGCCCGGTACGCATGCCTCGGGTGGATAGATTCTCGCTTACGGCATGGCTCTTGAGAGGGCAAGGCTAACGAAGAAGAGAATACTCTACATCGGTGATAGCCTCGTTGTTGAAGGCTCGGAGGAAGTCTATGTGCTTGGCTTATGTCAGAGTGTGGCGTATATTTGAAGCATGGTATGCAGATAGGCAGTCTCAACTGGTCTCGGTGTCTATTCCAGACGTGCTGGCCTTCCTGCAGGCTGGTTTCAACAAGGGTTTAGCCTCCAGCTCCCTGAGGGTGCAGCTGGCCGCAATTTCTTGTTACAGAGGTAAGGTTCAAGGGGTGGTATTGGGTATGCACCCAGATGTGCTCAGTTCTTGAGGGCGGTGAGTCGTGTGCGACCACCAAGGAGGTTGGTGGTCCCGCCTTGGGATCTCAACCTGGTGCTTACTGCACTTGCAGGGGAGCCCTTCGAACCGGTGATTCGGGCTTCGATGAAGGACGTGACCCTGAAGGCGGTATTCTTGATTGCAGTCTGTTCAGCATGCAGGATTTCAGAGCTTCAGGCCTTATCTTGTTGGGAGCCTTTCCTGTCCTTTTCCAGGGAGAAGGTGATTCTTCGACCCATACCTTCCTTCCTGCCCAAGGTAGTTTTGGCATTCCATGTGAACCAGGTGGTTGTCTTGCCCACTTTTTGGCCGCTGGTGGGAGATTCCACAAACTCGCAGATGCGACTATTGGATATTAAGAGAATCCTGCGGCAATACTTGAGCTGCACAACACCTCTTAGGAAGTCGGATCGCTTGTTTGTTCTGTTTGGGGGGCCACGAAGAGGAGAGGCGGCTGCCAAGGCCACCATTTCCCGATAGATTAGAGAAGCTATTGCTTCGGCATACATCCTGAAAGGTAGGGGGTGCCCCACCCTATCAGTTGCGGGTGCATTCCACCAGAGCCCAGGTGGCTTCATGGGCAGAGTTTAGCCTGGTACCGCCGGTGGAGATCTGTAAGGCAGCAACCTGGTCTTTGCTGCATACCTTTGTGGAGCATTGCTGCCTGGATGTCCAGGCAGCGGGAGATGCCCGGTTTGGATCTTCAGTGCTTCAGGCTGCGGTTGTGGGTCCCTCCCAATGATTAGACTGCTCTGTTACATCCAAGAGGTTTCGGGACTGGACTGGAGGGACGATAAGGAAAGAGAAATTAGACTTACCTGCTAATTGTAGTTCCTTGAGGAACTCTAGTCCAGTCCCGGATCCTGCCCATCCAGTTTTTGAGGAGTTTTTTCTGTTCCTTCGCTTGGGCCCCCGGGGGCCCTGCATTGGCAGGGATGGTGGGGGGGAGGGGCAAGGATAGCGTGTTGAGGAGCCAGGAGAGCAGTCAAAGGAGCGGCCGGCTATTGGGCTCAGTGCTGTGCAGCGCTGCTCAGAAGCTTCACAGGTTCCTTCCCGTTCAAGGGGGTACAGGGGTTTCCCCGGTTGGGGGAAGGAGTTTATCAGATTATCAGTTTGTAAGTGGTAGTTCATTTGTTAATAGTTAATAGCACGTATTTGTTGCTAATGTGAGTCTGCTTCATCAATAGATTACTGGAGACTGGTAGGCGGAGCCAGATGCTTAAGTATACCGGTGTCATCCGAAAGATGACATGCTCAGTCTCCAAGCTGCTGGAGGAGGTGCACAACCCAGAGGTTTCGGGACTGGACTGAAGTTCATAAGAACATAAGATATAAGAACATAAGATATGCCATACTGGGTCAGACCAAGGTCCATTAAGCCCAGTATCCTGTTTCCAACAGTGGCCAATCTAGGTCATACGTACCTAGCAGTTTCCCCAAAAGACACAGGTTCCACAATGCTTGTACTGGGTCAAGCATTGATATCCTGGGTCCCATTTTAATAATGGTTTATGGACATTTCCTCCAGGAACTTGCCCAAACCTTTTTTAAACCCAACTACACTAACAGCCTTTACTACATCCTCCGGTAACAAATTCCAGAGTTTGATTACATGTTGAGTGAAAAAATATTTTCTCTTATTTGTCTTAAATAGTTTACCCTGTAGCTTCAGTGCATGTCCTCTAGTCTTTCTATATTCTGATAACGTAAACAATTGATCTACGTTTACCCGGTCCACTCCATTCATTAATTTATAGATCTCTATCATATCTCCCCTCAGGAGCTACAATTAGAAGGTAAGTCTAATTTCTCTTTTTTTAACATTAAATCTCAGCTGCCAAATTCTAGACCATTCTTCAAGCTTAGCTAGATCCCTCCTCATGTTATCTGTACCTTCTTGGGTGTCTACTCTATTGTCGATTTTTATATCATCTGCAAAGGTGCAAACCTTACCCAACAGCCCTTGCGCAATATCACTAACAAAGATGTTTAAAAGAATTGGACCAAGGACAGATCCCTGGGGCACACCACTGGTAACCTCCTTCTCAGAGCGAGCTCCATTTACTTGAACCCTTTGTCATCTCCCACTCAACCAATTTCTAACCCAAACTTTAGGGTCCATCCCTAGGGTGCTCAGTTTATTTATAAATTGCCTGTGCGGAATGGTGTCAAAGGCTTTACTAAAATTTAAATACACCACATATAGGGCTCTCCCTCGGTCCAACTCCCTGGTCACCCAGTCAAAAAAATAAATCAGATTTGTCTGACAAGACCTGCCTCTGGTGAACCATGCTGCCTTGGATCCAGTAATCCGTTGGACTCCAGAAACCTCACTATTTTCTCTTTCAGCAGCACTTTCAATAATTTACTCACCTCTGAGGTTAAACTAACCGGCCTGTAGTTTTCATCCATATCCTTACTTCCGCTTTTGTGTAAAGGGACCACATGTGCCTCTCTTAAGTCCTCTGGCTCCACTCCTGATTCCAAAGAGGCATTGAAAAGGTCAGTCAGTGGAGCTGCTAGAACATCCCCAACTTCCCTCAGTATTCTAGGATGTATCCCATCAGGTCCCAAGGTTTTGTCTACTTTAAGTTGAGCTAGTTTCTCACGAACACAGTCTTATGAAAATTGTTCAAGATGCCCCTCGCTTGTGATTCTGGCTGTTTTCTGAGGTCCTGCGCCCGATCCTTCATCTGTGAACACAGAACAGAAATACTTGTTAAGCTATTCTGCTTTATCCTCATCAGCTTCTATATATTCCTCTCCTTCACCCTTGAGTCTGACAATACCACTTTGGCTCTTCCTCCTCTCACTAACATATCTGAAAAATGTCTTATCCCCCCATTTTATTACATTGGATATTTCCTCCTCTTTTTGATTCTTTGCTTTCCTGACTATGCTAGCTTCTCTAAGTTTTTCCAAATATAGATGCCTGTCTTCCTCTGTCTGTGATCTCTTGCATTTCATGAAGGCCTTCCTCTTTTTTTTCACCTTTTCAGCTACTTCTTTTGAAAATCATAGCGGTCTCCTTTTCCTTTTGCCTTTATTTACCATTTTAACAAAAAAGATTGGTTGCCCTTAAAATATCCCCTTTCAGTTTTTCCCAGTTTTTCTACATCCCCCAGCTGTTCCCATCCCACTAACGACTCCTTGAGGTATTGGCCCATCTTGGCAAAGTTAGTTTTCCAAAAGTCTAAGACCCTCGCTTTTGAATGGATTTTATCAGCTCTAGTCCTAATATTGAACCACACCATCTGGATGCAAAATGATCTCCCACTATAACATCAGAATCACTTTCCCCATTGGTAAACACCAAGTCCAGTATGGCTCCTTACCGTGTGGGTTCTGTTACCAATTGCCTGAATAGTTCTCCCTGTAGAGAATCTAGGATCTCCTTCCTTCTAGATGATATTGCAGCAGGGATGTGCCAGTCAACATCTGGCATATTGAAATCCCCTCTCAGTTGCACTTCTCCTTTCCTGGCAATGCTATGTATGTTTTCAATTAACTCTCCATCCACTTCTTCTCCCTGTGAGGGAGGTCTGTACATCACGCCAATGCAAATAGATTTCTCTTTCCCTCTTTCTAGTTTAACCCACAGTGCCTCCTCTCTTCCTTTTAAGCTCTGCATTTCCATAGCTTTAATATTATTTTTATGTATAGTGCCACTCCCCCTCCTCTTCTTCCTACCCTGTCCTTTCTGAAGGAAGCATAGCCTGGTATAGTTATATCCCAGTTATGGTTGTCTGTGAACCATGTCTCTGTTACTGCCACTAAATCCAAGTCAGCCTCTCCCATTAAAGCCTCAACATCTGCGATTTTATTTCCCATACTATGGGGATTTATACACACTGCTTTACATGTTGTCCCTTTTGCTTATTTCCTTAAAAGTATTTAATGTTTCACTTACCTGGGGGCTTTCTTCACCCATCCCCAACAAATATAGTTTAAAGCCCTCTTCAGTAGGTTAGCCAGTCTGCTACTGAAGACAGTAGCTGACTCCTGGCAGATGTACTTTCCAAAAACTGACATTTTGCAATTATAAAATAGAAAATAACATTTTTTTTCTACCTTTGTTGTCATTCATTTTATTTTTGTATTTATGTTGGTTCTAGTTTCTGGTTTTTGTTTCCTCTGTCTTCTCTTTGCTCTCTTCATGGTCTCCTCACTAATTGCCATTCCTTTTCATTCCTCCAGTTTAGTCCTCCACCTCTGGGTTGTGTACCTCTTTTCTCAGCTTGGAGACTGGGCATGTCAAAATCGTGACATCACTGGATGTAGCCTGCTGGCCTCTCCCATCAGCCCCAGTGTGTCCAGTCTCCATGCAGCAGGAGGATGTAGTGAGTCTAGGTGCTGGGCTCAGTTGAGGAACAGTTTGGGAGCAATAGTGTAGCTTTAGATTAGATTACATTGCAATTGGTACCTTTAAATTTGGTTGTTTTCCTTTAAGTTTAAATTTCAATTTCTTTTAGTTTATGCCACTTTAAAAAAAAAAAAGAGTTTCTAGGGCCGGTGTCTCTGGTGCCTCCTTCAATAACGGGAAGGTTGGATTCATGGCCCAGATCTCTCCTCCTGGACGGGACGGAAGAGAGCTCTGCTGCAGAAGCAGAGTTCCCCTGGCTTGGCGGATGGCCGTGATCCTGCTGCTCACAGCGGCGCACTGACGCAAGGCTCGCCCGGCGGCTCTCCGCTCGCATCTAAATTGAGCGGGGCCGCATGGGCTAGAGCCCGTTGAGGAACAGTAAGTGAAAGATTTTCATTTGGGGCAGCTTACTGGGCCGGCGAGTGGAGAATGAGCTGCAGCCGCGCCAGTTTCTTCTGCAGCGCGTTTGGCGCTCTTTTCTACCTTTTACAGGCGGCGGCCATTTTAGGAGCATGTCTGCCACATGGCTTCAGTGCCTGAGGTTATTTTATTTTAAGTTTACTTTAATTTTTACTTAATTTTGTTTATTTTTACTTTAATTTTGATTTGCTATTTGTAAATCTCATCGTGGGGGTTTAAGTCTTTATGGGGAGCAGGTGCATGGCACAGGGATACCATTTGTGTCAGGATTTATGTTCATTTGATTAACAAAAAAAAATCAAGGAAAAAGAAATGCTGCCCGCTCTCTCCCCCCTCCCCCCTTACTGAACGGCACGAAAGGGGCACCGTTCGGGGCCTCAGTGGTGGTGCCCTTGCTTTGGCAGGCAGTGGCGCTTTCCGCTGGCGTTACAAGGCGCCGCGGGGCTTCGGTGCAGCTGGTCTTAATGGCGCAGATGTCCCCCCGATCTCAGCTCGCTGTTGGGCACGGCTGCTGGGGCTACGAGCGACAAAAGGTAGGACGATGTGATGCTTTTCTGGCCGGGGAGAAACTCCCATTGTCATCTTCTTTGCCACGATGGGCCCCTTTTGGCCGTAGGCTGCAAAGGTAGCGCTTTAGACGTTGGTGCCTCTTAAGGGGTTTGGAGAGCAGTTCCTTCCCGCGTCTTTTGGCTACCGACTATGGACTGAGTTTGAGAACTGGGTTTGGTGCTGTGGCAAAGGCAGGTTTATGGTTTACTTATTTAGATGGTGTGAGTTTTGACGCCTTTAGGCTGCTAGTTGAAGTGACTGGTGGCAACTTTGTTTTTCTATAGAATACACGGGCAGTCTTTCTGGTTAGGTCTGGCTCAGTCATTTTCTACCCTGGGGGGTTCCCTAGACGGTCCTGGTAGTTTCCGTGCTGGGTTTCAACTTGCGTTTATTGCAGGGACCCTTTGGCTGGTCATGGCTTCTAATCTCTGAGGGTTAGCAACAAACCAGGGCTCTGTAATAGGGGAACATAAAGTTTTGTATCCCACTAGCCGTCAGGGGATTGGGGTTTTTCATCTCTGACAAGGCAGCTCCAGTCCCATTGCGGTCTTCTCATCGGTAGGACAGGCATTAAAAAAAAAAAAAAAAAACCCTCATGGTCGGCGTAATCCAGTATTTGCCCCTATCACAAGGCGGTGACTCTGACTGGCTAGGAATCTCAGCAGGCATAGTATTGTGACTCCTTGTGGAAACAAGATCTCGGCAGGATCACAGATCTGCTAGCGCTTGATCTTGCTACAGCTGATCATTGGTAGGCTAGATCACTATTGGAGCTAGGCCTAAGGCATTGGCCATGCTGCAGGCAAGACTTCAGGGTCAGGTGGCTGCAAATACTAGGTATTCTTGCTTCTTCTGGTAGGGATGATTCCAATGATTCTTCGGAATTTTTCCTTTCTAGCTTTATTTCAAGCAGAGCATTCACACAGTTTGGGATTTCTTGCTATCTGGCCATTTAGTTAAAGCGCCCATTTTGTGGCAGGATTAGGTTGCCTATTCGTAGCCTATCCAGCCATTATGTCATCTCCAAGCCTTAAAGGGTCTGTTTATAGGACAGGAGAGAAAGTCTGATGAAAAAAAAAGACAATGGGACTTTCTCATGGGTTTTGCCAAAGAGGATATCTTTGGTTGGTAAGGAGGTGATGCAGTGTTTTCTTTGGGGGGATATTTGTGATGGCCCCATGGCAATACCTGTGTGCACATTCTTTGTCTATTGAGCATTTAAAGATAGATGCTATCCGCTGTGGGAACATATGAATCACTTCAGGGATGGTTCTGCGGCTCAGTATGAAAGCTTCCAAAAGGTCTAAGCTTTATATTCATAACAAGTTTCACCTTGCAGGAGAAGGTTACAGGTTTGGCACCAGCCATAGGAACTCACCTTTTGACAGGTTTCGAAGAACTGTTGTAAGGTTAAGTCGTCCGGTTTAATTTCAGTGAACTCTGAGTTCAAGGATCGGATTTTGACACCAAAGAATCCGTTTGATTTAAAAAAAAAAAAAAGAGAAAGTGTTCCTGGTGCAAATTAATGGAACGGCTTATCGGCACATTCCCATCAGGGCTATTTGTTACAAGTTTTCAAGGGTTGCCTTTCGGCGGGAGCACTACGAATCCCAGACGTCGCCCTTAGCTCTGGTAACATCTCCACACACCTCCACATCTCACTGAGATTCTCTGGGTACCGAAGGCGGGAATGCGGGCGAAAAGGCATCTTACTGCACCCCTAGTTCAGCGACTAGTTGTGTCGGACGTCGGCCGAGGTCGAGTAGGGGCAGGTTACGGGCTTAGTGCTACAGTTTTTTCTGCAGCTCAGCTGAGTGACCAATACGATCAAGAGTCGGTTGGTTCCTTTTCAGGATAGGAATACCCGGGAATACCCTCAGATACCCGGAGGGGAGCTGTGGCTTTTATTTTGGCCGACTCGACGAGCTTAAGCGCGTCAACGGCTCGTAGGCCAGTTCTTATTCTCCTGACACCGTCGGCCTGGAGGTTCCTTTAGGTTGCTCGGGGCAAGGACAATGACCTGGAAGTAGTTACTTGGGCCACATTTCTCGTGCGTCCATTGCAATCTCCGCGATGAAACGTTCTCACCAGAGCGGGTCACTGGGCAAGCATTCTCCCTAGGCCCTTTGGGTCACAAAGTCCCTCCAATGGAGAATCGCTCTGGGACTTTGGGAAGCGGGCCGGTCCGTGGACCAACCGCAGCAGCTCCCAGTGGTGACAGTTGCGAGTCTTGCGGGTGGGGAGCACAAGTCGGAGATCTCTTTGCACAAGGGACTTGCTCAGTTCGGGAGGGGCAATGGTAGTTCTCCCGGATCGAGAGGCTAAAAAGAGCTCTAGCGCTGCTGGCGTTCAAAGCTCGGGAAAGGGCCAGGCAGTGCTAGTGCTTTGCAGAATTCGGCAACAGTGGCTGTCAGCATCCAGCAAGTCAAATCGGTTGGGGTGCCCACCGACGAGGAAGCAGTAACGTGGCTCGCTTGCGGTAGACCTGTGGTGGTTTGGGATATCGGTGGCGCGCAGCGCAGGAAAAGACGCTGCAAAGGCAGGATCCTTCAGCGAGATTCCAGTGGCACGCGTTGCAGGAAAGAACAGTGTGATGGTGGATTTTCTCAGCAGGGTCCGAGTGTATGCCGGGGAGTGGGAACGGCATCCGGGCATGTTTGTGCACATTGTTCACAGATGGAGACCACCAATCAGGGGCCTCATGGCCTCTTTCCGCTCGACAAAGGCCAGTTGTTTTTTCAGCTGACAGCGAGAACGGACGTCGGAGGGGAGCGATGCCCTGAGGCAGTGTTGGCAGTCAGCAGGTCTCCTATGTGTCTTACCGTCGTGGGCGCTCATAGAGCGAGTAATTCTGCGTATCACGGCTCATCAGGGAAGAGTGCTATTGGTCGCTCCGGACTGGCCAAGACGTCCGTGGTACGTCTCTCTCCTTCGCCTGCTTGACAGCCATCCCTGGAAATTACCAGGGTCGGCAGCTTTGTTGAGAGCAGGTCCGCTGCGTTATTGCGGGGCGGTGCTCCCCACTTTCCTGAGAGCAAGGAAGCAGTCCACGTCTCGGCCATATGCGCCTGTATGGCGTATCTTGAGAACTGGTGTTCTCGGCGGCATGTTCGGGCGGCTACAGTATTCGTTCTCCTGGTGTTAGGTCATTCGGCAAGACGGATTTGATAAGGGGCTAGCGGCCAGTTCCTTGAGAGTCCAAGTGGCAGCTATTTCCTGCGATAGAGAAAAGGTGCAAGGATTTGCGCTAGCTTCTCATACTGATGTTTAATGCTTTCTTGAAGCAGTTTCCAGACTGTGGTCCTCGAGGAGGGTCCTAGTTATGCCATGGGCTCTCAATTTGGCCTTAGGAGCGTTGACTAAGAAACTTTTGCATCAAGCATCGGTAATGGATTTGATTTGAAAAAAAAACCCAACCCACAAACACGTGTTGTTGGTAGCCATCTGTTCGGCGAAGCTAGTTGCGGAGTTACAGGCGTTATTATGTAGAGAACCATTCTTTTCAAGAGGGAAGGTGCAATTGTGGTCAGTTCTGTCCTTTTTGCCAAAGGTGCCAAAGGTTTATCTGTCGGTGCTACGTTCTCTAGAAGAGAATGCTTCTGATCGTAATTGGTGCAGGTTGGACATAAGGTGAGTGCTACGGCAATATTTACAAGTTTCGGTAGCCTTTCTCGCTTCGGACCTCCTCTTCGTGTTATTCGGAGATCCCCGCAGATGGAAAGTGGCATCCATTTCCTTCTGGAATGGAGGGGCGATTGCTTCAGCATATCTGTTGAAAGGTCAGGCAGTTCTGACGGGTCTGCGGGCTCACTCTCCAGAGCGCAAGCGACTTCCTGGGTGGAACACCATTTGGTTCCACCGGGGGGGGCATCTGTAGAGTGGTCAACACGTCGTCTCTTCATACTTTCAGTAAGCACTACTGCCTAGATGTTCTGGCGGTGAAGGTTGCTTGCTTAGGGTCAGCGGTGTTGCGAGCCGGCTGGAAAGGTCCCTCCCAATGATTACTGCTCTGTTACATCCCAGAGGTGGAGGACTAAACTCGAGGAACGAAAAGGAAATGTAAATTACACTTACCTGGTAATTGTTGTTCCTTTAGTGACTCCAGTTTAGTCCTCATTCCCACCCGGGGTCATATGGCAGTGGAGGTTCAGTGGGGAGTAGTACAAGTCTACTGGTAGGTATCTATCTGTTTCTGTCTACTCTTACGCTGTGGTTTCCTAATTCTGTGTGGGGCGGTTGGGAAAGGTGCAAGGCAGTTTCCTCCTTCCTAGGGGGAAATTCATATTACACATGTTATAGTTATGAGTTCAATTTCAGTATAAGTTTGAAATGTTTTATATGATAGCTACTTATTTGTTGTTCCCTTGAGTGTGCTTTGTCAATAGTTCACTGGGGCTGATGGGAGAGGCCAGCAGGCTATATCCAGTGATGTCATGATTTTGACATGCCCAGTCTCCAAGCTTCGAGAGGAGGTACACAACCCAGAGGTGGAGGACTAAACTGGAGTCACTAAAGGAACAACAATTACCAGGTAAGTGTAATTTCCATTTTCTTCTCTCGCCTCCTGTCTTCTTTATATTAGTTTTTAACACTGATATCTTCCTTTCTTCCATTTATTTTTCTGCTTCTATATCCAGATTTCCTTCATTCTTCTTAGTAATCACTCCATCTCTTTCCCTCACCCCTGCCCTATCTCCTTCCCCAGTCACTTATTTCCTAGTCTTTCACTAACTGTTCCCTCTCTCCCCATCCTGCTTCCCTTCATCCATCCAGTTTTTTCTTATCTCTTCCTCCATGTCCACCATCTTCTCTCTGTATCCCTATTCCCCATGTCCAACATCTCCCCTCTTTGTCCATTCCTTCTCTCCCATGTCCAGTGTCCTCCCTCTGTCCCTATTCCCCCTCCATGTCCAGAATCTCTCCCTGTGTATCCCTACACCCCATGTCCATTATCCCCCTCTGCCCCATCTCCCCCTGTGTATCCCCATTCCCACATGCCCAGCATCCCCCTTCTGTCCCTATACCCCCATGTCCAGCATCTCCCTCTGTATTCCTACCCGCCATGTCCAGCATTCCCCTGCCCCTCAAGTCCATCATCACTCCTCTGTGTCCCTACCCTGCATGTCCAGCATATGCCCTCAGTGTGTCCCTGTCCTTATCCCCCCCTCCCGGCACATTCCCAGAACAAGAAACTGCAAGAGCGCTGCACGGGGCCTGCATTTAAATGGCTCTGCCACAACCCGCTCTATTCGATAATGTTAGAGAGAGATAGGATGTGGCAAAGCCATCTCAGCACACACACATAGTTTAAGCGCAGGCCCCTGAACTGAGTGGCAATGGAGTATGGGAGCGATCGGTGGTCAGCAGAAGACTGGCCCTTCATTGGTCGGTTTTACTGTCCTGCTGGTTGCCGGCTTCCAGCTTCTAAAACCAGTCAGTTAGTAACCCTGGTTACCTTTGATTTCATTGTCAGTCTAGAATCTTTAAAGAGAGCCAAATACTTTTTCTAAATATTTATTTATTTATTTATGGTTTGTTACTAATTTTCATAATTGCTGATTTTTAGTCAATTTTATGAAATGTTTGGGAAGTATCATACTGGCTTCTCTCAGTGCTGCACCAGAGGATAAAGCAAGTGATGACATCACTGAAGGTTGGGGGACACAGAGGGAGCAACAGCAAGCAGGAGACACAACTAGCGAGAGACGAAATGAGGTCACAGGTGCTTTTATTAATGAATAAACCCTACGCGTTTCGGTACACACCTTCTTTGGGGAGTATGCATCTTCAAGACATAAAATAAATAACATCAACAATAATTGGAGGTAATGTGTATATAATAATGATAATAATAGTAAAATAAGATCATATATATAGATAAAAAATAAATAAATAAATGATGTCACTAAATAATAATAGAGTACGATTAAAAGCATAAAAACAAATATAATAACAGTATAAAATAAGTGGTAAACAGACAAAAAATCTCTGTTACACTAAAACACACTATATTTAAAAGGTGGGATTAAATCTGTCAATGTTGAGAAGAGAGAGAAAGATGAAGAGGACATGGGACTATACTTACTAATGGCACCCTGTGAGGAAATAGTCTTAAAGAAGACACCAGTCACATCGAAGCTCAAAAGCTCGAAGAAGGCATGTGCCAAAACACGTAGGGTTTTTTCACTAATAAAAGCACCTGTGACCTCATTTCGTCTATCACTGAAAGTTCTTTGTGTCTGCCTCCACCTGCTGGCAAGGGAGCATAACCCGCTCATCTGGGCTAGCAGGATTCAAGGAAAGAAAATTATGAGATATGTAAAATTTTTCCTTGGTGTGTAATCTGATTTGAGGAGCATAAGTTGAATTTTTTATGTGTATGATAAATCTGGTTGAAGCAAGGGGTTGAGGTAGTACTGTCAGCTTTTGCTGTCCCTCTGGTTTTTCTTATTGACACCAGGTGAGGACTAAGGGAAAAGGGGAAGGGGTGGCATTGTTTGCAAGGGATGTTTTAATGATTAATGTGTGTGAGAGCTGGGGGAGGTGGTAATGGCATGTTCTCTTTGGACAAGCAGGATAATGTCCTCACATATGGGTGATGCTAGCAATTGAGCCTTGCGCGGGGACATTCTTAGCTCCTGGAAACTTTCAGAATGGATCATTTGTGCATACGCGCCTCTTCCAGCCTGCCACCTTTGCATTCTCATCTCTTCAGTCTTTATTTTTACGCAGAGCCCCGGGGACGTATTCCATGTGCTTCTCATCATACATCTTGTTCTTATGTTTTTGCCTGTTCGTTGGGTTATTGTAGGTTTTTTGGCCTGCCTTTCTGATCGGATTCTGAAGACAGTGGCTAAATCTGCTGCAGGCCTTATGCCTTTGACCATGGTACTTCTCAAGGAGAAACTCATAAAGGTGTTTGAACAGCTACAATGGCATCGATGATGGTGCCAAAGCATATCGAGCCCATCCTCAAAACCCTGGCACTGCCTGCAGGAGAGGAATCATTATCAAGACCTAGAGAGGCCTCAACACTGGCTCCTGCCTGGCCGATCTCACTTTCCAGTGCATTGGAAGTTGGTCACTCCCCACAGTATCAGAAGTCATTGGTTCATTGACGTTCCCAGAGCAGATCTGCCTTCCCTCAGAGATAGAGGTCAACTCAAGCAGAGACTCAGATGTCATTTGAGTATTCTGAGCACTCCTGGGAGTCTGAGTTTGAATCTGAATACTTCTTGGAGAGATCTCCAGAACTGCCCTTGGAACCTATTCCTCTTCACAAGCATTGCAAGTCCCCTGCTGGAGGAGCTTGCTTTTCATTATTTTGTTAAGAAATAGCCAAGTCCTTTCCATTTCCATTAGAGATGGAGGGAGGAGCAAAGGGCCCAATGAATTGGATATACTCTAGTCTTCCATTGCCCCTAAGGAGGTGGTGACTGTGCCTGTACAGCGCATCCTTCAGAGGTTGCAGATGAGAATGTGGGAGATCTCCCCCTCTCTGTACCCCCAGTCAGCAAGGAGGACTTCTCTTTGTACAGAGTTCAAAAGGCTCACAAAATCGAAAAGCTTTGGCTGCCACGTGGTCATTGAATCTGCCCTCAGAAGTGCTAAGAGCTCCAAATTTCATTCTTTGGCGCTCTCAGGGAGAGAGGCTAAGACTTTGGACTCTTTTGGGAGTAAGTTCTTTCAGAATGCTATGCTAACCTCCCATCTGCATACACTTGTGGAACATAATATACAACTTAGAGGAATTTACTGACTTTCTTCTTTCAGAGAAAGTTGACTAGCACCACTTCCTTGTGGTTCATTGGAAGGAGTGTGGGAAGTACAATGTCTGAGCAACATACAACATCTTCATTATAGTATTGAGAGTCTCCTCAATGAGCCTGGACACCCAGAGACTTTCATGGCTCCTGGCCTCAGACTTACAGCCTAGTATGCAGGAGCAACGTGCTGATATGCTGTGCTGTGGAGACAACCTATTTGGAGACAAGGTGCAAGAAGCTGCGACTATGATCAAACAGCACACTGACACCTTGAGAATGCCCTCCAAGCTTACTTTCAATCCGGCCTTCTCATCTAGGAGTTTCCATAGCAGTTGAAGACTGTAAAGCTCCAACTGGTTCCCCAGCCAAAACCAGGGACAGATTTTTGACTGGCTCTTAGTCAGAGGAATGCTCCTGTTTTTTGCAGAGCATTGGTTCCTTATAACCTCTGAATCCTAGGTTCTTCAAATAGTCTGAGAGGGGTACGGATTACGTTTATTCAAACTCCCAACAAATTGTCCCTCAGCGGAGCATTCTTTGAGCCCTTAGCATCAGAACATGCTTCCTTAGGAACTCTCTGTCCTTCAGTCTGCAAATACAGTTGAGCCTGTTCAACCAAGCAGGAAGGGCAGGGATTCTACTTGAGGTATTTCTTGTTGCAAAAGAAGCAGGTGTGGTTCATCCCATCCTAGATCTTAAAAAATCTAAACAAGCTTCTCAAACGTGAAAAGTTCAGAATGATTTCTCTGGGCACTCCACTACCTTTTCTTCAAAAAGGGGATTGGCTGTGTTCTCTGGATTTGGAGGATGCCTACGCTCATATACAGATACACCCCAATCACAGGCAGTACTTTAGATTCATCATGGATTAACATCCCACCCTATACTGTGTACTGTCCATTGGCCTCACCTTTGTTTCTTATGTATTTAACAAAATGCTTTGTGATTGTCACTTTTCTATGCAGATTGGGTGTGCAGTGCCGAGCACGTGTTTGCTTACTTGCATGATTGACTGATCAAGAACACCACTCAGGAAGGAGCTCTAAGATCCTTAGACTTAACAATCCGGTTGTTGGTTTGTCATCAATTATCCAAAATTAAACCTCATCCCAACACAACAATTGGAGTTCATTGGAATTCTGCTAGGCATGACTCAGGCAAATGCCTTTCTTCTACCAGACAGGCTCATCCAGTTAGTGGCCATAGTGGAAGGGAGTACAACACATATTGAGATTGTTGGGCCCCATGGCTTCCACAGTTCATGTAGTTCCCTTGGAATACCTCAAGATGATACAAGCTTAGTGGTCCTCATTACACAGTGGATACAGTCCACCCAAAGACTCTAGGATGTTGTTTCTGTCGCTTCTCATATCTGGGATTCCTAGTCCTGTTGTAGGGATCATTTTAATTTGGCCAAAGGTTTTTCCCTTCCAAATTGTTCCCTATCAAAAATTGCTGATGACAGAGAGGGTCTTCTATACGTGTATCCTCTGATATTTCTGATAGCAAAAGCCCTTCTGAAACCCAAAGTTAGCAAGGTTCGCTAATATTAGTAGCTATCTCTTTGTCTATCTGTTTCTCCTACTCTGTCCTATCTTATTAATGGCGTTCTTTTCTTATTTTCCATAACATAAATGTAGGATTGTAAACCACTCTGATGCTTCTTGGCCTGAGCGGTATATCAAATGTAATAAACATAATAATAATAATAATAGTGCCTTACTTGCTCAGGTAACCATGGTTTCCTCTCCTACATAAAGATCCTGGTTTGTCTCGATGACTCACCAACTATGATTTCTCATGCTAAGGGACTCTGCTACACCCCCATTGTCAAGTTGTGCAATTCTGCTCGCCGTATCTTAAAAAGGATATAGCGTTATTAGAAAAGGTTCAGAGAAGAGCCACCAAAATGGTAAAGGGGATGGAAGGATACTCCTATGAAGAAAGGCTAAAATGGTTAGGGCTCTTTAACCTGGAAAAGAGACGGCTGAGGGGAGATATGATAGAAGTCTATAAATTAATGAACGGAGTGGAACGGGTAAACGTAGATTGATTGTTTACGTTATCAGAATATAGAAAGACTAGGGGACATGCAATGAAGCTACAGGGTAAACTATTTAAAACTAATAAAAGAAAATATTTCTTCACTCAACGTGTAATCGAACTCTGGAATTTGTTACCGGAGGATGTAGTAAAGGCTGTTAGTGTAGCTGGGTTTAAAAAAGGTTTGGACAAGTTCCTGGAGGAAAGGTCCATAAACCATTATTAAGAAGGGACCCAGGATATCAATGCTTGACCCAGTACAAGCATTGTGGAACCTGTGTCTTTTGGGGAAACTGCTAGGTACGTATGACCTAGATTGGCCACTGTTGGAAACAGGATACTGGGCTTGATGGACCTTGGTCTGACCCAGAATGGCATATCTTATGTTCTTGCCCTCACAGCTTTGATGCTGAGAGAGTAGCTCTGTCTCATTTAAACCTGCCAACTCAGAGATCATATGGCTTCAAATGTAAGAGGTTTGCCATCTGGTGCGGAGGACAGGCCCTAGACCCTTTCTCGTGTCCCATACAAAAACTGCTTGAGTATCTTCTATATTTTTCCAATTCTGGTTTGAAAACCAACTCCATTAGTGTTCACTTGAATGCAATCACTGTCATGTAGAAGGTGGGAGACTTTAGTTTGTTTTGTATGGGGCTTGCTTCTTACAAAACCTCCCACAGTGTCTTTGTATTTCAACCTGGTTTTAACTCAGCTGTTGAATGCTCCCTTTGAGCTACTTAAGTACCTGTGGACTGAAATATCTGGCCTGGAAGGTCTTATTTCTGGTGGCCATTATTTCAGCACAGAGAGTTAGTGAGCTTCAGGTTCTAGTAGTGGATGCACCCTTCACAAAGTTTTTCCACAGTAGGATGGTCTTGCATATTGTGGCGACCACACCCCTACCAGGCGGTTGCCTAGTAGGGATGGGAGACCATCTTGTATTCCTTTTCCAAAGGGTTGTAGTTGTGTAGTCAGAAATGAACCAAGTGGATGTTTCAAAGCGCACAGGAATTTTTATTAGCTTCCTTTAGGTAAGATGGTAACAATCTTCAAAGCAACTTTACACTCAGGACAAAGAAACAAAGGATAATCTTCTCCAGTTAAAGCAAATGTCAAAACAGTGTTTCCATGGAATTATTTACAATGGCTTTACTTTTCTTTCCCTTTAAGATGCTTCTTACTTCAGCAATAATAAAGGCACATGTATTTACAACCTACAATCAAAGCCAGTAGGGCTGCTAGCTCCTTCTTTGCTGTTTTGAGTTAAACAGTTCTCAGCTGTCTTGCCCCGCCTTGGTTGCACTAGCCACTTCTTTAGGAAAGAACCTTAGTGCTTCAATATAAAACTCATTCTCTCCTTTACTTCATGCTTTCAGCTATAACAAAGTTGTAACAGCTTTCTTAATTTCTTTCTGCTATTTGGCTTCCATTAATTAGCATCAATACAAACAGCACAGTCCATCTCAGAACAAGAAGAACCCATGTCAGTTCCTCTACCATCCACCTCCATACTTTCTTCTGAGCTGCATATTGGTAAAGCTTGGAAACGTTCAGGCACTTTTTCCTTTAAGTCATTTAAAAGCTCAAATAGCCTATTCCACTGCACTGCCCTTCCTTCTCTTGGCAGAACGTCAACAGGCTTCTCCTGTTCAACTTTTCTTGAAAACCCCTTCTTTCTAATCTGGGTTTTCCCAGGTACAAATCCCTCTTCAGAATCAGAGCAAGAGATATAAGCCTTAGGCTTCACTGCTTTCTTTCTCCTACCTTGGAGTTTTACTGCAGGACTCCCATATCTGGGGCTTATGTTGGCTGTAGCTATCTCTGCCTCAGAGCCAGTCAGGGAATCAGGGTAAGATTTCCTCTCCACTTCCTGGGACTTATTCTGTCTGAAGGCACACCCTTCACCCGAGGAGTCTAGGCTCTCTTGCCTTAGCTTTTCCAATGCCAGCCTTCTCTCTCTCTCTCTCTTGCCCCAGTATACTTGGTCCTCTCCCTGGAACCTTCTCTGTAGCTCTCTTGGCTGCAGTCCTGGCTGCTCTTGCTCTCCTTTCACTTGTCCTTGTTCCTGTTCCTGTTTCTCCTTCCGTCTATCTCTCTGTTTGCTCAAACTTAAACGTGGAGCAGGGCACCTCCCCTTCTGACTCCACCCCCATGTACCTCCTACTCTTACTTAGGGTTGCCATGGAGTCTGGGTGTGGCTTTAGCCTAGCTCTACCCTCGTGGTTTCTTTCACTGCTTTTACTAGGGTGTATGTGTTCTGGTGCACCCATCCCCCGCAAAGAAGAAAAAGTTATTTTTCCCTTTATTTCTTCATGCTGGACTGCACTCTCCTTACCACAATATTCATCCTAAATTCCTTCCTAAAGTGGTTTCGGAATTCTATCTCAGTCATTCAATAGTCCTTCCAACATGTTTCTCAAACCCCATGCTTAAAAGGGGAAAACTTGTTACACGTTGGACTGCAAGAGAGCATTTGTATTCTACATGGAGTAGACTAAAGCCCATAGAAAGTTCAGTAAACCAGCATTTTGTTTCCTTTGACCCAGTAGATTAGGGGCTGCCATCAACAAACATTCTCTTTCAGTTTGGCTAGCATATTGTATCTCCTTCACTTAAATCCAGGCAGGTCTGATGCTTGATGATCATGTCACAGTTTTGTCTCAGTCGGCCTCCATGGAAGAAATTTGTAAGGCTGTGACAGACCTCTGCCATTCATTCACATCTCACTATTTTCTGGAATTGGACTCCTGATGTGATAGCAGATTCAGCCAATCCATTCTTCCGAAACTGTTCATAGAATAAAATTCAGCTCCATCCAGTGCCAGCCCATCCACTAAGCAGTCGCCTAGGGCAGCAGACCCTGATGGCCGGCATTGTAAACCCGCTCTGGGAAGCAGCAGCTGAATTGCCACTTCAGCATTGCGGCAGGCTTTAAAACACCTGCACACACATGCACAGTTCTGGCCCGCCGCTCCTGCCCCCTCTAAGAAAGTTGCATCGGAGGGGGGCAGGAGCAGCAGGCCATGAGCACGCGGGCACTTTAAGGCCTGACAGAACACTGAAACGGTAATTCAGTCGCCACCACTTCAGCGCAAGAGGGCGGGGCAGGGATGGCATGGCAGGCCAGATGATGGCAGAGTCTGGGAGGGGTAGCGGCATGGAGGGTCTGCCTAAGTGCTATAACCTCCCCCCACCTCCTTCCTGTCTTCTCTTACTCCTATATGAGTGCACTTTTCTCTTATGTTTAATGGAATTCCTTTCACTTCTCTATTATATGTTTTAATTGTAAACTGCTCTGATATTGTGAAGGGCAGTATATCAAGCTTTTAATAAACTATAAGAACATATAAGATATGCCATACTGGGTCAGACCAAGGTCCATCAAGCCCAGTATCCTGTTTCCAACAGTGGCCAATCTAGGTCATACGTACCTAGCAGTTTCCACAAAAGACACAGGTTCCACAATGCTTGTACTGGGTCAAGCATTGATATCCTGGGTCCCTTCTTAATAATGGTATCTCCAGGAACAAGCAGGAATGTAGTCTTCACATATGGGTATTGTCGGTACCGACGGAGCCTGCACAGGAACGCTCCCCAGCGTCCAATTAGGAAGCTTTTGGGAACATCCCACAGCGCCTGCATGCTGCCTTCCCACCTTTCCCAACTGCCTCTCTCCAGTTCTTCATTTTCCGCGAAGCCAGCAGATCATGTTCCTGTCACCGCAGAAAATTGTTTCTTAATTCTTTATTTTTTTGTGGTCACATCTGCCTTCCTCGACGCTATACCGGTACTGCTGGTTCTTCTTTCTTTCTTTTCAAAAGATAATATTAATAATATTTCTTTTTTTCCAAATTTTTCCAGGTGCGCACCATTTTGGGCCTTAGGCACAAAATTTCCTCCACTATGGAGAAACCCGCCTCAGGTTTTAAAAAATGCACCATGTGTGGCGGTACCATCTCCGTCACCGACACCCACGAGTGGTGTCTTAAATGTTTAGGTCCTGACCACTCCATCTCCGAGTGCATGGCTTGTGCCATGATGTCCAAAAGGGGTCGACAGAACCAAGCTGCCAAGCTCAGCGCCCTTTTTCCTTCCAACGCAGCTTCGGTGGCATCAACGTCTTCCAGGGCTTCGTCTTCCTCCCATGGATCTCAGGTAACTAAACATAAGTCTAGCTGGTCCTCAAAGGGTAGATCTCCTTCCAAGCATCGAGATGCCTCTGGCGTTGCCCTTGAGGGTTCCATACCGGCAAAATTGCCCCGGCGGGAGGCTTCGGCTTCCAAAACATTATCAGGGCTCCAGGATGTTCTCGAGGCCTCGACCTCGGCAGAACTACTGGTGCCATGCTCTGGGGTACCGGTTGCGTCCGGTACCGACTCCCAGGCATCGGCAGCGTCAATAGACCAGAGGTTCCTGGCTATTGAGCGCAGTCTGGCAGCTCTCCTTGTGGCATCAACGCCCTCGGAACCGCGTCAGACGGTTCAATCGGTACCAGCACCGATGCCGGTACCAGTATCGGTATCGGTACCAGTACCAATAGCATCGACATCGGTATTGGCTTTGCTGGTACCCAGTCATGCGATGCCGTCCGGTGCCGATACACCGGTACGGATTACCCCCGGTACCGACTTCGGTCGGTACGGGTATCGGGCTCTTCAAGAGCATCCGGACAGACGGTACTTCGAATCCTCGGAGGACTCCGAGGATTCTGATAGCTCTGCCGGTACCGGGATACTTCTCCCGGAGGAGCCTTCCTCCTCTAAACGTAGGATGTCTCCTCCAGAGGATATTTCCTTTCAGGATTTCATCAGAGAGGTGGCTCGTGGGTTGTCCATTACTGTGACTCCTGAAGCAGAGCCCAGAGCTAAGGAGTTGGAGATTTTACAATATCCCAAGGCTCCTAAGGAGGCGGCTACCTTGCCTATCCATGAGATTTTACATGATCTCATGTTGAGAATGTGGGAGACACCTCTTACCACCTCTCCTCACTCTCGCAGGCTAGATACTATGTATCGAGTCCCTCCTTGTCCTGGCTTCCAAAAAACTCAGCTTCCCTACCACTCCATTGTTGTGGAGTCAGCTATGAGAAGGATCAGGAGTGCAAAGAGACATGCCTCTAATTCTCCAGGATGTGAGTGTAGAACTTTGGATGCCTTTGGACGTCGTACGTTCCAGGCTTCCATGCTTTCTGCCAGGATCAGTTCCTATATTTTATATATGGGAATGTTCCTTAAAGAGGTCACAGGAGATTTAGAGGTTTTGAGCCCTCTTCTTCCTGAGGACAAAAGGCAGGATTATCTCACACTGGTTAAGCATGCCCAGGATGTTTCGAAGTTTGCCAATCGTGCAGCTTTTGACTGTTTTGAGTGCATAAGCAGAACCTCTGTCATTGCTATAGGTGCACGTAGAATTGCCTGGCTCCAGGCATCCGATTTGGAGCTCTGGGTGCAGGACAAACTGGGAAATATCCCTTGTACAGGTGAGAACCTGTTCGGCAAGAATTGGCAAGAAAAGGCCAATGAGATGGATGCTGACAACTTTACCTTGGATAGCTTATCCAAGGGCACAGCTGATCCTGCCAGAAAGAAATCTTTCAAGAAGCCTTTCTTCTCGAAAAAGAAGAGGTTTTATCCCTCTTATTCCCAGCAGGGATGTTCTGCAGGTCAGCTTGTCCGAAAGGGTCAGCAACCACCCAAACAGAGGAAAGCAAAGACTGCCAAGCCTCAACCGTCTCAGCAGTCTCAGCCTCCACAAGGCCTTTGACTTTGATCTAGAGAACTTGGCCTTCCTGGCCCTCAATGGTCCAGAGCCTTCTACCATTCCAGGAAGGTTATGTCACTTTGCCCCCAGATGGGGGCAGATAACAGCAGAGCATTGGACATTCTCCATTATAAAAGAGGGGTACCAGCTCCACTTTCTGTGCATGCCCCCTCACACAATGGTAAGACAGTTCAATTCTCAGACCTCTCTTATCAACCTGTTAGATCAAGAGGTCACTATGCTTCTTGCCCAAGGGGCAATAGAAGAAGTACCCATTCATCAACAGGGTACAGGTTTTTACTCCCCCTACTTCCTTATCCCAAAGAAAACAGGGGGATACAGACCTATCCTAGACCTCAGAGAATTGAACAAATTCCTGTTCAAAGAGAAATTCAAGATGATTTCTCTAGGAACTCTGCTGCCATACCTTCAGAGTCAGGATTGGCTTTGTTCTCTAGATCTCAAGGATGCGTACACTCATGTTCTCATCCATCCAACCCACAGAAAGTTCCTTCGGTTCCTTTTTCAAGGAAAGCACTACCAATACAGAGTGCTTCCTTTTGGACTGGCCTCAGCACCAAGAGTGTTCACGAAATGCATGGCTGTGGTAGCAGCATTTCTCCGTACTCTAGGAATATTCGTCTTCCTCTACTTAGACGACTGGCTCATTCGAGCCCCATCAGTCAGAGGCCAGGACTTCCCTATCTTGCACAATGTGTATTCTTCAGTATTTGGGTCTGGTCATAAACATCTCAAAATCCAGTCTAACTCCCACTCATCTAGAGTTCATAGGAGCTTTGCTGGATACCAGAAAAGCAAGGGCCTATCTTCCCCAGGCCCGTTGCCTCCGCATAGTGCAGTTAGCTTCTCAAGCAGTGCTAAAACCTCAGCTCACTGCCCGAGAAATGTTACAACTACTAGGCCACATGGCATCTACAGTGCATGTGGTCCCTTATGCTCGCCTCCATATGAGAGCGGCCCAGTGGACCCTATCCACTCAATGGACCCAGGCATCAGGGGTGCCTGTCAGACAAAATAACAAACACAAATCGTCTCATTTTGTCTCTCCAGTGGTGGCAGTCCACTCAGAACCTGTTGCTGGGGTCCCCGTTTCAACAGCCTTTACCCCAGGCAACTCTCACAACAGATGCTTCACCAGTGGGTTGGGGAGCTCATCTGCAAGACCTCTCCACCCAGGGCACTTGGTCTCCACAGGAGACTCATCTACATATCAATCTCCTAGAACTCAGAACAATCTTCCTTGCTCTTCGAGTGTTCCACACCCTGCTCAGCTACAAGACAGTCCTCATCCACATGGACAATCAAGTAGCCATGTTTTACGTGAACAAGCAGGGAGGAACAGGCTCTCTGTCGCTTTGCAACGAAGCTTTGCGACTATGGGCCCTCGCCAGAGAGCATCAGATTCACCTCCTGGCAGTTTATCTTCCAGGCATACAAAACTCTTGGGCGGACAGACTCAGTCGAGTTCTGCTTCCACACGAATGGTCTCTACATGCAGACCAGGTGGCCAAGATTTTTCAAATTTGTGGAACCCCGGACATAGACCTCTTTGCAAGTCCGTTGAATGCCAAACTTCCCCGGTTCTGTTCCAGAATTCCGGCTCAGGGTTCTCAGGCCATTGATGCCTTCCTCCTCCACTGGGGTCAGGACTTCCTTTATGCCTTTCCACCCATTCCCCTAATTCCAAAAACCCTGCTCAAGCTTCAGAGAGACAGAGGGCGTATGATTCTCATAGCTCCACATTGGCCACGGCAAGTGTGGTACCCTCTGCTTCTACATCTCTCTCAAGCCCCCTCCCTGGAGTTAGGTTCTGCTCCAAATCTCCTGTCTCAGGAGAATGGAATGTTATGGCATCCCAATCCCCAGTCTCTGCATCTCAGGGCTTGGTTGCTGAAGGCCTAGATCTCCATGATCTCAACCTCCCTCAGCAAGTAAAGGATGTCCTTTATGCTTCCAGGAAGCCTTCCACTAGACGCTCTTATGCTTTTAAGTGGAAGAGGTTTACCATATGCTGTTCGCAAAAGGGTCTTAACCCCCTTGCGATACCTCTGGAATCATTACTTGAGTATCTCCTCATTTATCCAATGCAGGACTTAAAACTAACTCAGTAAGAGTCCATTTGAGTGCTATTGCAGCTTCTTTCAAGCCTCTAAATGGACAACCTATTTCCTCCCATCCTCTTATAGCAAGATTTATGAGAGGCCTTCTTCTAACTAAGCCTCCCATTAGGCCACCACCGGTGGCATGGGACTTAAACCTGGTTCTTGGTCAGCTCATGAAGCCACCTTTTGAACCCTTAGCTACTACCTCATTGAAATTCCTTTCTTGGAAAGTTATCTTTCTCATTGCAATCACATCAGCACGTCGCATCAGTGAGTTGCAAGCACTGGTGGCTGATCCACCTTATATAAGGTTTCATCATGACAAGGTAGTCCTTAGGACTCATCCACACTTTATGCCAAAGGTGGTCTCGCCTTTTCATCTTAACCCAGTGGTCTACCTGCCTGTGTTCTTTCCAAGACCTCATGCATCAAATGCAGAAAGGAATCTTCATACTTTGGACTGTAAAAGAGCTCTAGCCTTTTACGTGCAAAGAACACAGCAACATAGAAAGTCCTCTCAACTCTTTGTTGCTTTTGATCCTTCTCATTTGGGACTTCCAGTCTCCAAGAGAACACTGTCCAACTGGATTGCACAGTGTATTTCCTTTGTCTATCAGAGTAAGAACCTTCCTCTGGAGGGCCATGTCACAGCTCACAATGTGAGAGCCATGGCAGCTTCAATGGCTCATCTGCACTCTGTGTCTATCGATGACATCTGTCGAGCAGCCACTTGGGCCTCGGTTCATATCTTCACAGCCCATTACTGCTTGGACAAGGACTCCCGCCTGGATGCCTTGTTTGGTCAGGCTTTTCTCCAACACCTGTTCCATACCTAATCAACTCCTACCCGCCATTCCTGGTTGGATGCCAGAGATCCATGGGGGGAAGTGGAGCCCTGTCCCAGGGACACACAACTTCTGGGGTCTCTCCCTGGCATCTAAAGCTAGGGAGTCCCCATTTGTGAAGACTACATTTCTGCTTGTTCCTGGAGATAGCATAGTTACTCACCTGTAACAGGTGATCTCCGGGAACAGCAGGAATTTAGTCTTCACAACCCACCCACCTCCCCTAGGAGTTCTATCTATCTCTTTCTCTTTCCCTCTCTCTCTCTCTTTGTCTCAGCTTTAAACTCAACTGGAGAGAGGCAGTTGGGAAAGGCGGGAAGGCAGCACGCAGGCGCTGTGGGATGCTCCCAAAAGCTTCCTAATTGGACGCTGGGGAGCGTTCCCGCGCAGGCTCCGTTGGTACCGACGATACCCATATGTGAATACTAAATTCCTGCTGTTCCCGGAGATCACCTGTTACAGGTGAGTAACTATACTTTATGGACCTTTCCTCTTGGGCTACCACTGACTACATCCCCGCCATTTCTTTTTGCTCAGGCTGCCTCTATAAAAGGAATAAAAAGATAAAATACTTAAAAGGCCTGTTGCCAACAAACAAAGTCTTCAAAGTCTCCTGTTGGGACACTGTTTTCTTTTTCTTTTTTCTTTAGAGGCAGCCTGTAGCTGGGAATCCCGTATGTGAGTATATTATCCTGCTCGTCCATGGAGAAAAAGTGAAGTTGCTTATCTGTGACGGGGGGGGGGGGGTGTCTCTGTAGACAACAGGGAAATGCAGCCATACTTTCTGGGTGACGTCCTATTTGAGGATTTGTCTGGAGGATGTTACCCAACAAGTGTGCCTGCATATTCTCTGCTTGTCCATGGAGAACAGGCTTACTCACCTCTAGCAGATGTTGCCCACGGACAGCAGGATAAGTCCTCACGGCTCTCCCTCCTTCTTTTGGAGTTGTCTCCTGGCGTTATCTTCTTACCAGACTGAGGAGATGAGAATGTGGCTTCAACAGGCAGAAAGGCATGTGCTCAGGGCTGGCTCAAAGCTTGGGGGCACCCTAGGCAAGCCCTCCATCCTGCTGCTGCCTCCCTGCCCCCGTTTCTGCCATTTCCACCCCCCTCTGATGCCACTTCTGGTTTCCGAGGGGGATGGAGAGGACACATTGTAAACAGGAGGAAACTCCGATGCAGCGCCAGAGTGTCAGTAAGTGCTGCATCATGGTTTGAGGGCTATTGCTGCAGCAACAGTGGCAATGGGCACCCTTGGAGGGCTAGTCTCCTAGGTTACCTTATGGTTGTGCCGGCCCTGCACATGCATATATGAATGGTCATTTCTAAAAGCTGAGAATGTTCTTGCATGGGGCTCCATCAGTGATGTCATCTATATGTGAGGACTTATCCTATTGTCCACGGAGAACAGCTGCTACAGGTTAGTAACCCTGTATTTGCTAGTGTCCATAGGATGATGTGGAGATAGGCATTTATGTATTGTATATAGACCACCACAACAGGATGAGACATCACTGCTCAAACTGATAAACTATGTTGCAACACATGAGGTAGGAGTTGGTCCTCCCTGCTTCTTTGTGTAGTAAATTGCAACCCGATTGTCCATTTGGATCATGATCATTTGATTATTCTAAAGACTTTCAGATATCTGTTGATTCAGTATTCCTCTCAGTTCCAGGAAATTGATTTGGTGAAGGCTTTCCTGCGAATACAAGTCCAAGGGAATGTGGGAGAGTTGTGGGAACCTATCCTGCTGTCCACAAAGAACACCTGCTACAGGTGAGTAACTTTGTTTTCTCTGTGGACTAGCAGGATAAGTGCTCACAGATGGGATTCACTACTGGCTGCCTCCAAAAGAAAAGGGTAAAACAGGGTGTCGCAGCTGGCAGAGGCTAACTAAATAATCCTAGTTTAAATCTGCCTTGGTACATAAATAAGGTTACAAATAGTTGTTAACATAAATGAAACATAAGAGCACTTCTTGCTGGAAGTCCTACTGCTTTACTTGGTAAGGTATGCAGGCACTGACTGCTCCTTTCTATTTGTTAGAATAGCTGGGCAGGATCCTGGAACCCCAGTGCCTTCTCTGTATCCCTTGGACCTGCTCTGTATCTGTCACCTGTGTGCCAGATGCCAACTGAATAAGAAAAGCAGCATTATTCTCTGCCTCCGCCCCCATCTCCTTTGGAAGCATTCCCGAAGTCTGTGTGCCAAAAAATTTACCGTTGGAGCATCCACCCAAAGGTGGCTGCATGACTTTGATGTACTATGTATGTAAATGTATGGTATGTACTCATCGTTATCCTCTTTGAATGAATGATGCTACATAAATCCAGAATTACTAAACAACTTTAATTTTCTTTTCTGAGGATTAATTTTGCCTGTAATTATCTCCCTCTGGCAAATCTTCTCTCTTTGTTCGTTCTCTCTTCTCTTTGCCTCTTTCTTTCTTTGTTCCTCCTTTCACTTTCGGCCCTTGTTTGTCCTTGTGGCCACCGGGGTGGGGAATAGCCCTACAAATGCAGTGATCCTTTTTTCCTAGAAATCCAGCGCTGATTTCAGGATCCCAGTTTGGGGAGAAGGATTCCTGAAAGGTGGGTCAGCCAGATTACTTTTGCTTTCTGTTTTCCCTTTTCCTCTTTATTTTTTTTTAAATGATTTTGTTTTTGTTCCTGAAGGAGGAGACAGCTGGAACGGATGTAAGAGGCAGGCAGAGCCGTACACCCACACAGACAGAACTAATTTCCCCAGGCTACTAGTTTGCTCTCATCTTTTCCAGTTTAAAGCCCTCCCTTTTCTTTTTTTCCCTTTCGGGGAGGGGGGAGTACCATTGCCCGAGAACCTGTGTCGTATTTATGCAGGAGGTGGGGGGGGAAGGAGCTTGGAGGAGGAAACCGACAGGGGCAAAAAGCATTGATTTTTTTTTTAGCTGCAATTTTCCGCACTGAAGAAAGTTCTATACCCCAGCACGTTTAAAAAATATATTTATATGTAAGGGAGGAGAGAATCCATGCTAGAGAAGAAGATGCAGCTGTGATTCCCGGCTTCTTTGGACTTGTTTCTTCTTGATGTGGTCTCGCTTCCCCCCTCCTACCCTGACTGCTGTTTAACGGGAAGCAGAAGAGGAGGAAGGGGAGGGGGAAGAAGGAAAAAGAGGAGAGGCATCCGGGGAGCTGGGCTGGGAAAGGCTGGGGATCGAGCAGGCCGCTGAGACTCCGCTACGGGGAGGGGAGGGGAGGGGGTGTTGTGTACGAAAGCTGATGTTTGCATGCCCAAATGGAACAAAAAAAAATAGGATTGTGTTTTTAAGGACCTGGAAATGGGCAGGCTATGAGCTGGATAGTACAGTTAGTTTTTATTTTTCAGAGATTTCGTCATTACACCTTGGAGAAAGAACCTTTATTTTCCCTCCACTGGTTAATTCCACTGATTATTCAGAGAGCAAGTTTTAGGTACTGAAGGATCTTAAACGCACCGTGATTATTTTTGTATAAATACATATTATTGTTTTACCTTGAAGATGTCTTAGATCTCTCGTAGCTGTAAGGCCTGTTTAGAGAAATCTGGAAGAGAGACAGATTTCTGTAGTTTGGGTTTTATTTTTAATATTACTTATTTGATTGTCCTAGGGCAAGATGCCTGAAAGAGTACCAGCTGGAAGACAATTTTTTTTAAACTTGAAGGTTTAAACATAATTTCAGAACGAGAATTTTTTTAAATCTCTCTTTCCCCTTGTCAACGTAAGAACAGCTGTTAAAAGAGGACTTAGAGGTGTTTAATTCTTAAGACTGAACTTATACAAGGACAGACACAACCCGTCTTCAAACCACTTTCTGAAATGGGAATATGACCCAAGAACCGTTTTTTTAAAATTAAAAATATAACGTTTTATTTATTTTAACCTTTCGGTGGATGTAAGGATGGAAGAAAGACATTGAAGGAATTATGTCAGCCCTCCAAGACAAAATGGACTTGCAGCTACCTGGATCCTGATAATCCTTTTTCTGATAATTCATTGGACAGTAAAGAAAAGGAATACATATATATATATACATACTTTTATGGGCTGAAGGTTTACTTCAATTTAGTTTCCTTCAAATACTTTTAAAATTAATCATCGGACAAAAAAACTGGATTCGGGGTCAGCAGTCTGTAGAAATCATGAGCGTGAGACTACCCCAGACTGCTGTAGACAGGTAAGTTAACACGTTATTAACTGGATTAAATATATATCAAGTAATTTCTGAACAGATGTGCATATCTGCATCTTGTTCTAGATATATATTTTGATGTTTTTCCTTTATCTTCACATTACAAATATTGTATAACACTCTGGCCAATGGTATAGTACTCTGGCTAAATATTCCTAAAAACCTATAGGTCGATTAATCAAATTATTGTTCCGGTATCTTAGTACCATGTTGATGCAAATATTCCACAGTTTTGAAGTGAAGAGAGAAGGGAAATATCAGTGTGTAGATGGAAACATAATTTTGTTTTTTTGCTGAACCTGAGTCTTTAGCATGATCTGTTCCCTAGATGACAGGTTGGTTGCAGGTCTTGGGAGTGTCTGGCCATGCTGCCTTCACCTGAATTCAGCCCAACAGCGTCAGGCTGGATAGTGCCTATAACTGGTGAAATCTGCCATTCCTTTCAAGGTGCAGAGGGGAGAGGGACCTGGTCTCATCCCTGGGCAGCAGATGTGGATCATAAATTGATGGTGCACCAGGGCAGGACTGATGATCACTGTAATGGTGTTCTGGATGTTGGAGGCCCTCTTTGAGGGCATCCTTGTTGGAAGTTTAAGGATCAAATATTTCCTGGTGCTGGCAGTGTTCTAATACAAGGGTGCTTGGCATATGGGCAACTTGGCTTCATAGCCAAAGATTATAAAAACTGCAGAAACCCCTCGTGTGAAAAACAAAATGTACAGGCAGTTACTGCAGTTCAAGTCCAAAAATATTTTTATCACACTATTTTCTTGTGCTTAGTTTTTAGTTTCTTTAGGTTTTTGTCAGGCTCCATTCCATGCCTAAGTCCATTTTATGCATTATTTCTCTGCAAATACTTAATAATTTCTTAACTTAGCAGATCTTTCCCAGGTAAACTGCATCCATTGAATTTAGACACAGTAACTTAGAGAGCTAATTTAAGACCCATCCACTAGGCGGCTGCCTAGGGTGGCAGATCTCTGTGGATGACAGGCCATGTACATTGGCACACATGACCAGCCGTCCATCCTCCCCTGTGCTGAGTCCCGCTACCGCTGATTCTGGCGGTGGGGTCAAGGGGGGGGCGTGGCTCAGCTTGGCTGCAGGCCATGTGCTTTGGTGCACATGGCCTGTTGCTTCTGAACCCCTAAAGTTATGTCAGAGGGGTCAGAAGCGGCAGGCTATATGTGCCGAAGCTCGTTGCCTGCCACCAAGCTGAACCACTTCCCCCCCCTGACCCTGTTGCTGGAATCGGCAATAGCGTGGCTCAGCATGGGGGGAGGGGGGCGGCACAGCTGGGACTTCTGCCTAGGGCTGGCCCTGAGAGAAAGATATCATGCTTGGCAAGATTAAAAGTCAACGTGAAAGTGGAAGACCAGCAGTGAGATGGATCGATACAATAACAGCAGCTATGGATGCCACTGAAGACCGAACACAGTTTAGGGCAACTATCTAGAGGATTGCCATGAATTGATATTGACTCGATAGCACTTAATAACAACAAAACCACTACCACCATCTTCTTAGGAAGCTAGAATTCACTGACATAGACCACACTTAACCATGCCCTGCTTCATACTTAGTTTCTTATAACAGCTTTCTTCTTATAGCTTTTTCATCAGTACAAGTACACTTTCCAGGTACCATCCAGAGAATTCCACTGTGTTGCCTTCATGGCCAAAGGAGCCTTGACCCATCATGTCCTCTTCCAGCAATGATGGAGCATTTGCTTTTTGTTGCTAGAGATAGTAGTAAGTACTTGGACTCTTTTGAGGTTTAGGTTACAAACCCATGGTCTGTAAGCTGCTTGTCTTTGGTGATACATGTGCGTGTGTGTATATGTGTATATAGATATGTAGATTTAAGAGAACTTGGGATAGGACCATAGGAAACCCTTGTTGCAGAGAATCTAAAAGAAAGCCCCCAATCAACTGGGACCTTTTATTTATTTAACATTTTTTATATATCACCTTTCAGAATCTCAAGGCGGTTTACATAAGGCAGTATACCAGAACTGAAAGAGATTAGATGGGTTTTATGGGTTCTGATCCATCATCATCCTATGGTTTAATGGTGGGATGGCGTATAATGACAGTCTTGATAGGATGAACCACTGGCATCCAATCTGTATTCCAGCTCTACACATCATGCTTTTTCTGAGCAGATTTCACCTCCGACTGACACTCCTGCGATACTTGACAGTGCTAATCTGATATTATAGTATTTGTTTTTACTGGGCATATCCTTATGGTCAAAAGTTATTCCTTAGTGTCCCTCCAGTCTAGTCCCGAACCTTAGAAGTTGTGCACGTCCTCCCGCAGCTTGGAGACTGAGCATGTCACACTTTTGATGACACCAGCATAAGTATTCCAGGGACCTCCTCCTTGCTCCAGTTTTCAGTCTCCAAGCAGTGGAAGGAAGTGTGAGTTCTAAGGCTCGGGACTCACTGCAGGAATTAAGTATAATTTAGATAGGGACTAGGTAAAAAAAAAAAAAAGTAAGGGGCTACTGTCCCTTTAAATCGGCAAATATTTGAATTTCAGGCACATTTGATCTAAGTGTTGGAAGGCTGCCCCCCCCCTTCTTCTGAAAAAGCTTGGCTGGTGCAGAGAAGAGTGTGGGAGTTGAGTTCGGAGACTCCGGTATCCGATCCCCCACGGTGGGTGAGGAGATGTCGAGGACCGCTGCTCGGGCCACGCTGATGGGAGAGCGAGCGGAGCAGCGGCAAGAGGTTTCTTCGGCCCGGCATATGTCGGGTGAGCTGGACCTCGGAGAGCGCTGAGCGGATCGCAGGGCAGCTGGGATTGGGGTTGTCTGCTTTGGTGAGGTAAACAATAGACGGTGCTAGGCAGAGTGTGCATTGGTAGGAGTGAGGAGTTCTGGCGGCCATTTTATGGCCACGTGGTTTTTACGCGGGAGCCGAGAGCTGCGAGGGGTACAGGTTTTCGGTTTTTCGGCAGGTTTAGGAAGCGAGGGAAAAAGACAGACAAATTAGTGTTAAAATTCATAGAGGAATTTTCGTTTGGAGAAAAAAAAAGAAGAGAACAGTTTAAATTGAATAGCCAGTTATGCCTGCTAAACCTCGCTGCCTCCTATGTGGGATCAGGAGAGTGTCCGTTGCGGAGGCGGGTGTGTGCAGCGGTTGTGTGCACGAGGCATTGCAGTCAGTTATGGTGGAGCACAGTGGGGCGGAGATGATAAAAGAAGTCTTGGGGGCAGTGGACCCCCTTGATGCCCCTGTGTTGATTCAGGAGCCGGTGCCAGGTCCGTCATCGGCACCAGATGTTCCTTTGTCCCAAGCCTCTATGCAGGGGGGTTTGGGGGCGATTTTTTTTCTCAGCAGTTTATGGTCCTACTCCAGTAGGCTCTTGGCGGAGCCAGGGCTAACATAGCGAGACCTGGGGAAGAGGAATCTCCAGGGCCCAAGAGACAGGGGACCCCACTGGACATGGGGACGGAGGGCGTTCCTGTTAAAAAGTCTAGACTGTCAGCGGACAGAATGGACCTAGACGTGGTGCTGGAGGAGCAGTCCGGGGGCTTGGAGGACTCGGACATGGATCCCGATTTGGAGGAAGGCGAGTTAACAGAACCAGAGGACCAGGCGAGGAAGGTCCAGGTGTTCCGGAGGGAGGAGCTTTCAGCGTTGATCGCAGAGACGATGAAGGCTTTGAATATGCCGGCCGAGGAACAGGGAGTGGATGCTTCTTTAGAGGATCCATTATTACAAGTAATACGGAAGTCTCAGTGGGCATTTCCGATTCATAGGGTATTTAAGAACATGATACAGGAAGAGTGGGATATGCCGGAAGCCAGCCTCAAGGGTTCCCAAGTGTTGACCAGGTTGTACCTGTTGCAAGAGTCAGAGAGGGAACTATTTAAATCTCCTAAGGTTGATGCTGCGGTTTCGTCGGTTACTAAAAAGACTACCATCCCCGTAGAGGGACGTGCAGCAGGATAGGAGGTTAGATATGCTACTGCGGCAGATGTTTGAGGTTAATGCTCTCTCCATGCAAGCTTCGATTTGCGGAGCGTGGGTGGCGAGGGCGTACCTGCGATGGGCCCAAAGGCTTAAGGGATTGCAGGTAGAAGAGGCAGTTGAAGAGGTGGCTCAGATGGAATCAGGAGCCGCATATTTAGCGGATAGTCAGTACGACCTTATACGAGGGTTGGCAAAGAGTATGGTGTCAGTAGTGGCTGCAAGGAGATCCCTCTGGCTCCGTAATTGGACAGAGGCTGCGGCGTCTAAAGCACGGCTAGGAAAGCTCCCCTTTAGGGGTAAGCTGCTCTTTGGGGAAGATCTGGAGAAGTTAGTGAAGGACTTAGGAGAGTCAAAGGGGGGCAGGTTGCCGGAAGATAAGGTGAAGCAGGGGCGTCCGGTGACACCTTCTCGGAGTCAGCAGCGTGAATTTTGGCGTTTTCGTCCGTCAAGATTCTGTCAGTTTCAGAGAGGGCATTTTCAGTACAGAGCCTTGGGGTTTCGAGGCTTTAGGGGAGCAGGCAGAGGGTTTGGTGCCTCCTCCTCCCCAAACATTAAAAAACCTCAATGAAGCGAGGGGGTCCAGGCTGTAATGGTGCCCGTGGAAGGACGCTTAAGGGAGTTCTTTCCAGCATGGACCCAAATTACCTCAGATCAGTGGGTGTTGGAGATCGTGCAGAGAGGTTATGCACTCGAGTTTCAACGTCCAGTGAGAGACACTTTTGTACAATCTCCCTGCAGAGCACGGTCGAAGCTGGTGGAAGTGCAGGAAACTTTGAAAAGGTTACTAGCGCTGAATGCGGTGGTGCCAGTACCGAAGGACTAATACGGCTGTGGTCGGTACTCCATCTATTTCGTGGTGCCAAAAAAGGAAGGCACCTTAAGACCGATTCTGGACCTCAAAAGAGTAAACAGATGTCTCAAGGTGTCCCACTTTCACATGGAAACACTACGTTCTGTCATAGCGGCAGTTCAACAGGGCGAGTATCTCACGGCTCTAGATCTTTCGGAAGCGTATCTGCACATACCGATCAGAGTAGAACATCAAAGGTTTCTTTGGTTTGCAGTGCCCATGGGGCATTTTCAGTTCCAAGCAATGCCATTTGGATTGGCGACAGCGCCAAGGACATTCACCAAGGTCATGGTGGTGGTGGCGGCGGCTTTGTGAAAGGAAGGAGTGTTGGTTCACCCTTACCTGGACGACTGGCTGATCCAAGCGGTCGAAAGACGAGAGCATGGTGGCTACAAGACGAGTGGTGCAGTTTCTGCAGTCCCTAGGATGGGTAGTAAATCTAGCAAAGAGCAAGCTGCAGTCATTGCAGGAGTTGGAATATCTAGGGGCTCGATTCGACATGAACAAGGGCGGAGTGTATCTGCCGCAGGTCAGAATCAGCAAATTAAGGCGATTGGTTCGTGCCTTCCTGGACAGAAGGGCTCCCTCAGCGTGGCAGTATTTACAAATATTGGTGACAATGGCAGCCACGCTAGAGGTGGTGCCGTGGGCCAGAGCTCACATGAGGCCGCTGCAGAGGCCTCTGCTCAGGAGATGGTCTGTCAGACGGCTGCCTAGGGTGAGAACTTACACAATCTTGACGATGCATATATTCATATGATTCTTGCAAGGTATTGTGGGTATTGTAGTTCATTCACTCCCAAACACAGCTGATGACAATAATTTGAGTTGTGAAACCAAGTGGTAAGATCAATAAAATACTTCTTTTATTGATGGGGTTTAATTCACCCAGCACATGTATGCTTGATAGCACTATAAATGAGGTTACTTGCTTGCAGTGTTTAAATGGATAACAAAAAGTCACAAAGTAAACCAGAAAACAACCTTTAGCTTGTCAGGCAATTAGCTAATGTTTTCTTAGCAAATAATTACCAAATCCAAAGGCACAAAGTAAAGAATAAACTTTGCTGGTTAGGTTAACTTCTGCTTATTTTTCCACGCCGATCTCAGCAGTGATTCTCCCTTGCTCACACACACAATCAGGTGCAGCCCTAATTACTATCAATGGACCAGCTGAAAGCCTTTAGCTGGCTGGCTGCTACTGTGTGAGCCCAAATCCTGCTTTAAGAGCTGTTTGCAGTGGAAATAAAGAACAAAGTTAGGTTTCTTTGTGATGGCTGATGTGTTTGCTCATAGAAAACTAGCAATAGCATTTAGATAAAGAACAGTCCATGTAAATAGTTTCGTCTGCTGTATTTCCCCCTGCATCAACAATCATAGGGTCAATATCATACATTGGCACAGATGAGTCTTTCATTAAGGCACTATCATGAGAATGCTTATTCCCTTGCTGCCATTCTCTATTATAGATAGGGTCTGGATCAGTGTTCATACCTGAGCCTCTCCTGCTATCATTATTCCTCTCTGTATAGCCTGGCCAATATGTAATCCAATTCTGATGTCCAGCATTCCAATCTTGATCCCTGGACACTGGATCTTCTCTCACATACCTTCTGGCCTTGGTCTGAAAGTCCCTTCCACATGCAGTCTTCTCTCTTCCAGGTAGCCACTGGTGATTCCTATCTCTGCCACTCCATTCCTCTGGCTGAATCCAGTCCAATGGACTCTGCTGGCTTTTGGAATACCTCCCAGTATGAGTACTGCCTTGGAATCTCCCAGACCTTCCAATGGCCTTTCTTCTCTTCCTTCCAGAGAGTTTCCTTCTCTCTCTATCTGCTTGGCTTGGCTTCTGTTTCTCCAGGTGATACTGGTGCTTGTAGCCGTTGCTGTCTCTGTATCTCTTCCTCCCTCTGTAGCTTTTGCTTGAGCTCTCCCTGAAGCTGTTATCTGAAGAATAAGCTCTATTCTTATCCTGTTCTAATGTGTGCTGCTCCCTAACACAGCGCAGCTGTGTTGAATCAGGCCCTGCCCTTTGAGATGAGTGCTTAGGGATTACCTCATAGCTCTCTTGATTGCACACACATTCTCTCACTTCAGCCCCTCTCATGGCTGCTGGAAACCTGGTGCATTCTGGGACTGGTAGTCTTTTATGTGAAAACTCTGTTTTCTTGCTTCTACCAGAACTGACAGGTTGCTTGTTCAGAGTCACATCATCTTTTCTATAGCTCCTACCTGAGCTATGATAAGCTTCCTTATCACAGGTCACATCAGTCCGATCAGTTGTCCAAAAGGATGGTCTGTCCTCAGAAGGCGAGACAGTCTCTACAGTGGTGGTTGTGTCCAGGTTGTCTAGAAAAAGGGATGCATCTAGAGGCCCCGGATTGGAGGGCTTTGACGACCGATGCAAGCATGTTCGGCTGGGGAGCGCACTTCAAGGGGCAGTATGCTCAGGGTCAGTGGACGGAACAGGAAAGAACTTGGTCAATCAACAGGTTAGAGTTGAGAATAGTCACTTTAGCTCTGAAGACCCTTCAGCGGGGGCTGAGGGGGAGTGCAATCCGAGTATTTTCGGACAACACCACAGCGGTGGCTTACATCAATCGTCAAGGCGGTACAGGCAGCATGGCTTTCGAAGAGGAAGCGGACAAGCTCCTCAGTTGGACCGAGTCGAATCTGGAGGCGTTAATGGCAGCGCATGTAGCGGGAGTGGACAATGTGACAGTCGATTTCTTGAGTCGAGTCAAGGTGGACCCAGGAGAATGGGTCCTCCATCAGGAACTGTTTGAATTGCTTGTACGACGCTGGGGACGTCCGACAATGGACCTCATGGCGACATGTGTATCAGCAAAGGTGGACAAGTTTTTCAGCAGAAGAAGAGAGCAGATATCAGATGGATGCTCTGATTCAAAGGTGGCTGGAGGACCGACTTCTGTACATATTCCCACCTTGGGTGCTGATAGGGCGAGTCCTGCAACGCATAGAACGGCACAAGGGACACATAATCTTGGTGGCACCAGATTAGCCAAGGAGGCCATGGTATGCCGACTTAATGCAACATCTAGTGGAGCCTCCATGGAAACTACCGCTCAGGAGGGATTTGCTGACTCAGGGTCCATTAACTATGCCTCAGGTGGATCGGTTCTCGCTTACGGCTTGGCTCTTGAAAGGGCAAGGTTAACAGCCAAGGGGTACTCGACGGCAGTGATTGTGATGTTGTTAAGGTCTAGGAGGAGATCTACTTCGCTGGCATACATCCGAGTTTGGTGGATTTTTGAGTCATGGTGCGAAGACAGGAGGATTAAGGCTTTAGGAGCCTTGGTGCCGCAGGTTTTGTCATTTTTGCAGGATGGATTCGAGAAGGGGCTGGCGGCTGCTTCTCTTAGGGTGCAGCTGGCAGCACTTTCTTGTTTTAGAGGGAAGGTGCAAGGGATAGCTCTTGGGTCGCATCCAGATGTAAGGAGGTTTTTGAGAGCGGCTGCACTTTTGAGACCTCCACACAGAGTTTTGGTTCCGGTCTGGGATCTCAATGTAGTGCTGGAGGCGCTGGTGCGGGAACCGTTTGAGCCCTTAGCTAAGGCGACAATGAAGGACCTTACTCTTAAGGTGGTGTTTTTGGTAGCTATTGCTTCGGCTAGAAGGATTTCAGAGTTGCAAGCATTGTCGTGTAGAGAGCCTTTTTTGGTCTTTGAGGGCAACAAAGTGGTATTCTGGATGGTTCCCTCTTTCTTACCTAAGGTCGTGTCGGCATTTCACGTGAATCGGGTGGTGTCGTTATCGGTGTTTAAGAAGGCAGGTAAAGACAAGGATAAAGGTCGGCTGCATAGGTTGGATGTTGGCAGTGCGTTGAGAAAATATTTGCAGAGAACAGCTTTGGTCCGCAAGACTGACAGATTGTTTGGGGGTCAGAAGCGAGGCGAGATGGCGTCTAAGTCGTCTATTGCTCGGTGGATTAAGGAAACTATTGCTTCGACCTATCTTTTGAAGGGAAAAGTGGTACCAAATGATTTGAAAGCTCATTTGACTAGGGCACAGGCAGCTTCCTGGGCGGAGTGTAGTTTGGTGCCGGCATTGGACATCGGTAGAGCAGCGACTTGGTCATCATTTCATACTTTTGTTAAACATTACAGGATCGATGTTCAAGCGGAGGGGGACTCTAAGTTTGGATCAGCGGTGCTTCAGGCTGGTCTGGCAGGACCCTCCCGTTAAGGTGTTTACTGCTCTGTTACATCTCCTAAGGTTTGGGACTAGACTGGAGGAACACTAAGGAAGGTGAAATTAGACTTACCTGCTAATTGTTGTTCCTTAAAGAACTCCAGTCTAGTCCCGCATCTCTCCTGGAATTGCCTGCCGGACGACACCCTGAAGCAAAGGAAATAGTCGGTGGGTCGGTGTTTCAGGTAGGGAATGGAAATGGGGGATGCAGTGCTTTCTATATGGGGAGCAGGCACAAGGAACGATTTCTTTAATTGATAACACTGTTTAGGAGTTATTAACAAGTAAATTGTTGTTATAGCTAGTTTAGAAAGAATTTAACTGGTTACTTAGTTATTGCTCTGGTGAGTCTGCTTTGTGAACAGGATACTGGAGCAAGGAGGCGGTCCCTGGAATACTTATGCTGGTGTCATCAAAAGTGTGACATGCTCAGTCTCCAAGCTGCGAGAGGACGTGCACAACTTCTAAGGTTCGGGACTAGACTGGAGTTCCTTAAGGAACAACAATTAGCAGGTAAGTCTAATTTCACCATACATAGGCACTTGAATATAGGGGGTCCCAAGAGAATATTCACTCTCTTCTGTAAAACTCATTAACCCTTCTTTCTGTGTGCAGCTACCACACTATTTCTGTGGCTGTCCCCATCTTCTCATCTCTTCAGTCGCTTCCTTCGTCCTATTTAGATTGTAAAGTTCTTTGCTAATGTTGTAATAGGATTGGTGTTTGTTTGTCACTGCACCCCTGTTACTTTACAGCTGTAATTCACTTTATACAGTGATGTGTGTGCTACTAGTGCTCTCTAAAAGTGAATCGGTGCCGATGGGTATCCGAAGCAAACATTGATCACCTCAAAGACAGTTTAAAAAAAAAAAAAAAAGGGGGGGGGGGGCAGGGCACAGAGGGCTGGTGTACTGCACTTCAGAAATTGATCTGTACAGATGCTTCTTTTAGAAACCAGTGCCAGTTCAACTGAAAATTTCGGTTGTCTGTAAAGTTTGCAGTAAAACTCACTGGGCTACAAGAATGAGATGGGAAGGTTTACAAACATTTGGACATGTAATTACAAAGCACCTCCTATTTCCAGGCCTTGATAAATTTTCTCAGGATTTAGGAGCTGAGACCCTCCCCCTTTGTCTCCACTGAGATCGGGAGAGGGTTAGGGAAATCTGTTCCATGTTATATCGCAGCCTCTTTTGGATGTGATTTACCAGGGTTGTCTTTCCCATTCCGTGTCTAAGAGAAAAGAAAGCTTAGTAAATCAGATTCTTAATATGACTGCACAATGCCAGAATTGATTCACGGTGTTGGTGTCCTAGGCAAACCTTAAGCTTTACACCTTACTAGGCTGTCAGAATCTTCATTTAGCTTTGAATGCCCTGCTCTTTGCCCCATGCCCCTCCCTAGGAGTTGCCACCCTAGGTGATGACCTAGTTTGCCTAATGGTTGGGCTGGCCCTGCCCATCCCCCGTGCTGTTAACCCCTCTATACTGTCTTTACTCAATCTCTCTACTTCTCCCTTTTCCTCCCTTTTCTCATTTTTGTGCACCCTGCCCTCACCTAATCTTTTTCTCTCTCTCCCCCCCCAACCCCTTATCTCTAAGTCAGCCACCATTCAACCCCTTTCCACCTTCCAGGCACCCCCTCGGCCAATTACCCTGTATTCTGTTCACCCCCCTCCACATCTTCAAGCGCTCACTCAGTCAGTAGTTGCTAAAGAAAGCTAAAGTAGTTGCTAAAGGTTACATGCAGCTTGCTTCTGTCACAGCTTTCATTCGCTTTAAGCTATGCGGTTCAGAACTCTGGTTTAAGTCTTGTGAGACTTGCACCTGATGATCCTGCACTGCATGACTTAATGCTGTTGAGAGCTATGACGAATGCAAAGTATGTGTAACCTTGCTTTCTTCAGTGGTGCTGGCAGCAGCAGAATGAAATTCCTGGTGCCAGGATTCAATTTTTAGGCACCATGGCTATTTAGTACCTGGAATTTGTCAAGCTGTGTAATCAGATAGGATCCCTTACGTGTTTGTCACATGCTATAGGTTGTCCTTGGAGCCACTTCTGGGGTGGATGGTTGTAATCACCTTTCTGGCACTGGTTTGCATTAAGTTTGTATTTTGAAATACAGGAATATGGGTGTTAGGTTCCAGCTATAGGAGTTCTGCAGTCCGTTTCCCATAGGATGCTGGTAACCATGAAGATTCCAGGGAACACATTCCTTGCTTGACTTTCACTTCTTGCCCCAGAAGCCTTGGGACTGGCACTTTTCCTGTGGTACCTCTGGTTAATCGGTTTTGTTTGATATCTGTTGGCAGCATCTCAAGGATTGGTATCAGAACAAGGACTAGTGAAGTGGAGAGGAAAGGATGTGAGATCAAGAGCCACAGAGAAAGGATAAGGGAAGGAAAAAGATGGAGAGGTGGGATATGAGCCCAGGGCTGGCCCATCCATTAGGTAGTTAGCTAGGGCAGCAGCAATTAGAGCAAAATGATAGATCTGACAGCCACATAAACTTGAAGAGCGATCAGCACATTCTTTTACTTGCACTTAGAGCAGGCATACAAAGCAGGGTTTAATATTTAAAAGTATGATGTCCAATTTTGCATTTTTACAGGACTTTGTGGGAGGGATAATGTTTCAGTGTTCATGATTGTTGAGTTTAATTATGAAAATCAGGTGGGAGGTGAAAGTTTGCCTAGAGTGCTCAATATCCTTGCACAGTCTCTGAATGAGCCTAGACAAACTTGAAGGATATCCACATGATGATATAGAACTGAGAACAGAGAAGAGAAGCAGCACATAGAAAATTAAGAAACGGGTCAATTAAGCTGAAATGCGGACACAAGAAAACTTGAGACATATTTTATAAATATGCTATTTTTTTGAGTTCCAGTAAACTTTAATATTTTTAAGCATTAATTATAAACACTCAATATCATATTCTGTATTAAAACAGTAAGACACTGTATAATCTTTTATTTAAGCAGTTTTTCTGTACCGCCTCTTCCAGTGATTAGGGGCGGTTTACATTAACAAAAACTCAGTTACAGAGAACATATTAAACTATGATATAAGGAACCATTCCACTGAGACTCTTTTATTAGAAGAAAGACTTCCATACCAATGCAAGTATACACACTTGCATCCCACTTACACATCATCATGTCATTAAGACTGCATATATTATTTGAATTCTTTGCAGGATTTAGTTTCAATTGCAGTGCCCCTTCCCCCCCCTCCCCCTGAAAAAAAAAAATTTTGGAACCTGTGTTTGCCATTTTGTACATTAGTCCTAATTTGCCTGCCTTTGTGCAAATACAATTCCCTGCACCCACTTTAATATTTGTGTTTCTGGAGGAGCAGCGGCGGTGATACCGGGGCTTGGCGGCCAGCTGTTCCATCACTGATTGGTCTGCAGGTAAAGCTCCTCCCATCCTCTTTCCATCGGGGAAACTGCAGTATTTAAACGCCGGCTACTCTTAGGGAGGTGAGGAGCAGCGGCGGTGATACCGGGGCTTGGCGGCCAGCTGTTCCATCGCTAATTGGTCTGCAGGTGAAGCTCCTCCCATCCTCTTTCCATCGGGGAAACTGCAGATCTCCAGAAACAAGCAGGAATGAGTCTTCACATATGGGTACGTCGGTACCGATGGAGTCTGCATGGGAACGCTTCCCAGAGTCCCATCAGAAAGCCTTTGGAAGCATCCCAACACGCCTGCGTGCTGCCTTCCCGCCTTCCCAACTGTCTCCTCAGTTTTCGTTTTTCCGCGGAGCCGGCAGGACGTTGTCCTGTCACTGCAGAAAATTCTTCTTTTATTTTTTAGTTTTCTTGTGGTCGCGACTGCCTGCCTTCCCCGACGCCACCGGTACCGCCGGTGTTTCTTTTTTCTTTTCTTGTAAAATTTTTCCTTTTTAAGGAATATTTTTTCCTCCTCGGTGTCTCATGGTTTCTCAGGCCTGTTAGGCCTCTCCTTTTTCCCTCATTGAACCGCCAGCCACTATCCCCAAGAAATGTACAAACTGTGGCGGTACAAGCTTATTTTTAGACACTCACAATTGGTGTCTAACCTGCTTGGGTCCTGACCATTTTCCTCCGGAGCCTTCTGTCAATAGTATTGTGAGAAGAAGTTTTCAACATTGAGTTCCCCTCGACACGCGGTCCCCATCCAAATTCAGGGCACCGACCATATCTTCTTCTACACAGGATCAGGTAACCCAAAAACAGTCTGTTAAGACTAGCCAGTCCTCGAGCGGCAGTTCTGATGCACAGCATAGAGATGCCTACGGCCTTGCCCTCGAGAAACCACTGGCTTCAAAACCCCGGTGGGAGTCTTCGGCCTCCAAAGCCCGTGTGGGGTTTCAGGTTGTTCCTGAGGTTCACCCCTCACAGAACATACCTGAGCCATGCCCGGTGGTGGCATCCACTTCGAGCGGTACCGATACCCCGGCATCGGCAATGGTGTTGGATGAAACATTCCTCACCAAGGATCATCGTCTGGCGTCCTCGGTACCTACGGGACCATTGGATACGCTCCAGACCAACCCTCCAGTATCGGTACCGGTACCGATACTAGTACCGACGTCGGTACCCTCCAGACATGCATCGATAGACTTGCTTCCTTCGATGCCGAGTCTGGAATCGATCTCTAGTCTGGAGGACTGGGTACCGACTCGCCTTGGTACCGACACCAGACAGTACCGAAGACTCTGTTCCGATAATTCGGATCCGCAACTCTCGGTTTCTTCGATACCGTTAGAGTTGCCACCGGCTGGCCTTCATCCACCGGTATCGGATACGGTACCGAAGTCGGTACCGGTATCCACATTACCATTGCTGTCGGTGCCTTCCATGCTTCTCTCATCAGGCTCGCTTCCCTCGATACCGAGTTTGGAATCGATCCCTAGCTTGGACGATACGCTACTGACTGTTGCTGGTCCCGACCTCCTGTGGTACCGGCGACCATCCTCTAAGGACCACCATTCAGGATCTTCTATTCCTATAAAGTTGGATAGATCCCTCGGTGCCAATGCTAGTTCTTCAGCAGATCTAGCCTGTCCAAAAGAATTTCCCTCTGGGGATTTTTCTTTTCAAACTTTTCTCCTGGATATGGCAAAATCACTTGCCATTTCTATACCTGGACAGGATCCTACACAAGGGAATACAGAATCCCTGTATATTCCTGGAAGAGCAAAGGAGAACATCATGCTTCCTTTGCATCATTCCTTGCAGGATCTCCTTCTACGAATGTGGGAAGCTCCTTTAAAGGTACCCCCACTTTCAAGAGCAACTGATCTTCTATATCAGGTGCCCCCTTCTCCAGGATTTCAAAAGACTCAACTTCCTCATCATTCCATTGTTGTAGAATCAGCAATTAGGCGGGTGAAGAGTACTGAAAAGCACTCTTCTTATCCGCAAGGTCGTGAGTCTAAGACTTTGGATGCCAAACCTTTCAGGCATCCATGCTTTCATCAAGAATTCTCTCATATATTTTTTTTATATGGGCTTATCTCTTGAGGAGGTCCCAAAGAAATTACATCTTTTGACTCCTTTTCTTCAAGAGCCCAAGAGTGCAGACTATTCCTCACTGGTTAGTCATGCTCAAAATATCTCTAGATTTCTTACTCGTGCTTCCCTAGACTCCTTTAAGTCTGTTAGCAGGACTTCTGCTATAGCCATAGGAGCACGACGTAAAGCCTGGCTCCAAGCTTCAGACTTGGACAAATGGGCACAAGTTAGACTGGGAAATACTCCTTGCACTGGAGAAAATCTCTTTAACAAGGAGTCTTTACTCCAGGTTGCTCAGTTAACAACTGACTGTCCTGTTTCCAGAGGCTGTTCTACGCCTTCTTCTTTCCCAGTTGGTAGGAAATGTCTTGCCAAAATTTTTCCCTAGGGGAAGAAGATTTTATCCATCTTCTGCCCATCATACAGATGTTCCCAAAAAGGGGAAACATCACCCTGGTCTGAAGAATCCACAACCTCAGCAGGGTCAACAAACCCAGCAGTCGCAGGGTTTCAAATAGATCATCATTGCCCCTCTTGGTTGGTGGTTAGAGTAGCAGTCTGCTTCTTTTCATTTGCAGTATCTGCACTAAATTTATTCTAACCTTCCTAGATATCTCTTCATGAGACATCTTTTCTTTAAGAGGCTTTATGATGATCATGCCCATACTTAACAGGGTTTTCCTCTTCCTCTTGGAGGAAAGAGAACTAATAACTATTAATAGACAGTTGTTTTCCCTGTACTGGCATGTATCATCTCACCTGTCAGAGACTTCCTCCATAGTCAGTCTCTTTTAACTCTGTCTTACCTCCCTCTTACTATAACATTTGGTTTGTAAGAGAGACCCCTTTTACACTGGTAAGCCCCTATGGTCCTCTACCTGTTCTACGGGGGGATTCTCCCTTCAGGAGTTCTTTCCCCCCTTGTTACCTTGCGGCAGCCCATCAGACAATAGGAAATCCTACTAGGTCTGTTGTTTCTTTTTCCCAGTCTAAAAGAGGAAGAGGGAAAAGAAAGTTTCTCCGCTGCCTTGGTACGTTGCTGCAGATACAGCAATTCCTAGTGGTTAAGTCACTGGTTCTGTCCACCACACAACCAGGGATTCCCCTCCACTAGCAATCCTTCTAGCCTCAGTGCTAAGTCCCAAACAGGTTATCAACCTCGTTTGGGACCATCCTCTTATCACAACCTGGTTGGTTAACTTCTATTCTTCGCTCCCTTGTCCTTGGCAGAATACTTTGTTACCTGCTGGCTTTCCACAGCCAGTGTTTCTTCTAACCAACCTGCAGCATGCTCTCTGCAACTCTACAGAGTAGCTTTGCACTATGGGCCCTTGCTAGAAAGCATTAGCATCTTGCCTAGCAGATAACCCCAGTTGGTTAAAAGGGGGTTACCCCAGTCATGTTTCCATGACTGGTAGGTATTTCCTACCCTTACCATCTCATCTTAAATCTCTTTTGCGACATCAGTCTCAGGCCTTTCATTACGTGAAAACCTAAAGAAGAGCCAATTCCCTGGCTTGGCCCATATCTCCTTTGGTCTTCTCGTCAGAGATAATGTTCTTCAATGGCAGCTAAAGGACGCCCAGTACCCCTCTTGCCCTCATAGGCAAGTCACTAGGGTATCTTCCTCCAGTGGCGTTCTCTATCCATTCTCCATATGGCAATTCTGGAGAAATCTGGACTTCCTGCCTACAGTCTGAAGTTATCCTCTGCCTTTTTCACGTAGGCCATCCTGGTTATTCAAGAGCTCAAATTCTGAAAAGAATCCAGACTTCTTCTTGTCAGGGAGACCTCTCCTCTGACTCTGCCAATCATAACCAGGAAAAGAGTTTTTCTCTGTAATGTCTATTCAAGCAGGTATTAACTTTCCTGCTCTTAGATGAATCTTCCTCTCTCCCTATATCCCTACAGGGGATCAGCTTCTATAGACCTCTCTCCTTCCACATACCTGGAGATATGTGTCTATATGTCTACATATTCATATATATACACACACATATATCTATATCTATATCTATATGTGTGTGTGTGTCTTCGGCCCCTACATATCTCCTATAGATATATTTATACATACCCTATATGGTTATATATTCAATATATATATCTATATATACATAGATATATTTATAGATCTATTGAGATATCTTTTTAGATAGATATGTATCCATATACTCATCTATCTGTTCTGTTAGGTTCAGATATCCTTATATTCCTCTATGATCCTAACAGATGGGCACTACCCCTATCATTGCTGTACCAGCATACTTAGGGGGCGACACTTATAACCACTTCCTGTGATAATTAATAAAATTTCCCTACCATATAGGTTGGGTACTCCTGAAGCTCTCCATGTACCTTTTTTTCTTTCCTAATTGACCCCATTTAGGAAAGACATTGCGGAGCTTCAGTTATTCTAAAGCTTAGGGCTCCTGAGTCTGTCCTTACTTTCTTATCAGATACAAGGGTCTCCATACCCTTTCTCCCCTACATGAACTAATTCCATCCCCAGTACAGTTAGGTCAGACTCATTTTTTTCTTTTGGTCCTAGGTTTGTACTGTTTTTGGACCAAACCAGCTTAAGCTTTCTTTAATACTACCTTCTGCGTCTCCGCTGAAGCTCTACCTCTTATACTACCCCAGTTTTTCCCCTGGGGCTATTTCTCACCCTGAAGGGTTCTGACCTTCACTTGTTTTTTCTACTTTTATTACCTCTACTTCTCAGTGAGGTACCCCCTTGAGCACATTCACTGGCTCTTCTAACAGATCCATATGTACCTCAGTGGACTTGTGCAATGCCAACAAGGGAGGCCCAGATTACAATATTTTACTACAAAATGCCCTCTATACAGGGTCTTCCCCTTTAGAAACCCTGTTCTAGTCAGCTGTTCCACAGCTCCTCTTCTGTATTCAACTCCTACCCTCCATCCCCAGGATGCCTGAGGTTTTAGCAATAGCATGGCTCGTTCCACACTTGCAACATGCTAGGACTCCCTCTGGGCATCTGAGCTTGGGAGTCCCCATATGTGAAGACTCTATTCCTGCTTGTTCCTGGAGATAGCACAGTTACTTAACTGTAACAGGTGATCTCTGGGAACAGCAGGAATAAGTCTTCACAACCCACCCACCTCCCCTAGGAGTTGCTTTTTCTCTATCTCTATCTTTCCCTTCCTTGCTCTCTCTCTCTCTCTCTCTCTCTCTTTGTCTCAGCTTTCAAACTTAACTGAGGAGAGACAGTTGGGAAGGCGGGAAGGCAGCACGCAGGCGTGTTGGGATGCTTCCAAAGGCTTTCTGATTGGACGCTGGGAAGCGTTCCCGCGCAGACTCCGTCGGTACCGACGTACCCATATGTGAAGACTTATTCCTGCTGTTCCCAGAGATCACCTGTTACAGGTAAGTAACTGTGCTTATTTAAACGCCAGCCGCGGTCGTGCGTCCAAAGGGGGAACGCCCCTTTGGTGCCCCTTCGGTGCTAATTTGGGGCTTGGGCCCAAGTCGCTGAGGGAATGCCTAGAGGGCACTTTAAACGGAAAAGTAAGTCCTTGAAACAAGCTTCGGATAACATTCCTACTACTAATGTTGTTACTAGTCCTATGGACCAGCATGTGGTTACAGTGCAAAAGCTTGCTTCTGTTGTTCAGAGTTCTTCCTCCCCTGCATCTGGTGCTTCCCTTAGTTCTATCAAAAGGACTCCTCCTCCTAACCCTGGACTGTCTCGGACCCCGGTTTTGGACATATCCTCCTTTGAGGCTTCATCTGCCTCCGGAGAGGAAGAGGGTGCTTCTGTTGACTCTTTGTTTGCCTTGTGAAGCATCTTCCTTAACACCTATTTTGGCTATTAATTTAAAAGATGTTCATTCCTCATTTGTTGCTGTTGATTCTAAAGATGTTACTTTATTAGATATTTGGAAACAGGTTTCTGCTACTAATTCATTGCTGTCTAAGTTTATGGATCAAACTGCTGTTTTCTCTCAACAGGTTGTTAACAGAGTTACAAGTATTAGAAGCAACTGTTGGGAGTTTATCTCAGTGAGTTGCTGGGGTGGAAGCTCAAGCTGGTACTTTGCAATCGGCGAGCGCTTCTGCCCTAAAAGATACTCTGATTTTGTATAAACAGCTAGAATCGTTGGAAAATATTTCTCGTGCAAAAAATATTCGTATTTTGAATTTTCCTAAGACTTGTTTTATGTCACCTCTTCTTTTATTTAAACGGTATTGTAAAGATATATTGTTATTGCCAGAAGTTGAAGATATCTTGATTGCTCATTCTTTTTATTTACCGTCGCGGGAGACACCTGTGTATAATAATGTGGCTTTGTCTATGGATCAGAGTGATTTAAATTTAACTGATTTCTTGGAGAATTCTCAAGTTCTGATTACTTCACGTGCCACATTAGTGATTACTTTGGTTAATCTTGTTGATAAGGCCAGGATTATGAAGGCCTTTAAAAAAAAAAAAAAAGATGTTTCCTTTCATGGCCACAAGTTATCTATTTTTCCTGATGTTTCCCGCTTCACTCAAATTCGGAGGAGGTCCTTCCTGCAGCTTAAGCCTCGTGTTTTGGCTGAGGGGGGGAACCTTTTTTTCTCCGAATTCCCTGTAAGTGTTTGATTACTTTGCAGGGGATAGATTATGTTTTTCTTGATCCATTGCAACTTGAAACACTCTTGACGTCCATCCATGTCTAAGATAAGTTGGATTTTGTTTATATTATTGTGTTTTTATATTTAAGGTTGGGAGTAGTAGCCTTTACATTTATTGCCCTGGTTGTTCTCCCTCTGCTGCTCTCTTCATGATATGGACTGTGTAGTGGTATTGGATTTTTTCAAATGTAGTTTATCTTTTGTGTTTCTTTTTTTTCTTCCTGTACCACTTATTTTCTTCACTTTGTATTTGGAATGCATTATATAAAATAAAAAAAAAGATTTGTGTTTCTCTCTCTGAAACTGGAAGCTCTCCTAGCATGTTTTATGTAATTTTGAGTGCTTTTTAAAAACTTCTCTTTTGACTCCAGAAAAAATAATTTACCCAAACTTACAGAGAGTTAGCAGAAAAGGGGGCATTGTATCCACTCGTTCCTCCACCTTAATTAAAATTTAGTGTATGAATAAACTCCCAATTTCTTAGAACCGGAACCTTCAGGATTAAGAATATTGTGTTTTTTGTTTTGTTTGTTTTTCTTTTTTAAATAGTTTTGTCAGGGTTGCCCAAATAACAACTTATTTTTTCTCTTGCTAAAATTTACGTGGATAAGCACACAATTTATTGTGATCACCTTTGGCCTCTTTCATTTTTTGGGGCTTTTTTTCATAGTGTAACTGACATGGGTAGATATTTTGGGGATGTTTACAGATGGGATTTGGATTTGAGATCTGTTACTTGCTTGATCCAAATCCAAGCTCAAAGTGAGTTACAGATAGGTGCGCACGTTATTTCATTGTCCAAGTGGACTTAAAATCTAAGTTGTACCTGAGACAGTGGGTGGAGAAGTGATTTGTTTAAGGTTACAAGGAGAGTAGGCAGGAGAAGCAGGATTTGCATCCTGGCTTCTTTCATTCCTAGTCTGCTGCTCAAACCATTAAGTTACTCCACTGCCACCATAAACTTAACATAGTCCAAGACAAACTTCTGATTTTCCTTGTCTCCTTTTCCTTTGTGGCTCTTACCCTCATCCTTTAAGTCCCTCAGCCTGCAGGGATCATCTTTGGTTCAAGGATTTGCAAGACTTTCAAAGAAAATTGAAAACACACTGTTTGTTGAATATTATTATGGGGCAGAATGTACCAATATATGTATAAGCTGATGTGATTGTATGTTTTGTATATATCTGTTGTTTTATGATGATGTGCATGTTGCTTATTACCTGCTTTGACCTCCGAGTGACAGATAATATCCTAATGGCTAAGAGCACTGGCTTGGGAACCCGGAAACCAGGTTTCGATTCCCACTAGAACTCCTTGTGGCCTTGGGCAAGTCACTTAACCCTCCATTGCCTCAGAAAAATTCAAGTTATATGTAATGTACATAACCAAATTTAAGTTAAAATGTAAACCGCTTTGACTGAAACGATAAAGCGGTATAAAAAAAACCCTGTTAAACACTACTACTGTGATTTATTTGCATAGTGCTACAAGGCATGTGCAGCGCTGTACACAAACGCATAAAAGAATCCCTGCTGGACAGAGCGTACAATCTAGTCAGGACAGACAGCAGAAAAAACAGGCGGCTAGGGTAATTTAAGGGAAATGATAAAACACATAAGGGTGTTTTAACAAGAGAGCAAGGGGATCAGGATCCAAAAGTAGCCTTAAAGAGTTGGGTTTTTAGTCTGGATTTGAATAGGACCAGAGATGCAGCTTAACAAACAGACTCAGATAGTCTATTCCAGGTATATGGTGCAGCAGTGTAGAATGAATGGAGTCTGGAGTTGGCAGTGGAAGAGAGAAGCACAGATAAGAGTGATTTGCACGATGCAGAGTTGAGGGTTGAGAGGAGAAGTAATGAAGAGCTGAAAATAAAATAAATAAATGATCTTCTAAATCATCCCTCCAGTCCAGTCCAGATGCATGGGTTGTGCCCCCCCCCCCCCCACATTCAACAGATGGAGACTGAGCATGACCAAATCTTATAAGGGCTCTGTGCCTCCTGAGATCAGCCAGTAGTGCTCAGTCTCCAGCAGATGGTGGGGCTCCTGTGCATTAGGACTGCACAGGAATCTTCCAAAGGAAGTGTGTCCTGTGCTCAGTAGGGAAGTTTCATGTACACCGCTGTGACTTGTAGATACAGTGTTATAGAAAAATTGCTGAATAAATAAATAAGGCCGTAGTAGCAGTACAATCTGTCAGCAGCACTTTTACTTTCAGATACTTTAAAGCACAAAAAAAAAAATAGATAAAAGAGGTATGTTATTCAGAGGCATAGTCCAATTGAGATTGAACGTGATACAGACTGCCTTTACCATGGGGAGTTCCTTTAGACTGTTCGGACCAGCCTCGGACTCATTGACGATCAAGGCATACATCCAGGTGCCCTTGATCCTTCCCTCCTTGAATTTGCCTCCCTCTGTGGCCGGAGCACTCTGAGACGTGGGGCTTAGAGTGCTCAGAGTTGTTCACAAAGGTTAGGAAGTCTGCCTGCCTTGGCGCTGGAGCTCTTTGAGACTGCAGGGGTTAAGGGCTCTCGGTGCTTAGTGTGTTTGTTTCTCTTCTTGAGCTTAGTTGTTTTGGCAGGAGCTGCGCAGTTGGGTGTTTCAGCGGGGTTTGGCAATGCAGTGCCTGCAGAGAAACAGTCCAAGCTCCCCTGTGTGGCGCATGTCGGGCCATGCTGATGGCAGTGGGCCTCTACTGTCTTTGTGTGGAAGAGGGAAGGTCGATGGAGGCCCCGCTGGTGATGGAGGGGGGAGGGGTTCTGTTGCTTGTGTGCAGGAGAAAGATGTATCAATAGAGGAGACTGGCTGCGGGCCTGCCTGTATCCCATGTGATGCACCAGAGGTGGGAAAAGCAGCCAGCTTGACGGGTGCCTCTGCAGGAAACAGCTGCTATTTTAGGCAGTGGGAGAAAAGCTTTGGGGGGGGAGACAAGTCCTCCAGGGCGTCCTCTAAAGCTAAGAGGAAGCGCAAGCATATGGAAACCAATCAGACTAGTGGCTTGCCTTTTTCCCCGGAATTTGTACTCCTGCTCCACCAGGCCTTCTGCCTAAAAAGCAGGGCCATGGAGCTACAAGGGAGACAAACGGAACAGCTTCTGGGGCAGGTGGAGAGAAATTTTACCACTACCAGAGGTGGAGGGAGCTCCAAAGGCCAAGCGGTCCTGCGATTGCTTAGAGCAGAGGGAGTTGAAGCATCCCCAGATTCAGATTCCTCCAAGGAGGCCCTCGAGGGGATCTCTGTTGAGTGGGTGGGCGCCATGCAGACGGAGTTCAAGGAGGGGGCAATCCCTTCCTCCGACGAGCCTACAGTGTTAGAGAAAAGCTGGCAGCCCTGATTTCTTGATCCCTGGCAGTGCTAAACATGACTATCAGCGCTCTGCAGGATGAGATTTGTCTGGAAGATCCGCTGCTCCAGGGAATTAGGTCCTCCCCTGGGCTTCTTTCCCATGCATAAAGCTGTTAAGCAGATGATTGACATGGAACGGGATTTTCCCGAAGTTAGCCTGCGTGGGGCAAGGATGATGTCACGCTTGTATCCACTTCTGCATGATGAACAAGAGACTTTAAAAGTGCCCATGATGGATGTGCTGGTTACTACGGTGACCAAGAAGACCCAACATTCTAGTGGAAGGCGGTGCGGCGCTGAGGGACCTGCAGGACAGGAGGCTTAAAACTATGGTGAAGCAGGCATTTGAGGCCAGCACCTTGGTCTTACTGACTTCTCTCTGTGAGGCATACATGGCTAAAGCGTGTCTTTGTTGAGCCCAGGGCTTGCTGGACATGGGAGTGACATCTGGTTCAGCTTTGTTGGACTCCGAAGCGGCTTATCTGGCAGATGCCTTCTATGACCAGGTGAGGCTTCGGCTAAGAAACTGATCTGCAGACGTTTCTTCAAAGGTATGTTTCTCCAAGCTCCCCTTTAAGAGGAAGCTATTGTTCGGGAAAGCTTTGAAAAAGTTGGTGAAGGATCTGGAGTACTCCAAGGGGAGGGAGGGGGGGTCCTTTACCAGAGGACAAGCCCAGGAGTGTAAAGGTGCCGGTGACTTCAAGAGGACAGGCCCATGATTTTCGGAGGTTTCGGGGGACATGTTTCATGCCATTCCAGAGGTCATGCTACCTTGCAAGAGGAAGCTTCCCTTTTCGAGCACAGGGGACCTGCCAGAGCTATTAGCCTTATGACGGGACCCTCCAAGAAACAATAGTGAAGCAAAGGGAGCCCAAGTAAGGGCCGAGGTCGGAGAATGACTCCGACTCTTCTATCCTGCTTTGGTCCAGATTACACAGGACCAGTGGGTGTTGGAGGTGGTCTGGGATTGGGAACATGTTAGAACTCGCGCGGCTGGTGTCCGATGCCTTTCTGATCTCTTCCTGCAAATCCGCGTCCAAACATCAGGTGGTAGGGACGACATTGGACAAGCTGATACAATTGAGAGCATTGTGGCCGGTACTGGCAGACCAGTGCTGGTCAAGTTGATACTCAATCTATTTTGTCATTCCCAAGAAAGATGACTCTTTTCGTTCGGTACTGGACCTCAAGCATGTCAGCAGGGCTCTGTGGGTACCACTGTTTCACATGGAAACCCTGTATTTGGTTATCGTGGCAGTGCACGAGGGTGAGTTTCTCACATCCCTGGACCTTATGGAGGCGTATCTCCATATCCCCATATGGAGGGAGCATCAGCAGTACCTACGATTCGTGGTACCTATGGGTCATTTTCAGTTTAGAACCCTTCCGTTTGGGCTCACTACCATGCTGAGAACGTTCACAAACATCATGGTATTAGTGGTGATCGTGTTGCTTCACAAAGGAGTACTGGTGAAACCATATCTGGAAGACTGGTGGATCCAGGCGAGACAGCTACCAGGAGAGTGGTCGAGTTTCTGTAGGATGGGTGGTAAACTTCAAGAAGAGCCATCTATGCCCTTCGCAGAGACTGACATACTTGGGAGCACTGTTTGACACCGGGAGGCCCTTTCCCTGGAGAGAGCAGAGAAGCTCCAGGAACAGATTTGGCATTTTTTTTTTTGGATGACCAAGCCCACTGCATGTCATTACCTACAGCTGCTGGGGACCATGGCAGTGACCATAGACCTCGTAGCGTGGGCGCTGGTGCACATGCAACTGCTCTGGCATTCGCTTCTGTTGAGGTTGTTTCCACAGCAGGATCTGCTCTCTCAGTGGTTGCCATGTCCACAGGACATCAGACGGGGTCTCCAGCGGTGGTAGTTGTCCCCGAACCTGTTAGTGGGGGTTCTTGGAATCTCCCTCTTGGATCACTGTCACCACAGATGCCAGTCTGGGGTTTGGGAGCTCACTGCCTTTAGCAGAGGACATGGGCTCCGGACTGAGGGGCAGTCTGGATGGTTGATAAACTGACTTGAACTGAGAGCACTGTTCTGGGTGCTCCAACTGTTCCTGCTGTTGATGGAGAATGGGGTGGTATGAGTCTTCTCGGACAATGCCACAGCGGTAATGTATATCAACTGCCAAAGGTTACTGCCAGTTGTGACAGCGCACCACCTAGCCTGTGGCGTAAGCAGGCCAAGGGGATGTGAGCCACACAGTGGGGTGAGTTTAAAAGAGTCCTTGTTAGTGCTGAAGCCTTCCTACTGTAGTTGTGGAGTGAGTGACGACAGCCAAGGGTGGGTTTCCAAAGTAAGTAATGCTTTATTCATGCATAAGGTATTTGCACAAAGTATAGCAAAGGACACCGTACAGGACTTACTCCCCCGCCACAGAAGTATAATGGTAACCTTCTGTACCAAATAAAAGTTCAAGTGTTTATATAACTTCTCCTGATACTTCTCAGGGACACAAAATATTTACAAGCTTTCATCATTCTTCCAGCTTCATTACTACAACAGGGCTTCAATCTTCTAGTACTGCTTTCTCAGTATCTACTGGTAATAAAGAATCTTTCTCCTGTTGTACTTCTTGCTAGTGTCAAACAGCTTCCCATAGAAATGGCAATCTCCACAACTCTGGCTTATTAATGACTGCCTTCTTGTGTAGGAGCAGTTTCTCTATATTGCCTTCTATTCACAGCTGTACCACATGAAGCTTTGATTCATTCCATTCACTAGAACGCTGCTATCTCTCATGCAAGGTTCTAGAACATTTGCTTAAGGCTTCTCAGCACTCAATCATCAATTAGGAATACTTATAGTTCTTCACTCTAGCATACAAATTCCACACCATTTCTGACTCACTGGAACTAGATAATGGAGCCCCCAATTCCATTGCTTCTTCTTGGTCCTCAAAGGGTTCCCTTAGCTCTCTGCACGATTGATGCCACTTAGCCTCTTGCTGGCAAGCAGGTGTGTGCTCCTCTGAACTAGAGCTTAGGTCACGCTGTCTATACCATGGAAATGTTTGTAGCTTTCTAACAGGGACTTTTCTATAGCCCCTCTTCCCTCTATTAACTTCAGGGTTATATTCAGGGTCTGGTTTACCCCTGCCTCTTTTAGCAAGCAGTCTATTGTCAGTTCCTATAGACTGACTTCTCTCAAAGCTATTTACTTTACAAGGCTTAGAAGAGTTTGCTCTAACCTGGTTTTTGCAGCGTCTGCCTCTGGGAAACTCCCCTGACTCCAAGTCAGTATTCCAGGCTTCTGAATCCAGCTCTGGGTCACCTCCAGGGTTTTCTCTTTCAGGGAGCTGAGGTCTGCCTGTCCCTCTTCCAGGACCACCTGCAGGAACTCTCCCTTCCCTGGTTCTCTCCTTAGTTCCTCTGGGCTCAGCCTTTCTGCTTGCACTGCTCTGTAACCAGTTCCTCTCCTCCTTGATTCCTCTCTCGAGTCTGGATCTCTCTCTGCCTCCGGATCCGAATCTGAATCTACTGCTAACTGCTGCTTCCTGGTTATGAGTGCCGAGTGGCCCAATCCGGTCTGACTCCGCCCACCTCCCTGATTGGCTATGTCTCTGGGTTAGCCTAGAGCTAGGGTGTGGTTCTTTCCCTGCTCTTCTCTGCAGAGAATGTTTGTGTGCAGGAAACTTAACCCCTTCCTGTCCTGCCTCTCCAAGCCTCTGAGGTGACAGAAAGTGATTTAAACCCATTTTCTCCTGTTTCTGAGCCTCTGCCTTGTCACACAGTGCAGCATTGATGGAAGAGGCTACCCCTGTTCTGCTGTGGGTGGAGAGTCATCTGAGTGCACTGTCTGCAGCCCATGTAGTGGGCAAGGACAGCTTGCAAGTGGATTTCCACAGATGGCATCAGCTGGATGCTGTGGAATGGTCCTTGGAGTTGCTGTTTAGCAGCATCATTCAACGGTGGGGCTGTCCGGTGATGGACCTGATGGCATTGGTGGCCAATGCCAAGGCGTTTTTTTTTAGCAGAAGATGGGAGCCCATGTCAGAGAGCCTCGATGCTCTAGTGCAGCCTTGGCCACAAGAACAGCTCCTGTACATGTTTCCACCCTGGCCTCTGATTTGGCAGGGTTGTGCAAAGAACAGAAAAGCATAAGGGAGCAGTGATTCTCATTGTGCTGGACTGACCCCAGAAGCTCTGGTATGCAGACCTGATCCACTTAACGGCGACCTGCCCCTGGCAGCTGCCAGAGAGGGATGATCTCTTGACGCAGGGACACCCTGCCGATGCCCCTGGTGACTCGATTCTCGCTTACGACTTGGCTCTTGAAAGGTCAAGGCTGAGAAGGAGAGGCCATTCTCCGGCAGTGGTGTCCACCCTCCTGAAGGCATGAAAGCTTCAAACTCCCTGTCCTATGTACACATGTGAAGACACAGAAAGAACACCAAACTCGCAGAGAGTCCAAGACAAACAAAAGGGGCGAGCAGGATAGGAGGTCACTAGCACTTTATTAATGAACAACCCCAACGCGTTTCGGCAGGTGCCTTCATCAGGGGGCTAAGGGACTGCAAAACCAAATAAAAACATATAATAAAACAACATTAAATACATAATAAAATAATAATTATAATGATTATAGTAAACATACATAATGATGAATGAAAACATCCATGTATGATCACAAATAAAATATACTTACAGATTGTACTGCTAGTCATATGTATAAAGAAAGCGCATAAATAATGTGACCAATAGTACACTAGAAACAGCTGAAAAAAACATAATAAATGCGTTAAAATACAGAACTACATATAGTTATACATTAAAAAATGGTTATACATTAAAAAATGGAAAAAATGGGAGACCCAGACCAGAGAACACATTGCTTAAAAATAAAACATAGCACCAAAAGAAATATTAAAAAGTAAAAATAATAATAATGATGATAATGTTAATAAATATACAATAAAAAATAAAGAATTATGTAAATATACAATTACATAGTAAATAACAAACAAATGATTTAATACATAAAAATAAAATTATAAAAACAATCAATAATAATAAACTAGATATAAAAACATCTAATTAATAGATATTTATTACATAAATTATAACAATACAACAAACTAAAAACTAAAAACAAATAACATACTGGGAATAAAATGTAAATGATTAAGTAAACGTAAAAAGTTCTTAATAACTCCCATAAATAGAGTATTGTTAATCCAAATGGGAGAGACAGACACTCGTACCTTAAGCGTAAACATGAAAAACCCACATTGTTGTTAAAAAAATGTTTCAATAAAAAGAAAATTCAAAGAAAAAAAAATTTTTTAGACTGTATTCACATAGATGTTTAAAAACGACCACCCTACTGATCTGACCTTTAAGAACATAGTGAACCTATTTGCAACCACCAGCCATAGAGGATATGCGGAAAATGGTACTCCAATGTTTAAAAAGAAATCAAGAAACATAGTATTACAATGTCTAAAAAAGGGGGAAACAAATGGACTAAGAAACCATTGATGCTGTCCATTTTAAAATAGGAAAGCAGGACCTTAAAAAACCGTCAGATATGGTGCTTCTAAAATATAGTGCTATTTAAAAAAAGAAAGAAAGAAGAAGAAGAAAGAAAAGAAAAAACAAAAAATAACATATCTTCCATATAGGCAGAACAAAAGACCAGCTGTTCGATAAAAAATGAAAAATGAATAATGAATAAAATGTGATGCCATGCTCACCTACTGAGGAATACCTCCGTATTGAAATAAAAAAATAAAAAAATACCGAGCCAAAATCGAGGCCAACAAATGCAGCCCGACGTCAGTGCATTGAGGATACTCAAAAAGGAATAAAAATGCCGAGTCTATGCATAAACGGTTTGTAAAGAAATATAAACCAAATCTTACTCAATCGTAACGAACTAAAAATCAAAATAAAAACCTTGCATGAAAAGACACTAACCATCAGACCAGCATAAGAAACTAACCAGCCATTAGATGGACGCGTTGGATTTTGGCGCGTTTTTTAAGCAATACCCAATTCTGCATTAATGCATATGCATGAGAACCAAAACCAAAACGGGTGATGAAAAGAAAGGTGAATAAACCATTATGCCATGCTGACTTACTGAGGAGATACACTATATGAAAATAAAGAAAAATAGAGCCAAAATCAAGCCCAACGATTGCAGCCCCGACGTCAATGCATCAGGGAAACTCAGAAGGGAAAAACTACCGCGTCTATGCATAAACAGTTTGTAGAGAGATCTAAACTATATCTAACTCAATCATGACAAACTCAAAAAAGGGGGAATTAAAAGTAACTATAAAAAGCAACTTAGAGAGAAAAATAAAAACCTTGCATGGAGAGTCACAAACCTTCAGACCGGCATAAAGGGACTGAGAAGCCATTAGATCGACGCGCTGGATTTTGGCGCGTTTTGAAACAATCACAAGACCCGATTCTGCATAATTGCATATGCATGAGAAATCAACACCAAGTCAGGTGATGAAAGGGAAGTAATGTTAAAAAAAGGAGATTGACATGGGCACTAAACAAACCCAAAAAGAAAACGCGTTTAAAAAAACAGCCATTACTGTATAAATGCATATGTAGTACAAAAACTGAAAAACACTTAAAAACTACAGCAATGTGTCAATTTTTTTTATATATTTTGTAATCAATGCTAGAAAGCAAATAATATAGAGCCAAAGGCTAAATGTGGAAAAAATAAAAGCCAATAAATTAATTACAAACGCCTATACAACAACCCTAGCTCAAGGCGAAAAAATCATCCTTTTATTAAAACAAATCATAAAAATTAAACATTAAAAAATAAATAAGTAAAAAAAAATAATAAATAAAATAATAAATATATAATATAAAATAATAAATAAGCCATTTGGTCTCAGATCTCAAGTTTTTTGTTCTTAAGGTAGTACATCCACATTGGCGAGGAGGCAATGTGGATCAGATTCTCCTTAGGTTAGAGCAACGATATATTTATGAGTTACAGTCCCTTGAACCACTAGGTCTTAATCAGGAGTTCAATTTGTCTGTTTTTCTATGAGCAGTTTTTATTTTATTTAATATTTAAAGACAATTTTTGAAATTTGGTTTTTTGGCTTATTTATTATTTTATATTATATATTTATTTTATTTATTATTTTTTACTTATTTATTTTTTAATGTTTAATTTTTATGATTTGTTTTAATAAAAGGATGATTTTTTCGCCTTGAGGTAGGGTTGTTGTATAGGCGTTTGTAATTAATTTATTGGCTTTTATTTTTTCCATATTTAGCCTTTGGCTCTATATTATTTGCTTTCTAGCAAAAAATTGACACATTGCTGTAGTTTTTAAATGTTTTTCAGTTTTTGTACTACATATGCATTTATACAGTAATGGCTGTTTTTTTAAACGCGTTTTCTTTTTGGGTTTGTTTAGTGCCCATGTCAATCTCCTTTTTTTAACATTACTTCCCTTTCATCACCTGATTTGGTGTTGATTTCTCATGCATATGCAATTATGCAGAATCGGGTCTTGTGATTGTTTCAAAACGCGCCAAAATCCAGCGCGTCGATCTAATGGCTTCTCAGTCCCTTTATGCCGATCTGAAGGTTTGTGTCTCTCCATGCAAGGTTTTTATTTTTCTCTCTAAGTTGCTTTTTATAGTTACTTTTAATTCCCCCTTTTTTGAGTTTGTCATGATTGAGTTAGATATAGTTTAGATCTCTCTACAAACTGTTTATGCATAGACGCGGTAGTTTTTCCCTTCTGAGTTTCCCTGATGCATTGACGTCGGGCTGCAATCGTTGGGCTTGATTTTGGCTCTATTTTTCTTTATTTTCATACAGTGTATCTCCTCAGTAAGTCAGCATGGCATAATGGTTTATTCACCTTTCTTTTCATCACCCGTTTTGGTTTTGTTTCTCATGCATATGCATTAATGCAGAATTGGGTATTGCTTAAAAAACGCGCCAAAATCCAACGTGTCCATCTAATGGCTGGTTAGTTTCTTATGCTGGTCTGATGGTTAGTGTCTTTTCATGCAAGGTTTTTATTTTGATTTTTAGTTCGTTACGATTGAGTAAGATTTGTAAAATAGTTATCTCCAAGTTATAATGCCCTGTTCAATGTAATTTCAGTTTGTTCAATGTAAACCGCACTGATGCAGAATAGCGCGGTATATAAGAGAATGTAAATAAAATAAATAAATAAATAAATATTTCTTTACAAACCGTTTATGCATAGACGCGGCATTTTTATTCCTTTTTGAGTATCCTCAATGCACTGACGTCGGGCTGCATTTGTTGGCCTCGATTTTGGCTCGGTATTTTTTTATTTTTTTATTTCAATACGGAGGTATTCCTCAGTAGGTGAGCATGGCATCACGTTTTATTCATTATTCATTTTTCATTTTTTATCGAACAGCAGGTCTTTTGTTCTGCCTATATGGAAGATATGTTATTTTTTGTTTTTTCTTTTCTTTCTTCTTCTTTCTTTCTTTTTTTAAATAGCACTATATTTTAGAAGCACCATATCTGACGGTTTTTTAAGGTCCTGCTTTCCTATTTTAAAATGGACAGCATCAATGGTTTCTTAGTCCATTTGTTTCCCCCTTTTTTAGACATTGTAATACTATGTTTCTTGATTTCTTTTTAAACATTGGAGTACCATTTTCCGCATATCCTCTATGGCTGGTGATTGCAAATAGGTTCACTATGTTCTTAAAGGTCAGATCAGTAGGGTGGTCGTTTTTAAACATCTATGTGAATACAGTCTAAAATTTTTTTTTTCTTTGAATTTTCTTTTTATTTAAACATTTTTTTAATAACAATGTGGGTTTTTCATGTTTACGCTTAAGGTACGAGTGTCTGTCTCTCCCATTTGGATTAACAATACTCTATTTATGGGAGTTATTAAGAACTTTTTACGTTTACTTAATCATTTACATTTTATTCCCAGTATGTTATTTGTTTTTAGTTTTTAGTTTGTTGTATTGTTATAATTTATGTAATAAATATCTATTAATTATATGTTTTTATATCTAGTTTATTATTATTAATTGTTTTTATAATTTTATTTTTATGTATTAAATAATTTGTTTGTTATTTTACTATGTAATTGTATATTTACATAATTCTTTATTTTTTATTGTATATTTATTAACATTATCATCATTATTTTTACTTTTTGGTGCTATGTTTTATTTTTAAGCAATGTGTTCTCTGGTCTGGGTCTCCCATTTTTTCCATTTTTTAATGTATAACCATTTTTTAATGTATAACTATATGTAGTTCTGTATTTTAACGCGTTTATTATGTTTTTTTCAGCTGTTTCTAGTGTACTATTGGTCACATATTTATGCGCTTTCTTTATACATATGACTAGCAGTACAATCTGTAAGTATATTTTATTTGTGATCATACATGGATGTTTTCATTCATCATTATGTATGTTTACTATAATCATTATAATTATTATTTTATTATGTATTTAATGTTGTTTTATTATATGTTTTTATTTGGTTTTGCAGTCCTTTAGCCCCCTGATGAAGGCACCTGCCGAAACGCGTTGGGGTTGTTCATTAATAAAGTGCTAGTGACCTCCTATCCTGCTCGCCCCTTTTGTTTGTCTATGTACACATGTGGCATGTATTTGAGAACTTGTGTAAAGGTAATGAGGCCTAAGCACTCTCGGAGTCGATACCTCAATCTTGGCGTTCCGACAGGTAGGCTTAGAGAAGGGGTTGACCTTAGGCTTGCTGAAGGTACAGTTAGTGGCCTTGACGTGTTACTGTGGGAGAATGCTTGGCATCTCTGTTGCGGTGCACCCAGATGTGGTCTGATATTTTCTTATGAGTTGTCAAGCAGGTGCATTCACTGCGGTTGCCGGTGGTACCACTTTGAGACTTTATGGTACTGGTGGTGTTGATGGAACCACCCTTTGAGCCTCTGAAGGAGGCATCTATAAAATATCTTGCATTGAAGATTCTGTTTATTGTGGCAATTTGCTTTGCTCACCGGATCTATGAATTATAAACGCTTTCTTGTCAGAAACCATACTTAGTTTTCACCCTAAGAAGATGGTACTGCGGCCGGTGCCGTCCTTCCTTCCCCAAGTAGTGACAGATTTTCATATCAATCAGTTGGTAGTGCTTCTGGTGCTGGGGACCGATGAGAGTCTTGGTGAGGACCTGAAGTTGCGTTTGTTAGGCGCAAGGCGAATGCTACAGGTGTATTTATGGAGGACTGAGCTGTTTCGCTGTTCAGAGCAGCTGTTCATTCTTTTTGGGGGGGGCGACATCCCATGGGGAGGCGCCATCGAAAGCCTCTTTTGCATGATGGCTGAAGGAAGGCCTTTGCATCGGTGTACCTGCTGAGGTGCAGCCCGTACCCCTGGAGCTCCACGCTTGCTCAACCAGGATGCAGGCGGCCTCTTGGGCAGAGGTGATCCTGGTTCCTCCAGGAGAGACCTGTAAGGCGGCCACTTGGTGGTCATTGCATCCGTTCGTGAGACATTATCGGCTCAACATTCGAGCAAGAGAAGAAGCCTGTTTCAGGGCCAGAGCGCTGCAAGCTGGCCTTGCAGGTCCTCCCTGTAGGAGGTACTTCTGTGGTACATCCTATGCATCTCGACTGGACTGGACTTGGAGGGATGATTTGAAAGTGAAATTAGGTCTTACCTGCTAATTTCCTTTCCTTGAATCCCTCTAGTCTAGTCCAGAACCTGCCCTGCTTTTGCTCATTTGGGATGTTGCCGGGATCTGTGGACTCAGATGTAAGATGCTGAGGGTTTCAGATCATCCCATTTGTACTGGTTGCATTCTTTTTCAAGAAATGGCATTAAAAAGGTAAAGAAAATGGACAAAAGAAATCCATAAAAGAAAAGGATAGATCAGTTTGTTCTGTGGTAATTGATTAAACCATGAGCGGTAGGTTCAGCTGGCACACGAAAGGTTGGAAGTCTGCTTTGTCAGGCAATACTGGCTAATCTGAGGCGGCCCAGAGCCTTTTATTGAGTGACCTCACAAGATTTGGTCATACTCGGTCTCCATCTGCTGGTTGGGGGTGGGGGCACAACCCATGCGTCTGGACTGGAGGGATTCAAGGAAAGGTACAGTAATTAGCAGGTAAGGCCTAATTTCACCTTCTCTTTCTTTCTCATACATAGCAACAATACACTTTTTAGCTGAGTTTTGGATTTCTCTTTAGCCTCATCAAAGTCAGTCCTTCTTTTTTGAGTATGCTACCAGAGCTCTTATCCACACCCTCATCACCTCCTGCTTAGACCACTGCAGCCTGCTCTTCAGTTCTCCCACTGACCCATCTCTGTCCACTGCATGATTTTTATCTCCCTCCAATGTCGTCATGATCATGAACTCAACTTCAAGTTACTACATTGGTGTCCTATCCACTTGTGCATGCAGTTCAGGCTTCCATTACTCTTCAGTCTGTTGCTCCTAATTGTCTCCCATATCTTATTTCTTCCAATGCCCCTCGTGAATGCCGTTCATTGGACAAACTGCTCTTATCTGTGCCTTTCTGTTCTATCACCAACTTCCCTCTGTACTTTTCACCTCGCTGCATTGTATGCTTGGATTAGCCTTCATGAGCTGGTGCGTCATGTTCCCTCTGGCCATGTTCAACCTCCACCCCCACCCCCCCCCACCTTCTGAACTGCTTTTAAATCTTAAATCCCAATTTGCGTCTTGCTAGATTTTTACCTTTCTCTCTATAATAAATACATTTCCTGAGGCCTCATGCGTTTTGTCAAGATTGTAATCTCTACAGAGCAGGGACTGTCTCTTGGTATACAAAGCACTATAAATATATAACTAAGTAGCATTATGGAAATAAGAAGTAAGGTACATGGAATACATTTTCCTTAGGCCATGGTGAATAGAGACATCTCAGAATTTGGCATCCCTAATTTTTGCCTAGTTTCTGCATCCCTTCTATTACTAAGTCGTGATGTTTATGTTCAATCTACAGTTTATTTGTTAACATTTTGACAATCTTTGCTCTGATTTATTTTTTAAATCATCTCAATTTCTATTTGAGATATTATCCCATCCTATAATAGAATTCGTCCCAGCCCTACTCCCTCATGTTTAGGTTGTTTCCGCAGTTTGCTCATCCTGTGCACTGGTCAGTCCCATTTTCTCTCTCCTTTCTCATTCACATGCTGCCATCTTAATCTTTATTTTTTTTTATTATCTCTTCCTATCCTGCCAAACTGTCAAGACATGCAGTGTCATGCATTCTTATTGTTGAAAATGTGTTCTTTATGTGGGCTCAGCAGTTCCATCCTTTACAGGGAGGTAGTGAAAAAGATGCCCATTGTAGACTACCTGTGTGGAGGGAGGAGAGTTAAAAATGACTCCTGAGCATAGGGCTCTTATGGGAATGAGTCTTGGAGACCTTGACGGCCTGTGGCCTTCATCATGTCATAGAATTGTGGTACCAGTTTTTTCTTGTTGTCCTTTTCCCTCCTCTTACAGCAAACAAATTGGTGTAATGAGTTTTTTATAGCCTGCTTTCCAAAGGGAAGAAAGTTTATGGGATCTCTCTATGCGCATATGTGACCTCTTAATGTTTGTCTTCTGTGTCCCATTCACACACATTTTCAGGAACTGTAAGGATCCTGAATTTGGTGGCTTGTACAAAATACATGTCATTTTATTTTTGCAGCATTGAGTGTATTTGATATACAGACAGCAGAAGAAACCATTTTACAAAAAGAAAAAGTTCAAAAATAAAGCCTCCTCATTGGGGACTTTACACACGTAAGGCGTGCTGCTTACACAAATAAATGCCAGTTTTGCCACTTGCATGTGTAAGTGGCAAAATTTGCAGAACTGCACATTGCAGGGTAGCCAGTTGAGGAGCTGAGTTCTACAACTCAAACTTTTGAAATTTCAACATGGTATTTAACCCTGGAAAGAGAAGCACAGTTGCCCCCTCCAGCCCTTCTCCAAATGAAAAGTTAGATAGCAGTTCTGCATGGCATGAAGCAGGTGTAAATGCTGACATAGAAATTTTCCCAGTTGTATGTGTATTGCTGTTTTTAGAATATGGGATACACTTATTTCTCCAGGAACAAGCAGGAAGTCAGTCCTCAAATATGGGTGAAGTTAGTGCCAATGGAGCCCGTGCAGAGCATTTTCCCAGCTTTCAAAGAAAAGCCTTTGGGACATGCTACCATGCATGCGTAGTCCCCTTCCCGCCCAAAGGTGTCATCTTGCTCAGTCTCCTTTTTTCCGCGGAGCCCAATGGACATCTATCCTGTTTCCCCAGGAAAATCCTTGCTAATTATCCTTAAAGTTAGTTTCCCAGTTTGTGTACCGGTTCCTCTTCCTGCCTCGAACTGGTGCCGACCCCGGTGCTGTTCTCGGCTCCTGTTTTATTTTTTGATCGAGGCTTGCCTCAACTGGCATTCGCGCCCTTTTTTGCCAGGGGGCTGTCGACCTCGGCTGGGTATTCCCCTACCATATCTTCCCATGGGTTTAAAAAATGTGACTGCTGCAGTCAAACCATGACTGCTGCCTGGACCTGGAGAGGTCGGAGTTGCAGGAAAAACTGTTCCCCAGGTCCGACTCGGCACTGGCTTCCCCGATGCTGAGCTCCAAGCCCAGCACTTCCCATGAGGCTTGGGCGTCCTCGGAGTCCTGCGGCGGTGACTCCTCCAAGAAGACCCGGGACCCCGAGAGAAAGAAGAAAAAATCCTCTGTCTGCCAAGGTTGCACCGGAGAAACCTGGTAAAACCACCCAAAGAGACTTGGGCGGCTCGAAGAAGCGCCCTACCAAGATCCTCAAGAAGGATTCCTCGTCCGGCAGAGACCGTGCAAGGTTCCTCGAAACCGTAGTCCTCATCGAGGATGCACTCATGAGAGTGCTGGTGCCAGGCCCGAGATCCTCGGTGCCCATGCCCAAAGCTGCGGAGCCTTCTGTCTTGGAAACCAGAATGGCGGCTTTGGAGTAGAACATCACTGCTATCCTGGCCCTGCAGCAGGCAATAATGGCTGGTTTGTCCAACATCATCTGCCCCGATGATCGGGCCACTGACTGCGGGATAGTCCTCAGTTGTCAAGCCGAGTGCCACCAGCCTTGGGTAAGCCCTCTGCGTCGGTTAAGGTCTCGGTCCCATTCCTTGGGCATCCGAACTTCCTATGCCAGTTTCCGCAACTTGGACCCTAGGTCCTCCAGAGGCCGCCAGCCACTCAGCTCTGGCCTCGATGTTATGAGTCGCAGGGCCTCAGACTCCTCGTCGTCCCTCGACTCCGAGTGGGAGACCGATGTTGAGGCATCCCTGGAAACCAAACAGCACTGAGAGATTCCCTCAGACCCATGCCATTCTCCTCCGGAGGATGTGGCCCTCCACAACTTTGTCAAGGATATGGCAAGAGCCCTCTTGGTGCAAACCGAGGCAGAGAAAGATTTGCGCACCAAGAAACTGGAAATTTTCCAGTACGAGTCTCTACCCAAGTTAACTCTCACGGTGCCCATGCAGCCGATCCTTGAGTGGCTACTACTCAGAATGTGGGAGATGCCGGTGTCTGTGCTGGTGATAAGCCAGTGTCTCAATGCCATGTACCGTGTCTGGAAGGGTCCCAGGTTCCACAAGCCTCAACTCCCACATAACTCCATGGTCGTCGATTTGACCATGCAAAAACAAGAGCCAGAAGACCCACTCCTCTATCCCCTCGTGAAGGGAAGCTAGAGCCCTCGACACCCTTGGGTGCAAGTGTTACCAGGACTCCATGCTGGTTTGCTGGATTCAAGCCAATGAACTGTACATAGACATGTACCTGAAGGCACTCCAGTGATTACAATCTCTGATCTCTGGGATCAGGGACTGCTCCAAGTTCCTTTCCTAGGTAGCCTATGACTACTTCGAGTCAGCGGCTCGAGTAGCAGTGGCTGGCATCGGCGCCTGGCACCAAGCCTGGCTGCAGTCTTCAGACCTCGAGCAATGGGTCCAAGACAAGCTGCTCGATGTCCTCTGCACCGGGGAGTACCTGTTCAGCAAGCCTATGGCCGACAAGGCCGATGTGGTGACTCAACAGAGACTCTCCAAAAAGACCTCATCCTTTCCCTGTAAGAAACCATTGGGGAAAAGACCCCTGTTCCTGAGGAAAAAGGGGCCCTTTCAGCAGAGTCACCACTACCAGCCCTTCTCAGGCCAACAACAGGGTTCTCACCTAAAAGACAAGGCCAGGGAGCCCATAAACCAAAGGCACAAGCCCCAGGCCCCAGCTCATGCCCAACCAGGGGGGAGCTTTTGACTCCTCGGTCAAGGCCTCCCTTCCCCCGGGAGACCTTCACCACTCTTTGCCAACAGGTGGGCCAAGGTCATCTTGGACCAGTGGGTACCCAAACATCTATGGGGAAAAGACTTCTACTCCAGATACTTTCTTGTCCCAAAGAGAACAGGGGGCCTCTGGTCCATACTAGACCTGAGAAACTTAAACAAGTTTCTGGTGAGGGAGAAGTTCAAGATGCTCTCCCTTGGAACACTGCTGCCTTGCCTCCACCAGGGAGATTGGCTGTGCTCCTTGGACTTAAAGGATGCATACACTCACATCCTGATCCACTCCTTTCACAGGCAGTACCTACGGTTGTAGGGGGAGGGCACTACCAGTACATGGTGCTACCCTTTGGCCTGACCTCCTTGCCAAGGGTCTTTACCAAATGCCTGGCAGTGGTAGTCACCCACCCGTGCCTGCAAGGGGCTTTTGTCTTCTCCTACCTAGATGACTGGCTCATCAGGGGCGGTACAGCTTCAGAGGTCAGTCAGGCCGCAGAGCGTGTAACCCTCCTTCTGCAGCATCTGGGGTTCATCATCAACTACCCTAAATCCCATCTCTCTCCAGTTCATAGGTGCTTAGTTGGACACGTTACAGGTCAAGGCCATCCTCCCAAGAGGAAGGACAGACCGCCTCATACAACTGGCAGGAGAGGTACAACGCCGCTGATCAGTGCCGGCTCGTCGTCTCCTCCGCTTTCTGGGCCATATGGCCTCAATGGTCCACATCACACCCTAAGCCCGCTTACACATGTGGATAGCCCAGTGGTGCCACCGCTCGCAGTGGATTCAGGCCATGGGCTGGCTATGGGACAGGGCCAGGGTTACCCACTAACTGGCAGAGTCCCTCAATTGGTGGCAGAACTTGTGCCACCTCCAGGCGGAAATGCCCTTCCAGGCACCCGTGCCGCAGAGGATCCTGACCACGGACTCCTCCCTTCTAGGTTGGAGGGCACGTTGTGGAGACCCCCGCACACAGTGCAGCTGGTCTCAGGAGGAATCACTCCTACAGATCAGTCTCCTGGAGCTCAGGGCAATCTTCTTGGCCCTACGAGCATTCTGCCACCACCTGTGACACTGGCCTGTGCTGATCTAGATAGACTACCAGGTCACCATGTTTTTATAACAACAAGCAGGATTCGTACTCCCTCTGCCAGGAGGCGGTGGCCCTACTCTCCTTCGCTGCACGCAACAGCATGCTTCTGCGAGTGGTGTACCTCCCAGGCTAGGACAACTGCCTAGCGGACAGGCTGAGCAGAGTCCTTTCTTATCGTTCCTCCAATCCAGTCCAGTCCTATGGGTAGTGTCACCTCACCAGCAGCTTGGAGACTAAGCATGTCACACTTCTGACATCAGGGTATACTGTACATACCGATGGCACCACCCACCAGAGCCAGTATCTCAGTCTCCAAGCAGTTGGGGTGAGGTGAATCCTTAGGTCAGGCTCACTAGAGGAACTATAGGAAATTGAGAGATTTAAAAGAAAACAGGCTGGGATCCAAAGGCAGCTCGGTTTAGCTGTAGGCACTAAATCTGCATCAAAACAAAACAAAAAGGCACGAAGCCGGGAGAAGGATCAGGCCGCACCCAGGGCAAAGGGAAGGGATCGCAGCTACACTTCTTCCCACAATCAGCCTCGCTATTGCAAGCAGGAGTTTTAAAGGTGCCTGGTGAACAGTCCCATTAACGTCAAAGCTCTGAGGCAGCTGAGCGTCACGTGGGAGGTAAGGGAAGTTTTCCATCGGGTGAGTGCACTGGGGAAGTTCTTTAGCAGGTCCCAGCTTTCTTTACTTCACGCAGCAGTCCTTCGCTTAGTGCGGGAATTGTGGCCATTTTGTAAACACGGTTTTTCTTTTCTTTAATTTATTGGCCTCTGCAGTGCTCGTTTTGGGGTTCGGAGTTTGACGATAGAGCTGCGCAGACAGGGCACAGTAGCTGGGTGTGATAACCGGACTCTGAGGTACTGCAGTCGCGTTTTTTTATTTTTGGATGTCTAATTTAGCCTCTCCTTCCTGGAGCCTCATAAGAGGCTAGAGCTAAAGCTCCTGAATGGCAAGGAGAGCCTGAGGCACTGCTAACAGAGAGAGAAGAGTCTGTCTGGGCTTCTTTAATTAATAATAAAAAAAAAAGTACAGTGAAAGACAGTCCAGAGGCAGATGCAGGTCAATATGTCTGTCCAGTGCACATGCTTGATGTGTGGATCCCGTAGGGGATCGTTATCCAGCACTGGGCTCTGCTGTACATGCGAAGCAGATGCCAAGACGGCGGAGGTAGGTTACCTTGAGGGCAGGGACTTCAGTATGCCAGAGCCCTCCAAGGAGAAAGGGGACGCTTTGGTGTATCCACATGGAGGGTCCACTTCTGTGGCCCAGGTGGGAATGCCGGAAAAGGACTCTGAAGTATGGCTTCCTGGAGCACAAGAGGCAAAGAAGAAAATGGGCAAGACCAGGAAAGTCTCTAAATGCTCTCTTTGGGCGGATCAATGGACAGAGGTGCTGGGTGCCTTTTCTCTGGAGTTTGTCCTACTTCTCCACAAGACTTTCTGTTTGAAGCAGAGGATGGAGGAGCTGGCAGATGTGCACAAACAGAGTTTGAAGCAAGCTGCACTGGGTGAACCGGGCCCTAGTAGAAGGCGGCTGGAGGAAGACCTTTGGGGAGAAGGGGGCTCTCTTTCTTCTGAAGGGGAAGATGAGTATACGATGGTACAAGAGAAGGGTGAGGAGGAGATGGAGTTGGAGGAGGGGGAGATTCCTCAAGCAGATGAATCCTGCATAGTGCGTGTCTTTCAGAAAGAGGAGCTGATAGCGTTGATTACTCATTCCCTAAGGGTTCTTAATATGGATTAAGAACCACTGGAGGATCCCCTCTTCCAGGCATTTAGGACAACGCAGAAGGTTTTCCCCATTCATCGGGACATAAGGCAAATGATTCAGGAGGAATGGGATGTGCTGGAGCCTGCCCTAAAGGGCACTCAAACGATGGCACAACTTTACCCGCTCCTGGAGAGGGATAGAGACCTTCTGCGTGCCCCGAAGGTGGATGCTGGGGTGTCAATAAAGAATACCATTCCAGTAGAAGGCAGCTCTGCGCTCAAGGATGTTCAGGATAGGAAGGTAGAAATGCTTTTAAAGCAGGCATTTGACATAAATGCTCTTTCCTTGCAGATGTCAATATACGGGGCCTTTGGCACAAACATGCTTAAGGTGGATGCAATACAATACTTTACGCGGCCCTCTCAGAGCTGGATAACAACTGACATAAAAATGAAAAAGAAATTTCAGCTCTATACCAACATGTAAATCAACATGATCAATACCCCTTCTGTGGACAAATCCAGTGATATTGATAGTTTTTTCTCTCTATTATGCACAGAATGTCTCAGACCAGATAGCGCTCAATCCACAATATCGCGAATATCAACTTATAGCGCTTAAATGGCATCAATGACAATTCTTGCAACAGTATTTCACAAAAATGCTTTTATACAAAAATGTCCACAACATGGGTTTATAAACACTATTTAGATGAATAAACCAATGCTTAGCTTTAGACGTTCCCCAATGCCACTTTCAGGTGCCAATCTGCGTTTCACTCAAATCAGAGTTTCTTCAGGGGGATCAGTAAAAACTGCTACAAAGATGCTGCCCACGTTACTTTCATGAAATTTTCTGAGTCAGGAGGTATTCCAAAAAACGCTGCGCAAGGTGGATGCAAAGCATGATTGAGTCCTTGGGACGACAACGTCCCGAAGAGGCGGCCAGGGTGGAGGCTGGAGCTGCAAACCTGGAGAACGCCTTTTATGACTTGATTCGCAGTGGATCCAAGGTGGCGGTGGTAGTGGCGCAGCGATACCTTTGGCTGAGGAATTGGTTGGCGGACGGCTCATCAAAGGCGCGGTTGAGTAAGTTGCCGTTCCGAGGGAAACTCCTTTTTGGGGAGGACTTTGACAAGCTGGTGAAGGGAGAGTCAAAAGGGGTCATCTGCTGGAGGATAAACCAAAGGCCATCAGATCCGGTGGTCCACAGTGTGGTCAGGCATCAACCTTTTGCAGATTTAGGGCAGTTCGCTTTGCTCCGTTTCAGAGGCAGGTTCCCATCTAGGGGGCAATCCTTTCGGGTTTCAGAGGAGCGGGCAGAGGGTTCTTCTCTTCTGCATCTTCGGCTCCTAAGAAGTCACAATGAAGTGAGGGCCATCCACACAGAGGTGGTACCTGTGAGAGGTCAGCTAGGGGATTTTTACCCTGTGTGGGCGCAGGTTAATTCCAATCAATGGGTATCGGAGATCATCAGAGAGGGATATGTGTTGGAGTTCCAGCGTCTTCTCGCGGAGGCCTTCGTCGTTTTGCCGTGCAAAGCTCCTCGAAAACAGAAGGCGGTGCATGAAACATTGAACAGGCTCCTGCAACTTCAGGCAGTCAAGCTGGTGCTGGAAGACTAATGTGGTTATGGTCATTATTCTGTCTATTTTACGGTCCCCAAGAAAAGAGGACTTCTTTCGGCCCATTCTGGATCTCAAGCACGTCAATTGGTGTCTTGAGGGTGTCTTGCTTCCGCATGGAATCACTTTGATCCGTGATTTTAGCGGTCAGGGAAGGAGAGTTCTTGACTTCTCTCGACCTGATAGAAGCCTCCTTGAATATCCTAATTCAGGCAGAGCACCTGCGGTACTTAAGGTTTGCAGTGCCCATGGGCTGTTTCCATTTCAAGGCATTACCGTTCGGGTTGTTAACTGCACCACGCACGTTCACAAAGATAATGGTGGTGGTGGTGGTGGGCCTAAGAAAGAAAGGGATTCTGGTGCATCCCTACCTGGACGATTGGCTCATCAGGGTGAAATCAGAGGCTGAGAGTGCATGGGTCATGGCAGAGGTGATCAAGTACCTACAGAAGCTCGGTTGGGTAATAAACGTTGCTTGCAAAGAGTCAGCTGCATCCCTCGCTGGACGGTGTATCTAGGGGTGCATTTTTCAAACAGGGATCGGACGTGTTTCCCTGCTGAGTGCGGACCCTACAATCGCAGATTCGTAAGTTTTGCAACTTGACGAGGCCAACAGCATGGCACTACCTGCAGGTTTTGGGTTCTGTAGTGGTGACCATCGATCCCGTGCAGCGGGCACACGTGTCCTCTCCAGCGCAGTCTTCTGAGCAGATGGTCAGCATAGAAGCAGCCGCTGTTGCTCTCGCTTCTATGCCTGGAGAGAGTTTGAGACTCGCTCCAGTGGTGGCTAGTCAATGACTACCTGAGGATGAGCATGCCCATAGAAATGCCATTGTGGATTCCAGCCTGGTTGGCTGGGGAGTACGTTGCGAGGGGCAAATCGTGCAGAGGCCTTGGTCGAAACAGGAGGCCACTTGGTCAATAAACCGCCTCGAGTTGAGGGTGTTGTGTTAGCATTGCAGCAGTTCTACGCATGTCTCCTTGCCACAATGTGACAATGGTGGCATATATCAATCATCGGGGCGGCACAAGCAGTGTCAACCTGGAGGCAGAGGTAGCTTCTGTTGCTAGCAGTGTCAACCTGGAGGAGCATCTAGGGACTCTCTCGGTGGCGCATGTAGCAGGGAAGGGTAATATGGCAGCCAATTACCTCAGCAGAGTATGCATAGACCTGGGGGAATGGTTGCTCAGCGCGTAAGTGTTTGCTCGCCTGGTCCAGCGGTGGGGGCAGCAGATTATGGACCTCATATCGACCTATGAATCAGTGAAAGCACCATGGTTTTCCAGTAGAAGAGACAGAATGTCGGAGGAGCTGGATGTCCTAGGTCAGGTGTGGCCGTCAGACATGCTCCTGTATTTGTTTCCTCTGTGGGCCCTTATAGGGCGTGTGGTACAGAGGATAGAAGCGCATCCAGGTCCAGTGATGCTGATCGCCCCCAATTGCCCTCGGCACCCATGGTATGCCGATTTGGTACACCTGCAGATAGGCCGTCCGTGGCAGCTGCCAGCAAGGAAAACCCTGCTAGCTCAGTGTCCTATTCTGATGCTGCAGGTGGATCAATTCTCGCTTATGGCCTGCCTATTGAGCGGGATCGTTTGCGGTGGAAGGGGTACTCTACTCCAGTGATCTCGATGCTCCTGAGAGCTAGAAGGCACTTGGCCGCTCACTTACGTGAGAGTATGGAGAGTGTTTTGAGGACTGGTGTGCACAAACCCACTGTACACCACTGTCAGCTTCAGTGCTGGAGGCATTGGCATTCCTGCAAGCAGGGTTCAAGAGAGGTTTAGCATGCAGCACCCTCAGGGTCCAGGTAGCAGATCTTTCGTGTTACTATGGACGAGTCAGGGGGGTCTTCCTTGAGGCTCATCCAGATGCAGTGCGGTTTTTCACAGTGGTGAAGCAGGAATGTCCACCCTATAGGGCGGTGGTGCCTCCTTGGGACCTCAGTCTGCTGCTGTCGGTACTGATGGAACTGCCTTTTGAGCCTTTAAAGGTATGTATGGTAAAGGATCTTGATATAAAGACAGTGTTCTTGGTGGAAATCTGCTCCGTGAGGAGGATATCGGAGCTACAAGCTTTATCCTGTCAGGAGCCCTTTCTGGTGTTGGACAATGAGAAAGTAGTTCTCCGACCGGTTCCTTCCTTCCTTGCTAAAGGTGCTGTCAGTTTTCCATTTGAATCAAGCGGTGATGCTGCCAATGTTTTCAGAAAAAGAGGGTAGAGATAGGGACCCCCTACTGCACTGTCTGGACATCAAAAGGGTGTTGCGCTGATACTTGAAAAAAACAGAGTCCTTTCAGAGATCCAATTGGCTGTTTATTTTGTATGGCAGTGCTCGGAAGGGAGAAGCAGCTTCTAAAGCCACTATTTCCCGGTGGGTGCGAAAGGTGATTGCTTCAGTATATTTACTGCGACATAAGCAGGTGCCTGGGGGGTTGCGAGTGCACTCGACATGTGCGTAGGTGGCCTCGTGGGCAGTGTCGCGGTTGGTGCCGTCTGGGGATATTTGTAGGGCGGCAACCTGGTCATCTCCACATACTTTTGTGAAACACTGTAGACTGGGATGTTCAGCGGCAAGGGACGCACGTTTTGGAGTGGCTTTTCTTAAGCCAGTCTGGCGGGTCTCTCCCAGGGGTAGTACTGCTATGGTACATACCACAGGTCTGGGATTGGACTGGAGGAATGATAAGGAAGGTGAAATTATGTCTTTCCTGCTAATTGATGTTCCTTGAGCGAGTCCAGTCCACCCTGGAATTTAGTGGTCTCTTTCAGTATATCTAGAGCTCTGGTCCACAAGAAGCTCAACATGTGTATGGGCCGGAATACATGGGTTAACAGCGATGCGAAGGTTAGGGCACTGCAACAACCTTTTTTGCAGTTTGATTCGACGTAGGCGGGAGTGTTCTTTACCGTCTGACGGGGAGAAAGTTCTAGTGTGTTAAGTGATTTCTCTCTCTTTCAGGGGGCGGTGGCTGTTCTCCTAGTTGGGGGGGGGGGGGAGTGATCGTTGTATATAGTTTGAATGCAAAAAAAAATAAAAAAAGGATTTTTTGCTGTTCAGTGCTGCTTTTGTGAGTCTGCTTTGTCAATAGTTTACTGGCTGTAGTGGGAGGTGCCACCAGTATGTATACCCTGATGTCAGAAATTTGACATGCTCGGTCTCCAAGCTGCTTTTGAGTTGACACTATGCACAGGTCCGGGATTGGACTGGACTTGCTCAAGGAACGTCAGTTAGTAGGTAAAACCTAATTTCACCTTCGCCCACACAAATGCCGCTTAAACTCCAGAGTAACGAAGCAGCTCTTCCACCTCTGGGGCAGGCCCGTGATGGACCTATTTGCCTCTTTGGACAACACACCTCACTTCTGCACCCGTCAGCCACATCCGGAGAGAGTGGTAGCAGATGCCTTTCTGATCTCGGGGTCCGAGGGCCTCTCCCGACCCTCTTCAAGGTCCAGAACGAAAGGGTATCAGCTATACTGATTGCCCCCAGGTGGCCTAGGCAACCTTGGTTCCCTCTGCTGCTTTCCATGTCAGTAGTACTCCCAGTCCCTCTGGGCCGAGCCTTGGACCTCCTGTCCCAGGAGGAGAGCTCCCTCCTGCACCACAATTTGGCGTTGCTAAACTAACAGTGGCTGCTGAAAAGGTAATGTTGGTCCCTTTCAATCTTCCAGGAGAAGTCAAGGAGATCCAACTTACCTCCCGAAAACACTCCACCAGACAGTCTTATGCCTTTAAGTGGAAAAGTTTCTCCATCTGGTGTGCGGAAAGGGAGGAGAATCCCTTCTCCTGCCATGTGCAACTAGTACTTCAGTACCTACTGCACCTGTCACACACCGGGCTGAAATCTACCTTGGTGAGGGTACATCTCAACATCATAGCCACTCACCACCACACTATTGACCCCCTTGGTCTCCAGGTTCCTCCAGTGCCTCCTGTTATCCAAGCTCCCTCTCTGCGGTGCTCTTCCTGTTCACCAAATTACCGTTCGAGCCCCTGGCTACTTGCCACCTGCGATACCTGTCTTGGAAAGTGGCCTTTCTGGTGGCCCTCACGTCCGCTTGAAGAGTAAGCGAACTCCCAGCCCTGTTTGCAGATCCACATATGCAGGGTTCTACAAGAACAGGGTAGTGCTCTGACCACACCCCTAATTCCTCCCGAAGGTGGTATCTCCTCTCCACCTCAACCAAGATGTGGTCCTCCCCACTTTCTTCCCGTGGCCTCACACTGGCAGGGAGGAACTAGTACTGCATACACTAGATTGAAAACAGGCCCTGTCCTTTTGCTTACAGCAGTCTCAGGCCCACCCGAAAGCTCCTCAGCCTTTTGTGTCTTATGACCCCAGCAGACTGGGGCTCCCCGTGACTAAGAAAACTCTGTCCACTTGGGTGGCAGACTGTATTGCCTTCGACTATGAGTGAACTGGCCTCTCCCTCGAGCACCGGATCACAGCGTATCGTGTGAGGCAATGGCTGCGTCGGTGGCCAATCTCCGCTCTGTGCCAGTGATGGAAATCTGCAAGGCTGCCACATGGTCTTCAATTCATACATTTGCAGCTTACTACTGTCTGGAGAGTGAGTGGTTTTGGCCAGGCAGTACTCCGTAACATTCTCAGGGTGTAGGCAACCACTGCTCTCTGACCCTTCTGCGTGCAGGCAACCGGATAGAGAGTGTCGCTGGATGTTAGGGTCTGCAGAGTCTCTGTGGGGACCCACCTTCTGCAACTCACAGCTACCTGATTGGTTGCTGTTGGTGCTGTCGTGTTTCGGTCCTTGGCAACCTAGAGCTAGGGAGTCCCATATGTGAGGACTGACTTCCTGCTTGTTTTTGGAGTAAGCGTAGTTACTCACCTGTAACAGGTGTTTTTCCAGGGACAGCAGGAATCAGTCCTCATAATCCTCCCTCCTCCCTGGGAGTGCCTCCCTACCTTGTTTTCGTTTTTACTGCCGTCCTAGCTACATCATCTGACTGAGCAAGATGGCACCCTTGAGTGGGACAGGGACCATGCATGCGTGGTAACATGTCCCAAAGACTTTCTTTGAAAGCTGGGGAAATGCTCCACGCGGGCTCCTTCTGTTCCGACGTCACCCATATGTGAGGACTGATTCCTGCTGTCCCCGGAGAACACCTGTTACAAGTGAGTAGCTATGATATTTTGAAGGCCTGGCCTGGCCTGCCCTGCCCAAAACATGTTCACAACACACCACCTTTTAAATCTGAGCATGCTGCCCACATATACTATAAGTAGTGCTGTTTTTTTTTTCTAAAATTGCTACTTTCCATATTATCCTGCTAGACAAGTGGGTTGTGTTCCCCTACCAGCAGATTGGTGGAGACAAAGAACTAGTGAAAAGTCCATGTTTCAGTGACATTAATTTTATGCCTCTATTTGCTTCAGCCTCCAGAGGTCTCTTGGTATTTCTTTGTCTCCAGCAGATGGATGGATTTCATCCTCTCTGAAAAAAAGTTGAAGATTGAGAGGAAGAGATTGATTAAACACTCGTGAACAACCACCTTGAGGGTGTGTCTCTCACTTGTGCAATATGGGAAGCTCCACTAGACTGCTGTCTTTTTGGTAGCCATAGGAGGTGGAAAAACTGTTTCAGCTGCACGCGCTTATGATAAAAGCCTGTTGAGCAGCCAGAAATTGGAAGGATTTGGGAAGATTTGGAATAGTGCAGCAGCCTCACACAACCTCGGCATTCCTCTCCCTTCTCCTCCTTTCCCCCCCCCTACTCTCTCTCCCCTCCGAGAGCCTTCTGCAATCTTCAGATCTGCCTGCCAGCTACCTTAAACGCAGTGCTGCAATGCCAGTAAAACAGTTTCAGGGAAGTAGAGCGGAACTCGTCACGGATTCCTTGCCTGGGGCTCTCAGGGAATGAGTACTAAGACTTGAACTCGTCATTGTCCTTGTTGGGGGCTCCCGATTCTGCCTGCAATTCGGGGTGGACCACTGGTATCGGTTGATGTGGTGTGGGGTTTTCCTGCCGTTTTCTGCACACGTTAGTAGCATTTTCTCCTGTTGTGCACCTGGTGGTTGCGCAGACTATACATGCGTTCCTATCCTAACGCCTGTAATGCACGCTGCAGTAAAAGCATAGTTAACACGTGCCTTCGGGCTGCTGCGGCCTTAGCATTACCTGTTGTGATACTTGCCTTAAATCTCTGTCGTCTTCCAGGAAATGTTTGACCCGTGGCAAGTGAGGTGCTTCTTCTTCAGATTCTGGACTCTGCTCTTCTTTCATGACAGCTTCTGAGTCGTCCCTGGAGGGTCTGCTCCCCCTCTCTCAGCTGGGGCATCCATTTAGTCTGGCTTTGCCTGCCTCAGGGCAGGAGGTGACGGATGGTGCTATGAGTAAGGATATTCAGCCGGCCAGGGGGTCTGGCTACCGTGCTGTGAGTTGCTCCTCATCCTCTAGGGGGTCTGTGGTGGCTGTGCCCTCTGGTGTTTGGGGGGTCATTTCTGAGAGAAAAGCTTACAGATTGTCCTCCTCAGACTTTTTTTCTTTTTTGCAGCAGGCCTGGTCCTTCAGGTGTGGAAATTTGGACCCTGCAGCCTCTGGGTGCTGTCGGGCGCAGTCTTATGTGGGGCAGGCTGAGAGTGGAATCCCTGTTAGACTGCCTTTGGCTAAGATTCCCTGGTGAGGAGCGTCCACTGGAGATGGGGAACAACTGGGAGCTGTTCGAGATACTGACTATAGCTTGGATTCAGATGGCTCAGTACTGGGCTCCATAGGCGACTCTATAATGAGGCCAAGTGAGGCGGTGGCCTCAGGTGGCAGCTTTTTGGGGGCAGCAAAATTGGGGATGGTAGAATAGTACTGGAAGGGAGCGGATACTGAGAGGGTCTGCCAGGGAAAGGATGGTGCAGGAAGGGAAGGAGGGGGCTGGAAAGGAGCTGACACCTGGAATGTACCAAAGGGGACTGGAAGGGAGCTGACACTTGGGGATGGGAGTGGTAGGAGCTGGGTAATAGGGAGGAGGCTGGAAGGGAGCTGACATGTGAATGGCACTGGAAGAGAGATGGACAGAGGGTAGGGTGGCTGGAAGGGAGCTGACTGGGGGGTGGCACTGAGAGTGAACCTGAGCTGATACCTGGGATGGTATTTGGACTAGAAGGGGCTGGACAGTGGGAAAGGAGGGGGACTGGAAGGGAATGGACACAAGTGGCAGTCATGGGAATGCAAGGTAGTTGACATTGGAAGGTACTGGGAGGGGAGGACTGGAAAGGGTACTGATACTGGGGAGGGTTACTGAAACTGGAAGTGGGCTGATGGAAGGAAGTGAAGAAAACAAAAGAAGAGATAAGAAATGGCAGATGGACCATAGACCACAGAAAGAGAGCTAAGAGAAGACAGGAAAGCAGAAGCCTCAGATCGGGACCAGCATGATCAGAGAATAAAATGTTCAGACAACAAAGGTAGAAAAATTTTTTAAATTTAATTTTTGTGATTGGACTTTGTGCTATTTGTATATTTTACACAATATTGGGGAACTGCATCTCTTATTTATCTGATGTTGCACTGCATGTGGACTCTGTCTTCTTGGAGTTTCAGTTTAAATTTTGTCTACATATTTTTATTTTTACTTTAGATTGTGGTTACTTATTCTGTACTTGGTGAGGGTCGATGTTGTGTGCATGTGACTGAGGTCAGGTATTCTGTTAACATGCAGTTTGTATATAAAGATCTATACTATACTGTAGTAATTTGACTTGTTCAGCTTTTCAGATAGGTGTATGGATGTTCTAGTGCCCCACTGTAGTATTTACAGTGACGCTTTTTTTGGATGGGCTCCTTATGTGTCTTTTGGAAGTTTGTGCTGATATGGTATGGTATGGTAGGTTTGCTTTTTGTTGTAGGGTTTTTTATTAGTTCACAATATGCCTGGTACTGGAGAATAGTGGTGGCTGTTAGTGAGATGATCAGAATCAGATTTGTTTTTAAAATATTGAGTTCTGTGGGTGAATGTCCTGGTTCTGCTCTGCACCTACTGTGGATGCAAAATATATGTTGAAAAAGAAAAAGGGAGAACCATAACGCAGTTTATAACAAAACAAAAATGGGTTATAATTTAGTTTTATAAACTGTGCTATTGATTCTTGCTGTCTTTTAGTTCCTTGGTGTGCGAACAGGACCGTACCTAGCCCTGTGCAAGCAGTGCAGCCGCACAGGGCGCAAATGCTTGGGGGGCGCATTTCGGCTCTCTGCTGTTGCCCTGCTGCCGCTGGCAGAACAATAGCAGGCAGTTAAAATGCGCCCAAAGCCTTTTCACAGCACTTTAAGCAGGTCTGGTCCCTCTCTCCGACGACACGATGTCAGAGCAGGGAGAGACAGATCTGCTTAGAGTGCCGACGCCTTTCAGATTGGGTGCATGCCCCCCCCTCCTCCTCCCAATACCTCCGTCCAGCACTGCCTGCTCTTTCCCTGCTGCCGGTGCCGCCGTGAAAAAAACAGAGGGCGGCAGCAGCAGAGAAAGAGCAGGCAGCGCTGGATGGAGGTATGGGGGGAGAGGGGGGTGTGCGCCCGAGTTGCAAGTCGCATAAGGCGCGATTGCACTTCCATATGGCCGCAAACATCTTGCATTTCCTCCAAATAATCTAATCGGCTTTTTGATTTGGTTCAGTCTCTGATTGGATTTCTGAAAAAGCCCCGCCCCCTCTAAGGTGGTGAGGGGGGTGCCATCTCATTCTTCGCCTCAGGCAGCAGACTGCCTTGAGCCGCCCCTGCTGGGCTCTGACGTGGATGAAGAAGTACTCTTGCCTTTAGAGGACTATAAAGAGGCTTGAATGATTTTCCAATTTCAGAAGGAGGCGCTGGTGGTGCTGATTGCCAGGGTATCATCCGCCTTGAACTTGATGGATGCTTCCAGCATGGAGCAGGAGCCGAAGGTGCACCCGCTCCTTCAAGAGGTGCGTAAATCTACTTCTGTCTTCCTGTTCCCTGATGTGATCAAGGATATGATCCATTCGGAGTGGGGACTCTCCTGACTCCCTGCCTAAGGGGTTACGGGTGTATAAAAAGATATACGCTCTCCTGGAGAAGGAGTGTGAGTGGTTTGGTATTCCCAAAGTGGATTTGCAGGTCATGGTGGTTACCAGACAGACCACCATTCCGGTGGAAGGCAGATAAGCCTTAAAGGATTTTCTGGATCATACGGTGGATTCGTTGTTGAAGAGCCAGTTTGCTGTGACAGCTGCTACTCCACAGCTGGCAGTATGTGTCAGTCTGACAGTGTGAACCCTGCACCAGTGGATTCAGTCTCTTGCACCAGATGATTCTACCCCTCTTATAGAGTTGGCTACGGCCTTCCTTTCTGATGCCATGTATGACCTAGTACATTTTGGCGGCCAGGGATGGTACCCTGATGACTGTGTCATGATGTTTGATTTGGCTTAGGCACTGGGCAGTGGACTCATCTTCCAAAGCCCGGTTAGCCCAGCTGGCATTTAAGGAAAAGCATCTTTTTTGAGCCGATTTGGAGAAGCTGGTGAAAGGCCTAGGTGAGATGAAATCTTACTGCCTTCTGGAAGACAGGACCAGGGGGCCTTTGAAGCGGGCTGGTGCCCCTTTCTTGTCAGCCTCTACCCGTCCACTGAGGGCGCTCTGGCCAGATCCTGGGGGTCTTGGGACTTTTGTCGTTATCGACCTGGAAAACCTTTCTTCCCCTCTGCTTCTGGGCTACGGGCTTGTTCTCAGTCCTTTTGAGGAGCACATGGGCCCAGGGACTTAGTCTCCTCCAAAGGAGTGGACTATGCATTGAAGATTTGGGTTCTCATTCCTTGGTTCCTCTGGTTGGAGGCAGGCTTTGCTTTTTCTTCCAAGAATGGGACTGGGTTACCAGAGGTTACTAGGTGCTAGACACCATTCAGTTTGGCTATGTCCAGATGCCTTTGTCATCTCCCCTTGTGGGTCTGTGATCAAATGGTGCCTCTGTGCAGACCACCTTGGACAAGTTGCTGCGCCAAAAGGCGGTTCTGCCCATCCCCCCCGGATGAGAGGGGCAAGGGCAGAAACTCCATCTATTTTGTGGTGCCCATAAAGGATGGTTCCTTCTGACCTATTCTGGACCTCATGGGGGTCAACGAGCACTTGCACATCCTGCACTTTTGGATGGAAACCTTGTGCTCCGTGATTCAAGCAGTGCGCCCAGGGGAGTTCTTGGCTTCCCTGAATCTGCCAAGGTGTATTTTCATATCCCGATCCAGGCGGATCAGCAAACGTATCTGCGTTTTGCCGTGCTTGGCTCTCGCTATCAGTTCGCCTCTCTCCCTTTCAGGCTATTCAACGCCCTGAGGACATTCTCCAAGATCATGGTGTGGTGGTTGCGGCACCAAGGGACCTGTGTCCATCCATATCTGGATGACTGGCTCATCTGGGCCCGTTCCCTTTCAGAAGCATCTTGGGTGGTGTCCCAAGTGGTGTCCTTTTTTTGGAAAGCCTCGGCTGAGTGATTGCTGTTACTAGCACCCCGAGCCCACAGCACTCACCGATTTATTCACCCACAACAAAAGACCCTGCTTACAATCTCACATTTGTGGTCTCATAAAACACCCCTTTCCCATATGCCAATCAACCCCATGATACTTGCTTGGTCAATAGAGTCCAGAGTAGTGTTGGCGGGCAGCTGAACAGAATGTCTCCACAGATGGCTTCCCACCTTAACTCTCTGCCAGGTTGCCACCTTACAGTTGAATAGGGGGCTCTCACTGGGGAGGTCAGCTGCACCTTCAATGTCCAACTCTTTAAATTTGCCAGTACGTCGGCCTGATTCTGGCCTTGTAGTGTGCGCCCCTCCTTCGTGATGCCCAAAGCAAATGGGAAGTGTCATCGGTACCTAATCCCAGTGTTACATAGTTTAAATGTAATATCCCGCAGCTCCCTGTGGCATCTCAGAGTAGTTGGTAAGAGATCTTCATATATTTCAATTTTATGGCCTTCCCACAGTAGTTCGCTCAGCTTACAGGCCCGAGTCATCACTTGCTCCTTGAGTGTGAACCGGTGATAACAGACCACAATGTCCCATGGATGGTTTGGCCTGGGTAATCCCAGAGAACGATGTGCCCTCTCCAGCTCTTTTTTTGGGGCAATCTCCGTCTAGCCATAGCTGTTGGACAATGCGCTCCACCATCAAACCACAATCGTGGTTATCAGAATATAGAAAGACTGAGGGGTACTGAGGCGTCCATCTGCCGACCAGACTTGATGTCCAGAGAGGTATGCTGTCTGCCTGGTGCCAAAATCCAAGATGTTACGGAGAGTTTGCCGAGACTCATCAAGCCCACTGACTATTACCCAATGTTGCTAATCCATGTTGGAACAAATGATACTGCCAGGTATACCTCGGAACGTATCAAAAGTGACTTCATGGCTCTGGGACAGAGGGTGAAGCAGTTAGGTGCACAGGTGGCGTTCTCTTCAATCCTCTCTGTTGAGGGTAAAGGCCAAGGCAGAGAGGCTCGCATCCTGGAGATGAATGCATGGCTGCGTGGATGGTGTCATCGAGAGCGTTTTGGTTTCCTAGACCATGGGATGCTGTTCTAAGGGTTGCAAAGCAGAGATGGCATCCATCTGTCCAAGAGAGGTCAACGCATCTTTGGTAGTAGACTGGCTAATCTACTGAAGAGGGCTTTAAACTAGATTCGTTGGGGATGGGTGAAGAAAGCCCCCAGGTAGGTGAAAGCCCCCAGGTAGGTGATACATTAAATACCTTTATGGAAATGGGTAACAGGGGTAACATATGGAAAGCAGTGTGTATTAATGCCCGTAGCATGGGAAATAAGATCCCTGAAGTTGAAGCTTTGGTGGGAGTGGCTGACTTGGATTTAGTGGCAGTTACAGAAACGTGGTTCACAGAAAACCATGACTGGGATGTAACTATACTTGGCTATACTTTATTCAGAAAGGACAGGGTGGGAAGAAGGGGAGGAGGAGTGGCACTATATGTAAAAACTACTATTAAAGCTTTGGAATTACAGAGCTTAAAAGGGAGAGAGGAGGCATTGTGGGTTAAACTAGAAAGAGGGAAAGAGAAATCTATTTGCATTGGAGTGATATACAGACCTCCCTCACAAGAGGAAGAGGTGGACAGAGAGTTAATTGAAGACATACGCAGCATTGCTAGGAAAGGGGAAGTGCTACTGATAGGAGATTTCAATATGCCAGATGTTGATTGGCACATTCCTGCTGCAGTATCATCTAGAAGTAAGGAGATCCTGGATTCTCTACAGGGAGAACTATTCAGGCAATTGGTAACAGACCCCACACGTGAAGGGGCCATACTGGACTTGGTGCTTACCAATGGTGAAAGTGTTTCTGATGTTGTAGTGGGAGATCATTTTGCATCCAGTGATCACCAGATGGTGTGGTTCAGTATTAGGACTAGGGCTGTTAGAATCCATTCCAAGGTGAGGATCTTAGACTTTAGGAAGACTAACTTTGCGAAGATGGGCCAATACCTCAGGGAGTCGTTAGTGGGATGGGAACAGCTGGGGGATGTAGAAAAACAGTGGGCAAAACTGAAAGGGGGTATTTTAAAGGCAACCAACCTTTTTGTTAAAATGGTAAATAAAGGCAAAAGGAACAGGAGACCGCTATGGTTTTCGAAGGAAGTAGCTGAACAAGTGAAGAAAAAGAGGGAGGCCTTCATGAAATACAAGAGATCACAGAGAGAGGAAGACAGGCATCTGTATTTGGAAAAACTTAGAGAAGCTAGCAAAGTAGTCAAGAAGGCAAAGATTAAAAAGGAGAAGGAAATAGCCAATGCAATAAAATGGGGGGATAAGACATTTTTCAGATATATTAGTGAGAAGAGGAAGGGCAAAAGTGGTATTGTAAGACTCAAGGGTGCAGGGGGGGAGTATATAGAAGCTGATAAGGATAAAGCGGAATTGCTTAACAAATATTTTTGTTCTGTGTTCACAGATGAAGAACCAGGAGCAGGACCTCAGAAAACACCCACAAATAAGAACAGAAGCAAGGGACATCTTGAACTATTTTCAGAAGACTGTGTTCGTGAGAAACTAGCTCAACTTAAAGTAGACAAAGTGATGGGACCGGATGGGATACACCCTAGAATACTGAGGGAACTTGGGGACGTTCTAGCAACTCCACTGACTAACCTTTTCAATGCCTCATTGGAGTCAAGAGTGGTGCCAAAGGACTGGAGAGAGGCTCATGTGGTGCCTTTACACAAAAGCGGAAGTAAGGATGTGGTTGAAAACTACAGGCCGGTTAGTTTAACTTCGGTGGTGAGTAAATTATTGGAAACGCTGCTGAAAGAGAAAATAGTGAGGTTTCTGGCGTCCAGCGGATTACAGGATCCGAGGCAGCATGGATTCACCAGAGGCAGGTCTTGTCAGACAAATCTGATTGATTTCTTTGACTGGGTGACCAGGGAGTTGGACCGAGGGAGAGCTCTAGATGTGGTGTATTTAGATTTCCGTAAAGCCTTTGACACTGTTCCTCACAGGCGACTTATAAACAAACTGAGCACCCTAGGGATGGACCCTAAAGTTACTGCTTGGGTTAGAAATTGGTTGGGTGGGAGGCAACAAAGAGTACAAGTAAATGGAGCTCACTCTGAGGAGAAGGATGTTACCAGTGGTGTGCCCCAGGGATCTGTCCTTGGTCCGATTCTTTTTAACATCTTTGTTAGTGATATAGCGGAAGGGCTGTCGGGTAAGGTTTGCCTCTTTGCGGTTGATACCAAAATCTGCAATAGAGTAGACACCCAGGAAGGGGTAGATAACATGAGGAGGGATCTAGCTAAGCTTGAAGAATGGTCTAGAATTTGGCAGCTGGGATTTAATGTTAAAAAATGTAAGGTCATGCATTTGGGCTGCAGCAATCCAAGGGAGCAATACAGTATAGGAGGTGAAGTACTTTTGTCCACTAAAGAAGAGCGGGACCTAGGCGTGGTTGTGTCTGATGATCTTAAAGTAGCTAAACAGGTAGAAAAGGCGACAGCAAAAGCTTGAAGGATGCTTGGGTGCATACGGAGAGGAATGGCTAGCAGAAAAAAGGAGGTGATAATGCCTCTGTATAAGTCTTTGGTGCGACCTCATTTGGAGTATGGTGTGCAATTCTGGAGACCACACCTTCAAAAGGATGTGAACAGGATGGAGTCGGTGCAGAGGGTTGCTACTAAAATGATTAATGGGTTTAATAAAAATGATTGCACTTAAAATGATTAATGGGCTTCATTATAAAGCATATGAGGACAGACTTAAGGATCTTAATATGTACACCTTAGAGGAAAGGCGGGATAGAGGTGATATGATTGAGATGTTTAAATACCTCCGTGGCATAAATGTTCAGGGAGAGAGCCTCTTTCAATTGAAAGCAAGTTCTGCTATGAGGGGACATGGGATGAGGGTGAAGGGAGATAGATTCAGGAGTGATATGCGGAAATATTTCTTTACGGAAAGAGTAGTGGATCTGTGGAATAGTCTCCCAGTGGAGGTGGTAGAGATGAGGACAGTAACTGAATTCAAAAAAGCATGGGACCAACACAGAGGATCTCTAAAGGTAAAAAGTGGACTGTTGTAGTTGTTGTTATGGAAGGACAGACTAGATAGGCCATGTGGTCTTTTTCTGTCGTTATGTTTCTATGACTAGGGGACATGCAATGAAGCTACAGGGTAAACTATTTAAGACTAATAAGAGAAAATATTTTTTCACTCAACGTGTAATCAAACTCTGGAATTTGTTACGGAGGATGTAGTAAAGGCTGTTAGTGTAGCTGGGTTTAAAAAAGGTTTGGACAAGTTCCTGGAGGAAAGGTCCATAAACCATTATTAAAAGGGACCCAGGATATCAATGCTTGACCCAATACAAGCATTGTGGAACATGTCTTTTGGGGAAACTGCTAGATACATAAGACCTAGATTGGTCACTGTTGGAAACAGAATACTGGGCTTTTTGGACCTTGGTCTGACCCAGTATGGCATATATGTTCTTATGTGGTATATTGGCTCCTCGAGGATCCTGCATAATTGGAGGTTGCATCGACTATTTCTATTCTCCACATCCTCGAGCTTATCAATCAGATTGCTCTGGGCGTTTTCTAAATCTTGTACTTTTGCATGCAGAGCCTTGATACTCTCCTCATGCTCGGCTGTCTGGTCCTCCTGCTATTCAGTGCGCTGTCCCATGTCATGCAACCCAGCCTGAGGTCCGCTGTCAGGGAGTAAGCTCTGCATTTTTGCTTTAATGTCCAGCAACCAGTGCCAAAGTTCTCTGGTGCCTATCACCTCCCTGCATCTTTCTTAAAGTCACTCCCATTATCTCCAGATTCCACCTGCGATCGGCGGTGCGCTGTGTCCACTGATGCTATTTTGGCTTCCTTCCTTGGAGTTGGCCCATGCTTGTAGACCATCTCTTTCAAATCCAATTTCTTTTTGCCAGCCATGAGTCTTTACAACACCAGATCCACTTCCTGGCTGTTTGCTGCTAGCTAAACCAGGTAGGTGAGGGTTTGAGGAGTATGAGGAGCTCATGGCTCACACTACAATTCTATGCAGTGATGTCACTTCCTCTCTTGGCTGAGTGATCATTCAGAGAAAGAACCAGCTGTTGCCTTCCCAGTCCCTGCAGTTTCTGGGAGCACGTTTCAACACTTGAATGGGCAGAGATTTCCTGCCAGAGGAGAAAGTCAAGTCTGTTGGATTGCCTGGTGCTCTTCTGTGCGCAGCAGGCTCCCAGCATCTGGGATTATCATCAGCTCCTCAGATTGATGGTGACGACCATAGAGATGGTGCTGTGTGTGCATACTCACATGCGACTGCTCCAACAGTCATTGCTCACTCGGTGGCCCTCGAGTTCTCAGGAGTTCGAGCACAGGCTTCCACTTCTGTTAGTGGTGAAGTCCAGCCTGCGGTGGTGGCAGCAGCCCTGCCATTTGAGGAAGGGCATGCCTCTAGATGATTTCTCCTGGATCCTCCTGATGCCAGATGCCAGTCTCTCGGGCTGAGGAGCCTATTGCCAAGACTGTATGTAGCCTAGTGCCATTGTAACAGCAGGGAAGCAGTGTGGTCCATCAACCGCCTCGAGGCATGGACTAGCAGGTTGGCTCTTCTGCGTTTTCGGCCCCTTGTCGAGGGTCAAGCCGTTCAAGTGTTTTTAGACAATGCCACGATGGTGGCTTATGTCAATTGGCAAGGCGACACAAGGAAGAGTGCTGGGGTAGCTCTGGAGATGGCGCTTCTGTTTATCTGGGTGGAGAAGAACCTCCTAGCCTTGTCGCCTCAGCACATTGCCGGCGTGGACAGTGTAGAAACAGACTTCATCAGCCAGCACTTTCTGGATCCTGGAGAGTGGGAGATGAGTCAGGAGGCATTTCAGTTGATTCTGTGCCACTGGGTCGCCCCAAAATGGATTTGATCAAGTGCCAAAGTTTGCTGCTTCTTCAGTCACCACATGGAGACTGTCTGAGGGCGTCGGCACCCTGGGCCAGCCTCAGCCAGTCAGTACCTACTGTATGTGTTTCCTCCGTGGCCCCTCGTGGAGTGTGTGATTCGGCATATAGAACTCAACCCGAGTAGGATTGTCCTGGTGACGCCAAATTGGCTAAGGAGAGCTAGTGTGGAGATCTAATGTAACTCCTGCAGGTGCCCTCTCTTTGGTTGCCCCCATCTCGGGGCCTATTGTGGCAAGGACCAATCATCCTGGAGGACCCAGTTCCCTTCTCGTTTACAGCTTGGCTCTTGAAAGGAGATGGATAGCGCATAAAGGCTATTCTCTGGCAGTGGTCTTCACTCTGCTTGGAGCCTGGAGGAGGTCTACCAAGCTAGAATACATGAGGGTCTGGTGCCTGTTTTGAGTGATGGTGCAGCACTCGATACAGTTGGCTCCTGAGGCGGCCAAGGTGCCATTTCTTTTGGCTTTTCTACAAGATGGCCTGAAGAAGGACCTTTCCCTTAGCTTCCTGAAAACTCAAGTGGCAGTTTTGGCCTGTTTGTGAGGTCCAGTGGCTGGTAAGTCCCTAGCCTTGCACTTGGATATCTTGCCCTTATTCCAGCTGGTTCGGCGTTTGCATCCCCCCTCCCCCTCCAGTCTGTAGTCATTCTGGAATCTGTGTTTGGTGTTCAGGGCCCTGATATCTGCATACTCTGAGCTGTTGAAACACATAACTTTTGAAGGATTTGCTGCTCAAGATAGTCTTCTTGGTTGCAATTTGTTCCGCAAGGCAGATTTCCAAGCTGCATGCTCTCTTGCTGAGATTTTGTCTTTTTCAAGTGAGGCCATTTCTATTCGGTCAGTGTGGTCTCTTTGCCATCCTTCTCTAAGGAGTAGTGTTAGGGGAAGGATAAGGATCTTCATCTTACGGAGATATGACCTGCAAATGCGAATAACGAGTGAGGTGATCAAATTTGCAAATGATACAAAGTTATTCAAATTTGTTAAAGCATAAGAGGATTGTGAAAAATTGCAAGAGGGACTTTGATAAGTTGGAAGACTGGATGTCAAAATGGCATATGAAATTTAATGTGTACAAGTGCAAAGTTATGTACCTAAGAAAGAACAACCGCTGCAAGGTTCCACATTCAGGCGTCATCGTGGATAATACTTTGAAACCTTCCGCCCAGTGTGCAGTAGCGGCCAAGAAAGCAAATAGAATGCTAAGAATCATAAGGAAAGGAATGGAGAATAAAATAAAGGATATTATAATGCCTCTGTATCATTCCACATTGCGACCACACCATGGAATATTGTGTGCAATTCTGGTTGACATATCTTGAAAATGATATAGCAGAATTAGAAAAAGTAGAGAAGAGCTTCCAAAATGGTAGAGAGGATGGAAGGATACCCCTATGAGGAAAGGCTTAAAAGGTTAGGGCTCTTTAACTTAAGAACATAAGAAATGTTCCTTATCGTCACTCCAGTCCAGTCCCTTTACTTCTGGGTTGCGTAACCCTTCCAGCAGCTTGGAGGCTGAGCCCAACCTTTTTGGAGGTGGAGCGGTACAAATACCACTGAGACCACCCACCAACTCCAGTAATCTCAGCCTCCAAGCAGCTGGAGGGTTCCGTAAGCCTAGGGCTTACTGGAGTCCTTCTTTAATTTTATTTTACCTATTTCATTTAAATAGGCTACTTTATTTAATTTCCTTTAGTTTCCTACAGTTTCTATACATTGGTAGTTAATTGTAATTACGAGGGCTCTGGCTCTTTAATTTCTCCTGCTCTCTCTCTCTTCTTCCCCCCCCCCCCCTCCTACCCGGATCGGGCGTCGGAGGAGAACCGCGGCTCACAGCCCCGAGGAGGATCTTCGGCTTCTCTGCTTCTTGCCTGCTGAGACGCGCTGATCACTGCTGCCTCGCGCCGAAGCCCCCCTGGAGGCTGAGCGCTTGAGGCAGTATCGCTGGCCTGCCGGGACCGCCAGACCCGTCCGGAGACAAAAGGACGCGGCGGCGAAGTCCGGTCTTTTCGAGGGCCGCGAGGGAAAGCTTAGGCAGCGATCTTCACGGGGAACGAGAATTTACAGCTCCGGTGAGCCAGGGGAGAGTCGGGCCGCGGCCGGGAGAGAGTCTTGGAGCTCCCCGTTCTGGCTCCACGTGGTAAGGCCTACCACGTGTAGAGCCAACGGGTAAACATCGCTGAATCGGCCCGGATCCTCAGCACAGTGCACAAAACCGCAAGTACTAATTCTGAAAGGGTTGTTACTGTAATTAATCTTCATTTTAATTTAATTTAATTATTTTACATTATTTCATTTATCTAGAGCTGTTAACTTTAATTTCAGTTTTGGGTTAATCGGTCTCCTTTTATTTAATTCTTCTCATTTAAGGGTTTTCTTTTGCCTCAAGATTAACAGCCGGTTTCTTTCCCTTGTGTACCGCTTGGGGGGGGGGAAAAGAAACCTCGGAGCTGTTGCCCAGGGAGGGAGCTAACTGCATATTAGAGGAGAGTCCCTCACTTCGGGCCTAGAGGTCTGATACTGGAAGGTCCCCAGCCCCAGGTCATGTCAACCAAGTCCCGCTGCCTTTCCTGTGGAATACGCAGGGGTACGTCTGCAGAAACAGGTATCTGCAGGAGCTGTACCGTGTTGGCGGCCTCTGCGGAGCAGGACATTAATTTAACTATGGCCAATGCCTCCCAGGGGTCAGACGAACTCCCAGCAGGGGAGGGGGGGTCACAAGCCCCTCCGGCTACGTCCTCGGACTTGCCCACTCCTTCCCTGTCCCCCTCCCCCCTCCCGGCGGGAGAGGTTGGGGCAGGGGATTTTTTCTCCCCGGATTTCATCCTCTTACTCCACAAGGCATATTGCCTACGTAAGCAGAATTCAGGGGCAGGAGGAGCGGCGCCGACGACAGCAGAGGTCAAGCCAGCCAGGCCCTCGAGGGCGGCCAATGCGGATTCCGACCTTCCACCTAAGCGCCCCCGGATGAGCGAAGAGGAGACCCTATCCCAGGGATCTCCGGAAGAGTCGCCATCAGACAAGGACTTTGGTGAGGAGGAGGAGGAGTTAGAAGAAGGGGAGATTCCGGAAGAAGACCAGTCTAGGATAATTAGAGTATTTCGTCGGGAGGAGCTTCCGGCATTGATTAACGAGTCCCTGAAGGCTCTCAATATGTCCTCCGATACGCCTGCAGAAGAGGAAGCGTTGGAGGATCCATTGATCCAAGCCATTAGAAGATCCCAGAAGGTCTTCCCTGTACATAGGGTAGTGCGACAGATGATCCAAGAAGAATGGGACCAACCGGAGTCAAGTCTAAGAGGAGTCCGGTCCATGCTTCGCCTCTACCCCCTCCCAGAGGCTGACAAAGAACTACTAAAGTCTCCCAGGGTAGATGCGGCAGTGTCAGCGGTCACCAAGAAGACCACTATCCCAGTGGAGGGCAGTGCAGCCCTAAGGGATCCTCAAGACAGAAAGTTGGATACTCTCTTGAAGCAGGCCTTTGACGTTAGCGCCCTCGCTTTGCAAGCCTCGGTCTCAGGGGCTTGGGTGGCTAGGGCCTGTTTAAGGTGGTCACAACAACTGCAGACAGACGAGAGCCCCGCAGATGAGACGCGGACCATCGCGAGCAAGTTGGAGTCTGGAACAGCTTACTTGGCGGATAGTCAGTATGACCTCATCAGAAGTCTGGCAAAGAACATGGCCTCGGTGGTGGCGGCCAGGCGATATCTGTGGTTACGCAATTGGGCAGCCGATACTTCCTCGAAGGCTCGCCTGAGTCGACTCCCCTTTAAAGGGAGACTGTTGTTCGGCGAGGATTTGGAGAAGCTGGTAAAGGACCTGGGTGAGTCCAAGGGAGGCAGGCTCCCGGAAGACAGACCGAAACAAAACCGCTCGCTTCCCCCGGCACGTTCCCAGCCCAGGGACTTCCGGAGGTCTCGCCCCGCCAGATCCAGCCCATTTTCCAGGGGGCGTTTCCCCTCTAGGGGCCAGGGCTTTCGAGGGTTTCGGGGAGCAGGTCGCGGTTTTGGAGCGACCTCCTCCTTCTCCTCCTCCTCGTCCCTTAGAAAACAACAATGAAGCCGCGGGGGCCCAGGGGGAAGAGTTGCCCATAGGAGGACGTTTAAGACAGTTTCTTCCCGCCTGGTCCCGGGTCACATCGGATCAATGGGTGCTAGAAGTAATCAGAGAGGGCTACGCTCTCGAATTTTCGAAGCAGATACCACCAGCCTTTATTCTGTCCCCCTGCGGTACCTCCGCAAAGAAGGCAGCGGTGGAGTCAACTTTCGCGCGCTTAATTGCACTCGGGGCCGTGTCACCAGTGCCTCCAGATCAGTGCGGCTTAGGTCGATACTCGATTTACTTCGTGGTGCCAAAGAAGGAAGGCACCTTCCGACCAATCCTGGACTTAAAGCAGGTCAATCGCTGTCTCAAGGTCCCTCACTTCAGAATGGAGACCCTACGGTCAGTCATCGCAGCCGTAAGAAGCGGGGAGTTCCTGACAGCCCTCGACTTGACAGAGGCCTACTTGCACATCCCGGTCAGAAAATCCCATCAACAGTTCTTAAGGTTCGCCGCGGTACCAACGGGCCACTTTCAATTCCAGGCCCTCCCCTTCGGCCTAGCGACAGCTCCGCGAACATTTACCAAGGTGATGGTGGTCGTGGCGGCCTCCCTCCGGAAGGAGGGGATCTTGGTCCACCCGTACCTAGACGATTGGCTGATCCGAGCAAAGTCAGAGGAGGAAAGTCGCGCTGCGACGGACGCAGTAGTTCGTCTACTAGAAGAATTGGGGTGGGTGATCAACCGAACAAAGAGCAGGCTGACCCCTTCCCAGAATCTCGAGTATCTCGGCGCAAGGTTCGACACCGGCAGGGGCAGAGTGTTCTTGCCCTCATCCCGGGCCAGGGACCTAAAGCTACTGGTCACTCGGTTCCTAAGCAGGCGAACCCCCTCAGCGTGGCATTATCTTCAGGTCCTGGGCACAATGGCAGCGACGATAGAGACAGTACCTTGGGCAAGAGCCCACATGCGCCCATTGCAACGAGCTCTATTGCGACGGTGGTCTCCGCAACTCCATCCTCTGACAACACAGTTACCCTGCGCTCCGAGGACCAAACGAGCTCTTCACTGGTGGCAACACCCAAGAAACCTGGAACGGGGAATGCCTCTCGAGCCCCCCCAGTGGGTTCTCTTGACGACGGATGCCAGCCTATCAGGCTGGGGGGCACACTGCGAGGACAAGTTCGTCCAAGGCCGCTGGTCCCCATTGGAATCTCAGTGGCCCATCAACAGACTGGAGTTACGGGCCGTCACCCTAGCACTCAAGAAGCTCGAGCCCTGGGTACGAAGAAAGGCAATCCGCGTCCTCTCCGACAACGTCACCGCGGTGGCGTACATCAACCACCAGGGCGGTACCAGCAGCCCTGCCCTGGAGAAGGAGGCGGACGCTCTCCTCCAGTGGGCGGAGGTCTGCCTCGAAGCGCTTTCAGCTCAGCACGTGGCGGGCACGGACAATGTCACAGCCGATTACCTCAGCAGGCACAGGATAGACCACGGAGAGTGGGAACTGGAGCAGGTGATCTTCGACCAAATAGTGGCTCGTTGGGGTCCCCCAGTAATGGATCTCATGGCAAGATTCCCCTCGGCCAAGGTGGACCGATTCTTCAGTCGGCGAAAGGAAAGAATGTCCGAAGGTCTGGATGCCCTGTCGCAGAAGTGGCCGTCAGAGGGCCTCCTCTATGTATTCCCCCCCTGGGCCCTGATTGGAAAGGTTCTTCAGCGAGTGGAGTCCCACCAGGGCCTGGTAATCCTCATAGCTCCGGATTGGCCTCGCCGCCCCTGGTACGCGGACCTGGTGAGGATGTTGGCCGACCACCCATGGCGACTGCCCTGCAGGAGCGGCCTTCTCAGTCAAGGCCCGGTTCGAATGCCTCAGGTGGATCGATTCTCGCTTACGGCCTGGCTCTTGAGAGGGCGCGGCTTTTGAAGCGAGGATATTCGGGTGCAGTGATCTCAACGTTGTTGAGCGCTAAGAAGCGCTCGACGTGTCTCGCCTATGTAAGGGTCTGGCGCATTTTCGAGGCATGGTGCGCGGAGCGCCGAAGGAAGCCCCTTGCGGCATCAGTCCCGGAAATCCTGGAATTTTTGCAAGCGGGGTTTGACAAGGGGTTAGCACATAGTTCACTACGAGTACAGCTAGCCGCTATCGCGTGCTATAGAGGAAAGATCCAAGGCAAGCCGCTAGGGGCTCACACGGACGTCGCCAGGTTCCTAAGAGCAGTTCGTCGCCTGCATCCCCAGCAGAGGTCGGTCATCCCTCCCTGGGACCTTAACCTGGTACTAAATGCGCTGATGGGGGAACCATTTGAGCCAGTGAAGAGGGCCTCCTTGAAGGACTTAACCCTGAAGACAGTCTTCCTGGTAGCGATCTGCTCGGCCAGGCGGGTCTCAGAGTTACAAGCTCTCTCCTCCAAGCCCCCCTTCCTGGCCTTTCTTAAAGACAAGGTCGTTCTGCGCACGGTGCCTTCCTTCCTTCCCAAGGTCATCTCTCCCTTTCATGTAAACCAGACAGTCACGCTCCCGGCCTTCACAACCGAGGGTCTGGTAGGCAGGGATAGCAGGCTTAGGCTACTAGACGTTCAAAGGGTCCTAAAACGCTACCTCTCCCGCACTGCTCCGTTCCGGAAATCAGACCGGCTATTTGTCAAGTTCGGAGGTCCACACAGAGGGGAAGCGGCGGCCAAGGCCTCCATCTCCAGGTGGATTAGGGAAGCGATTGCCTCCGCCTACATTCTGAAGGGCAAGCAAGTTCCGGGGGGGCTACGGGCTCATTCCACCCGGGCTCAGGCGACGTCATGGGCAGAATGCAGTTTAGTCCCTCCGCTAGATATATGTAGAGCGGCAACTTGGTCCTCTCTGCATACCTTCACCAGGCACTACAGGCTGGACGTGCAGAGTTCAGCGGACGCTCGGTTTGGCCTAGCGGTTCTTCAGTCCGGTTTGCCGAATCCCACCCAGAATTGAACTGCTCGGGTACTTCCCAGAAGTAAAGGGACTGGACTGGAGTGACGATAAGGAAAAAGTAATTAGATCTTACCTGCTAATTAGTGTTCCTGAAGGAACGACAGTCCAGTCCCTGATCCCACCCGGCTATGTCGGATCTGAAGACCTGTCAGAAAAGGGCAGGACAGCGAACCGAGCGGAGAACCAGTTCGGGGTAAGGGAGGCCAGGAGTAAGTAAGCGGGCGGTCCTCCTACGGCGCCTTCTCCCCTCCTCTCCCTCTCCCCTTATTACCGATTACCTATGTCCTATTTCCATTTAAAAAAAAAAAAAAAAAAAATATATATATATATATATATATATATATATATATATGTATAGATAAGATAAGGGAACGGGTGGGTCGACAGTCGTACCACCTCTCCTGGAGTTCGCATGTTTGTTAGGTTTAAGTTAGAGTTGTTACAGAGGCTCATTTAGTCTGCTTTTTCAGTCGATTACTGGAGTTGGTGGGTGGTCTCAGTGGTATTTGTACCGCTCCACCTCCAAAAAGGTTGGGCTCAGCCTCCAAGCTGCTGGAAGGGTTACGCAACCCAGAAGTAAAGGGACTGGACTGTCGTTCCTTCAGGAACACTAATTAGCAGGTAAGATCTAATTACTTTTTATACTGGGTCAGACTAAGCCCAGCATTCTGTTTCCAACAGTGGCCAATCCAGGTCACAAGTCCCTAGCAGTTTCCCAAAAAGACACACAGGTTCCATAGTGCTTGTATTGGGGTAAGCAGCGATTATCTGGGTCCTCTTTAATAATAGTTTATGGACTTTTCCTCCAGGAACTTGTCCAAACCTTTTTTAAACCCATCTACACTAACAGCTTTTATTACATCCTCCGGTAATGAATTCCAGAGTTGATTGCATGTTGAGTGAAAAAATATTATCTCTTATTAGTCTTAAACTGGTTACACTGTAGTTTGATTGCATGTCCCCTAGTCTGGATAAAACCATGATACCTGATGGTGTATATACAGAATACTGAATGAGCTTAGGAATGTATAGCGGGCAACCCCTTGCTGCTTTAGTCAATCATCTTGGGGGGATGGCAAAGGCTCTGAGGAGGAGAGCAAATGTGGTCCTGATGCACACTGGTGAGAAGAGGAGAGTAATTACACACTAGTTAGACTGATACCATTAGTGGGCAAAACTGTGGAAATGTCCATTATAAAATGGTTTCTGTACAGTGCTGCATATATAAATAAAGAGACGGCCCCTGCACTATTGCACTTGCAGTTTGGTCGATAGAAAACAAAAAAGAAGAATCTCTTGGTTAAAATCAATACGTCTTGATTGGAGTGAGCAGTAGTGCAAGGTCCCCCGGTAGGAGACTCAAAACAGAGTTTAGGTGAATTTTTAAATGAGACCAGTGACTACCTTTAAGTGAGCTGAGATGCAAAAAATGAGGATAAAATTCTATAAAATATAAGCAGTAGGGTGGGCTTGTTTGGGACAAGGACGGTGAGATCAAAATAAAACAGTCCACTCATCAGAGCCAGCTGAAGTTTTCTGTACTTTTGAGGGCAATTTTATCACAGTTATCTTATGTGTAAAGGCCATGTAGGTGCCTATTTTATAAAGATCATAAGACACCTATGTGATGTTATAAAATACTAGCACAAATCTGGCAGAGAAAGCAGATATATTGAAGCTGCAAACTTTTACATCTGCTGCTTTAAAGTGTGCCTATAAATTATGACTCTGCCTGCAGTCTGTCCAACTTCTCCCCTGAGCGCACATAATCTAAAGATGTGTGCAAGTATGTGCCTAATGCAAGGTCATTTTAATATGGGGCCTCTTTTATGCGCATACACAGGCATATAGAAACATAGAAATATGATGACAGAAAAAGACCACATGGCCTATCTAGTCTGTCCTTCAGTATCAACAGCTACAACATATATGTGTGAAAAATCCTTTGCACGAAACAAAGGGAAGGTAATTTTATAATCACTTTGTCTTTACAACTCTTGACTCATTCTCCTGAAGCTTCTGTTTTTTTTGTTTCCAGGTTACTGCTGTGATCCTTTAGTTCTTGGTATCTGGCAGTGGAGTTCTGTAACTGTATAGAAAGTTTAGATTTGCCCTGAGAGGAAACCTCCAAATTTAACAATGGTCTTTCAAAACTCTTTAAAACTAATAAGTCTAAGGCTCATCAAGCACTGACTTTAGGAGCTCCAGGGGCATTTGTTTCTTTGTTGGAGCAGTGCCTCCTGACAACCGTTGAAAGCTGTAAGTCTGAATGCAGAATAAACTTTCCCTGTGTCTTACATTCTCCCAGTGACTTTGCTACTCAACTTGTCCCAGCCTTAGCTATGATTCCAATGCCACTTGATGACCTGAGCTGCTGATAAGGTGATTTGTAACAGGATGCCTGTATGAGAAGCTCAAAAAAAATACCTATTCCTTATCGTCTCTCCAGTCCAGTCCCTTTCTTCTGGGTTGTGCACCAGCACACAATTGCCCACCTACAAATTTAGGCTTCCTCTGAAAAAGGGGCAGATATGTGCATGTACTGTATGTGTCTCTGCATATTTTTAAAAATTATGCCCAGACATTGCAACTCTCTTCCACTCCACCTCAACAATGCTCCAGGAACTCCCTTGCACAGATTGCTCTAAAGTAGGCACATTCTTTCCATGTGCCTACTTCTACCCACAGTTTTACGAAAGCCCGTTTCCTTATCATCCTTCTAGATCAATTCAGATGAGTGGGTTATGCTCCCCAGCTAGTAGGTGGAGGGAGATTAGAACAGCTTTCAGTGATGTCATCACTAGTATACACTGGTGCAGCACTGAGAAGTCCAGTATTTTTTGTCTCCTGCAAATGGCAAGGTGTATAGACTGGTGCAGCAGTGCAGATAGACCTGTCTCCCTTTGACCATATCATGGTATTGTGGCCTGAGTGATTGAGACCTTTGGCTCAGCGTTTGCTCTGAGCTCATTGTCTCTTCAAGTCAACAGTTGGCCTGTGTCCAGTGACATTCCCCATGGGTCTCTAGTGCTGGTGAGCAGGAGGACCTCACAGGGCCCCTGAAGGGGTCGGTAGGTTTGGGTCCAGGATCTTTCCCTCTCGCTGTGGTTGTTGGTGCCCCAGCAGAGCCTTTCTCTGATGTTTAAGGAGCTGAAAGGTTCCCCTTTTGAGCCCTGAAAGACATCCCTCAAGGATTTGACCCTGAAGATGCTATTTCTGGTGGCCATTGGTTCTGCTAAACAAGTTGGAGCTACAGGCCTGCTAACCTGCTGGTCGTCCTGTCACCCAGTTGTTCGACTAGACCCTTCCTCTCCCTCAGCAGATCAAAGAGCAGTGTTGTGGTGATTGCCGTCATACCATCCGATGGCAGGGTTGCAGTTGGAAGCACTGGATTGGGTGATTGTCACTTTGGATGCTAGTCGGAAGGGCTGGGATGCTCTGGTCCCCTCGAGAAGCCTCCTGAGCTTTCATCCACTTGGAAGTGAGAGCAGTCTCCCTGGCCCTGGAGAGGTTGAAGACTCTCCCAGTAGGCAAAATGGTCTGAGTGGTCTCAGATGTTGCCATGATGGGGCATATATCAACAAGTGAAGCGGAACTTTCAGTTGCTCTCAAGGCCACAGAGTTGTGTTGTGGGGCAGAGGAACATCTGATTGCCCTGCCTGTAGCACACATTGCAGGCATATATAACCTGCAGGCTTTCCTGAGTCAGAACTCCATGGATCCTGGTGAGTGGGAGGTCAGCCCTAACGCATGCGACCTCCTAGTACAGAGAGGAGTAGCAGCCTTAGGAGGAGATTCTGTATGTCTCCCTCCCTGGCCCCTGGTGAATAGTCCTCTGCACAGGATTCAGGCCCGTCCAGGCCTTGTGATCCTAGAGTCCCAGACTGGCTTTGCAGGCTGTGGTAAGCGATTCACTTGTCCCTGTTGGTGGGGCCCCCTCGCTTGCTCCCTCAAGAGAAGGGCCCCCTGAAAAGTGGAGGAGTAGCTAAATGGTTAGAACAACAGGCTATAACCAAGCAAGCCAGTGTTCAAAATCCACTGCCATTCCTTGTGATCTTGATGACAAAAAAAAAAAAGATTGACAGGGACTTCTCACTTGTGGCTTGGCCCTTGAGAAGCATAGATTCTCCAAGAAAGGCTACTCTGGAGGACCTCTACATCCTTAGCTTCTACAAAAGTCTGGAGAGTTTTTGAGAGATGACAATCTCCAAGAACAAGCAGGAATGTAGTCTTCACATATGGCGTATCGTCGGTACCGACGGAGTCTGTGCGGGAACACTCCCCAGCATCCAATAGGAAAGCTTTTGGGAGCATCCCACAGCGCCTGTATGATGCCTTCCTGCCTTTCCCAATTGTCCCTCTCCAGTTCTTCGTTTTCCGCAGAGCCTACAGGTCGCACATCCTGTCACCGCAGAAAATTTCCCTTCTTATTCTTCTTTTTTGTGGTCGTGTCTGCCTTCCCTCGACGCTATACCGGTACCGTCGGTTCTTCTTTTCTTTTTTTCAAAAAAAAACAAAACAACAAAACTTTGTTTCTGGAGACTTTTCCAGTAATTTTCTTCTCGGGTACCACGCGCCATTTTGGGCACTAGGCCCAACTTTTTCCCTTAGAATGGAAAAACCTGCTTCGGGTTTTAAAAAGTGTTCTAAGTGTGGCGGTACCATTTCCGTCACCGACACCCATGAGTGGTGCCTCAAATGTTTAGGTCCGGACCACTCTATTTCAGAGTGTGTTGCCTGTGGGATGATGTCGAAGAGGGGCCGGCAAAACCGAGCTGCTAAACTTAGCACCCTTTTTCCCTCCAATGCAGCCTCTGTGGCATCGATGTCTTCCAGGGCTTCATCTTCCTCCCATGGATCTCAGGTAACTAAACATAAATCTAGCCGGTCCTCAAAGGGTAGATCTCCTTCTAAACATCGAGATGCCTCTGACGTTGCCCTTGAGGGATTTTCACCGGCAAAATTGCCCCAGCGGGAGGCTTCAGCTTCCAAAGCACTAAAGGGGCTCCAGGATGTTCTCGAGGCTTCAACCTCGGCAGAACTACTGGTGCCATGCTCTGGGGTTCCGGCCGCTTCATCGGCAGCGTCGATAGACCAGAGATTCTTGGCTATTGAATGCAGTCTGGCGGCTCTTCTCACGGCCTCGATGCCCCTGAAACCGCTTCAGACGATTCAACCGGTACCGGCATCGACATCGGCAGGTATTCTACTGTGACCGAGTCATGCGTCTCTATCCGGCATCGACAAGTCGGTACCGGACCACTCTGATGCCGACTTCAATCAGTACCGGTACCGTGCCTTGCACGATCACCCGGATCGGAGATACTTTGAATCCTTGGATGAGTCTGAAGACTCTGAAAGCTCTGCCGATACCAGAGTACTTCTTCCTGAGGATTCCTCTTCTCCTCAGCGTAGGATGTCTCCACTAGAGGATATGTCCTTTCAGGATTTTATCCGAGATGTGGCCCGAGGTCTTTCCATCACAGTGGCTTCTGAAAAAGAGCCTAGGGCAAAGGAATTAGAAATCCTACAATACCCTAAAGCTTCCAAGGAGGCAGCTACCTTACCTATACATGAGATCTTGCATGATCTTATGTTAAGGATGTGGGAAACACCTCTGACCACATCTCCTCACTCTCGAAGACTCGACACCATGTATCGAGTTCCTCCTTGCCCTGGGTTTCAGAAGACTCAATTACCACACCATTCCATGGCGGTGGAATCAGCCATGAGACGGATAAAGAGTGCAAAAAGGCATGCATCTAATCCTCCAGGATGTGAGTGTAGGACTCTTGATGCCTTTGGACGTCGATCCTTCCAGGCTTTCATGCTTTCTGCTAGGATCAGTTCCTATATCTTGTATATGGGAATGTTCCTTAAGGAGGTCACAGGAGACTTTGAGCTTATGAGCCCTCTCCTTCCTGATGATAAAAGGCAGGATTATCTTACTCTTGTTAAGCATGCTCAGGATGTTTCCAAGTTTGTGAATCGTGCAGCCTTTGACTGCTTTGAATGCATAAGCAGAACCTCTGCTATTGCCATAGGTGCACGTAGAATTGCCTGGTTTCAGGCATCTGACTTGGAAATCTGGATACAGGACAAACTGGGGAATATACCTTGCACAGGAGAGAATCTCTTTGGCAAGAACTGGCAGGAAAAAGCTAATGAGATAGATGCTGACAATATCACTTTGGATAGATTGTCCAAATCTACAGCTGATCCTGCGAGGAAAAGATCCTCTAAGAAATCATTCTTCAGCAAGAAGAAAAAGTTTTATCCCTCCTATACCCAGCAGGATCACCGTTTAGGTCAGTCTGCCCAAAAGGGACAGCACCAACAACCTAGGCAATAAAGGAAACCAAAAGCAGTTAAGCCTCAACCGGCTCAGCAGACTCAGCCTCCACAGGGGCTTTGACTCTTGTCTAGAGAACTTTGCCTTCCTGGCCCTGAATGGCCCAGAACCCTCCACCATCCCAGGAAAGTTATGTCATTTTGCCCCCAGATGAGGTCAGATAACAGCAGAAAACTGGACTCTGTCTATTGTAAGAGAGGGGTACAAGCTTCATTTCCTCAGCATGCCCCCTTCTACAATAGTAAGACAGTTCAATTCTCAGATCTCTCTTAATGACAGGTTAGGTCAAGAAGTCACTATGCTCCTTGCTCAAGGGACAATAGAAGAGGTACCCATTCCACAACGGGGTATAGGGTTTTACTCCCCCTATTTCCTTATTCCAAAGAAAACAGGAGGGCACAGACCCTTTCTAGACCTCAGAGAATTGAACAAATTCCTGTTCAGAGAGAAGTTCAAAATGATTTCTCTAGGAACTCTGCTGCCATACCTTCAGAGTCGGGATTGGCTTTGTTCTCTAGATCTCAAGGATGCGTATACTCATGTTCTCATCCATCCAACTCACCGAAAGTTCCTTTGATTCCTGTTTCAAGGGAAGCACTACCAATACAGGGTTCTTCCTTTTGGCCAGGCCTCTGCACTAAGGGTGTTCACAAAATGCATGGCTGTGGTAGCAGCATTTCTCCGTACCCTGGGAATATTCGTCTTCCCTTACTTAGGCGACTGGCTCATTCGAGCCCCTTCAGAGCCAGAGGCCAGGGTTGCTCTGTCTCGCACAATGCGCATCCTTCAGTATCTGGGACTTGTCATAAACTTCCCAAAGTCCAACCTTGCTCCCACTCAATCCCTAGAGTTTATAGGAGCTCTTCTGGATACCAGACAGACAAGGGCCTTCCTCCCACAGCCCCGCTGCCTTCGCATTGTGCAGCTAGCTTCCCAAGCAGTGCTAAAACCTCACCTCATTGCTCGGGAAATGCTACAGTTGCTAGGCCACATGGCATCCACCGTGCATGTGGTTCCTTATGCTCGCCTCCATATGAGGGCAGCCCACTGGACCTTATCCACTCAGTGGACTCAGGCCTCAGGTTGCCTGTCAGACAAAATAGCAAATTCAGATCGCCTTATTTTGTCCTTCCAATGGTAGCAGTCACCCAAAAACCTTCTGGTGAGGCCTTCTTTTCAGCAACCCCCACCCCAAGCCACTCTAACAACAGATGCTTCACAGGTGGGTTGGGGAGCCCACCTGCATGGCCTTTCTACCCAGGGTACCTGGACTCCACAGGAGGCCTATCTCCATATCAACCTCCTGGAGCTCAGAGCAATCTTCCTTGCTCTTAGAGTATTTCACACCCAGCTCAGCTACAAGACAGTCCTAGTTCAAACGGACAATCAGGTAGCCATGTTCTGTGTGAACAAGCAGGGCGGAACAGGCTCTCTGTCGCTGTGCAATGAAGCTTTGCGACTATGGGCCCTCGCCAGAGAGCATCAGATTCATCTCCTTGCGGTGTATCTTCCAGGCATTCAAAACTCTTGGGCAGACAAACTCAGTCGAGTTCTGCTTCCACACGAATGGTCTTGCCATGCAGACGAGGTGGCCCAAATTTTTCAAAGTCTACAGTTGCAAACATTTTTCCCTACCTCCCATAATCCTCAGTCCTTAATCTTCTCCTCTCTCTCTTGCCCTCTCAAACTCACTCCTACAACCTCGCTGTAACCGTATATCCCTATGTAAATAGTTGATTACTGTAAAAGGTTTCACACTTATGCCTATTTATCTTTGTTATGTTGTTCCATTGTAAACAGTTGAAATATACTGCCTTGTTATGTTCTATGTAAACCGTCTTGAATCGCAGAAAGACGGTATATAAAAACTGTTAAATAAATAAATAAAGTCCGCTGAATGCCAAACTTCCCCGGTTCTGTTCCAGAATTCCGGCTCGGGGTTGTCAGGCCAGGGATGCTTTCCTCCTTCATTGGGGTCAGGACTTCCTGTATGCCTTTCCACCCATTCCCCTAATTCCCAATGCCCTGTTCAAGCTTCAGAGAGACAGAGGTCATATGATCCTCATAGCTCCACGTTGGCCACGGCAACCGTGGTACCCTCTGCTCCTACATTTCTCTCAAGCTCCGCCTCTGGAGTTGAGATCTGCTCCAGATCTTCTTTCTCAAGAGGACGGGATGCTGTGGCATCCCATTCCCCAGTCTCTGCATCTCAGGGCCTGGTTGCTGAAAGCCTAGAACTTCACGGTCTTAACCTTTCCCAGCAGGTAAAGGATATCTTTTATGCTTCCAGGAAGCCTTCCACAAGACGCTCTTATTCATTTAAGTGGAAAAGGTTTACCATATGTTGCTCGCAGAAGGGTCTTAACCCTCTTGTGATACCTATGGAATCATTACTGAAGTATCTCCTTCATTTATCAAATGCAGGGCTTAAGACCAATTCAGTGAGAGTTGTGGTGTTGAGGCTGCAGCTCAGCCCTGGAAAACAGATAAAAAAGAAACTTTTTCTTCTGTGTGGGGGAAGGGCTCAGCTAGACACACGTTTCAAGATGCAGGTAGTGGAAAAACCCACACTTCCAGAGCTACTAGGCTCAGACCACACCCAGACTCCATGGCAACCCAGAGGAGGGATAGGAGACACCTGTGGGAGGAGCCAGGAGAGGGAGGACGCTTGCATACATTTAAGCTCACAGGCTGGGGAACAGGTTGGAGAACAAGTCCAAGTCGGGACATGGGAACAGGTTCCGCAGCAGCAGCTGGGACAGAGCCAGGAGCAGGGCTAATCACACTCCTTCCAAGAGAGAGGAACTGAGGAAGCTAGCTGGAAGCAAGCTGGAAAGAGAGTCCTTAAGCCAAACTGAAGAGGACCAAAGCTTCAGTGGTGGAGAGCAGAGAGAGTCTAGGAACATATACCGGAGTGATTCCCAGAGCAGCTCTGATTCTGAGGACACTACTTCAAAGAAGAGCCCCTGCTGTGAGAGATTTGCAGCCAGGCTTGGAGGTAGGAGGGAAAGACCTGGGGGAGCTGAAGAATACAGCCAAGATACAGAAATAGCCCTACAGGATTCTGAGGCAGATGTTTTATCTTTTAAGAAGCCTGTCAGGAAGAATGTTCCCAGAAGTAAAAGGAAACAGACAGAACTTTTAAGTGTTTTATTAAAGGGTAAAAGGTCTGGTAGCCATACTGAAAACCCAGAGGGGAGACGAAAAGCTCATTGGGAAAAGGTGTTCAAGCTTTTAAAAGAAATTAGGCCTGAATACTCTGAGCCAGTCTCAAGCCCAAAGATATGTGATTCTGAGTGCGAAGATATGGAGACGGAATCCTGTGAAGTGGAACAGGACTCCATTGATTCCTTAATGGAATGCTCCTTGTGCATAGCTTCAGACTGAGGGGAGGCCAACGGTTTAAGCTAAAGAGAAACCAGAAGCCAGTTAACCTGATACGCTGAGTGCTGGGAGCCTGAGATAGAGAAAGAATTATTCAAGGTTGAAAGTTACCAAAAATGTTTATGCTGGAGTAAAATGTTTTAAAGCAGCAGTTTTCTGTTAGCAATGCTGATAAGCAGAAGAAGCCTTACTTTTAAAACCCTACGCAGTTGAAAGAAGCTGAGGGCTTTGCTGGACTTTGATAATAACAATAAGTTACAACTGTGGCTTGTTGGGGAAAAGAAGTTATCTTCTGTTAAAGAGCTGAAGGAAGCAACCTCATTTATAGCATTGTTGGAGCACGGTTTATGTGACAGTTTTTGTTGGAGAAATTATCCTTTATTCTGTTATTCTGTTCAGGAACTTCCATAACAGTTTTGTTTGCAAAGTGTTGACTACAAAAGAAAAAATTAATAAATTTTTCCTGTGTTGCCTCTAAAACCACTTGGTTGGCCTTTTTGCACACAACTACAACTCCAGAGGCCTTGGCCCTGGAAACTCTGCAAAATACAAGACATTAGCTGTCTGTTACTGTCCCTCCCACTGGAAGCCATTTTCAAGGCTTTTTACACCCTGCTGCTCTCCTATTGGCTGTCTGCTACTGTCCCTCCCACTGGAAGCCATTTTCAAGGCTTTTTACACCCTGCTGCTCTCCTATTGGCTGTCTGCTACTGTCCCTCCCACTGGAAGCCATTTTCAAGGCTTTTTACACCCTGCTGCTCTCCTATTGGCTGTCTGCTACTGTCCCTCCCACTGGAAGCCATTTTCAAGGCTTTTTACACCCTGCTGCTCTCCTATTGGCTGTCTGCTACTGTCCCTCCCACTGGAAGCCATTTTCAAGGCTTTTTACACCCTGCTGCTCTCCTATTGGCTGTCTGCTACTGTCCCTCCCACTGGAAGCCATTTTCAAGGCTTTTTACACCCTGCTGCTCTCCTATTGGCTGTCTGCTACTGTCCCTCCCACTGGAAGCCATTTTCAAGGTACCCTGCAGTCTTTAAATCCCACTGAGGTGCCACTCCGCTGCTGTTGCTGCATTGTCTGAGCTGTGTGTACCTGTGCTGTGTTTATGCTATTGCTGTCTGCTGCTTGTTGACTCTCCTGCCTCTTTCGTAGGCTTTTTACACCCTGCTGCTCTCCTATTGGCTGTCTGCTACTGTCCCTCCCACTGGAAGCCATTTTCAAGGTACCCTGCAGTCTTTAAATCCCACTGAGGTGCCACTCTGCGCCGCGGAGCGCGCCCAAGGAGCAGGACCTGCTCCTTGGGCGAGCTCCTTGGGGCATTCCATCTTTCTCGTTCCTTAGTCGTTCGACCTCTTGTGCTTGGCCTTTTCTGGCTCTCCTTCTGCTATTTCCCCTTCTCGTTTCTCCAGCTTTTTCCCCACCCCCGCCCCGCAGTCTCCCAACTGGTTGTTCACGTTTCCCTCTTTCCTCTCCCTCTGCTTATCAGTGTGTCATGGCCTCCATCCCCGTTTTCTGGGGACATCGTCCCTTGTCTGGCTTCCCACCCCCCTCAGGCTCCACCTCTCGGGTCCTGAGTAACCTTCACGTCTGTACCTCTGGCTCCTCCTCTCTTGCCCCACCTCTCCCTTCTGCTGTCTCCCTCTTGACTCTCTCTCTTGCTCTTTTAAATTGCAGATCACTTCGTGCGAAGACCCCTTTGATCCATGATCTTTTGTTGCACCACTCTCTTGATGCCCTGTTTCTTACTGAGACCTGACTTCGAGAGGGTGAGGACAGTCTCCTCCACCGGTGCCTTCCTCCCGGCTATTCCTCTTTTCACGTCCCCCGTCTCCGCCGGTCTGGCGGAGGCGTGGCGCTTCTATACAAGTCCTCCCTTCCCTTCTCTCTCGTTTCCCCTCAACCCCGCTATCCTGAAGCCCTCATGCTTCACTTAGGACTCCACAACCCAGTATATTTCCTCCTCCTTTATGCTCCTCCCTCCCTTCGTCCTGACCTCTGGGACTCACTTCTTCTTACCCTCTCGGAATCATCTCTCCTTCCTTCTCATTTGGTTGTCCTCGGGGACTTCAATGCCCATCTGTCCTCTCAGGCTCGCCCCCGTGACCGGACCCTTGGTTCCCTTTTCTCTGACCTTGGCTTAACCCAACACGTCAATTGCCCAACTCACTCCTCTGGCTCTACCCTTGATCTTCTTCTTACTTCCCACTCCTCTCCTTTTATTCCCTCCAACATCTCTTCTCTCCCCCTTCCCTGGTCCGATCATCTATGTCTGTTGTTTTCCTTCCCCTCCATCCATACTCCCGTCCCGTCCTCTCTCACAGTCCCTTCTACATCTCTCAGGCGACGTATTACTCCCCTTACCCGCCAAGCCTTCCCCTCGGCCGACTCTCTCCTCCCTCCCGACTTTTCTTCCCTCCCCACTAATCAACAGGTGGATTCCTGGTCCTCCAGTCTCACTGCTGCTCTGGATTCTTTGGCCCCCCTTCGTCCCGTTTCTGATCGCCCTGTGTCTCACCATCCCTGGTTCCACTCAGGTCTTCACTTACACCGCACCTTCCTTCGGCGTGCTGAACGTCGCTGGTGCAAAACTCCCTCCGTTTCTTCTTTGGCCTCCTTCCGTTCTGAACTTCGTTGTTACCGAACCATGATTACAGCAGCTAAAAAGTCCTACTACTCCGTTCTCATCGCATCCTCCTCCAATTCCTCTCGATCCTTATACCGTGTGCTCCACTCTCTATCCTCCTCCTCGGCTTACTCCTGCTCCACTGCTCTCCCTCCAACCACCCCCAGCCCCACCCGTCTTGCCTCCTTTTTTGTTGATAAAATCCAGACCATCCGCTCCTCCTTTCCATCCTGCCCCCCCCCTCTTTCTCCCCTCCCTTCCCCCCTTATCCCCCCCCTCTCTCCTTCCTCCCCTTCAGGTGTCCCCACTCATGCTTGGCACTCTTTCCACCCCGTCACCTCCACTGAGCTTTTTCATGCCCTCTCCACGTCTCATAAAACAACCTGCCCTCTCGACCCTATCCCCTCTTCCTGGCTTCTCGACCCCTCTCTTCATTTCTCCCCTTTCGTCCTATCTATGATAAATTCAAGTCTATCCACTGGTTGTTTTCCCTCCCGATGGAAGCATGCCCTGGTTCGTCCCCTTCTGAAGAAACCCACACTGGATCCCGCCCTCCCTGCCAACTGGCGCCCCGTTTCTAATCTCCCCTTTCTTTCTAAGGTTCTTGAAAAACTAGTCTTTTCACAGCTCTCTGCACATTTGGATTCCACGCTTTTCCTTCATCCTCGGCAATCTGGTTTTAGGCCCGGGCACAGTACCGAAACTATCATGCTTGCACTTCTTAGTGATCTTCACCGCTCACATGATCAGGGTAATCTCTCTATCGCTGTTTCTCTCGACCTCTCCGCTGCTTTCGATGTTATTGACCATCATACCCTTCTCACCCGTTTATCTGATGCTGGTATCTGTGGCACAGTACTTTGCTGGTTTCGCTCCTTTCTATCCTCTCGTACTTTTTCCGTCCGCTCTTGTACCACTGACTCTGCTCCCTCTCCTCTTCTCTGTGGTGTTCCGCAGGGTTCTATTCTTGCCCCCCTTCTCTTCAACATCTTCCTTGCCCCACTTGCCCTTCTTATCCAACAGTCTGGTCTCTCCTGTTACTTTTATGCTGATGATATTCTTCTTGTCCACCACACTAGCTCCGTTTCTCCAGATCTTTCCCCTCTCAATTCTTGTCTCGACCTGACTGCCTCATGGTTCTCCACTAATTTTCTCAGTGTCAACCCCTCCAAATCATCGGCTATTTGGTTTTCCTTCTCAACTTCCCCTCCCACCTTGGCTCCTCTAATGTCATCCCTGCCCATCCCTCTTGTATCCTGCCTTCGTTATCTTGGTGTAACCCTCGACACCTCCTTGTCTTTCCACTCCCACATCTCCTCCTTGGTCCGCAGCTGCTTCTTCTACCTTCGTCGTATCAGGTCCCTTCGTCCTTATCTTTCCTCTAGTTCTCTCACTACTTTAGTCTTCTCCCTTGTAATTTCTCGCCTTGATTACTGTAATTCCATCTTTGCTGGTCTCCCCTCTTTTCAGATACGCCGTCTCCAACTTATCCAAAATACTGCCGCTCGCCTAGTTACTTTCTCCTCTCCCCGTGAGCACATCACCCCTTGTCTCCTTTCCCTCCATTGGCTCCCTATTTGATACCGCTTTATCTTCAAATACCTCATTACCATTCATAAAACCCTCCACTCCAGTATCCCTCAGTGTCTTTCCGATCTCATTTTTCACCAGCCTGTTCCTCGCCTTCTTCGTTCCTCCCATGGTAACCGTCTCTTTCTCCCTTCCCCTTCTCAAGCGCATCTCGAACTTACTCGCCACTCCGCTTTCTTCTTCCTTGCTCCTGCCCTGTGGAATTCCCTCCCCCTCCCCCTCCGTACTGAGCCCTCTTTTCCACAATTCAAGTCCCTCCTTAAAACACACCTCTTTGCACAAGCTTTTGATCTTCCAGTTTCTCTTTGATACTATTGGCTCCCTCATTTATACTTACTGCTCCCAGTACCCTCTAATATTTCATCACCATTCATAGAACCCTTCACTTCAGTACCCTTTACCCTCGTTTACCCCCCTCAGTCCCCTCTCTCTTGTTGTAAGTTTCTATTTGTGTCACTCTGCCCTTTTTACTCTCTCTCCTCTTCTCCTTTTTCTTTTCTTTCCTGTCATACCATGGCGTTCTTTTCTATCTTTCTTCCCTGCAGCCCATTTATTGTACACCGCTTTGATGCCTTATGGTTTAGGCGGTTTATCAAGAAACCGAATAAAGATAAAGATAAAGATTAGATGGCACGCTGTATCCACTAGGCGACCGCCTAGCCGGGGTGCAGCGCCACAGAGTCCATTTGAGTGCTATTGCAGCTTCTTTCAAGCCTCTAAATGGACAACCTATTTCCTCTCATCCTCTCATAGCGAGATTTATGAGAGGCCTTCTTTTAACTAAGCCTCCCATTAAGCCACCACCGGTAGCATGGGACTTAAATCTGGTACTTGGGCAGCTCATGAAACTGCCCTTTGAACCATTAGCCACTACCTCTTTGAAATTCCTTTCCTGTAAGGTTATCTTTCTCATTGCAATCACATCAGCACGTCGCATCAGTGAATTGCAAGCGTTGGTGGCTGATCCTCCTTATACAAGGTTCCATCATGATAAGGTAGTCCTTAGGACTCATCCACACTTTATGCCAAAGGTGGTGTCGCCTTTTCATTTAAACCAAGCGGTTTACCTTCCTGTATTCTTTCCAAGGCCTCACGCCTCAAATGCAGAAAGGAATCTTCATACTTTGGACTATAATAGAGCTTTGGCCTTTTACTTGCAAAGGACACAGAAACATAGAAAGTCCTCTCAACTCTTTGTTGCTTTTGATCCTAGTCATTTGGGACTTCCAGTCTCCAAAAGGACACTGTCCAGCTGGATTGCACAGTGTATATCTTTTGCCTTTGAGAGCAAGAACCTTCCTCTTGAAGGCCATGTCACAGCTCACAATGTGAGAGTCATGGCAGCCTCAATGGCTCATCTTCACTCTGTGTCTATCGACGACATCTGTCGAGCAGCTACTTGGGCTTCGGTTCATACCTTCACAGCCCATTACTGCTTAGACAAGGACTCCCGCCGGGATGCCTTGTTTGGTCAGGCTGTTCTTCAACACCTGTTCCAGACTTAATCAACTCCTATCCACCATCCCTGGTAGGATGCCAGAGATCCATGGGGGGAAGTGGAGCCCTTTCACAAGGGCTCACAACTTTCTGGGGCCATCTCCCTGGCATCTGCAACTAGGGAGTCCCCATATATGAAGACTACATTCCTGCTTGTTCCTGGAGATAGCATAGTTACTCACCTGTAACAGGTGATCTCCGGGAACAGCAGGAATTTAGTCTTCACAGCCCACCCACCTTCCCTAGGAGATGTCTCTCTCTATCTCTCTCTCTTTCTCTCTCTCTTTTGTCTCAGCTTTAAACTTAACTGGAGAGGGACAGTTGGGAAAGGCGGGAAGGCAGCACGCAGGTGCTGTGGGATGCTCCCAAAAGCTTTCCTATTGGACGCTGGGGAGCGTTCCCGCGCAGGCTCCGTCAGTACCGACGATACCCCATATGTGAAGACTAAATTCCTGCTGTTCCCGGAGATCACCTGTTACAGGTGAGTAACTATGCTTTCCTCTTGATCCATGGAGACCAGAAAGGTAGACATTGTTGCTAGTTTGTCCTCCTTTCAGTCTGGCCTGGACCAGGGTTTGTTCCTAAACATGTAAGGTTCAGTTGGCCATCCTGGCATTATGCAGGAGTCATATCCAAGGCATTTCATTGGCAGTGTTCTTGGATATCTTCCTCTTGGGAGTGAAGAAGTTCTCTCTGCCTATGAGTCCACTTTTGGCTTGGTGGAGTCTGTTTCTGTCATTTATTGGCCCCCTGATGGTCACTCTGTATCTTTCTCACTGACTTTGACTTGTGGCTTTCCCTCTTTCTGGATGCATCTTCCCCCTCACTTATTCTTGGGGATTTTAACATTTCATGTTGATATATTGTGAACCGCCCCGATGTAATGGGGGGCGGTATATCAAGTGTGAAATAAACAATAAACAATAATATCTCTGACCCTCATGCCTTAAAATTCCTCTGTCTTACCACTTCATTCATTCTCCAACTATGCTTCATTGCCCCTTCTCACCTGCTAGGCCACTGCCTTGGCCTCATCTTCTCTAACTGCCCTCAAATTTCTGCACTTCAGTTCATTCCTTATCTGACCATCACCTGCTAAGATGCACTCTTCATTACCCCCCCATCTCACTCTTGCTCAATCTCCTCCAACATCTTTCTCACCACCTCTTTCCTCCACTATTCCATTTAATTCCATTGATGTGGCCGTATCTTCCTATAACTGCACTTTCCTCTGCCGTGGATGCTCTTGCTCCTCCCACTTCACGTCCTGTGAGGCATACTGTACCTCAGCCCTGGTTGTCCTCTGAAACACGCTACCAATTGGGCTAGTGCAGAAAACGAGCAAGGCCTTTAAGCACAGAAAACGCCACTTTTAGGCACAATTACCGCCACAGCAAAATGCAGAAAAGAGACAGACACGTGCATAAACAGCAAAGGAAAATCTAGCGCACAGTTAATGCCAAGAGTATTTAAATTTAGAAGCAAATGAGCTGGCTGTAATAAAATGACATGCTAATGTTGTCTGTGCCCAATGCAGAGAAACGCATAGAGGATTTTGTAACCAGCCCTAGCGCCAGTATCTCTACTCCTGGTTTTGAGGTGGCTTAAATGTTTCACACGTGCCCCCGATAGCATTTTGATGGCATTGAGGGAAAGACCCGATGCCATCAAAATACTGTCGGAGGCTGGTGACCCTGACAGAAAGCAAATCCCCGGTGGCCCAGTGGCCCCGAATTATGATTATTTTTTCCTCCCCCCCATACCTGCTCAACTAAAAATAAATAAAGCCTGTGACCCAGCTGCCCTCATCCCCCTCCCTCTCCTCCCCTGCCCAACTAAAAATAAAAACCTAGTGGCCCAGTTGTCCCAATCTCCCCACCCCCTTCCTGGTACCTTTGCAAAGAAGCAGGAGCACTGCCCATGTGCTCCACTCCTGCTCCGTCATCTTGAAAAATGGCAGCGCCTGGCCCCTTCATTCTCGCGTCCCTCTACCTCTGTCACCCTTTCCTCCTTTTCTAAGATCACTAAGGAAGAAACCACACATCTTCTAGCCTCCTCTAAATCTACTACCTGCCCCTCTGATCCCATTCTCACTCATCAACTAAACTCCATCTCCTCTACTGTTGTCCCTTCCATCTGTCATATTCTCAACCTATCGCTTTCTGCCGCAACTGTTCCTGCAGCCTTCAAGTATGCTGTGGTTACACTTCTCATCAAGAAAACATCTCTTGATCCTACCGGTTCTATTATCAATCCATTTCTCTCCTCCCCTTTATTTCTAAACTACTTGAACATGTGGTTCACTGCTGCTGTCTTGACTTTCTCTCCTCTGTTCCTTCTGGATCCACTGCAATCTGGTTTTCGCCTGCTACATTCTACTGAGGCAGCTCTTGCCAAAGTCTCCAACGACTTGTTCCTCACCAAATTCAAGGGTCTTTACTCGATCCTCATCCTTCTTAACCTTTCTGCTGCTTTTGACACTGTTGATCACCACCTTCTCCTCAATACCCTGTCCTCGCTTGGATTTAGGGGTTCTGTTCTGTCCTGATTTTCTTCCTATCTCTAACTCTTCCTGTCTTCTGGTGGATCCTCCTCTACTGCTAACCCCTTTTCAGTCAGTGTACCCCAGGACTCTGACTTGGGACCTCTCCTTTTCTTTGTCTACACTTGGTCCCTTGGTGCACCCATCTCCTACCACGGTTTTCAGTACCATCTCCATGCTGATGATCCATCTCTCTGCTCCTGAAATCTCTTCAGGAATCCAGGCCCGGATCTCTGCTTGCTTATCTGACATTAGTGCCTGGATGTCTCACTGCCATCTGAAATTGAACATGGCCAAAAATAAGCTCCTTATCTTTCCCCCTAAGCCCACCTCCCCTCTTCTTCCTTTCTCTGTTTCTGTGGATAACTCTACTCCTCCCCGTTTCCTTGGTTCGCAACCTTGGGGTCATCTTTGATTCCTTCCTCTTTCTCCACACACATCCAACAGATAGCTAAAACCTATCTTTTCTTTCACTATAACAATGGCAAATTTCGTCCCTTCCTTTTTTGAGAACACTACAAAGATCCTTATCCATTCTCTAGTCCAGGGGTGGCAATTCCGGTCCTGGAGGGCTGCAGACCAGTCAGGTTTTCATGATGTCCCTAATGAATATTCATGAGATCTATTTGCATCCACTGCCTTCCATTGTATGGAAATAGGTCCATGAATATTCATTAGGGACATCATGAAAACCTGACTGGTCTGCGGCCCTCCAGGACCGGAATTGCCCACCCCTACAGTCTAGTCACCTCCCATCTAGACTATTGCAACCTCCTCTTCAAGGGTCGTCTTCAGAATCATCTCTCCCCACTTCAATCTGTTTCAAAACTCAACTGCACAGCTAATTTTCCGCCAGTGTTGCTATGTTCATGTCACCCCTCTAATCAAGTCACTCATTGGCTCCCCATCCATTTCTGCATCTAGTTCAACCTTCTACTACTGACCTATCAGTGCCTTCATTCAGCTGCTTCTCACTACCTTTCCTCTCTTATCTTTCCGTACACCCCTCCTCGGGAGCTCTGCTTTCTGGCAGATCCCTTCTGTCTGTGTCCTTTTCTTCTGCTGCCAACTCCAGACTTTAATCTTTCTGCTTTGCTGCTCCTTATGCCTTGAAGAAACTACCTGCATCAATATGCCCGGCTCCATCTGTGGTCCTGTTCAAATACAGGTTAAAAATTCACTTCTTTTGAGACTGCTTTTGAATCCTGATCACCCTAGTCTCCTGTTCACCTCCTATGTGTTTCCTTATCATTCCCGTAGATATATCCTTGTCCCCAGTTGTGTTGTCTGTCTTGACTAGATTGTAAGCTCTTATGAGAAGGGACTATTTCTTGCATGTTTGCGTACAGCGCTGCATAAGTCTTGTAGTGCTATACAAATGATTAATAGTAGTAGTATTTGGAGGCACGGAATGGGGCCTCCCTTTGAGCCCATTTGTAGTGTTTCCCTCAAGAATTGGAGGTCATCTTGATGACTTCTTTCTCCTTGTGGACTCTGCCATTTTTCTCCCAAAGGGGCAGTCCTCCTTTCATCTTTAACCAGACTGATTCTGCACCCTTTCTCGGAAGGGGATTTTCAGAAGGACCACTTGCTGTGTCTGGTAGATGTGTGGAGGGTGTTTGATTAGATATTCTGGAATTACCAATTCTTTCCACCGGTCACATCATCTTTGTTCTGCTTGGTGATCCGAGAAGAGACTGGCAACAGCCAAGCTCTCTTTGGCCATTTGGATTGAGGAGATGTTTGGTCAGTGTACATTCCAGCTGGTAAGTGTGTGTAGAGAGAGAGAACTCGGTTCACTAGGGTGCGGGTCTCCTCCAGGGCAGAATCTGCCCTAATTTCTCCAGAGGACAACTATAAGGCAGTTACCTGGTCCTTGCTGAGCACCTTTGCAAAGTGCTACAGTTGCTTGTGGGGGTATTATAGATGGTGCCATTTGGTGGGGCAGTTCTAGTCATGTGTTGTCTTCCTCCCTCCACCCTGGGTCCTGACTGCTTCGGTATGTCCACATGTCTGGACTAGTCTAGCAGGATGAAAAGGAAGAAAAACATTTTAACATACCTGATAATCTTCTTTCCTTGAATCCTGCTAGACTAGTCCAGGACCTGCCCTGGAAGACGCTACAGACTTTTTTTTTGCATTTTCAGTATTTGTGCTTGATGCAGAGTCAGTTATGGTAAGAGAGCCAAATACTAATTCAAGATGTTTGTTAAGTTGAATTTCTGGTTACTAACATTTTGTGTTTCTGAGTTCTGTCTTGCTTTCTGCTTGGGAAGTGTCCTACTGGTTTCTCTGTGCTGCACCAGAGGATGTACTGAATGACATCACTGAAAACTGCTCTTGTCTGCCTCCACCTGCTGGCTGGGGGGCATAACCCACTCGTTTGGGGTCAAACATTTCTCCATTTCCTACACTAGATCAAAGCTTTTCAGGTAGTCATGTACTTACACAGAAATATTTGATTGGAGGGTGACAAATTAATAAAATCGCTCAATGCTACTTAAAAATGAATTGAAACAAATTGAAAGCTTAATGTTGCTACCCAAGCTTGTCTAATGTGACATTGACTCTATTTGTTAAAGTATTTTATGAAAAAGAGTTTTCAGCCATGGAAAAGTTTCCATCCCACATCTTTGGCCAATGGCCCTTTAAAGTAGCTATATACGTAATCTCTTTGCTCACAGAAGTTATGGAGATAGATAAACTGGCAAACAAAAAAAAGAGCACATTCTTAGCTCAAAATTGAATTCTATCCAGCATAAACACTAGTAAAGAAACAAATGGAGCATGAAACACCAAATAACATAGTTTTGGAAAGGAAGATGCTGTCGGACAAACCCGAGTTCTCTAATGAGGTGACAAAAATGGTGGGTCAGGGAGGTGTGGTTGATGTTGCCTGTTCAGTTTGATAAGATACCGTTATAATCCCCAAAAAATTCTTTCAATATATTTTTTTGTCGGACATAAATCGCGAGGAGGAGGTACTGTGAACCAACCCCCAAACACGATACATATCCCTTTTATTCAACCACATAGGTTTAATTAGTCCAAACTTTAAATATGCCAAAGCATTTCAGCATTAAGGAAACACTGCACTTATCTTATAAACACGCGCGACGTGCACGTTTCGGGAAACAAGACCCCCTGCATCAAGCGCTCAAAACTCAACTCATAGAGGAACTTGATCCGCCATGAAACTGGCAAAAAACGCCGAACAGTTGGCCATTCAAATTGAGGATACCAGCTTAAGATTGGCTAGCAAAACATGCCATTCAAAACAACCAACCAGTCACAGAGGGGATTCCCCACAAATCAGGGAACCCCCTAACGTGAGAGGATGACCTCACATCGCCCCCAGCCAGTCGATCTCACAATTCAGTCCCATAGGAGTTACTGCTTGCAAAAGAAATATCCAACGTTGTTCAAGCCTCTGTAACTTAAAAATGCGATCCTCCCCCTCTAGGGTCAGTGGGGACATGATCAATCACCGTCCACCATAATTGTTGAAAATTATGTTGAAGTTGTGAACAATGTGGAACCATCGGGGCTGTAAGGACCGCTTGTCGAAGGCGACTGGCATGCTCAGCTAGGCGAATCTTGATCGGCCGGGTAGTACTGCCCACATATCGTAAAGGGCAAGCACACTCAATAAAATAAACAACATAAGTTGAATTACAAGTTGTTTGCCAGCGACGATGAAAATTTTGGCCCGTATGCAAATCAGTCCAAGAATTGCCAGAAATGGTAGTAGCACAAAATCGACATGCCCCGCAAGGCTCATGAGTCCCAGTCCGGTGCTGAGGGCACAACGGGCGATCTAATGGCGTGGCAGAAAACACCAATTTATCCCAAAGATTGGCCCCCCGTGAATATGCAATCCGCAAGAGTTTATTTAAACTCGAATGCAGAGATAAAACCGGCCAATATTTCTTCAAGATGCCTACCACCCGTGAAGAATTTGACATATAGGGTAAAACCCCTGTCACTGTGTCATCATCTTCCACAGACGATCGAACCAATTGACAATCTAAAAACCACTCACGATGTGAGTACAAGGCCCGTCGGTAGGCACGAGATATAATTGACTTGGGATACCCCTTAGCAGTGAGTCGTACAATCAAATCCGCAGCATGGTGCCGAAATTGGTCAATAGAAGTGCACAGTCTTCGAAGTCTCAGAAATTGTCCATAAGGCAGCCCATTCCGTAAAGGTTCTGGATGAAAACTACGATAGTTCAGTAAGCTGTTGCGTTGAACCGGTTTGCGGTAGAGAGTAGTAGCCAAGAGATCCCCCACACGAAAAACGATCATGTCCAAAAATTCACTTTGATTACTGTTTGGGGGTTGCTTTGGGATTGTTCAGTTTGATAAGGCTTTTTGGCTCTATTTCAAATAAAGATTTTACATTTAATCACTGCCTTTCCAAAAACCCAAGCTTAAGGCCAGCGACATTCATGCACTAAGTATTTCTCTGCCTCGGAGCCTTTACAGTCTAGGGCTAGGTTATGAATGTACATTAACTTACAGTGAAATGATTTAATGTATGTTATTTTAATGCAAACCCTGTTGTATATGCTATAATATTGTTGTGTTATGGTATAACTGACATTAAATATGTGTTAACACATTAACACATATTGGTTATGTTTATTATTGTTTGTTTGTTAAAATTTGATTAACCGGCCTTCACAATAGCAGCAGGGTGGTAAATTGATAGTGAAGTGACTTGCCCAAGGCCACAAGAAGCTTCAGTGAGAGCAGTGGTTTTTGAAACCTTATCCTTAGCCCACTGCTCTAACCTCTAGGCTACAAGAGTGCTAAACAAACTAAGCTATATGGGGTCATAAATTGGGTGAGTAACTGATTGAGAGAGAATGTGAAATGACAAGTGGGGTGCCCTAAGGCTCAGTACTAAGACCACTTTCATTCCACGTCTTTATTATCATCATCATTGTTGTCTGTATTCACTCTGCAAACAAACAAATGACAGAAAAATTAGAGGACTTGAGAAATCTGGAATAATGGTCAAGGGTTTGGAACATGAACTCTGTGAAAACATGTAATGGTCAAACTCTTATCACTTTACTGGGCAGACTGGATAGGCTATTATGAATTTTATTTCCCATTATTTACTTTGCTACTCCATTTGAGGCACAAAAATACATTATAGCTACATATCAATATGTCAAAGGGCAGCTGCTACTACTACATGCCTGCACTCTCCCCTCCTGTGCTTGCTGCCTCTGCATTACTGGTTGGAACTTTCTTTGTGCCACTTACCATCTCCGTTGCTGCTTTTGTTTTCCAGGTACTCTGTCTCTGCTCTCTTGTTGTCCCGCCCACCCGGAAGTGACGCTAACGCATCTATGGTCACTCTCCCCTATAAGTTGAAGAGCATTGTGGCGTTCTGTGCCGTGGGCATGCACTCAAGGAGCAGGTCCTGCTCCTTGGGCCAGCTCCAACAGTGGCGGTGGCTTACCTGTAACATCTAACCCTGTCTGCTTGCCAGTTTCAATCTCTCGGGGTAAGCCCTCCTCTTCACACCCGTTGCCCTGTCTCTGGTTTTATCTATATCTACTGTTGCTGTTCTCAGCCATGTCTCTCATTCCTGTGCAATGGCGCTGGCGCCCCTTCCCTTTCCTCAGGTCTGCCCCCTGCCCATTTGGCTTGGATTACTGCCAATCTTGTGCCTTGTTCAATTACGCGTCCCCTTCCTCCAAGGCCTTTGCCGGCTCTGTCCTGCTTGCTCCTCAGTTTGGCTTTACTAAATTGTAGGTCCCTCTGGTCCAAAACCTCCCTTGTGCAAGACCTCTGTGCTCAGCATTCCCTGGATGCCATGTTTCTCATTGAAACCTGGCTTTGGGATGATGAGGAGGCGCTCCTCCAACAATGTCTCCCTCTGGGCTTTTCAGCTTTCCATATCCCACGGGTTAACTGGAGGGGAGGAGGCGTAGCTATTCTGTATCGCTCCTCTCTCGCTATTACTGCTGTCTTTTCTTATGCTTTACCCAGAATGTTCCTTTTATCGTCTAGCTTTTTCTCCTCCGTTCCATTTTCTCCTGGTCTATGTCCCACCGTCCCTTCACTCAGACCTTTGGGATGCCTTTCTTCAGACTCTGACTGAAGTCTCTCTCTCTCTTTCCTCATCTCTTGATCCTGGGAGACTTTAATTCGCACCTCACTCTGCCATTTTGCCCTTGGGCCACGCCCTGCAGCCTTGGATAGACTGGCCCCTCGGGTCCCTGCCTGGTGCTCCCGTCCCTCTTCCCACCACCCACGGTTTAACCATGTTTTATGCCTGCAGTGGTCCTGTGTCCGCTTTGCAGAACGTCTCTGGCTTAGGCGTCCCTCCCCAGCCTCTTTGGCCCAATTTCACTCATCACATTGTCTTTTTCAAACTATGATTAGATCGGCCAAGCTTGCTTATTACTCTGACTGTATTTCCCTGGCTTCTAACTAGTCTCGTCAATTGTATTCCATCCTCCGCTCTCTCTCGGCTCCACGTTCCAACACCTTGTCCACCGCTCCTCCCCTCAATGTCCCTGATCCTACCACTCTTGCTTCCTTTTTCTCTGATAAGGTTCAGTCCTTGCGTTAGACTTTCCCGAGCTGTCCTGCCCCCCTTTCTCCACTCCCCTTCCTCCAGGCTCATGATTCCACTAGCTCTCCTTCCTCTGTCAACAAAGCCACATACAACCTAGACTTTGTTTTGTCCTGTCACTATAGTTGAGCTCTCCAAGCTCCTTGGCTCATTGCATAAGACCACCTGCCCCTCCGATCCCATATCTCCAGGAACAAGCAGGAATAAGTCCTCACATATGGGTACGTCGGAACCGACGGAGCCTGCGCGGGAAAGCTCCCCAGCTTCCCAGAAACGAAGCTTTTGGGGCCTCCCACTGCACATGCGCGCTGCCTTCCCGCCTTCCTGACCAGCTCTCCTCAGTTTCTCTTTTTCCGCGGAGCCAGCAGGTCGTGTTCCTGTCACCGCTGAAGAAATTCTTGTTTTACTTTGTTTTTTTAGACCGCGTACCTGCCTTCCCCATACCGAAACCGGTACCGCCGGTCTCTCTCTTTCTTTCTTTAAAAAAAAAAAAGAAAATCTTTATTTTTGCACAACTTGGTGACTTTGGTTAGGCCTCAGGCCTACACAAATTCTCCTCATGGAAAAACCAGCCCCTGGTTTCAAGAAGTGTACCAAGTGTAGTGCTGTTATTTCTGTCACAGACACCCATGACTGGTGTCTTAAATGTTTGGGACCTGACCACTCCGTTCCGGACTGCCCATCCTGCTCCCAGATGTCTAAACGTGGTTTGCAGAACCGGGCCAACAAATTCCATGTGCTGTTTGCTTCAGATAATCCAGCATCACAGTCATCCAGGTCTTCCTCTCCGGATGGATCTCAGGTAACCAAACCTTCTTCGGGCAAGTCCTCAAAGAGCAAATCTCCTTCAAAGCATCGAGAGGCTCTCACTTTTGAATCTGAGGATCCTGCCCCAGCCAAACAACCCCGGCGGGAAGCTCTGGCTTCCAAAGCTCCATCTATGGGGTTACAGGTTGACATCGATGGCACGGCCTCGACTGATCACCTGTTAGACTGCTCTGGGGTACCGGCCCATACCGGTACCGACATCCAGGCAGCAGTGGCGTCTATGAGCAATACTGTTCAGACCATGCAGCAGGCCATGCTGGCTTTCATTAAAGCTGCGACGCCCTCGGTACCGCATCCAGCGGTTCCGGGTCCGGTTCCAGTATCGTTTCCCAAACGCAGATCGGTTCCGCATGCCGGATCCGGGTTTTCACCCGATACCGATCCCATACCCGGTACGCCCGATGTCGATACCGAACAGTATGCGTATCATGCGTTGGAAGCAAATAGAGGATACTCTGATTCTTCTGAGGATTTTGACTCCTCTGAGGACTCTGATGAGCTGTCTCTAGTTCTTCCTGAAGACCCTTCTTCCCCAAAAAGGAGAATGTCTCCACCAGAGGATTTGTCCTTTCAAGATTTCATTATAGAACTAGCTAAAGGACTTTCTATTACCACATCCTCTGAAACAGAACCTAGGTCAAAGAAACTGGATATTTTAGGATACCCTAAGGTTCCTAAAGAGGCAGTCACCCTGCCTATCCATGAAATCCTTCAAGAACACTTGATGGACTTATGGGAGGCTCCTCTAACGTTGTCTCCTTATTCTCGTAGGTTGGACACCATGTACCGGGTCCCTCCTTCTCCTGGTTTTCAAAAGACTCAGCTGCCTCACCATTCCATTGTGGTGAAGTCTGCGCTGAAAAAGATTAAGAGTACCAAAAGGCACTCTTCTACCCCTCCAGGGCGAGAATGTAAGACCCTAGACTCTTTTGGTAGGAAAATCTTCCAGGCTAGTATGCTTATAGCCAGGATTAATTCATACAGTCTGTATATGGGCATGTTTCTCAGGGAACTTGCCCTAAAGGTATGGCATTTTGCCCCCTTTATCCCTGAGGATAAAAAGGAGGAGTTCATTTCTATAGTGAAACAGCTTCTAGATGTTTCTAAGTTCTCCAACAGAGCAGCCTTTGATTCCTTTGAAGGTGCCGGTAGAGCTTCGGGCCTTGCCATTGCAGCCCGACGACTTGCTTGGCTCCAGGCCTCTGACCTAGAACCCTGGGTCCTGGATGGCTTACGGAATCTGCCCTGTACAGGTGAGAACTTATTTGGTAAAGACTGGCAAATTAAAGCCACTCAAATGGACGCAGAAAATGCTACCTTAGATAGACTTTCTAAGTCTACCTCTACTCCTGCCAAGACAAAGTCTTTCAAGAGGCCTTACTACAAGAAGGCCAGATTTTCCACAAATACTGGCCAACAATCTTCTCAGCCTCGCTTTGCTGCTAAACGTCAGCAGCCTAAACAGGCAAGGTCAAAGCCTGCAGTGTCTGCCACTTCTCAGCAGGCTCAACCCCCTCAGGGGTTTTGACTTGCCCCTAGAGAACTTAACCTTTCTGACTCTAAAACAACCAGAGCCCCTCACCATTCCCGGAAGGTTAGCTCACTTTGCTCCCAGATGGGGGCAAATTACATCAGAGCAATGGACCCTCTCTATCATCAGAGAGGGCTACATACTTCATTTTTCCAACCTTCCTCCATATACCATGGTGAGGCACTTCAATTCTCCCCCATCTCTCCTGGGCCTGTTGGGTCAGGAAGTCTCTTCTCTCCTTGCCCAAGGGGCAATAGAAGAGGTTCCTCTTCTTCAACAAGGGACAGGATTCTACTCCCCTTATTTTCTCATACCAAAGAAGACAGGGGGATTCAGACCTATCCTAGATCTGAGAGAATTGAACAAATTTCTGTACAAGGAGAAATTCAAAATGCTTTCTCTAGGCATTCTCCTTCCATACCTTCAGAGTCAGGATTGGCTTTGTTCTCTAGATCTCAAAGATGCGTATACACATATACTCATCCACCCATCCCACAGAAAATATCTAAGATTTCTGTTTCAGGGAAAACCTTTCCAGTACAGAGTACTTCCCTTTGGTCTAGCCTCTGCTCCAAGAGTGTTCACCAAATGCATGGCAGTTGTAGCCGCATTTCTAAGAGGTCTGGGAATTTTTGTATTCCCATATCTGGACGACTGGCTCATCCGAGCTCCATCTCAGTCAGAGGCCCAGATTTCCCTGGACCGCACAAGGCACGTTCTGCAGTATCTGGGACTGGTGGTAAACCTTCCCAAGTCTCAACTTATCCCTACTCAGTCTCTGGAATTCATAGGGGCCCAGTTGGACACCACCACTGCAAGAGCCTACCTACCTCAAGTCCGGGGCCAACGTCTGGTGTGCTTGGCCTCCCAAGCTCAGTCCAGCAGTCACTTGACAGCCAGAGAAATGCTGCGACTTCTGGGCCACATGGCCTCCACGGTTCACGTGGTGCCCTACGCTCGTCTTCATATGAGAGCAACTCAATGGACCTTGGCCACCCAGTGGACTCAAGCATCAGGAGCGCTCTCCGACCAAATCCTCACCTCAAAGCGTCTGTTTTGGTCCCTCCAATGGTGGATGTCCACCAAGAATCTGTTGTTGGGGGGCCCCCTTCCAACCTTTGTTGCCCCAAGCAACCCTCACAACAGATGCCTCCCAAACAGGGTGGGGAGCCCATCTACAATCCCTCTCCACTCAGGGTACTTGGTCTCCACAGGAGACCACCCTTCACATCAACCTCCTGGAACTGCGAGCAATCTTCTTTGCCCTCAAAGTCTTCCATACCCTCCTTGTCAACCTGACCGTCCTAGTTCAGACAGACAATCAGGTGGCCATGTTCTAGGTAAACAAACAAGGAGGGACAGGCTCTCTGTCGCTTTGCAACGAAGCTCTCAGATTATGGGCCTTCGCCAGAGAGCATCAAATTCATCTTCTGGCAGTATATCTTCCAGGGGTTCAAAACTCTCGGGCAGACAGACTCAGTCGAGTTCTGCTTCCACACGAATGGTCCCTACATATGGACCAAATAGGCAGAATCTTTCAGGAATGGGGAACCCCGGACATAGACCTCTTTGCAAGTCCGTGGAATGCCAAACTTCCCCGGTTCTGTTCCAGGACTCCGTGTCAGGAAGCTCAGGCCAACGACGCCTTTCTCCTGCATTGGGGTCAGGAATTCCTATATGCCTTTCCACCCATTCCTTTGATTCCCAAGACTCTGTTCAAACTCCAGAGGGATCACGGATCGATGATCCTCATAGCTCCACGCTGGCCACGCCAAGTGTGGTTCCCTCTACTTCTGCATCTCTCCCAGGTACCCTCCCTGGACCTGGGAACTGCGCCAGACCTTCTGTCTCAGGAGGAGGGGACTTTGTGGCACCCAAACCCCAAGTCCCTACACCTCAGAGCTTGGTTACTGAAGGCCTAAGCCTTCATGACTTCAATCTTTCTCAACCAGTGAAAGATATCCTGCATGCCTCTAGGAAACCCTCCACGAGGCGTTCCTATGCTTTCAAATGGAAACGCTTTTCCATTTGGTGTGCTCAACAGGGTCTTGACCACTGTTCCCTCTAAGCTGTGCGCGTGTGCGCGCGCACACACCTCGCCGAGCAAGCGCACATACTTTATAACAGAGCGCACAAAAATTATGGTTCTGATTCTGATAGAAAACACAGACATCTTAAAATTTAAAGGTTGTTGTGTATTTACGGTTTTCACAAGTTCTACAATATTATCTAGTGCAATCAATGTGGTGTACATACTGTATTCTGACGTGTAGTCAAATTTTAAAGTATAGAACTCCGAGTGTCGTTATGTGGCGCACAAAAATTTAACCTTCCTTTAAAAGCTGCACAGCTGATATTTTATGCTCACACAGCCTACAGAAAATTAGAGGGAACATTGGTCTTGACCCTCTAGCACTTCCTTTGAATTCTCTACTAGACTATCTCCTGCATCTTTCTAATGCAGGCCTTAAGACGAATTCAGTAAGAGTCCATTTGAGTGCTATTGCAGCATCCTTAAAACCTATAAATGGACAACCTGTCTCCTCTCATCCTCTTATTGCAAGGTTCATGAGAGGCCTGACTCTAACTAAGCCTCCCATCCGGCCTCCTCCGGTAGCATGGGATTTGAACCTAGTTCTAGGTCAGCTTATGAAGCCACCTTTTGAACCGTTGGTTTCTACCTCCTTGAAATTTCTTTCCTGGAAGGTCCTTTTCCTTATTGCAGTCACTTCGGCTCGCCGCATCAGTGAACTACAGGCCTTAGTGGCTCATCCACCTTATACTAGGTTCCATCATGATAAGGTGGTCCTTAGGACGAATCCCCACTTTATGCCCAAAGTGGTCTCGCCTTTTCATCTTAATCAAGAGGTATATCTACCTGTCTTTTTCCCGGCTCCTCATGCATCCAGTGCAGAGAGGAACCTTCATACTCTGGATTGTAAAAGAGCTCTTGCCTTTTACCTCAACAGAACTCAGCCACATCGAAAGTCTTCCCAGCTTTTTGTGGCTTTTGATCCTTCTCATTTGGGACTTCCAGTCTCCAAACGTACACTTTCTAATTGGATTGCTCAGTGTATTTCCTTTGCTTACCAGAGTAAAAACATTTCTCTGGAAGGCCATGTCACAGCTCACAATGTGAGAGCCATGGCCACTTCTATGGCTCATCTTCCCTCTGTATCCGTAGATCAGATCTGTCGAGCTGCCACCTGGGCCTCGGTTCATACCTTCACAGCCCATTACTGTTTGGACAAGGACTCCCGCCGGGATGCCTTGTTTGGTCAGGCTGTCCTCAAACACCTGTTCCATACTTGAACAACTCCTGCCCACCTTCCCAGGATGGATGCCTGAGATCCATACGAAGATGGCGAACCCTTGGAAGGGGATCTCCCAGGCATCTTAGCTAGGGAGTCCCCATATGTGAGGACTTATTCCTGCTTGTTCCTGGAGATAGCACAGTTACTTACCTGTAACAGGTGATCTCTGGGAACAGCAGGAATTAGTCCTCACAACCCACCCACCTCCCCTAGGAGTTGTATCTTCTATCTATCTTCCTTTCCTCTCTCTATTGTCTCAGCTATAAACTCGAACTGAGGAGAGCTGGTCAGGAAGGCGGGAAGGCAGCGCGCATGTGCAGTGGGAGGCCCCAAAAGCTTCCTTTCTGGGAAGCTGGGGAGCTTTCCCGCGCAGGCTCCGTCGGTTCCGACGTACCCATATGTGAGGACTAATTCCTGCTGTTCCCAGAGATCACCTGTTACAGGTAAGTAACTGTGCTTTCTTCCCACTTGCTGTCAGAACCATCTCTGGCCCTGCTCTGCATCCTCTATTCCAGTCTGCTCCGTTTTTTTCCCTTCTTCCTGGAAGCACGCTATTGTTCGTCCCATTCTGAAAAAACCTTCCTTGGATCCTTCTCTCCCTGCACACTGGTGGCCTGTTTCCAATCTCCTCTTCCTATCTAAACTCTTGGAAAAGGCAGTTTTCTTGCAACTATCCTCACATCTTGATTCTACATTGGCTCTTCACGCCTGGCAGTCTGGTTTTCGGGCTGGCCACAACACGGAGACCATTCTTATTTCTTTTTTGAACGAATTGCATGTGCCACACAAACAGGATGACTATTCCATAGCTGTATCTCTCGATCTTTAAACTGCGTTTGATCTTGTTGATCACGCTACTCTCCTTTCTCGTCCCTATGATTATGGGATTAGCGGCATTGTACATCAGTGGTTTCGGTCTTTTCTGTCCTCATGTTCTTTCTCAGTGCATGTTGGCTCTTCATTTTCCCCTCCACACCCCTCCCATGCAGTGTTCCACGGGGCTCTGTACTAGCACCCTTACTTTTCAATCTGTTCCTCGCACCTCTGACCTTACTTGTACAGCAGTCTGGTCTTTCGGTATACTATTATGTCGATGACATCATTCTCCTTTTCCGCACTAGCTCTCTCTCACCTGACCTCACTCCTCTGAACACCTGTCTGGCTCGGATTTCCTCCTGGCTATCTTCCAATTACTTGCATCTGAAACCCGCTAAGTCCGCTGCCATCTGGTTTACTTTCAGTGCCCTTCCATCTCTGGCACTGCTATACATCTGACCTTGACTCTTTGGTACTTGGGCGTCGCCCTCGACCCCTCTCTTTCTTTCCACTAGCATTTCACTTCTGTTGTATGTCGTTCCTTTCTCATGCTGCATCAACTGAGGGCAGTACGTTCTGACCTCCCAGCACCTTCCCTGGTTACTGGAAAACTTAAAACTAAGATGCAGACAGCAGTCCAGCAGCGAGATGGGGGCATTCCAGTCTTTTGCTTTGAGTGTCACATGTATGATTTTCTCCCAGTTGGTGAGAGGTCTTACGTGTGCACTAGGTGCAAGGAGCTCTTTGCTCTCAGGGAACAAGTCCGTTCTCTAGAGGCTAGAGTAGGAGACTTGGAAAACATAAGAAAGACAGAGAGGTACATAGACGAGACCTACAGGGATATAGTCCTGAAGTCCCACCTCCAGTCTGGCAGCATCCCTGTTGCCATGGAGGAGAGATGTCACGTGACAGAAGAGCATCACCCTGATGTGGCAGGAAGTGATCCTGTAACTAGGACCTGTCCTCCAGGTGATGTAAAACCCTCTCCAGGGCCATGTGCCCATGAGGGAAAGGTTAGGACACCCGTTATAGTTGGTGATTCGATCATTAGGCATGTAGATAGCTGGGTGACTGGTGGACGTGAGGATCGCCTGGTAACATGCCTGCCTGGTGCAAAGGTAGCGGACCTCACGCGCCACCTAGATAGGGTCTTAGATAGTGCTGGGGAGGAGTCTGCTGTCTTGGTACATGTCGGTACCGATGACATAGGAAAATGTGGTAGGGAGGTTCTGGAGGCTAAATTTAGGCTTTTAGGTAGGAAGTTGAAATCCAGAACTTCCAGGGTAGCGTTCTCCGAAATGCTTCCCATTCCACGTGCAGGACCCAAAAGGCAGGCAGAGCTCGAGTCTCAATGTGTGGATGAGACAATGGTGTAGAGATGAGGGGTTTGGATTTGTTAGGAACTGGGGAACATTCTGGGGAAAGGAGGGGCTCTTCCGAAGGGATGGGTTTCACCTTAACCGGGATGGAACCAGGCTGCTGGCATTAACCTTTAAAAAGGACATAGAGCAGCTTTTAAACTAGATAATAGGGGAAAGCCGACAGTCGCCCAAGAGCGGATGGTTCGGAATAATGTATCCTTGAAGGATACTACCAAAAGCAGAGAGGTTCCGAAAAAGAGTAAAGTAGCCCAAATGCCCTCGAGTATGGAGCTGACAGAGCTTAAAGATCCCAAATTACCCATGTCTACCAATAGCCAAATTAATATGAATAAAATACATTCTCTAAAATGCTTGTATGCAAATGCTAGAAGTCTAAAAAATAAGATGGGAGAGTTAGAATATATAGCACTGAATGAGAGGTTAGATATGATTGGAATATCAGAGACATGGTGGAAGGAGGACAACCAGTGGGACACACTGATACCTGGATACAAACTATATCGTAATGGTAGAGCTGATCAAATTGTTGGAAGAGTTGCGCTCTATGTTGGAGAGGGCATTGAGTCAGAAAGGATTAAAGTTTTGCAGGAAACAAAATTTGCTGTAGAATCTCTATGGATTGAAATTCCATGTAAAAAGGGGAAGGCGATGGCAGTGGGGGTGTACTATCTACCGCCTGGCCAAAATGAACAAATGGATGATGAAATGCTCAAAGAAATCAAGGAAGCTAACAAAAGTTACAGCGCGGTAATAATAATGGGTGATTTCAATTACCCCGGTATCGACTGGGTCAGTGTCACGGCAGGACATGCTAGGGAGATAAAGTTCCTAGATGACATAAATGACTGCTTCTTGGAGCAGCTGGTTCATGAACCGACCAGAGGGGAAGCCATATTAGACCTAGTCCTTAGTGGAACACCAGATCTAGTGCAAGAGATAAGGGTGTTGGGGCCACTTGGCAATAGTGATCATAGCATGATCGCCTTTGATTTAATTAGTGGAGGAGGGATAGTAAGGAAATCCACAGTACTATCTTTTAACTTCTGAAAGGGAGACTATGATAAAATGAGGAAAATAGTTAAGAAAAAACTAAAAGGAGCAGTTGCAAAGGTTAAAGATTTACATCAAGTTTGGGTGGTGTTGAAAAATACTATCTTGGAAGCCCAGACCAGCTGTATTCCACGCTTTTAGAAAAGTGGAAGGAAGTCCAAAAAACTGCCAGCATGGTTTAAAAGTGAGGTCAGAGAGGCTGTTATTGCCAAAAAAGCATCTTTCAGGAAATGGAAAAAAGAGCCAAACGACGATACCTGGAAACAGCACAAGCACTGGCAGGTCAAATGCAAGGCATTGGTAAAGCAGGCAAAGGGAGAATTTGAGAAGAAGCTTGCTGCGGAAGCAAAAACGCGAAATAAAGATTTTTTCAAGTACATTCGTAGCAAAAAACCTGTGAGAGAGTCAGTTGGTCCATTAGATGATAGAGGAGTTAAAGGGGCACTAAGAGGCGACAAGGCGATAGCGGTGAGACTGAATGAATTCTTTGCTTCGGTCTTTACTGAGGAAGATGTAGGGATGTTACCCATGATTGAAGTGGTATTTTAAGGTGCAGAAGAATTGAAGGAAATATCGATACATCGGGAAGATGTATTACAACTATTAGATAAACTGAAGAGTAGCAAATCACCTGGGCCGGATGGTATACATCCAAGGGTGTTGAAAGAACTGAAATATGAGATTGCAGACCTGCTATTAGTAATCTGTGAACTATCATTAAAATCATCTCTAATACCTGAAGATTGGAGGATCGCCAATGTAACACCTATTTTTAAAAAGGGTTCCAGGGGTGATCCGGGAAACTACAGACCAGTGAGCCTCACGTCAGTACCGGGAAAAATGGTAGAAACCATCATAAAGAATAAAATTACTCAGCATTTAGATAGTCATGGCCTAATGGGAGACAGCCAACATGGCTTTAGACAAGGAGGATCTTGTCTTACTAATCTGTTATCTTTTTTTGAAAGTGTGAATAAACAGGTGGACAAAGGTGAGTCGGTTGATATTGTGTATCTGGACTTTCAGAAAGCCTTTGACAAGGTCCCTCATCAGAGACTTTTGGCAAAACTAAAGAGTTATAGGATAGGAGGCAGTGTATTACTGTGGATCAGGAACTAGTTAAAAGATAGAAAGCAGAGGGTTGGGCTAAAAGGCCAATTTTCCCAATGGAGAAAGGTGAATAGTGGTGTACCCCAGGGTTCTGTGCTGGGTCCGCTGCTTTTTGACATATTCATAAATGACCTGGAAAGTGGAATAATGAGTGCGGTTATCAAATTTTCAGATGGCACAAAACTATTTAAAGTTGTTAAAACCCAAGAGGATTGTGGAAAATTGCAAGAGGATCTTGATAAATTGGAAGACTGGGCATCAAAATGGCAGATGAAATTTAATGTGGACAAGTGCAAAGTTATGTACCTAGGGAAGAACACCCCAAACTATGGTTACACAATGCAAGGTTTCACATTAGGAACCACCACCCAGGAAAAAGATTTAGGCGTCATTGTGGATAACATGTTAAAACCCTCGGCCCAGTGTGCAGCGGCAGCCAAGAGAGCAAATAGAATGCTAGGTATCGTAAGGAAAGGAATGGAAAATAAAACAAAAGATATTATAATGCCTCTATACCGTTCCATGATGAGACAGCACCTTGAATATTGTGTGCAATTCTTGTCGCGGTATCTTAAAAAGGATATAGCATTATTAGAAAAGGTTCAGAGAAGAGCCACCAAAATGGTAAAGGGGATGGAAGTATACTCCTATGAAGAAAGACTAGAAAGGTTAGGGCTCTTTAACCTGGAAAAGAGACGGCTGAGGGGAGATATGATAGAAGTTTATAAATTAATGAATGGAGTGGAATGGGTAAACGTAGATTGATTGTTTACGTTATCAGAATATAGAAAGACTAGGGGACATGCAATGAAGCTACAGGGTAAACTATTTAAGACTAATAAAAGAAAATATTTTTTCACTCAACGTGTAATCGAACTCTGGAATTTGTTACCGGAGGATGTAGTAAAGGCTGTTAGTGTAGCTGGGTTTAAAAAAGGTTTGGACAAGTTCCTGGAGGAAAGGTCCATAAACCATTATTAAGAAGGGACCCAGGATATCAATGCTTGACCCAGTACAAGCATTGCGGAACCTGTGTCTTTTGGGGAAACTGCTAGGTACGTATGACCTAGATTGGCCACTGTTGGAAACAGGATACTGGGCTTGATGGACCTTGGTCTGACCCAGTATGGCATATCTTATTTTCTTTTCACTTCTTTTGTATGTCGTTCCTTTCTCATGCTGCATCCACTGAGGGCAGTACGTTCTGACCTCCCAGCACCTTCCCTGGTTACTCTCACAGTGGCCTTCTATTCAGACTCGATTACTGTAACTCTGATCTAGCCGGACTTCCCCATTACCAGGTTCACCTTGTACAGCTATTACAAAATACAGCTGCCTGGGTCATCATTCACGCCTCTCGTACAGACCATGTGACTCCCCTCTTGTTCTGTCTCCACTGGCTCCCCCTCCATTACCAATTCAATGCAAGATTCTCATCACCGTGCATCGTGCATGACATACTGGTACTCCACAATATTTGGCCAATTTACTACATCTGCACATCCCCCCCCCGTGCCCTCTGCTCCATTCACAATAACCATCTGTCTCTCCCCTCCCCGGCTCATGCACATCTGGAACATACACATCACTCTACATTTTTCTTCCTCTGTCCAGCCCTTTGGAATTCCCTACCGCCTACCCACCAAGCAGAACAATTTTCCCCTGGTTCAAGGTGATGCTGAAGCCCCATTTATTTGGCATCACCTTTGACCTTCCTCCCACGTCCGACCTCCCTTCTACCTAGGTTCATATTAAATAGTCCGTCCATTCTCTTTTCCTATCTTCTATCTTTCCTGGCTGCCCTGTCCTCTCTTCTGTCCCATCTTGTTTTTGGCGTTCTTTTCTCTCTTTTAGTAGCAGTTATTTGTTATTGTACACCACCCTGATGTTTCGGCTTGGGCAGTCAATCAAATGTGGAAATAAACATAAAGGTGTCAAACAGGAAAGTGATCCAGGAGTAATGTAGCCATCCAATTGATAAGTAGAGATTTTACTAGCAGAAAAGAGAAGTTAATATTGCCTTTGGTAAAGTTCCGCCTTGAATACCGTTTAGTTTTGCAGGTTGTGGCATAGCAGGTCCATGAAAGCAGTTCAGAAATATTCTCACCGGCCCTTTATCTTTTTAGTAACCAAGCTTTACAGAGAAAAGAGTTAAGGCATTTAGTGTACTTGCTAGAGGAAAGATAGGATGGGGACACAACAGATGCTTTTTAATAGATTAGATAGTCTTTAGCAATCAAAATCACAAATTATTTCATATAGGCACTGGTTATTTTCATAACAAAAAGGTACCAGGTTAGGAAAAATGGCGTCTTTCCATGAGTACATGGAACCAAGTTAAAGAAGGTTCCTAGTTGGTGGCCATAGGTTCCCAGTTGGTGACCTCAAAGAAAATCATCACTTCATGAAGAGCAAATGCAAAGATAAGAGGTCATGATGTGAAGCTGTAAGGAAGAAAGTGTAGAAGACAAAGTGAAAGGATATATTTGAGACAGTTGTAGAAGGTGATGGTTAAAGATTGGATTGGGAACATAGGAGAATAAGCTGATTTTGGTTTAGGCAATGGGAACGTGATATAATCTATCCATAGGGTAGAAAAGCAAAAATAGAGAGTCGGAATCATAATCTGAACAGACTGAGCTAATTTAGCTTTTATCTGCCATCATTTACTGCATTTTGTTAGCATGTTGGTATTGCTTTTATGGATACATTCAACAGAACTGGCCTCATGATGGATCCTGCAGCATACACTTATGATTCCTCTGCCCTTAGAGAGTACTCTGTTTACCAACATTTTTCTTTATCGCTGAACTACTTTTTAACCCAGTCAGCCATCTCAACCTCTCTCATTCTGCCCTCCCTCCCTCCCCAAAGGTTGTTCAGTTTATTTATCAGCTTCCTGTATTATTGGAAGAGAGTCACCAACAAACAGCAAAAGCCAGGATGCTTGAGTGCATAGAGAGGAATGGCCAGCAGGAATAAGGAGGCGACAGTGCCTTTCTGTAAGTCTCTAGTGAGAGCTCATTTGTAGTACTGTACCATTCTGGAGACTGTTTCTTCAAAAGGCTATAAATAGAAATGTGTCTTTCCTTATCGTTCCTCCAGTTTAGTCCTCCACCTCTGGGTAGTGCACCACCTCCTGCAGCTTGGAGACTGGGCATGTCAAACTCTTGACATCACTGGATGTAGCCTGCTGGAATCTCCCATCAGCCCCAGTGTGTCCAGTCTCCATGCAGCAGGAGGACATAGTGAGCCTAGGTGCTGGGCTCACTAGAGAAACAAATAAGGAGCTAGTTAGTTAGGGCTTAAATTTCTTAGTTTTCTAATATGCCTTTCATTCAATTTTGGTTCTGGTCCCTTTAATTTTATTTACTTTCTAGAGGGTGATATCTCTTTAAGAAAAAAAAAAAAAGAATTAAGGAGGAAACAGGTGTTAACCTTTCCCTGCCAAACCAAGACGTCTCTCCTTTCTTTCTCGGATCTCTGTCCCTTGAAGGCATGGGGGGGAGCTCCTGAGCCGGTGCACTTGCAGGCCGGCTCCCACGGAGCGACAGCTCGCGGCTCTGGGTCCTGCGCTGTAGAGCATACTCTGCTACAGCTGAGGCCCTCGCTGCGGACGTTGCTCCGGTTAGTGCTGAGTGATGCCACGGCTTGCAGGGTCTTTGGATCCAACTCACAGTTGTTTCTGCCCTTTCTTCCAGCCCGTCAGGGTATGTCTGGGAGAGTTGTTCTGCTGGGGGTGAATTTGTGCTGTGCACGCCAAAACCTTTCCTCAGGAGCCGTGGCCACTTTGAACACGTGGCTTTTGCCGCGTGTCAGCCTGGTGCAGCACCGGCGACGGCCCAGAGTACCGCCGCGGGGTTTGGCAGATAGCCACGATGGATTTAAGCTACTTAGTGTAGTTCATATTTTTTTTTGTTAACTATTTCATTCAATTTACTTTTAATTTACTTTACTTTGATTTCATTGCATATTGGGTTGTTTTATTTACATTTCCTGTTTTAGGTCAGCGGTCTCCTTGGGGCCTAGTCTTGGGGGGTTGTCTCAAGCGTTTAGGAGTCCCTGAGAATACAGTTGACCTTTGTTCATTTTCACTTAAAAAAAAAGAATAATATTAAATAAATAGATAATTAACTACTTATAATCTCAGAGGGGCTGCGAAGAGGCGGCCAGCTCATGTCAGCACGCCCACAATGTGTTGTCTGCGGCACCCATAGAGGCACGGTCGCGGACACAGGCATCTGTTGGGGCTGTGCAGCTGTATCTGCCAGTGTGGAGCAGCAGATGGAGAATTCCGTTACCCCCGCTTTCCAGTGGTCCGCAGCGGGGGCGGAAGGGGAGGCGTGGTTGGCAGTCCCATACATGTCCGGCCCGGAGGCTTCGTCAGTGCTTTGTAGGTAAGAACCCGCCTACAGAACCCTAGTGCGTTTCTAGGACTAGGCTCCGCTCTGCAGCTGGGGGATTTTTGTCCAGACTTCGTCTTGATCATTCATCAGGCGTTCTGTCTAAGATGCCAGGGTAAGTTGCCGGGGCCCTTATCTCTCCCCTCGGCTGTTCCGCAATCCGGGATGGCGGATGGCGAAAGCCTTTCACCTAAACCCCCTAAGAGGCCTCGTCCTCCTGATCACTCCCCTTCAGAGTTGGGGTGGCAGGAGGTGGAGGAGGCAGAGTTAAAGATGGAGGCAGATATGGAAGAGATGGTAGAGGGGGAGATCCCGGAACCTGAGGATCAGGCGAGGATCATTCGAGTGTTCCGGAAGGATGAGTTGACGGCCCTTATTACAGAGTTCCTTCAGACGCTCAAGCTGGCTACGGCGCAGCCGACCGAGGAAGAGGATGGGGAAGATCCTATCATTCAGGCGGTTCATCAGACGCAGGTGGTATTCCCTGTCCACAAGGTTGTGGATCGGATGATCCAAGATGAGTAGGATCAACCCGAAGCGGGGCTCAGAGGGCTAAGGACTATGAACAGGCTCTATCCCTTGGCGGATAAGGACAAAGAGAAATTCCGCTGTCCTCGAAATGATGCTGTGGTGTCAGCGGTTACTAAAAAGACCACTATACTGCTGGAAGGTAGCGCAGCTATAAAGGATGCGCAGAATAGGAAAGTGGATGGGTTGTTGAAACAATCCTTCGAAGCAGATGCGGTGTCCTTGCAGGCCTCCATCTGTGGAGCTTGGGTGGCCAGGGCCTGCCTCTGGTGGGCTCAGCACTTACGGCAGTCGGCTCCTTTGGAGCAGGACAGTGTAAGGGAGCTAGAGCGTTTAGAATCAGGGTCGGCGTATTTGGTGGATGTGCACTACGACCTGATCAGAGCTTTAGCTAATAGTATGGCTTTGTTAGTGGCCGCCCGGTGATCCCTGTGGCTAAGGAATTGGTCGGCCGATGGTTCTTCTAAGTCGCGACTCAGTAAGCTTCCATTTAAAGGGAAGCTGTTGTTTGGAGAAGACCTTGACAAGCTGGTTAAGGATTTAGGGGAGTTCAAGGGTGGAAGACTTCCGGAGGACTAGCCCAAGCAAGGAAAATTCTTGACGGCCTTTTGGGGTTAATTTAGAGATTTCGGGAGATTTCGTACTTCTCGTTTGGGGGGGTTTCCAAAGGGGAAGATTTTGCTTCTCGAGCCCAAGGGTTTCGTGGGTTTCACGGAGCAAGTAGAGGATTTGCAGTGGCGTCTGCAGGAGCCGCTCGAAAGCCGCAATGAAAGGAGGCGGGTCCCGGCAGAAAGTCAACCGATCGGAGGCCGACTTCGGGGATTCCTTTCTGCCTGGACCCAAATAACGTCCGATCAGTGGGTGCTGGAGATCATTCGCAAAGGTTATGCGCTGGATTTGGCGAAGCCGGTACTGGACTCTTTCATGATGTCGCCCTGCAGAGGTCAACCAAAGTCCCTGGCAGTACGACAAGCCCTGGACTGGCTCTTGCAGCTGGGAGCCGTCGTACCAATACCTGTGACGGATTACGGCGTAGGGCGGTACTCCATTTATTTTGTGGTGCCAAAGAAAGACGGGTCCCTTCGTCCATTCCTGGATCTCAAACGGGTAAATTGCTGTCTCCGAATGCCGCATTTCTGAATGGAAACACTGTGGTCCGTCATTGTGGCAGTACGTCAGGAAGAGTATCTGATGTCTCTCGATCTCACGGAGGCGTATCTACATGTCCCGATCAGAGCTTCTCATCAAAAGTTCTTACGGTTCGTGCTCCCTTGGGGGCATTACCATTTCCAAGCATTGCCCTTCGGTCTCACGACAGCTCCACGGATTTTCACCAAGATCAAGGTAGTGGTGGCGGCGGCCCTACGAAAGGAAGGGGTCTTGGTTCATCCATACCTTGACGATTGGTTGATTCGAGTGAAGTCCAAAGCCGAGAGCGAGCGAGCTACAGAAAAGGTGGTGAACTTTCTGCAGGGACTTGGCTGGGTAGTCAATCCAGCCAAGAGCCACTTGGTTCCGTCTCAGGTCCTCGAGTATCTGGGAGTACAGTTCGACACTCAGAAAGGGGCAGTATTTCTGATGGAGCGGAGAGCCCAAGCACTTCAAATGCTGGTGCGAAGCTTCAGGGCTGCGTCAGCGCCCACAGCATGGAGTTACCTTCGTGTGCTGGGGACAATGGCTGCGACTTTGGAGGTCCTTCCATGGGCCAGGTTCCATATGAGACCTTTACAGCAGTCATTGCTTCGCCGCTGGTCGCACCAGTCTGACTCGTTGAACAAATGTCTCCCTTGCCCTCTGCACGTCAGGCAGTCCCTTCGATGGTGGCTACTACCCACGTCTCGTCACCGTGGGCGCTCATCGGACGCGTGGTTCAGCGTATCGAAGCGCATCGGGGACGAGTGCTGTTAGTGGCTCCGGACCGGCCCAGGCGCCCGTGGTATGCCGATCTCGTGAGGCTCTCGACGGGGTTCCGTGGAAATTCCCGACTTCGCAGGGGCTGTTGATGCAGGGCCCACTTCAAATGCCTCAGGTGGATCGGTTCTTGCTTATGGCCTGGCCATTGAAAGGGCGAGGCTAAGAAAGAAAGGTTACTCCAGATCGGTTAGTGCAACATTGCTTCAGGCACGGAAGCGGTCAACATCGTTGGCTTACGTATGTGCGCATCTGGCGTGTCTTTGAAGACTGGTACTCGAGGCATCAAGTCCGCGCCGCTACAGTGTCTGTACTTTTGGTATTGAGTTTTCTGCAGGACGGATTCGAGAAAGGGCTGGCCGCCAGTTCCTTGATAGAGCTGCTAATTGAACCTTCATGTTATAGAGGTAAAGTCCAAGGAGTGTCACTCTTCACTCCACGCTGCCGATCGGACATCGGGGGAGGAAGCGGGAACTGCTCGCCCCTCCCGCTCCCCCCACCAAGGCCCATTCGGGGCGCAACTAACAGCCTTTAAATGCAGGACCCGGCAAGCATACTGCCTCTTCACTTCACACTGCCGATCGGACATCGGGGGAGGAAGCGGGAGCTGCTCGCCCCTCCTGCTCCCCCCACCAAGGCCCAATCGGGGCGCAACTAACAGCCTTTAAATGCACTGACCCGTCAGGCGTGTCCGCGCCTAAGGGCCACGCCAAAGGGCTCTTTGGCGGGGCACAATGGCGGGGCTGTCATTTGCACCCTTGCTGTCGGTATGTAAGGTAAACCATGATGTATCTATTCTGTATATAGCTACTGAAGTTAGTTAGGCTGTGTGTTTGGGTACTGTGCTGAATTCCCTCTGTTGTGTACTCCCATTGACTACCTTTGCTTAACCTGTAGTGTAGTGTTGTAATCTTACTGCTTTGATTGAGGGAAGAAGCCGGATACAAACTGTTTAAATAAATAAAATGCTATGTATTGTTGTGATTAGATTGTATGCTCCGATGAGCATAACTCTGGGCAGGGACTGTCTCTTATGTTTCTTGCTTCTTGCAGGTTAGCTGTGTAGCGCAGTGTGCGTGGCGCTATATAAGTGTTAAATAGTAGTAGTAGTAGTAGGGGCTCACGTCGATGTAGTACGTTTTCTTAAAGCGGTTACCAGAATGCGACCTTCTCGTAGGATTTCGGTTCCTCCGTGGGACCTCAACTTGGTTTTAGGGGCGCTTGTAAAGGACCCTTTTGAGCCCTTAAGCCAAGCGTCCGTCAAGGATTTGACTTTAAAAACGGTATTTTTGGTAGCCATTTGTTTGGCACGGAGCATTTCAGAGTTGCAGGCCCTGTCATGTAGCGAGCCTTTTTTGTGCTTTTCCAGAGAAAAGGTGGTTCTTCGGCCAGTCCCATCCTTTTTGCCAAAGGTGTCCTCTCCGTTTAATTTAAATCAAACGGTTTCTTTGCCAGTCTTGCAGTCGGAGGTAGGACACGTCTCCGATCGAGGTTTGCGTTGCTTGGACATAAAGAGGGTGTTGCAGCGATATTTGGCAGTCTCCCAATCTTTCCACAAATCGGATCATCTGTTTGTGTTCTTCGGGAGCCCAAGGAAAGGGGAAGCGGCAGCGAAAGCCTCCATTTCCAGATGGATTAAGGAAGCGATTGCCTCAGCCTATATCTTACAGGGTCGTTCGCGTCAGTAGGCCTGAGAGCACATTCCACTAGAGTGCAAGCGGCTTCCTGGGCAGAACACAGCCTGGTTCCGCCGGTGGAGATTTGTAGAGCGGCCACCTGGTCCTCTCTTCATACCTTCAGTAAATACTACTGCCTTGATGTGCTACCGGCGAATAATGCCTGTTTCGGGTCGGCGGTGTTGCTTGCCGGCTGGAAGGGTCCCTCCCGTTAGTACTGCTCTGTTACATGCCAGAGGTGGAGGACTAAACTGGAGGAATGATAAGTAAATTGAAATTACACTTACCTGGTAATTGTAGTTCCTTGAGTGACTCCAGTTTAGTCTTCATTCCCGCCCAGGGACTGGTTTTGTTAACAGGGCAAGTTCGATGAAGCGAAATACAAACTTTAAAGGTGAGTGTTGCCTTGAGGTGCTCTACTGTCGTTCTCATTCTTCCTTCTTTGACCTGTCTCTTCTTCCTTTTCCAAGTCTCTGGTTCGACAGGGATGAGAGGGGTCAAAGAGTAAACCTCACTCTTTCCTTTAAGGGGGAGGTTAGTGGTTGGATAAGTTATCGGTTATACCTTTCAGTTGAGTTAAGATTATCATTAAAATGTTAGCTACTTGTTTGTTGCTCTTTTGAGTCTGCTTTGTCAATAGTTCAATGGGGCTGATGGGAGATTCCAGCAGGCTACATCCAGTGATGTCACGAGTTTGACATGCCCAGTCTCCAAGCTGCAGGAGGAGGTGCACTACCCAGAGGTGGAGGACTAAACTGGAGTCACTCAAGGAACTACAGTTATCAGGTAAGTGTAATTTCAATTTCTAGAGGGCAGATGCTAAAATGGTCCATGGCCTTTGTCATAAGGCATATGGGGATATACTTAAAGATCTCAATATGTATATTTTGGAGGAAAATCAGGAGAGGGGGAGATATGATAGAGACATTTGAAGCTCTGGAACAAAGGGTCATAGGATGAAGGTGAAAGTGGATAGACTCGGGGGTAATCTAAGGAAATATTTCTATCTCCAGGAACAAGCAGGAATGTAGTCTTCACATATGGGTACGTCGGTACCAACGGAGCCTGTGCAGGAACGCTCCCCAGCGTCCAATTAGAAAGCCTTTGGGAGCATCCCACAGTACCTGCGTGCTGCCTTCCTGCCTTTCCCATCTGCCTCTCTCCAGTTCTTCCTTTTCTGCGGAGCCATCAGGTCGTGTTCCTGTCACCGCAGAAAATTTTCCTTCTTTTTTGTGGTCGCGTCTGCCTTCCTCGACGCTTTACTGGTACCGCCGGTTTTTCTTTCTTCTTTCATTCTTTCTTTAAAAAAAAAAATTCTCAGTACTTTAACCATTTTTTCCAGGTGCACGCGCCATTTTGGGCCTTAGGCCCAAGATTTTTTCCATAATGGAAAAACCCTCCTTGGGTTTTAAAAAGTGCATCAAGTGTGGCGGTACCATTTCCGTCACCGACACCCATGAGTGGTGTCTGAAATGTTTAGGTCCTGACCATTCCATCTCGGAGTGTATGGTCTGTGCCATGATGTCCAAGAGAGGTCGACAGAACCGAGCCGCCAAGCTCAGTACCCTGTTTCCCTCTGATACAGCTTCAGTGGCATCGACGTCTTCCAGGGCTTCGTCTTCCTCCCGTGGATCTCAGGTAACTAAACATAAGTCTAGCCGGTCCTCAAAGGGTAGATCTCCTTCTAAGCATTGAGATGCCTCTGGCGTTGCCCTTGAGGATTCTGCACCGGCAAAATTGCCCCGGCGGGAGGCTTCGGCTTCCAAAGCATTATCGGGGCTCCAGGATGTTCTCGAGGCCTCGACCTCGGCAGAACTACTGGTGCCTTGCTCTGGGGTACCGGCGGTCTTCTCCGGTACTGACATCCAGGCATCGGCAGCGTCGATAGACCAGAGGGTTCTGGCTATTGAACGCAGTCTGGCAGCTCTCCTTGCAGCATCGACACCCTCGGAACCGCGTCAGACAGTTCAACCAGTACCGGCACCAGTATCGGTACTGGTACTGACAGCATCGACATCGGCGTCTGCTTTGCTGGTACCCAGTCATGTGATGCCTTCCGGTACCGTTACACCGGTACCGATTCCCCTCGGTACCGACTTCAGTCGGTACGGATATCGGGCTCTCCAAGAGCATCCTGACAGAAGGTACTTCGAGTCCTCAGAGGAATCTGAGGATTCTGACAGTTCTGTCGATGCGGGAATACTTCTCCCAGAGGAGCCTTCTTCCCCTAAATGCAGGATGTCTCCTCCAGAGGACATTTCCTTTCAGGATTTCATCAGGGAGGTGGCTCGAGGTCTGTCTATTACTGTGGCACCTGAAACAGAGCCCAGAGCAAAGGAGTTGGAAATTTTACACTATCCTAAAACTCCTAAGGAGGCAGCTACCCTGCCCATCCATGAGATCTTGCATGATCTCATGTTAAGAATGTGGGAGACACCTCTTACCACCTCTCCTCATTCTCATAGACTGGATACTCTGTATTGAGTCCCTCCTTGTCCTGGGTTCCAAAAAACTCAGCTTCCTCACCACTCTATTGTAGTGGAATCAGCTATGAGAAGGATCAAGAGTGCAAAGAGGCATGCCTCTAATCCTCCAGGACGTGAGTGCAGAACTTTGGATGCTATTGGACGTCGAGTCTTCCAAGCTTCCATGCTTTCTGCCAGGATCAGTTCCTATAGTCTATATAGGGAATGTTCCTGAAGGAAGTCACAGGTGATTTAGAGGCTTTGAGTCCTCTTCTTCCTGAGGATAGAAGACAGGATTTTCTCACATTGGTCAAACATGCCCAAGATGTTTCTAAATTTGTCAACCGTGCAGCTTTTGACTGTTTTGAGTGCATAAGCAGAACCTCTGCCATTGCCATAGGTGCATGTAGAATTGCTTGGCTCCAGGCATCTGATCTGGAGCTCTGGGTACAAGACAAACTAGGAAATATTCCTTGTACTGGTGAGAACCTGTTTGGTAAAGATTGGCAGGAAAAGGCCAATGAGTTGGATGCTGCAGCTCCACCTTGGATAGATTGTCCAAGTCCACAGCTGATCCTGCAAGGAAGAAATCTTTTAAGAAACCATTCTTTTCTAAAAAGAAAAAGTATTATCCTGCTTATTCTCAGCAGGGATGTTCTGCAGGTCAGCTTGTCAGGAAAGGTCATCAACCACCCAAAGAAAAGCAAAGGCTGCTAAGCCTCAGCAGTCCCAGCCTCCACAAGGCCTTTGACTTTCAGCTTGAGAACTTAGCCTTCCTGGCTCTCATTGGACCAGAGCCTTCTGCCATTCCAGGAAGGTTGTGTCACTTTGCCCCCAGATGGGGGCAGATAACAGCAGAGCATTGGACACTCTCCATCATAAAAGAGGGGTACAAACTTCATTTTTCAAGCATGCCCCCTCCCACAATGATAAGGCAGTTCAATTCTCCGATCTATCTTATCAACCTGTTAGGTCAGGAGGTCACTAATCTTTTGCCCAAGGGGCAATAGAAGAAGTACCCATCCATCAGCAGGGTACAGGGTTTTACTCCCCCTATTTCGTTATCCCAAAGAAAACAGGAGGATACAGACCTATCTTGGACCTCAGAGAATTGAACAAATTCCTGTTCAAAGAGAAATTCAAGATGATTTCTCTCGGAATTCTGCTGCCATACTTTCAGAGTCAGGATTGGCTTTGTTCTCTAGATCTTAAGGATGCGTACCCTCATGTTCTCATCCATCCAACTCACAGAAGGTTCCTTCGGTTCGTTTTTCAAGGAAAGCACTACCAATACAGGGTGCTTCCTTTTGGCCTGGCCTCAGCACCAAGAGTGTTCACGAAATGCATGGCTGTGGTAGCAGCATATCTCCAGGAACAAGCAGGAATGAGTCTTCACATATGGGTACGTCGGTACCGACGGAGTCTGCACGGGAACGCTTCCCAGCGTCCAATCAAAGAGCTTTTGGAAGCATCCCACCACGCCTGCGTGCTGCCTTCCCGCCTTTCCCAACTGCCTCTCCTCAGTTTTCGTTTTTCCGCGGAGCCGGCAGGACGTCCTCCTGTCACCGCAGAAAATTCTTGTTTTATTTCTTTAGATTTCTTGTGGTCGCGGCTGTCTTCCCGATGCCACCGGTACCGCCGGTGTTTTCTTTTCTTTTCTTGTAAAATCTTCCTTTTTCAAGGAATATTTTTTCTTCATAGTGTCCCACGGTGTTTTAGGCCTTTTAGGCCTCTTCTTTTTCCTTCATGGAACCGCCAGCCACTTTCTCCAAGAAATGTTCAAACTGTGGCGGTACAACTTTATTTTTAGACCCTCAAAGTCGGTGTCTAACCTGCTTGGGTCCTGACAACAGTTTGGTGAGAAGAGGTCTTCAATATCGAGGTTCCCTCGATACATGGTTTCCCTCCAGCTTCGGGGCACCGTCCCCTTCTTCTTCTACACAGGATCAGGTAACCCACAAACAGTCTGTTAAGACTAGCCAGCCCTCGAGTGGTAGGTCTCATGCACAGCATGTAGACGGCTCCGGCCTTGCCCTCGAGGGTCTACTGGCTTCAAAACCCCGGCGGGAATCTTCGGTCTCAAAAGCCTTTCAGGGGTTTCAGGTTGTTCCTGGGGTTCACCCCTCACAGAACATACCTGAGCCGTGTCCGGTGGTGGCATCCGCTTCGAGCGGTACCGATACCCCGACATCGGCACTGGTGTTGGATGAATCACTCCTCACCAGGGATGGTCATCTGGCGTCCTCGGTGCCTTCGGGACCGGTGGTTACACTCCAGACTGACCTTTCATTATCGGTACCAGCACCGATACTACCACCGACGTCGGTACCCTCCAGACGTGCATCGATAGCCTCGCTTCCTTCGATGCCGAGTCTGGAATCGATCTCCAGTCTGGAGGACTGGGTACCGACTCGCATTGGTACCGGCTCTCGGCGGTACCGAAGGCTCGGTTCTGATGATTCGGATCCTCAACTCTCGGTTTCCCTGAGGCCGATTGAGTTGCCACTAGCTGACCTTCATTCACCGGTATCAGACACGGTACCGAAGTCGGTACCGATGTCCTCATTACCCTTACAGTCGGTGCCTTCCATGCTTCGCTTATCGATGCCGAGTTTAGAATCGCTCTCTAGTCTGGAAGGCTCGGTACCAATACACTTTGGTACCGACACCGATCGATACCGGTGGCTCGGTACCAAGGATAGCACCCAGAGGTTTTCGGTTACCTCGGTACCGATTGAACTGTCACCGATGACTGCTCCGATTTCTTTGTCGGGCTCGACTCCAACATCGGTACCGGTATTGGCATCGGTACTGGTATCCACAGTAGCATCGTGGCCAACTCCTACCATGCTTTTTTCAACAGGATCGCTCCCTTCTATGCCAAGCTTGGAGTCGATACCTGGCATGGACAATGTGGTAATGACGGTCGCTGCTCCTGAGAGCCAGTACCGGCGACCATCCTTTAAGCATTCCACACTGCACTGTGCAGGATCTTCTATTCCTATATATCTGAATAGCTCTGTCGGTGCTCAGGCTAGTTCTTCAGATCTAACCCTGTCCAAGGGAAATTCCTGTTGGGGAACCCTCTTTTCAGAGTTTCCTCCTGGATATAGCAAGATCTCTTGCCATTCCTATCCCAGGACATGATCCTGCATAGGGCTCTCTTTCTACCAAAGCAAAGGAGAACATAATGCTTCCTTTGCATCATTCCTTGCAGGATCTCCTTCTAGGAATGTGGGAAACACCTTTAAGGGTACCCCCACCTTCCAGAGCAACTGATCTCTTATATCAGGTGCCCCCCTCTCCGTTTCAAAAGACTCAACTTCCTCATCATTCCATAGTTGTGGAATCAGCAATGAGGCGGGTAAAGAGCAAGAAAAAGGACTCTTCTTATCCGCCAGGTCGTGAGTCTAAGACACTTGATGCCTTTGGACGTCAAACCTTCCAGACATTTATGCTTTCTGCAAGAATTCTCTCATATATTTTTTATATGAGTCTATCTCTTGAGGAGGTCACAAAGCAATTACATCTTTTGACTCCTTCCCTTTCAGAGTCCAAGAGTGCAGACTATTCTTCACTGCTCAAGCATCTCCAGAATATCTCTTGGTTTCTTACTCGTGCTTCCCTAGACTCTTTTGAGTCTGTTAGCAGGACTTCTGCTATAACTATAGGGGCACGACGTATAGCCTGGCTCCAAGCTTCAGACTTGGACAAATGGGCACAGCACAGACTGGGACATACTCCTTGCACTGGAGACAATCTTTTCAACAAGGAGTCTTTACGTCAGGTTACTCAGTTCTCCACTGACTTACCTGTTCCTAGGGGCTGTTCTGCACCTTCTTCTGTCCCAGTAGGTAGGAAATGTCCTGCCAAACTTTCTTCCCATAGGAGAAGAAGGTTTTATGCATCAACTGCCCATCATACAGATGTTCACAAACAGGGGAAGCATCGTCCTGGTCTGCAGAGTTCAACCTCTCACCAGGCTCAGCAAACCCAGCAACCACAGGGTTTCTGATCAATCCATCAGATGCTTGGGACTCTTGGGATTAGAATCTGCAGTTGCTTCTTCTCAATAGAGGCAATCCACTGCTGTCATTCTAAATCCTAAACATGGATCTCTTCCCGAAAGACATCCATTCTTTCTATGTTCTATGAGCTGTCAGGATGTTCATGCTTCTAGGTCACAGGGTTCTCCTCTTTTTCCTGCTAGGGAAAGAGGTCTATCCACTATCAAACGATAGTTTCCTGTGCCAGAATGCCTTTTTTCCTTTCTATAAACTTACTACTTTGTACGTTTTCTTCAGCTCCATTCTCTTTACCCTCTTACCAGGTTTTTCCTCTGTAAGAGCGGTATTGCTTCACTGGAGGGCTTTTTCTTCAGCCTCTCTAGTTTTCTTACTTTTCCAGTGCGGAGTTCTCTTCTCTGAGTTGACTCCTCTTTTTCAATCTTGCTTTGAAGCAGTTCATCAGACACGTCCAGAGTTTTCTACTCTTGTTTTGTCTGTTCTTTCTGTTTTTAAACAGTACCATTCTTCTGCTGTCTGGCAAGCAGCTGCCAATGCAGGAGCCTTAATGTTTGGACCACTTATTCTTGTCCACCAGGAACCAGATTTGTCCTCCACTAACATTCTGTCTGGTCTTAGTAGTGGCTCCAAGTCAGTGCTGTCATCTGTCTTGGAAATTTTTTCACTACAAGCTTGTTGGATTGTCTTCTCTTTCTGCCATCTTCATTCCCCTGGGTTTGGCAGCATAGTTGACATAGCTACTGGCTCTCCTTCAGCCAGTTCTATCTCCTCATTCTCCTGCATCATGCTCTCTGCAGTTCTACAGAGAAGCTCTCCACTATGGGCCCTTGCTAGAGAGCATGGGGGGCTTTTTCTCCAACAGCTATACTAGATGGTTGAAAAAGGCTTTTTCAGTCATGTCTCCCATGACTAGAAAAGATCTCCTTTTTAATATAAAGGACATAGGCCTCCTCTTACGTGAAAGCTTAAGGAGTTGCTAATTCCCTGCTTTGGTCCATAGTATTTCCAATAGGGAATATGTTTTCTCCTTCCAGCTCGTCCTCATGGTAAGAACGCATGATACCATGCTGACCTGCTTAAGGGCAAAAAGGTATCTCATTCCTATGCGTCTTCTGTTCACTTACAATGCTAGAGTTCTAGAATACTCGGGACTTGCTGGCTGCAGACTGATATCATCCTCTGCTTTTCACGTAACCATCCTGGTTATTCTACTACCTAGCATCCCTGTAACCATAACCAGTGGGAATTGATTCTCTATATATCTTCTCAAGTAGGTTCCACCTTCTTGTTATTAGATGAATCTTTCCTCTCCACATTTTCCTATGTGAATACCTTTTTGTAGGCATATCTCTGTCTGCTTCTTTGCAGACTTCAATATAGAGGCCTATATATTCATACCTATAGCACACATCTTACAGATGTCTGTCTATCATTTGTGTGTATTTTATGCCCTTCATATCTCACTATAGATATATTCTCATATATCTATATGTTATATATATATATGTATATCTATATATATCTATATGTATCTGTCGAGATATATTACTATCGGTAGATATGTATTCTGCTTTATCTACCTGACTGTCGAGGCTCATATAGCTATATGATTCTGACAGATGGGCTTTACCCATACTTATGCTATCCAGCATGTTTTGGGGTCCTACACTCACAACCACTTTGGTGGTAGTTAACACCTACCATAACCTTAAGGTTAGGTACCTCTGAAGCTCTCCATGTTCCAATATCTCTCCCAGCTGACTTCAGTTAGGAGAGACATTGCGGATCTTCAGCTAATCACAGGCTTTAACGCCTCTGGCGTTTGTCCTTTCTTTTGGGATACAAGGGGTTCCCATACCCTTTCTCCCCACAAGGACTGGGCCTGTTTGTCCAAATCGGTTAGCCTTTCTCTTTTTGTTCCTAAGAGTGAGCCACTCTGCTGCCAAAAGAGTTCGGCTTTTATCATAAAGCCTTCCGCTGAAGGCCCACCGTTTTTGTACTACCCCAGTTTTTCCTACTGGGGTTACCTGTTACCTTTCAGGATTCTGACCTCCATTGCTTTTCCTACAGGTTTACTACCTCCACTTACAGTGAGGTCCTTCTCGAGGTTCCTCTACTGGGTTCCCCAGTTGATCCCATGAACCTCCATACTTCTCTGAAGTCCTGTTAGGGGAGGTCCATATTGCAATATTTTTTCTTTGCAATATCATTGATGACAATTATCATCCACACATGGACTCCTTGTCTGCAATCCTATGCTAGGTTAACTGTTCCACAGCACCTTTCTCTCTTCAACTCCTACCCTCCATCCTCAGGATGCCTGGTGTTGTGGGGGATAGCATGTTCCAACCTATGACATGACATGCTGGGACTCCAGGCATCTCAGCTTGGGAGTCCCCATATGTGAAGACTCATTCCTGCTTGTTCCTGGAGATAGCACAGTTACTTACCTGTAACAGGTGATCTCTGGGAACAGCAGGAATAAGTCTTCACAACCCACCCACCTCCCCAGGAGTTGTATCTCTATCTAGCTTTTCTTTCCTCTCTCTCTCTTTGTCTCAGCTTTAAAACTTAACTGAGGAGAGGCAGTTGGGAAAGGCGGGGAGGCAGCACGCAGGCATGGTGGGATGCTTCCAAAAGCTCTTTGATTGAACGCTGGGAAGTGTTCCCGCGCAGACTCCGTCGGTACCGACGTACCCATATGTGAAGACGTATTCCTGCTGTTCCCAGAGATCACCTGTTACAGGTAAGTAACTGTGCTTTCTCTGCACTCTAGGGATATTCGTCTTCCCCTACTTAGACGATTGGCTCATTCGAGCCCCAACAGAGTCAGAGGCCAGGACTTCTCTATCCTGCACAATGCGTATCCTTCAGTATTTGGGTCTGGTAATAAACATCCCAAAATCCAGCCTAACTCCCACTCAGTCTTTAGAGTTCATAGGAGCTTTACTGGATACCAGAAAGGCAAGAGCCTATCTCCCCAAGGCCCGCTGCCTTCGCATGGTGCACTTAGCTTCTCAAGCAGTGCTAAAGCCTCATCTCACTGCCCGAGAAATACTACAACTATTAGGCCACATGACATCTACTGTGCATGTGGTCCCCTATGCCCGTCTCCATTTGAGGGCAGCCCAGTGGACTTTATCCACTCAATTGACCCAGGCATCAGGATGCCTGTCAGACAAAATAGCAAACACAAGTCGCCTTATTTTGTCCCTCCAGTGATGGAAGCCCACTCAAAGCCTGTTGCTGAGGTCCCCTTTTCAAGAACCCTTACCCCAAGCAACTCTCACAACAGATGCTTCTCCTATGGGTTGGGGAGCTCATCTGCAAGACCTCTCCACCCAAGTCACCTGGACTCCACAGGAGAGTCATCTACATATCAACCTTTTGGAGCTCAGAGCAATCTTCCTTGCTCTTCGAGTGTTCCACACCCTGCTCAGCTACAAGACAGTCCTCGTTCATATGGACAATTAAGTAGCCATGTTTTACATGAATAAGCAGTGGGGAACAGGCTCTCTGTAGCTTTGCAATGAAGCTTTGCGACTATGGGCCCTCGCCAGAGAGCATCAGATTCATCACCTGACATTGTATCTTCCAGGCATACAAAACTCTTGGGCAGACAGACTCAGTCGAGTTCTACTTCCACACGAATGGTCTCTGCATGCAGACCAGGTGGACAAAATTTTTCAAATTTGGGGAACCCCGGACATAGACCTCTTTGCAAGTCCATTGAATGCCAGACTTCCTCGGTTCTGTTCCAGAATACCGGCTCAGGGGGCTCAGTCCAGGGATGCTTTCCTCCTTTACTGGGGTCAAGACTTCCTGTATGCCTTTCCACCCATTCCCCTAATTCCCAAAACGCTGTTCAAGCTTCAGAGAGACAAAGGCCTTATGATTCTCATAGCTCCACATTGGCCACGGCAGGTGTGGTACCCTCTTCCTCTACATATCTCTCAAGCTCCCTCCCTGGAGTTAGGGTCTGCTCCAGATCTCCTATCCCAGGAGGACGGAATGTTATGGCATCCCAATCCCCAGTCTCTGCATCTCAGGGCTTGGTTGCTGAAGGCCTAGATCTCCATGATCTTAATCTCCCTCAGCAAGTAAACGATATTCTTTTTGCTTCCAGGAAACCTTCCACAAGACGCTCTTATGCTTTCAAGTGGAAAAGGTTTACCATATGGTGTTCGCAGAAGGGTCTTAACCCCCTTGTGATACCTATGGAATCATTGCTGGAGTATCTCCTTCATTTATCCAATGCAGGATTTAAGACTAACTCAGTAAGAGTCCATTCGAGTGCTATTGCAGCTTCCTTTAAGCCTCTAAATGGAGAGCCTATTTCCTCTCATCCCCTTATAGCAAAATTTATGAGAGGCCTTCTTCTAACTAAGCCTCCCATTAGGCCACCACCGGTGGCATGGGACTTAAACCTGGTTCTTGGGCAGCTCATGAAGCCACCCTTTGAACCTTTAGCTATTACCTCTTTGAAATTCCTTTCTTGGAAAGTTATCTTTCTCATTGCTATCACATCAGCACGTCGCATCAGTGAGTTGCAAGCACTAGTAGCTGATCCACCTTATACAAGGTTCCATCATGACAAGGTAGTCCTTAGGACTCATCCACACTTTATGCCAAAGGTGGTCTCGCCTTTTCATCTAAACCAAGCGGTCTACCTACCTGTGTTCTTTCCAAGGCCTCATGCATCAAATGCAGAAAGGAACCTTCATACTTTTGGACTGTAAAAGAACTTTAGCTTTTTACTTACAAAGAACCCAGCAACATAGAAAGTTCTCTCTACTCTTTGTTATTTTTGATCCTTCTCATTTGGGACTTCCAGTCTCCAAAAGAACACTATCTAACTGGATTGCTCAGTGTATTTCCTTTGCCTATCAGAGTAAGAATCTTCCTCTGGAGGGCCATGTCACAGCTCACAATGTGAGAGCCATGTTAACATCAATGGCTCATCTGCACTCTGTGTCTATCGACGACATCTGCCGAGCAGCCACCTGGGCCTCGGTTCATACCTTCACAGCTCATTACTGCTTGGACAAGGACTCCCGCCGGGATGCCTTATTTGGTCAGGCTGTTCTTCAACACCTGTTCCATACCTATTCAACTCCTACCCGCCATCCCTGTTGGATGCCAGAGATCCATGGGGGGAAGTGTAGCCCTGGTTCAGGGACACACAACTTCTGGGGTCTCTCCCTGGCATCTAAAGCTAGGGAGTCCCCATATGTGAAGACTATATTCCTGCTTGTTCCTGGAGATAGCATAGTTACTCACCTGTAACAGGTGATCTCCGGGAACAGCAGGAATTTAGTCTTCACAACCCACCCACCTCCCCTAGGAGTTGTATCTCTCTATCTATCTCTTTCCCTTTCCCTCTCTCTCTCTTTGTCTCAGCTTTAAAACTCAACTGGAGAGAGGCAGTTGGGAAAGGCGGGAAGGCAGCACGCAGGCGCTGTGGGATGCTCCCAAAGGCTTTCTAATTGGACGCTGGGGAGCGTTCCTGCGCAGGCTCTGTCGGTATCGACGTACCCATATGTGGAAACTAAATTCCTGCTGTTACCGGAGATCACCTGTTACAGGTGTGTAACTATGCTTTACTGAAAGGGTGGTGGATGCTTGGAACAGCCTCCCAGTGGAGGTGGCAGAGATGAGTAAATTCAAGAAAGCATGGGACAAATACAGAGGATCTATGAGGCAGAGGAAGGGATTGTAGAGCTTAATAGTTCTTATGGATGGGCAGACTGAATAAGCCGTATAGTCTTTATTTGCTGTCATTTTCTGTGTTTGTATGTTCCTTTGTGTGAGATGATGTCAGAATTTCTGCTGAAATCCAGTTTTTTCACATCTAGTAGTTGTCCTTATTTTAATTCACTGATCGCCCTGTTAAAGAAGTTGATCAGGCTTGTCTGACGTCGTCTTCCTCTAGCTGCTTTGCAACTGGCAGTCTGCTGGATTCTAGAAACTATTCTGTTTGTGCATCTCCTCCTAACTGCTGTGCCTTTTTAAAGGAAACTGATTTTATTCAATAAAACTGGGATCCAGAGGGGAGGAAGTGACATCATTGAACGGTAAGGCAGCGTAGGCAGAGAGCACCTCAAACCCTCGCAACAAAAAACTTTTGTGAAGAGTACTCCCTCGTCAAACGTTGCAGAATTGGTGGTAGATGAGTCCCGAAATAGCACAGAATTATGGCAGGCAAGAAGAAAGTTGATTTTAAAGACTTTGCCTATGAGAAAGTTGAGACACCCCGCAAAGAACACAAGAGGGCGACAAGTAACTCAGTAAGAAGCCGTAGGGCAGGAGATCATGGTGGCAAAGAGAGCGATTCCGATGGGAACTGTGCTGAAGCAGTGTGTAGCATCGAAATAAAACGCCTACTGCTGGATTTAAAAATGGAGAGAGAAAACCTGCGGAGTGACTTGGGGACCATGTTAGCAGGCTTGAGAGTAGAAATGCACGAATTCAGCGGTCTCATGGAGTCCATCCAGGAGAAGTCAGCTGCACATGAGACCACGTTAACTGAGCATGCGAGCCAACTTAAACAACTAACAGAGGTCCAGTCAGAGGACATGGAAAACCGCAATTGTAGGTGCAATCTCTGATTCTCTAGGAACAAGCAGGAAGTCAGTCTTCACATATGGGTGATGTCGACGCTGACGGAGCCCTCACGGAAGCATCTCCCCAGCTTTCAAAGAAAGGCTTTGGGAGATGCCACCACGCATGCTTGGTCCCCTTCCTGCCCAAGGGTGCCATCTTACTCAGTTTCCCTTTTTCCGTGGAGCCCTACAGACGTTTGTCTGTCTTCTCCAGAAAAAAGTTGATTTCCTCGTGCACTTCTGTGTACCATCCAGTTAGCATTAGCCCCATCGCCTCTGCCTCGGGGCCCGGAACCTATTTTAGTTCGTTTTTTTTACATCCAGCACGGTTTTGCGCCTTTTCAAATCGCTGGCCGCATCAAAGGTCTTTGACCTTGCTGGGGCCCTTTTTGCCCCAATGGCCACCGGGTTTAAAAAGTGTTAACCGTGCTCCAAAAACATGTCCCTTACCGACACACATGACTGTTGCCTCAGGTGTCTAGGTGCCGAGCCTGACCCAGAGGCGTGCTCCCTGTGCAAAAAGATGACTGCTAAGGCCATCCATAGTCACCAGCAGAAGCAGGATGACATCTTCCACAGATCAGCCCCTGGTAGCTGCTCGCTCTAAGGCCCTGCATGGATCTTCGGAGTCATGTAAAGCCCCTGTGGTGCCCAAGTGGGCACGCGGACACTCCAGTAAGGGTTCCCTGGAGCAAGAGCATAAGAAAAAGAAGAAATCTTTCCTGGGAAGGGGGACACACACAGCAAGTCCCGTGCAAGGTCCCACAGCCCTCGGAAGGTTTCCGAGGAGTCGAGTGGGAGCAGCCGGCCAGCGTACCCAGGATAGATGCCAAGGTTGCCGGCGATGGATCTCGGAACCCCTCCCCCACCGAGGCTCGTCCCTTCGGACTCCCTCGTCACCCTGGCATCAGTGTCAAAGGCTGCAACCCCTAAGTGAGAAGCCATGATTTCATTGGAACACAGCGTTTCTGCATTCCTTGTCTTCAAGCAAGCGTCAATGCCGAGCCCTGCCAGTGCACGCACTGAGACCACAGAGACCTCTATGCCAAGAACCCCCCGGGCCACCAAAAAGATCCTTGAGAGCCCCGTGCCTCAAGCCGATCTTCGGCAAGGGTCTCTATCCTCCTGGGCAAGCCTCAGCCACAGTTCATTGAAGGCCAGATTCAACAATGCTCTTAGAGACATTGGGCCTCTTGTCCTTGACGGACTACTAGGATTGGGAGTTCGAAGACAAGGCTTCCCCAGAGACACGAGCACATTGTGACCTCCCCTCGGATTCATACCCACCAGCATCGAAGTGCCAGTCCCTGCCCAAGAGCACCTTGTTCCTTGAGTTTATCCAGGACATAGCGAAGGCACTGTCCACCACAGAGTCGGTGGAGGACCCTGCATGGAGGAACTCGAGAGGCTCCACCCAAGGAAGCCCTTACGGTCCCTGTTCCCTCCATCTTCAGGCGCCGCCTCCTCCGAATGTGGGAAACACTGGCTGGACCTGGTGTCGATGCCTGGACATTATGTACTGGGTCCAGCAAGGACCCAGCTTCAAGAAGGGGCAACTCCCTCACACCTCCGAGTTGGCCATGCATAGATAGAAAAGCCCAAAGACTCACTCTTCGGTGCCCCCCCGTGCAGGGAGTTCTGTGCCCTCGACGCCCTCAGGCATAAATGTTACCAAGGCTCAATGCTAGCAGGCCATATACAAGCATATCAGCTGTATATCAGCATGTACCCCGAAACCTAGTAAACTAATAAAGAAGCCCCCAACAAGGCACTCCCAAAAAAACCAAAACACTAAAAAAGAAGAAAAAGAAAAAAACTAACATAAAATGAAATCTTTAAAAAAAAGACAAAAAGAGCAACAATTTAATAGAAGAAAAAAACCCTCAGTTTCCCCCTTTGTACAGCAAGCAAAGAGGGTGAGCTAGTCGATTGGCAAGAGTATCAAAGAACAATGCCTAATCGATCGGCTAAGCCCAGGAAAACATCAGCAGTCAAAAAACCTCTATAATGGGGAAACCTCTTAAGAGTAATCAAACAAATTCAGAAATTCAAAAAACTCAAACAAATCCCCATGTAACAAAATGTGCTCAATGTGAGTGGAATAGCAATTAGCAACTAAATGCCATCAGGTATACACGCTCAAAAAAACATATTTAAACATCAAATAAAAACTTAGCTTTTAGTATTGGCATCAGCTTAGTATGGCAAAGCATAGTAGGACCTGAACAGCGTTCATAACAGTAACCCAGAGCCCCGACATCAGTTTGCTTGGACAGCTTCTTCAGGGAACTGTGCAGAAGGGTATTGCTAATCCTAAAAAACACATTGAATACAAAAGCTGTCATTAACAGGTGATGTTCAAACTGAAAAACAAAAGAAAAAGATACTTTTAAACAATACAATCCAAGAAAAAGGAACAGAGGCAATGAAACAGCACCGATACCAAGCCTGCCGCAAAAGCAACCAGCGTGTAAAAGCAAAAAGCGTTGTGCATGCGCATTTAAAAAGAGGGAATTGAGATGACGACAAAAAATCCCCAGTGCTGAGGCAGGCAAACAACAGGAGCTATAGCCAATAACAAACTAAAAGTAAAAGGAAAATAAAAAAATAAAAATAAAAAAAACAAGCAAATGAACATAAGAACATAAGATATGCCATACTGGGTCAGACCAAGGTCCATCAAGCCCAGTATCCTGTTTCCAACAGTGGCCAATCTAGGTCATACGTACCTAGCAGTATCCCCAAAAGACACAGGTTCCACAATGCTTGTATTGGGTCAAGCATTGATATCCTGGGTCCCTTTTTAATAATGGTTTATGGACCTTTCCTCCAGGAACTTGCCCAAACCTTTTTGAAACCCAGCTACACTAACAGCTCTTACTACATCCTCCGGTAACAAATTCCAGAGTTTGATTACACGTTGAGTGAAAAAATATTTTCTCTTATTTGTCTTAAATAGTTTACCCTGTAGCTTCATTACATGTCCCCTAGTCTTTCTATATTCTGATAACGTAAACAATCGATCTACGTTTACCCGTTCCATCCATTCATTAATTTATAGACCTCTATCATATCTCCCCTCAGCCGTCTCTTTTCCAGGTTGAAGAGCCCTAACCTTTGTAGCCTCTCTTCATAGGAGTAGCCTTCCATTCCCTTTACCATTTTGGTGGCTCTTCTCTGTACCTTTTCTAATAACGCTATATCCTTTTTAAGATACGGCGACCAGAATTGCACACAATATTCAAGGTGCGGTCGTACCATGGAACGATACAGAGGCATTATAATATCCTTTGTTTTATTTTCCATTCCTTTCCTTATGATACCTAGCATTCTATTTGCTTTCTTGGCCGCCGCTGCACACTGGGCGGAGGGTTTTAACATGTTATTCACGATGACTCCTAAATCTTCTTGGGTGGTGGTTCCCAATGTGGAACCTTGCATCGTGTAACCATAGTGTGGGTTGTTCTTTCCTAGGTGCATAACTTTGCACTTGTCCACATTAAATTTCATCTGCCATTTGGATGCCCAGTCTTCCAATTTATTCAGATCCTCCTGCAGTTTTCCACAGTCCTCTTGGGTTTTAACAACTTTAAACAGTTTTGTGTCGTCTGCAAATTTGATAACCTCACTGGTTATTCCCTTTTCCAGGTCATTTATGAATATGTCAAAAAGTAGCGGACCCAGTACAGATCCCCTATACTATATCGCTCCCTTGAATTGCTGCAGCCCAAATGCACGACCTTGCGTTTTTTAACATTAAATCTCAGCTGACAAATTTTAGACCATTCTTCAAGCTTAGCTAGATCCCTCCTCATGTTATCTACACCTTCCTGGGTGTCTACTCTATTGCAGATTTTGATTTCATCTGAAAAGAGGCTAACTTTACAAGACGGCTCTTCTGCAATACCACTAACAAAGGTGTTAAAAAAAAATCGGACCAAGGACAGATCCATGAGGCACACTATTTACCTGTACCTTTTGTCGCCTCCCATTCAACCAATTTCTAACCAAAGCAGTAACTTTAGGGTCCATCCCTAGGGTGCTCAGTTTGTTTATAAGTCGTGTGCAGAACGGTGTCAAAGGCTATCTCCAGGAACAAGCAGGAATGTTGTTTTCACATATGGGTATCGTCGGTACCGACGGATCCTGCGCGAGAACGATCCCCAGCATCCAATAGGAAAGCATTTGGGAGCATCCCACAGTGCCTGCATGCTGCCTTCCCGCCTTTCCAACTGTCCCTCTCCAGTTCTTCGTTTTCCACGGAGCCAACAGGTCACATACCCTGTCACCGCAGAAAAAGTTTGTCTTTAATCTTTTTTTTTGTGGTCGCGTCTGCCTTCCTTCGACGCCATACCGGTACCGCCGGTTCGTTCTTCTTTCTTTAAAAAAAAAAAAAAAAAATTATAGTTTTTGAGGTGTTTTACTATAGACATTTTTTTCCTTGGTGCTAGGCGCCATTTGGGCACTAGGCCCAATTTTTTCCTTAAAAATGGAAAAACCTACTTCAGGTTTTAAGAAATGTTCTAAATGTGGCAGTACTATTTCTGTCACTGACACCCATGATTGGTGTCTCAAATGTTTATGTCCTGACCACTCTATTTCAGAGTGCCTCTCCTGTGGAATGATGTAAAAAAGGGGCCAGCAGAACTGAGCTGCTAAACTTAGCACCCTTTTTCCCTCAGACGCGGCGTCTGTTGCATCGATGTCCTCCAGGGCCTCATCTTCCTCCCATGGATCTCAGGTAACTAAACATAAATCTAGCTGGTCCTCAAAGGGTAGATATCCTTCTAAGTATTGAGATGCCCCTGGCGTTGCCCTTGAGGAATTTTCACCACCAAAACTGCTCGGCGGGAGGCTTCTGCTTCCAAAGCACTAACGGGGCTCCAGGATGTTCTCGAGGCCTCAACCTCGGCAGAACTATTGGCACCATGCTCTGGGGTTCCGGCCGCTTCTACTGTTACCAATACCCAAGCATCGGCAGCGTCGATAGACCAGAGATTCCTTGCTATCGAATGCAGTCTAGCGGCTCTTCTCACGGCTTTGGTACCGTTGAAACGGCTTCAGACACCTCAACCGATACCGGAACCGGTACCAGAACTGGTACCGACTGCATCGACGTCGGCAGGTATGCCACCCATCCCAAGTCATGCGTCTGTCTCCGGCATCGACAGATCGGTACCTGAACAACTCGATACCGACTTTGATCGTTACCTGTACTGTGCTTTGCACGATCACTGGGATAGGAGGTATTTTGAATCCTCTGAGTCTGAAGACTCCGAAGACTCTGCCAATACGAGTGCTTCTCCCCAGCGCAGAATGTCTCCGCCAGAGGATATGTCCTTTCAGGACTTTATCTGTGATGTGGCCTGAGGCCTTTCCATCACAGTAGCTCCTGAAAAAGAGCCTAGGACAAAGGAGTTGGAAATTCTCCAATACCCTAAGGCTCCCAAAGAGGCAGCTACTTTGCCTATTCATGAGATCTTACATGATCTTATGCTAAGGATGTGGGAAACATCTTTAACCACATCTCCTCCTCATTCTCGAAGACTCGATACCATGTATTGAGTTTCACCTTGTCCTGGCTTTTAAAAAACTCAATTACCACACCATTCAATGGTGGTGGAATCAGCCATGAGAAGGATGAAAAGTGCAAAGAGACATGCATCCAATCCTCCAGGTCGTGAATATAGGACTCTCGATGCCTTTGGGCGTCGATGCTTCCAAGCTTCCATGCTCTCAGCTAGGATCAGTTCCTATATCTTGTATATGGGAATGTTCCTTAAAGAGGTCACAGGAGACTTGGAGCTTATGAGCCCCCTCCTTCCTGATGACAAAAGGCAAGACTATCTTTAGTCAAACATGCTCAGGATGTTTCTAAGTTTGTAAATCGTGCAGCCTTTGACTGTTTTGAGTGCATAAGCAGAACCTCTGCTATTGCCATTGTTGCACGTCGGATTGCCTGGCTTCAGGCATCTGACTTGACTATTTGGGTACAGGATAAATTAGGAAACATTCCTTGCACAGGAGAAAATATCTTTGGCAAGAATTGGCAGGAGAAGGCTAATGAGATAGATGCTGACAATATCACTTTGAAAAGATTGTCCATATCTACAGCTGATCCTGCAAGGAAAAGATCCTCTAAGAAACCATTTTTCAATAAGAAAAAGAAGTTTTATCCTTCCTATACCCAACAGGGACACCGTCCGGGTCAGACTGCCCAAAAGGGACAACAGCAACAACCTAGACAACAAAAGAAGCCAAAAGCTGCAAAACCGTAGCCAGCTCAGCCTCCTCAGGGGCTTTGACTCCTTTCTAGAGAACTTTGCCTTCCTGCCCCTGAATGGTCCAGAACCCTCGACCATCCTAGGCAGGTTATGTCATTTTGCCCACAGCTGGTACCAAATAACAGCAGAAAATTGGACTCTGTCCATTGTACGAGAGGGGTACAAGCTTCATTTTCACAGCATGCCCCCTCCTACAGTTGTAAGACAGTTCAATTCTCAGACCTCTCTCGACAGTCTCTTAGGTCAAGAAATCACAATGCTCCTTGCTCAAGGAGCAATAGAGGAAGTACCCATTCCTCATCAGGGTACAGGGTTCTACTCCCCCTATTTCCTTATGCCAAAGAAAACAGTTGGACACAGACCCATTTTAGACCTCAGAGAATTGAACAAATATTTGTTCTGATAGAAGTTCAAAATGGTCTCTCTAGGAACTCTGCTGCCATACCTTCAAAGTCAGGATTGGCTTGGTTCTCTAGTTCTCAAGGATGCGTATACTCATATTCTCATCCATCCAAATCACAGGAGATTCCTTCGATTCCTGTTTCAAGGAAAGCACTACCAATACAAGGTTCTTCCCTTTCGCCTGGCTTCTGCGCCAAGAGTGTTCACAAAATGCATGGCTGTGGTAGCAGCATTTCTCCGCACTCTGGGAATATTCGTCTTCCCTTACTTAGACGACTATCTCATTCGAGCCCCTACAGTGCCAGAAGCTAGCTCTTCTCTGTTTTGCACAATACGAATCCTTCAGTATTTGGTACTGGTCATAAACCTCCCAAAATCCAATCTTGCTCCCACTCAGTCCCTAGAGTTCATAGGAGCTCATCTGGATACCAGACAGACAAGGGTTTTCCTTCCGCAGCACTGCTGTCTTCGCATAGTACAACTAGCTTCCCAAGCAGTGCTCAAACCTTGTCTCACTGCTCGGGAAATGCTACAATTAATAGGCCACATGGCATCCACTGTGCATGTGGTTCCTTATGCTCGTCTCCATATGCTCGCAGCCCAGTGGACTTTATCCACTCAGTGGACACAGGCCTCAGGCTGCCTGTCGGACAAAATAACAAACTCAAACCGTTTTATTTCGTCCCTCCAATGGTGGCAATCACACACAAACCTTCTGGTGGGGTCTCCTTTCCAGCAACCCCTATCCCAAGCCACCCTAACAACAGATGCATCACAGGTGGGATGGGGAGCCCACCTGCACAATCTCTCTACCCAAGGTACCTGGACTCCACAGGAGACCTGTCTTCACATCAACCTCCTGGAGCTCAGAGCAATCTTCTTTGCTCTTCAAGTATTTCACGCCTAGCTCAGCTACAAGACAGTCCTAGTTCAAACGGACAATCAGGTAGCCATGTTCTATGTGAACAAGCAGGGCGGAACAGGCTCTCTGTCGCTATGCAATGAAGCTTTGCGACTATGGGCCCTCACCAGAGAGCATCAGATTCATCTCCTTGCGGTGTATCTTCCAGGCATTCAAAACTCTTTGGCAGACAAACTCAGTCGAGTTCTGCTTCCACACGAATGGTCTCTCCATGCAGACCAGGTAACCCAAATATTTCAGATTTGGGGAACCCCGGACATAGACCTCTTTGCAAGTCCGCTGAATGCCAAACATCCCCGGTTCTGTTCCAGAATTCTGGCTTGATGTTCTCAGGCAAGGGACGCCTTCCTCCTTCACTGGGGTCAGGACTTCCTATATGCCTTCCCACCCATTCCCCTCATCCACAAAACCCTATTCAAGCTTCAGAGAGACAGAGGTCATATGATCCTCATAGCTCCATGTTGGCCACGGCAAACGTGGTACCTTCTGTTCCTACATCTCTCTCAAGCTCTGCCTCTGGAGTTGGGATCCGCTCCAGATCTTCTCTCCCAAGAGGACGGGATGCTTTGGCATCCGAATCCCCAGTCTCTGCATCCCAGGGCCTGGTTGCTGAAAGCCTAGAACTTCAGGATCTTAACCTTTCCCAACAGGTAAAGGATATCCTTCATGCTTCTAGGAAACCCTCCACAAGACGCTTGTATGCCTTTAAGTGGAAAAGGTTTACTATATGGTGCTCGCAGAAGGGTCTTAACCCTCTTGCGATACCTCTGGAATTGATACTGGAGTATCTCCTTCATTTGTCAAATGCGGTTCTCAAGACAAATTCAGTAAGAGTCCATCTTATTGCTATTGCAGCTTCTTAAAAGCCTCTAAGTGGACAACCTATTTCCTCTCATCCTCTCATAGAGAGATTTATGAGAGGCCTTCTTTTAACAAAGCCTCCCATTAAGCCACCACCTGTGGCATGGGACTTAAATCTGGTGCTCATGCAGTTCATGAAACCACCCTTTGAACCATTAGCCACTACATCTTTGAAATTCCTTTCCTGGAAAGTCATCTTCCTCATTGCAATCACATCAGCACCTTGCATCAGTGAATTGCAAGCGTTAGTGGCTGATCCTCCTTATACAAGGTTCCACCATGATAAGGTAGTTCTTAGGACTCATCCACACTTTATGCCAAAGGTGGTTTCTCCTTTCCATTTAAACCAAGCAGTTTACCTTCCTGTATTCTTTCCAAGGCCTCATGCTTCCAGTGCAGAAAGGAATCGTCATACTTTGGACTGTAAAAGAGCTTTTGCCTTTTACTTGCAAAGGACAGAGCAACATAGAAAATCTTCTCAACTCTTTGTTGCTTTTGATCCTAGTCATTTGGGATTCCAGTTTCCAAAAAAACTCTAACTGGATTGCTCAGTGCATATCCTTTGCCTATGAGAGTAAGAACCTTCCTCTTGAAGGCCATATCACAGCTCACAATGTGAGAGCCATGGCAGCCTCAATGGCTCATCTTCACTCTGTGTCTATCGACGACATCTATCGAGCAGCTACTTGGACTTCGGTACATACCTTTACAGCCCACTACTGCTTAGACAAGGACTCCCACCGGGATGCCTTGTTTGGCCAGGCTGTTCTTCAACACCTTTTTCAGACTTAATCAGCTCCTACCCACCGTCCCTGGTAGAATGCCAGAGATCCATGGGGGGAAGTATGGCCCTTTCACAAGGGCTAACAACTTTCTTGGGCCATCTCCCTGGCATCTGCAGCTAGGAAGTCCCCATATGTGAAGACTACATTCCTGCTTGTTCCTGGAGATAGCGTAGTTACTCACCTTGTCAGACGGCTGCCTAGGGTGAGAACTTACACAATCTTGACGATGCATATATTCATATGATTCTTGCAAGGTATTGTGGGTATTGTAGTTCATTCACTCCCAAACACAGCTGATGACAATAATTTGAGTTGTGAAACCAAGTGGTAAGATCAATAAAATACTTCTTTTATTGATGGGGTTTAATTCACCCAGCACATGTATGCTTGATAGCACTATAAATGAGGTTACTTGCTTGCAGTGTTTAAATGGATAACAAAAAGTCACAAAGTAAACCAGAAAACAACCTTCAGCTTGTCAGGCAATTAGCTAATGTTTTCTTAGCAAATAATTACCAAATACAAAGGCACAACGAAAAGAATAAACTTTGCTGGTTAGGTTAACTTCTGCTTATTTTCCACGCTGATCTCAGCAGTGATACTCCCTTGCTCACACACACAATCAGGTGCAGCCCTAATTACTATCCATGGACCAGCTGAAAGCCTTTAGCTGGCTGGCTGCTACTGTGTGAGCCCAAATCCTGCTTTAAGAGCTGTTTGCAGTGGAAATAAAGAACAAAGTTAGGTTTCTTTGTGATGGCTGATGTGTTTGCTCATAGAAAACTAGCAATAGCATTTAGATAAAGAACAGTCCATGTAAATAGTTTCATCTGCTGTATTTCCCCCTGCATCAACAATCATAGGGTCAATATCATACATTGGCACAGATGAGTCTTTCATTAAGGCACTATCATGAGAATGCTTATTCCCTTGCTGCCATTCTCTATTATAGATAGGGTCTGGATCAGTGTTCATACCTGAGCCTCTCCTGCTATCATTATTCCTCTCTGTATAGCCTGGCCAATATGTAATCCAATTCTGATGTCCAGCCTTCCAATCTTGATCCCTGGACACTGGATCTTCTCTCACATACCTTCTGGCCTTGGTCTGAAAGTCCCTTCCACATGCAGTCTTCTCTCTTCCAGGTAGCCACTGGTGATTCCTATCTCTGCCACTCCATTCCTCTGGCTGAATCCAGTCCAATGGACTCTGCTGGCCTTTGGAATACCTCCCAGTATGAGTACTGCCTTGGAATCTCCCAGACCTTCCAATGGCCTTTCTTCTCTTCCTTCCAGAGAGTTTCCTTCTCTCTCTATCTGCTTGGCTTGGCTTCTGTTTCTCCAGGTGATACTGGTGCTTGTAGCCGTTGCTGAAGCTCTCCCCTCTGTATCTCTTCCTGAAGCTGTTCTTGAAACTGTTGCTGAAACTCTCCCCTCTGTATCTCTTCCTGAAGCTGTTCTTCCTCCCTCTGTAGCTGAAACTGTTTCCTCCAGAATCTGAAGAATAAGCTCTATTCTTATCCTGTTCTAATGTGTGCTGCTCCCTAACACAGCGCAGCTGTCTTGAATCAGGCCCTGCCCTTTGAGATGAGTGCTTAGGGATTACCTCATAGCTCTCTTGATTGCACACACATTTTCTTACTTCAGCCTCCCTCATGGCTGCTGGAAACCAGGTGCATTCTGGGACTGGTAGTCTTTTATGTGAAAACTCTGTTTTCTTGCTTCTACCAGAACTGACAGGTTGCTTGTTCAGAGTCACATCATCCTTTCTATAGCTCCTACCTGAGCTATGGTAAGCTTCCTTATCACATACCCCCCTGCTTAAGTTATTACGGACTGGTTTTACTGGTGAAACTGCTTCTCTACAGTCCGTAATACCTACGAGAGTGTTATCTTCTTGAAGCTCACTTACTTCCTGACTGGGTTCAAGGTCATTATCTACAGGCCTCTCCCTCCAAGACTTAAGTACATTAATATGGTAGGTCTGCCTACGCCCTCTGGCATTTTCTACCATATAAGACACTGGGCTTACTTGTTTAACAACCTCCCATGGCCCCTTCCACTGTACCTCAAATTTTGGAGCAGTTCCTGCTATTTGAACCAAAACCTTTTCACCAATGCTTAATTGGCGGCTTTTGGCCTTTCTATCATACCACCCTTTCTGGCGAACTTGACTGTCCTGCAGGTTCCTCTCAGCAACCTGCGACGTCCTTTTCAAACGTGCTCTCAAGTCACGTAGAAACAGTGGCACCTCCTGACTTCCTGGTTCAGGATCAATCCATTGTTCCCTCAAAATATCCAACAAACCCCGGGGAGCCCTACCATACATCAACTCATAAGGAGTTACACCTAGGGACACTTGAATTCTTTCCCTGCAGGCATATAAGGCAAAGGGTAATAACATATCCCATTCTTTTACCTCTCCTGCTAACCCCCTTCTCAACATTTGTTTGAGAGTTTGGTTGAATCTCTCCACCAAACCATTTGATTGTGGATGGTAGGCTGAGGTTTTCACGTGACGAATGCCAAAGGCATCCCAGACCTGGGCCAAATATTTGGATACAAAATTGGACCCTCGGTCAGTCAACACCTCTCTTGGGAATCCCACTTCACAAAACAATTTTACTAGCTCTAAAGCTATTGTTTTTGCAGAAACATTCCTCAATGGTATGGCCCAGGGAAACCTTGTTGCCTGATCTACCATAACTAGGATGTATTGGAAACCTCGCGGCGTTTTAACTAATGGGCCTACAATATCCATGGCAATGCGACCAATTGGGTCTGTGATGATTGGCATGGGGATCAATGGCACCACCGGTGGGTGAGCCGCTGTAACTCGCTGACATGCTGGACATGCAGCACAAAACTGGGCAGTTTCTTTGAATATACCTGGCCAGTAAAAACGCACAAGAATTTGATCCAGTGTTCCTTGCATACCTTTATGACCTCCCACTGGATGATCATGTGCTAGCCTAAGTACTAGCCCTTTGAAAGTTGTGGGTACCACCAATTGTTTACGTATGGCACCATTTCTGGGGTCCTGACTCTCTCTATATAATATGTCATTATCTAGTCTGAATCTGGGCAACTCCTCCCTGACCTCCTGAGCATACTTAAAAGCTCGGATGAGAGCTTGATCAGCTCGCTGCTCTTGTGGAAAGTTAGGAAACTTTGCCACCAACTCAGCTGGCACCCAGGGTAAACTTTGACCAGCTAACATCTCAGCCCTACCCTGTGCTCTGCAAAGTCTCTCCGCCTCTTTTGTGCTTTCAACTTTCTTACTTTACCAGATGATGGGGTTATTAAATCATCATGAGAGGGTAAATCTCCTAATAACTCTGCCTGCTCCCCCTCCTCCTTCTGCTGGCTCTCTAACTTAGCCTGCGAGCGGGTGGATACAAGGCCCCTCTTATTACCCATAGTTTGGCCTTCTGGAAGCTTAACCATCTTTTTAGCTAGGGACTGAGGACTTCCAAAGAAAGGCCCGGGAGCTATTTCCATTATTAAACCTTCTCCCTCCTTCTTTCCTAGCCCTTTCACTAGTTCCTGCTTAAATCTTGGCCAGTCCTTTCCTAGGACCAAATCAAAGGGTAGCCTAGGCACCACTGCTAATAGGACTTCCTCTTGTTCCCCCAGGCACTTAACCTTAAACCTATAGGTGGGATATGATGTTGCAGCACCATGAATGCATCTGATGTGAACTTGGCTTTCAGGGGTTCTAGGCACAAATCTTTCTTGGGCCTCTATCCTCTTCCAAAGCCTCTTTGACATCATACTCTGGTCTGCCCCAGAGTCTAATAATGCATTTGTGGTAATTCCTTGCACATCAACCATCAAAAGAAATCCTTCCTTGGGCTGTTTTAAATCCAGACCCATTAAACTAGTGTGTGTCTGGCATCTCTTCTCTAAGTGTCCCACTTTTCCACACTTGAAACATTTCTTTCTATTCCACTGTGTCATCTGGTTTGATACAGTACATTCATTTTTAGAAACATTCCTAATTATTCCTTTTTCTGATACAGCACATCTAGCCTCAGCATCCATCTTTAGAGGGCCACCCATTCTGTGGCAAGCCCACGTGGCTTCCAAGAATCTCTCTGCTAGCATGGTTGCCTCTCCAAGATTTCGGCAATTTTGCTGTATAAGAAAAACATTCAAATCTTTAGGTACCCCAAGCATAAATTGTTCCAGCATTATACTATCTAATAACATTTCTACTGTCTTTTGCTCAGGCTCTAACCATTTTACAGCTAGACTTCTGATTCTCTGACTCAGAGCCCTGGGTGTCTCACCCACTTTCAATGTAACAGCTCTAAACATTCGCCTATACTCTGAAATAGACAACCCTAGGCGATCTCTAATAGCTGCCTTTACATCCTTATAAATCAAAGCCTGGGCTGCTGGCATTGCTCTGTAAGCTGCTAGTGCCTCACCAGTTAATGAGGCTGCCAGCCTTACTGCCCACTGGGTCTCTGGCCATGCTAAAGCCTGTGCCACTCTTTCAAAAGACTCTAGAAAATCATCAACATTATCTTCTGGAGTTAATTTCCCAAAATTAAATGCCCCAATCCCTTGATTGAGTCCCACAGTGTCCACATGTGGTGCACCAGTACTAACTGCTGGTCTTGCATCTGTTCCACTTTGGCTCTGCAGCTGAACTAGAGCTTGCACCAGATCAAGCACTGGTTTCTGCTGTTCCATTAAGGCCTTCACAGCAGTGTCCTGGGCCTGCTGTGATAGCTCCTGCTGCTTGCAAATTGGGCTGCCATCCACTGAGCCATCTCCGTCGGATCCATCTTGACCCCTGCAAGAAAAGAAAAAAAAAAAAAACCCAAGAGCAGCACCTTCCAACCAGGTGTGTTTTTTTTTTTTTTCAACTTTTTTTTTTTTTTTTTTCAATTACCCCCTGTGCTTACACATATCCACCACTAGACATGCCCAGGTACATATTACCTTGTCTCAGTGATGAATCCAGCTTTGCACAGGGTCTTTTCCTCTGGGACAGCTTCCTGGAACAACCACTTTTCCTCCAAAGTGCAGATGAGGGAAAAAGTCTTCTTACAGCTTTAAACTTGACTTTTATTTGTAATCCACAACAAGTAAATCCTCTTGGTGCAAGAGCAATCCGAAAAACTACGCCATTTGTCAGACGGCTGCCTAGGGTGAGAACTTACACAATCTTGACGATGCATATATTCATATGATTCTTGCAAGGTATTGTGGGTATTGTAGTTCATTCACTCCCAAACACAGCTGATGACAATAATTTGAGTTGTGAAACCAAGTGGTAAGATCAATAAAATACTTCTTTTATTGATGGGGTTTAATTCACCCAGCACATGTATGCTTGATAGCACTATAAATGAGGTTACTTGCTTGCAGTGTTTAAATGGATAACAAAAAGTCACAAAGTAAACCAGAAAACAACCTTCAGCTTGTCAGGCAATTAGCTAATGTTTTCTTAGCAAATAATTACCAAATACAAAGGCACAACGAAAAGAATAAACTTTGCTGGTTAGGTTAACTTCTGCTTATTTCCAGGCAGATCTCAGCAGTGATACTCCCTTGCTCACACACACAATCAGGTGCAGCCCTAATTACTATCCATGGACCAGCTGAAAGCCTTTAGCTGGCTGGCTGCTACTGTGTGAGCCCAAATCCTGCTTTAAGAGCTGTTTGCAGTGGAAATAAAGAACAAAGTTAGGTTTCTTTGTGATGGCTGATGTGTTTGCTCATAGAAAACTAGCAATAGCATTTAGATAAAGAACAGTCCATGTAAATAGTTTCATCTGCTGTATTTCCCCTGCATCAACAATCATAGGGTCAATATCATACATTGGCACAGATGAGTCTTTCATTAAGGCACTATCATGAGAATGCTTATTCCCTTGCTGCCATTCTCTATTATAGATAGGGTCTGGATCAGTGTTCATACCTGAGCCTCTCCTGCTATCATTATTCCTCTCTGTATAGCCTGGCCAATATGTAATCCAATTCTGATGTCCAGCCTTCCAATCTTGATCCCTGGACACTGGATCTTCTCTCACATACCTTCTGGCCTTGGTCTGAAAGTCCCTTCCACATGCAGTCTTCTCTCTTCCAGGTAGCCACTGGTGATTCCTATCTCTGCCACTCCATTCCTCTGGCTGAATCCAGTCCAATGGACTCTGCTGGCCTTTGGAATACCTCCCAGTATGAGTACTGCCTTGGAATCTCCCAGACCTTCCAATGGCCTTTCTTCTCTTCCTTCCAGAGAGTTTCCTTCTCTCTCTATCTGCTTGGCTTGGCTTCTGTTTCTCCAGGTGATACTGGTGCTTGTAGCCGTTGCTGAAGCTCTCCCCTCTGTATCTCTTCCTGAAGCTGTTCTTGAAACTGTTGCTGAAACTCTCCCCTCTGTATCTCTTCCTGAAGCTGTTCTTCCTCCCTCTGTAGCTGAAACTGTTTCCTCCAGAATCTGAAGAATAAGCTCTATTCTTATCCTGTTCTAATGTGTGCTGCTCCCTAACACAGCGCAGCTGTCTTGAATCAGGCCCTGCCCTTTGAGATGAGTGCTTAGGGATTACCTCATAGCTCTCTTGATTGCACACACATTTTCTTACTTCAGCCTCCCTCATGGCTGCTGGAAACCAGGTGCATTCTGGGACTGGTAGTCTTTTATGTGAAAACTCTGTTTTCTTGCTTCTACCAGAACTGACAGGTTGCTTGTTCAGAGTCACATCATCCTTTCTATAGCTCCTACCTGAGCTATGGTAAGCTTCCTTATCACAACCTGTAACAGGTGATCTCTGGGAACAGCAGGAATTTAGTCTTCACAACCCGCCCACCTCCCCTAGGAGTTGTTGTATCTCTCTCTCCCTCTCTCTTTTGTCTCAGCTATAAACTCAGCTGGAGAGGGACGGTTGGAAAGGCGGGAAGGCAGCACGCTGGCGCTGTGGGATGCTTCCAAAAGCTTTCCTATTGGATGCTGGGGAGCGTTGCCACGCAGGCTCCGTCGGTACCGACGATACCCATATGTGAAGACTAAATTCCTGCTGTTCTCGGAGATCATCTGTTACAGGTGAATAACTACGCTTTACTGAAATCTAAATACACCACATCTAGGGCTCTCCCTCAGTCCAACTCGCTGGTCACCCTGTCAAAGAACTTGATCAGATTTGTCTGACAAGACCTACCTTTGGTGAATCCATGCTGTTTTGGATCCGATAATCCATTGGACTCCAGAAACCTCACTATTTTCTCTTTCAGCAGCGCTTTCAATAATTTACTCACTACTGAGGTTAAACTAACTGGCCTGTAGTTTTCAATCACATCCTTTATTCCGCTTTTGTGTAAAGGGCCCATATGTGCCTCTCTCCAGTCTTCTGGCACCACTATTGACTCAGAGGCATTGAAAAGGCCAGTCATTGTTGCTGCTAGAATGTTCCCATGTTCTCTCGGTATTCTCGAGTGTATCCCATCCGGTCCCATTGCTTTGTCTACTTTAAGTTTGGCTAGCTTCTCACGAATACAGTCTTCTGAAAATTGTTCAAGATGCCCCTCACTTCTGTTCCTGTTTGTGGGCGTTTTCTGAGATCCAGTTCCTGGTTCTTCATCTGTGAACACGGAACAGAAATATTTGTTAAGCAATTTTATTTTATCCTCCTCAGCTTCTGCATATTCCTCCCCTTCATCCTTAAGTCTGACAATACCACTTTTGCCCTTCCTTGTTTTACCAACATATCTGAAAAATGTCTTATCCCCCCATTTTATTGCATTGGCTATTTTCTCCTCTTTTTGAATCTTTGCTTCCCTGTCTACTTTGCTAGCTTCCCTAAGTTTTCCAAATATAGATGCCTATCTTCCTCTCTCTGTGATTTCTTGTATTTCATGAAGGCCTCCCTCTTTTTCTTCACCTTTTCAGCTACTTCTTTCGAAAACCATAGTGGTCTCCTTTTCCTTTTACCTTTATTTACCATTTTAACAAAAAGGTTGGTTGCCTTTAAAATGTCTCCTTTCAGTTTTGCCCACTGTTTTTCTACATCCCCCAGCTGTTCCCATCCCGCTAATGACTCCCTGAGGGTATTGGCCCATCTTGGCAAAGTTCGTTTTCCTAAAGTCTAAGACCCTCGCTTTTGAATGGATTTTAGCAGCCCTAGTCCTAATACTGAACCACACCATCTGATGATCACTGGATGCAAAATGATCCCCCATTATAACATCAGAAACACTTTCACCATTGGTAAGCATCAAGTCCAGTATGGCGCCATTGCGGGTGGGTTCTGTTACCATTTGAATGCTTATGCCACATCCTTATTCATCCCAGTCACAGGTAGTACCTAAGGTTCATTGTTGGGGGCAACCTCTACCAGTAAGAGGGTACTACCCTTCGGCCTAGCTTCCGTACCAAGAGTCTTCACCAAATGCCTGGCAGTGGTGGTCGCCTACCTCCATTTCCAAGGAGCCTTCATCTTCCCATACCTGGACGACTGGCTAGTAAAGGGAGACACTGCCTTAGAGGTGCAACAGGCCACAGCCCGCACCATCAAGGTCCTACAACATCTGGGGTTCGTGATAAACCACTCTAAATCCCATCTCACTCCAACACAGGACCTGGAGTTCATAGGGATTCGCCTGGACACTCTTCAAGCCAGGGCCTTCCTCCCCTTGGACAGGGCGGATTGCCTCAGGGCCCTGGTGACCAAGGTGCAGCACCATCATGCCATCTTGGCATGGTCCATGCTTCACCTGCTCGGCCACATAGCTTCCACAGTTTATGTGGTCCCCAACGCCTGCCTCCACATGCAGGCAGCTCAGTGGTCCATTCACAGTGGACTCAAGCCACAGGCAGGCTCTGGGACAGGGTCTCCGTGTCCCGCCAACTAGCAGAGTCACTCGGTGGCATGCCCTTTCAATACCCAAACTCTCAGAGGGTCCTCGCTACAGATGCTTTCTGCTGGGCTTGGGTGCCCACTGCGAGGAACTGCGCATACAGGGAAACTGGTCCATCAATCAATCTGCTGGAGCTAAGAGCCATTTTTCTGGCGATCAGGGCCTTCCAACACCGCCTGCAGCATCATTCGGTGCTGGTCCAAAAGGACAACTATTTTGTGATGTTCTATGTGAACAAAAGGGGGCAGTAGCCCTCTGCTCGTACGCGATCAGTCAGGGAATGCTCCTCAGGGCATTATACCTTCTGGGCCAGGACAATGCCTAGCAGACAGACTGAGCAGGGTCCTCCAGCCGCACGAGTGGCACCTAGAACCCAGGGTGGCACAGCGGCTATACCAACTATGGGGGACCACACGTCTGGATCTCTTTGCCAGCCCAGCCATGCTCAGCTGCCCTACTTCTGCTTTCCCCCAACCGCATCGGTCCTGGATAGTGGAAGATGCCTTCCTCATCTCATGGTCGGAGGGCCTTCCGTATGCCTTACCCCCCCCCCAATGCCACTTATTGTGCGGACCCTCTTCAAGGTCCAGCGGGACAAGGCTTCCATGATCCTGGTGGCCCAGACATCCTTGGTTTCCCCTGTTACTCTGACTCTCGATGGAGCTCCCCAGGACTACTGACCCAAGAAGAAAGCTCGCTTCTCCACCTGAACCCGGGGTTCCTGTCGCTAACAGCATGGCTGCTGAATGGGTCACCCTAGCACCCCTCAGCCTCCCTAGGGAGGTGGAAGAAGTCCTCCTGGCCTCTCATAAGAACCCAAAGAGATTGGCCTATGCCTTCCAGTGGCGCAGATTCTCAGTATGGTGTACGGAGCAACAGGTAGATCCATTCTCCCGCTCGGTGAATAGGATGCTGCAGTATTTGCTCCACCTCTCACAGACCAGATTCGAGTCCAACTCCGTCAGGGTACACCTGAGCACGCTCTCTGCGAACCATCACTCCATAGAGGGCAAACCTATTCTGTGCGCCCCTCATTACTCAATTCATGCGGGGCTTGCTGCTCTTTAAACCTCTCATCCGGCCTCCTCTGGCGGAATGGGATCTCAAAGTGGTTCTGATGCAGCTTACCAAGCCGCCCTTTGAACCCTTGGCTACCTGCCATTTGCGTTACTTATCTTAGAAGGTGCCTTCCTGGTGGTACTCACCTCTGCCCGCAGAGTTAGCGAGCTTTAGGCCTTGGTGGCCCAGCCATCCTACACCAGGTTCTACAAGAACAGGGTCATGCTTCGTACCCACCCTAAATTCCTCCCGAAGGTGATATCCACCTTTCACTTCATCCAAGAGCTGGTGCTCCCTACTTTCTTTCCATGTCCCACGCCGACAAGGCAGTGGTCGTTCTCCATACTCTGAAGTGCAAAGGGCCCTGTCCTTCTACCTGCACTGTACTCGGGGCCACCGCAAAGCCTCACAGCTTTTTGTTTCATACGACCCCAGTCAATTGAGGAGGCTGTCACCAAGCGGACCTTGTTCACCTGGGTGGGGGACTACATCTCCTTTGCCCATGACCCGGCTGGACTATCGTTGGAGCGAAGGGTCACGGTGCACAATGTCAGGGCTATGGCAGCCTCAGTTGTGAGCCTACGCTCTGTCCCTATGGCAGACATCTGCCGGGCCACCACCTGGTCCTCACTCCACACCTTTACAACTCACTACTATCTTGAGAAGGAGTTCCGATGGGAGAGTGTCTTCGGCCAGGCCGTGCTCCGTAATCTGTTTTGGATTTAGGCAACTCCTGCCCTCCAACCCTTCTCGTTCAGGCTACTGGAGCCATGGTTCTCCTTGGACACTGGGGTCCTCAGTCTGTCCTCAGATTTGCTTGGGGCTGCTCACAACTAGGCCATGTTTTTTCTACAAGTTCTCGATAGCCTGTAGCTAGGGAGTCCCATATATGAGGACTGACTTCCTGATTGTTCCTGGACAAAGCGTAGTTACTCACCTGTACAGGTGTTCTCCAGGGACAGCGGGAATCAGTCCTCACAACCCTCCTTCCTCCCCTTGGAGTTGCTGTACAATTTTTGCCATCTTCTTTTGTCAGCTCTAGCTATGTCATCTAACTGAGTATGCGTGGCATCCTTGGGCGGGAAGGGGACCATGCAAGCGTGGTGGCATCTCCCAAAGGCTTTCTTTGAAAGCTAGGGAGATACTTCCACGAGGGCTATGTTGACGTCATCCATATGTAAGAACTGATTCCTGCTGTCCCTGGAGAACATCTATTACAGGTGAATAACTACACTTTTCGCAGATTCTCAGTGGAGAAAACCAAGACAGTGGTGAAGTGGTGAGACAGATAGGTAAACAGTTATGCTCAGAGGGGGAGTGCCCACAAATTGAATTTGATAAGGTGCACCGTTCACTGGGCCCTCCTCGGGCATCACAGGTCCGTGACATAGTAGTGTGCTTCTACAAGTACATAATAAAGGAATAACTACTGTTCAGAGCTAGAAAGCAAGGTATAATAAAATGGAATAACACACCTATAGAAATATATGACGACTTCTCGCCAGTTACCCTTGGACGGCGTAGAGAACTTTGGGACATAACCTCAAAACTATGAGAGGCGGGAATCAAATATAAATGGCTTTTTCCATTTGCTCTGGCTATAACACATGAAGGGCATACCGTCAAAATTAGAAATAAGCAGAGGTGCTGAAAGCAGTGTGTGAACTGAATATCATAGGGACATCCGACCTGCCAGCTGAACAACTGGCGGAGACTTGTAGGGGAGTGGCATGGCAAATAATAGGAGGCGGCTGTTGATCACGCAGACAGCACAGTGGGCAGCAAGCTAACACTACAATGGACTCAAATGACTGAGGGGAGATGGTATCAGTGGGTTCAGTCAGGTGAGTCGCTGACTGAGGGATTTTATAAGTGGTATGCACATCCAAACAGGTGAATGATCAGAACGATATTAGGTATGTGAATGATTGGAAGCATGTTAATAGGAGTAGAGGGACATAGGAGGATGAATGCATAAATGTTGTATGAAATGCGAAAGGGTTGGGCATAAGCCCACTGTTATTGATCGAGGATTGGGAGGTGCGCATGGAGGCTCAAAGGGTAGAGGAGTGAAGGGGAAGGGATAACTATCACTTGCTCTAAAGGGAGGCGCTGCTGAAAAGGGGAGTACAGTGAGATAGGGGGACAAAAGGGGAGGGGGGGTTGGGAGAAAAGGGTTAAATTGCCAGTGACCACAGGGAAGCCTATTGGGAAGAGAGGGAGATTGAAATGAGGTGATTAAAAGTGGGTAGTATTAATGCTAATAGCCTAAACTTGCCTAGGAAAAGGCACTTATTTTTTTAAAGAACTAGGCCGTCTACATCTGATCTCCTTTTCTCTCCCTTATTCCACCCCTGCCTACACCTTCCGTGTTTTGTGTGTTTTGTCTTGACTAGATTGTAAGCTCTGATGAGCAGGGATTGTCTCTTACATATCTGTGCTGTACAGCGCTGCATACGACTGGTAGCGCTATATAAATGCTAAGTAGTAGTAGTTCAGTTAGAAATAATGTTCAAGAGATACACTTAAGGCTTAGGAACCACGGACTGTTAAGGGATAGAAACTATCTGTGCATTTACTGTGCTTCTAAAAGGAGAGAGGGGAGTTAGGAGGTACAGCTCTACTACTGCATAACTCCATGCCCTTTGAGGAAGGGGGAGTTATTAGAAATGCAGAAGGGCAATATGTGGTGCTGAAAGAGTGAATACAAGGGAAAAGCTTTACTATAATCGGTGTTTATGCTCCTAACCAGCTTCAGGGGTTCTTTTTTGACAGTTTAAGTATAGAACTGTGACTTTCTAAAGGGATTTGTGATAGTGGTAGGGGACTTTAACACAGTCTTCTGCCTCAAGTAGGACAGTACTTGGAGTCGGTGGGGTTGAGAGATCCCACCAACGAAAGTTGAAGGAGCTTATGTATAATTGGCAGATGATAGATGGGTGGAGGGAAAGCTACCCATTAAGTAAAATGTGTTTTCTCATTACTCTGCAGTACACAACATCTCTGCATGTATTGATATGATTCTCTTATGATCTACACTTGCAAAAATCGACTATGAGCCTATCTCATGGTCAGAACAGGGATTAGTATGGGCAGTACTGGAGTAGTGGGAACCACACCCAGGGGGGTGGTATTGGCGAATGAATGACAGTTTATTGAATGACCCCAAAATAGCTACATCAGTTGAGCAGTATATAGACAAGTATTTTTGTTTAAATGATACGGGGGAATTAGGGGATGCAACGGTATGAGATGCTTTCAAAGCATACCTCGAGGGCGATTTATAAGATGGGGGCACAGAAAAAGTGCTTGCGTAAAGAGAAACTGGTAAAAGCGCTGAACAATTTAAGAGCTATAGAAAACAAATACTGTCAGAGAGGTGATGCGGACCTGGCACTAGAACTGACTGCAGTCAAGTCTCGGGTATAAGACATATTTTCCAGGACCAAGCAGGAAGTCAGTCCTCACATATGGGTGACGTCGGCGCCGACGGAGCCCCCGTGCAGAGCATTTCCCCAGCTTTCGAAGAAACCCTTTGGGAATGCAGCGCGCCTGCGCGGTCCCCTTCCCGCCCAAGGGTGCCATCTTGCTCAGTCTTTCTTTTTCCGCGGAGCCCAACGGACGTAAGTTTGTGTCACCTGGAAAAAGCTGATTTTTTTTCTGCGATTTTCACGTTGTCTTATACAGTTCGACGCCGGTTCCCCTTCCCATCTGGGCTCGGTACACCGGTATCGAGTCTGGCGTTTTGATTTTCAGTTTTTGTCCTTTGTGACTAGCGTTCGCGCTCTTTTTGTGTTTTCACTGGCAGCCCGGTCTTTTGACCTTGCAGAGGCCCTTTTTCCCCCGATGGCTGCCAGTGGGTTCAAAAAGTGTGATCGGTGCAAGAAACTTATGTCTCTCACCAACACACATGACTGCTGCCTCCGATGCCTCGGGCCTGACCATGACTCGCTGGCCTGTGGCCCATGCGGCAAAATGTCATTGAAGGCGCTTCGGAGCCGTCAGCATCAACGTGAGAGAATTTTCTCTGACTCCGCGTCCGGCCGGGCCCGGATTTCGTCAGAGGCCTCGACATCTCAGGAGTCCGACCCCAAGTGCCGTTGGGGTTCCTCTGAAAGGGAGTCTCCCACCCGGGAACACAGAAGGAAGAAAAAGCTCCCAAGGGTGTCTTCAGTGGAGGCTCCTGGTTCCTCAAAGGCCAGGTCACGTAGCACTGACCGCCGCCCCGGGCTCTCAGAGTCGGAGAGGCCTTCCAAGTTACCTCGTGTGGAGCCGGAGTCCCCGAGTCATGTAAGTACAGTTGTCCTCGTGGACTCTCCTCCGGGGGAGCCGATGTCGGGCCTGACGCCATCGGGGCCCGAGTCGGGGGCTGCTGAGTCTCCTGAGCTTGGACTCAGGTTGACGGCTTGGAGAGCAGCTTGGCTGCCTTCATGGAACAGCAGCAGGTGCTGTTCGCTGGTCTGACCGGTGCATCTGCACCGGGACCTCGACGTCTAAGTTGACCCCGGAGACCGAGCCGATCCTTGAGTCGATGAAGTCTCGAGTCGATCCTCGGTCATGGTCCCCCCTCAACCTCCCGTGCAGGGCCGAGGTTGTCGACAGCAATACCCTCGGTGTTGGGGCGGGTGGCACCGAGGCCTATACGGCCGGAGCCGCTCGATTCCTCCTCAGAGGAGTTGGAGTGGGAGACGGAGGACGAGGCGTCCCCGGACCCCTTCCGGACCCGGTGCGTCCCTTCGGACTCAACGGAGTCCGAGCCTCGGAGATGGCCCCCCCCCCCGAGGATATCCGGGTCTCGAACTTCGTGAGGGACATGGCCAAAGCCTTGGCCTTCCCTGCGGACACCGAGAAGGAGCCTCGAGCCGAGGAGCTCGATGCCCTCCAGTGTGATTTTCCTTTCGAAGGAAGCCTTTACTGTACCGGTTCCTACGATGCTGGAACGGCAACTCTTCCGTATGTGGTAGTCCCCGGCCTCGATGCCGGTTCTTAGGAAACAGATCGATTCCATTTATCGAGTCCGTAAGAGCCCTGGGTTCCAAAAGGCACAGCTGCCGCACCACTCCATGGTTGTGGAATCGACCATGCACCGTCTGAAGAGTCAGAAGATGCACTCCTTGGTGCCCCTCAGCCGGGAGGCCCGGAACCTGGATGCCCTCGGTAGAAAGTGCTTCCAGGGCTCTATACTATCTTGCCGTATCCAGACCTACCAGCTGTACATGGGCTCGTACCTACGAGACCTGGCAAAGGAGATTGCCGGGTTTTCAGCTGGCCTCTCCGAGGAACCTTTGCAGAGGTTCAAGGCTTTGTCAACAGGGATTCGAGAGTGCTCGAAGTTTATCTCTCGAGCAGCCTCTGATGGCTTCCAGGCTTCGGCCCGGGTAGCCGCGGCCGGCATCGGTGCATGCCGTCAGGCCTGGCTACAGTCATCAGACCTGGAGCCATGGGTGCAGGACAAGTTGGTCGATGTCCCCTGCCTAGGTGAAAACCTATTCGGTAAGCCCATGACTGAAAAGGCTGCAGAAATCGAGACTGAGACTCTCACCAGGACAAGGCTGTCCAGGAAGACCTCTGCCCCTTCTCAGAAAAAGAAGAGCTCGGGAAAGAAGCCCTTTTTCCCGAGGAAGGGTGCTGCCTACAAATCCTACCCTCAGTACCAGACCTCTCCAGCTCCCAACAGGGTCAGCAGGCCATGGGGCAGGGGCATGGGCATGGGCCGCGTAGGCAGAAGACCCCCAAGCCAAAAGCTCCGGCTCCTGCACAGCAGGGAGAGAGGGGTTTTGACTCCCACAGTATAGCCTCTTCTCCACAGCTTGCTCCACTCAGCACAGGAGGTCGGCTGACCCTGTACGCTTACAGGTGGCCAGCCATCACAGGGGATACCTGGGTTCTCAGCATAGTCCAGAAGGGCTACTTGCTCCACTTCCACCAGATACCCCCCTCCTATTTTCCAGGGGAGCCTCCAAGACTCCTTCTGCACAAAAATCTCCTCCTTCAGGAGTTGGCAAGTCTTCTAAAGGAACAGGCGGTGGAACCGGTGCCACACCACCTGGAAGGGCAAGGCTTCTACTCCAGGTACTTCCTGGTACCAAAAAGGACAGGAGGCCTCCGGCCTATCCTAGACTTGCGAAACTTAAACAAGTTTCTGGAGAGGGAAAAGTTCAAGATGCTTACCCTTGGGATACTGCTGCCCTACCTCCAGCAGGGAGATTGGCTATGCTCCTTAGATCTAAAGGATGTTTATACTCACATCCTCATCCATCCAGACCACAGAGAATATCTCAGATTTGTGGTGGGAGGAAACCATTTCCAGTACAGAGTACTTCCCTTTGGCCTAACTTCCGCCCCCAGGGTTTTCACCAAATGCCTGGTGGTGGTGGCGGCCTATCTCAGGAATCAGGGAATTTTCATCTTCCCATCAGGAAGGCCAGGAGGCCAGACAAGCCACTCTTTGCACTGTCTCTCTTCTTTAGCATCTGGGCTTTGTCATACCGGTACCGCCGGTGTTTTCTTCTTCTTTTCTTTTACAGATATTTCCTTCTGTAGGAAATTTTTTCCTATTTGGTGCCTGACAGGCTTCGGCCTGCTAGGCCTCTCCATTTCCCTCATGGAAATTCTAGCCACTAGAAAGTGTTTTAACTGTGGCACTATCAAATTACTTTTAGACACCCATAATTGGTGCCTTCCATGTTTGGGACCTGAACACAATCCGCTGGACTGTCCCTCCTGCACTTCTATTTCTGCAAGAAGTTTTCAGCATCGAGCTCAACTCGATACACCGTTCCCCTCAGTCCTGAGGGTACCAGCTCCATCTTCTTTTTCGCAGGATCAGGTAACCAAACAAAAGTCTTTAAAGACTAGCCAGTCCTCGGGTGGTAGATCTCATGTCCTTCATAGAGATGCCTTTTGGCTTGCCCCCGAGGACATTTTGGCTTTAAAACCCCGGCGGGAGGTTTCTGTCTCCAAAGCACTAACGGGGTTTCAGGTTGTTCCCGGGGTTTTTAACTCGGTGAACATGCCTGAGCCATGCCCGGTGGTGGTATCCGCTTTGAACGGTGCCGGTACCCTGGCATTGGCAATGGTGCTGGATGAAACATTCCACACCCATGATCGCAGTCGAGCGCTCTGGTATCTTCGGTGCTGCTAGAGCCACTACCGACCGATCTTCCCACATCGGTCCCGGTACCGATGCTGGTATCCATGTCGGTACCCTCCCGATATGCATCGATAGACTCGCTTCTTTCGATACCGAGTCTAGAATCGATCTCTAGTCTGGATGACTGGGTACCGACGCATCTCGGTACCGACTTCAGACGGTACCGTAGACATTCCACCGATGATCAAGGTCTGCCACATTCGGTTACCACGGTACCGATAGTGCCATTACAGACTGATCTTCATATATCGGTGTCACAGACGGTACCGATCCCGGTATCGACATCGGCATCGGTGTCGGTACCTCCCATGCTAGCCGGCTCGCTTCCTTCCATACCGAGTTTGGAATCGATCCCTAGCATGGACGACTTGCTACCGACCAGTTGTGGTACCGGTTTTCATCGGTACCCACAACTATCTTTCAAGGATAATCCGATGCTCCACCCCTCTAGATCTGCTATTCCACAGAATCTGAATGAGCAGGTGGCTGCTAGAGCTAGTTCTTCAACAGATCTAGTTCTTCCTCCTCTTCCTCGAGGACTCCCCTCTGGGGAGATTTCTTTTCAAGCTTTTCTGCTTGATATGGCGAAGTTACTTGCCATTTCTATACCTGGTCAAGTCCCTGCACCAGGGGATCCACAACTTATACAGATCCCCTGCAATCCAAAGGAAGTCATTATGTTTCCTTTGCATCAGACCTTGCAGGATCTCCTATTTAGAACGTGGGAAACTCCTTTAATGGTATCCCCACCTTCTAGGGCAACTGATCTTCTATACAAGGTGCCCCCTTCTCCAGATTTTCAAAAGCCTCAACTCCCTCATCATTCTCTGGTTGTAGAATCAGCAATGAGGCGTGTTAAGAGTACTAAGAAGCACTCTTCTTATCCGCCAGGTCGTGAGGCTAAGACTTTAGATGCCTTTGGACGTCAAACTTTCCAGGCATCCATGCTTTCAGCAAGAATCCTTTCATATATTTTCTGTATGGGATTATCTCTTGAGGAGGTCTGTGATAAGGAAGCTTATCATAGCTCAGGAAGGAGCTATAGTAAAGGTGAAGTGACTCTGAACAAGCAACCTGTCAGTTCTGGTAGAAATAAGAAAACAGAATTTTCCCATAAAAGACTACCAGTCCCAGAATGCACCAGGTTTCCAGCAGCCATTAGAGGAGCTGAAGTGAGGAAACGTGTGTTCAATCAGGAGGGCTATGAGGTAATCCCCAAGCACTCATCTCAAAGGGCAGGGCCTGATTCAGCACAGCTGCGCTGTGCTAGGGTGGAGCACTCATCTAAGCAGAATAAAGGTAGAGTTTATTCTACAGAGAATTATCCTCAGTTTCATCTGGGAGATCCTCATCCTCAGTTTCATCTGGGAGATCCTCATCCTCAGGATCAGCTTGGAGATCCTCATCTTGGACATCTTCATCATCGGGAGGATCATCAGAAGCAGAAGCCAAACCGGACGGACAGAGAGGGCAAGAAACCCTTTGGAAGAAAGAAGAGAAAAGCCTTTGGGAGGTCTAAAGGAGTCCAGAGCAGTACGTATACTGGAAGGCATTCCAAGGGCCAGCATACACCATTGGACTGGGGAAAGCCAGAGGAATGGTGCTGCAGGGCTAGGAATCTCCAGACGGTACCTGTGAGGGAGACGGCTGCACGTGGAAGGGACCCCAAGACCCGTGCCAGAAGGTATGTGAAGAGAGATCCAGTGTCCAGGGATCTGGATTGGAAGGCTGGACATAAGAACTGGACTACATACTGGCCAGGCTATTTAGAGAGGAACTCTAACAGCAATGGAAGCTCAGGTATGAACACTGATCTATGCCCTAGCTATAACCTTGAAAGACAGCAGGGAAACAAGTATTCTCCTGAAAGTGCTCCATTGAGAAATTCCTCTGTGCCAATCCATGATATTGAACCGATGATTGTTGAGGAAAGGGGAGAAGTCTTAGATACAGGCTGTGAATATATGGATTGCTCTCTGTCTAAACTCCTTTGGTAATTTACTGTTACAAAGTACAGCAACCATCACAAAGAAATACAAACTTGTTCTTTAATCTACTCAGAAAAGCTCCTGAATAGGATTTTGGGCCACGCAGTAGAAAGCAAGCCAGCTAAGGGGTTTCAGCTGGATAACTGCTAGCAATTGAGCCTTACCTAATTGCTTGTGAGCTCTGAGGGAATCACTTCTGAGTCTATGTGTGAAGATATAAGAAGTTAACCTGAAAAGAACAGTTTTTCCCTTCTTTGTGGGTTTTGCTTGTTGTTTGAAACACTGCTAAGAAAATATTAGCTAGAGCCTACAGAAAAGACCAGTTTGTTACCAACCAGGTCTTTATTCTTTTCATTTGATTGCCTGACAAGTTCATCTGTTGTTTTCCTGATTTTGTTTTTCTAAGTTTAACACTGAAAGCAAGTATCCTGTTTTATGTGCTACCAAGCATATCTGTGTTGGGAGAAATAACCCCATAAATAAATATCTTATTGGCTTTACACTCAAGCACAACTAATTATTGTGAGCAGCTGTGTCCGGTGTAAATGAACTGCATTTCCCACAATCCCTTGCAAATCATATTGATATATGCACTTGCCAAGACTGTGAACATTCTCACCCAGGCAGCCGTCTGACAGGTCACAAAAGATTTATTACTTTTGACCCCTTTCCTCCAAGAGCCTAAAAGAGAGGATTTTTCTATGCTAGTCAATCATGCTCAAAATATTTCTAAGTTCCTTACTCGTGCTTCCCTAGACTCTTTCGAGTCTGTTAGCAGAACTTCTGCTATAGCCATAGGAGCACGACGTAGAGCCTGGCTCCAAGCTTCAGACTTGGACAAATCTGTACAAGATATACTGGGAAATGCTCCTTGCACTGGAGAAGATCTCTTTAATAAGACTTTACTCCAGGCTGCTCAGTTTACCACTGACACTATTGCTTTCAGAGGCTTGTCTACGCCTTCCTCTATCCCAGTTTGTAGAAAGTCTACTACTAAGCTTTGTTCCCCTAATGGGAGAAGATTTTATCCATCTTCTACCCATCAAACAGATGTTTCTAGGCAAGGGAATCACCCAGCCAGGCTCAGGAAACCACAACCTCAACGGGTTCAGCAAACCCAGCAGCCGCAAGGTTGCTGATAAACTCTTCCCTGAATCCTTTTTTCCTCTTGAGGTTTAGATCCTGTAGTTTGCTTCTTACCTCTACAAGCATCTACATCGGTTCCATCCTAAAATTTACATATGTCCCTCTCAAGGACACATTCTAACTATTAGCTCAATGAGCTTCTTGAGATGATTATGCTTTACAGGTACTACAGTTACTCCTTGTCCTCTGAACTACACAGAGGAGTAACAGCTGTCAATAAGGTCACCATCCCTTACCTTTTGACTTTTCTCCTGTATCAGCATCTCTCTGACTACTTATTAAGGATTTCCTCCACAATAAGTCTTCTTTTCAACTCTGCCACTCTTTCCAGGACATTTTGTCTGTAAGAGTGATACCACTTTACTGAGGGCTTTTCCTTAAGCCCCTAATAGTTTCTTTCAGAGTTGTCTCCCCCTTGCATTCTTAATTTTTCCTGGCAGCTTCTCAGACAGTAGTGGAGTCTTACCTCTCCTACTTCTGTCTGTATTTCTTTCCCAACCTTGGGACCTTCTGCTGCCCTATCAATAGTTAGAACTGCAGGGGCTCTTACTGCTTAGACCACTAATTTGCTGTCCAAGCAGCCAGGGTTTGTTCTCCAATTTCAATGGTTTCTGGCCTTGCCACTAAGTCCCAGACGGTTTAAGAACCTTTTCTGGCTATTGTTGCAGACCTTACCTTCTCTCCTTAGCCTCCCCAATTCTTGGGCTTGGTGAAGTAGTTCATGCTGCCTGCAGGCTCTTGAACATCACGGTTTCTTCTATTAACCTGCAACATGCTCTCTGCATCTCTACGGAGCAGCTCTACGCTATGGGGCCTTGTTAGAGAGCACATAATGTCAGATGGTTAGGAAGGGTTTTACCTAGTCAGGCTTACTGGATTCTCCTTGCCCTTACCATTTCCATTAAAGGCTTCTTAAATAAAGGTCACAGGCCTTTAATTAAGAGAAGACCTAAAGAATTATCCAATTCTCTGGTTTGCTTCACATCTCCAGGGGACCCCTTCACCAGAGATGGTTTGTTTCTTTCAGTATAGACCATCCCTGTCTGGTTTTATCCTTCCATCCTCAATTCTTCACGGCGTCATCCATGTTGAGCACAGGAATGCACCATACCCCTTTTTACCCTCATTGAGGGTAAATATGGTATTTTTATGGCATCTTTTTCTCCAGCTACCTGCTGGAGTTATGGAAGGATTCAGACTCACTGTCTGCAGATTAAAAACATCCTCTGCATTTTTCAGGTAGGTCTCCATTCCTGGTTTTTCAGGGGCAAGAGTTCTTATTGGACTCTAGACTTCTCTTGCCAATAAGAGAACTCCCTGCGCTTCCTACCCTTAACCAAGAAGTAGGGATTCTCTGAATATCTTCTCAAGCAGGTACCTCCCTTCTTGTTAGATAAATCTTCTCCACATACTCTATGTGCGGATATGGGGGTATATATATATATTGTAGCGGCGCCAACTACGTCTAGGCGACTGCCTAGTGGGGTGCGCCGGTCATCACTCTTTTAGTGTAGTTGTGGCTTGCTTTGTAAGCAGTACGAGTGGATGAGGACACAGGACAATTTGTAAAAATAAATTGCTTTTTATTATTTTTTTCTTTGTGGAATCAATTTTTGACAAATGACCATGATAAGGCGGACCAAAAATATCAAACTGAAAAATAGGATACTTTCTCCAATAACTTTCTTAGCAAAAACTCTCCAAGTAGTTTTCTCCACTTTTGTTAACTTTGCCTTCTTCCATTTAACAAAACCAGCATAATACTGTTAAGTGCACAGTTCAACAAAACTTCAATAAGACAGTTTTGAATTCACATTTTCAGCTGCTGCAGATTAGGATACCAGCCATGTGCTGCCTCTTAGTTTAAAACCAATAGCCTCCTTAACCGGGCTTTAGCAGTGGTAAAACTGGCTGTTTTTAAACACGAGGTTTCTATCTTCTTGTCTGCCCTTCTTCTAGGCATTCATTAACACCAGCACATATGTTATCTTCTTAACCTGTATCATACAGCCTTCCATAAAAGCATTAAACATTGCTCACACAAAGTCCACACTCCATTGACTCTGCTGAAGACACTGGACTGTCTGGATAAAGCTCCACTTCCATTTCCTCCGGTGAATTATAAAGCTCAGGGCTTGGGGCAACTTCTGGAACACTGCTGCACTTCTTTTAAAAGTTTAAACAGTTTTCCCCATTTTAGACTCTGGCTCCCCCTTTTAACTGGGTCAGAACCTCTTGCCCTTCTCTCCCTTAACAACTCCACTTCAGGAGATATATGAGTTGTTTGGCTGGCAGAAACCCTCCTTTTATCAGACTTTCTGTACTGTCTGTTCAAGGGCCCAGGACTTGAGCTGCTGCCTTCAGAATCAGACGTATAGTCCTGAATTCTTCCCCAGCTCCTTTCTTGCCCACAACCTTGACACTTGCCTTGGGAGTTGTGGCTGGTCCCCTTTGAACCACCAGGTCTCACAGCCTTGTAATGCTGCCTCTTCCCCTGGTCTCTCTGGACTCTCTGCCTCTCCTCCTGGCTTCTGGCCTGCAGTCTTTCCTGCCCTCTGGCAGTCTCTCTCTGCAGTCCTTCCTGTGTCTGAGCACGTCCTGCTTGCTCTCCTGATCCTTCTGCCGGTTCTGCTGATTCTCCTGAATCTGCCTCACTTCCTGTGTGACGCAGCTTAAATGTTCTGTGGCTTGTTTCCTTCCCTGGCCCCACCCTCTCTCTGCCTGCAACTGTCCTAGAGGCTGGGTGTGGCTTCAGGCTAGCTCTGCTAGTGTGTGCTTTAATTTCTCTTTCTACCTGGGAGCTATGCTTTGGTGAGCCCATCCCCCGTTTATGAAAAAAAAACTTTTTTTTTCAGTTTTAAAGGGCTCTGCTGCATGTGCATCACCTGTTACAGGTAAGTAACTGTGCTATCTCCAGGAACAAGCAGGAATGAGTCTTCACATATGGGTACGTCAGTACCGACGGAGTCTGCGTGGGAACGCTTCCCAGTGTCCAATCAAGAGCTTTTGGAAGCATCCCAGCACGCCTGCGTGCTGCCTTCCCGCCTTTCCCAACTGCCTCTCCTCAGTTTTCGTTTTTCCGCTGAGCCGGCAGGACGTCCTCCTGTCACTGCAGAAAATTCTTGTTTTTATTTCTTAGTTTTCTTGTGGTCGCGGCTGTCTTCCCGACGCCACCGGTACCGCCGGTGTTTTCTTTTCTTTTCTTGTAAAATCTTCCTTTTCCACAGGATATTTTTTCTTCATAGTGTCCCACGGTCTCTTAGGCCTTTTAGGCCTCTCCTTTTTCCTTCATGGAACCGCCAGACACTTTCTCCAAGAAATGTTCAGACTGTGGCGCTACAACTTTATTTTTAGACCCTTAAAGTCGGTGTCTAACCTGCTGAGGTCCTGACAACAGTTTCGTGAGAAGAGGTCTTCAACATCGAGGTTCCCTCGATACACGGTTGCCCTCCAACTTCGGGACACCGTCCCCTTCTTCTTCCACACAGGATCAGGTAACCCACAAACAGTCTGTTAAGACTAGCCAGTCCTCGAGTGGTAGGTCTCATGCACAGCATGTAGACGGCTCCGGCCTTGCCCTCGAGGGCCCACTGGCTTCAAAACCCCGGCGGGAGTCTTCGGTCTCCAAAGCCTATAAGGGGTTTCAGGTTGTTCCTGGGGTTCACCCCTCACAGAACATACCTAAGCCGTGTACGGTGGTGGCATCCGCTTCGAGCGGTACCGATACCCCGGCATCGGCACTGGTGTTGGATGAAACACTCCTCACCAGGGATAGTCGTCTGGCGTCCTCGGTGCCTTCGGGACCAGTGGATACCCTCCAGATTGACTTTCCATTATCGGTACCAACACCAATACTACCACTGACATCGGTACCCTCCAGATGTGCATCGATAGCCTCGCTTCCATCGATGCCGAGTCTGGAATCGATCTCCAGTCTGGAGGACTGGGTACCGACGCGCCTTGGTACCGGCTCTTGGCGGTACCGAAGGCTCGGTTCCGATGATTCGGATCCGCAACTCTTGGTTCCCCTGAAGCCGATTGAGTTGCCACTGGTTGACCTTCCTTCACTGGTATCAGACACGGTACCGAAATCGGTACCGATGTCCTCATTACCCTTACGGTCGGTGCCTTCCATGCTTTGCTTATCAGGCTCTCTGCCCTTGATGCCGAGTTTGGAATCGATCTGTAGTCTGGAAGACTGGGTACCAGTAGGTTTTGGTACCGACACCGATCGATACTGGTGCTTCGGTACCGAGGATAGCGGCCGGAGGTTTTCGGTTACCTCGGTACCAATTGAACTGTCACCGATGACTGCTCCGATGTCTTTGTCGGGCTCGACTCCGACATCGGTACCGGTATCCACAATAGCATCGTGGCCAACTCCTGCCATGCTTTTTTCAACAGGATCGCTCCATTCTATACTAGGCTTGGAGTCGATACCTGGCATGGACAATGTGGTAAGGACGGTGGCTGCTCCTGACAAACAGTACCAGCAACCATCCCTTAAGCATTCCACACTGCACTCTGCAGGATCTTCTATTCCTATATATTTGGATAACTCTGTGGGTGCTCAGGCTAGTTCTTTAGATCTACCCTGTCCAAGGGAGATTCCTGTTTGGGATCCCTCTTTTCAGAGTTTCCTCCTGGATATAGCAAGATCCCTTGCCATCCCTATTCCAGGTCATGATCCTGCACAAGGCTCTGTTTCTACCAAAGCAAAGGATAACATAATGCTTCCTTTACATCATTCCTTGCAGGATCTCCTTCTAGGAATGTGGGAAACACCTTTTAGGGTACCCCCACCTCCCAGGGCAACTGATCTCTTATATCAGGTGCCCCCCTCTCCAGGGTTTCAAAAGACTCAGCTTCCTCATCATTCCATAGTAGTGGAATCCGCAATGAGGCGGGTAAAGAGTAAGAAAAAGCACTCTTCTTAGCCGCCAGGTCGTGAGTCTAAAACACTAGATGCCTTTGGACGTCAAACCTTCCAGACATCTATGCTTTCTGCAAGAATTCTCTCATATATTTTTTATATGAGTCTTTCTCTTGAGGTCGTCACAAAGCAATTACATCTTTTGACTTTTTTCCTTATAGATTCCAGGAGTACAGACTATTCCTTACTGCTTAAGCATATCCAGAATATCTCTTGGTTTCTTTCTCATGCTTCCCTAGACTCTTTTGAGTCTGTTAGCAGGACTTCTGCTATAGCTATAGGAGCACGACGTAGAACCTGGCTCCAAGCTTCAGACTTAGACAAAAGGGCACAACAACGGCTGGGACATACTCCTTGCACTGGAGAAAATCTTTTCAACAAGGAGTCTTTACGTCAGGTTACTCAGTTGTCCACTGATTTACCTGTTCTACACCTTCTTCTGTTCCAGTAGGTAGGAAATGTCCTACCAAACTTTCTTCCCATAGGAGAAGGTGGTTTTATTCATCACTTGCCCATCATACAGATGTTCCCCAACAGGGGAGGCGTCGTCCTGGGCTGAAGAATCCAACCTCTCACCAGGCTCAGCAAACCCAGCACCTGCAGGGTTTCTGATCAATCATCATCAGCTGCTTGTGACTCTTGGGGTTAGAATCTACAGTTGCTTCTTCTCAATGCAGGCAATCCATAGCTTCATTCTAATCCCTACACATGGATCTCTTTCTAAGAGAGATCCATTTTTTCTATATTTCTGTGAGCTGTCAGAATGTTCATGCCTATAGGTCACAGGTTTCTCCTCTTTTTCCTGCTAGGGAAAGAGGTCTAACCACTATCTCTCCCTGGCTCCTAAAGCTAGGGAGTCCCCATATGTGATGACTGCATTCCTGCTTGTTCCTGGAGATAGCATAATTACTCACCTGTAACAGGTGATCTCCGGGAACAGCAGGTATTTAGTCCTCACAATCCACCCACCTCCCCTAGGAGTTGTATCTCTCTATCTGTCTCTTTCCTTTCCCTCTCTCTCTCTTTGTCTCAGCTTTAAAACTCAACTGGAGAGAGGCAGTTGGGAAAGGCGGGAAGGCAGCACGCAGGCGCTGTGGGATGCTCCCAAAAGCTTTCTAATTGGATGCTGGGGAGCGTTCCCGCGCAGGCTCCGTCGGTACCGACGATACCCATATGTGAGGACTAAATTCCTGCTGTTCCCGGAGATCACCTGTTACAGGTGAGTAACTATGCTTTTTCTGCAAGGCAAAAAGAACGTTTACATGAAACAGTTGGAACTATAAATAAGTAACATTGGTGTAAATGCAGTGTTACAGTGTTAGAACAAACAAAAGAACAAAAAGTTCATGGCGGAAAGGTCCATACACCATTATTAAAGAGGACCTGAGAAATCCACTGCTTGCCCCAATACAAGCATTGTGTACCTTGTGTGTCTTTTTGAGAAACTGCTGGGTACTTGTGACCTGGATTGGCCACTGTTGAAAACAGGATACTGGGCTTGATGGACTTTGGTCTGCTCCAGTATGGTATATCTTATGTTTTTGCTTTTGATTGGCCCGCTTTCCACTTTGAGTTAAATTAAAAGACAAAATGAAAATAAGAACATAAGAAATGCCATACTGGAGCAGACCAAGGTCCATCAAGCCCAGTATGCTGTTTCCAACAGTGGCCAATCCAGGTCACAAGTACCTGGCAGGTACCCAAAGTCCACAACTTCCACAATGCTCATTCTGAGGTAAGCAATGGATTTCCCAGGTCCTCTTTAATAATGGTTTATGGACTATCTCCAGGAACAAGCAGGAATAAGTCCTCACACATATGGGTACGTCGGTACCGACGGAGCCCGTGCGGGAAAGCTCCCCAGCTTCTTAGAATAGAAGCTTTTGGGACCTCCCACTGCACATGCGCACTGCCTTCCCGCCTTCCTGAACAGCTCTCCTCAGTTTCTCTTTTTCCGCGGAGCCAGCAGGTCGTGTTCCTGTCACCGCTGAAGAAATTGTTATTTTATTTGTTTCTTTAGACCGCGTACCTGCCTTCCCCATACCGATACCGGTATCGCCGGTCTTTTCTTTCTTTCTTTAAAAAATTATAATTCTTTTTTCTTATTTTTTAGCTTTTTGGTCACTTCAGAGAGGCCTCTCGGCCTACTCAATTTCTCCTCATGGAGAAGCCAGCCCCTGGATTTAAGAAGTGTACCAAATGTAATGCTGTTATTTCAGTCACAGACACCCATGACTGGTGTCTGAAATGTTTGGGGCCTGACCATTCCATACCGGACTGCCCATCTTGCTCCCACATGTCTAAACGTGGGCTGCAGAACCGGGCCAACAAATTCCATGTGCTGTTTGCTTCAGAGAATACAGCATCACAGTCATCCAGGTCTTCTTCTCCGGATGGATCTCAGGTAACCAAACCTTCTGTGGGCAAGTCCTCAAAGAGCAAATCTCCTTCAAAGCATCGAGAGGCTCTTAGCTTAGAACTTGAGGACCCTGCCCCAGCCAAACAACCCCGGCGGGAAGTCCAACTTCCAAAAACGCCAATTCAGGGGTCTCAGGTTGATATCGATGCTACGGCCTCGACAGATCACCTGTTAGCCTGCTCTGGGGTACCGGGTCACTCCGGTACCGACATCCAGGCAGCTATGGCGTCCATGGGCGATACTGTACAGTCCATGCAGCAGGCCGTCATGGCTTTCATTAAAGCTGCAACGCCATCGGTTCCGCTTTCAGCGGTTCCGGGCCCGATACCGGTATCGTCCGCCATGCCGGTATCGAGGCCGTCCACCTCTAAACGCAAGTCGGTACCGTATGGGCTTTCGCTCCATACCGGTTCCATACCCGATACGCCCGATATCGATACCGATCGGTACGCGTATCGTGCGTTAGAGGAAAGCACCGATTCCTCTGAGGATTTTCACTCCTCTGATGATTCTGCTGAGTTTTCACTCAACTTACCTGAGGAGCCCTCTTCTCCTAAAAGGAGAATGTCCCCTCCAGAGGATTTGTCCTTCCAGGACTTTGTTTTAGATATGGCTACAGCCCTTTCTATTACCACATCCTCTGAAAAGGAACCCAGATCCAAAAAACTGGATATTTTGGGATACTCAAAGGCCCCTAAGGAGGCAGTTACCCTGCCTATCCATGAAATCCTTCAAGAACAACTGATGGATTTCTGGGAAAATCCTTTGACTTTGTCTCCTTATTCCCGTAGGTTGGACACCATGTATAGGGTCCCTCCTTCTCCTGGTTTCCAAAAGACTCAATTGCCCCACCACTCTATTGTGGTGAAGTCTGCAATGAAGAAGATTAGGAGTACCAAAAGGCACTCTTCCACCCCTCCAGGACGGGAATGTAAGACTTTGGACTCTTTTGGTAGGAAAATTTTCCAGGCTAGTATGCTTATAGCCAGGATTAATTCCTACAGTCTCTATATGGGCATGTTCCTGGAGGAACTTGCCAAAAAGGTGCGGCATTTTGCCCCCTTTATCCCTGAGGATAAAAAGCAGGGATTCCTTTCCCTAGTGAAACAACTCTTAGAGGTTTCTAAGTTCTCTAATAGGGCAGCATATGATTCCTTTGAGGGAGCCAGTAGGGCTTCGGGCATTGCTATTGCAGCCCGACGTCTTGCTTGGCTCCAGGCCTCTGATCTGGAACCTTGGGTTCTAGATGGCTTACGGAATCTGCCCTGTACAGGTGAGAACTTATTTGGGGAAGAGTGGCAAATCAAAGCCACCCAGATGGATGCTG